>CM061105.1:15910000-17285000 GCA_030770545.1 Macropodus opercularis | reverse complement strand
ACTTAGATTTGTTTGTCATCAATGACCTTAATTCCACCCACAGATGGCCAAACCTCTGCTGCAGAAGTGAGTAGCGTCTCGTCTGCTGCGTCTCATATAGCGTCCATAATGTCCAGCCTGTTAATGAAGTTTAATGGTAATTAACCAGGATTGTGGACGGAACCAACACGTCTCACCTGGATAAACTCCAACACGGCTACGAGAACATGGATCACTTCAAGGCCGACTTTGACCATCAGAGGAAGGCGCTAAGCAGCATCGACTTCACCAAACGTACCCGACACTCATGCAGACATGTTAGCATAGCGCTGAGGCCGTCCAGTCATTGCTATTATTATTCACATCCATGTTTCCAAGTGCGAATGCTGTGCTAATATGTTAGCCTTAAACCATCATCGTAGAGTTTTAGAGCTAATTAAAGCGCATTAAAGCTAATGCGTTAACACATAACTGTCAGCTTTCAGCAAAATATGAAAGGGTTTCCCACCACTTATTAGCTGGATGTGATGCTAACGTGTTAACATTAGCTACCATACATAGCAGCATGTTAGCATCTAGCTAACCCTGTGTTTATTTTAGCTGCTAAAGATGAGGAGGATGAAGATGGGGCGGAGGGCAGAGCAGCAACAGGAAGTGGCCCTGAGCCGCAACACACTGCACCTGCAGCAGCTTCAGGACTTGCAGCCAATCAGCTGCCTCCTCTGTTACCTGTTCAGCTGTCAGCCCCGCCCCCTCGCAGACCATCAGAGACCTCACCCACTTTCCCATCACAGCCTAAATCCCCCGGACCCTCATCAACCAACCAGGAGCTGCCTCCTTTGCTTCCTCCTACATCTAGTCCTGCGCCTCAGGTGTGACATCACGTTGTGTTCAGGTGCTGCTGGGACATCTCGGACCCCTTATGTTGTTACACAAAACTATGCTAATTCTAAAATGCCAATTCTATGTTGATGTAAAAATTTGTCTCAAATAAAAAGCTGTTATTGTTTCTGATTTATTGACGGACCTTCTCCTCCTGCAGGTCCAGTCTGATCAGAATGAGTCAGAAGATAGAGATGCACCCAAACACGTCTTCTCCTTCAGCTGGCTCAACCAGAAATAAAAGTCAAAGAGGGAAGTTTTATGTTCTTACGTTTTCTATAATGTCAAATATTTCACCAGTTTTTGAAAATTGAAATTTCTTGTTTAAACAAAGATCTTGTGAGAATTAAAAAATGTAGTTTAATGTTCTGTTAAATAAATGCTTTTATCAGCGACCTGCCTTTCTGTACGCTCTGATTTAAAGCAGTTTGTTTTTTAAACAAGACCTTTAAATATTCAGTAAAACACTTCTGGTTACGGACATTTTAGGCGCATTGGAACCGTTTTTACACTGAGTTGTGTTGAGTGAAACAACATTAATTTAATGCGGTTTTTCAGCCTGCTCGTGTTTACTGAAACAGGTAAAACATACACGCAGCAATTTTTTAAACTTTGTGAGTTTAATTAATGTTTACTTTCCGAAGTCGTCCATCAGTTTGCGGTTGCTGTCAGCCTGCTGTGCCATCTGTTCGGCCCGGGCCATCTCCAGAACCTCCCTGAGCAGGTGGAAGGTCAGATCCAGAGAGATGGGGGGCTCGTCAGACCTTTTCTCTTTCTCCCCCTCCTCTTCGTCCTGATGATGATGCTCTGTCTGAGTGAGCTGCAGCAGAACCGGTTTCCCCGGTGTCACCGACGAGGAGGAGGAAGGGAGGTCGGGAGCAGCACCTCCACCCAGCCGCAAGGAGAACTCCTCTCCCAGGCGGAGGAGCAGCGGTCGAGGCAGGAGCAGGAGGCGGCGGCCCGTGGGGGCGACGGGGGGTCGACACTCAGCGGAACCAGGGAGGAGGACGCTGAGCAGAGCCACGACCCAGAGCAGCGCATTCAGCTTCATGTCCACTGACAACGAGCAAAAACCGCAGCCTTCTTCAGATACATGCGGGACAACACGTTTGTTTTAATCAGTCCTACTCTTGTATGAGCCCACATTCATTAGAGTCTCTTCTAATTAAGCTCCAATTAGCTGAGTTTTAGGTGCAGGAGCTGTTAAACAAAGACTCAAATCAAACATAAGACAGCAATCAATAAACAACACAAAGTAATAGTAGAAATAATAAAAGAAATCTGTAGGTGTAACATTATTATTATTATGATCATTATTACACTTCATCACTTTTTCTATATCTCCCCTCATAATTGAATAAGTTACAAATGATGGTCTTTCTACCGACTCGTCTTTTCTTCTCTTACCTTATCGTCCTGTGTCTCTGATCTCAAATCAAATGGAAGAATCTCAAAGACAAAGAGCAGTTTGTGTCTTATATACGTGAGTCTGCACATGCTCAGTGAGAACAGGACTGATGACGATGAAGCTGAGCCAGCGTTCACTTCCAGTATTTGTTTATCAGTAGTCTTTGCTCCATTTGGTTCTTCGTGGTGGTAAATGTATTCATTTATTAATTTAGGGGAACACTCGACTATACATTGCCGCCAAATGTTTATATTTATCGTTACTTTTTGTCAAGGCATTTTTTGAGTGAACGTCCTGTTAGTTGGAGGTGGTTGAAGATGAAGAGGAGGAGGATGAAGATGTGACCTTTCCCAGCCCGGTGGTGGAGCAACGCGCTGACCTTCATCAGTGGAAGTCACAGGAAAACACTGTGACACTCGCTATGAAGACGTTTGTTTGTAAAACAGCAGCTGAAGAAGCAAACGTGAAAGGACCGGTTTGTATTCAGCTCGTCACCACAGAGTGATTCTGGGTCTTGACTGTTTCTCTTCTTTCTTCTGAACTTGGATCCATTAGACACAGATGGATTCTGTTCTGTTCTTGGTCCATTTGCTCCTGGTAACTGCTGACGACTTGACATTCATTAGTTCACAACTTTTTTCCTCCATGTGATTAAGAAGTAAATAAAAAAATACTTTTCAAGACTAAACTACATTTTTTTAATCACTGACAGTTTAAATCAAGCAATAAAGTAAATGAATTTCCTGCAATGCTCACAATAACGTGTTGACCTTCAACCAGATGAAGAGACTTTGTGAGTGGACCATTAAATAGACTCTGAGATAAATGAAGAGGAGCTGGACGTGGTTCGTTGACTTCAGGGTCTGAGTGTCTCCCAGAGGACGTCGACTGAGGTTCTGTCAGTCACACTCGACTTTAATTAGATGAAGCAGTGACGAGCGAGTCCTCGACTCAGAGCAGCACAATAACAACGAGGAGCGTTTCTGCTGTTAATGAGGAGTCTGAGGGCGTCGGTGTGTAATGAACAACGCGGCTCAGTGTAATTACTGGACTCTGGAAAACTGAAAGGGCCCCGGCTGACTTTGAGGCGTTGGATCCCAGAGCTGTAGCTGAGGAATGAAATAAAATACAGAAACCTTCCTGAAGCATCTTTTTGTTTAAAGGTCGAGACGTCAGGACGCTGCAGCTCAAACCTTCTCATACAAATAAAACACAACTGCAAAACTAAAGATCAACAGGAAGTGTGTGCGTGACCTCTGACCTTTCAGCTACAGCTGAATGCACGGTGTAAAGACCCTGTGTCCTATTAGTATAAACATAAAGCAGTCCGAGGCTTTTCAGTCTAAACACGTCTCCTCCAGGTGATATTATTAGGAAATGCAGATGATACTCAGTTATATTTGTCCATGACACCAGAAACAAACCAATTAGTCAAACTTGACTTAAAAACTTTTAAATGACGTTAAATGATATCAGATCCTGGATGTCCCATAACTTTCTATAACTAAACTCAGATCAAACGGAGGTTATTTATTATAATTGGTGCTAAAACCACAGAGACTCATTATTGAACCAGGTTGTTTCTTTGGACGACATAACGTTAGCTTCAGGTTCTACTGTAGGAACCTTGGTGTCATCTTTGGCCCAGTTCTCTCCTTCACATCCTACATCATAGAATCTCTAAACCTCCTACTTCCACCTGAGGAATGTTGCTAAAATGAGGAGCATCCTGTCACAGAGTGATGCTGAAACATGAATCCCTGCATTAGTTCCTCCAGGCTGGACGACTGTGTCTCCCTGCTCATAGTTTGAACCAATGACTCTTTAAAAGCCTCCACAGCTCTTCATAATAAAGCTCCACCTTTCAGACCTCAGCGATGCTTACGCTCCAACAGAACATCGGTTCTAGTGCTGGTCAGCTGGTGGGTTTAGACGTTCATGTGCAATGGGCCAGTCCAGGTTCTACATATGTGCTTTTCAGTATTGAAACTACAAAGTTTCAATGTAAACATTAAAAGTGAATTTTATTTTGAAATGATGTGAGTGTGTTGTTCTTTTATTGTGAAAAGTGTAACGGAAGCGTTGTTTCTAGTTGACTCGACTGCAGTTCAGTTCGGTTTAAGCGCGTTTGTTCTGATCATGGCGAGACGGGACCGGGTCGTTCAGCTGCTGCGGAGCCTCGAGGCCGTGACGTAAGTTTAATCGAGCTTTTGAAGTGACGTCATTTGACGTCGTCGACGGTTTGGGAAAAGTTCGGTTGGGTTCAGGTTCAGGTTCGGCGTCAGTTCGTGTGTTACACGAGACCGAACCGCGGGTTTCACACAAAACTTTATTGTTTTACCCAGTAACCCGGTTCCGTCTTGTAAAGTATTCCTGTAACTGTAGCTATGAAACCGGGCCAAAGGTCAAACCTGGAAACTCCTTAAAAGGGACCAATGAGCAGCTGGACCAGAACCTGGGTCCATCCTGTCACCTGCTCTGGAGCTGATGCTAAACAGGAGCCGGTCCGTTCCAGTGAACCTGCGCTGTGTCTCACTTTGGTGCTGAACCAGCGCAGACTCGTCCTTGACCCCTGAGGACTGGACCAAAAGGTTCTACTGTGTCCCTCTGAGAGTCAGCCCAGGGACGCAGGTCGGGTTCTGTTGGACCCGGATCAGCTGAACCGTGACTTTGACCGTGACAACTAACGAGTTAAATGATGGACGTTTGTGTGTGAACAGGTGCAGATGTCCAGCACACGCCAGCACCTTCCTGCAAGGTAACACGCACACGCACAGATTCACTCAGATTCCAGATCTGTGAACGGTTTTTCCTTCAGGTGCTGCGGCTCCGAGCGTCCGACAAACCGACTTCGCCTTCGAGGTAAGTCTGCGCCAAAGATCCGCTAAAGACTCATCAGCCGAGTGAAAGCAAACGTTAAATCGCTCTGAAGTCAGGAACAGACGCTTCCTCTCTGCTGTCTGTGTAACTGTCCATGTGGAGCCCAGTGGCCCGTCCTGACCCGGTACCGACTTTGATTTGTTGTCTTGCTCCGTTTGTGTCAGATGGCGAGTTCCAACATCCGATACGGAGAAGGAGTCAGCAGAGAGATCGGCATGGTAACGCACATCACCTTTATCATACTGTCAAACATCTGTACGGTCAGAACCTGGTCACTTAACCAGCACCGGTCCTGGTGCAGTCCATCGGTGGATCTGAGAGGTAGTGTCACACAAACCTGTGGTGTGACCTTTGACCTTTAGACACAGAACTGCCTTTGGAAATGGGCCCGTAGTAATGGTTCTGTGAAGAAGCTGTGTCCTCAGAGCAGAGATCAAAGTTCAGTGTGAGGTTCTATACACACGCACATATGAAAGTGAAAAACTGGAACCTTCACATCGAGCAAACATTTCATGTTTCTTTGTGTTCTCAGCGTTTTGTGCTCTGGGTCCTGCAGGACGTCCAGAACCTCGGAGCCCGGAACATCTGTGTGATGACAGACGGGAACTTGTCCCGCCTCCCGCCGGTGAAGGCTGTCCTGGACTCGCTGGACAAGAGCGGCGTCCGGTACAGGGTGTATGACAGCGTGCGGGTGGAGCCCACCGACACCAGGTGAGACTTCCTGCCCTCTGATTGGCTATTTACAGTGGACAACAAGCTGACAACGGGACGCTTGCGTGTCTGTGCTGCAGTTTCAAACACGCCATCTCATTTGCTAAGAGCGAGTCGTTCGACGTGTTTGTGGCGGTGGGCGGCGGCTCCGTCATCGACACCTGTAAAGCAGCCAACCTGTACGCCTGTCACCCCGATGCCGACTTCTTGGACTTCGTCAACGCTCCGATCGGGAAGGGGAAGCCGATCGCCGGAGCTCTGAAGCCGCTCATCGCAGGTAACGGATGCTCTCAGGTTACCGCGGTAACCGCTGGGGCTGCTCAGACCAATAAACCTTATAAACCGCATTAAGTCAAAGCTGCGTTATTTTCTCTTTAACTGTGTTGGTTCTGGTTCTGGTTCCAGTTCCTACGACGGCCGGAACCGGCAGTGAGACCACCGGTGTCGCCATCTTTGACTTTGAACCTCTCAAAGCAAAAACAGGTAAAACTAGCCGGCACCTTTTGAGCGTCGGTCCGGGCTGTGATTGGTCGCCTCTGTTCAGGTATTGCCGGCAGAGCCCTCAGACCCTCGCTGGGCATCGTGGACCCCAGGCACACACTGAGCATGCCCGAGAGAGTCGCCGCCAACAGTGGCTTCGACGTGCTGTGGTCAGTGAAACATCTGTCCGACGTCTGTCTGCGGCAGACGCCTGATTCGCACCTTTATGTCCTCCAGCCACGCTCTCGAGTCCTACACCGCTCTGCCCTACGACCAGAGGAGCCCCCGCCCCCTCAACCCCATGCACCGCCCCGCCTACCAGGGCAGCAACCCCATCAGCGACGTGTGGGCCCGCCAGGCCCTTCACGTGGTCGCCAAGTTCATGAAACGGTAACGGTTCACCTGAGATCGGTGGAGTCATTGAGGTGATGTGTCTTTTAACTGACTGACTCATTCGTTGGCTCGTTGGTTGATTCATCGATCCAGTCCTTGATTCGTTAATTCCTTAGTTGGTTCATTCCAGAGCTGTGCGGGACCCTGAGGACCTGCAGGCCCGGTCCAGCATGCACCTGGCCAGCGTGTTCGCTGGGATCGGCTTTGGAAATGCTGGAGTTCATCTGTGGTGAGAAGCAGCAGAACCTGAAGCTGTGACTAGAACCGTCCAGAAAACTAGTCAAAACTTGAAACTGCAAATAATTCATAGTTTGAACCAGACAGGAACAACTGACTGACTTGTCTTCTGTAGGTGTCGAATGTGGTTTTGTGTTAGGTACAGGTTCTGGTCCGGGCTGTGAAGTAATCTAAGTGGTTTCTGTTTGCTGCAGCCACGGGATGTCGTATCCCATCTCTGGAAATGTGAAGACTCACTCGGCCAAGGGTTACAGCGTGGATCACCCACTGCTGGTGAGTGAGGAGAGCCGACCGGGTCCGGGCCAGTTTGTTCCAGACCCGGTTCAGTAGCAGGAGTCTGTCTGTGTCCTCAGCCTCACGGTCTCTCAGTCGTCCTCACGTCTCCGGCCGTCTTCACCTTCACCGCTCCGATGTGTCCAGAGCGCCACCTGGAGGCCGCAGAGATCCTCGGTAGCGGCCGCCCACCTCCCCTCAGCCTAGTACAGCACTGGAGGCGCAAAGCAGTAACGGGCTGCTGTGTTCAGGTGCAGACACCCGGCAGGTGAGAAGGGCGGACGCTGGGCCCGTTCTGGCCGACGCGCTGCGGCAGTTCCTGTTCGAGCTGCAGGTGGACGATGGGCTGGAGGCCGTGGGATACAGCAACGACGACATCCCGGCGCTGGTGCGGGGGACTGTCCCCCAGGTCTGTCCACCACACAAAGCTCTGGGTCGGACTCTTCCAGCAGAACCTCACTCCGTCCCTCTTTGGTTCTATTCAGTCTTCTTTAAAGCTCTGTTGGGTTCTTTCCTTTGCTCAGGAGCGAGTGACCAAACTGTCGCCCAGGCAGCACACGGAGGACGACCTGGCCCAGCTGTTCGAGGCCTCCATGAAGCTCTACTGAGGGAGCGTCCGCCGCGCAACTAAGTAGATTTTCTAAGTAGAAGTAGTTACTTCAAACCTGTGAAACATGTGAGTTGTACATCATTAAAGATGAAGCAGCTGGATCAGAACCGGATGTTTGAACCGCGTGACTGTGCTTGTTACTCAATGGGCCTCAGGGATGAGCCGCAGGAAACCGTGCGTGTCAGTTCTGATGGAGCAGCTGGAGCCTGTTCACCTGTGGGTCCATTCCGATCCACTCACACACACCAGAGGTGGATCCAAACCATGAGACCGACCTGAACCGGTCTCTGTGGTCTCCACCTTCACAGTGAAGTCTTTGTTCTGGTCCACAACCTACAGGACCCGAGGGTTCAGGTTAGAACCGGGTCAGGGTTGGTGGGTCCTCACAGCTTTATTAAGACCAGTACATTTGTGTGTGAGTTTCTGAGAGCAGTCACTGCTTAATCCGGTTTAATCGGATCCAGGACCAGCTGTTATGTAAAGCGACTCTGCTTTACCTCAGAACAGGCCGCTGGCTCGTCCTGGTTCTGGTCGAGTTACCTGCTGCTGGTCAGATTAGTGTTTAGGCTCCGAGCGAGAGCAGATGCAGCAGATCTACGGACACGCTGACGGCGGCTCTTCTCCCCACGAGGTGAGTCCACGGTCTAGCAACAATAATTAGGCCTTAAACGCTGGCGCCTGATAAACTGTCCATGTTTAGAATTAAATGAAATCATTTTAAGGAGTAGATTCATTTGAAATTTCATTTTGGTCATATTCTAAGGAGCAAAGGTTCTGGGACCAGGTTGGTGTAAATAATAATCTACTGCTGATGAAAGTTAAATATTTCACTTCTGTTTAATATTAACTTCAGTTAATACACAGACCAACAACACAGGTTCTCAGTGTTGCCTTGAAACAAAGGCTTTTAGCAACAATTAATGATAATAATTGTTGCCTTTGTTTACTTGGATACTTTCCTGATTCGTGTTGAGTCATATTGTAATGTCATGAATAAATAATAAATATGTAGATTATATTTTTTGTGTTCAAATCCTAACTCTTAGCGTGAATTAGAAAGTCGCTGCACATTAAGGAAGGGGTGAGTGTCAATGATGATGCGTTAAGGGAAAGGTCGAGGGTGCTGACGTTCACCTCCACATGCGTCTTCATTCATATTAAGGAGTCAGTCTGCAGGGCGAGGACAGGAAGACACGACGAGGCTAGAAAGGTAAAGTCCACCTGAGACCTGCTCAAGAGTTCACCTGCGTGTCTAACGCTGCTTTTGTTGGGTTCTGACGTCTGAGGCTGGGCTCCATTACTCCTTCCTCCTTAGTTTGTGCCTTTTAGTCCCTGTGAGCAGCTCAGGTGTGGTGGGCCTGTTCTCTGTGTTTGACCTCTGACCTCTGTTGTATTTAAAGCGCACCGACCTGATTAACACCCTGGATGCCTGCAGGTAGCAGCATCTCCGGGTCTGATGAAGACCAGCGGAGCAGTTTGAGTGGCAGCGCCCGGCACAGTGGAGTAAAGCGTCTTCAGCTGCTCATTAAAATAAATGAACTGCTTCCAACCATCTGGACAAACTAATGGATTCTATTTATCCAGTTTTTAAGACGGTAAGTTGTTTAAATATAACAGTGTGAACATCAGTTTAGATCTGGATACGTGCTGACTAAAGACGGCAAAAAACAGCGAAGGGGTTGAACAGAGATTAGACACTGGGGCGGCGACTTGTCAATAAATGGTATTAACACCTGATGAATTCCTGTCTTGCATGTGATCGTGTAAGGCCTGTGATTGGTCCAGAGGCAGGAGGGGGTCTGTCCCCCCGTCTGGACAGCCAGACTAGAACGGCAACGGCTCGCAGCTCTCTGACACAAGGGAAACAGTTTCTAACTGGTTTCCATGTTTGGCTTCAAATTCTGCATCTGACCTTAAAGAATCCGAAAACATGGGTTCATCACCGTGTTGTGGAGTAAAAGAACCTCAGCCTTTAAGAGGCCAGGCTCAGGTCTCTGTTCACTCTTCAGATGCTCCGCTGCTTGTTGATGAGATGAGATCGAGTCATCAACACAGGAGTAAAGTCCAGAGTCCAGGACCACAGGTCACAGACACAGTTTCCCTTTTGAAATAAACAGTCGCTGAACTGTTGTTTAGTTGTGTTTGGATCTGCAGGGTCATCAAAGCCGCTACAGCTCATCACATCACAGAAAATGAACTGACTTTAACATGGTGTACTGACAAAACTAAGACATTTATTTAACATCACAGCTGTGCACAAGACAATTATAGTAACATGAGTTTGTTACATGTCTGTTAATTTAATAAAGTGCATACAAATAAACGCAGTTCTGTAGAAATAGAAGTTCATCCAGAGCCCAGTCAGTAAAACTACAATAAATAAAACGTTAAAAAGTTGTTTTAAAGTATTTCTGCTAAAAATACAATTAAAATAAAACTACCTTAAAAGTGTGAGGATGTTTTGTGTTGCCTGCTAAACAAATAAATCAATAAAACATCAGTTTGGATCTGATGACAACTGTGCAGTCAACAACTGTAAAATCACAGAACAGACAAGACAATGACAGTTTGGCGAAGTAAAAGTACATATAAATGAATTTCAGTTCTGTTAAAAATAGAAAAGACATGTCTGTCAGTAAAACTAGAGAAAATGCTGAGATACAATTAAAATAAAACACCATTAAAAGTGTGAAGATGTTTTGTGTTGCCTGCTAAATCAATAAAACATCAGTTTGGATCTGATGACAACTGTGCAGTCAGCAACTGTAAAACATTAAACTTGAGAACAGACGATTCTTTTTCTCATTTAAAGTTGCTGCGTAAAGCTGGAGCCGCTGAAACACAAACAGGAAACCGAGACACGACTAAACGCATTTAAGTCTCTCTGAATCGAACAAGCTGTGATCAGCTACTGACCTCAGGCCTCTGGTCTGGTCTCCTCTGTATCTGGACCTGCAGTGTCATGATCAGGGCTCCATGTAGAGTCGAGCCTGCTCTGTCAGAGTCAGCTGATCGTCTGTTTTTCCAAACATCAACACCTCTAACTCACCGCTCAGCTGTCAACACAACACCAAGACCAAACTGGACCCTGAGTCTTGTTACTCAACGGTTTTTACAGCTCAGTCAGACATGGATTCTGGTTTTGTCCGTTTAATTACAGAGGATAAATATTTCAAAAATCGTCTGGTATGTTACTTATTTCATTCTCTGATATCAAACGATCAGAAGAAGCATGAGGAGCATCACACAAACCGATCAGGTTTACGTGACCTGGATTCAGGTCTCAGACTGTGCTGGTTCTCACCTCAAAGGGGCTCAGTGTAAACACAGGACCACCTGGAGAGTCCAGGTGTCCGATCTGCTGCTGACACCACCACACCTCCACCTGTTCGTCCAATGGGAGACAGCCAAGTTCCTCGCAGCTCAGGACAGAGCCTTGGACAGACTCCTTGTTAACCTGCTGCTGGACGGAGCTGGACTCTGCCTGGACCTGTGAGGAGGAGCTGGACTCTGCCTGGACCTGCAGAATGCAGTTCAGCAGACTCTCCCCTTGAACCTGGAGGACAGAGATCAACAACTGGAAGTAGAAGTAGAACTAAGACATAAGAGAGTCGCTGTCTGTTTGATGAAGAGATAGATGGGAAACTGGGTTGGAGTCGTGAAGCAGGTCATCTGCTGCAGATTTTTATTTTGATGTGAGCGGGTCGTTACAGGTGTGAGTCTCACCTCAGAGCTGCTGCTGCTTGACTGACTGTCAGGATGAAGGCTCAGCTCCTCCCAGCTCAGATTCGTCATCCCACTGGAACAAACCAACACCTGGACCGGAAATAAACAAACGCTGTTGTCCATACAGCTCCAGCACTCGGGGCTGATGTAGAGCGTTCAGATTAAAACTCCTTCTGGACTATAGATTTAGTGATTCTCTGCAATTATCTGCTTGTAACAGTATTAACTTGTTAAGCTGAGCGTTGAGGTTTATGGCTTGAAAGAGAAAAGAAAAGCATGGATTCAGGACAGGTTCAAAGCTGAGTGTTGAAATCAGAACAGACACCTATTAAACGTTTCAACACTCGACCCAACAGATTGCGTCAGGACTGTTGGATTGTGTTTTAGGGTGGGCTGTTCTGCGCTTTGATCCTGCTCAAGGGTGTTTTCCTGACCTTGTCCTGGCTGTGGATCCTCAGAGGTGTTGGTGTTGGAGGAGCTGACTTCATCATTGCTGCAATCTTCCTTCTTATTTTTGCCGGCGTCCTGAACACAACGACTCGACTGAGGATGATTTTAACAGGTACCAGAAAGGTTCACATACAAATTCCAAACATCACGTCATCCAAACTAACTAACGAAGCACAGAATGTTTCCTCACAACCTGTATTTCTCCCGATGAGTCTAAAAGTAAACATCCTTAGAGTGGATGACCTCTGATTCTCCACCACGTACGTGAGGCTGTTGCTGTGGTGCAGACAGGTGTGATTCTGGTTGCTGCTGGAGTGTTTGAAGGAACAGATGGGGGTGGAGGTGAGAGCTGGATGTTGCAGCGTCAGATCCTCGACACCAAACAAACTGAAGAACTAAACACACAGAAAGGCTTCACATGTACAGAATTCGGACCAGACGGGCTACGGCTGTGGTCCTTACCTCAGAGGGTGAGAAGGTCAGGGATCCCACCAGATTGGTCTCACTCCAGGAGAAGCCGGACTCCAAGAAGGCAGCTCCATCCTCACTGTTGATCAGCTGCTCCTTCTTCCCATCAACCTTCAGACAGACACAGGGAGAGGTCGCATGATGTACATGAAGACGTCACTAAAATAATGATAAATAATGTAAAACTGACATAAAAAAGAATTCATTGTCGTGTTTCATAGACCCACATAGAAAACACGTTTGATCTCTGTATTATGATGAGATCAGGTGAGATGAACTCACTTGGGAAGTATGAAAACACTATAACTGCAGCTTAAAACGCAACAGGCCAGATGTTGTAAGTGATGTAGATCATCTTTAGTTATTATTATTTTAGCAGCCTGATAATCTATACACAATATTGACAAAGAAACTACATGTGCTATTTGACACTGTTTAGTTAAGGCACAGCAGTGATGATGAGAAGTGCTCACAGCTACAGGAAATCAAACTATACATCCATCCATTTTCAACCACATTGTCTGGGGCAGGGTATGGAAATAAAACGACTCAAATACTTTAAGCTAAATGTTAATCATAATCATTAATCATTTACAAATGGAGAAACCACAGTGACAATATTGAGTTTACAATCAAGTCTGTCACCTCCAGCTCCAGCGGCGCCGCCGGCTCACACATGCTCAGTGAGGACTCGGCTAAGGAGTAGGTGCTGGGAACAAAGACGGAGCACAGCTGAGCGTGGCTATGATGGAGTCTGCTCTGCTCACTGGACTCGTCCTTTACCGTGCTGAGACTGTCCGCCTGCTGGAGGACAGATTACCAACGCTATCACAGATCTACTATGTAAAACGTCTGTGTGCTTACAAGAAGACGAAGAGTGGGCGTTGACCTTGGTGGAGACGTCGGCTGTCGTGGAGGAGCCATTTGCCCTTGATGCAGGTCTGGAGGCGTCTGAGGTTGAGTTGGAGTTGGTTCTGGAGGTAGATGTGGTGCAGGAGGAGCCGTGGAGGTGTAGAATCTGCAGGTAACCCTCTCTCTCCACCTTTCTCTTCAGAGTGGAGTTCCAGTGGTTCTTGATGGAGTTATCAGTCCTGAAGGAAACACAGAAGCAAACTGTTCTAGTTCTACTCACAGTAATTAAACCCAGATTGTATCTGTTGACCTCAGAGACATGAAGATGTGGAGCGTAGCTCTCACTGATGCATATTCAGTGCATTCATCAGTGTGTGTGTGTGCCTGCTGTTGTGACTCTATTGACTGAGGATCACTGAGTACATTCAGAACCAGCTGAGACGAAAGATTACAATTAATCAAATCTTTTATGTCCGTCACATAAAATAAACATGGTAACGTGTCCAGAGCCGACGGGCAGCCACCCACACGCTGAGCTCTTGTTGTTTAATTTTATGTGCTTTATGTGTTGGATGCTTGTCTATGTACCTGCCAGGCAGTTGTTTGGAGATGTCGGCCCAGCGGTTTCCCAGCTGGCTGTGGGCCTGACAAATTATGTAGTCCTCCTCCAGAGTCCAGCTGCTCTTCCTCACTGCTGGATTCAGGTGGTTGTGCCAGCGCTCGCGGCACTGCTTCCCGTTACGAGTCTGCAGGTGTTTTGCGATGAGCGACCAGTGCTTCACTCCATATTTCTGGACCAGTTGTATCACCTGCATAGGAAGCGACATACAGTACTGTGCAAAGGTTTTAGGCAGGTGTGAAAAAAACCTGTAATAAAAGAAAGCTTTCACAAATATAAGTAATTATTGTTTATTTTTGTCAATTTACAAAATGCAAAGCGAGCAAACAAAAGAAAAATCTAAATCTAATCAATATTTGGTTACTGCGTCAGTACTGGAAGTGATGCTCGGCCCCACAGAGCCCTGGTCTCAGCATCATGTGAGTCTGGGATGATGCAGAGACAGAAGGATGTAGAAACCCTACATCCACAGAAGATCTGTGGTTGGTTCTCTACATGTTGGAACAACCTACAGCCCAGTTCCTTCAAACACTGTGAACCTGGAAGATCTGCTGCTGTTTGAAGGCAAAGGGTGGACACAGCAAATACTGATGGGATTTAGATTCTCTGCTGTTCATTTATGAAAATAAATAAAATCAAAACACTTCCATTTTTGAAAACATTCTTTGTTTACAGCATTTTTTCACACATGCCTAAAACTTTTGCGCAGTGCTGTATGTTTACACCATCACAGGCCACACGATTACCACCAATCCCCAGGTCCTGAGTCTTACCCTTTCATCTTCCTCCGGAGTCCAGGGACCTTTGACCAGCTCTGGGTTCTTTATTTGCTGCCACCTCCGCTGACAGTCTTCATCTGACCTCCGACCCTGGGACAGAGACAAAGTTTACAGAGACCTTGCTGTGTTTCTCTCAGTCAAACAACAGTGCTTCCTCCTGCTGTTTTTAATTAGAGATGTGTCTGTGCTCTGTTCGTTCTCATGAGAAGCAGTGTTTAGAGGCTACATACTTTGAAATGCAGAGAAACTGAAGACCAGCTGTGTGATCCGAGCTGCTTTACCAGTCTATAAAGCTTCTCATCCTGAGGAGGAAAATCAGCATCAACTCCATCATCTCTGCACTAAAACAGCTGGTGACTATATGTCTCTCAGCATCAAACTCTAAACTCAGAAAGCGGGAAAATCTTGGACCTGAACGCGACCACAGTGACTGTTACCTCGTCTTTCTTCCATCCTGGTCTTTTTAGAGCGGTTCTGGAGAATCGTCTCTCGTGGCGCTGTTGCCCTAAACAGGCACGAGTCTTTGTACTGAGACAGAACAGGGACCGTGTTAGGGGCTAAACAGTGACTCAGCTTGATCATATTTACTGTACACTGTGCTCACATCCAGCTAGAGAGAAAGCTTAGATTTGACACCTGACCCAACAGAACAGTTTTACTGCTCACAATGTTTTCCTTCTACGAGTCTAGTTTCATGTCAGCAAGTAATCAACAGTTGTGTGCAAGAGTGTGCAGGTCTGTGTAGTTGTATGCAGGTGTGTGTAGGTGTGTGCAGATGTGTACTGGGTGTGCGTTGTGAGTGTAGGTGTGTACTGGGTGTGGTTGTGAGTGTAGGTGTGTACTGGGTGTGGTTGTGAGTGTAGGTGTGTACTGGGTGTGCGTTGTGAGTGTAGGTGTGTGGTTGTGAGTGTAGGTGTGTACTGGGTGTGGTTGTGAGTGTAGGTGTGTACTGGGTGTGGTTGTGAGTGTAGGTGTGTGGTTGTGAGCGTAGGTGTGTACTGGGTGTGCGTTGTGAGTGTAGGTGTGTACTGGGTGTGGTTGTGAGTGTAGGTGTGTACTGGGTGTGGTTGTGAGTGTAGGTGTGTACTGGGTGTGCGTTGTGAGTGTAGGTGTGTGGTTGTGAGTGTAGGTGTGTACTGGGTGTGCGTTGTGAGTGTAGGTGTGTACTGGGTGTGGTTGTGAGTGTAGGTGTGTACTGGGTGTGCGTTGTGAGTGTAGGTGTGTACTGGGTGTGCGTTGTGAGTGTAGGTGTGTACTGGGTGTGGTTGTGAGTGTAGGTGTGTACTGGGTGTGCGTTGTGAGTGTAGGTGTGTACTGGGTGTGGTTGTGAGTGTAGGTGTGTACTGGGTGTGCGTTGTGAGTGTAGGTGTGTACTGGGTGTGGTTGTGAGTGTAGGTGTGTACTGGGTGTGGTTGTGAGTGTAGGTGTGTACTGGGTGTGCGTTGTGAGTGTAGGTGTGTACTGGGTGTGGTTGTGAGTGTAGGTGTGTACTGGGTGTGCGTTGTGAGTGTAGGTGTGTACTGGGTGTGGTTGTGAGTGTAGGTGTGTACTGGGTGTGGTTGTGAGTGTAGGTGTGTACTGGGTGTGCGTTGTGAGTGTAGGTGTGTACTGGGTGTGGTTGTGAGTGTAGGTGTGTACTGGGTGTGCGTTGTGAGTGTAGGTGTGTGGTTGTGAGTGTAGGTGTGTACTGGGTGTGCGTTGTGAGTGTAGGTGTGTACTGGGTGTGGTTGTGAGTGTAGGTGTGTACTGGGTGTGCGTTGTGAGTGTAGGTGTGTACTGGGTGTGCGTTGTGAGTGTAGGTGTGTACTGGGTGTGCGTTGTGAGTGTAGGTGTGTACTGGGTGTGGTTGTGAGTGTAGGTGTGTACTGGGTGTGGTTGTGAGTGTAGGTGTGTACTGGGTGTGCGTTGTGAGTGTAGGTGTGTGGTTGTGAGTGTAGGTGTGTACTGGGTGTGCGTTGTGAGTGTAGGTGTGTACTGGGTGTGGTTGTGAGTGTAGGTGTGTGGTTGTGAGTGTAGGTGTGTACTGGGTGTGCGTTGTGAGTGTAGGTGTGTACTGGGTGTGGTTGTGAGTGTAGGTGTGTACTGGGTGTGCGTTGTGAGTGTAGGTGTGTACTGGGTGTGCGTTGTGAGTGTAGGTGTGTACTGGGTGTGCGTTGTGAGTGTAGGTGTGTACTGGGTGTGGTTGTGAGTGTAGGTGTGTGGTTGTGAGTGTAGGTGTGTACTGGGTGTGGTTGTGAGTGTAGGTGTGTACTGGGTGTGGTTGTGAGTGTAGGTGTGTGGTTGTGAGTGTAGGTGTGTACTGGGTGTGGTTGTGAGTGTAGGTGTGTACTGGGTGTGGTTGTGAGTGTAGGTGTGTACTGGGTGTGCGTTGTGAGTGTAGGTGTGTGGTTGTGAGTGTAGGTGTGTACTGGGTGTGCGTTGTGAGTGTAGGTGTGTACTGGGTGTGCGTTGTGAGTGTAGGTGTGTACTGGGTGTGGTTGTGAGTGTAGGTGTGTGGTTGTGAGTGTAGGTGTGTACTGGGTGTGGTTGTGAGTGTAGGTGTGTACTGGGTGTGGTTGTGAGTGTAGGTGTGTACTGGGTGTGCGTTGTGAGTGTAGGTGTGTACTGGGTGTGCGTTGTGAGTGTAGGTGTGTACTGGGTGTGGTTGTGAGTGTAGGTGTGTACTGGGTGTGCGTTGTGAGTGTAGGTGTGTACTGGGTGTGGTTGTGAGTGTAGGTGTGTACTGGGTGTGGTTGTGAGTGTAGGTGTGTACTGGGTGTGCGTTGTGAGTATAGGTGTGTACTGGGTGTGCGTTGTGAGTATAGGTGTGTACTGGGTGTGCGTTGTGAGTATAGGTGTGTACTGGGTGTGGTTGTGAGTGTAGGTGTGTACTGGGTGTGCGTTGTGAGTGTAGGTGTGTACTGGGTGTGCGTTGTGAGTGTAGGTGTGTACTGGGTGTGGTTGTGAGTGTAGGTGTGTGGTTGTGAGTGTAGGTGTGTACTGGGTGTGGTTGTGAGTGTAGGTGTGTACTGGGTGTGGTTGTGAGTGTAGGTGTGTACTGGGTGTGCGTTGTGAGTGTAGGTGTGTACTGGGTGTGCGTTGTGAGTGTAGGTGTGTACTGGGTGTGCGTTGTGAGTGTAGGTGTGTACTGGGTGTGCGTTGTGAGTGTAGGTGTGTACTGGGTGTGGTTGTGAGTGTAGGTGTGTACTGGGTGTGCGTTGTGAGTATAGGTGTGTACTGGGTGTGCGTTGTGAGTATAGGTGTGTACTGGGTGTGCGTTGTGAGTGTAGGTGTGTACTGGGTGTGCGTTGTGAGTGTAGGTGTGTACTGGGTGTGCGTTGTGAGTGTAGGTGTGTACTGGGTGTGCGTTGTGAGTGTAGGTGTGTACTGGGTGTGGTTGTGAGTGTAGGTGTGTACTGGGTGTGCGTTGTGAGTGTAGGTGTGTACTGGGTGTGCGTTGTGAGTGTAGATGTGTACTGGGTGTGGTTGTGAGTGTAGGTGTGTACTGGGTGTGCGTTGTGAGTATAGGTGTGTACTGGGTGTGCGTTGTGAGTATAGGTGTGTACTGGGTGTGCGTTGTGAGTATAGGTGTGTACTGGGTGTGCGTTGTGAGTATAGGTGTGTACTGGGTGTGCGTTGTGAGTATAGGTGTGTACTGGGTGTGCGTTGTGAGTATAGGTGTGTACTGGGTGTGCGTTGTGAGTATAGGTGTGTACTGGGTGTGCGTTGTGAGTATAGGTGTGTACTGCCAGCTGTGGCTCTCACCAGGACCGTCCACTTCTGCTGCTCATTACTTCTCATGTGACGCTGATCTACACAAAAGGAAACAAACAGTGTATTTTTCACTTGAAGTCCTGTGTCAACTCCTTTCAAGTTAGCTCCGTTCGTTCTCTCACTAGGAGAATATTCATTTCACAGCCTTCAAATGTCACCAACTAGTGTGGCGGTAGATCTGCCTTACAAAAAATCAGTAGTAGCTTGGGTAAAAACTACAGATTGGCCGTGTCGTGGTTCTCCCTCGGGTTTATCTAAGCTAAGCTACCTGAGCTAAGCTACCTGAGCTAAGCTAACTGAACTAGCTGCCGTTGGCAGAGGTTAACGGTCGGAAACAGACAACAGGGGCTAAAAGGCGTTTATCAAGTGACTCACTCCTATAAACCGATACCGGTCGGTTAGAGACGCCTGCTCTCTCCGCCCGGTGCCGTCGGTGTGTCCCCGTGTGTGTCTGCGCAGATTTCGGTGAATTACCGTCTCGACAGTCGTTCGTCTACTTGGTCCAGAGTCTGAGGACGGTTGGCGCAGGGTCGCAGAGCTCGTGAGGAGCCACAACAGATGCGCTCTGATTGGACAGGCGTCCGCGTGACGTCATTCAAATGACTGGTCGTTACTGATTCTTCATCACTCAGAGCCAGAGCCGACCCACTAGCAGAACCGGGTTTCCACGAATAATGAGTCCTTTACAGTCTGGTACCGACCCACTAGCAGAACCGGGTTTCCACGAATAATGAGTCCTTTACAGTCTGGTACCGACCCACTAGCAGAACCGGGTTTCCACGAATAATGAGTCCTTTACAGTCTGGTACCGACCCACTAGCAGAACCGGGTTTCCACGAATAATGAGTCCTTTACAGTCTGGTACCGACCCACTAGCAGCAGGACAGCCAAGGAACCAGCATCTCGTTAGTTAGATGTGATCTAGTTTCTGCTTCTGTTTGATCCTGGTTCTGTAGTAAGTGGGTTTGGGATCGGCCCAAACCTCCCACAGCTGCCAAGTTACCTTCACATTTCAAGGATTCATCAAAGAGTCATGGTTCTGCAGGTGCTGGTTCTGTGGCTCATGTAGTTTGATGTTTATCATAAATGCTGAACAGAAGAGGAGGGAGAGGTTCTGATCCAGATCTCAGGTGATGCTAGACAGCTGGTTGCTTCTCCTGAATTCTTGATTCCTGCCTCTTCGCACCAGCAGCAGCCGTTCTGTGGCTTCAGGCTGCTCGGCGTTAGCGTTGTCGCCTGTGCTTCCTGTTTCCTGTGTCTTCACCGCGTCGTGGTTTAATTAGTTCTGTTCGTTCTGGAGATCCAGGTTTTGGTTGTTTGTACTTCCTGTGTTTCTATATTGTCAGATGTCGTGTTTTGTTTCACCAGCTCTGCTGTGATTGTCAGTTTTGGAAATAAACCTTTGTTCTGGGGTTTGGTCCCGGTCCGGTCGACTCCATGTTCAACACAACGTGTTTTTTGAACATCATAAACTCTTCATCCTTCATCAGTATGATCCACTGATTCTAAATCAAGGAACCCTCTGTTTGTCAGTCCTGGTTCTGACGGTCCACTGGTGTCGGCGGGTTGGGCCAGGGCCTCTTTATTAGACTGTAGATGTGGGATTAGACTGGGTGTAATATCAGCTCAGAGGAGACATCTGGTCAGGACCTTTTGGTTCTGCAGGGCCTGGTGGAGGAACCAGTGTCGGTTCTGGAGGGATCATGATAGATACATTACAGCGGAACGTCTGAAGATGTGTTGTTGGACTTTCTAGACGAGGCAGCTCAGCAGTGAATGTGCGCCTCCTCCTCCCACGCCTGACTCACCACAAACGGTGACAGACTGCAGGTGCCGCTGGGGGGTTTCCTCCTGGTCTGGAAAGTCCGCGGCATCGTATTCTGAAGTCGTGCGCTGCGATGAACGGTAACGTGCTGCTGCTGTGGTTCCTCGTCCGCTGGACGCTGCCCGTCGACGCCGCGATGGTGAGTGAACCGTGTGAACCGTGTGATCAGTTCTCAGCTTCGTCTAGAAAGAGTCTGAGACGGATCCGTGCTGCGTTCGGGAGCCTTGTTGTTTGCGTGATGCTCAGCTTTACACGTTGACATGGACTCAGGCTCAGACCAGCTGATGTTTGATGGACCTCTGTAGAACAGCGAGGCCCGTCTCTTTAGAACCTGCCTTGGAGCCCCTCTGTGCGTTCGTGTGTTTTATGGACCTTTCTGTCTGCCGTTGTGTCAGGTCCGTTTGGACTCCAGTGCTGACAGGGCCGTCCCGCTGAGCGTGTCCGAGGACTCTGTGGACGACATGTTCTTTGGCTGCAGCTCTGCGATGGCTGAGCTGGTGAAGAACACATTCTTTAAAAAAGAAAACAAGGCGCCGTTTGCAAGCGTCTGGAAAAACGCCGACCGCTGTGCAACAAAGAACCTGAAGAAGAGAAAGGCAGAAGACGAGGCTCTGACCAAAGAGCACATGCAGGCCATCTGTGTCTACACGTCTGACGAAGACGGCGATGAAGACTTCTGCAAGGCGTTCAGTGATGCGCTCAGGACAAACAGGAGGAAATATGGAGCCGACTTCCCCTTTCACGCCTTTTATTTCTGGCTCACATCAGCTGTTCAGATTCTCAACAACAATAAGAAGTGTCACACAACCTACCGCAGGACCGATCTGGACTTCACTGGCAAGGTCAACGGGGTCATGAGGTTCGGGTCCTTCGCCTCCAGCTCCTTTAAACCCACGCTGGTGGACTTCGGTAATAAGACCTGCTTCAGGATCCGGACGTGTTCAGGTGCTCCCCTGCAAAACTACTCTGTGGTAAAGAAGGAAGAGGAGGTTCTGATCGCTCCCTATGAGATGTTCAACATCACTGCGAAACACAAAGGTCGTGATGTGACGGAGCTGGTCGGCTGCCGCGTCGTCTACACGCTGCAGAGCGTTGGACTTCTCAGTAAGCTGAACTGCAAAATAGTGAATGTGTGACAGAACCGTGGTTCAGCCTATGGGTTCAAACACAGAGATGTCGGTTCTGTCAGAGTTTCTGTCTCGAACTATGTTTTTGTGTTACGTTACAAATAAACGTGTCCTTCACCAACGTTGTGGCTCAGTTCTTCAGGGCAGATGCAGTCAGTGTGTCCACATCGCGGCAGGTTTCTGGCCCACCAGCTGCTGTTGGGCCCGGTTCCTGTGTGTTGGGTCTCTCAGCATTTACACTGACCCTGCTGCCTTCAGCTGTTTGCTCCTGTCCAGTCACATGTTGTCTCCATGACTTTGATGAACAGCTTCTTCCTCCATCTGCTTCTGAAAGTCCAGACGTATCTGGGTTTTGGGGCTTTAGTTTCTGCAGACAGACAGAACCAGACCCGACCAAGTGTTGCACATGTGCATCGCTTGCCGGTGCAGACACACACTTTAACTTTCACGCGTTTAACCACAGACGTTACTGTGCAGAATGTGTGAGCTGAGCACAGGAGGTGGGGGAGTCGACCCTGAGCAGAGTCTGATCAAAGCATTTGGTGTGAAGCTGTTGGCCGTCGTTGTGATGAACGGTAACATGCTGCTGCTGTGGTTGCTCCTCTGCTGGATGCTGCCTGTCGGCGCGGCGATGGTGAGTGAACCGTGACAGCTAATTCATAAGAAATGCGACAAACCAACAACTAACATCAAACCTTCTGTATCAACAAACATCTTGATGCAACAGAACCGTTGGCACTTTCAGTTCTCTCTAATTATTACTGATCAGTGTGTGACCAGTGTGATCCAGTGATTTCTGTGTCCCTCTCTTTACAGGATGTGAAGAAGCCCCTCCCACTCAACATGATGGACGCGGCTGTAGATGACATGTATGTGGGCTGTAAAGTAAAAATAAAAAGCAAAGAAAACTCCAAACTGTTTAAATCGGCGTAGGAGAAACCGAAGCGCTGTGCGAACAAACAAATGACTATTAAAGACCCAACGGATGCCAATCTGACCAGGGACCACATGCAGGCCATCTGCGAGTTTTATCTGGAGTTCAACAACGCGGTGCAGACGGGCAGCACCTCCTTTACACTTCTGGCTGACGTCTGCTGTTCAGATTCTCCAAAAGAAGTGTGAAAAGACAAATCGCCCAAACAAGCTGGCGTTCAACGGAAAGATCAACCTGAACAGCGTTCAAACCTGTTTTGGTGCGTACCTGACAAACTACACGGATCTTAGCGATCACGAGAAGGAGGTGCTGATCCCTCTGTATGAGGAGTTCACGGTCACGGACAGAAAGAAAGTGCAGCGGTTTATCAGCTGAAGAGCAGCGGCAGTCTCACCAATCTGAACTGTGCAAATCCGCATTCATTTGAATATCTCTGCACCTTCTTCGTTAATACTCATGCTTTTATTTTATTTTGTGTGGTTTTGTGTGGAACTTTACGATTATGTGAACATTCCTTCATAGAATTATTAAACTTTGGCCTTAATTGTTTGCCTGCACTTTCTGTGTCATAAGAATGAAGACATGTGAAATTTAAAATGAAAACATACAAAAGATAAGATAAGATCTTTCTTTGTGGATCCCACAGTGGAAAATTCTGTTACCACAGCTATAAACAAGGTGCAAAAAGAATGAAAGTGAAGCGTGTGCAACAAAGATTATACATAATGCAAATTTAACATTTTCACAAATACAAGCTACAGTAGATAAATGTGCAGTAAACTATAGCAGATGTTCTGCTCGGTGGCTGGTTGGTTGTTCAGTCCAACAGTGGACTGAAGGCTCTGTGGCTCCTTCCTCCACTGACTCTGGATCAGTCTCCACTGTCTGACGCAGTGAGAAGCATCGTCCACGATGGACGTCAGCTTGTCCACGTCCTCCTCCAGAGTCCGAGCCGGGACAGAACCTCCTGAGCAGCTGGTGGAGTCTCTTTGTGTCCTGCTGCCTGCTCCCCACAGACACAGAGTCACAGAGTGTCCTCACAGAGGAGTCAGTCTCAGCAGGTGGAGCCACGTTGGTCCTTCTAGTGCAGGACGTCACTGAGTCCGGTCCAGTTCACGGTTGAGGTGAACACCAGGTCCTTAGAACTGTCCACTGTCTCCATGTCTGAGCCCTGGATGCGGTGGTTTCCTCTGGACGTCAGTCTCCATCTCCTTCGTCTTCCTGGTGTTGAAGCAGGTTGTTGCTCTCACACCGGTTCACAAAGTCCCTGATGACGACCTGCGTCCAGCTCGTTCCCCTCAGACCCAACAATGTCGTCTGAGAACTTCTGGAGGCGACAACTGCTGGTGTTGTGTGTGACGTCCGATGGGCCTGAGGAGCCCAGAGCTGGAAACCACCACCTCAGACAGTTGGCAGCCTCACGTCCTGCCCCTGGTGAGGGATCAGTTGTCCAGTCCTGCCCCAGCTTCTCTCTCAGAACCGCCGGACGAACTGCTCTGTTACAGTCTAACTGCATGTTTTCTATTTTTGCAGCAGCAGGTCACCAACCGGCTTCGTCTTTCTTTCATGGTTCAGCCGTTTGTGATGGTCCTGATTATTCCTGGACCTGCTGCAGTTTGTCCTTCAGGCCAAACATCTGGGATGACGCCGTTGTTGCGCCTCGTTCATTCCCTCCACTGTACAACTCCACGTTTAAACCTCACAGACATGTTCATACTTATCTTCAGGTCTGTTTGTTTGTCGGTTTCTATTCTATTCTATGGACCGGGCGTCTTTTACCTACACTTAACGCTTACGGCTGGTTTATATGGGAAAACTCAATTTCCCAGCACCCTTCGCGTGGAGATGCCTTCTCTCCCGCCTGTTGAAAAACTCCCGACATGCTTTTCATCAAGGCCGAGAAGAAGGGACGTCATGATGGAGTCCGCTGGTGGCTGAAGTGATAAATCCGCTTAAATTTGAGCTAAATACAGTGTGAGACGTCGTTTCTCCGAGGGGTCGGGAGGCTCTAGCCCGCTAATGACCGCGAGGTAGCTCGCTCTGCTGCGGAGACTGTTGGTGAGTGCGTGGCTGCAGCGCGTTGTTCGTGTAACAGCGGGCCGCCATTTACTCCACAAGCAGCGAAGCGCTGCAGACGATCCCCGGTTAGGACGCCGCGCGCCGGTCTCCTCCTCTGAAGCCACCGCGCACAGTCCACGTCCTTTGGGTTTGTTTGAACCGCGGCCCTCTAATGTCGGTGCGTGTCCAGCCTACTGTTATTTACGTTAGCTTCCGAAGCTAACCTGCTAGCGGCAGCAACAGCGTGTTTTGAAACAAAACCAGTGCGAATGAGTGAAGTCGATCCGCAGGAAATGTTCGCAGTGGAACCAGGAGCTACAGGCTGGAGGATGACGGAGAAGGGCTTTGACTTCCGTTTACACAGTCTCCTTGTTCTGTGGGTGACAGTCATTCGATCCTCGTAGAGTCTGTGCTGCTCTTCATCTGTTTTATTCCTTCATTTGATGAAGGTGATTGTGAGAAACACATGTTTTCTGTTGAAGCGATTTTTACGAGCACTGTCTTCTGCGGTTTTTTATCTGAAGCAGCATAACAACATGTTTGTCTTGTGTGTCGTTGCCGATCTGCTGTCTGCGAGTTTTATCCTAGATGTGTGTTTGGTTTTTCCCACCACGGTTAAGTCTGAACGTTAGAAATGTAGTGTTAGATTTTTTTCAGTCAGACTTTAAGAGTCCTCTTAAATTAGTGGAGGCATATTAAGTGATGCTTGTTTTTATCCAGATGCCAGCGTTGGAGGCTGGTTCCACTGTCTGAGTTCTCTGCTTCTAACCTTTAACCTTGGCGAGAAATTGTAGTTTCAACCTGTGGGTCAGTGAAACTTTTTTTTTTTTCATCTTTAATGTTGAGCGCTTGTAAATTCTCCAGGTTTTTATGTCTGATTAGTGCAGGTTTACTGGCTGGGTTTAGTAGAAACCTTGTTCTTCGGTATTAGGCTGAGGTGCAGAGATCTGGACCAGAAAAATGTAAATGTGTAACTAGTAATTGAATTAGATGTTTGTTTTTTATTCATGGCCAGTGTTGCATCAACTGGGCGACATAATCACAGCATCTTAAACCTCCTTACTAACGCTTGTCCTACAGGTTCAGCTGGTCAACATGGCGACAGACATCGGTTCACCACAGCGGTTCTTCCACATGCCGCGGTTTCAGCACCAGGCCCCGCGACAGGTTTTCTACAAGAGACCGGACTTTGCTCAGCAGCAGGCGATGCAGCAGCTCACCTTCGATGGGAAACGCATGAGGAAGGCTGTGAACCGCAAAACCATCGACTACAACCCATCTGTGATCAGATACCTGGAGGTAACGCACCTGGTTAAATATGGTTCATAGGTTCAGTTATAGGAAGGAAAGAGTTTTTCTGCCTTTTTAAAATGTCAGATATTTTCTGTAAATGTTAAAAAGCGGTGTTCATCGAACTTCAGTGTGACTGGTCTGCGTCTTCTGTGTTAACTGGGTTCCGTCATTGTTTTTTTTTTTCTCTGCAGAACCGCTTGTGGCAACGAGACCATCGAGACCTCAGAGCCATCCAGCCCGACGCTGGGTTTTATAATGATGTGAGTCAAGATGTCGTCTCTGACGTATCAAGTTCTTTTTGGCTGTCAGCCCCCGCGTGTGCAGTTTCTGTACAGATGAAGTTATGAACATATTAGACACGGTCAAACTTACAAACCTCCTGTGATTTGTCTCTGTCTCTGCTGCAGCTGGTTCCTCCCATCGGCATGTTGAACAACCCGATGAACGCTGTCACTACCAAGTTTGTTCGAACCTCCACCAACAAAGTCAAGTGTCCAGTGTTTGTCATTAGGGTGTGTTGAGTTACATGAACCTTTTGAACAGCCAGAAATCCTCCTGCTCCTTCAGTGTTTATACGTTCAGACAGTTTAACACAAGCCCAACTTCAGCTTAAACTGAGCTTTTTCAGCAGGAGTTTCATTCAGCGTTTTCTTTCTTTCTGTAAGCCTATTTTCCATATGCTGTGTGGTTTTTACTGCCGGTCAGTCCTGAGTGTCAGTGTTTCCTCTGTCTGCAGTGGACTCCTGAAGGCCGTCGTCTGGTCACTGGAGCCTCCAGTGGGGAGTTCACTCTGTGGAACGGACTCACCTTTAACTTTGAGACTATTTTACAGGTAAACATCAATACTCTGTGAATCTGCACACAGACATATCTGTCTTTCAGATGAATCTGTCTTAGACACACTTTTTCTATGAGATTTGACTGAAGTTCTGAAAATCACCAGAGATGAAGGAGATGGAAACATTGTTTGAATTGCTGAGGGTTCTTCTAAGTATGTTTTTAAAGACTTATTTACAATTAACCATTAAATAATTGAGAATTAACATTTTTATTCTTATGTAACATGGGGGGGGGCATTTTCGTCACCAATGTGTTTATTTGTATCAGATTTGCAGGACTTTCGTTTATAGAGTAAAATGAATATTCATGTGTACAATCAAGACTTTGTCTCCACTTTCCTCTCTACAGGCCCACGACAGTCCGGTCCGAGCCATGACCTGGTCTCATAACGACATGTGGATGTTGACAGCGGACCACGGCGGCTACGTGAAGTACTGGCAGTCCAACATGAACAACGTCAAGATGTTCCAGGCTCACAAGGAGGCGATTAGAGAAGCCAGGTTTATACCCAATCTACCATTTTCTGTAGTTTACCTGAGTCTCTGCTGCTCACTGTCAGGGCTGCAGCGCCCCACCCTAACCACGCGGGGGCGCTGCAGCACCTCTCGCCACATGTTCATGTTGTTATTGTGGTTGATTAATGACAGATGTAAGTGTGTGCTGTTGCAACACTGCAGTGATCTGTTGTTGATATTCTACCTGCTGTGGCTGATGAGCTGTTTATCTGTTGTTTTGAATAAAGTCATCAATCATTTTTAACTGATGCGGGTAGGTCCAGTGGGTGGGCAGGGTCTGCTCTAAACCAATAAAGTTTAAGCAGTGATCAATAAAGTGGAATGGCGCTTTTCAAAATAAAGTGAATAAAGAGAAGTTGGTGCTGCTCTAAACAGCAGCGACAGGCAGCTGTAGCGGTTTGAATAAAGCTTTGAATCCTCATCTGTACCTGAAAGTAAAACGCCCCTCGCCCTCCTACTGTTAACGTAAGGAAGAAGTCCTCTTAGTCCAAAAGCTAAACACTGAAGCCTACATCCCCATGATGCACCTTGATAGCCTCAGAGCTCAGACTGAGGACCAAAACAATCCCAGAGACACAGATGCTGTCAGCTGGTGACTGAAGGGCGTGATGGCATCGGCGTTAACCTAAGGCTTATAGTTTCAGTCCCTTGGGGGAGACTCACCTCTGGTAGTTTGATGTTCTTCATCACATCGTAAACTGCTGCTTATAGTCAAAGTGTTTTGTTTTTTTCAGCGACCCCCACATAGACACTACAACCAACACTCAGGAGCTGTCAGTCTGGACCTGATGGAGGTGTTGGTTGTAGCGTGGGTGGAGGTTGTTCATTACATGCACCAGTTACTGATGGAGGTCACAGTGCAGAACCAAACCAGGACTCTGAGAGCTGAAGGGGTCTGGGACATTCACCACAGCTTCTCTCATTAACCCATTGCGTCTCTCGGCTCCTCATTGGTGGGAAGACAACCTTTGTTCTACTTTATTTGTTACCTGAAGGTTCTGTGGGTCACACATTTGTAATGTCAGAGACGCAGAACTTAATTTAACGAGTCCTGACCGTAACATGTTGACACTCGTCTACATCCACTTTGGCAGCTGCTTCACTGATTTTTATTCTGTTTCTTCCAAACATTTGCCAAGTGTGAGTTTCACAGCTGACTGAGGCGGCCGACCGTAGAAATGGTAGTAAAGGTTCCCAGCGTAAGCAAAACATCACCTCCTAAAGTTCAGGTGTGACATTTACAGAACCCAGACAGTCTAGTGTATCGCGTGTCTAACTACGTAATTCTGCTTTAATGCTTATTGATATTTTTCTCTAGTAAAGACAAGACCTACACTACCCATGATCCCCTGTGCTCTGACTAGTAAAGACGGATGGGATGAGTTTAATGTGAGAGCGGTTCCTGGTTGCATCTTGTTGGTTTCGTCTCCAGCTGTTGAGGAACGGTCAAAATCTGTTGGACCAGTAACGAACGCAATAAATGTAGTTTTGTGCATTTTGTGGTTTCCAAACTAGTTGAAAAAGCAAAACAAATTGTTTTTTGATAGTGAAATGTGAGGAAGTGGATGCATATTATTGTTTGGTTTAACTGCAGCCTTTAGCTTTTTCTACATAACCTGCTGAAGCTCTGAGGTTCCCGTGGATTCGTTCTGTTCTCTGCTGGACGGTGTGACGGGGATCAGAGGGAGCTCGGTGTTCACAGTCAGCCTCTGCTGCTCAGTCCATTGTTTGAACCCACGTAAAGCTGTGTAATCCGTGTTTTAGTAGCTGTGAAACTGTTGCGTTCGTGTTCTTGGTGCGTGGCCTCAGTCCAGCTTTGCGGTTTATCTGCTTTTTGACCGTCAGAGGTTGCGTCTCCTGCTCATGCGGGCTCTCATATGAACTCATCTTTGTGTGGTCACAGAAGTTAAAGGTTGTTTATACTCGCTTGTATTTAAAGTTGTCAGTTCTTTATGGAGTCATGTAAATATTAGTGACTTAATATTTGTTTTGGCACCTGGTGAAAGGTTTAAAGACACATTCCTGCCTACGCACTGTTGTACCACATGTCAGATCTATGTTTTACTACATTACTGGCACTGATAAGACACAGCTTGCTTCCTAATAAATGGACCAGTAGGCTCATGTTTGATCGGTTGAACTTTGTTGCGCTTTTCTTGTAAACCTGTCACTGTGGTCTCTCATGAGTCACTGAGCCAATATTTGTCTACTGACCCTTAATAAGTCTAATCTGTTGAAAAAACGGGAAAAGGCTTGTTTAACATTCTTACATCCAGATAAACTGAGCTGTAAAGTAAAACGCTAACATTGATTGGTTTACTTTTACTAAGTTACTTGGCTCCATTCAAGTAACATTTAAATGCAGGACTTTTCCTACTATTAGAGCAAATGTGTTGCTTTGTGTGATGTTTCTGAAGCTTCAGCAGGTGGAGACATTTAGTCAGCTCCAGAGTCACTCACCCGGTTCTGGACCCAGACGGGTACAAAAGTACAAAACTCAACTAACACAAATCTAACCAAGAAATGTAAATACATTTAGTTCGTCTGAATGTGGAGACTCAAAGGACACGTGATGAATGTTCTGCAGTTGGTCGACATAAAGTACTTTAAATTCAGTATTTACTAGAGATGTTAGTGTTTGATGATGGGAATGGAGCTAAAGTAAGAGTTTAGTTAGTCGTTCATTCAAAATTCTCTCGTCTTATACCCTGTCAGCTTGTTCGTGGCCATTTTAATTAGCAGCAGTTCCCTCAAATGTCAGTTTGTTTACACAATGGTGGCTAGGAAAACAATGCAACAGTGAAAATGTTCTGTTATTTTAATTAATAGTTCATATCTGAGGAACAGATTAACAACAATGTGGATTATTAGGCATCATCATTTTTTGCAGGGAAAGCAAACTCGATCAAACTGGCTCTCAGCAGCCACTTCCTGATCACGAAATGACATAATGGGAAAAAATCACTTTGTGCTGAATCAGCGGCGTTAGTAGGTTTTAGATCTACTGCTTTACTTCCTAGGTTTCAACTATTACTATACTAACATTAGTGGAACGTTTTATTGTGTCAATAAGTTTAATTGTATGTTCCTTCTAATAATCATTCTTTAAATTGGTCTAATTACATAATCTTCCAGAAAACATTAAAACCTAGAATTTTAAGTCGTTTTAAGTTGCTGAGTGTCATCGAGTCACGAGGACGTTTTTCTTATCAGTATAGTTAAAGAGTCGGAGAGAAGCTGAGCAGCTCACATTTGCCTGCTGAAGGTTTAGGCGTTTGACTCGCAGCTATGAAAACAGCTGATTCCAGCGCGTTCATATGGAAACGTTACTGCCAGAACAAAAACACTCGAGCTGGAAGCGCTAGTAACACGCTGGGGCCCGTTGGTCCTGAGTCCTGGTTCCTGCGTGTTTGTCTGGAGGTAGCTTCAGTGTTGCTACAGAACAGATGGTTCAAGCAGAAGTTTCCCGACAGGTTCTTTAGTGTTTTTCAGAATATTCAGCAGAACCTTTGTTGTACTGCTGACCCTCCTCTGGTCTTCTCCAGTTTCTCTCCAACAGATAATAAATTTGCCACCTGCTCAGATGACGGAACCGTTCGGATCTGGGACTTCCTGCGGTGCCACGAGGAGAGGATCCTCCGAGGTACCAAACACGGAGCCGTTATTTATCAAACTTATCAGAATATGTACAAAATGTAATAGAGAAGTTTTAATACGTAAAAACACGCAGACCAAACGTATCAGCGCGTGTTTTCTGACCTTAACCTCAGGTTAGTTCAGGTTATGTTCTGCTTCAGGTCCACATGAAACTAAAGTCCAGGACAGTTTTAAACTGTCAGTTAAAATGTGTTGACCCATTGCTTGGACTAGTGCTGAGTTGAGTTAAAGTCTGTCTAAAAACGCAGCAGCAGCTTCTTCGTTATTTTCAGTGACGTCCTGAACAACAGTGAAGAAGCTGAACGTGTTCAGTTCATCGTGGGATGAAGCTGAGGGTCGACTTCTGGTTCCCGGACGTGACAGGATGTAAGAACAAACATGTTAACGGTCTGTGTGTGTCCAGGTCACGGGGCGGACGTGAAGTGTGTTGACTGGCATCCCACCAAAGGCCTGGTGGTGTCTGGCAGCAAAGACAGCCAACAACCAATCAAGTTCTGGGATCCAAAGACCGGACAGAGTCTGGCTACGCTGTGAGTCCACACAAAGAAACTGTTGATTCTCACAGGTTGTTCACCTTTAGAACATTTGAACGGAGACTGAAGCCTGGTGGTCGTCACGCGTTCATGAGGTCGCTGAGCTACGGTATTTATGGACTTTGTTTCTGTTCTTCAGCCACGCCCACAAGAACACAGTGATGGAGGTGAAGTGGAACTTGAACGGCAACTGGCTGCTGACGGCTTCTCGTGACCACCTGTGTAAACTGTTTGACATCAGAAACCTGAAGGAGGAACTGCAGGTGTTCAGGGGGCACAAGAAGGAGGCCACAGGTGAGGGCCAACACGGGCATCACAGTTCTTCCTCTGCTCCCCAGTCGCTGATATGGCCCTAACCCCAGAGTTCCAGCGTGGGTCAGAAGTTCTATCCTGGCTGTGGTCTGTTAACACCAGCACGGTTCTGGACTTCACTGTGATCGTTCTGGGTTCACATGACTTTATTCAGAGTCCGTTTGGTTACATTTGATAACTGCAGTAACTGAGGAGCTGCTGTTTGTGTCCTCAGCTGTGGCCTGGCATCCTGTCCACGAAGGCCTGTTTGCCAGTGGAGGTTCTGATGGGTCTCTGCTCTTCTGGCACACCGGGTAAGAACGGCGTTTCTGTTGTTTTGTCCATCCCTGTGGTTGCTGGTTTACTGGTTTCACTGGGTCATGTTTACTGTTGCTGGTGTCAGGGTGGAGAAGGAGGTTGGAGGGATGGAGATGGCTCATGAGGGGATGATCTGGAGTCTTGCCTGGCACCCGCTCGGTCACATCCTGTGCTCCGGTTCCAACGACCACACCAGGTACTGAACACTGCAGTTTCCCTGTAACTGGATCTGATCGCTCCCTACATTTAAATGGTTCTGCCTGTGATTTTATTCCTCAGTAAATTCTGGACGAGGAATCGACCTGGTGATAAGATGAGAGACCGGTACAACCTAAACCTGCTGCCCGGGATGTCGGAGGACGGCGTGGAGTACGGTGAGCAGCGGGAGGAGAAAACGCCAACAACCAACGTTTGACACACCATTAAGTCTCACCTGGTGTTTGCGTCTCTTTCAGATGATGTGGAGCCGAACAGCGTGGCCTCCATCCCTGGGATGGGGATCCCTGAGCAGCTGAAGGCTGCTATGGAGCAGGAGCAGAGCAGTGAGTGTTAATCTGGAATGTCCTGGAAGTAACGCATGCTGAAATCCGTCAGTCGTAACTGTGGTTTAGTTCAGGTTTATCACAGGTTGTTGATTTAACTCCTTTTGCCCACAGGTAAAGAGGCAGCTCCTGACGTGGAGATGTCCATCCCTGGTCTGGACTGGGGCATGGACGAGGTCATGGGTAAAGATGCCAAGAAGGTCCCTCAGAAGAAAGTGCCCTATGCCAAACCGATTCCAGCCCAGTTCCAGCAGGTAAACGCACCTTTACGGAGACTGCGACGCCATGCTTGGACCCAGTTGTTTGCATCTTTTAGTTCATACATTAAATGGGCTCTGCAGTGTAAGTGATCTTTAGGATGAACCCGTTTTCTGCTCTACAGGCTTGGGCGGAGAACAAAGTACCCATGATGCCGCAATCTGGAGACTTGTCAAAAGACCGGAAGGTGGAGCAGAAAGTGGAGATGAAAAAGAAAACTCAGGCGGAGATTGAGCAGGAGATGGCAGCTCTGCAGTACACCAACCCCATGCTGCTGGAGGTGGGGCCCTGGCGGCAGCTTCTAGAGTTTTGTGGAGGCCTCTGTCGTCGTCTGTTTGAAGGAAACGCTGATTGTGTTTGTCTTCTCTCTTGCAGCAAATGAAGATGGACCGGATGAACCAGATGAACACTGATGGGAGCGTGGGCCCCCCACATGCACAGGGCCCTGTTCCCCCATTCCCTGGCCCCGGAGGGCCTGGTGGTCCTGGGGGCTCGATGCCGCCAGGCCAGCAGGGCTTTCCTCCCAACATGCCTCATCAACAGATGGCCAACAATATGGGCCCTGGAGGCATGCAGCCTCCGTTCATGCCTCCTGGACAAATGGGGCCACCGTCAGGGCCCCAGCCTCATCAGGGGCCACCTCAGGGAATAATGGGACCATCAGACATGCAAGGACCCCAAGGTATGCAGAGACATTCTGGTCCACCAAGAAACATGAGCTCCCAAGGGGCTCACGGTATGGGACCTAGAGGGATGATGGGTCCTCCTCCTCGTGGGATGGGTCCACGAGACCCTCAGGGGCCTCTACCACAGGGCAGCGGGATGCCACCTCAAGGGAACATGATGGGACCCCAGGGACCTATGCAGGCTGGAATGATGGGGCCCCCACCCAGGACACACAGCAACATGCAAAACAATTATGGAATGGGCAACATGCATGGGCCCCCAGGTAACCTGCAGGGGCCTCCATACATGCAACACCAGGTGAGTGTTATCAGAACTTGCCTGGTTCAGATCGGTGCTAGCTGAACCAAGGTGTCTATAACGTTGGTTTGGTCTTTTTCAGGGTCAGAACTCAGGGCCCATGATGCACGGCATGGGTCAGCAGGGGCCCAACAGCAAAGGTGAGAAAAGTAAATGTGCTTGTTAAAGAGGTTTCGTTCAGTCCCAGGTCTGACCGATCTGGGGGCGATTTCATTTCCTGACTTTTAACGTCATGGAGACCGATGAGTGGAAACAAAGTTGACCTTGTCCACAGCAGATCCTGTCAAATAAAGCAAATTCAATGTAACAGACCCACTGACAGATCTTCCATCAGGTCTAGGTTTAAACCCGGTTTTCTGGTGTAAGGGAGAAAAAGGCTTTTAAAACGTATCCAAGTGTGAAATCTGACATGAAGCAAAATCTCAGCTTTAATAAACCACATTTAACCTGTAGCCATAAAGTCTCACAACCGTTTCTGTGTCTGTCTGTTTAAGCAGACCCTCGAGGGCCACCACACAACCACCACATGGGCCCTCCTGACCGGCAGGGTCCTGGAGGACCAGACCAGGGTTCTGGGCCGTACTGGGGGGACAATCAGCAGAATAGACGAGGGCTGCAGGACTTTGATGTAGGACAGGACTATCATGGGAGTGGCGAGGAGGGCTGGAGACCTGGACCAGGATACCAGGGTGGAGGAGGGAGAGGTCACAGGGGGGGGGGACACAGAGGAGGTGGAGGGAACGGAGGCAGCTGGGGGCCCGATGAGCGGTTCGGAGCAGGAGAGTTTAGAGGACGGAGAGACGATCGGTAAGATGCTTTCACTTAAGCCTGTCAGATACACATATATAAAGAATATTTAGTACCAGTAAGTGTGTTTGGTCCGGATGAGCTGGTGAAGTTCTGTGGTTCACCGGATGATTTATGTGCCTGAAGCTTTCAGCTGTGACAGACTGTTCATGTAAAGATCGTAGCTCACAATGTCTGTCGAGACCGCGCTGTTTTTAAAGTTTAAGAGTTAGGAACATTAGCCCCTGCAGACTATTTGGCTAGTTCTCGTGTTCTCTGACAGGCTTCGTACTCGACTCTGTGCGTTCCAGGTTCAGAGGGGGCGGTCCCGGTCGGCCCGGTGGTCGAGTTTACCCTGACGAGTACAGCGGTCAGGAATACGGCGGCCAGGACGAAGGCTTCGAGAGCTTTGAGGGCTTTGATGGCCCGGAGGAGATGGGCCGAGGCTGGGACAACGGAGGCCGAGGCAGACTGCCTCGAGGGGGAGGTTTGTCTTTCTGCATTTTTAAAATATGAATAAAAGTTAACACGTCGAGGAAATTATTGAATGTGGAAATGCTCTCACATTTCCTGTAGTTTTGTAGGAACCAATGAAACACAGTCACATTGCTCCTCTGGTTTTGTTTGGTCTGAGGCACATGAAACTGCTTCTTTGTCTAAAATCTGTCCATCCAGTAAAATGCTGATCCATCATCTGGGTTTTTGCCTATGTAAAGTGTCAGGCTCCTATTTTAGTGGTGCTGTCTGTCCACAGGTCATGATGGCTATCGAGATGCTCAGCAGATGCATGATGGGTCGTCGCCGGCCGGCCGCGAACGCCCGTCGTCCCTGCAGGGGATGGACATGGCGTCTCTGCCACCCAGAAAGCGCCCGTGGCAGGACGGACCGGGAACCGGAGAGCACGAGTCCACCGGACCGGATGGAGGTGAAGAAGATCTCTGGGTGTTTTTCTCCTTTAGTCCAGCGGATGTGAAAATGGCAATGTGTTGCAAATGTAACAAGTCTGAGCGTGTGCAGAAGTTTAGCGGAGACCTGGCCTCACCTTATCCACTTCCTACAGGTCGTCCACCTCAGAGGGAGGAAGGAGGCTACGGCCCCTCTGGTCGAGGAGGACGAGGTGGCTGGGGTACTGGAGGAGGACCTGGACCGGGCCCCAGGAGAGGAGGACCACCTCCCAGAGGCATGCTGAGGGGTGGTGTGCGAGGTCGGTAGTCGTGCACAACTACACCCTTGTGGACCTCCTCTACCCTGGTTGTCTCCTTACTGGACCCTCCACTGATCTGAGGCCAGATCCAGATCAACCCTCAGACTGACTTTTAGTCATGTGACACTTTGAGAGCGCTGCTGCTAGTGTGAGGCGGGTTCTGATTCGTCCACGCTGACTGAGCCGGGTGGAATTGAAACACCTGAGGCGCCTCACACCGAAGCCCAGGATTGTTTTAATGCAGATCTGAGAGTCATCACGTTGTCTTTAATTTCACTCTGCAGCGCGTTTTGTCCTTTTGTAAAAGATTTCTATGTTTTTGTGTTTTCACCAAGATGGACAATAAAGATTCACTCTTCAAACTCCATCGTTACATCGGCTCCAGTTGTGATGGCTCAGAGTTAAAGGAGTCAAACCAGCTCTGTGCGTCTTCGTCTCTGTTCAGGATACTGTGAAGAATCTGTGAAGAAAATGTGAAACAGCAGCAGGTCAGCGCGACGCGAGTCAGGCCTCGGTCTGCCACCGATGGTTCCTGCAGCCGAACCATCGGACCCTTCAGGGCTTTAATCAGGTGACTTCCCTGACGAAGAATAATTCAGGTTGTCAGAGTGAAAGAAACTAACTACTGAAGCTGTTGAACCATGTTCTGGGTCTGGACACAGGACGTTCATGCCTGGTGGCGTTTGTGCAGCCCAGTCTTAAACCTGTTAGTCAGCCTCAGGTAAAACAACGTGGCGTCGACCCTTCAGCTCAGGTTGGTTTTTAACTGTTCCAGAACGGACACGTGGCTTCTCTGAGTGGGTCACACTTCATGTTTTAGCCCATTAACCATCTCAGCAGGTTGAGTCATACCTGTGCTCTGGTTTCCTTCAAGCCAAAACATGTTTTACATTCATTTAATGAACTGTTCGCCAGTAGAGTCACAGTAAACACCTGGTCCGTGACCTGTTTCACAATCGAACAAAATAAACTTTATTCAGTTATTTACAGTGGATTTGGTCCAGAGTCAGTTTCAGCCAGTCTTTAGGGAGCGTGTTCCCCATGAGACCACCGTCCTCCCAGCGAGCCCCGGCTCAGATCGGCATGGTTTTGCCAGCCACGGTCCTTTTGAAGGCCGAGGCCGCCATCCCCCCCATGAAGCGGATCCCTGCGCTGCCCCCGGGCAGCAGCGACACCACGTAGCCCACGATGACTGCGACCTGCACGGCGGCTCCCAGGGCGGTCAGCACGGTGCTGTGGAGGCTCAGCGCCGCGTACAGAGTCCCTCCGAGGGCGCACAGGTACACGGCGGCCCCCGGGGAGGTGGGCAGCCCGGCGGCCAGTCTGCTCGGGCCGCGCAGCACCGCCACGGCCGCGATGGCGAACAGCGAACCGAGCGACCAGAGCAGAGCGAACTTGCGGGCGTAGATCAGCAGCAGCGGCGCATACAGCGCCGACAGTCCGAAGCACAGAGCCGAAAACGACACGCACACCCCGAAGACCACCAGCCGCTGCCGGCGGCTCATGCCCGGCAGGCAGGGGTCCGGTTCCGCCGACCACGGCCAGGAGAAGCCGCTGCTGGGCTGACTGCCGCCACGACTCCCGGACCAGGGGCTGGACCACCGCCCGAACCAGCTCCCGGGCACCGTTTCAGGCTCACCCAGGTCCACTGACATGCTGGAGCTGGACTGGGAGATGGTCTTGGCTCCGCCGCCTTTGGACTGGGCCAAATATTCCTGAAGCTGTCGGTTCAGTTCCGCCATGACGGAGGAAGCTCAGTGCTAACTGCTAGGCTAGCACGACTTCTTCGATGGTTTCACTTCCGGCTGATTCAGCAGTTTGAACAATGAATTCACAGTTTAAATTAAGTTCGTTTTAACTTACTGCGCAAAAAGAGCGACGGAGATAAAAGGCCTTTTATTGTCTTGGTGTAGTTTCTCCTGTGCTTTAACTACACAACGTCCTCAGACTCATGTTTTGTTTTATGTCGCACACTTTCTGCTTTGTTCAATTATAGTTTGCTCGTAAAGTCACGTGACGTCGCTCCCAGCTGTCGAGCTAAAATTACCCTTTGATGACGCAACCGTGTACGGAGTCACGAATCCGCGTCCCTGCCAGAACCGGTCAGAACCGGCCAGAACCAGAAGCAGCAGGTAAGACAGGTTGTAAGCTAACGGCTAATGCTTGAGGTGTATAAGTTAGATGTGTTTAGAGTCGTACAGGAGTTTAAGCAGAACCAGGACATGAGCTCGTTTCCAGCGTCATCTGCCTGTTACATGGAGCAGTTCAGTGGTTCTCTACATGAGGGTCGGGGCCTTTACAGGGCCGCCAGTCCTGACTTGAGTCCGTTGTGTCTTGTTCTGTAACTGTGATCTGTCACCTTTGATATTTCTGGAGTTTCCCAGCGATGAAGTGTCTGTTCTCCCGTCCGCCCTGCGTTTTTGACAGGTCGGCCATGTCGCTGTCTCAGATCACCCCCACCCTGTTCCTCAGCGGGGCCGACGCCCCCTTCAACGCCGCCCTGGTGTCCCAGAAAGGCATCACCCTGATCGTCAACGCCACGGTCAGCCACGCCAGCCCCGCCTACCCGGGGGTGGAGTGTGTCCGGGTCCCGGTGGTCGACCTGCCCGGCGCCCGCCTGGGGGACCACTTCGACCGCGTGGCCGAGCGAATCCACTACAACCGAGCGGGAGGCACGCTGGTCCACTGCGCCGCAGGGATGAGCCGCTCGCCGGCGCTAGTGATGGCGTACCTGATGCGTTACCGGGGGGTGACGCTGTGCCAGGCCCACCGCTGGGTGCAGGACAGCCGGCCACACGTCAGGCTGAACGCCGGCTTCTGGGACCAGCTGCTGCAGTACGAGAAGAGGCTGTACGGAAAAAACACCATCAGGGTGGCCGCCGTCCAGGAGGCGCCGCGGGTCATGAGGACGACGAGCTGGTTAACACAAGTACCCAGATCTCCTCTGATGTCACGGTCCCAGGTGATGATGCGATCTCCTCTGATGTCACGGTCCCAGGTGATGATGCCAGAAAACAAGTCACGAAGACGAACCACGTCCAGCAGCATCCAATTCTGAGCTCAAAGAACGTGCTGCTGAAGAGAGAGTTGAACGTGTCTGAGGCCTCAGTTGGACTCAAACACGCGAGGTTGCCTGACCAGTGATCACCTGATCCAGAGTTTGTGATCCTTTCCAGACGAGCTGAGCTTTAGACACTTTGCTCAGGATTCACAAGATTTGGGGCCTTGTTGGTTTTTACAACTTGTCAGAGTCTTTTGTAGTTTCTCTGTAAATTCTAGCAGATTAATGCTCAGAACCAGATGTTCTGTGTTTTAATCGCTGCTTTAAATATTCAGGGGCTAAGGAGACCAACTACTTTTATTTTGAAAGGACATCTCTTGATATCGGCTGCTCAACATTTTGGGCCTGTTGCTGTTTTCTCTTCTTTACAAACCAAATGCTTTTACTTGGTTACACAAATGTACATTTTACTGTGTGACACAACGCTGTAACCGATCACTGGGTTGGTTTAGCTTCAATGAGTTTCCTGTGGTTTATTAAAGAGTTGTTGATTCAAGGTCCTGCGCCTCCTCGTCCTCTTCCACAGTTACACGTCCCAGCACTTAGTGGGATTTGTTGTGAATTGGCAAGAATAATGACAAAAATCTCATGGAGGAGCGTCCTTCGTTTCAGCCACGGTTGTGAGTGGGTCCAGTTCTGTTCCCAGTACGGAACCAGCTGTCTTCAGCCTCCCAGTTCCTGTCCCAGGTCCCTGAAATCCCTCTAATTCATAACCATTTATTTCTATGCTACTTTCCAACAATAAATGTGCACATGAGGAAAAGTTAGGAATGTAACTGTGCACGTTTAACAATGTACTAAACATGTTGAAATAAAATACTTGGCCTGTTGTCTTGGACTTCCGGTTAGCGGTTTTATTGTGAAATCCCTGACAGCAACTAAGTGTATTCAGGTCAACTTGACCCCGGAGACGCTCGTCACATCTCGGCTCTGCTCGGTTTGTTTTGACCCCGCCCCTCACCCGCAAACCGGGCTCTGCAGCGGTTGTGCGCTCGGACGGACTGGACAGACACAAGCGGGAGCTGGACCGAGGCAGCAGGCGGACCGGACCGCACCGGACCGGGCCCGGATATCTTCTACCTTGCAGAGGTTTCAGAGCGGCGAGTCTCCGCGCAGACAACGAGCGGTTCGCTGCAGCGCAGCCGAGTTCGGGTGGACTCCCGGCGGCTGCACGGCGTCCCGCGGAGGACTGATCCCAGATCTGCTGCAGCGGACTCGGAGACATGTACCAGGTCCAGGTGAGCCTCTACCCGTTTCCACCTCTTGTGACGTCATCGAGGTCAAAGCAGCAGAACGTTATTATTTTACATAGAAGAAGAAACATGTTGAAGTTTCGTCCTACGAAAGACTCGGTTCGGTTCCTTGTTCTGAATCCACCAATAGCAACAGCTCAAACTACACCGGGTTCAGTTCTGCTCAGGTGCGTTTACCCCAGAGCTTCAGTTTCTCCGTGAGTTCGATGAGTGTGATCAGATAAACCCCCAAGAAACCGAAGTTATGATCAGTGAATCTGAGCCAGAAGCAAATTTCATTTCATTTCATCGCGTGGTTCTACTGCTTTTAGCTGTATTTCGGTGCTGGGTCCAGACTTGGTTCAGTATTTTCTGAACCTAGACCCAGGTTGTGGCTTCAGTGAATGATCTGATAATGAGAAGCTGGAACCGACCAAACCTGTTGAGTGAGTGTCCACTTCAGGGAGAGGTTCTGCTCTGACCTGGGACCTCAGCATTATCGGACCTCTAGCTGCAGGCTCACTGTGGTAAAGACTGGACCAGGACCAGGTTGCAGTTCAGTTCTGGGCCTTGACTCCGTCCTTCTGTCTGTGTGTGAAGACCGTTTAGTCCTGTAGAACCTGGGTCCAACGGATCCAGCATCAGCTTGACTGGATATTTAGGGTTTTCTCGGCTGGTTCTGGTCTGGAAGCTTTAGTGGGTTTTAGCTGCTCGTCTATTGCTTCCTGTGTCGTCTCACTGTGTTTCCTGCTAAATGGAACCTGAAACAGGAAAATAAATAAATAATAACAATTTAGTTGAATGTTTGGCGCTGACCTGCATTTAAAGTGGTTCTGAAGCTTAGTACAGGCACCAGGGACCCAGACTCCAGCTCCAGTAAATAGACCGAACCGGGATTTAGGACTCAGGTGTCCTGGGTGTTTTGTTCATAGAGTAAAACTCGTGTGATTGGATGTTTGAAGACGAATCAGACGAGACAACAAAGAGACTTCGATGTGGACGGTGACCTCTGACCTCCTGTAGGGAAGCACTGTGGTCCAGGTCGTGGGTTCTGCGTTTGAGGGGCAGTGGGTCGGATTTCATAAACCCTCCTTCTAATCAGATGTCTACTGTTTCTGATCCTGATCTTTGTAGTCTTATGATTTTAACTCCGTCTTTTCATGTGAAAGCTTCTTTGCCTCTGTTAAAAGCGTCATCATCTCCAGGAACGTTATCAGGAGGCAGAAGCTGAACTCGGCATCGGTGACGCTAATCAGAATCATTTTTGTATTTCGTACTGTGTTCGTGTCATGAATTAAAAGACGGGAGGACTAGTTCCTGGACTCGTGACCTTTGCCCTTTCTCTCTGACCTCTGCGCTGAGTGAAGGTAAAGACTTTAATTAAAGCTCTCCTCCTGACTCCACGTTCGCCCTCTCATTAAACACTGTGAGGGACGCGGTTCTGATAAGTGTGGTGCTCAGCAGGACCGGGTCACGTCCGACCTTGGTGAAAGAAAGAACGGATCAAACGGCTTCTCTGAAGAGGCTGAGCGCAGCCGAGAGCGGCTTCCTGCGGCTCTGATGACGGACTGAAGGCGACACGTGACCCGAAAGGACATTTTCAACGACAAGATTCACGACACGATTCCAAATAAATGAACGGATCCAGTATGACCTGGGTCATGGGTTTTTGACTGGGCTGGTTGTGTTCTGATGGCGGTGACAGTCAGACCTCTGCTGTGGGTTCTATCGGACCTTCTGTGTGGTTCGGCTGCTGCTCAGCAGGAGGCGAAGCGGGTTTCACCGCCACGGGTCCAGTGTGTCGTGGATCAGCACAGAGGATAAATAAACTACTAGTAGTAGTAGTATATTTAGTACTAGTAGTAATATTACTAGTAGTATATTTATTAGTATTGGTAGTAATATTACTAGTAGTAGTATTACTGGTATTATTAGTAGTATAATAGTATTACTAGTTATTAGTAGTGTAGTAGTAGTAGTAGTATTACTAGTTATTAGTAGTGTAGTAGTAGTAGTATTACTGGTATTATTAGTAGTGTAGTAGTAGTAGTATTACTGGTATTATTAGTAGTGTAGTAGTAGTATTACTAGTATTACTAGTAGTGTAGTAGTAGTAGTATTACTGGTATTATTAGTAGTGTAGTAGTAGTAGTAGTAGTATTACTAGTTATTAGTAGTGTAGTAGTAGTAGTATTACTGGTATTATTAGTAGTGTAGTAGTAGTATTACTGGTATTATTAGTAGTGTAGTAGTAGTATTACTAGTATTACTGGTATTATTAGTAGTGTAGTAGTAGTAGTATTACTAGTTATTAGTAGTGTAGTAGTAGTAGTAGTATTACTAGTATTATTAGTAGTGTAGTAGTAGTAGTAGTATTACTAGTTATTAGTAGTGTAGTAGTAGTAGTAGTATTACTAGTTATTAGTAGTGTAGTAGTAGTATTACTAGTTATTAGTAGTAGTATTACTAGTTATTAGTAGTGTAGTAGTAGTAGTAGTAGTATTACTAGTTATTAGTAGTGTAGTAGTAGTATTACTAGTTATTAGTAGTAGTATTACTAGTTATTAGTAGTGTAGTAGTAGTAGTAGTATTACTAGTTATTAGTAGTGTAGTAGTAGTAGTATTATTAGTAGTGTAGTAGTAGTAGTATTACTAGTTATTAGTAGTGTAGTAGTAGTAGTATTACTAGTTATTAGTAGTGTAGTAGTAGTAGTATTATTAGTAGTGTAGTAGTAGTAGTATTACTAGTTATTAGTAGTGTAGTAGTAGTAGTAGTATTACTAGTTATTAGTAGTGTAGTAGTAGTAGTATTACTAGTTATTAGTAGTGTAGTAGTAGTATTACTAGTTATTAGTAGTGTAGTAGTAGTATTACTAGTTATTAGTAGTGTAGTAGTAGTAGTATTACTAGTTATTAGTAGTGTAGTAGTATTACTAGTATTATTAGTAGTGTAGTAGTAGTAGTATTACTAGTATTATTAGTAGTGTAGTAGTAGTAGTATTACTAGTTATTAGTAGTGTAGTAGTAGTAGTGTTACTAGTTATTAGTAGTGTAGTAGTAGTATTACTAGTTATTAGTAGTGTAGTAGTAGTAGTATTACTAGTTATTAGTAGTGTAGTAGTAGTATTACTAGTTATTAGTAGTGTAGTAGTAGTAGTATTACTAGTTATTAGTAGTGTAGTAGTATTACTAGTATTATTAGTAGTGTAGTAGTAGTAGTATTACTAGTTATTAGTAGTGTAGTAGTAGTATTACTAGTTATTAGTAGTGTAGTAGTAGTAGTATTACTAGTTATTAGTAGTGTAGTAGTATTACTAGTTATTAGTAGTGTAGTAGTAGTAGTATTACTAGTTATTAGTAGTGTAGTAGTAGTATTACTAGTTATTAGTAGTGTAGTAGTAGTAGTATTACTAGTTATTAGTAGTGTAGTAGTAGTAGTATTACTAGTTATTAGTAGTGTAGTAGTAGTAGTAGTATTACTAGTTATTAGTAGTGTAGTAGTAGTATTACTAGTTATTAGTAGTGTAGTAGTAGTAGTATTACTAGTTATTAGTAGTGTAGTAGTAGTAGTAGTATTACTAGTTATTAGTAGTGTAGTAGTAGTATTACTAGTTATTAGTAGTGTAGTAGTAGTAGTATTACTAGTTATTAGTAGTGTAGTAGTAGTAGTATTACTAGTTATTAGTAGTGTAGTAGTATTACTAGTATTATTAGTAGTGTAGTAGTAGTAGTATTACTAGTTATTAGTAGTGTAGTAGTAGTATTATTACTAGTTATTAGTAGTGTAGTAGTAGTAGTATTACTAGTTATTAGTAGTGTAGTAGTAGTAGTATTACTAGTTATTAGTAGTGTAGTAGTATTACTAGTATTATTAGTAGTGTAGTAGTAGTATTACTAGTTATTAGTAGTGTAGTAGTAGTATTACTAGTTATTAGTAGTGTAGTAGTAGTAGTATTACTAGTTATTAGTAGTGTAGTAGTAGTATTACTAGTTATTAGTAGTGTAGTAGTAGTAGTATTACTAGTTATTAGTAGTGTAGTAGTAGTATTACTAGTTATTAGTAGTGTAGTAGTAGTATTACTAGTTATTAGTAGTGTAGTAGTAGTATTACTAGTTATTAGTAGTGTAGTAGTAGTAGTATTACTAGTTATTAGTAGTGTAGTAGTAGTATTACATGTGTCAGCTCCGTGTTTGTGGTTCTGTTGCAGCAGAACCGGGCTCAGCTCTGCTGGGATTCTGGTGAAGGACGGCTTGTTTGCTCAGCAGGTTATTTTTAGTTTGACCCAAACCGACAGAACTTCATCGGCTGCTCACCGTAAGTTTGATAAACGCATCAAATCCGCTTTAACGGTCAGTCGCTGGATCACTGCAGCAGCTAACAGTTCAGAACTGTAACGTCAGATATTCGTACGAGTACAGGAAGAGTAAACGTCGCCTTCTCGCTGACGTGCAGTGAAATCGTTCTCCCACTGATGTAATAGGAACCGAGCCTGGACTGGGTTCTGAGCTTGGAGCAGTCGGCGGTTCTGTCCGACCTCCTCGTTGGCACAGGTCAGATTCGGGTTGTGTTGGAACATCGTGGCTTTGAGCCGCTCTAATAATAAACGGACTTCTTCTAGTTAGTGGAAACGTTTTTCCATCTGTCCAGGTGGCTTCTTCAGTCTGTGGGAAGTTGGTGGAGACACTAATTTATCCTCCAGTTGGGTTTCACTTAACACCTGTGAAGAATGGGCTCGTTATGTGAACAGAGGGGGGTGTGAGGGTAGTGAAACCCAACTGGAGGATAAATTAGTGTCTCCACCAACTTCCCACAGACTGAAGAAGCCTCCTGGACAGATGGAAAAACGTTTCTACTAACTAGAAGAATCCAGTTGCCATGACTCAACCTTCAGACAACTTGACCTGGATGAATGAGAACCTTCACAGACACAGTCTAATAATAAACGTGCACCAGCACCATATTTTATTGAAGAGTTGGTTCTGCCCGCTTGGCCCGCTGGGCCCGCTAGACCCGCTGGACCCGCTGGACCCGCCGGGCCTCGTCTTCCTCTGCTGACAAACACGGCTCATTTCAGCTCGAAGCGCCTCCCAGTGTGTGTGACGCAGACCGAGCCAGGATCCGAGTTGTGTGGTCGCATCCAGAGTTGATCCACGGATTGTTCTGTCCAGATGTGAGGTTCTAATGATGCCAGGTCTGCTTTGGATCAAACTGTTACTGTGTCTGGATGGAGGCCGTTCAGCCTCCTGGTCAGAATAAACCACTGGTGCGCGCAGTAGTGAGTAAAACGCTGCCTTGCTTCAGGGCACATTGAAGGAAACAAATGAGGCTGCACCTCAATGAATAAATGAACCTGTCTGTTGTAGGGCAAAGGGGAAAAGGTCGTTGCCATGGTGCTGAAGGAGCTTCCTGGTAAAAAGGCATCCTGTGAAGGAAACCCCCTCCTCACCGTGACAACCAAGGTTGGCATGACGACCATGTTTTCTGCAGCTTCGTGTACAGTTGGAACGTCTGGAGGTTGGTGTTCGCTGGCTCCACGGGCGCAGTGAGAGGCTGGTGCGCTGGGCAGAACCAGGTCTCAGGACCTGGAGCTGCTCCTGGAAACGCCAGGACTCGTGTACGTTCAGGTTACAGTGGAAACTCACTGCTCACTACAAATCCACACGCTAGACGCCGTCTGTGATCAGATGAAACAAGCGGTGAATTGCGCTGCCGTGGAGTCGTGCTCGCCCATCTTTTATCTCCGTGATGAGCGTGTGATTGACGTTTTCAGAGCGAGACCTGACGTCACTCAGTGGGTGAAGGAGGATGACGGTCCAGTTAATGACGGCTGACGATGTGAGTCAGCGTCTGGTTCCTCCTGCAATGGACTTTGTAGTGGAACTCGTTTAAACAGGTGCGTTTCCCAGATGTGGGCCAGTGGAGGTTTATCTGATCTTCATCGAGCTGGACAGCGTTTCGACACCGGTTCTGGTGTTTAAATGGGGCCGAGCGCGTTCGTGTACAAGCAGCTGTTTGTATCGCTGCTGCTCCGATTCTCCAGCTGTTGAACACCAGGTTCTAAAACCTGCAGCAGCTGGACTATTAAGTCATGAAGAAGTAAAGGTCCCTGCTCTGTTCTGTGGCTTAGTGTTTGTCAGCCTTTCTGCCGTCGTGTTTTGATGAGCTGTAATTATGGTCGCGCTCCGGTTGCTTCCATCATCCTGCGTCTGTTTGCCGTTTCACTCGTGTTTCTGGTCTCCAGCTGGTCGGGGAGCAGCAGGAGAGTCGCCCCCTGCTGAGTCCCTCCATCGATGACTTCCTGTCAGAGACCCGCAGCGACGCCCCCTCCAGCCGACGCCTCGCCTCCAACACAGCAGGTAAACTCTGGCTAATTGTGACCGACTCCTCTTCGTCAGATGTGTCCAGCTTAGCTAAGCTATGCTAGCAGACAGAACCACAGCTAAACCTAAAGGCCCAGCAACGTCACAGCCTCGTCGCGCTCGGCTGCGTTGCCTCCCTCCGACCTTCTGCCTCCGCTGTCGTCCTCCCTCCCATCTGTCACCTCCTCCTCAGCAGGTACGCCAGCCATTAATTAACACCTCTGACCTCCTCTGTCCTCGCGTCTGCTCGTCCTCTTGAACACACAGGCTGCTCGGTTTGTTTGCTCCTCTCTTCATCAAAACACTAAGCTACGGAGGAAACAGCTGCTGAAATTTCATCTGAGAATCAAGCTGAGGGCTCATGTTGACATTTTAAAGGTCACACTGAATAAGCTCAGTTATTGGTGATTAAAACCCAAATGTCACCAGATATCCTGCAGCATTATTGATTATGAAGCTCTGACCCTCTGCTTATTCGTGGGAAGGGACGTGGAGCCGATTCCAGCTGTCAGGTGCTTCCTTCCGCTTACATGTCGAGGTTCCAGCTCCACAACCAGAACAGAGCCAGGCTTCCTGAGGGACCAGTTCGTTAGTGTCCCACCAGAAGATGACACGGAAGCCTGAGTCCAGTTCATAATCTGGAGACTCCCAGGTTTGTCTCTGGCGCTGGGACGTCAGGCCCCGGTTTGTCCCGGTGGACGAAGAAGCCGAGCGTCTGCTTGACTCCACCCGGACCTGCAGCCTTTCTGGGCTGAAGCGTGTTCAAAGCGCGAGAAGGCAGATGAGGTACCTTGGATCTGATCCCACGTTACCTGAAAGGATAGACGTTTACTGACCGGGACCTGGATCCAACAGAACCAGTACCAGAACACAGAGATCGGGATTCATGAGCGTTTTTATTTCTTGTATGGAAGCATGATTTCCACTCATATTGTTTGACTGTTGCAGCTCTGTCCACTGCTCTGGACCTGGTGGACCTCAGCGAGCCGGGGGAGGGCAGCGCTAACAAGGAGCGTAGGAGGAGTCCTCTGAGAAGGAAGGGCAGCGCTAAGAGTCCTCGGCGCCGAGCGAGACTCGATGAGACGGAGCTGATGCAGGTGGAGGTGGAACATCTGCCGGCCAGCCCCAGAACTCCTGAGAGAACCTCGCTGGACTCCGGTAACACACCAGTGAATCCTACTCCAGCTCCTGTTGCTCGTTTAGTTAAAAGCTCCATTCGATTTTAATCTGATTTTAATCTTTTACTGTGATGAAAATGTAGTTTCCTGTTTCTGTCGTCATGTTCGTGTCCATGCAGACGGACTGAGGTAAAAACAAACAGAGGCTGGGACAGAACCTTTTATTAACAGTTGAGGCAGGAAACGTGCGTTAACTAAGCTACGCTGGTAGTGTGATCAGATCTAATGGTGCTGTTGTGTGTTGTCATGGTAACAGTCAGTCTGCCGTCTCCTCTGGACTTGGAGGACAGAAGATGCAGGAGGAGATACGAGAAGAGATGCACATCTCAGCACTCGTCCAGCGAGCTGCTCTGGTAAGGTTCACAGCAGGGTGTCGTCTGCGTAACCAAGTGTCGTAGTGTAGATGTGTGAAATGTTTCTTCTGGGACCAGAGTCTGAACAGAAATTACAGCCCAGAGCCATCGGTGCTGTCAGACTAAGCCAGTGTCTGCGTTTCAGACTCTTGTCTCGCTGTTTGGATCCTTCAGGTCTGCAGAGTTTAAAACGGATTCGCTAACGAAGAACAGCGACGTCCACAGCTTTGATGACCTCGACTTCATGTCTTCAACACAGGTCAGTCTCCCAGTGTTATACTGTAGGTGTTTCCGGCAGTTCAGGGAACCTGGGATAAAAGAGCTTCTCCTGGTGGCCTTTGTCTGCGTGTTGTAGGACTGTGCAGTGTCCAGACGGCGCAGACGGACTCGCTCCCTGTTGGCCAGAAACGAGTCCCTGGAGGACGAGTTCGTCAGAGCAAAGGCTGCCGTCGAGGTACGAACCACCAGCGTCGCGCCGGAGACAGAAGCCTTTTAGGCTTCAGGCGCCTGCTTCCATTCCAACACTAGAACAGGCCGTGTCCTTTCAAAGTGCAGTAACAGCAGAGTCCACGGTCTCAGATTTCTGTCTGCGCCTCCTGATTCAGCAAATGTTCAGAAAACTGACGCAGCATCAGATCAGCCTGTAGAAGCGTCACAGCAGGATCCGTTTCCTGATCCTCAGGCACTTCAGTGTTCAAGACCTTATCGAACGCCACAATACGGGCAACGCGTCCCGTTTGGCTCCGGACTGTTTGTGGGTTTGGACCAGGATGTTGACGTGAGGGTTTGATTAAAGTGCACGTTTGCTGCATCACACATTTAACCGGAGACTCGTGTGGATGAGTTTGCTCTGTTCTGCTCTTCAATCCTCTCAGCTCAGCTGCTTCTCTGATTAAAAGGCTTTTCCTTATTAAACTGACGCTGCAGGTGTTTTAATCCTCGGAGGTCGACAGCGGTCGGTCCGAGGATTTAGACGATTCAGCCCAGAATGAATTTGTCGCAGCACAGCTTTAGTTCAGCACTGAGATGATTATTAAAACTCATGTCTTACATGAATCTTTATGCGACTGTAGGTTTACTGTGAGTTACTGTTACTGATGATCAGAAACCGTAATGGACCCGTGTCTCCACAACTACTGCTGCAGACGACCAACAATCACAACATGGTCACCACATAACACAGAACCCACCTTGACCCCGTCAGCTCGCCAACCGCTGCACGTTTACGCCATAAACATCATATATATTGAATGCGTTTGTCTATGACAGTGGTCCCTGTGGTTTCAAGTAGTAGCTTTGTTTCTTGCTGTGAAGCTGTTTTCCTACTTTTCAGACTGTCGTCTGAAGCTGATCGGCTCCATCAGCCTGTTTGTTTACGCGCCGGCCCAACAAACAGCAATATGGAATTTAATGGAAACTGCTTATTATTCACAACAGGACAGAATAAACGAGCTGAATTAAGGTGATGAGACCTGAGAGCGTCTCCTCCTCCTGCTGAGTATTTGATGAGGGACTCACAACGAGCTGGTTCAAACACTCAGCTCTGATCCAGTATTTATTAGATCCTACATTAGACAGTTGCAGTCTGCGCCGGGGAATCGTTTCAGAAAAGACAAATACAGACTGGTTCCAAAGGTGGTGGTGGTTGTTTCAGTCGGACACTGAGTTCTGGGATAACGTGTGTTGTTGTTGTTGTTTCAGTCGGACACTGAGTTCTGGGATAAGATGCAGGCGGAGTGGGAGGAACTTGCTCGGAGGAACTGGCTGGAGGACTCTGAGGACCAGGGTGCCATCCCTCCTTCTCCTCCCGTGGAGAACGTAAGTGTGTTCTTCCCAGAAACTTATTAATGAAACAGAATATGACGGAGATGAATGTTTGCCGGCGCTAATCTGTCGCTTTAATCCTCTGGCCTGAGGCATCCTGTGGGTGGCTGAGCGCCTCGGTAATCCCCTGTAATCCTTCCTCTGCTCAGGTGTTACATCACCGTGGTGACGGAGGTGCAGCTGCTCTGATGTCGACACGTTATTAAACATCTGTTGACACGTGTGAACAGATGTTCGATTTGCTGTGTTGTTGTTGTTGGTCTTTCCCTGTTGAAAACCTTTAGATCCTTAAGCTGATGTTCAGTAAGTGTGACGACTTCTCCCGCACTGGTTTCTTTGAAGGTAAATCACGTCTACTAAGTGAATCTTACTGATATTTAGGGCAACAGCTGCTTCTGACTCTGCCTCTACTCCGCTCAGTGCGGTCGAGCTGTAGCCATCGATGAAACCTGTGGAACAGATGAAAAAATAACGATTCTAACTTCAAACAACCTTCAGTCCTAAACTTAATACGTTTGGATTCAGGAACTGAACAAGTTCCTTCGTTTTCACATACTTTTTCTTGAGGAAAACTTGTCGTAGTCGAATCCTTAATTACGTCTTTACAGTGAGTTTTAGTCCAAGCGTCGTTTCTTTTCCAGGGTTACTACTTCAGCGCCACCAACCCGTACAGAGACTGGCCCAACGCCTTCGCTGAGGGTCAGGAGAAGGCCAGAGAAGGAGACCTGAACGCGGCCGTGCTGCTGCTGGAGGCGGCCATCATACAGGACCCACAGGACTCTGAGGTGAAACAGCCCCAGCATCCTCTCCACACTGTCAGAGTTTCAGGCTCATCGTTGAGCGTGAGGCTGCAGGGAAGCAGGTCTGGTAGAAGCCTGATGACACGTTGAAGCTTTAGCTTTTCCTCTTTGTGCTTCTGCTGATGATTCGGGTTGTCGTGGCAGCTGCTGGCTCGGTTCTGCTGCCTGTGTCAGTAGATGGGTCTCTGTGTGATCTAACCACCTGGTCTTTTCAGGCCTGGCAGGTTCTGGGGACGACTCAGGCTGAAAATGAGAATGAGCAGGCTGCTATCACGTCTCTGCAAAGGTCAGATGTCTCTTAATTCGGGGTCATAATAATGACGTGATGTGAGCTCAGGTGAGACGTCTGTCCTGTCCCACCTGCTGCAGGTGTCTGGAGCTTCACCCCAACAACCTGCCGGCTCTCATGGCGCTGGCCGTCAGCTTCACCAACAGTGGGAAGCAGCAGGAGGCGTGTGATGCTCTGCGCCGCTGGATCAGCCACAACCCTCGGTATAAACGCCTGGTCCCGCTACAGGGTTCCCCAGCCACTCCGCGCAGGGGCCCACACCACCCAACAAGAGCACGGTACGACCACCCGAGAGACCTGCTCCATCCACAGACGTGCTCAGCTCGTTTCCAACAGGTCGCCTGTGTTATAGGTCTGAGCTCCAGGACGTGCTGGTCCTGTTCCAGGAAGCGGCTCTGTCGAACCTGGACCGTGTGGATCCAGACCTGCAAACCGGACTGGGAGTCCTCTTCAATCTCAGCTCAGACTTCAGCAGAGCAGTGGAAGCTTTCACTGCAGCGCTGTCAGTGAGACCAGAGGTAAGACGCAGGTGTCCAGCATCAGACTGAGCGTGTTTGACTGTTCAGGAGAACCGAGCTGTAGCTACTTCCTGCTCCACCTCCAGGACTACCTGCTGTGGAACCGTCTAGGTGCGACGCTGGCGAACGGGAACCGCAGCGAGGAGGCGGTGGAGGCGTACACCAGAGCTCTGGAACTGCAGCCGGGATTCATCCGGTCCAGATACAACCTGGGAATCAGCTGCATCAACCTCGGTGCCCACAGGTGACGTCCTCAGAAATGAATGAACACACGCAGAAATGAGCATTTAGGTACTGAAACACGTGTGTGTGTGTAAGCATACACACATTGTCAGGCTGGTTCTGACCTGGTTCTGGTTCTGTAGGGAGGCGGTCAGTAACTTCCTGACAGCTCTGAACCAGCAGAGGCGAAGTCAGCGCTGCAGCCACCAACAGATGTCGGCCAACATCTGGTCCGCTCTGCGCATCGCCGTGTCCATGATGGACCGTCCAGAGCTGTTCCAGGCCGCCGACGCCGGAGACCTGGACCTGCTGACGAGCACCTTTGACGTGGGCGACGTGTGACGGGTCCTGGGTCCTGGGTCCTGGGTCCTGGGTCCTGGGTCCTGGGTCCTGGGTCCTGGGTCCTGGGTCCTGGGTCCTGGGTCCTGGGTCCTGGGGCGATGCTGCCTCCCTCAGACACAGAGCAACAGACAGTTTGGTTGGAAACCAAAGAACCGAGACGCGACAGCACAACCCTTTAGCTTCCTGCACACGCTCTGTGTATACGTCAGCTGCTCCTGTACTGGACCTTTTATCTAAACGTAACAAAGCTCAAGGTTTGGTACAAACTGAACCATCAGGTCAACGAATTATCTAGTTCATCGTTATTATGCAGGAAATAGTATTAATATTAATATTTGATGTTCGTTGCTTCACGTTTTAATAGAGAGAATTAACTCAGCAGCTGCTTCTCTTCACCTCTAATCAAACGCTGGACGCTCACGTGTTAATGAAGCGACGCCACACAAACACATCACTTCCTGTAAATAATCACATGGATGGTCGGAACCAGAACCACACGGTCTGATGCTGCTGCTGCTGATGGGTCACGTCAGAGACGCCGATGGTAAATGATTCATACTTAAACATTGATGATTGGCTGATAAAGGCTGTATCTAATTATTAGGAACGTAGAAATATATATAATATATATACAAACGTATTATAACAGGAATATTAGATTTAGTTAATAAAGGACGTTGCCTTATTATGACACCGTGTCAGAACTTCCACCAGATCACATCTCGGAGCTGAGATCAGGGATAACTTGCCAGAGCAGATTAGAAAGCGTCTTAGCTCAGCGGTGATGAAGTTCAACACAACTTCAACAGCTAAACATCAAAACAATCTTATCTCTGTGTTTGTTCCCTTTAAAACTCTTGAAGCCATAGAAACAGACGAAGCACTGAACCATCATGTAAAACCTCAGAAACTCACCTGCACCTTCACTGTGAAGCTGATGCTTCACCCCCGACGTCCTGCTACACCTGGAGGTGGAAGTCGTCCAGGTCACTTCCTGTTTCTACGGCAGGTCTGAGGCTGTTTGCTTTATTTTGAAAATGTACCTGCTTCCTGTTTGCTCTCAGGTAAATGTGCTGGTTTCTGTTTGATCCGACGACTCGATGGATTTAAGTCTCTCTCTGTTCCTGTTACTGCAGCAGTTTAAGGCGGAGTAAGCCAAAGCCTCTGAGCCTCGTCCTTCGGCTCGAGCCTTTTCTGTTACAGCGAGCAAGTTTAGGAAGAAGGTTTTGATGTTTGCTCTGTGTCTGTACCTGCAGAGTGAACCAGCTGTGCACAGGGGTCAAAGGTCATGCGGAGCCACAGCTGGCTGACTGACTGAACCAAGCTTTAAAGTTTGGGTTAGATGCGTCACCTGACACCTCAGTGACGTCCGGCAGGTAGCGATGATCTGATTGGTCGCCTGCTGGTGATTGTTTCTCATCATTTCTGTTTTGGATGCTTCAGCGTAAACGATCAAACAATAATCACCTGTAAAGTGACTCAATAAACAACTCGAGCACAACCTGAAAACTCTGAGCTTCCTTCTTTGACCTGCGCTTGACCTGCCAGTGGGCGGCGCTGTTTGACCTACTGAGCTGAGACCTCACTGGTTCAGGAGGCGCAGATGCGTTTTGATCAGGTTCGCCTCAAAGACAGAGAAGTTTGGCTGAGTCTGACGAATACTCACCTCGTATCCTGACAGGTCAGAACTCACCTGGGCAGGTGTTGGTTCCGTCTGCAGAGACAACGTGGACCCAGCCAGGACTGAGGTTCGGTGCTGAGTAAACGAGGATTCTCCACACACACAGTGGATGTGGAGAAGTAAAGACAAAAAAGCTTCTACTGAGCTCAGTAAATAACTTTATTTTTCTGATGATCTCATGACTCTGGTTTCTGTTCAACTCTGAGCTGATCGTCACTGATCTAACCACCAAACCTGTAGAACTAATGAGCCAGAGTGGAGCCACCGATCGACGGCCGGACTTGGCTGTGCTTCGGGTATAAAATCCTTTTCTGCAGGTGATGAACAGGAAGCAGTTCCGGGGCCGGACGTCTGGACCCGGTTCTGGTCTTCCCTAGTTTCCCTGCAGGTACTGAGCGGAGAAAGCCTCCAGCTGAGTCTCCAGGTCTGTGGCTCGGTTCCTGAAAAACAAGATTCACGTGAATTTGGCAACACACCTGTTCCCGGTGGTTCAGGGAGCCAATCACGCCCCCTCGGTAACGGGACCTGTGACCTCTGACCTCTGACCTCTGACCTGAACGCCTTGGACCGCCTCTGGATGTTCTCCAGTCTCTGGATCCTGAAGCTCAGCTGTCGGATGTTTCCCTCCAGCTCCGCCTCACTCAGATCCACCCTCTGACTCAGACGGCTGAACGTGGAAGACAGCTCCCTGCAACACACACAGACTAGAGCCACCGCCCTTCAGGTGCGTCGCTGTGCATCGGGTGGGGGCGTGGCCTTACTTGAACACCTGCTGGCCGCAGGCGGCGCTGGCGACGGGGACGACGGCTCTCAGCCGGTGGGAGACGTGCTCCACGAACTGCTGCTTCAGAGCGCGCTCCCTGCTGGCGTCGGTCCAGGTGAGCTTCTCGTACAGGAAGAGGAGGCCGTAGAGCGACAGCGACAGAGCGATGACGCGCCAGCCCACCGAGCGACACACCTGCAGCAACAACACACCTGAGCCTCTACAGGGCGAGACGGGACGAGGAAAAGTGGGACGTACCACTGCACCGACCACCAGCACCGTCATGGACGCTCGGGAGGTGACGGACACCAGGCCCGTAGCTATGGAAACCACCAAGTCATCGTTGAGGGCGGCGCCTTCCTGCAGACACAGAGGGACGAGAGCCGAGCGTCCGGGTCCGTTTAGAGCTGCGATGGCACCACCTGATCCGTTTGGATCGTTCTGTTTCACTAGGTTTTCTTTCTCATTGTGATGACCTGCAGTCTGCAGTCGGAGCGGGTCAGCGCTCGCTTGGCGTTGGCTGCACCGATGAACCGAGCCACCAGGGCGGTCCAGCCCAGAGAAAACTGGAACTCAATGTTCTCCCGGAAATCCACACAGAGGGCGGCGAGGCCGAGGTCAAAGGTCAACTCGAAGCAGGCGGCGGGAGCAGACAGCTGCTCCTGGACGGACAGAGACAGCAGAGGACGGACGCTGTCTGAGGACAGAGCAGAACAACAGTCAGCGTTCTGGAGGACGCGCACAGAACCCGGGCTTCAGGTGGCGCCGTACCGATCATGTGTCTCTGAGCGTCTGTGATGTCTCTGAGGACGGAGCAGCGATGGGACAAACCCCCAACCATCCGCTGCTCCACGTGCTGCAGCAGCTTCTACAGACCACACACAGCAGGCGGTGACTGAGACATTAACATTAGGCTGCTTCAACATCCAGTCTCTGGACCTGGACCCGGTTCCCTGTGGTTCCGCTGCCATACTCACGGTTTTGTAGAGCTGTACGCTTTCCTGCGTCGGGTTGAAGTCGGCTCTGAACTCGTCCACCAGAACAGGAAGAGAGCGGATCTGATCCGCCAGAGCCGAGGCCACCTGACAACGACAGAACACCGGACGGGTTCTACCCTGACAAAACCCTGAAACTCAAACACACGGTGCCGACGCGACCTGAGGTAAAGCCTCCGGGATCTCAGGTCTTTACCTTGTCACCAACGTCATCAGTCAGAGTCTTGATCCGATCTTTGACGTTGTCGGTCAGACGGTTAATCTGCCCTCGAACAAAGTCCAGACGGTCCCTCTGCTCCTCCCGCTCCTCCAGGCAGCAGATCCTGTCAAGGGTCAAAGGTCAGAAACACACTGGGTCTGTCTTTAGTGCATCGTCTGATCTCAGTCATGGTTGTTACTGGATCAGTTTTGGTCAGAACCTTCAGAACCAGAGTCTCACTTCCTGTCGGCGGAGGCGATGTTGATGGCGTCCATCACGGCTTTGACGGCCTCGGTGATCTGCCACGCCCTCACCGTGTGCTGCTCGAACTTGGTCTTCACTGCGGACTGGGAGATGAACTCCTGCAGGAGACAAGGTCACAGCGGCTGAACCGGGTCAGAACGTAGAGCAGGATGCAGCAGGTTGGTTTTGTACCTCGAACGTCCTCTCGAACGTCTGGAACTCCCTCAGTCTGTCGTGGAAACCTTCAGCCAGAGCTCCACCTGCAGGAGGAGGCAGGGACCGAATCAACGCCGGATCACAAACCGCGTCTGGTTCTGCTGCTGTGTCAGTCGGACCAGAACCACCTGGCCAATAAATGTGCTTCAGTCTGATGAAGGAGTCTCCCTAGTTTCTCCTGTCTCCCTAGTCTCACCTGTCTCCCTGGTCTCACCTGTCTCCCTGGTCTCACCTGTCTCCCTAGTCTCACCTGTCTCCCTAGTTTCTCCTGTCTCCTTAGTCTCACCTGTCTCCCTAGTTTCTCCTGTCTCCCTAGTTTCTCCTGTCTCCCTAGTCTCACCTGTCTCCCTGGTCTCACCTGTCTCCCTAGTTTCTCCTGTCTCCCTAGTTTCTCCTGTCTCCCTAGTCTCACCTGTCTCCCTAGTCTCACCTGTCTCCCTAGTTTCTCCTGTCTCCCTAGTTTCTCCTGTCTCCCTAGTCTCACCTGTCTCCCTAGTCTCACCTGTCTCCCTAGTCTCACCTGTCTCCCTAGTTTCTCCTGTCTCCCTAGTTTCTCCTGTCTCCCTAGTTTCTCCTGTCTCCCTAGTTTCTCCTGTCTCCCTAGTCTCACCTGTCTCCCTAGTCTCACCCGTCTCCCTAGTTTCTCCTGTCTCCCTAGTCTCACCTGTCTCCCTGGTCTCACCTGTCTCCCTAGTCTCCCTAGTCTCACCTGTCTCCTTAGTCTCACCTGTCTCCCTAGTCTCTCCTGTCTCCCTAGTCTCACCTGTCTCCCTGGTCTCACCTGTCTCCCTAGTCTCCCTAGTCTCTCCTGTCTCCTTAGTCTCACCTGTCTCCCTAATCTCACCTGTCTCCCTAGTCTCTATTGTCTCCCTAGTTTCTCCTGTCTCCCTAGTCTCTCCTGTCTCCTTAGTCTCCCTAGTCTCTCCTGTCTCCCTAGTCTCACCTGTCTCCCTAATCTCACCTGTCTCCCTAGTCTCTATTGTCTCCCTAGTTTCTCCTGTCTCCCTAGTCTCACCTGTCTCCCTAGTTTCTCCTGTCTCCCTAGTCTCTCCTGTCTCCTTAGTGTCACCTGTCTCCCTAGTCTCACCTGTCTCCTTAGTCTCACCTGTCTCTCCTGTCTCCTTAGTCTCCCTAGTCTCACCTGTCTCCTTAGTCTCACCTGTCTCTCCTGTCTCCTTAGTCTCCCTAGTCTCACCTGTCTCCCTAGTCTCTCCTGTCTCGCTAGTCTCTCCTGTCTCGCTAGTCTCACCTGTCTCCTTAGTCTCACCTGTCTCTCCTGTCTCCTTAGTCTCCCTAGTCTCACCTGTCTCCCTAGTCTCTCCTGTCTCCCTAGTCTCACCTGTCTCCTTAGTCTCACCTGTCTCTCCTGTCTCCTTAGTCTCCCTAGTCTCACCTGTCTCCCTAGTCTCTCCTGTCTCGCTAGTCTCACCTGTCTCCTTAGTCTCACCTGTCTCTCCTGTCTCCTTAGTCTCCCTAGTCTCACCTGTCTCCCTAGTCTCTCCTGTCTCGCTAGTCTCACCTGTCTCCTTAGTCTCACCTGTCTCTCCTGTCTCCTTAGTCTCCCTAGTCTCTCCTGTCTCCCTAGTCTCACCTGTCTCGCTAGTCTCACCTGTCTCCTTAGTCTCACCTGTCTCTCCTGTCTCCTTAGTCTCCCTAGTCTCTCCTGTCTCCCTAGTCTCACCTGTCTCCCTAGTCTCACCTGTCTCTCCTGTCTCCTTAGTCTCCCTAGTCTCACCTGTCTCCCTAGTCTCTCCTGTCTCGCTAGTCTCACCTGTCTCCTTAGTCTCACCTGTCTCTCCTGTCTCCTTAGTCTCCTTAGTCTCCTTAGTCTCCCTAGTCTCACCTGTCTCCCTAGTCTCACCTGTCTCCCTAGTTTCTCCTGTCTCCTTAGTCTTTCCTGTCTCCCTAATCTCACCTGTCTCCCTAGTCTCTATTGTCTCCCTAGTTTCTCCTGTCTCCCTAGTCTCACCTGTCTCCCTAGTCTCACCTGTCTCCCTAGTTTCTCCTGTCTCCCTAGTCTCACCTGTCTCCTTAGTCTCACCTGTCTCTCCTGTCTCCTTAGTCTCCCTAGTCTCACCTGTCTCGCTAGTCTCTCCTTAGTCTCCCTAGTCTCACCTGTCTCCCTAGTCTCTCCTGTCTCCCTAGTCTCACCTGTCTCAGGCATGCCCTGTGCTCGTTGTATCCTGGAGCTCAGAACCTCTTTGGCTGAGACGAAGAAGATCCTCCCTGCAGCCTCCTCCAGACCGACCACCTTCAGCTCCTCAGCCAGAAAGCTCACGCAGCGGTCCAGGTGCTGCTTCCTTACCTGGACAGCAGGACAGCACCCTTCATCATCATCGTAGTCATTGTTTACTCTGTCTGTTTAGATGTTATCAACCTCACGGACCTCGTCGATGTACTCAGGCTCGCTCACTGAGGCGTCCCATCGATTGTGGAGGATGAAGATATTGGGTTTGGAGATTCTCTCGCTGACTTTGTGGAAGAACAGTTTCTCCTGGAGACAGAACAGTGTTAAGACCGTTCAGAAGCGCTCGGCGCTGATCGAGGTCCGGTTCCTCACCGTGTTCATCAGCGTCGACTCTGCGTTCCCCACCAGGACGAACACGTCAGCGTCCAAACAGAACCTATCGATCCAACTGTCCAGCTCCAGGGTGACATCGGTGCCGGGGCTGGGACGAAGGTCAAAGGTCAGAAACATTGTTCATTTTCCATGTACAGTATGATTGTTTTTAATGCTGAAGTTCTGCATTTCCGTTCTCTCCCACCTGTCCATCAGCACCAGGTCGTCTCTCAGCAGAGCACAGCGGCTCTTGGGCCAAAACACTCTGACCAGACTCCCAGAGTCCAGAGATGGGTCCATGTGGAGCGCATGGGCCAGCTGGTTCACTGTCTGGAGAAGGAGGAGGAGTCACCACAGCCCAGCGCCTTCATGTGAGTCTGGATCTGTTTGTGTCTACGTGGTTCTGTTCGTGTCTATCTGGTTCTGTTTGTGGTACCGTGACACTCCTCCTCTCGTTGGACGCCTCGGTGGTGAGATAAGCCTCGTCTCCGTCGGTTCCCTCCACCCTCAGGAAACAGTTGGTGGTGTGTCCGATGCCGCTGGGCAGAACCCGGTCTCTCAACATGGCGTTGATCACCGTGCTCTTCCCGTTACTGGTCCTAAACGACATACACCACTATCACTCACTGGACCGGCCCAGGCCTGGTTCTGAACGCCCAGAGGATCAGACCACCAGGGTCCAGGCAGGAGGTCCAGCACCAGGAGACGTTGAGTTGGTTGCATCAAGCCTTTAACAGCTGCTTTTCTCTGAAGCAACAGTTTGTGGATCAGAGATAAGTTTATCTGAGGCCACACTTCAACGAGCAGGAACCGGACCTGACCCGGGTCCAGCTGCAGACTGAACAGACCGACACATAATCCAGTTGGTTCTGAACATGTAAACTGTGACTGAGTTAAAGACGCCGGCCCGGTTTCAGGTACCGAACCACCACTAAGTGCCAACAACAGAACCTTTTCCCTCTCACCTGCCAAAAAACGCCACCTTCATGTGTCTCCGGACCAGAACCTCTCTGATGGTCGAAAGCTTGGTGGCACAGCTCTGCATCTCCAGACTCTGCTCCTCCACAGCCACCGGACCCAGGTCATCGCTCCGCCACACCTCTGACAACAGACACAACACGCTCAACTATAGAACCAGAGGACTGTCAGCGGGTCCAGAAGAGGCAGGACAAACAGGGTCGGCGTCAGGTTCAGGACACAGACCATCGACGTAGGTGTAGCCTTCCTTCACGAAGTCCAGCAGCTGATCGAAGATGGAGGTGATCGATCGCTTCGCTACCACGAAACGCCGCAGAGGAGACGGGTCCACCGCGTCCATGGCCCCACACACACAGCTGTGTGTATGTTCTGTTTGGGTCGATTCGGATCAGAGGACACTTGTGTCTTCAGGGTTTCTCCATCATCCTTCTGTTCAGACACACAACTGAAGCGATCCTCAGCACGCAAAGGTCAGCTTACACTGCTGTGTGTGCGTGTGCAGACAGATCCTCTTAGCTGGATTAGAGCTGCTTCACCTGTTGCAGGTTCAACAACCTGCTCAGTCACACGTGTCTTCACAGCAAAGGAAACTAAATCAGCGCAGGACAACCACTACACAACAACAACCACACGTCTCGTCCCTGTTCACTACCCGTGTCGCGTGTGCTTGTTGTATGTGAGTCCTGACGTGTTCCATGTTTGTGGAAGCGTGTGAATCATGACTCGTGTGTTTAGTTACAGATGTGTGATTCAGGACACGCAGAGATCAGCGCAGAGCAGGACGGAGGGTGTGTCTCTATCAGCTGCCGTCAGATTCAGAGGAAAATGCAAACGGTCGTTTCATCACGGACGCCAACATCCAAAGCAGCTTTCATCATCCAGACCACACCCGGCTTATCTGACCGGGGGGGAGCAGAGGCAGGAGGCAAGCGATGGCAGCAGGAGATAAAGCTGAGACACACAGACGCTGGGGAGACATTAGACAAACGAGTGCAGACAGATAGAGGGAGGAGGAGGAGGAGGAGCCAGGGAGGAGATACGCTGAAAGACCAGAGGAGGAGGAGGAGGAGCCAGGGAGGAGATACGCTGAAAGACCAGAGGAGGAGGAGGAGGAGCCGGGGAGGAGATACGCTGAAAGACCAGAGGAGGAGGAGGAGCCAGGGAGGAGATACGCTGAAAGACCAGAGGAGGAGCCAGGGAGGAGATACGTTGAAAGACCAGAGGAGGAGCCAGGGAGGAGATACGCTGAAAGACCAGAGGAGCAGGAGGAGCCAGGGAGGAGATACGCTGAAAGACCAGAGGAGGAGCCAGGGAGGAGATACGCTGCCGGGAGAAAGTTTCCACAGAGTCAGAAATTTTATTACGAGCAGCGTCAGGAGCAGAGAACAGACACGAGCACAGGGAGACGAACACACGGGAACCTCAGTGCATCATGGGAACATCGTAGATCCATAGACCTAAACACCTTCTGGTTCCGCCCACCCAGCATGGCCACGTTATCCCCTGGCAGGAGCTCTCGGGCCGGGGAAGGAGGGCTGCTGTTGCTCCTTCTGCTCCTGTTGTTGATGATGGCAGAGGCCACGAGCGTCGAGGACGTGGAGGGAGGAGACAGTCAGGAGGTCCTGGAGGACGACGTCAGCACAGAGATCCTGGTAAGAACCCATCAGAACCCACAAAGGCTCCTCAGCTGGTACCAACAGTTTATTTAACATCCGCTGAGTCAGACGAGGCTGGAGGACACACAGGTGACGCTGCCTCACTGGGCCGAACCGACTCCGTCGGGGTCGGGTCAGCGTGGCTCGTTCTGCACGCAGAAATGGTTCTCATGACGACTACAGACTGAAGGACTGAGGCCCAGACAAACAGGAAGCAGCTGCGGACGCCCTTCACATTTTAACCTTCTGTTTGCTGCAGGCGCCGGCGGCCGTGGATCCGTCCAGAATGTCTGCGCTCAGCTCCTGGCTCATCTTCAGGAGAAACTCCAACAAAGGGGACAACCGCAGAACCAAAGGGTCCAAACGGGCGTCCAAGGTGAGACAAGCCAGCGTCAGTCCACAGACTGGACGCCGGACTGCTCTCATTTCTCTGTCTTTGCAGCACGGCCTTCCAGGTCCTCCAGGACCGCCAGGACCCCAAGGACCTCCAGGTCCCCCTGGCCCCCCCCTGCCCCAACAACTAAGAGGTGAGAGCAAAGCGATCCCAACCGGGTCGAACTGGAGGAGTTAGAACGTCTGCTAAACGTGGCGTCATCACACCTGAAGGGTCCAGTTTCCAGCCTCGGTGCTGTCAGGCAGGCTGAGACCTTAATAGGGGTAATTTTGTGGAGCGTGGATGTGACTTGGCTCAGCGGCAGGATTCCTGACATTCCTGCTGACTGATGGTGCGTCTCTGCTACTTTCAGCCCGTCTTGTCAGAGCGTTACATGAACGACGCGCCGCCTTCCCATGATGCCCCTCAGCACGGACAGAAACATCTAACTGTTCTCACTTGTAAACATTCTGCGATAACTGATCCACCAAACTTCCCGAGACAGAACTAAAACAGTCTTGACTCTGTTTACCCAGAATTCATAGTGCAGTAGTGGCGCTCGCCGTCTGTGCTGATCGTAGTCTCGTCCTCCTCCTGTCAGACCCAGCAGGGGGCGTGTGTTGGCTGTGTGAGCGTCCTCCTCGTGTCTCCACGTCCTTCCTCAGTCGCCTGCTACAAACCGTGTCCATCCCCCGACGCAGCCTCCTGGAGCTGCAGCCGTTCAGCAAGGTGAGCAGCCGGAAAAGCCTTAGCCGCAGAAAACACGAGAAGAAGAAAGTTGAGATTCTGCTGCGTCCACGGTGACGAGTCACTGACGGCAGCAACAAGCCGAACCTTCCACATTTACATGTTTTTAACAGCTCAAACAAAATGAAGGTCCGAGAGAAAAGCGGTTTCTGACCGGAGCAGGTTTAATCTGGACACAGCTGATTAACCGGGTCTTGTGTTTGACCTTTGACCTGCAGCCCTCAGACTCAGAGCAGAGCCTCCAGAGGGGTCAGAGCTTCAACATCAGCACCGGCCGCTACACTGCACCGGTGTCTGGCTTCTACCAGCTCACCGCCAGCCTCCTGATAGGTGAGCAACTCCACCAACTGACTAATACTCACACGCCTGCTCCTCATTAAACCGCCTGCGTGTGTGTCAGAGTCCGGTGACAGGGTCCAGATTCGGCTCAGAGACAGCGTGAGAGCAGCGATCTGCATCGAGTCGCTCTGCCAGAGCAACCTGTGAGTATCTGCACCGTCAGCCTGAACGTCTCCATCAGCGTGAAAGGCTGAGACCAGCTGCGTGTGTTCTGTGGCAGATCTGTGGAGTCTGTGATGGGGGCGGCGGCTGCTGGAGGGACGTTCAGCATCGTACTGACAGGACTGCTCTACCTACAGGTACCACGCTGCCGCTGGACAGCGGTCCTCCTTCGCCATTTAGCTTTGGCTGAGGTGTGTTTGTGTGCAGGCTGGAGAGTACGTGTCTGTGTTCGTGGACAACGCCACCGGCTCGGCCGTCAGCGTCCTGCAGGACTCTCCGTTCTCAGGGATCCTGATGGGCGTCTGAGCTCTCGCCCACCTGCTAGAAGGTGATGACTCAGCGACCGAGGAGCCGCGTGCAGACGCGTCGAAGGCCTCTCTGAGCCTAAACACCGGGTGGAAGCCAGCACAGACTCAGCTGAACTCTGACGGAATCCAGGAGTCGCGTTGGTCCGTGTAACCAACCAGGGCGACTTCACTCAACAACCACGTTTCCATACTTTCTACTTTCTGGAGTGTGTATATTTAACAGCTGTGTGTTCATATTTATTCTACGGATGTGAATAATTCTAATAATAAATCTTTTCTACTCACTGTAAAGGATACTTCCTGTTTAAATTAACAGCGAATCAACTGTAAGAGCTCATTTCACTCCAGTCACACAGATAACATACGCTGCCCGGTCAGAACATTCAGGCCACCGGTCCAATACTTGGACCCCTGACCCGCGTGGTGTCACCGTGGACACGGTCGGAACCAAAGCGTCACACTTCCTCCTCCGGCCCGAGCCTCTGCAGCCACATACACAACGGTCTGTCTGCCTCAATCTGTCAGAAGCAGCAGCTGGATCGCGCTCGGTCAGGAAAACCACGGACGTCACCAAGGCCTTCGTCTGAGAAGCGTGAAGGGAACTGCTTCCCTTTGTCATTATGGCGATCAGACAATAAAATCATAACAAGAAAGACACTGTAGCATCACACTGTAAAACATCAACAGGGTCCGAGAGCATTTAACCAGTTTACTGCAAACAGTCCAGACTGTAGAGAAGCCGACGCCTCAGCTCGACAGAGCTTCTCCCTCAGAAACACTGTGGCCCTGTGTGTTGAAATATAAAAGGACACTTCACACACAAACACACACTAAACACTGAATAAACTGTGTTTGGAGGTGAGATCATCAAACTCATAAAGTGGCGCCTGGTGTTTGGCACCAGGCTTAGAAACACACACACACACACACACACACACACACACACACACACAGGCTGAATTACCGCACAAGGTGTGTCGACAGAATAATGACGCTGACAGCAGGCACAGCCCACACACACACACCCACAGGTTCACTAAACACACACACAGGTTCACTAAACACACACACACACACACACACAGGTTCACTAAACACACACACAGGTTCACTAAACACACACACAGGTTCCACACACACACACACACACACACACACTCACACACACACACACACACACACACACACACACACACACACACACACCCACAGGTTCACTAAACACACACACACCCACAGGTTCACTAAACACACACACAGGTTCCACACACACACACACACACACACACACACACACAGGTTCACTAAACACACACCCACAGGTTCACTGAACACACACACAGGTTCCACACACACACACAGGTTCACTAAACACACACACAGGTTCACTAAACACAGACACACACACACAGGTTCCACACACACACACACACACACACACACACACACACACAGGTACACTAAACACACACACACAGGTACACTAAACACACACACACAGGTTCACTAAACACAGACACACACACACAGGTTCACTAAACACAGACACACACACACAGGTTCACTAAACACAGACACACACACACAGGTTCACTAAACACAGACACACACACCCGGTTTCCACGTAAACACAGTGTGGTCGGGATCTTCGTGGAGGAGAACGTGACGCCTGCCTGCTCCTTTGGAAGGAGATGAACTAGGGGTCATGGGAGCTCAGGAGGAGGTAAAATAATAATCTACCAACAAGTCAACAGACTGACCCAGCTGCTGAGAACCTGTGGACCAAAGGGCTCTGAACCCACCGAGGACCCAGGGTCAGGTGGCGCCTCCTGCTGGTGGGGATGTGAAGGACACAGTGGAGCCCGCGGACGACTGTCATCCTCCGGGTGGAGCCTCCAGCCGTAGACGAGCGTAGCGAGCCCAGCGTCGTCTCAGTTAGCCCGGTGTCACGAAGCGCGTTAAGGACGCTACAGGAGGGTAACAGGGCAGGACGCCTTGTCCTCATGCAGGAAGCTTCTGTTCTCGGGGACCCAGGGCTGCTGGATGACGATGGCGTGAAGCTCACTTCTCCAGAGACGCAGGTCCTGAAACCGCGGTTTCAACCCAACACACTGTGACGGGATGAACGTGTTGGAACCACCACCACTACCTGCAGTATCTGCATACACCCTGGCCTCAGGACGTGTCGTGCTGTGCGTCGTGGAGCCCGGGACGTTCTGATCCACTAGGAGCTGTGTGTCGGTACCGTATGAACAGAACCGTGGCCACTGGGCCAACTGGCTCACCTTCATGTGACACACAGCAGCCTGAGGCCGGTTCTGCTGGGGCTGAGTGAGGCTTTACTGGCTGGCAGCAAACCACCTGCAAGGTGTAAATAGCGTCAAGTAAAAGTTACAGAAAATGGAAGGACAGAGCCAGAACCTTCAGAAGCTCAGCAGATCAGAGTTTACCGTTCACTACTACTGATTAGGGCCAGAAGGCAGGAGGACGTAGGAGCCGCCGGAGCTGCTGCTGGAAAGGTTGAGCATGAAGCTCTGGGCTTCTTTCATTGTGGTGTTTTAGACGTACACAGACGCAGACACACACTAAATAAGATTCAGATCAGATCAGTCATTTACGAACACGCGTCATAAGAAGCAACTGAAACCAGGCACACGTCAATACAGGACTTTATTCTGATTTCAGTACAGGTTCACAGAAGCTCTGTTCCAGTTGAACTTGTCCTGGATTAGAGTCATTCATCTCTTCTATGTTGCGAACGTCACAGACCGAACTCAGTGAAGAGAGTCCTGGACATGTGGACACACTCCCCACCAGCACGTGATCATTTCAGCCAGGTCACGGTTCAATAATCCTGTTTACACATCTGTCACAGGACGAGCTGTAAAAGAAGAATGAGGACACAGCAAACGGTAGTAGAAGTAGAAGAGAGTCGGTGTCTGGTCAGGGAGGACAGACCAGGTCAGTGAAGGGTGAAATCAGGACAGAACCGAGGACACGAAAGCAACTATTTTCTCAGGTACGATTGCAAAAGGCCATTATTTGTCTGACACGTCAGGTTAAACGCACTCACGCCTTCCTCAGCCTGTAGCGGAAGCGTACGTCCGTGGCCGGCAGCAGGATTCCCAGCCCGGCTCTGCTGGGGTCCAGGGTGGCCCGAGCCTGACCTTCCTCCAGCTCCAGGTCGAAATAGAGCAGCAGGAGGCTCAGGAACTGCTTGATCTCGTTGAGGGCGAAGTATCGTCCAGGACACATGGAGGAACCAGAGCCGAACGGCATGAGGTAATACTTGAGCCTCTGCCCGTCCTTGTAGAAGTCGGTCTTCTCGGCTCCGTCCTGCGTGTAGCGGTCAAAGTGGAAATTCTGACGGGAACAGGAACGACAGCCAGGGTTTATTAATCAGACCACGGCTGGTTTACATCAAGTGGCTGCTCACGCTGAGACGAGAACGTACCAGCTCCACTTCAGTCTAAGACGCCTCCCTGACTGACTGAGGCTGTGGCCTTCAACATACATAAGCTTCTCACTAAGCTGAGCCTCAGTCTGGTTTGAAGGTGATCATCATGAATTAATAATTAATTGTGCTGGAGCGTGTCCCCACCCTGGATTAGAAATTGAATTTTGAGTTTGACCCTCTTTTCAGCATTTTTTACAATCGAAAACTCAACAGACATAGTATAGCGTTAATTGAAAATGGCCCGGTGCATTGTGGGTGCGGCCGCTGTCCCACTGTTTATGATTTAGAATAGATAAGCGTGATGTGTTCGTGATGTTTTAACGTGTTTCTTTGTTGGTTTTCGGCTCCGTGGCGGTGAGAGACCCTGACGGTGTCCAGCGGCGACGACAGCAAGACTCGCACTCGTGCTTGAAGCACTTTGCCGGTGACGCGATTAGCTGTGGTTTAGCAGCAGTTAGCTCGCTAGCAGGCAGCGTCGATCCAATCCCACAAATCATTACTCGCGGGCCGCATTCACTTTAAACCTCTATGTCGTCCTGCGGGCCGCGGGTTTCATACCTCTGGGTCCTCGTAGATCTCGGGGTCCAGGTGCATGCTCTTAGGGTACAGAGTGATGATGTCTCCTTTCCTAACGTCCACCGAGCGCTCGGCGTCCAGACGCAGACTGAAGCCTTCCTGAGCCACGCGGATGTTCATGGAGGAGGACGACAGGCGCAGGCTCTCGTTGATGGAGCTCTCTGTGGGGAAAAGCCCATCTGTGGTTAGAAGTGAGGCCCAGACATATGAAGCACGACACCAAGAGACCCGGCGTACCCAGATACAGCAGTTTGTCCAGCTGCTCTCTGGTGGGCACCACGTCTCTACTGCTGCTTGAGTCACTGAGCGCCAGGACGTCGTGCAGCTCCTGGCGGACGGCCTGCAGAGCCTCAGGGTGACTCACCAAGTAGTACGTGGCCCAGAAGGTGGCAGGCGTGGTGTTCCCCGCAGACGCCCAGAGGACGGCAAAATGATGACCTGGAAGTCAGGAAGCAGAGATTTACGCTACTGAGACCAGGACTGAGCCAACGCTCACCCACATCTGATCTGGGGCTGCAGCAACTAATCCATCCTAATCCAGAATGAGCCGAAAGGAAATCTGTCCCATGAAAAAGACATTTAACAGAAGCAGTTCGACGGTAGGAGGTTTACGCCTCCGGACCACTGGACCTCCTGGAACGAGCCTGATCCTTAGGTGGTAAGTCTGTCGTCTTTTACTGTGAGCCAATCAAAGAATAGTTGTACCTGCTTTATCGACGTCCCTCAGCGAGTCGTAGCGCTCAAACAGCTCCGACCGTCTCTTGACGAACTGGGACGTGTTGGACCAACGTGACACCTTGTCCGGCAGTAAGAAGTTGAGCAGCATCTCGCGGTTGGTGCTGGTCTGTCCTAGCAGCCAGATGGGGATCTGAGCGATGAGGAGGGGAAACATGTTGTCAAACTTGATGAACTTCTCCATCAGCAGGTCCATCCCGCTGTGGCGGTGGCCCGACGCCGGCCTGCCGTACATGGTGAGGAACGTGGCCTCAAACATGATCGAGAAACAGAACTGGAACATTTTGCCGCTCTTCCAGCCGCCGTCCTCCCCCACGTGGTCCTGGCGAAGCACCATCATCAGATTACCCATCATGCTCTCCATCAGCGGTGTGAGGCTGTCTCCCTGAAGAAGCTTGTAGGAGCGCTGGATCTCCTCACTCATCCCAGGGTACTTGTCAGTGATGGGAGGGTAGCCGAAGGTGGCGGGCGACACCTTGTTGGAGAACTCGTGGAAGTCCAGCTGGCGGCTCTGCTTGATGACGTTTGGGTAGACCAGAGGGTCCATGATGAAGGTCATGTATTTACCTGCAGAGCAGAGTGAATCACAGGTTGTTTTTCAAGCGGTGCAGAGGTTCAGCTCACTAGATGTCCCTGTTCAGGACACGGAGCGTTTTACTCAAGTCAGGAAGTCACACCGAGCAGCCGGGCGGCTCCGGTACCGTGACCTCATTTGCCTGCCGATAAAGGGAACTTTACAACCAACCTGCTATCCGCACTGTGAATACGTCTCCATGTTTCCTCTTGAGTCCTTCAAGGAACCTATGAGCATCTCTTCCAAACTCCAGAGCCTTTCCAACGTAGGGGATCCAGCCTTTGACCAGCGGAGGTTCGCCGTCTCTCCTGCACAAAACAGAACCCGGTTACTGCAGGTCCAGCTTGGCTGCATTCATTCATCTCCCTGCGTGTCTGGACTCCGGACTTTGCGTTTGCCTGCCTTCGTGGAAAAGACGCTCCCTGCTCCGCACCCTCTGCAGCTCCGGTCGCGTTAGACAAGCCATGAAACGCTCTGCTAATTCCATCCTTATCTGGAATCTCAGCTAAACTAGCTTCACTTCCTGCTGTGGCTTCTCTGTCTCGTTCTTGCTCGGTGCCTTATGTTTCTCCTCCTTTAGTGACTGATGTGGAATCTCCTGGACTTCATTTTATGAAAGGTTCTCATGTCGGGTCCTGATCCGAGCCCACCCGTTTGCTGCATTTCTGAAACTTCACTGAGGCCCAGTTTCTCTGATGTTCTTGTCCACTAACACCCTGACGAGGGTTTCGGGTTTTTTACACCGGAACCCTGACATGATGGTTCTGCTCCCTGAAACAAACACTTTAAAATCAAAACGGTCCTGTCTCCTTACTAACAGTCCTGCAAACGGACCTGAACTGAGTTTAATTGCACACCATCTGGACCATGCTCAGATCGGTTCTGGTGCTGCTTCCACACGTGATGACGTCACTCGTGCTGTAGGGGGAGTAACCCAGACAGGAAAGATCAGCTGAAACCCCAGAGTCTGTGGGAGGGCGGAGCAGACTGGCGTCCAGCCTGTGGGTCAGAACCATGACCTGGGTCTGGTGAAGACGTGTCACTCTGTCTGAAATCCCGCCTCCACCCAGGTGTCAGGACGAGGTGACCCAGCTCTGGGTCGTGGTCTGAGCAAAGAATGACAATAACCGTTTCTACCCGACCCGGGTCACCAAGTTCCGGCAGATGTTAATGCAGGAGAACCTGAGAGTTCGGGCGAAAACCCAAACCTAGCTGCCGGACTGAGGCGGGGAGAACCAGCGGTTCCTTTGAAACCCAGAGGGTTCGGTAAAACCAGACTGAGCCGAGACCTGTCAAACATCTGTAAACGGCAGCTGATGCTCAGAACCGTGTCGGGTTCTATCGCACATGCGCAGTTTGGGTTCGGACTTTCTCAGACTTTTTTAAAAACCCGAATCAAATTAAACTAACGAACCGTGTTTGTTTTGGCCACACGAACCGAACCGACACAAAGACCGGGTGAACTGACCTCTTTCTGCCGCGCAGGACGAGCAGAACCAGGCAGAGCAGGCCGAGCAGCAGCAGCAGCGGGGACATGACGAGCTTCTGCCCAGACGGCTTCCGGTTAGACCCTTCAGCGTAAAGCCCCTCCCAGAACCGGACTATTAAATGGTGCGGAGGACGTGTCCTCAGACGTTCCGACCCAGTGTATCCTGGTTTCTGGTAACTCCCAGTTGTTAATGAGAACAGGGTGCGAGGCCCAGCTCCAGCCTCCCAGCATCTGTGGGGGTTGGTTCCAGGTTCCTGGTTGGAGGCGTCGAAGAACGAAGAACAGGGTCGATTCTACTTAGAGCAACACAGAACTCAGCTGTGCTTCAGAGTTGATTTTACCTCTTTATTCTTCAGGTTTGCTCAGATCCTTCACAAAATGTGTGAAGCTTTCACTGGCTGTAAAAAAACAAATAAAGGGAACTTGATGCGTTTCTGATGAGCCAAGGATGACCTGCAGTAACCTCGCCGTGATGAGCCGCCAGCGGTGCCGAACCACAGCCTCTGTTCAGCATCAGAGGACCCAAAGCGAGCCGGAGGTGGGTTCTGTCCAGAACTTCCCTTGTGACTCAGGTTCGTTTTTTAAGGACTTCTACAGTCCTCCTGCGCTCGTGGACCTGAGCTGGTTCTGAGCAGCGCGTCAGAACTTAACTGGAGCTGGCCGGAGACCGACTGAAGACCCGGTAGCGTCTACAGGATTTGAGGACGCGCATTTTATTGTCCGAACAAGCTGTTGCAGAGCAGCACGACGAGTTAAACTGAGGGGGAGCTGATGCAGGAACAGACAAGTCCACAGCTCAGCTTGAGATCCAGCCCCAGGCTGTCACTCTGCAAGTCCAACAGAATTACACCAGCAGCCGCACGGCTACAACAGCACGGACCCTGTCCAGACCAGGACAACTGCTGGATCCTCAGTGGTAAAGATTGAAAAGGTTTTAAAGCAGGTACCGGGCTGCAGAAAAATAAAAACACACTATTGGACTCTGACAGAGCTTTTATTTTGAAAAAACGTTCTGGATGACATCAAGGCAGAAGATCCAGAGATCCCCAAGAAACACTGAACGCCTTGCTTCCGTTTCCCTAATAACGTTTGTGAAGCGAGATTCTCTGCAGTGACGGCGACAAAACCAAATCCTGGAGAGACTGGACTCAATAACACTTCTGGTGTCACCGATTCCCTTCACCCCTTCGTTTTTTTATGCACTTTATTGTTAAGTCCATGAAAATACTGTCCTACGTGAATCAAAAAAGGTTGGAGACCACTGGTTTAACACGTGGCTGATCTCCATAGATGTTTAAACCAACGCAGACATCTGGCTACTGGACGTGATTGGTCACAGCACGGTGTAGGCGGAGCCAGGAGGAAGTAGAACAAAATAAAAAAGGTCAATCTGTTCAAGGTCACGTGAGCATCTGGATGGTTTGCCAAGGATTCATCCAAACCAATGAGCAGTCAGCCGCGTAGATGGTGACAGTTTAGACACGTCCGTCTATGCTTGATGAATCTGTGATGAAGCAGTAAATGAGTGGAGGAATGAAATAACTAAACATCCTCAAATACTGAGTCTGCAGCTCCTCGCCTTCGGGCTTTGTTCCCAGAAAAGTCTGTAAACTTCTGTCTTTTTAAAAAACATCAACCTCAGGTTAAACTGTTCCAACATTGAGCAGAGAGAGACAGAAATAAAAATCAGTAACATCACTCCATAAAACACCACCACGGTCTGAGGCAGCTTCAAAATAAAAGCTTAAAGGTCTAAAGGCAGTCGTACAGAGCAGAAACATCGTAACTGTGTCTGGAAAGAAAAGCACCAAAATGAAGCCGGTTATTCCTGAAAACACGCTCACACAAGCCGTCCACGCCAACGACCCTCCGCTCTGCTCGGAGCAGACGTCAGTTTGCGTTTTCACATTTAAATCTGAAGCTTTACTTTTTAAATGTTTCACTGCGAGGTCATTAGGTCGAACCCTCCGCTAGTTACATGGGTCATGTCTGCGGACGACAGATGCTGCTTGTCCTTCCAAACCCGTGTGGAATAAATAAATAACGGTGTTTTAACTCGTTGGCGCCATTGCTGCAGGACACTTCCTGTCCATTAAGACACTTCGGTTTGTCACACGCAGACCCGTCTGCAGAGATCTCTCTCAGAAGCGAAACCAGAATCCTGTTGGTTTTGGAAGGTCCGCTTCCGTCCCACGTAACAGTGCTGAGTCTGTTTTTACACTCGCTGTTTAAGTCTCAGTTCTAGTCTCTGGGTTTGGCAGCTGGTGGGTTTTGGTTTAGAGACGAGGTGGAGGTTTAACAGACGGGGGACGAAGGGGAAGTGGCCCCGCTGGGTCACCAGTAGAAGGATCGGGACAGGAAGTTGGCGGCAGCACCCAGCCAGCTCGACCCTTCCTGACCAGAACCCACCCGGCTCACTGCTTTGTCGGGCTCCTGAGACGGACTCTCATCCTCCGGCAGGTAGTCTGGCAGGTCTGCGTTCTGCTCTACTTCCACCGAACCGTCCTCCACAAACGGGATGAGAACCTGGACACACATACAGACACAGGTTGTGTAAATGCTGAACGAGTCTGTGGAGACGGTCGGTTCTGCGGAGCCCTACTGTTCACCATGACGCTAATAATGAATTAGGATTTACCAACTGGGTTGTCCCTCCCGTGAACAGCTGATCACAAACACGATCAACAAGGTGGATGAGGAGTTACATTAAGTAAAAACTGACCTCGTCTCCGTTTTCTCCTCTCATCACCTGCTGAGCCGTCATCACCTGAGTGGAGGCGATCGCAGACGCTAGAGCCTGAGCAGAACAAACATTTGCACCGTCAACACACCTCTGACAGATGATTTCAGTCTGATCAAACACAGGAAGAAACACGAAGATCTGCTGTAAAACCTCACCTCAGCCTTCAGGTCTGATCGGACCCGGACGATGCATCTCTTCACAGCCATCTGGAAGGTGAAGCTGATCACTCCTCTGACCTTCAGCAGAGCCTCCTCACACAGACACCTCCGACTCTGACGAGTCCGGTGATAAACCATAAGGATCAGGCCTCTAATTATTTTATTTTAAAAGTCACCGGAGCTTCACACTCACCGAGTCTTCCAGTCCGTCGATGTGGAGGATGACCGTTTTGGCCCGCTTGTTGCTGGAACCCAGGAAGAACTGAGCTTTACGGTGGCTGCTGACTGTCTCCTCTGCCGGCTCAGAGTCGGCGCCGCTGGACGCCTGCAAGAGCTCGTAGATCTCCGACGCCAACAGCTTGGTCTCTCCAGGAGTGGTCGACCTGGACCATAGGACAAGGTTAGAGTCTAGAGAGGCAGCAAAGGCTTTTATTACTTAGTGACACCAAATAGAAAAACTGTGACGTAGAAGACGTTTCTGTCATACACACAATGAGATCTGGTAAATGTTCAAAGATCCAAACTGGATCCTGGGGAGTTCACGCACAGCAAACGTCTGAAGAAATCCACTGCACTCACATGTTGTCCACCAACAACGTACTGGTGACAACCCGCAAGGGAACCTGCGACGTCCTTGTTTAGGTCCAGGACTAAATTAAGCTCAGCCGACGTCAAAGTCAACTCACTTCTGTACGACGTTCTGGAGGCTCAGCATCATCCCCAGCTCTCCCTTCAGCTTCTCTCGATTGGGGCGACATTCTGCCAGGTAACGGATCGCCTGCAACAATCACCCACTCACAGTCAGACCGATGGAAGCAGAAGAGAACCAGAACAGGGTCGAATCGGTGGATCCCAGCTCTAAGTTAGACAGCGGACACATGAAGCTTCTGTCCAGTTCTGTGTGTGGTCCGACACAGGAGTAATCTGATTACTGAGCTCGGCATGTTAACACGCGATCCGCTGCAACTCACCAGGAGGGCAGAGTAGACAACCTGGGGGTTGGGGTGGTCCAGGAACAGGATGAGCCCGGGCAGGCAGCCTTGGTCCTGGACGATGGCCCTGCGGTTCATGGGGTCTGCGGCCAGGTCCCTCAGCTGGTTGACCACGGCCAGGGCGTCCGGCTCGGCGCTCATGGTGGACGTTCACTCAGCCGAGCGGGGACCAGCTGAGGACGGCAGCAGAGGTTCGTCATGTGCGAGTGGCTGAGCAGTGGTTCTAGCTCAGGAACTGAACGAACAAATGCGGAACTCACTTCATGGAGCTAAATCAAACGCAGAACGTTGCTGACGGAACCTCGGAGCCGCCGGTAGCACACGGCTGTCACCGTTACTTCCACTCAGAGAACGGGACACGAGCCGAACCCACCAGAACCTCGTCGCTTCGCTGCGTGTTTGCGGTTAAACGCTTCCTATTTAACCCGACGTGCGCGCAGTGGCCTCGGCGACTCACCCGGTTATGAGCCAACGGGCCGCCGGCTCTCCGACTGAATACTTCGGGTCGGAACCGGCCGTCTGTCCGAGCTGCCCCCTGGAGGAACGCTACTGCTAACAGCGCTCGCCGGCGCTAACGTTAGCTCCCCGGTTAGCCTCGCCTCCAACGCTCCCGCCGCCGAGGTAAAGCGCAGTGAACGGTAACGTCCGCGTAGCAGCAGCTGGAGACGGACGGCGGCGACTCCTCGACGAATTATCGCTGAAATCCTGCTAAAATGACACGAATGGCGCCGTCAACACACAGAAACGAAGCTTCCTGCTGGAAAAATCAACCAGGGCCACAACGCAACAAACCGACCTGTGATTGGGCGACTGGCAGCCACGTGACACAACTGCCCAATGAGCTGCGTTGTTCCGAGGCTTAAAGGGCCGACGCCCTGTGGCAGGAGCCACTCAAATAAGAGTAGGGAGTAGCAGCGGAGACGCCTTCACGGACCTGGGTCGAGGCTTGGTTAAACCCAGACGAGCACGTGGAAGAATGATTGAGGCCCAAACAACACGCATCGTTCCATGTTTTATTTTTAGGCATGATTTCCCCCGTCATCCTCTACATCTAAGGTTTACTTTGCCCTGGGTAAAAGTTCTACATTCCAGTGCTGTCCAGCAGAGAGCAGCAAAAACCTACAACTAACCAAGAGAAAGCGTGACGTGGAAAAGACACAATGGCTGTAGGTGTTTATTCACAGCATCTCAACAAGCAAAGCAAATCGTAGTGAACCAAAAACTAAAGGTACCTGCTTCGCAGGTAGAGGACGTCAGCTGCACCAACAGATGCTTTCAGCTGCTGTACAACACCTACGAGGAAACGTCCACACAGGCAGCACCCGGGACAAGCCAAGAATCTGAACCAGAGGGAGCTGGATGATGGATGTGTAGATCTGACTGTGTGACCACAGTGACAGGAAACACCACAGCACTGCACAAAAACCTGACGCTGAGCAGGGAGGCTGAGTTCATCTGCTGAGGGTTCGGCTCCTGCTCCTCCGGGTTCTTGATGCCTAGCACTAACGAGGCCTGAAAACACTGCAGAGCTGCTTGGCGTCGGTGAACAAAGATCAGCTTTAAGTCACAGTAACTCCTCACTTCAAGTTTCATGAGTCATGGATTGAAGTAAAACCTTTCTCAGGATTCTCACAATAGACAAACCAACAGAACAGTTTTTTCCGTTCAGCTACACATGTCAAAGCACTCGCTTAATTTAACACTTTATAACATGTATAAGGAGAAAACGGTCCCACCTGAGCAGCACCAGCAGGCGGTGGAGAGGAAACCCGCAGCAGAACTGGGCTGGAAGGCCGTCGTCCTCGACCGGTAGGGGTGAGGAGAACCACAACGGGACCTCTGACCTCATCACGGGGCTCAGGGTTAGCAGGAAAAGGCCATGAAGGCAGCTGACGTCTGTTGTGGAAAAACTCTAACACATTCATTTGAGAGTTGCTCATTCTCAAAAGAATTGAAGGAATCAAAACCTGGAAGTCTGTTTACTTACACGCCGACAGAGCACTTCCACCTCAGCAGTCTTCTGACTACTGTGTGCACCAAACCTGTGTTTATACCCTGTTAAAAACCCTACATGGCAAATGCTGAGTTCTTTGATACACATGTATACAGTAAAACCCCCAAACCAAATGCCCGATGAGCCCCAGGAACAAACCACAGCCGACAGGCCCAGCAGGACACGAACCAGCCACGTCTAATTTCCCACACGTCAGCATTTAGCTCTAGTGCAGCGCACCTGGAAGGATCAGAGCTACAGGTAAGAACTCTTTACAGGACTAAAAGAAACGGACTATGTTCAACAACAGAAAATGAAAAAGAGATCCAGGTTGTCCATCTCACTCCCGTGGGCCGACTCATCTGCAGACATGAGGGTGGTTCATCTGCAGAAAGACGATTTAAAACAAAAAAGACAAACACCGGCCGTCCACTGCGCCATCTTGTAGACAGAATGCACGTTACCAGGGGCAGAGACTGGTGTAATGTGGTTAGAGGTCTTCATTTAGTGCTATGACGGAGAATAGTCCTGGAGGGAGGAGCTGATGGAGGGAGGAGTCAAACCGACTGAAGACGACGACAGAAACAGAAACAAACGCTGCATCTGTAAGATGGAGCCAAACATCTGTCTGCTTTCAGCCTTGGTTCTGATCACACTAACAGGTAGGAGAAACCATCCAGGAGTCCAGCTCTGCTGGGAACATGCAGAATGATTTCATGAGAGAGTTTTCCTCCTTCAGGTGTCAGCTGTGGAGATCTCACTCCTGTCAGAGCTGAAGAGTTCAGCGTAGAAGGCAGCAGCGTTACTCTGTCCTACACATACTCCACTAAAGCTACTAGTGATTATTTCTACTGGTACCGACAGTATCCAGGAAAACCACCACAGTTCCTCATCTCTCACTCTGATAAAGGATCAGTGGCAACTGAAGTATTGTCTGGACTGAAGATCCAAGTGGAGAACGAACGAATCATGATGAGCATCTTGTCTGCTGCAGCGTCTGACTCTGCTGTGTACTACTGTGCTGTGAGGCCCACAGTGACAGGAAACACCACAACTCTGTACAAAAACCTCTGGAGCAGAGACAACACAACATCCACTAGAGGGAGACTCACTCTCACCAACCTTCACACCACAAACGCTTCAACAACTACAGTCAGACTCCTCCAACAACACAGTTCAATACTTAACATCATGTTTGTGATGGTTTAAGTCTCATCTGTTGAACTGATTCCAATTTGTTCATGATCAATCTTCCATCCACACAAAAATTATCTTTCAAGTTCTACAGGGTTCTGTGCTTGGTTCAATACTTTTCAGTCTCCTCTCAGTAATATTATTCGGAAACTTTCACTGCTATGCAGACGATACTCAGTTATATTTGTCCATAAAACCAGAGGAAACAAACCAATTAGTCAAACTTGTGTAACAGACATCAAATCCTGGATGTCCCATAACTTCCTACAACTGAATTCAGATCTAACTGAGGTTATTTATTATAATTGATGCTAAAACCACAGAGACTCATTATTGAATCAGGTTGTTTCTCTGGACGACATAACGTTAGCTTCAGGTTCTACTGTAGGAACCTTGGTGTCATCTTTGGCCCAGTTCTCTCCTTTACATCCTACATTATAGAATCTCTAAACCTCCTACTTCCACCTGAGGAATGTTGCTAAAATGAGGAGCATCCTGTCACAGAGTGATGCTGAAACATGAATCCCTGCATTAGTTCCTCCAGGCTGGACGACTGTGTCTCCCTGCTCATAGTTTGAACCAGTGACTCTTTAAAAGCCTCCAGTTAATTCAAATGCTGCAGCAGAGTCTGACTGGACTCAGGAAGAGACGTCACATTTCTCCTACATCAGCTTCTCTGTCCTGTCAAATCTAGGATAGAATTTAATTCTTCTCCTCACGTCCAAAGCTCTTCATAATAAAGCTCCATCTAACGGCATGATTAACATCTCGTGTGTTGACAGTTAGCAGTGTCTCTGAGAAAAGACCGCAAACCCTGGAAGACATCCAAGTCCTCAAAGGCACGAAACACATCAGCAAACTAGCAATTTGTCCTCAGCGCGATGGGCTTATTTGAGAAGTTTACCGCTGTCATGGGCACCACCTGTCACCACAAAGAGGTGTCACAAGGCGGCCCACCAACGCACCCCTCCGCTCTCAAGTAGTAGGCTCGACCAAGCGACACCGGGACTTTGGAAGGTCGTCGACCCCGGACCAGGTGCTCACGTCTGGGCAAAAGTGTGACTGCTTGAGTTTAAGCTTTGAGCTTAACGGTCCCCGTCTCATCTGGAACCTTACCCCCCCAGCGCTGCACATTCGTAAACATCGACAGAAGCATCTTAACGTCAGGGCTGCACATCATCAGCTCATGAGTAGAGCGATAGCAGGACGAGACACGTGCTCCATGCGTAAACTGTTAAAAGGGGAGTCTGTGAAGGTTCTCATTCATCCAGGTCAAGTTGTCTGAAGGTTGAGTCATGGCAACTGGACTTCTTCTAGAAGTAGAAGTAGCCTCTACTAACTAGAAGAAGTCCAGTTGCCATGACTGTTAAAAGGGGACTTTTACAAGTTGCCTCCTCGGTGACAGAGTTGCCGACATGTTCACGCTGCTTAGACAAACGTCTGTGAATACATTACGGCATATTGAGGCCGTTGCTCTGACGTGAAGCGACCTCCTCTCAGTCAGGCGGCGCCAACTGAGAGCTACAGCGCGATGACGCAAATCAACAGCTTCTTACAGTGACAGTGCAGCATAACAAGCCCAGTACAGGGAAACTTTACACAAGTATTCACAGGAGAACGATGGGAAACACTGAAACCAGGATTTTGGTGATGTTTCAACCAGTAATAATCTGGCCTGTCCTAACAGTTTAACACTGGTTACACCTCCATGTCCACACGTCACTGACTTGGTCTCTGTTGCTATTGAAGTGTTCAATTCATTGGTTGGCTCCCATTAAAAGCTGCTCTATGTGGGATTAGTTGGGTTTAGTTGCGTCAGGTCTTAAACCTCATTTGTAAAGAGCCTCGAGATCACTGCTGGCGCTAGAGAAATAAAGTTGAACTGAACTGAATGAAACCAGCGGCCTGGTGGTGGACAGCGGGTCCATCAACTGGTGCTGCCAGCATGTTTGCAGCAGGACGTGTTCCAGCAGCTGCACACTTACCAGGGTCTCCAGGGGCCGAAAGGACGACTGAGCTGATCCAGCAGCGGAACGGAGTCAAACATGCGACAGACGCAGTGAAGAACACGCAGCCGAAGGTTCCGGCGCCGATGGGGCACCTGTTGGCTGCAGGGCCAATGAAATCCTGGCCCTGGATTTCTCTCTGTCAGAGCCTACAGGGAACAGGTTCTGGTAATAACTGATGTCTTCTAAGTCCACAGGTGATCCCCACTGGAGACCAAGGGGCCTCTGCGGTGGCAGGTATTCTGCTTGAAGAGTGGTTCTACAAATAAGGGTCCCAGCCCGAATACATTCAGACCAGGGTGGAAGCCTTGAGCGTCCCGGTTCAGCAGTTATGTGACTTGTATGACAGCCATAAGAGCAGAACTACCCCCTACCACCCACAACCACCCAGTCAGCTTCTCTGCTTCTGCACAGAACAGTCATCTGTACCCACTGACCTGAAACGACATCAGCAACTAACACGAGCCATCGAACTGTCCACCTGCCACAAAGCTAGCGGCTAACAGCTGCTAAGCATAAAGCGTGAGGAGAAAGACAGCAAGAAGGAGAAGAAGAGCCTCAGAAACGAGCTCTTCCCCCTCTGACGCTCGTGTCCTGCTGCCTCCACTAGAGGAGCTTCACTACTTCTGCTCTGTTCAGCCTCTGTGTCAGTACTAACTGCTGCTGTGAAGAGAACAAGTCTCAGACCCGACGCTGAACATCAGCTGCTTTCTCCTGCTGATTCCAACCTTGTTGTAGAGATGGATCGTTGGCTGTGGATGATTCTCGCTGCTCTTTGCTACGGTGAGACACAAATGAACAGCGTTTATTGTTATGTGGAAACTCACCACCTGAGTCCTGAGCACGAAGAAGCTTCATTGTTACCTGTGACATGTTTTGTGTGTCAGTAACGGGTCAAAGCGGCTGATGGTTCTCCTTTAATGCTCTTTGTTGATCATCTGGTCCTCTGCTTGTTCTGTTCTTCCCCAGAGAGTAAAGGAGAAGACGAAGTCATCCAGACAACAGGAGCCGTCACTGCTACTGAAGGAGACACCGTGACGCTCAACTGCACATTCAAGACCAGCATTTCCACAAATTCATACTTGTTCTGGTACAAACAACGAGTCCACGACTCTCCAAAGTACATGTTGAAGTGTTTCTCAAAATCAGTAGAGAAAGCTCCAGAGTTCCAGAATGACAGGTTTCATGCTGCCATTGAAGGGAAATCAGTTCCTCTGAAGATCCAGAAGCTTCAAGCGTCTGACTCTGCTGTGTACTACTGTGCTGTGAGGCCCACAGTGACAGGAAACACCACAACTCTGTACAAAAACCTCTGGAGCAGAGACAACACAACATCCACTAGAGGGAGACTCACTCTGACCAACCTTCACACCACAAACGCTCCAACATCTGCAGCGTCAGTGTCGTCTCTTTTCTTCCCAACTGAAAGTCTTTCAACGAACCAAACCACGTTATAACACAAGTTGAGTTTCCGTACGTTGCTGCTCAGTGACTGGACTCTCCAGCAGTGTTTAAGTTAATCTCCTCCGTCCTCCAGGTCAGAGCATCGGGAGTCACGGCACCTGGACGTCTCTTCTCTAGCTCGACCTAGAAGAAGGAGGTTTAAGTTCTATCTGAATTGATCTGTGGTTCAGTTGGTTGCTGTTCAGAGCCATACTATCTTTATCACGTCTTGCCCAAGGACACTTCAGCATCTGGCCAGAGGAGCAGGGAATGGAACCACCCATCCAGCGAACGGAGGCCTGCTCTGCCTCCTGAGCAAAGGAAGGGGAGGAGCTGAACGGCTGAATATGAAAGGCTCGGAGCAGCGATGAAGAGCTGCCGCCTGGTCTCTACGCTGGACTCACTGCAGGTGAACATAATGTTACTGCTTCTCATGTGGATGACGCTCGTCTCCTGTCAAACTGGTGAGTGATGGACACGTAGCGAGATGGAAAAGCACACGAAGACGTGTCACAAGTTGATGTTTCCCTCAGTTTGCTACACTTTCTGCTGCTAAACACACATTTCATGAGCTGAACTGTGTGTTTGTTCTCCAGGATCCTCTGAGGATTTACTGAAGCCATTTAAAGACGTGATGACGGCTTTGGAAGGAGACGCCGTGACTCTGTCCTGTAAATATTCAGGCTCGGTCGACTCCCTGTTCTGGTACCAGCAGAAGTCCAGATCATCTCCACAACTTCTGATGGCAGAATATTCAGAGAAAACGGAAAAGCTGACTTATAAACACAACAAAACGTCAAAGGACTTTCATCTGCAGATCTCGTCTGCTGCAGCGTCTGACTCTGCTGTGTACTACTGTGCTGTGAGGCCCACAGTGACAGGAAACACCACAACTCTGTACAAAAACCTCTGGAGCAGAGACAACACAACATCCACTAGAGGGAGACTCACTCTGACCAACTGGGTTGGGATCAAACTCTCTAGAATCAGCAGAGGTGACAGAAGAGACGTGAAGATCCAGATGTAGGAGGAGGCAGAGACTCAGGGAGGAGCTGAGCTGGGACTGAACATAGAAGAGACACAAACGTCTAATTCAACAGTTCAGGAGAAGAGACTGAATCATTGCATCTATTAAACATGGCGTCATTGAAGTGGCTCCATCTCCTGTTACTGTTCATTACTATTAAAGGTGAGACTCAGTTCAATGCTATTAAATACAATGTGTGTGTTTCATGGTCTGGATGTTTTCAACCAACGTGTTTCCTCCTTCAGGTGTCAGCTGTGGAGATCTCACTCCTGTCAGAGCTGAGGAGTTCAGCGTAGAAGGCAGCAGCGTTACTCTGTCCTACACATACTCCACTAAAGCTACTGGTGATTATTTCTTCTGGTACCGACAGTATCCAGGAAAACCACCACAGTTCCTCATCTCTCACTCTGCATCTGGAGAAGTAGGAACTAATAATCCTAGACTGAAGATCCAAGTGGAGAACGAACGAATCATGATGAGCATCTCGTCTGCTGCAGCGTCTGACTCTGCTGTGTACTACTGTGCTGTGAGGCCCACAGTGACAGGAAACACCACAACTCTGTACAAAAACCTCTGGAGCAGAGACAACACAACATCCACTAGAGGGAGACTCACTCTGACCAACCTTCACACCACAAACGCTTCAACAACATTTGCTTCAGTTCATCAGCTGACTTCACCTGACTCCGCCCACTGAAGACCAGCTGGACCAATGAGATGGTGTCTCCAGAGCAGACGTGTTGGAGGACCTCAAAGCACCATCATCCTGATGCTGAGGAGAAGGGCTGTGCAGCAGAGAGGCTGTTCAGTTGTTTCCTTCCGTGGAAGAACATTGTTCATCTGCTGAGTGTTTGGCTCCAACTCCTCCAACGACATGTTGCTTTACCTCTGTCTCTGTTTCTCTCACTTCACAGGTGAGTTCACTACGAACCAGTGGCTCCTTTAACACCAGGACATTGTCACCGTCGTCTTCTCTCGGTCTCGTGGACAATGTTCATCTAACGGCTTCGTCTTTTTCCAGGACTAACAGCTGGAGACAAAATCTCTCCTGTAAAACGTGACGTCAGTGGAAGAGAAGGAGATTCTGTCTCACTCACATGTGAATATGACACAACTGCAACTCGTGTCGCCCTTTACTGGTACAAACATCATTCTGACCTTCAGGCTCCTCAGTTCATTCTCTATAAAGGAGCAAAGAGATACAATACTGAATATATCCCTGATAAACGATACGGGTCCCAAACTTCACCCTCCTCCACTGAACTGACCATCAGTGACCTAACCCTGGCAGACACAGCTCTCTACTACTGTGCTCTACAAACACAGTGACACAAAGCGTAGGAGAGGCCGTACAAAAACCTGAGCACAGATATCTGACGGCTCTTCAAAGAGGAGGGAAGTGGTGTCAAACCACGGCTTCATCACAGGGAGTCTGGTGGTTCCTGTTTACCAGAGTCTCTGTGGTTACAGCTGCCAATCAAACGCTGTGGGAGGAGTCACACGAGCAACGAATCAACCACAAGGCAACTGTTGATGCTGTAATGAGGAATCATTGAAGAATCGTCTGAACAGTGTCAGCTGCTCCACTGTACTGATCTCAGCTCGAGTGCATTGGTCTGAAGACGGGACACGACCAGACAACGGAGGTCCGAACAAAGTCCTGCAGCCCTGGGCTTCATCTGACAGACAGCAGATCAGCCCAGTGACATGGATAAAAGCTGCGCAGTGCTGTAGTGTTGCCCAGGGACAGACACGGGATCAACACAACGAGCAGCGTCCTTCTGCTCACGGAGGCCTGGCTGCCACCGTCCAGGACTCTACGGTCTCAATGGACAACTGTCAGCTGTTGGGCCGAAAGGACGGAGGAGAAGAAGAAAGGATCAAGTCAAGTCAGAGTCAGCTTTGAAAAAAATAAAATTGAATACAAATACAAATGACTTTCCATCAAATTAGACATTTCTAGGTGAACGCTTAACCCCGCCCCTTTCTTCTGATTGGCCCATGTTCTGTAAGTCCCGCCTCCAAGCCCTTAATATGATATTTGATATGATAATTATTGTATCATATTAGGAGCGGGCTTAGAGGTGGGATTTACAGAAAACGAAAGACCAGAAGAAAGGGGGTGGGGTTAACCTTTCACCTAGACAACGATTTAACATAGACATACACAAATTATGCAAAGACTAAATTTACAGTGGTCACGATCATTATGTACAGGAATATAAAGACATCCTGGAATTTACAGCTTATGTGCTGGCGTAAAGTGAATCAGCTGTGTGTGTGTGTGAGTGTTGGGGATGTTGCGTTGGGGGAGGCAGACATGGGAGATGGGGCAGAGCAGGAAGGGAATTCAGCCTGCTCACAGCCTGGTGGAGGAAACCGTCCCTGAGTCTACTGGTCCTGGCTCTCAGGCTCCACTGTGTCCTCCCTGATGATGAGGGCTCTGCCAATCAGGCGCCAGTCATAGAGTTTCCCTTCCTGCCCAGTGATGCAGTGTTGTTGCTCCAGGAGAGGTCCTCAGTGATCTGCACACCCAGGAACTTAGTGCTGCTCACCTGCTCCACAGCAGAACCGTCGATGGTCATGAGCTCTGCGATTGGTGAACAGCGTGTGCGGACCACAGCAGCGTCACGGCACCAAGAGTCACCGACGTAACCACAGAGCCCTCCACCGCGGGTCTCACCTCCGTCAACCAGGGCTCTGTCCCCTCTGAAGCACGGTCCAGCTGAATGTCTCGGTCCTCAAAGTGGTGCGGAGAACCTGAACGTGGTCCATTTGATTGTCCAGAGGCCGTAAGTTGGCCAGCACAATGGGAGCGGTAGCTGCTTTGTGTGGGTCAGCCGCTAGTCTGCTCCCTATTCCTGCGCGCTTTCCCCTCTTCTGCTTCCTTTTGTGCCGGCCATGACGCTTCCGCTGCAGGTAGGTGGTGCAGCAGGGTCCAGACGTGCCGGGGTCAGAGTATTCCCCAGAGCTGCAGGTCTTCGGCCAGCGTACACGGTAGTTCCGCTACAGCCGCTCAATTAAAAACTTGAAAAAAAATTGAAAGAGACACAGGCGCCACCAACTGGGGAATATATGCATCTGTTAGCAGGCGCTGAGGCAGCGCTACCTGCCACGGGAGGCTCCACACGCCGTGTAGTGGCTGTGTACGTCCCACCCTCTGCTGCCGCCAACGCAGCCTCTGACGCTTTGACGCTCACCAGCTGCAGACGCAGCACCACAGGCTTTTCTGATCTCTGGGGCTTTCAACCACGCGCCTCCCTCATCGGTTCTGCCTGCACACACACAGTAAACACTGGGACTGTTCTGCTCCAACACTGTGCAGCTCCAACCTGTCTGTCAACCTGTGGGGCCCCGCACAATCAGGAGCTGGAGTGAGGAGGCTGGCAGGGACTGTTTCAACGGTGTGATGGAGCTCTGCGCCCACATGGGGAGGATGTAAATGGCCTCACAGACTGCATAACGACTACATTAACTTCTGGAGGAAGGTCAGAAACAAGAAGAAGTTGGAGATGCAGCTACAGCAGCATCAGTGAGGTGTGGAGAAGCCTGAAAACCACGTCTGGCCACAAATCACCCCACTCACAGGAAGAGGACCTGAGGTGGGTCAACGATCTGAACCTGCATTTAAATAGGTTCCACCATTCACCGACTGTCTCTGGACCAACCCCCCACCATCAGCACCTCTCACCTCTGGACCAACCCCCCACCATCAGCACCTCTGGACCAACCCCCACCATCAGCACCTCTGGACCAACCCCCCACCATCAGCACCTCTGGACCAACCCCCACCATCAGCACCTCTGGACCAACCCCCCACCATCAGCACCTCTGGACCAACCCCCCACCATCAGCACCTCTGGACCAACCCCCACCATCAGCACCTCTCACCTCTGGACCAACCCCCCACCATCAGCACCTCTCACCTCTGGACCAACCCCCCACCATCAACACCTCTCACCTCTGGACCAACCCCCACCATCAGCACCTCTCACCTCTGGACCAACCCCCCACCATCAGCACCTCTCACCTCTGGACCAACCCCCACCATCAGCACCTCTCACCTCTGGACCAACCCCCCACCATCAGCACCTCTCACCTCTGGACCAACCCCCACCATCAGCACCTCTCACCTCTGGACCAACCCCCCACCATCAGCACCTCTGGACCAACCCCCCACCATCAGCACCTCTCACCTCTGGACCAACCCCCCACCATCAGCACCTCTCACCTCTGGACCAACCCCCCACCATCAACACCTCTCACCTCTGGACCAACCCCCACCATCAGCACCTCTCACCTCTGGACCAACCCCCCACCATCAGCACCTCTCACCTCTGGACCAACCCCCACCATCAGCACCTCTCACCTCTGGACCAACCCCCACCATCAGCAGCTCTCTGCTGGACTCAGCCTCCCCCCTAACACAGAGACACTCTCCTCCCCTGCTGTTCTCTGAGAAAAGAGCTCAGAAGGATCAAGGCCAGGAAAGCAGCCAGATGGCATCAGCTCCAGATGCTCAAGTCCTGCAGGTGAACTGTGTGGATTATGGAGCAGGTCGTCCATCTGAGCCTCAAGCTGAGGGTGGTACCACAGCTCTGGAAGACCTCCTGCGTGGCACCAGCTCCCAAGACACAGCACGCTAGAGACCTCAGCAGCTTCAGACCAGTGGCTCTCACATCCCATCTGATGAAGACACTGGAGCGACTGGTCCTGGGCCACCTCCGCTCTGTGGTGGAACATACTTGACCCACTGCAATTTGCCCCCCAACCTGGCACCAGTAGAGGATGCTGTCGTCTTCCTTCTACATCCTACACAGCCGGGCAGCGCCGTGAGGATCGTGTTCTAGGATTTCTCTAGTGCCTGATACCATCCAGCCAGAGCTTCTGAGAGACAGACCGGAGAGGGCAGGTGTGGGCCTCCATCTGACGGAGCAGACCCTGGACTGTCTCACAGAGAGGCCAATTTGTAAGAGCTGGGACTGTGTCTGACCGACTGACCTGCAGTGTGTTTGGCTCCTTTCCTCTTCACCCTCTTTACTGCAGACTTCAGACTCAACAGACACGTCTGTGTTCTACAGACGTTGTCGGGCGACTCTGTGATTATGTGAGACTCCGCAGATCTCTCCTCCCTGCTGCTGCAGACTGTAGCTCTGCTAATCACCCCATGTCCAACCCTCATAGCGCTGGTGGTTGTTGTATGATGCGATCTCTCCTCTGTGGGACTAATGAAGGTTTTCTTCCTGTTATTCTATCAGTTCAAGTTCTGCTGACCACATCAAACACATGCTGGGTTTGTCCACCAGTGAGTTGGTCTGAAACCTTCAAGGCACAAACGACTTGATGTCCTAACGTTAATCAGTGATGACACAGTGTCTCAGGCGTCTAGTGCCGCGTATCATTACTTCCCCAGGAATAAACGGCCAGTCATCGCCTGCGTGTCAAGGCCTGACTACTGATGGTGTGACTGCTCCCAGTAGAGTAAAAGGCTTCTATTGCAGCAGCTGTAGCCTGGTTGGAGGCCAAAGTTTTCTGCTGCCTCCTCCTGCGTCAGTCTCTCAGAACAACACCTCTTCTTCAGGCTCTACCTTCTAAGCAGTCAGGACTCTACTCCTCCTGCTGGATGACTTTAATGCTGATGAACCCTGAAGAGCTCTGCACAGTGTGGCTGATGTAGCAGAGCTGAGCTGCAGGTGCAGGGACAGATGGGAATCCTCAGCAACATCAGGGCACCACCTCCACACAAGTCAGGCCGAGGTGCTGATGCTACAGCTTAGAGAGGAGCAGCGCTGACATGAGGCCTGGGAGGTGGCCGAGCCTCGGTTCAGAGCCAACACCTGGACCAGCTGTTCCAGCAACACTGGGACTCACCACCAGGTGGAGCCTCTCACGCGTCCGCTGGACAAAGAACCACAGTTTGGGCACCACACGACCACGTGGAACAATGTGACGTCGTGCTGCCATTGGTTCATTTGCCGTTCTCTCCTTCAAACAACGTGTTTTTCAGTTTTTATCTCGGACTAAGTTTCATGTTGCCGTTTGATTTTTTATTTGCATTTTACAATCGGAACATATTTAAACTGCTTTATTAGCAAAAAGTGAACAACAGGCAATTGGGATTTGACTCTGATCCCTTTTCATCATCACTTGTCATGAACCGTATGTGATGGGACTTTATACTTGTTCACAGCATCATTTTGTTTTCTACAAACTCTGACCTTAAAAAGCTGAACCTGGAGGACGTGGAACAGAGAGACGTGAAGATCCAGATGTAGGAGGAGGCAGAGACTCAGGGAGGAGCTGAGCTGGGACTGAACATAGAAGAGACACAAACGTCTAATTCAACAGTTCAGGAGAAGAGACTGAATCATTGCATCTATTAAACATGGCGTCATTGAAGTGGCTCCATCTCCTGTTACTGTTCATTACTATTAAAGGTGAGACTCAGTTCAATGCTATTAAATACAATGTGTGTGTTTCATGGTCTGGATGTTTTCAACCAACGTGTTTCCTCCTTCAGGTGTCAGCTGTGGAGATCTCACTCCTGTCAGAGCTGAAGAGTTCAGCGTAGAAGGCAGCAGCGTTACTCTGTCCTACACATACTCCACTAAAGCTACTGGTGATTATTTCTACTGGTACCGACAGTATCCAGGAAAACCACCACAGTTCCTCATCTCTCACTCTGGGAAAGGAACAAAGCTGCAAAATTCAACTTCTAGTGTGTCGTTCAACGTGACCAAGGACAACACGCAGATGCATCTGCAGATCTCGTCTGCTGCAGCGTCTGACTCTGCTGTGTACTACTGTGCTGTGAGGCCCACAGTGACAGGAAACACCACAACTCTGTACAAAAACCTCTGGAGCAGAGACAACACAACATCCACTAGAGGGAGACTCACTCTGACCAACCTTCACACCACAAACGCTCCAACAACATTTGCTTCAGTTCATCAGCTGACTTCACCTGACTCCGCCCACTGAAGACCAGCTGGACCAATGAGATGGTGTCTCCAGAGCAGACGTGTTGGAGGACCTCAAAGCACCATCATCCTGATGCTGAGGAGAAGGGCTGTGCAGCAGAGAGGCTGTTCAGTTGTTTCCTTCAGTGGAAGAACATTGTTCATCTGCTGAGTGTTTGGCTCCAACTCCTCCAACGACATGTTGCTTTACCTCTGTCTCTGTTTCTCTCACTTCACAGGTGAGTTCATAACAAACCTCAGTCACTCATTGTTTAATATATTTCATCCATTATCGCCAATGTCCAGTTTATTCAGTGAAGAGCATCCGTTTAATCGTCTGCTGTTAGAATTTCTTACAGTCTCTGACATTAATTTCACCTTTTTTGCAGCCAGTGTTTCCATGAACAGCATAAATCCAGAAAAAGCTGAAGAAGTTGTTACAGAAGGAAGAAACATCACGTTGACCTGTAAATATAATGGTTCTATCTACAATATCCAGTGGTACCGGCAACACCACAGATCCAGACCAGACTTCCTGCTCTACATCACAGAGGGAGGAGTGATTCATCCAAGTGATTCTGATTTCTCAGCTCACATCGATAAAACAGACAAACGTGTGGATCTGCAGATCGTCTCAGCTCGAGCGTCTGACTCTGCTGTGTACTACTGTGCTGTGAGGCCCACAGTGACAGGAAACACCACAACTCTGTACAAAAACCTCTGGAGCAGAGACAACACAACATCCACTAGAGGGAGACTCACTCTGACCAACCTTCACACCACAAACGCTCCAACATCTGCAGCGTCAGTGTCGTCTCTTTTCTTCCCAACTGAAAGTCTTTCAACGAACCAAACCACGTTATAACACAAGTTGAGTTTCCGTACGTTGCTGCTCAGTGACTGGACTCTCCAGCAGTGTTTAAGTTAATCTCCTCCGTCCTCCAGGTCAGAGCATCGGGAGTCACGGCACCTGGACGTCTCTTCTCTAGCTCGACCTAGAAGAAGGAGGTTTAAGTTCTATCTGAATTGATCTGTGGTTCAGTTGGTTGCTGTTCAGAGCCATACTATCTTTATCACGTCTTGCCCAAGGACACTTCAGCATCTGGCCAGAGGAGCAGGGAATGGAACCACCCATCCAGCGAACGGAGGCCTGCTCTGCCTCCTGAGCAAAGGAAGGGGAGGAGCTGAACGGCTGAATATGAAAGGCTCGGAGCAGCGATGAAGAGCTGCCGCCTGGTCTCTACGCTGGACTCACTGCAGGTGAACATAATGTTACTGCTTCTCATGTGGATGACGCTCGTCTCCTGTCAAACTGGTGAGTGATGGACACGTAGCGAGATGGAAAAGCACACGAAGACGTGTCACAAGTTGATGTTTCCCTCAGTTTGCTACACTTTCTGCTGCTAAACACACATTTCATGAGCTGAACTGTGTGTTTGTTCTCCAGGATCCTCTGAGGATTTACTGAAGCCATTTAAAGACGTGATGACGGCTTTGGAAGGAGACGCCGTGACTCTGTCCTGTAAATATTCAGGCTCGGTCAACTCCCTGTTCTGGTACCAGCAGAAGTCCAGATCATCTCCACAACTTCTGATGGCAGAATATTCAGGGAAAACGGAAAAGCTGACTTTTAAACACGACAAAACGTCAAAGGACTTTCATCTGCAGATCGTCTCAGCTCGAGCGTCTGACTCTGCTGTGTACTACTGTGCTGTGAGGCCCACAGTGACAGGAAACACCACAACTCTGTACAAAAACCTCTGGAGCAGAGACAACACAACATCCACTAGAGGGAGACTCACTCTCACCAACCTTCACACCACAAACGCTCCAACAACATTTGCTTCAGTTCATCAGCTGACTTCACCTGACTCCGCCCACTGAAGACCAGCTGGACCAATGAGATGGTGTCTCCAGAGCAGACGTGTTGGAGGACCTCAAAGCACCATCATCCTGATGCTGAGGAGAAGGGCTGTGCAGCAGAGAGGCTGTTCAGTTGTTTCCTTCAGTGGAAGAACATTGTTCATCTGCTGAGTGTTTGGCTCCAACTCCTCCAACGACATGTTGCTTTACCTCTGTCTCTGTTTCTCTCACTTCACAGGTGAGTTCACTACCAACCAGTGGCTCCTTTAACACCAGGACATTGTCACTGTCGTCTTCTCTCGGTCTCGTGGACAATGTTCATCTAACGGCTTCGTCTTTTTCCAGGACTAACAGCTGGAGACAAAATCTCTCCTGTACAACGTGACGTCAGTGGAAGAGAAGGAGAATCTGTCTCACTCACATGTGAATATGACACAACTGAGGATGGTGTCTACCTTCACTGGTACAAACATCATTCTGACCTTCAGGCTCCTCAGTTCATTCTCTTGAAAGGAGCAAAGGGAGCCACAGGTGAACATATCCCTGATAAACGATACGGGTCCCAAACTTCACCCTCCTCCACTGAACTGACCATCAGTGACCTAACCCTGGCAGACACAGCTCTCTACTACTGTGCTCTACAAACACAGTGACACAAAGCGTAGGAGAGGCCGTACAAAAACCTGAGCACAGATATCTGACGGCTCTTCAAAGAGGAGGGAAGTGGTGTCAAACCACGGCTTCATCACAGGGAGTCTGGTGGTTCCTGTTTACCAGAGTCTCTGTGGTTACAGCTGCCAATCAAACGCTGTGGGAGGAGTCACACGAGCAACGAATCAACCACAAAGCAACACATGATTCAAAGAAACACAGACAGACCAACTTAATCCTCTTCATCCACTGGGTCATTAGGACAGAATGGCTTCCTTCCATCGTTCACCAAGTAGAGCTGCCCCCTAAAAACTAACATCAAACATCAGGATGTAGAAAAACTAGAATCAGCTGTAACAGCTGACGTTTCTACCAGGTTGTAACATCGGCTGAGTGAAGCTTCTGTAGTGGAAAACATTAGTATATGTTAGTGGGTTTAGGATCCATTTAGAGTAGAATAGATATTGTTTAGGCCATGTTCATTTCCAGGGAATATGATTTTACAGGATGCTTGCTGGCCTTGGGCTCTGAGGATATCTGACCAAAACATTCTGACCTGGTAACCAAAGCAATGGAGACAAAACAAGTGGCTGTAATCACAAATGTTTGCATTTGGTCTGACACAAACTGAGAGATTAAAACATGCGTAGAGACAACTCGTTTTTCTGTGGTCAGGCCTCTCTGCGCGCTAGCAAGCATCCTCCCTGCAGGAAGAAGGTGACTCCGCATATCTGCCTTTGCATCCTTTCATCTCAGCACTGAGAATAAATCTGCAATTGATTGGCTGAAACCTAAAGCTGCCTCAGCTTGAGTTCTTCTGAGTTGGGACATCTCTAACCACTACACTTCCACCAAGCCATGATTTTTATATTTGATCAGCAGACACCAAATAATATATTGTAGCGACCCAGCAAGTGTTTAATGTGCATGGCTTATGTAAGTTAGTGTTATTAGGTGTCTTGTTGTTTAAGTTTGGTCATGTGGAACGTGTGTTTTGGCCGGCACCGTATGGGAGGGTGCTGTGTGTAGCAGTGACCCCCGGTGACTGGCCACTATGTGTTTTCAAAATAAAGTGAGAAAAGGCAAAAGCTGTCGCTTCTTGAATTCAGCTCGAGATACTTGGGGTCGTGTAGTGTATGAGACACAAGTGTTCTCTCATCCGTCTGTCGTTTTGGACAGTTCCCTCTGCTAGCACCCAAGCTAGCCATTTAGCTTAGCTGCTAAAGTTAGCTAGGGCTAGTTTAGCTTCCGCTCCACCGCAAACCGCTACATTGGGGTCAGAAGTAGGATTTGGCCGTCTAGTAGATGCCACAATGGAGCGAAGCATAGGCGAATTAGAGCGAGCAGTCATGGAGAGTAGCATGCTGCTAAAGCACCTCAAGCAGACTGATGATTCGCGCCGACCTGACCAGTGTGGCCTGGTCTGCACCCTGTTACCCCGACCAAGGGAGGCGCGAACTGTTACCCGTGACGCCGGTAAAGCTACCACGTTACAACGGACTGAGCCTCCTGGACCTTTACCTCACCCAGGTCGAGTTGGCCGCCCTCCACGGGGGATGGAGCGACAATGAAACAGCTACCCATCTGGCTCTGGAGGGTCCTGCCTTGCAAGTGCTTGCTGACCTACTTCCAGAGGATCGACGAGAGCTCCAAGCCATCACTGCCGCTCTCAAGCGTTGTTTCAGGCAGAGGATCTCCGCTGAGCAGAACAGACAACAGCTAGCTAACTGCCACAGACGAGATGGAGACAGCTTAGGGGTCTTTGTCGCTGACGTGCACCTCTATGCCCAACGCGGCTACCCCACCTTCCCAGCTGCAGCCCGGGAGGAACTGAGCCATCGCTCTTTTCTGCAGGGATCAACACCGGAGCAGCTTCGTCAGCACGTCCGCCTGTCAAGAGTGTCAAGAGGAGATACTGGGGGCTGGACCACTAACGGGCAAACGGATACGGCATGAGGCTGTGAGGGACCCCGTTCCCAACCACCCGTCCAAATAGACCCTCAGTGAGATGTTGTGGACTGTGTCTCTGCCCCTCGACCTGATGAAACTATTACCGCTGTGGCAGAGCAGAACAGACTGCTGCAGGACTTTACAGACATTTTCGCTGCACAAGGACAGGCCTGGTGCAGCATCACATTGACACTGACGACGCGCCTCCCATTCGCTTGCAACCTCATAACCTGCCGCTGGTGAAACACCAAGCCCCCCAGGACCTGATCGAGAGCATGAGAGCTAACGACATCATCAAGCCCTCGGACAGCCCCTGGGCTGCACCAATGGTTATGGTGCGGAAGAAGACTGGAGAGTGGTGCCCCTGTGTGGACTATAGGCGCCAGTGACAAAAAAGGACTCCTACCCACTGCCCCGCGTCGAAGATGCCCTGGACTATGTGGCTGGATCCTGCTGGTTCAGCTCTTTGGACTGCAGTGCAGTGCCCAAAGACTGCCTTTACCATAGGGCAAGGACAGTGGCAGTTTAAAGTAATGCTATTTGGACTGTACAATGCCCCCGCCACCTTTGAACGGTTGATGGAACGTGTTCTCAAGGACATTCCACAGAGCCTGCTGCACGCAAGGAGTTTCGAGGACACCATCAGCAACCTCGCTGGAGTCTTCACGGCTATTCGTCAGGCTGGACTGCGGCTTAACCCAGCAAAATGCAACTTGATGGCGAGAGAGACTCAGTTCCTGGGGCACGTGGTCAACGAGCATGGGGTGATCACGGACCGGGCCAAGGTGACTGCACTTAAGTAGTGGCCCCAGCCAACTACCACGAGTGAGCTGAGGAGTTTTAATGGCTTAGCCTCCTATTACAGGAGTTTTTTTAGACTTTGCCACCATCGCCAGTCCCCTCCACCGAGTGACCGAGAAGGGCCGGTGGTCTGAGGCCTGCGCGGTGGCTTTCCAGGAGGCTCCTGTCCTGGCATACTCCGACCCACAGCAGCCATTCATTGTTGATACTGATGCCAGTGGGGTGGGAATCGGAGCAGGACTTTCCCAAGGGGAAGGCAGGAGAACGTGTGGTGGCCAACTACAGCTGCAGTTTGAGCCGCTCTGAAAGAAACTACTGTGTCACCAGGCGAGAACTGTTGGCTGTGGTCCTGGCTTTACGACGCTTCAGGCTTCACCTTGAGGACCGTCCACACATCTCATCTGGCTGCTCAACTTCAAGCAGCCCGAGGGTCAGGTGGCGAGATGGCTGGAGATCCTCCAGGAATATGACTTTGAGATCCAACACCGGCCGGGGCGACAGCATGGCAATGCTGATGCCCTCTCCCGACGGCCTTGTCTCCCTGATGAGTGTCGCTACTGTGGCTGCCAGGAGGAACGAGTAATGAGGACAGTCACGTGTATGAATACCAGGCGTGATTGCAAGGGATGGAGCAGGCTGAATCAGGTGGTAGTGTAAAATCCAAAGGGTTTATTGTTGAACAGAACACTAGGTGAGGCAGAATGGCAGAGCGAGAACATAAACAGGAGCAACACGAAACATGGACAGGACGTATAGCGCGTAGCAGCAAAGTCTCTGGGGAAGAAAACTCTTCTTCAGTCCGTGCAGAAACAAAATGTTCAAAAGGAGGAAACCAAGGTCGAGCCGAACCGGCTGATTAACTTATAGGAACTCACTCACGAGTCGTGGTCAAAAAAGGCAAATAGGATTCGTGGTCGAGGGCGGAAGCAGGATTCGTGGTTCAGAGGAGTCGAGATGCGCAGCCAAGGGTGTAAGCAGGTATCGTGGTCGAGGAGAGCGGTCAGGATCTGTGGTCTAGAGTCCGGTGTGAACCTCGACGATCTGGCAGAGAGTAGACTGAGAAGCGGGCTTAAGAAACAGGCAGGGAACAGGTGCAGGGAATCAAGCAGGTGTGAATGAACAGACAGGTGCGTGGTGATGACGGGGGTGTGGTGAGTGGAGATTCACCCAGCGAGGATCTGATCTGCAGCCTTGCCGATCGTGACAGAGGACAGTCGCATTGAAAGGTTCGTTGCACAGGTAGTGCATAGTAATAAGAAGCCTGATTTCCCTTCTGAAGCTGTGAGGGCAGTGGGCCACAGACATCAGTGTGCGGCACCATCTGATTCAGAACCTGATATAGTGCAACCGCCTGCACATTGAGGGCGTTGCCCCTGAGGACTCCAGGCAGGTTTCAGTCAAAATGATGTACTAGGGACGTGTCCAGTTGATGCTGAGAGTGATCGGTTAGTTAGAACTGATGAGGTTCTATACAGGAAACGAAACAGTCAGGCAGGGCCAACCTACCAACTTGTCCTTCCAGTGAACCACAGGAAAGTGATGCTTGATGGTCTCCACGATGCTGTTGGACATGTGGGCATTGACAGAACCTTGGATCCAGTCCATGCACAATTCTACTATGGTGATGGATGTAAATACAAGGATCAGGACTCGTGAAAGGCGTCTCAGGAGAAAGGCCCGGGTGGAGCGAAGGGCTCCACTAGTTACTGAGCGTTAGCAGAGCGACCAGGGTCGTGATTTTGAATCTGCCCTAATTAAAGACCTGTGCTCCTTGCTGGGCATTAAAAAGACAAGGACTACGCCTCATCATCCACGCGGCAAAGGAAAGGTTGGAAAGGTTCAACCGAACTCTCCTGGAAGTGCTGGGCCCACTCGAAGAAGAAGATAAAGCCAGAAGGAGAGATTTTGTGCAACCTCTAGTTCCTGCATATAAGTGAATAAAAATGAAACCACTGGTTCCTCTGCTTAGCAGGTGACGTTTGGTAGGCAGCCAAGGCTTCCTATTGACTTTCGGTCTGAAGCCAGAGCAATGCAGTAAAATGCCCCACTTTAAATCCAGTTCCAGAGCCACCAGCTCATCATTAGACCCCGTTCAGTAAAGTCATGATCGGTCAGTTGTGTTCTGGAAAAACAAACGGTGGCTAATAATTGTTGCGTCGTCAGCTTTGACCAGTTTCAACTGTGTGAGGTATCAGATGTCACCTTTGTTGGCGGGTTGTTGTTCTGGAAGCTGTTCTACGGTTGCCGTCATTTCCAAGGAAGCGGCGACAGCTGAGTCTGGTTTACTGAAGGTGCCGTGTGAGTTGGCGTTGAGCCGTCGGTGAACAGTCAACGCTCTAACGGTTCAGGACAAGCAGCACCAGGAAAGCAGAGAGCTACAAAGTGTGTAGACGTCAGCAGGGGGAGCGTCGCAGGGCTGTGAAGGAGCCGTCACTGTGATCAGGTTCCTCCTCCTGATGACTGAACCCAGACATCACAGCTCAGCTCTTCCTGCTGTAGCTCACACTTCAACGCTGCAGACATGATGCCTCTGTTCAGCTCAGTGCTGCTGGCTGCTATGTGCCTTGGTATGAACACAACTGTGCTTCTGTCACAGCAACATGTTTCTCTAGCAGCACTAACACAGTTTGTTGTTTTGCAGAAAGCAGAGCACAGACAGACAATGTGCTGCAACCAGGAGGAGACGTGACTGGTACAGAGGGAGGCACAGTAACGCTGGACTGTTTCTACAACAGCAGTTCATCAAATGACTATCTCTACTGGTACAAACAGGACGGACACAGGAAACCTACATTCATCCTGAGCCAGTTTAAGATTGGTCAAGGAAGAACAGAGGATGAATTCAAGGACAGATTTTCATCCACACTGAATCCCACCGTTAGATCAGTTCCTCTGAAGATCCAGAAGCTTCAAGCGTCTGACTCTGCTGTGTACTACTGTGCTCTGCAGCCCACAGTGACAGGAAACACCACAACTCTGTACAAAAACCTCTGGAGCAGAGACAACACAACATCCACTAGAGGGAGACTCACTCTGACCAACTGGGTTGGGATCAAACTCTCTAGAATCAGCAGAGGTGACAGAAGAGACGTGAAGATCCAGATGTAGGAGGAGGCAGAGACTCAGGGAGGAGCTGAGCTGGTATAAAACTAGGTTTTTATGACAAACGTGTAAAAATCAGCAGCAGGGTCGTCCATCAGATCCTCAGTTTCCTTCTTCACTCCACGAATCTTGTCTCAACACTTTTCAAATGCACGACCCTGAATAATGCAACTTCTCTCTCATATCTAATTATTGTGCAAGTCGAAAGAAATTGTAAAACGACAACAACGTGAGCAAACTGTCAAACAACAGTTAACGGTGATTATGGAAACAGCAGATGTTGAACCAACCAGACCTGTGGAAATAAAGCTGTCTCCAGAGCTGTGGGCCTCCACAGATCCACATACAACATTCATACAAAAGAGCAGGAACAACAGGGAACCTTCCCAAAGGTCTGAGCTTCCCCCATTCTGAAACGAAATCCAAGATCTGTCACCAAAGGTGAAAACTGGACGTGTCGGCTGATGGGGAACATGCTTTGATGTTTCACTGCGACTTGCTGTATATGAGGGACACATGGATTCTGGACCAAGACACAACCTGCCATTTACCCGCTGCCCTTTCATGCCCAGGAAGATCAAGACCACGTCACTAGTGTCCACGAAGGACACACTGAACCACCTGCAAGGTGGAGGACGAGTGGCGGTAGTTGAGTTTACCCACGACCCTCAGCCCTTTGTTGAAACGTTTCTGCGCTGGACAGACGTCCAGATGCCATAACTGCACGTTCACACAACCTCACGTTGATGACTGAGAATCTTCACCGACAGAAGGTCCAGTTTTCTCCCAGCACTGTACCAGGCTCCTCCTACTGCCTGCATGTGGCAGCTTGACGTCAGTTTGGTTCCAGCTGTGAGCGTCAGACCAAGCACTGCTTCCTCCTGCATCAGCACAGTGTTCGCTCCTGGAAACATGGACACACTCGCTGCAGTTTTGTTCTTTTCAGCTCTCGTAGGTACGTATGTTAAGAGAAAACCCGAAACTGAACATGTGATAAACTTCATTTATGGTGAATTGTTTTCAAATGTGCTCATTTAGATGCCAGTGGTACTATTACTGTGTTACTATGTCATCAAACGCTTCCTCTCTAGGTAGAACCTTGGGAGATGATATTACTGCCATCGACGCTGAAGTGTTGTCATCGGAGGGTCGTGACGTTACTCTCTCCTGTAACTACTCAGTTAAAGCTAATAATCTCCAGTGGTACCGGCAGGATGCCGGATCAGCTCCTCGGTATCTTCTCCTGATCACTGACGTGAAACAGCCGAAGGTCATACAAGCAAAACCTTCAAACCCTCGACTCACTGCGAAACTGAACGAGGAGAGAAATCGAGTGGATCTGCAGATCGTCTCAGCTCGAGCGTCTGACTCTGCTGTGTACTACTGTGCTCTGCAGCCCACAGTGACAGGAAACACCACAACTCTGTACAAAAACCTCTGGAGCAGAGACAACACAACATCCACTAGAGGGAGACTCACTCTCACCAACCTTCACACCACAAACGCTCCAACAACTACAGTCAGACTCCTCCAACAACACAGTTCAATACTTAACATCATGTTTGTGATGGTTTAAGTCTCATCTGTTGAACTGATTCCAATTTGTTCATGATTAATCTTCCATCCACACAAAAATTATCTTTCAAGTTCTACAGGGTTCTGTGCTTGGTTCAATACTTTTCAGTCTCCTCTCAGTAATATTATTCGGAAACTTTCGCTGCTATGCAGACGATACTCAGTTATATTTGTCCATAAAACCAGAGGAAACAAACCAATTAGTCAAACTTGTGTAACAGACATCAAATCCTGGATGTCCCATAACTTCCTACAACTGAATTCAGATCTAACGGAGGTTATTATAATTGATGCTAAAACCACAGAGACTCATTATTGAGTCAGGTTGTTTCTCTGGATGACACAACGTTAGCTTCAGGTTCTACTGTAGGAACCTTGGTGTCATCTTTGACCCAGTTCTCTCCTTTACATCCTACATTATAGAATCTCTAAACCTCCTACTTCCACCTGAGGAATGTTGCTAAAATGAGGAGCATCCTGTCACAGAGTGATGCTGAAACATGAATCCCTGCATTAGTTCCTCCAGGCTGGACGACTGTGTCTCCCTGCTCATAGTTTGAACCAATGACTCTTTAAAAGCCTCCAGTTAATTCAAATGCTGCAGCAGAGTCTGACTGGACTCAGGAAGAGACGTCACATTTCTCCTACATCAGCTTCTCTGTCCTGTCAAATCTAGGATAGAATTTAATTCTTCTCCTCACGTCCAAAGCTCTTCATAATAAAGCTCCATCTAACGGCATGATTAACATCTCGTGTGTGGACAGTTAGCAGTGTCTCTGAGAAAAGACCGCAAACCCTGGAAGACATCCAAGTCCTCAAAGGCACGAAACACATCAGCAAACTAGCAATTTGTCCTCAGCGCGATGGGCTTATTTGAGAAGTTTACCGCTGTCATGGGCACCACCTGTCACCACAAAGAGGTGTCACAAGGCGGCCCACCAACGCACCCCTCCGCTCTCAAGTAGTAGGCTCGACCAAGCGACACCGGGACTTTGGAAGGTCGTCGACCCCGGACCAGGTGCTCACGTCTGGGCAAAAGTGTGACTGCTTGAGTTTAAGCTTTGAGCTTAACGGTCCCCGTCTCATCTGGAACCTTACCCCCCCAGCGCTGCACATTCGTAAACATCGACAGAAGCATCTTAACGTCAGGGCTGCACATCATCAGCTCATGAGTAGAGCGATAGCAGGACGAGACACGTGCTCCATGCGTAAACTGTTAAAAGGGGACTTTTACAAGTTGCCTCCTCGGTGACAGAGTTGCCGACATGTTCACGCTGCTTAGACAAACGTCTGTGAATACATTACGGCATATTGAGGCCGTTGCTCTGACGTGAAGCGACCTCCTCTCAGTCAGGCGGCGCCAACTGAGAGCTACAGCGCGATGACGCAAATCAACAGCTTCTTACAGTGACAGTGCAGCATAACAAGCCCAGTACAGGGAAACTTTACACAAGTATTCACAGGAGAACGATGGGAAACACTGAAACCAGGATTTTGGTGATGTTTCAACCAGTAATAATCTGGCCTGTCCTAACAGTTTAACACTGGTTACACCTCCATGTCCACACGTCACTGACTTGGTCTCTGTTGCTATTGAAGTGTTCAATTCATTGGTTGGCTCCCATTAAAAGCTGCTCTATGTGGGATTAGTTGGGTTTAGTTGCGTCAGGTCTTAAACCTCATTTGTAAAGAGCCTCGAGATCACTGCTGGCGCTAGAGAAATAAAGTTGAACTGAACTGAATGAAACCAGCGGCCTGGTGGTGGACAGCGGGTCCATCAACTGGTGCTGCCAGCATGTTTGCAGCAGGACGTGTTCCAGCAGCTGCACACTTACCAGGGTCTCCAGGGGCCGAAAGGACGACTGAGCTGATCCAGCAGCGGAACGGAGTCAGACATGCGACGGACGCAGTGAAGAACACGCAGCCGAAGGTTCCGGCGCCGATGGGGCACCTGTTGGCTGCAGGGCCAATGAAATCCTGGCCCTGGATTTCTCTCTGTCAGAGCCTGCAGGGAACAGGTTCTGGTAATAACTGATGTCTTCTAAGGCCACAGGTGATCCCCACTGGAGACCAAGGGGCCTCTGCGGTGGCAGGTATTCTGCTTGAAGAGTGGTTCTACAAATAAGGGTCCCAGCCCGAATACATTCAGACCAGGGTGGAAGCCTTGAGCGTCCCGGTTCAGCAGTTATGTGACTTGTATGACAGCCATAAGAGCAGAACTACCCCCTACCACCCACAACCACCCAGTCAGCTTCTCTGCTTCTGCACAGAACAGTCATCTGTACCCACTGACCTGAAACGACATCAGCAACTAACACGAGCCATCGAACTGTCCACCTGCCACAAAGCTAGCGGCTAACAGCTGCTAAGCATAAAGCGTGAGGAGAAAGACAGCAAGAAGGAGAAGAAGAGCCTCAGAAACGAGCTCTTCCCCCTCTGACGCTCGTGTCCTGCTGCCTCCACTAGAGGAGCTTCACTACTTCTGCTCTGTTCAGCCTCTGTGTCAGTACTAACTGCTGCTGTGAAGAGAACAAGTCTCAGACCCGACGCTGAACATCAGCTGCTTTCTCCTGCTGATTCCAACCTTGTTGTAGAGATGGATCGTTGGCTGTGGATGATTCTCGCTGCTCTTTGCTACGGTGAGACACAAATGAACAGCGTTTATTGTTATGTGGAAACTCACCACCTGAGTCCTGAGCACGAAGAAGCTTCATTGTTACCTGTGACATGTTTTGTGTGTCAGTAACGGGTCAAAGCGGCTGATGGTTCTCCTTTAATGCTCTTTGTTGATCATCTGGTCCTCTGCTTGTTCTGTTCTTCCCCAGAGAGTAAAGGAGAAGACGAAGTCATCCAGACAACAGGAGCCGTCACTGCTACTGAAGGAGACACCGTGACGCTCAACTGCACATTCAAGACCAGTGACACGATGCCATACTTGTTCTGGTACAAACAACGAGTCCACGACTCTCCAAAGTACATGTTGAAGTGTTTCTCAAAATCAGTAGAGAAAGCTCCAGAGTTCCAGAACGACAGGTTTGATGCTGCCATTGAAGGGAAATCAGTTCCTCTGAAGATCCAGAAGCTTCAAGCGTCTGACTCTGCTGTGTACTACTGTGCTGTGAGGCCCACAGTGACAGGAAACACCACAACTCTGTACAAAAACCTCTGGAGAAGAGACAACACAACATCCACTAGAGGGAGACTCACTCTGACCAACTGGGTTGGGATCAAACTCTCTAGAATCAGCAGAGGTGACAGAAGAGACGTGAAGATCCAGATGTAGGAGGAGGCAGAGACTCAGGGAGGAGCTGAGCTGGGACTGAACATAGAAGAGACACAAACGTCTAATGCAACAGTTCAGGAGAAGAGACTGAATCATTGCATCTATTAAACATGGCGTCATTGAAGTGGCTCCATCTCCTGTTACTGTTCATTACTATTAAAGGTGAGACTCAGTTCAATGCTATTAAATACAATGTGTGTGTTTCATGGTCTGGATGTTTTCAACCAACGTTTCCTCCTTCAGGTGTCAGCTGTGGAGATCTCACTCCTGTCAGAGCTGAAGAGTTCAGCGTAGAAGGCAGCAGCGTTACTCTGTCCTACACATACTCCACTAAAGCTACTGGTGATTATTTCTTCTGGTACCGACAGTATCCAGGAAAACCACCACAGTTCCTCATCTCTCACTCTGCATCTGGACAAGTAGGAACTAATAATCCTAGACTGAAGATCCAAGTGGAGAACGAACGAATCATGATGAGCATCTCGTCTGCTGCAGCGTCTGACTCTGCTGTGTACTACTGTGCTGTGAGGCCCACAGTGACAGGAAACACCACAACTCTGTACAAAAACCTCTGGAGCAGAGACAACACAACATCCACTAGAGGGAGACTCACTCTGACCAACCTTCACACCACAAACGCTCCAACAACATTTGCTTCAGTTCATCAGCTGACTTCACCTGACTCCGCCCACTGAAGACCAGCTGGACCAATGAGATGGTGTCTCCAGAGCAGACGTGTTGGAGGACCTCAAAGCACCATCATCCTGATGCTGAGGAGAAGGGCTGTGCAGCAGAGAGGCTGTTCAGTTGTTTCCTTCAGTGGAAGAACATTGTTCATCTGCTGAGTGTTTGGCTCCAACTCCTCCAACGACATGTTGCTTTACCTCTGTCTCTGTTTCTCTCACTTCACAGGTGAGTTCACTACCAACCAGTGGCTCCTTTAACACCAGGACATTGTCACTGTCGTCTTCTCTCGGTCTCGTGGACAATGTTCATCTAACGGCTTCGTCTTTTTCCAGGACTAACAGCTGGAGACAAAATCTCTCCTGTACAACGTGAAGTCAGTGGAAGAGAAGGAGATTCTGTCTCACTCACATGTGAATATGACACAACTGAGGATGGTGTCTACCTTCACTGGTACAAACATCATTCTGACCTTCAGGCTCCTCAGTTCATTCTCTATAAAGGAGCAAAGGGATACAATACTGAACATATCCCTGATAAACGATACGGGTCCCAAACTTCACCCTCCTCCACTGAACTGACCATCAGTGACCTAACCCTGGCAGACACAGCTCTCTACTACTGTGCTCTACAAACACAGTGACACAAAGCGTAGGAGAGGCCGTACAAAAACCTGAGCACAGATATCTGACGGCTCTTCAAAGAGGAGGGAAGTGGTGTCAAACCACGGCTTCATCACAGGGAGTCTGGTGGTTCCTGTTTACCAGAGTCTCTGTGGTTACAGCTGCCAATCAAACGCTGTGGGAGGAGTCACACGAGCAACGAATCAACCACAAGGCAACTGTTGATGCTGTAATGAGGAATCATTGAAGAATCGTCTGAACAGTGTCAGCTGCTCCACTGTACTGATCTCAGCTCGAGTGCATTGGTCTGAAGACGGGACACGACCAGACAACGGAGGTCCGAACAAAGTCCTGCAGCCCTGGGCTTCATCTGACAGACAGCAGATCAGCTCAGTGACATGGATAAAAGCTGCGCAGTGCTGTAGTGTTGCCCAGGGACAGACACGGGATCAACACAACGAGCAGCGTCCTTCTGCTCACGGAGGCCTGGCTGCCACCGTCCAGGACTCTACGGTCTCAATGGACAACTGTCAGCTGTTGGGCCGAAAGGACGGAGGAGAAGAAGAAAGGATCAAGTCAAGTCAGAGTCAGCTTTGAAAAAAATAAAATTAAATACAAATACAAATGACTTTCCATCAAATTAGACATTTCTAGGTGAACACTTAACCCCGCCCCTTTCTTCTGATTGGCCCATGTTCTGTAAGTCCCGCCTCCAAGCCCTTAATATGATATTTGATATGATAATTATTGTATCATATTAGGGGCGGGCTTAGAGGTGGGATCTACAGAAAACGAAAGACCAGAAGAAAGGGGGTGGGGTTAACCTTTCACCTAGACAACGATTTAACATAGACATACACAAATTATGCAAAGACTAAATTTACAGTGGTCACGATCATTATGTACAGGAATATAAAGACATCCTGGAATTTACAGCTTATGTGCTGGCGTAAAGTGAATCAGCTGTGTGTGTGTGTGAGTGTTGGGGATGTTGCGTTGGGGGAGGCAGACATGGGAGATGGGGCAGAGCAGGAAGGGAATTCAGCCTGCTCACAGCCTGGTGGAGGAAACCGTCCCTGAGTCTACTGGTCCTGGCTCTCAGGCTCCACTGTGTCCTCCCTGATGATGAGGGCTCTGCCAATCAGGCGCCAGTCATAGAGTTTCCCTTCCTGCCCAGTGATGCAGTGTTGTTGCTCCAGGAGAGGTCCTCAGTGATCTGCACACCCAGGAACTTAGTGCTGCTCACCTGCTCCACAGCAGAACCGTTGATGGTCATGAGCTCTGCGATTGGTGAACAGCGTGTGCGGACCACAGCAGCGTCACGGCACCAAGAGTCACCGACGTAACCACAGAGCCCTCCACCGCGGGTCTCACCTCCGTCAACCAGGGCTCTGTCCCCTCTGAAGCACGGTCCAGCTGAATGTCTCGGTCCTCAAAGTGGTGCGGAGAACCTGAACGTGGTCCATTTGATTGTCCAGAGGCCGTAAGTTGGCCAGCACAATGGGAGCGGTAGCTGCTTTGTGTGGGTCAGCCGCTAGTCTGCTCCCTATTCCTGCGCGCTTTCCCCTCTTCTGCTTCCTTTTGTGCCGGCCATGACGCTTCCGCTGCAGGTAGGTGGTGCAGCAGGGTCCAGACGTGCCGGGGTCAGAGTATTCCCCAGAGCTGCAGGTCTTCGGCCAGCGTACACGGTAGTTCCGCTACAGCCGCTCAATTAAAAACTTGAAAAAAAATTGAAAGAGACACAGGCGCCACCAACTGGGGAATATATGCATCTGTTAGCAGGCGCTGAGGCAGCGCTACCTGCCACGGGAGGCTCCACACGCCGTGTAGTGGCTGTGTACGTCCCACCCTCTGCTGCCGCCAACGCAGCCTCTGACGCTTTGACGCTCACCAGCTGCAGACGCAGCACCACAGGCTTTTCTGATCTCTGGGGCTTTCAACCACGCGCCTCCCTCATCGGTTCTGCCTGCACACACACAGTAAACACTGGGACTGTTCTGCTCCAACACTGTGCAGCTCCAACCTGTCTGTCAACCTGTGGTGCCCCGCACAATCAGGAGCTGGAGTGAGGAGGCTGGCAGGGACTGTTTCAACGGTGTGGATGGAGCTCTGCGCCCACATGGGGAGGATGTAAATGGCCTCACAGACTGCATAACGACTACATTAACTTCTGGAGGAAGGTCAGAAACAAGAAGAAGTTGGAGATGCAGCTACAGCAGCATCAGTGAGGTGTGGAGAAGCCTGAAAACCACGTCTGGCCACAAATCACCCCACTCACAGGAAGAGGACCTGAGGTGGGTCAACGATCTGAACCTGCATTTAAATAGGTTCCACCATTCACCGACTGTCTCTGGACCAACCCCCACCATCAGCACCTCTCACCTCTGGACCAACCCCCCACCATCAGCACCTCTGGACCAACCCCCCACCATCAGCACCTCTCACCTCTGGACCAACCCCCACCATCAGCACCTCTCACCTCTGGACCAACCCCCCACCATCAGCACCTCTCACCTCTGGACCAACCCCCACCATCAGCACCTCTCACCTCTGGACCAACCCCCACCATCAGCACCTCTGGACCAACCCCCCACCATCAGCACCTCTCACCTCTGGACCAACCCCCCACCATCAGCACCTCTGGACCAACCCCCCACCATCAGCACCTCTGGACCAACCCCCCACCATCAGCAACTCTGGACCAACCCCCACCATCAGCACCTCTCACCTCTGGACCAACCCCCCACCATCAGCACCTCTCACCTCTGGACCAACCCCCCACCATCAGCACCTCTGGACCAACCCCCCACCATCAGCACCTCTGGACCAACCCCCCACCATCAGCAACTCTGGACCAACCCCCACCATCAGCACCTCTCACCTCTGGACCAACCCCCCACCATCAGCACCTCTGGACCAACCCCCCACCATCAGCACCTCTCACCTCTGGACCAACCCCCACCATCAGCACCTCTGGACCAACCCCCACCATCAACACCTCTCACCTCTGGACCAACCCCCACCATCAGCACCTCTGGACCAACCCCCACCATCAGCACCTCTCACCTCTGGACCAACCCCCACCATCAGCACCTCTGGACCAACCCCCACCATCAGCAGCTCTCTGCTGGACTCAGCCTCCCCCCTAACACAGAGACACTCTCCTCCCCTGCTGTTCTCTGAGAAAAGAGCTCAGAAGGATCAAGGCCAGGAAAGCAGCCAGATGGCATCAGCTCCAGATGCTCAAGTCCTGCAGGTGAACTGTGTGGATTATGGAGCAGGTCGTCCATCTGAGCCTCAAGCTGAGGGTGGTACCACAGCTCTGGAAGACCTCCTGCGTGGCACCAGCTCCCAAGACACAGCACGCTAGAGACCTCAGCAGCTTCAGACCAGTGGCTCTCACATCCCATCTGATGAAGACACTGGAGCGACTGGTCCTGGGCCACCTCCGCTCTGTGGTGGAACATACTTGACCCACTGCAATTTGCCCCCCAACCTGGCACCAGTAGAGGATGCTGTCGTCTTCCTTCTACATCCAACACAGCCGGGCAGCGCCGTGAGGATCGTGTTCTAGGATTTCTCTAGTGCCTGATACCATCCAGCCAGAGCTTCTGAGAGACAGACCGGAGAGGGCAGGTGTGGGCCTCCATCTGACGGAGCAGACCCTGGACTGTCTCACAGAGAGGCCAATTTGTAAGAGCTGGGACTGTGTCTGACCGACTGACCTGCAGTGTGTTTGGCTCCTTTCCTCTTCACCCTCTTTACTGCAGACTTCAGACTCAACAGACACGTCTGTGTTCTACAGACGTTGTCGGGCGACTCTGTGATTATGTGAGACTCCGCAGATCTCTCCTCCCTGCTGCTGCAGACTGTAGCTCTGCTAATCACCCCATGTCCAACCCTCATAGCGCTGGTGGTTGTTGTATGATGCGATCTCTCCTCTGTGGGACTAATGAAGGTTTTCTTCCTGTTATTCTATCAGTTCAAGTTCTGCTGACCACATCAAACACATGCTGGGTTTGTCCACCAGTGAGTTGGTCTGAAACCTTCAAGGCACAAACGACTTGATGTCCTAACGTTAATCAGTGATGACACAGTGTCTCAGGCGTCTAGTGCCGCGTATCATTACTTCCCCAGGAATAAACGGCCAGTCATCGCCTGCGTGTCAAGGCCTGACTACTGATGGTGTGACTGCTCCCAGTAGAGTAAAAGGCTTCTATTGCAGCAGCTGTAGCCTGGTTGGAGGCCAAAGTTTTCTGCTGCCTCCTCCTGCGTCAGTCTCTCAGAACAACACCTCTTCTTCAGGCTCTACCTTCTAAGCAGTCAGGACTCTACTCCTCCTGCTGGATGACTTTAATGCTGATGAACCCTGAAGAGCTCTGCACAGTGTGGCTGATGTAGCAGAGCTGAGCTGCAGGTGCAGGGACAGATGGGAATCCTCAGCAACATCAGGGCACCACCTCCACACAAGTCAGGCCGAGGTGCTGATGCTACAGCTTAGAGAGGAGCAGCGCTGACATGAGGCCTGGGAGGTGGCCGAGCCTCGGTTCAGAGCCAACACCTGGACCAGCTGTTCCAGCAACACTGGGACTCACCACCAGGTGGAGCCTCTCACGCGTCCGCTGGACAAAGAACCACAGTTTGGGCACCACACGACCACGTGGAACAATGTGACGTCGTGCTGCCATTGGTTCATTTGCCGTTCTCTCCTTCAAACAACGTGTTTTTCAGTTTTTATCTCGGACTAAGTTTCATGTTGCCGTTTGATTTTTTATTTGCATTTTGCAATCGGAACATATTTAAACTGCTTTATTAGCAAAAAGTGAACAACAGGCAATTGGGATTTGATTCTGATCCCTTTTCATCATCACTTGTCATGAACCGTATGTGATGGGACTTTATACTTGTTCACAGCATCATTTTGTTTTCTACAAACTCTGACCTTAAAAAGCTGAACCTGGAGGACGTGGAACAGAGAGACGTGAAGATCCAGATGTAGGAGGAGGCAGAGACTCAGGGAGGAGCTGAGCTGGGACTGAACATAGAAGAGACACAAACGTCTAATTCAACAGTTCAGGAGAAGAGACTGAATCATTGCATCTATTAAACATGGCGTCATTGAAGTGGCTCCATCTCCTGTTACTGTTCATTACTATTAAAGGTGAGACTCAGTTCAATGCTATTAAATACAATGTGTGTGTTTCATGGTCTGGATGTTTTCAACCAACGTGTTTCCTCCTTCAGGTGTCAGCTGTGGAGATCTCACTCCTGTCAGAGCTGAAGAGTTCAGCGTAGAAGGCAGCAGCGTTACTCTGTCCTACACATACTCCACTAAAGCTACTGGTAGTGATGAGTTCTACTGGTACCGACAGTATCCAGGAAAACCACCACAGTTCCTCATCTCTCACTCTGGGAAAGGAACAAAGCTGCAAAATTCAACTTCTAGTGTGTCGTTCAACGTGACCAAGGACAACACGCAGATGCATCTGCAGATCTCGTCTGCTGCAGCGTCTGACTCTGCTGTGTACTACTGTGCTGTGAGGCCCACAGTGACAGGAAACACCACAACTCTGTACAAAAACCTCTGGAGCAGAGACAACACAACATCCACTAGAGGGAGACTCACTCTGACCAACCTTCACACCACAAACGCTCCAACAACTACAGTCAGACTCCTCCAACAACACAGTTCAATACTTAACATCATGTTTGTGATGGTTTAAGTCTCATCTGTTGAACTTATTCCAATTTGTTCATGATTAATCTTCCATCCACACAGAAATTACCTTTCAAGTTCTACAGGGTTCTGTGCTTGGTTCAATACTTTTCAGTCTCCTCTCAGTAATATTATTTGGAAATTATCGCTGCTATGCAGACGATATTCAGTTATATTTGTCCATAAAACCAGAGGAAACAAACCAATTAGTCAAACTTGTTTAAATGATATCAAATCCTGGATGTCCCATAACTTCCTACAACTGAATTCAGATCTAACGGAGGTTATTTATTATAATTGGTGCTAAAACCACAGAGACTCATTATTGAATCAGGTTGTTTCTCTGATGACACAACGTTAGCTTCAGGTTCTACTGTAGGAACCTTGGTGTCATCTTTGACCCAGTTCTCTCCTTTACATCCTACATTATAGAATCTCTAAACCTCCTACTTCCACCTGAGGAATGTTGCTAAAATGAGGAGCATCCTGTCACAGAGTGATGCTGAAACATGAATCCCTGCATTAGTTCCTCCAGGCTGGACGACTGTGTCTCCCTGCTCCTAGTTTTAACCAGTGACTCTTTAAAAGCCTCCAGTTAATTCAAATGCTGCAGCAGAGTCTGACTGGACTCAGGAAGAGACGTCACATTTCTCCTACATCAGCTTCTCTGTCCTGTCAAATCTAGGATAGAATTTAATTCTTCTCCTCACGTCCAAAGCTCTTCATAATAAAGCTCCATCTAACGGCATGATTAACATCTCGTGTGTGGACAGTTAGCAGTGTCTCTGAGAAAAGACCGCAAACCCTGGAAGACATCCAAGTCCTCAAAGGCACGAAACACATCAGCAAACTAGCAATTTGTCCTCAGCGCGATGGGCTTATTTGAGAAGTTTACCGCTGTCATGGGCACCACCTGTCACCACAAAGAGGTGTCACAAGGCGGCCCACCAACGCACCCCTCCGCTCTCAAGTAGTAGGCTCGACCAAGCGACACCGGGACTTTGGAAGGTCGTCGACCCCGGACCAGGTGCTCACGTCTGGGCAAAAGTGTGACTGCTTGAGTTTAAGCTTTGAGCTTAACGGTCCCCGTCTCATCTGGAACCTTACCCCCCCAGCGCTGCACATTCGTAAACATCGACAGAAGCATCTTAACGTCAGGGCTGCACATCATCAGCTCATGAGTAGAGCGATAGCAGGACGAGACACGTGCTCCATGCGTAAACTGTTAAAAGGGGACTTTTACAAGTTGCCTCCTCGGTGACAGAGTTGCCGACATGTTCACGCTGCTTAGACAAACGTCTGTGAATACATTACGGCATATTGAGGCCGTTGCTCTGACGTGAAGCGACCTCCTCTCAGTCAGGCGGCGCCAACTGAGAGCTACAGCGCGATGACGCAAATCAACAGCTTCTTACAGTGACAGTGCAGCATAACAAGCCCAGTACAGGGAAACTTTACACAAGTATTCACAGGAGAACGATGGGAAACACTGAAACCAGGATTTTGGTGATGTTTCAACCAGTAATAATCTGGCCTGTCCTAACAGTTTAACACTGGTTACACCTCCATGTCCACACGTCACTGACTTGGTCTCTGTTGCTATTGAAGTGTTCAATTCATTGGTTGGCTCCCATTAAAAGCTGCTCTATGTGGGATTAGTTGGGTTTAGTTGCGTCAGGTCTTAAACCTCATTTGTAAAGAGCCTCGAGATCACTGCTGGCGCTAGAGAAATAAAGTTGAACTGAACTGAATGAAACCAGCGGCCTGGTGGTGGACAGCGGGTCCATCAACTGGTGCTGCCAGCATGTTTGCAGCAGGACGTGTTCCAGCAGCTGCACACTTACCAGGGTCTCCAGGGGCCGAAAGGACGACTGAGCTGATCCAGCAGCGGAACGGAGTCAAACATGCGACAGACGCAGTGAAGAACACGCAGCCGAAGGTTCCGGCGCCGATGGGGCACCTGTTGGCTGCAGGGCCAATGAAATCCTGGCCCTGGATTTCTCTCTGTCAGAGCCTACAGGGAACAGGTTCTGGTAATAACTGATGTCTTCTAAGTCCACAGGTGATCCCCACTGGAGACCAAGGGGCCTCTGCGGTGGCAGGTATTCTGCTTGAAGAGTGGTTCTACAAATAAGGGTCCCAGCCCGAATACATTCAGACCAGGGTGGAAGCCTTGAGCGTCCCGGTTCAGCAGTTATGTGACTTGTATGACAGCCATAAGAGCAGAACTACCCCCTACCACCCACAACCACCCAGTCAGCTTCTCTGCTTCTGCACAGAACAGTCATCTGTACCCACTGACCTGAAACGACATCAGCAACTAACACGAGCCATCGAACTGTCCACCTGCCACAAAGCTAGCGGCTAACAGCTGCTAAGCATAAAGCGTGAGGAGAAAGACAGCAAGAAGGAGAAGAAGAGCCTCAGAAACGAGCTCTTCCCCCTCTGACGCTCGTGTCCTGCTGCCTCCACTAGAGGAGCTTCACTACTTCTGCTCTGTTCAGCCTCTGTGTCAGTACTAACTGCTGCTGTGAAGAGAACAAGTCTCAGACCCGACGCTGAACATCAGCTGCTTTCTCCTGCTGATTCCAACCTTGTTGTAGAGATGGATCGTTGGCTGTGGATGATTCTCGCTGCTCTTTGCTACGGTGAGACACAAATGAACAGCGTTTATTGTTATGTGGAAACTCACCACCTGAGTCCTGAGCACGAAGAAGCTTCATTGTTACCTGTGACATGTTTTGTGTGTCAGTAACGGGTCAAAGCGGCTGATGGTTCTCCTTTAATGCTCTTTGTTGATCATCTGGTCCTCTGCTTGTTCTGTTCTTCCCCAGAGAGTAAAGGAGAAGACGAAGTCATCCAGACAACAGGAGCCGTCACTGCTACTGAAGGAGACACCGTGACGCTCAACTGCACATTCAAGACCAGTGACACGAGTCCATACTTGTTCTGGTACAAACAAGGAAGAAATGATTTCCCTAAGTACATTTTACGTCGCGACACTTTCGGGACAAAAGACAACGCCCCAGAGCTTCCAAAAGAAAGGTTTGATGCTGCCATTGAAGGGAAATCAGTTCCTCTGAAGATCCAGAAGCTTCAAGCGTCTGACTCTGCTGTGTACTACTGTGCTCTGCAGCCCACAGTGACAGGAAACACCACAACTCTGTACAAAAACCTCTGGAGCAGAGACAACACAACATCCACTAGAGGGAGACTCACTCTCACCAACCTTCACACCACAAACGCTCCAACAACATTTGCTTCAGTTCATCAGCTGACTTCACCTGACTCCGCCCACTGAAGACCAGCTGGACCAATGAGATGGTGTCTCCAGAGCAGACGTGTTGGAGGACCTCAAAGCACCATCATCCTGATGCTGAGGAGAAGGGCTGTGCAGCAGAGAGGCTGTTCAGTTGTTTCCTTCAGTGGAAGAACATTGTTCATCTGCTGAGTGTTTGGCTCCAACTCCTCCAACGACATGTTGCTTTACCTCTGTCTCTGTTTCTCTCACTTCACAGGTGAGTTCACTACGAACCAGTGGCTCCTTTAACACCAGGACATTGTCACCGTCGTCTTCTCTCGGTCTCGTGGACAATGTTCATCTAACGGCTTCGTCTTTTTCCAGGACTAACAGCTGGAGACAAAATCTCTCCTGTACAACGTGACGTCAGTGGAAGAGAAGGAGAATCTGTCTCACTCACATGTGAATATGACACAACTGAGGATGGTGTCTACCTTTACTGGTACAAACATCGTTCTGACCTTCAGGCTCCTCAGTTCATTCTCTATAAAGCAGCAAAGGAAGCCACAGGTGAACATATCCCTGATAAACGATACAGGTCCCAAACTTCACCCTCCTCCACTGAACTGACCATCAGTGACCTAACCCTGGCAGACACAGCTCTCTACTACTGTGCTCTAGAAACACAGTGACACAAAGCGTAGGAGAGGCCGTACAAAAACCTGAGCACAGATATCTGACGGCTCTTCAAAGAGGAGGGAAGTGGTGTCAAACCACGGCTTCATCACAGGGAGTCTGGTGGTTCCTGTTTACCAGAGTCTCTGTGGTTACAGCTGCCAATCAAACGCTGTGGGAGGAGTCACACGAGCAACGAATCAACCACAAAGCAACACATGATTCACAGAAACACAGACAGACCAACTTAATCCTCTTCATCCACTGGGTCATTAGGACAGAATGGCTTCCTTCCATCGTTCACCAAGTAGAGCTGCCCCCTAAAAACTAACATCAAACATCAGGATGTAGAAAAACTAGAATCAGCTGTAACAGCTGACGTTTCTACCAGGTTGTAACATCGGCTGAGTGAAGCTTCCACTACGCCATGATTTTTAGATAATAGAATATATTATAAAATAATAATACAAATATACTTTTATCTTCATGTGAGTGATTGAAACACCTGAGGTCACCGTGTGCTGAGGTCAAAGACTTATGGGCAGTTTTTACAACAATTTTGATCTTTCATTCGATTTACAGGATCGTTGAATATTTTGATCTCCTTCCTCTTTGCACCAATGTGGGACAGTTCGCTCGTTTCGTGCTCGTTGTACTGTTGTACTACGTGAAACTGTGCAACGACAGTAAAGATTTATTCTCTCGTAGAGAAATCTGTGAATGTTGAGGGTATTACAACAACTGACACAGATGACAAGATGACTGCATTCTGCTTAGCTTATGCACTGGAAACAAAGTCGTTAGAGTGAAGCACACAGGGCAGAGCAGTGGTGTCAAAGCCATCGAGGAACTTGAATCTGAAGGGTCTATGTCAAACCTGGCACCGGATCTTCCGGAACCCTGACATTATGTGGCGTGTGGACGGTGCTTCTAAGATCACTCTGACTCCTAAGAAAGCCACGCCCACAAGGGGAAGTGACGAGCAGGACCGTAATGGAGGCTCAAGCTCTGGCAGTGAGTCAGGTTCCGATGGTTGTAGAACGCCACTCACACAATAGGCCTGATTACACTCACATGCTTCACCAGGACCAGGATTAACGAGGCACCACCCTGATGACCAGGGACTAATAACTAGGTTGTAAATAAAGCACAGTCTCAATTAAAAGTATTACTAATTACCCAATATTAAATAATATTAGTTAATTTAGCGGTGAAGGGCGAACCTCGAGCCACAGCCGTGAGCCCAGCTAGTGTTGCAAACCATATACCAATAATCACAGGCAACGACTAATTAAACTATGACAACTTTATTATCTAAACAATGATGATTATGATCAACAATTATTCAAACAAGAAATACATCATAGCTTAATAATTAATAAATCAAACAAAAGGATCACTGTGTGTTTGAGAGGAGAGAGAGAAAGCCTCAGGTAATCAAAATGGCGTAGCCCAGATGTGCTAGCCAAGATGGCGGCTATGTTCAATCCACGTGTGTGTGGTTGAACCAGGAGCGTGTGGCGCTCAGAGAACAATGGACGTTCAGAACCAGAGGGAAGTACCAACATTAGCCGGAGCTAGAGAACACACAGATGTTTCACCACAAGGCCGCAGAGCAAGATGGTGTAAGCTTGTCTGCGTTGGCCTGCGAGGGTGAATTCACACATCTAGGAGCGTTACACGATCCTATAGTAACACAGGGACTGTACGCGGCGGTACAATGAAAACTATGGTCCCTGAAACAATGCAGCATCAACAAAACATTAACTGGTCACGGTTCTTAATCCTCTGCTCAGACTTAGCTAGCTGCCTCTATGCGTCTTACTGTTAGGAGACCCGGCCGGGGTTTGAGTGGACGTCTAGCGGTTGGGGAGGAGTCCGGTCCGATTGAAAAGGGAAAACGGTGTTGCGGGCGTATTATCGCGGCGGTCCGGTTCTCCGATCAGTCAGGTTGCGTTCGCTGAAAGAGGGTCGGCAGGAAGAGAGACTGGAAACAAGAGAGATCTGGGTGCGTTCCTTGGTTTCATCGGTGCAGACTTTTGGTCTGCACCCCGGGATTTGCAGCCAATCACAGCTTGTGATTCAGGTGACGATGTGTTCACACATGGATGTGGAACAGAATTGGTTTCCTCTCACCCCCATGTAACCTCATGGTCCTTTGTCCTGGGTAAACTCGAGTTAGGCTTACAAGTTTCCATGTAGGCCTTAGTCCTGGCCCTTTTTCTGTCGAGGGTCTGCATGGAGCATCTGCGACCCCATCATCCCCCCTTTTTGTTCTGAATGATGGCGTGTTGGCCGTCGCTTCTGAACAACCACATAAAAAGGGTCCATGTGCTCTGATGTTGTCCTCGATGTTACAGAAATCCAAGTTTCCTGGTGGGGTGTCCTGGAGAGGATGTTAGTGTCCATTGAAACAGTTCATGCCTTTAGTCAGTTCATTGAGGCAGTCTGATAGACTATAGGCATATCTGAGCAGATAAAGGCGTGTCTACCTGACATTCTGATCCATATAAACTTCAATGCATTTTAAAGTGGAAGAAAATACAGAGGAGGAGAGGAAGGAGGATGTAGAAGGGTGAATGTAGGGGGGAGGAGTGGTCAGACTGCAGTTGTCAACTCCGAACAAAAATTATAGGCTGGCAAGATGTTGCCAGGTTGGTGTCTATAAAATGTACATACGTCTGGTGTGGACTACAGTGTGTACATTTACTCTAGGCAAAAATTGAATTGGCCCATGAAGGCATGGTCATGCTTCTAGGCTTGAAAAATTGAGATGGTACTGCCAGGGCTATGTGACGCTTATAAAGGATGCATAACCATGGTGGTAGCAGATTCAAGGATTCCTTTGTGAGGACTGGAAGGACTCACTAAGTGGCTACTGACTCAGACTGAGGAGCTGACTTTGCCAATGAAGCCTTATGAGACACCTGACTACCTGTACCCAAGTCATATCTTCTCTAACTGTCCTGGACAGGGTCTCAGGAGCGTGCAAGTTGTTGAGAAGCTTACAAACCCAAAATTGTGTTACACTGCAGGTCCAGGGCTTTATCAGGATACTGATGAGATTCTGGACACTACATTGGATGGGGGCTAGTATTCTGGCCACTCTGCACCTGGCACAGCTGCAGGTGTTTACTAGTCCACCCTCCTCCTGGGGAGATGGGACTGCTCCCCCCTTTCGATGTGTGGGCTGCTTTGACACAGGATTGGTGACGGGTCTGAGTCACCTGTTTCTTTCCTACTGAGTGGGCTCTGAGGGAGAGTGGGGAAAGAACCTGGTCTAATCACCGTGGGAGGAAGTCAGGTTCTGGTCTCTGTAGAGAGGTCTCAGGAAGCAGGTGGGTGTTTGGACCAATTGAGTCTCTGCACAGCTTCCTCCGCGTGTCTCCGCACCAGATTTTCGATGTCCATCTTTGAACTATTTCCCGGGGAGTGAATTGAAGTTTGGCCATTGTGTCTGTTTGTGGTTCGAGTTTGGTTCGAACCAGCCTTTTCCCTCTTGAGGAAAGGCGTGACACTGCTTTGGCCTCGAGTGGAGGTATTGAGGCTCACCTCCTTTGTTGACATTGTCACCTTGCTGGCGATGTGACCTTCGTCTGTGGGGTCTTCTTCGCCGTCGCCTGTTTCTCTCTAAGTCAGACCTGTCATGGGGTTGACTGCTATGTACTTTGCCGTCCTCTGCAGGATTCCTGGAGGGGCGTACACGCACTTCCCATGCTGATTGGGCATATAACTTCCTGCATGGTTAACTTGTTTGTTCTACGGTGCATGGTTACGTCATATTTTATGATGTCGTGGAGATTATGCAAAAATACTTCTCAACCTTCTTCTCAACCTGTGACTTACACCAATGATGCTTATTGTTATGCGTTACTGTTACACTGTGATCTGCACTTATTGAACTCTCGACTCAAGTAAGTCAGTTAACTTTAGTTAAACACACACTAGTTTAGCAGAGGATGCTAAACCGACACTAGTATTATCTCAAATCACACCTTCACTTAGCAATGAATACTAAACAAAGCTCACTCTCAAATTACGCATGCAGACTCTATGACGCAACACACAGCACAATGCAGCACTTAGCAATGAGGCTAATGCTAACACAAAGAAGATGAAATCTTGATTTCTGCTACCCATAGCTATGCTACACTGGATTATGGTATAAAAATATTGCAACACTGTGAACTACCACGGCCTCACACGGGGCACCAATTATGTTGGTCTGCACCCCGGGGTTTGCAGCCAATCACAGCTTGTGATTCAGGTGACTCATGTTTTCACACCTGGATGTGGAACAGAATTGGTTTCCCCTCACCCCCATGTAACCTCATGGTCCTTTGTCCTGGGTAAACTCGAGTTAGGCTTACAAGATTACATGTAGGCCTTAGTCCTGGCCCTTTTTCTGTCGAGGGTCTGCATGGAGCATCTGTGACCCCAACAAGACCAACTTATCACATCTGCCTATTCGTTCTCGTAGGACCTCCTAGGCAGAGGGTGCAGGCGGACAGGGGGTACCTTACCTCGGTTACGTCCAAGTCAACATCCAGTTCCCAGAGGCCATCATGGGGAAGAATGAAATCGTTGATACTTTAGCTCTAGTCGTGCCTGACCACGGAACAAACATCCCCCTCTTGATTGGCACTAACACACTACACGCCTTGAATGAAAAGTGTGCAGTAGCCTCTATCCCATCTCATCCTTGCAGCACATCTGACTCTGCCAAAATCAGCTTTGACTTCAGTGACTCCCCTTTGCCTGAAGAGAGGAAAGAGACAATAACAAGTACGTTAAACTCTGTGTCAGATGCTTTTGCACTACTGGAGTCAAGCAGTGTATACGACGTTCAGACCCAACCTATTTAAACAAAGTCCGAGACCCATCCGTGCTTCTGATTATGAGGCAGGTCGACTCCAAGTGAACAACATCATAAGCCACAAAAAGTCTTTTTGCTTCTCCAATTGTGGTGGTAAAGAAAAAGAATGGTGACATCAGGCTGTGCATTATTATCGTAAACTGAACAGGCAAACTATCAAGGACGCATATGATTTACCCAACTCAGAGGAGGCGTTTCAGCCTTGACTGGAGCCACGTGGTTCTAAATCATGGACCTTAAGTCTGGTTATTATCAAGTGGAGATGGAGGAGGAGGACAAGTGTAAAACTGCCTTTGTGACGCCAATAGGCTTTTGGGCAAAGCCGGGCAGATTTTGTGCAACCTCTAGTTCCTGCATATAAGTGAATAAAAATGAAACCACTGGTTCCTCTGCTTAGCAGGTGACGTTTGATTGGCAGCCAAGGCTTCCTATTGACTTTCGGTCTGAAGCCAGAGCAATGCAGTAAAATGCCCCACTTTAAATCCAGTTCCAGAGCCACCAGCTCATCATTAGACCCCGTTCAGTAAAGTCATGATCGGTCAGTTGTGTTCTGGAAAAACAAACGGTGGCTAATAACTGTTGCGTCGTCAGCTTTGACCAGTTTCAACTGTGTGAGGTATCAGATGTCACCTTTGTTGGCGGGTTGTTGTTCTGGAAGCTGTTCTACGGTTGCCGTCATTTCCAAGGAAGCGGCGACAGCTGAGTCTGGTTTACTGAAGGTGCCGTGTGAGTTGGCGTTGAGCCGTCGGTGAACAGTCAACGCTCTAACGGTTCAGGACAAGCAGCACCAGGAAAGCAGAGAGCTAGAAAGTGTGTAGACGTCAGCAGGGGGAGCGTCGCAGGGCTGTGAAAAAGCCGTCTCTGTGATCAGGTTCCTCCTCCTGATGACTGAACCCAGACATCACAGCTCAGCTCTTCCTGCTGTAGCTCACACTTCAACGCTGCAGACATGATGCCTCTGTTCAGCTCAGTGCTGCTGGCTGCTATGTGCCTTGGTATGAACACAACTGTGCTTCTGTCACAGCAACATGTTTCTCTAGCAGCACTAACACAGTTTGTTGTTTTGCAGAAAGCAGAGCACAGACAGACAATGTGCTGCAACCAGGAGGAGACGTGACTGGTACAGAGGGAGGCACAGTAACGCTGGACTGTTTCTACAACAGCAGTTCATCAAATGACTATCTCTACTGGTACAAACAGGACGGACACAGGAAACCTACATTCATCCTGAGCCAGTTTAAGATTGGTCAAGGAAGAACAGAGGATGAATTCAAGGACAGATTTTCATCCACAATGAATCCCACCGTTAGATCAGTTCCTCTGAAGATCCAGAAGCTTCAAGCGTCTGACTCTGCTGTGTACTACTGTGCTCTGCAGCCCACAGTGACAGGAAACACCACAACTCTGTACAAAAACCTCTGGAGCAGAGACAACACAACATCCACTAGAGGGAGACTCACTCTGACCAACTGGGTTGGGATCAAACTCTCTAGAATCAGCAGAGGTGACAGAAGAGACGTGAAGATCCAGATGTAGGAGGAGGCAGAGACTCAGGGAGGAGCTGAGCTGGGACTGAACATAGAAGAGACACAAACGTCTAATTCAACAGTTCAGGAGAAGAGACTGAATCATTGCATCTATTAAACATGGCGTCATTGAAGTGGCTCCATCTCCTGTTACTGTTCATTACTATTAAAGGTGAGACTCAGTTCAATGCTATTAAATACAATGTGTGTGTTTCATGGTCTGGATGTTTTCAACCAACGTTTCCTCCTTCAGGTGTCAGCTGTGGAGATCTCACTCCTGTCAGAGCTGAAGAGTTCAGCGTAGAAGGCAGCAGCGTTACTCTGTCCTACACATACTCCACTAAAGCTACTGGTAGTGATTATTTCTACTGGTACCGACAGTATCCAGGAAAACCACCACAGTTCCTCATCTCTCACTCTGGGACAGGAACAAAGCTGCAAAATTCAACTTCTAGTGTGTCGTTCAACGTGACCAAGGACAACACGCAGATGCATCTGCAGATCTCGTCTGCTGCAGCGTCTGACTCTGCTGTGTACTACTGTGCTGTGAGGCCCACAGTGACAGGAAACACCACAACTCTGTACAAAAACCTCTGGAGCAGAGACAACACAACATCCACTAGAGGGAGACTCACTCTCACCAACCTTCACACCACAAACGCTCCAACAACTACAGTCAGACTCCTCCAACAACACAGTTCAGTACTTAACATCATGTTTGTGATGGTTTAAGTCTCATCTGTTGAACTTATTCCAATTTGTTCATGATTAATCTTCCATCCACACAGAAATTATCTTTCAAGTTCTACAGGGTTCTGTGCTTGGTTCAATACTTTTCAGTCTCCTCTCAGTAATATTATTCGGAAACTTTCGCTGCTATGCAGACGATACTCAGTTATATTTGTCCATAAAACCAGAGGAAACAAACCAATTAGTCAAACTTGTTTAAATGATATCAAATCCTGGATGTCCCATAACTTCCTACAACTGAATTCAGATCAAACTGAGGTTTTTATAATTGGTGCTAAAACCACAGAGACTCATTATTGAATCAGATTGTTTCTCTGGACGACATAACGTTAGCTTCAGGTTCTACTGTAGGAACCTTGGTGTCATCTTTGACCCAGTTCTCTCCTTTACATCCTACATTATAGAATCTCTAAACCTCCTACTTCCACCTGAGGAATGTTGCTAAAATGAGGAGCATCCTCTCACAGAGTGATGCTGAAACATGAATCCCTGCATTAGTTCCTCCAGGCTGGACGACTGTGTCTCCCTGCTCATAGTTTGAACCAGTGACTCTTTAAAAGCCTCCAGTTAATTCAAATGCTGCAGCAGAGTCTGACTGGACTCAGGAAGAGACGTCACATTTCTCCTACATCAGCTTCTCTGTCCTGTCAAATCTAGGATAGAATTAAATTCTTCTCCTCACGTCCAAAGCTCTTCATAATAAAGCTCCATCTAACGGCATGATTAACATCTCGTGTGTTGACAGTTAGCAGTGTCTCTGAGAAAAGACCGCAAACCCTGGAAGACATCCAAGTCCTCAAAGGCACGAAACACATCAGCAAACTAGCAATTTGTCCTCAGCGCGATGGGCTTATTTGAGAAGTTTACCGCTGTCATGGGCACCACCTGTCACCACAAAGAGGTGTCACAAGGCGGCCCACCAACGCACCCCTCCGCTCTCAAGTAGTAGGCTCGACCAAGCGACACCGGGACTTTGGAAGGTCGTCGACCCCGGACCAGGTGCTCACGTCTGGGCAAAAGTGTGACTGCTTGAGTTTAAGCTTTGAGCTTAACGGTCCCCGTCTCATCTGGAACCTTACCCCCCCAGCGCTGCACATTCGTAAACATCGACAGAAACATCTTAACGTCAGGGCTGCACATCATCATGTCGGGATGAAATGTTCCAGTAAAGCTCATCTCTCTTGAGAGTGTGAATGAGCTTTACCTACACAACATCCCCTGCTTTGCCCATAAGTCTCAATAATGTCTTGTGACTGTTCAGAGAGACGGATGGTGCTTCTTTAAGTACAACGTCATCAGATTTTCCCATTCACGTCGGCGTTCGGTCACTGAGGAGACAACTTGGCATTAGATAATGTCATTCCCGTGGATTTCTGAGGTCTGTCACTCATGTCAGAGTGGAGCTTCTCTGCTATGGACTGTCCAGTCTTACAACAGTGCAATGAGTGAGCTCAAGTCTGGGTTTTGTTCCTTCTGCTCATCCTCATCTGCATAACGTGGAGGTGAGTACTGGGCTGTCAAACGCCCTAACTCTGGACCCTGGCGTCCTGGCTTCTAGAGGTGTTCTGAACAGACCCTCCCTGCACCAAACTTCAACTCAAAGAATCATCACCTACATTATCACACATGTTCCCAACAGAACGTCCTGCCTCTGCCTCTGTCACTCTGTGCCTTCAAAGCAGAATCTCCAACAGTAGAGAAACCCATAAACCAGCATCACTTGAACCCACTGGGTTTCAAAAACCAAAGAAAAGTATATGTAGCTCACTCTGAAACAGATCTGTGAGCAGCAACCAATCGTCCATAGAACCAAACAGGTACAGCTGTGACATGTTCACGCTGCTTAGACAAACGTCTGTGAATACATTACGGCATATTGAGGCCGTTGCTCTGACGTGAAGCGACCTCCTCTCAGTCAGGCGGCGCCAACTGAGAGCTACAGCGCGATGACGCAAATCAACAGCTTCTTACAGTGACAGTGCAGCATAACAAGCCCAGTACAGGGAAACTTTACACAAGTATTCACAGGAGAACGATGGGAAACACTGAAACCAGGATTTTGGTGATGTTTCAACCAGTAATAATCTGGCCTGTCCTAACAGTTTAACACTGGTTACACCTCCATGTCCACACGTCACTGACTTGGTCTCTGTTGCTATTGAAGTGTTCAATTCATTGGTTGGCTCCCATTAAAAGCTGCTCTATGTGGGATTAGTTGGGTTTAGTTGCGTCAGGTCTTAAACCTCATTTGTAAAGAGCCTCGAGATCACTGCTGGCGCTAGAGAAATAAAGTTGAACTGAACTGAATGAAACCAGCGGCCTGGTGGTGGACAGCGGGTCCATCAACTGGTGCTGCCAGCATGTTTGCAGCAGGACGTGTTCCAGCAGCTGCACACTTACCAGGGTCTCCAGGGGCCGAAAGGACGACTGAGCTGATCCAGCAGCGGAACGGAGTCAGACATGCGACGGACGCAGTGAAGAACACGCAGCCGAAGGTTCCGGCGCCGATGGAGCACCTGTTGGCTGCAGGGCCAATGAAATCCTGGCCCTGGGTTTCTCTCTGTCAGAGCCTACAGGGAACAGGTTCTGGTAATAACTGATGTCTTCTAAGGCCACAGGTGATCCCCACTGGAGACCAAGGGGCCTCTGCGGTGGCAGGTATTCTGCTTGAAGAGTGGTTCTACAAATAAGGGTCCCAGCCCGAATACATTCAGACCAGGGTGGAAGCCTTGAGCGTCCTGGTTCAGCAGTTATGTGACTTGTATGACAGCCATAAGAGCAGAACTACCCCCTACCACCCACAACCACCCAGTCAGCTTCTCTGCTTCTGCACAGAACAGTCATCTGTACCCACTGACCTGAAACGACATCAGCAACTAACACGAGCCATCGAACTGTCCACCTGCCACAAAGCTAGCGGCTAACAGCTGCTAAGCATAAAGCGTGAGGAGAAAGACAGCAAGAAGGAGAAGAAGAGCCTCAGAAACGAGCTCTTCCCCCTCTGACGCTCGTGTCCTGCTGCCTCCACTAGAGGAGCTTCACTACTTCTGCTCTGTTCAGCCTCTGTGTCAGTACTAACTGCTGCTGTGAAGAGAACAAGTCTCAGACCCGACGCTGAACATCAGCTGCTTTCTCCTGCTGATTCCAACCTTGTTGTAGAGATGGATCGTTGGCTGTGGATGATTCTCGCTGCTCTTTGCTACGGTGAGACACAAATGAACAGCGTTTATTGTTATGTGGAAACTCACCACCTGAGTCCTGAGCACGAAGAAGCTTCATTGTTACCTGTGACATGTTTTGTGTGTCAGTAACGGGTCAAAGCCGCTGATGGTTCTCCTTTAATGCTCTTTGTTGATCATCTGGTCCTCTGCTTGTTCTGTTCTTCCCCAGAGAGTAAAGGAGAAGACGAAGTCATCCAGACAACAGGAGCCGTCACTGCTACTGAAGGAGACACCGTGACGCTCAACTGCACATTCAAGACCAGTGACACGAGGCCATACTTGTTCTGGTACAAACAACGAGTCCACGACTCTCCAAAGTACATGTTGAAGTGTTTCTCAAAATCAGTAGAGAAAGCTCCAGAGTTCCAGAACGACAGGTTTGATGCTGCCATTGAAGGGAAATCAGTTCCTCTGAAGATCCAGAAGCTTCAAGCGTCTGACTCTGCTGTGTACTACTGTGCTGTGAGGCCCACAGTGACAGGAAACACCACAACTCTGTACAAAAACCTCTGGAGCAGAGACAACACAACATCCACTAGAGGGAGACTCACTCTGACCAACTGGGTTGGGATCAAACTCTCTAGAATCAGCAGAGGTGACAGAAGAGACGTGAAGATCCAGATGTAGGAGGAGGCAGAGACTCAGGGAGGAGCTGAGCTGGGACTGAACATAGAAGAGACACAAACGTCTAATTCAACAGTTCAGGAGAAGAGACTGAATCATTGCATCTATTAAACATGGCGTCATTGAAGTGGCTCCATCTCCTGTTACTGTTCATTACTATTAAAGGTGAGACTCAGTTCAATGCTATTAAATACAATGTGTGTGTTTCATGGTCTGGATGTTTTCAACCAACGTGTTTCCTCCTTCAGGTGTCAGCTGTGGAGATCTCACTCCTGTCAGAGCTGAAGAGTTCAGCGTAGAAGGCAGCAGCGTTACTCTGTCCTACACATACTCCACTAAAGCTACTAGTGATTATTTCTACTGGTACCGACAGTATCCAGGAAAACCACCACAGTTCCTCATCTCTCACTCTGGGAAAGGAACAAAGCTGCAAAATTCAACTTCTAGTGTGTCGTTCAACGTGACCAAGGACAACACGCAGATGCATCTGCAGATCTCGTCTGCTGCAGCGTCTGACTCTGCTGTGTACTACTGTGCTGTGAGGCCCACAGTGACAGGAAACACCACAACTCTGTACAAAAACCTCTGGAGCAGAGACAACACAACATCCACTAGAGGGAGACTCACTCTGACCAACCTTCACAGCACAAACGCTCCAACAACTACAGTCAGACTCCTCCAACAGCACAGTTCAGTACTTAACATCATGTTTGTGATGGTTTAAGTCTCATCTGTTGAACTGATTCCAATTTGTTCATGATCAATCTTCCATCCACACAAAAATTATCTTTCAAGTTCTACAGGGTTCTGTGCTTGGTTCAATACTTTTCAGTCTCCTCTCAGTAATATTATTCGGAAACTTTCACTGCTATGCAGACGATACTCAGTTATATTTGTCCATAAAACCAGAGGAAACAAACCAATTAGTCAAACTTGTGTAACAGACATCAAATCCTGGATGTCCCATAACTTCCTACAACTGAATTCAGATCTAACTGAGGTTATTTATTATAATTGATGCTAAAACCACAGAGACTCATTATTGAGTCAGATTGTTTCTCTGATGACACAACGTTAGCTTCAGGTTCTACTGTAGGAACCTTGGTGTCATCTTTGGCCCAGTTCTCTCCTTTACATCCTACATTATAGAATCTCTAAACCTCCTACTTCCACCTGAGGAATGTTGCTAAAATGAGGAGCATCCTGTCACAGAGTGATGCTGAAACATGAATCCCTGCATTAGTTCCTCCAGGCTGGACGACTGTGTCTCCCTGCTCCTAGTTTTAACCAGTGACTCTTTAAAAGCCTCCAGTTAATTCAAATGCTGCAGCAGAGTCTGACTGGACTCAGGAAGAGACGTCACATTTCTCCTACATCAGCTTCTCTGTCCTGTCAAATCTAGGATAGAATTTAATTCTTCTCCTCACGTCCAAAGCTCTTCATAATAAAGCTCCATCTAACGGCATGATTAACATCTCGTGTGTGGACAGTTAGCAGTGTCTCTGAGAAAAGACCGCAAACCCTGGAAGACATCCAAGTCCTCAAAGGCACGAAACACATCAGCAAACTAGCAATTTGTCCTCAGCGCGATGGGCTTATTTGAGAAGTTTACCGCTGTCATGGGCACCACCTGTCACCACAAAGAGGTGTCACAAGGCGGCCCACCAACGCACCCCTCCGCTCTCAAGTAGTAGGCTCGACCAAGCGACACCGGGACTTTGGAAGGTCGTCGACCCCGGACCAGGTGCTCACGTCTGGGCAAAAGTGTGACTGCTTGAGTTTAAGCTTTGAGCTTAACGGTCCCCGTCTCATCTGGAACCTTACCCCCCCAGCGCTGCACATTCGTAAACATCGACAGAAACATCTTAACGTCAGGGCTGCACATCATCATGTCGGGATGAAATGTTCCAGTAAAGCTCATCTCTCTTGAGAGTGTGAATGAGCTTTACCTACACAACATCCCCTGCTTTGCCCATAAGTCTCAATAATGTCTTGTGACTGTTCAGAGAGACGGATGGTGCTTCTTTAAGTACAACGTCATCAGATTTTCCCATTCACGTCGGCGTTCGGTCACTGAGGAGACAACTTGGCATTAGATAATGTCATTCCCGTGGATTTCTGAGGTCTGTCACTCATGTCAGAGTGGAGCTTCTCTGCTATGGACTGTCCAGTCTTACAACAGTGCAATGAGTGAGCTCAAGTCTGGGTTTTGTTCCTTCTGCTCATCCTCATCTGCATAACGTGGAGGTGAGTACTGGGCTGTCAAACGCCCTAACTCTGGACCCTGGCGTCCTGGCTTCTAGAGGTGTTCTGAACAGACCCTCCCTGCACCAAACTTCAACTCAAAGAATCATCACCTACATTATCACACATGTTCCCAACAGAACGTCCTGCCTCTGCCTCTGTCACTCTGTGCCTTCAAAGCAGAATCTCCAACAGTAGAGAAACCCATAAACCAGCATCACTTGAACCCACTGGGTTTCAAAAACCAAAGAAAAGTATATGTAGCTCACTCTGAAACAGATCTGTGAGCAGCAACCAATCGTCCATAGAACCAAACAGGTACAGCTGTGACATGTTCACGCTGCTTAGACAAACGTCTGTGAATACATTACGGCATATTGAGGCCGTTGCTCTGACGTGAAGCGACCTCCTCTCAGTCAGGCGGCGCCAACTGAGAGCTACAGCGCGATGACGCAAATCAACAGCTTCTTACAGTGACAGTGCAGCATAACAAGCCCAGTACAGGGAAACTTTACACAAGTATTCACAGGAGAACGATGGGAAACACTGAAACCAGGATTTTGGTGATGTTTCAACCAGTAATAATCTGGCCTGTCCTAACAGTTTAACACTGGTTACACCTCCATGTCCACACGTCACTGACTTGGTCTCTGTTGCTATTGAAGTGTTCAATTCATTGGTTGGCTCCCATTAAAAGCTGCTCTATGTGGGATTAGTTGGGTTTAGTTGCGTCAGGTCTTAAACCTCATTTGTAAAGAGCCTCGAGATCACTGCTGGCGCTAGAGAAATAAAGTTGAACTGAACTGAATGAAACCAGCGGCCTGGTGGTGGACAGCGGGTCCATCAACTGGTGCTGCCAGCATGTTTGCAGCAGGACGTGTTCCAGCAGCTGCACACTTACCAGGGTCTCCAGGGGCCGAAAGGACAACTGCGCCAAACATGCGACGGACGCAGTGAAGAACACGCAGCCGAAGGTTCCGGCGCCGATGGGGCACCTGTTGGCTGCAGGGCCAATGAAATCCTGGCCCTGGATTTCTCTCTGTCAGAGCCTGCAGGGAACAGGTTCTGGTAATAACTGATGTCTTCTAAGGCCACAGGTGATCCCCACTGGAGACCAAGGGGCCTCTGCGGTGGCAGGTATTCTGCTTGAAGAGTGGTTCTACAAATAAGGGTCCCAGCCCGAATACATTCAGACCAGGGTGGAAGCCTTGAGCGTCCTGGTTCAGCAGTTATGTGACTTGTATGACAGCCATAAGAGCAGAACTACCCCCTACCACCCACAACCACCCAGTCAGCTTCTCTGCTTCTGCACAGAACAGTCATCTGTACCCACTGACCTGAAACGACATCAGCAACTAACACGAGCCATCGAACTGTCCACCTGCCACAAAGCTAGCGGCTAACAGCTGCTAAGCATAAAGCGTGAGGAGAAAGACAGCAAGAAGGAGAAGAAGAGCCTCAGAAACGAGCTCTTCCCCCTCTGACGCTCGTGTCCTGCTGCCTCCACTAGAGGAGCTTCACTACTTCTGCTCTGTTCAGCCTCTGTGTCAGTACTAACTGCTGCTGTGAAGAGAACAAGTCTCAGACCCGACGCTGAACATCAGCTGCTTTCTCCTGCTGATTCCAACCTTGTTGTAGAGATGGATCGTTGGCTGTGGATGATTCTCGCTGCTCTTTGCTACGGTGAGACACAAATGAACAGCGTTTATTGTTATGTGGAAACTCACCACCTGAGTCCTGAGCACGAAGAAGCTTCATTGTTACCTGTGACATGTTTTGTGTGTCAGTAACGGGTCAAAGCCGCTGATGGTTCTCCTTTAATGCTCTTTGTTGATCATCTGGTCCTCTGCTTGTTCTGTTCTTCCCCAGAGAGTAAAGGAGAAGACGAAGTCATCCAGACAACAGGAGCCGTCACTGCTACTGAAGGAGACACCGTGACGCTCAACTGCACATTCAAGACCAGTGACACGAGGCCATACTTGTTCTGGTACAAACAACGAGTCCACGACTCTCCAAAGTACATGTTGAAGTGTTTCTCAAAATCAGTAGAGAAAGCTCCAGAGTTCCAGAACGACAGGTTTGATGCTGCCATTGAAGGGAAATCAGTTCCTCTGAAGATCCAGAAGCTTCAAGCGTCTGACTCTGCTGTGTACTACTGTGCTGTGAGGCCCACAGTGACAGGAAACACCACAACTCTGTACAAAAACCTCTGGAGCAGAGACAACACAACATCCACTAGAGGGAGACTCACTCTGACCAACTGGGTTGGGATCAAACTCTCTAGAATCAGCAGAGGTGACAGAAGAGACGTGAAGATCCAGATGTAGGAGGAGGCAGAGACTCAGGGAGGAGCTGAGCTGGGACTGAACATAGAAGAGACACAAACGTCTAATTCAACAGTTCAGGAGAAGAGACTGAATCATTGCATCTATTAAACATGGCGTCATTGAAGTGGCTCCATCTCCTGTTACTGTTCATTACTATTAAAGGTGAGACTCAGTTCAATGCTATTAAATACAATGTGTGTGTTTCATGGTCTGGATGTTTTCAACCAACGTGTTTCCTCCTTCAGGTGTCAGCTGTGGAGATCTCACTCCTGTCAGAGCTGAAGAGTTCAGCGTAGAAGGCAGCAGCGTTACTCTGTCCTACACATACTCCACTAAAGCTACTAGTGATTATTTCTACTGGTACCGACAGTATCCAGGAAAACCACCACAGTTCCTCATCTCTCACTCTGGGAAAGGAACAAAGCTGCAAAATTCAACTTCTAGTGTGTCGTTCAACGTGACCAAGGACAACACGCAGATGCATCTGCAGATCTCGTCTGCTGCAGCGTCTGACTCTGCTGTGTACTACTGTGCTGTGAGGCCCACAGTGACAGGAAACACCACAACTCTGTACAAAAACCTCTGGAGCAGAGACAACACAACATCCACTAGAGGGAGACTCACTCTGACCAACCTTCACACCACAAACGCTCCAACAACTACAGTCAGACTCCTCCAACAGCACAGTTCAGTACTTAACATCATGTTTGTGATGGTTTAAGTCTCATCTGTTGAACTGATTCCAATTTGTTCATGATCAATCTTCCATCCACACAAAAATTATCTTTCAAGTTCTACAGGGTTCTGTGCTTGGTTCAATACTTTTCAGTCTCCTCTCAGTAATATTATTCGGAAACTTTCACTGCTATGCAGACGATACTCAGTTATATTTGTCCATAAAACCAGAGGAAACAAACCAATTAGTCAAACTTGTGTAACAGACATCAAATCCTGGATGTCCCATAACTTCCTACAACTGAATTCAGATCTAACTGAGGTTATTTATTATAATTGATGCTAAAACCACAGAGACTCATTATTGAGTCAGATTGTTTCTCTGATGACACAACGTTAGCTTCAGGTTCTACTGTAGGAACCTTGGTGTCATCTTTGGCCCAGTTCTCTCCTTTACATCCTACATTATAGAATCTCTAAACCTCCTACTTCCACCTGAGGAATGTTGCTAAAATGAGGAGCATCCTGTCACAGAGTGATGCTGAAACATGAATCCCTGCATTAGTTCCTCCAGGCTGGACGACTGTGTCTCCCTGCTCCTAGTTTTAACCAGTGACTCTTTAAAAGCCTCCAGTTAATTCAAATGCTGCAGCAGAGTCTGACTGGACTCAGGAAGAGACGTCACATTTCTCCTACATCAGCTTCTCTGTCCTGTCAAATCTAGGATAGAATTTAATTCTTCTCCTCACGTCCAAAGCTCTTCATAATAAAGCTCCATCTAACGGCATGATTAACATCTCGTGTGTGGACAGTTAGCAGTGTCTCTGAGAAAAGACCGCAAACCCTGGAAGACATCCAAGTCCTCAAAGGCACGAAACACATCAGCAAACTAGCAATTTGTCCTCAGCGCGATGGGCTTATTTGAGAAGTTTACCGCTGTCATGGGCACCACCTGTCACCACAAAGAGGTGTCACAAGGCGGCCCACCAACGCACCCCTCCGCTCTCAAGTAGTAGGCTCGACCAAGCGACACCGGGACTTTGGAAGGTCGTCGACCCCGGACCAGGTGCTCACGTCTGGGCAAAAGTGTGACTGCTTGAGTTTAAGCTTTGAGCTTAACGGTCCCCGTCTCATCTGGAACCTTACCCCCCCAGCGCTGCACATTCGTAAACATCGACAGAAACATCTTAACGTCAGGGCTGCACATCATCATGTCGGGATGAAATGTTCCAGTAAAGCTCATCTCTCTTGAGAGTGTGAATGAGCTTTACCTACACAACATCCCCTGCTTTGCCCATAAGTCTCAATAATGTCTTGTGACTGTTCAGAGAGACGGATGGTGCTTCTTTAAGTACAACGTCATCAGATTTTCCCATTCACGTCGGCGTTCGGTCACTGAGGAGACAACTTGGCATTAGATAATGTCATTCCCGTGGATTTCTGAGGTCTGTCACTCATGTCAGAGTGGAGCTTCTCTGCTATGGACTGTCCAGTCTTACAACAGTGCAATGAGTGAGCTCAAGTCTGGGTTTTGTTCCTTCTGCTCATCCTCATCTGCATAACGTGGAGGTGAGTACTGGGCTGTCAAACGCCCTAACTCTGGACCCTGGCGTCCTGGCTTCTAGAGGTGTTCTGAACAGACCCTCCCTGCACCAAACTTCAACTCAAAGAATCATCACCTACATTATCACACATGTTCCCAACAGAACGTCCTGCCTCTGCCTCTGTCACTCTGTGCCTTCAAAGCAGAATCTCCAACAGTAGAGAAACCCATAAACCAGCATCACTTGAACCCACTGGGTTTCAAAAACCAAAGAAAAGTATATGTAGCTCACTCTGAAACAGATCTGTGAGCAGCAACCAATCGTCCATAGAACCAAACAGGTACAGCTGTGACATGTTCACGCTGCTTAGACAAACGTCTGTGAATACATTACGGCATATTGAGGCCGTTGCTCTGACGTGAAGCGACCTCCTCTCAGTCAGGCGGCGCCAACTGAGAGCTACAGCGCGATGACGCAAATCAACAGCTTCTTACAGTGACAGTGCAGCATAACAAGCCCAGTACAGGGAAACTTTACACAAGTATTCACAGGAGAACGATGGGAAACACTGAAACCAGGATTTTGGTGATGTTTCAACCAGTAATAATCTGGCCTGTCCTAACAGTTTAACACTGGTTACACCTCCATGTCCACACGTCACTGACTTGGTCTCTGTTGCTATTGAAGTGTTCAATTCATTGGTTGGCTCCCATTAAAAGCTGCTCTATGTGGGATTAGTTGGGTTTAGTTGCGTCAGGTCTTAAACCTCATTTGTAAAGAGCCTCGAGATCACTGCTGGCGCTAGAGAAATAAAGTTGAACTGAACTGAATGAAACCAGCGGCCTGGTGGTGGACAGCGGGTCCATCAACTGGTGCTGCCAGCATGTTTGCAGCAGGACGTGTTCCAGCAGCTGCACACTTACCAGGGTCTCCAGGGGCCGAAAGGACAACTGCGCCAAACATGCGACGGACGCAGTGAAGAACACGCAGCCGAAGGTTCCGGCGCCGATGGGGCACCTGTTGGCTGCAGGGCCAATGAAATCCTGGCCCTGGATTTCTCTCTGTCAGAGCCTGCAGGGAACAGGTTCTGGTAATAACTGATGTCTTCTAAGGCCACAGGTGATCCCCACTGGAGACCAAGGGGCCTCTGCGGTGGCAGGTATTCTGCTTGAAGAGTGGTTCTACAAATAAGGGTCCCAGCCCGAATACATTCAGACCAGGGTGGAAGCCTTGAGCGTCCCGGTTCAGCAGTTATGTGACTTGTATGACAGCCATAAGAGCAGAACTACCCCCTACCACCCACAACCACCCAGTCAGCTTCTCTGCTTCTGCACAGAACAGTCATCTGTACCCACTGACCTGAAACGACATCAGCAACTAACACGAGCCATCGAACTGTCCACCTGCCACAAAGCTAGCGGCTAACAGCTGCTAAGCATAAAGCGTGAGGAGAAAGACAGCAAGAAGGAGAAGAAGAGCCTCAGAAACGAGCTCTTCCCCCTCTGACGCTCGTGTCCTGCTGCCTCCACTAGAGGAGCTTCACTACTTCTGCTCTGTTCAGCCTCTGTGTCAGTACTAACTGCTGCTGTGAAGAGAACAAGTCTCAGACCCGACGCTGAACATCAGCTGCTTTCTCCTGCTGATTCCAACCTTGTTGTAGAGATGGATCGTTGGCTGTGGATGATTCTCGCTGCTCTTTGCTACGGTGAGACACAAATGAACAGCGTTTATTGTTATGTGGAAACTCACCACCTGAGTCCTGAGCACGAAGAAGCTTCATTGTTACCTGTGACATGTTTTGTGTGTCAGTAACGGGTCAAAGCGGCTGATGGTTCTCCTTTAATGCTCTTTGTTGATCATCTGGTCCTCTGCTTGTTCTGTTCTTCCCCAGAGAGTAAAGGAGAAGACGAAGTCATCCAGACAACAGGAGCCGTCACTGCTACTGAAGGAGACACCGTGACGCTCAACTGCACATTCAAGACCAGTGACACGAGTCCATACTTGTTCTGGTACAAACAAGGAAGAAATGATTTCCCTAAGTACATTTTACGTCGCGACACTTTCGGGACAAAAGACAACGCCCCAGAGTTTCCAAAAGAAAGGTTTGATGCTGCCATTGAAGGGAAATCAGTTCCTCTGAAGATCCAGAAGCTTCAAGCGTCTGACTCTGCTGTGTACTACTGTGCTGTGAGGCCCACAGTGACAGGAAACACCACAACTCTGTACAAAAACCTCTGGAGCAGAGACAACACAACATCCACTAGAGGGAGACTCACTCTCACCAACCTTCACACCACAAACGCTCCAACAACATTTGCTTCAGTTCATCAGCTGACTTCACCTGACTCCGCCCACTGAAGACCAGCTGGACCAATGAGATGGTGTCTCCAGAGCAGACGTGTTGGAGGACCTCAAAGCACCATCATCCTGATGCTGAGGAGAAGGGCTGTGCAGCAGAGAGGCTGTTCAGTTGTTTCCTTCAGTGGAAGAACATTGTTCATCTGCTGAGTGTTTGGCTCCAACTCCTCCAACGACATGTTGCTTTACCTCTGTCTCTGTTTCTCTCACTTCACAGGTGAGTTCACTACGAACCAGTGGCTCCTTTAACACCAGGACATTGTCACCGTCGTCTTCTCTCGGTCTCGTGGACAATGTTCATCTAACGGCTTCGTCTTTTTCCAGGACTAACAGCTGGAGACAAAATCTCTCCTGTACAACGTGACGTCAGTGGAAGAGAAGGAGAATCTGTCTCACTCACATGTGAATATGACACAACTGAGGATGGTGTCTACCTTCACTGGTACAAACATCGTTCTGACCTTCAGGCTCCTCAGTTCATTCTCTGGAAAGCAGCAAAGAGAGCCACAGGTGAATATATCCCTGATAAACGATACGGGTCCCAAACTTCACCCTCCTCCACTGAACTGACCATCAGTGACCTAACCCTGGCAGACACAGCTCTCTACTACTGTGCTCTAGAAACACAGTGACACAAAGCGTAGGAGAGGCCGTACAAAAACCTGAGCACAGATATCTGACGGCTCTTCAAAGAGGAGGGAAGTGGTGTCAAACCACGGCTTCATCACAGGGAGTCTGGTGGTTCCTGTTTACCAGAGTCTCTGTGGTTACAGCTGCCAATCAAACGCTGTGGGAGGAGTCACACGAGCAACGAATCAACCACAAAGCAACACATGATTCACAGAAACACAGACAGACCAACTTAATCCTCTTCATCCACTGGGTCATTAGGACAGAATGGCTTCCTTCCATCGTTCACCAAGTAGAGCTGCCCCCTAAAAACTAACATCAAACATCAGGATGTAGAAAAACTAGAATCAGCTGTAACAGCTGACGTTTCTACCAGGCTGTAACATCGGCTGAGTGAAGCTTCCACTACGCCATGATTTTTAGATAATAGAATATATTATAAAATAATAATACAAATATACTTTTATCTTCATGTGAGTGATTGAAACACCTGAGGTCACCGTGTGCTGAGGTCAAACAGACTTATGGGCAGTTTTTACAACAATTTTGATCTTTCATTCGATTTACAGGATCATTGAATATTTTGATCTCCTTCCTCTTTGCACCAATGTGGGACAGTTCGCTCGTTTCGTGCTCGTTGTACTGTTGTACTACGTGAAACTGTGCAACGACAGTAAAGATTTATTCTCTCGTAGAGAAATCTGTGAATGTTGAGGGTATTACAACAACTGACACAGATGACAAGATGACTGCATTCTGCTTAGCTTATGCACTGGAAACAAAGTCGTTAGAGTGAAGCACACAGGGCAGAGCAGTGGTGTCAAAGCCATCGAGGAACTTGAATCTGAAGGGTCTATGTCAAACCTGGCACCGGATCTTCCGGAACCCTGACATTATGTGGCGTGTGGACGGTGCTTCTAAGATCACTCTGACTCCTAAGAAAGCCACGCCCACAAGGGGAAGTGACGAGCAGGACCGTAATGGAGGCTCAAGCTCTGGCAGTGAGTCAGGTTCCGATGGTTGTAGAACGCCACTCACACAATAGGCCTGATTACACTCACATGCTTCACCAGGACCAGGATTAACGAGGCACCACCCTGATGACCAGGGACTAATAACTAGGTTGTAAATAAAGCACAGTCTCAATTAAAAGTATTACTAATTACCCAATATTAAATAATATTAGTTAATTTAGCGGTGAAGGGCGAACCTCGAGCCACAGCCGTGAGCCCAGCTAGTGTTGCAAACCATATACCAATAATCACAGGCAACGACTAATTAAACTATGACAACTTTATTATCTAAACAATGATGATTATGATCAACAATTATTCAAACAAGAAATACATCATAGCTTAATAATTAATAAATCAAACAAAAGGATCACTGTGTGTTTGAGAGGAGAGAGTGAAGGCCTCAGGTAATCAAAATGGCGTAGCCCAGATGTGCTAGCCAAGATGGCGGCTATGTTCAATCCACGTGTGTGTGGTTGAACCAGGAGCGTGTGGCGCTCAGAGAACAATGGACGTTCAGAACCAGAGGGAAGTACCAACATTAGCCGGAGCTAGAGAACACACAGATGTTTCACCACAAGGCCGCAGAGCAAGATGGTGTAAGCTTGTCTGCGTTGGCCTGCGAGGGTGAATTCACACATCTAGGAGCGTTACACGATCCTATAGTAACACAGGGACTGTACGCGGCGGTACAATGAAAACTATGGTCCCTGAAACAATGCAGCATCAACAAAACATTAACTGGTCACGGTTCTTAATCCTCTGCTCAGACTTAGCTAGCTGCCTCTATGCGTCTTACTGTTAGGAGACCCGGCCGGGGTTTGAGTGGACGTCTAGCGGTTGGGGAGGAGTCCGGTCCGATTGAAAAGGGAAAACGGTGTTGCGGGCGTATTATCGCGGCGGTCCGGTTCTCCGATCAGTCAGGTTGCGTTCGCTGAAAGAGGGTCGGCAGGAAGAGAGACTGGAAACAAGAGAGATCTGGGTGCGTTCCTTGGTTTCATCGGTGCAGACTTTTGGTCTGCACCCCGGGATTTGCAGCCAATCACAGCTTGTGATTCAGGTGACGATGTGTTCACACATGGATGTGGAACAGAATTGGTTTCCTCTCACCCCCATGTAACCTCATGGTCCTTTGTCCTGGGTAAACTCGAGTTAGGCTTACAAGTTTCCATGTAGGCCTTAGTCCTGGCCCTTTTTCTGTCGAGGGTCTGCATGGAGCATCTGCGACCCCATCATCCCCCCTTTTTGTTCTGAATGATGGCGTGTTGGCCGTCGCTTCTGAACAACCACATAAAAAGGGTCCATGTGCTCTGATGTTGTCCTCGATGTTACAGAAATCCAAGTTTCCTGGTGGGGTGTCCTGGAGAGGATGTTAGTGTCCATTGAAACAGTTCATGCCTTTAGTCAGTTCATTGAGGCAGTCTGATAGACTATAGGCATATCTGAGCAGATAAAGGCGTGTCTACCTGACATTCTGATCCATATAAACTTCAATGCATTTTAAAGTGGAAGAAAATACAGAGGAGGAGAGGAAGGAGGATGTAGAAGGGTGAATGTAGGGGGGAGGAGTGGTCAGACTGCAGTTGTCAACTCCGAACAAAAATTATAGGCTGGCAAGATGTTGCCAGGTTGGTGTCTATAAAATGTACATACGTCTGGTGTGGACTACAGTGTGTACATTTACTCTAGGCAAAAATTGAATTGGCCCATGAAGGCATGGTCATGCTTCTAGGCTTGAAAAATTGAGATGGTACTGCCAGGGCTATGTGACGCTTATAAAGGATGCATAACCATGGTGGTAGCAGATTCAAGGATTCCTTTGTGAGGACTGGAAGGACTCACTAAGTGGCTACTGACTCAGACTGAGGAGCTGACTTTGCCAATGAAGCCTTATGAGACACCTGACTACCTGTACCCAAGTCATATCTTCTCTAACTGTCCTGGACAGGGTCTCAGGAGCGTGCAAGTTGTTGAGAAGCTTACAAACCCAAAATTGTGTTACACTGCAGGTCCAGGGCTTTATCAGGATACTGATGAGATTCTGGACACTACATTGGATGGGGGCTAGTATTCTGGCCACTCTGCACCTGGCACAGCTGCAGGTGTTTACTAGTCCACCCTCCTCCTGGGGAGATGGGACTGCTCCCCCCTTTCGATGTGTGGGCTGCTTTGACACAGGATTGGTGACGGGTCTGAGTCACCTGTTTCTTTCCTACTGAGTGGGCTCTGAGGGAGAGTGGGGAAAGAACCTGGTCTAATCACCGTGGGAGGAAGTCAGGTTCTGGTCTCTGTAGAGAGGTCTCAGGAAGCAGGTGGGTGTTTGGACCAATTGAGTCTCTGCACAGCTTCCTCCGCGTGTCTCCGCACCAGATTTTCGATGTCCATCTTTGAACTATTTCCCGGGGAGTGAATTGAAGTTTGGCCATTGTGTCTGTTTGTGGTTCGAGTTTGGTTCGAACCAGCCTTTTCCCTCTTGAGGAAAGGCGTGACACTGCTTTGGCCTCGAGTGGAGGTATTGAGGCTCACCTCCTTTGTTGACATTGTCACCTTGCTGGCGATGTGACCTTCGTCTGTGGGGTCTTCTTCGCCGTCGCCTGTTTCTCTCTAAGTCAGACCTGTCATGGGGTTGACTGCTATGTACTTTGCCGTCCTCTGCAGGATTCCTGGAGGGGCGTACACGCACTTCCCATGCTGATTGGGCATATAACTTCCTGCATGGTTAACTTGTTTGTTCTACGGTGCATGGTTACGTCATATTTTATGATGTCGTGGAGATTATGCAAAAATACTTCTCAACCTTCTTCTCAACCTGTGACTTACACCAATGATGCTTATTGTTATGCGTTACTGTTACACTGTGATCTGCACTTATTGAACTCTCGACTCAAGTAAGTCAGTTAACTTTAGTTAAACACACACTAGTTTAGCAGAGGATGCTAAACCGACACTAGTATTATCTCAAATCACACCTTCACTTAGCAATGAATACTAAACAAAGCTCACTCTCAAATTACGCATGCAGACTCTATGACGCAACACACAGCACAATGCAGCACTTAGCAATGAGGCTAATGCTAACACAAAGAAGATGAAATCTTGATTTCTGCTACCCATAGCTATGCTACACTGGATTATGGTATAAAAATATTGCAACACTGTGAACTACCACGGCCTCACACGGGGCACCAATTATGTTGGTCTGCACCCCGGGGTTTGCAGCCAATCACAGCTTGTGATTCAGGTGACTCATGTTTTCACACCTGGATGTGGAACAGAATTGGTTTCCCCTCACCCCCATGTAACCTCATGGTCCTTTGTCCTGGGTAAACTCGAGTTAGGCTTACAAGTTTACATGTAGGCCTTAGTCCTGGCCCTTTTTCTGTCGAGGGTCTGCATGGAGCATCTGTGACCCCAACAAGACCAACTTATCACATCTGCCTATTCGTTCTCGTAGGACCTCCTAGGCAGAGGGTGCAGGCGGACAGGGGGTACCTTACCTCGGTTACGTCCAAGTCAACATCCAGTTCCCAGAGGCCATCATGGGGAAGAATGAAATCGTTGATACTTTAGCTCTAGTCGTGCCTGACCACGGAACAAACATCCCCCTCTTGATTGGCACTAACACACTACACGCCTTGAATGAAAAGTGTGCAGTAGCCTCTATCCCATCTCATCCTTGCAGCACATCTGACTCTGCCAAAATCAGCTTTGACTTCAGTGACTCCCCTTTGCCTGAAGAGAGGAAAGAGACAATAACAAGGACGTTAAACTCTGTGTCAGATGCTTTTGCACTACTGGAGTCAAGCAGTGTATACGACGTTCAGACCCAACCTATTTAAACAAAGGCCGAGACCCATCCGTGCTTCTGATTATGAGGCAGGTCGACTCCAAGTGAACAACATCATAAGCCACAAAAAGTCTTTTTGCTTCTCCAATTGTGGTGGTAAAGAAAAAGAATGGTGACATCAGGCTGTGCATTATTATCGTAAACTGAACAGGCAAACTATCAAGGACGCATATGATTTACCCAACACAGAGGAGGCGTTTCAGCCTTGACTGGAGCCAAGTGGTTCTAAATCATGGACCTTAAGTCTGGTTATTATCAAGTGGAGATGGAGGAGGAGGACAAGTGTAAAACTGCCTTTGTGACGCCAATAGGCTTTTGGGCAAAGCCGGGCAGATTTTGTGCAACCTCTAGTTCCTGCATATAAGTGAATAAAAATGAAACCACTGGTTCCTCTGCTTAGCAGGTGACGTTTGATTGGCAGCCAAGGCTTCCTATTGACTTTCGGTCTGAAGCCAGAGCAATGCAGTAAAATGCCCCACTTTAAATCCAGTTCCAGAGCCACCAGCTCATCATTAGACCCCGTTCAGTAAAGTCATGATCGGTCAGTTGTGTTCTGGAAAAACAAACGGTGGCTAATAATTGTTGCGTCGTCAGCTTTGACCAGTTTCAACTGTGTGAGGTATCAGATGTCACCTTTGTTGGCGGGTTGTTGTTCTGGAAGCTGTTCTACGGTTGCCGTCATTTCCAAGGAAGCGGCGACAGCTGAGTCTGGTTTACTGAAGGTGCCGTGTGAGTTGGCGTTGAGCCGTCGGTGAACAGTCAACGCTCTAACGGTTCAGGACAAGCAGCACCAGGAAAGCAGAGAGCTACAAAGTGTGTAGACGTCAGCAGGGGGAGCGTCGCAGGGCTGTGAAAAAGCCGTCTCTGTGATCAGGTTCCTCCTCCTGATGACTGAACCCAGACATCACAGCTCAGCTCTTCCTGCTGTAGCTCACACTTCAACGCTGCAGACATGATGCCTCTGTTCAGCTCAGTGCTGCTGGCTGCTATGTGCCTTGGTATGAACACAACTGTGCTTCTGTCACAGCAACATGTTTCTCTAGCAGCACTAACACAGTTTGTTGTTTTGCAGAAAGCAGAGCACAGACAGACAATGTGCTGCAACCAGGAGGAGACGTGACTGGTACAGAGGGAGGCACAGTAACGCTGGACTGTTTCTACAACAGCAGTTCATCAAATGACTATCTCTACTGGTACAAACAGGACGGACACAGGAAACCTACATTCATCCTGAGCCAGTTTAAGATTGGTCAAGGAAGAACAGAGGATGAATTCAAGGACAGATTTTCATCCACACTGAATCCCACCGTTAGATCAGTTCCTCTGAAGATCCAGAAGCTTCAAGCGTCTGACTCTGCTGTGTACTACTGTGCTGTGAGGCCCACAGTGACAGGAAACACCACAACTCTGTACAAAAACCTCTGGAGCAGAGACAACACAACATCCACTAGAGGGAGACTCACTCTGACCAACTGGGTTGGGATCAAACTCTCTAGAATCAGCAGAGAAGCACAGAAGAGACGTGAAGATCCAGATGTAGGAGGAGGCAGAGACTCAGGGAGGAGCTGAGCTGGTATAAAACTAGGTTTTTATGACAAACGTGTAAAAATCAGCAGCAGGGTCGTCCATCAGATCCTCAGTTTCCTTCTTCACTCCACGAATCTTGTCTCAACACTTTTCAAATGCACGACCCTGAATAATGCAACTTCTCTCTCATATCTAATTATTGTGCAAGTCGAAAGAAATTGTAAAACGACAACAACGTGAGCAAACTGTCAAACAACAGTTAACAGTGATTATGGAAACAGCAGATGTTGAACCAACCAGACCTGTGGAAATAAAGCTGTCTCCAGAGCTGTGGGCCTCCACAGATCCACATACAACATTCATACAAAAGAGCAGGAACAACAGGGAACCTTCCCAAAGGTCTGAGCTTCCCCCATTCTGAAACGAAATCCAAGATCTGTCACCAAAGGTGAAAACTGGACGTGTCGGCTGATGGGGAACATGCTTTGATGTTTCACTGCGACTTGCTGTATATGAGGGACACATGGATTCTGGACCAAGACACAACCTGCCATTTACCCGCTGCCCTTTCATGCCCAGGAAGATCAAGACCACGTCACTAGTGTCCACGAAGGACACACTGAACCACCTGCAAGGTGGAGGACGAGTGGCGGTAGTTGAGTTTACCCACGACCCTCAGCCCTTTGTTGAAACGTTTCTGCGCTGGACAGACGTCCAGATGCCATAACTGCACGTTCACACAACCTCACGTTGATGACTGAGAATCTTCACCGACAGAAGGTCCAGTTTTCTCCCAGCACTGTACCAGGCTCCTCCTACTGCCTGCATGTGGCAGCTTGACGTCAGTTTGGTTCCAGCTGTGAGCGTCAGACCAAGCACTGCTTCCTCCTGCATCAGCACAGTGTTCGCTCCTGGAAACATGGACACACTCGCTGCAGTTTTGTTCTTTTCAGCTCTCGTAGGTACGTATGTTAAGAGAAAACCCGAAACTGAACATGTGATAAACTTCATTTATGGTGAATTGTTTTCAAATGTGCTCATTTAGATGCCAGTGGTACTATTACTGTGTTACTATGTCATCAAACGCTTCCTCTCTAGGTAGAACCTTGGGAGATGATATTACTGCCATCGACGCTGAAGTGTTGTCATCGGAGGGTCGTGACGTTACTCTCTCCTGTAACTACTCAGTTAAAGCTAATAATCTCCAGTGGTACCGGCAGGATGCCGGATCAGCTCCTCGGTATCTTCTCCTGATCACTGACGTGAAACAGCCGAAGGTCATACAAGCAAAACCTTCAAACCCTCGACTCACTGCGAAACTGAACGAGGAGAGAAATCGAGTGGATCTGCAGATCGTCTCAGCTCGAGCGTCTGACTCTGCTGTGTACTACTGTGCTGTGAGGCCCACAGTGACAGGAAACACCACAACTCTGTACAAAAACCTCTGGAGCAGAGACAACACAACATCCACTAGAGGGAGACTCACTCTCACCAACCTTCACACCACAAACGCTCCAACAACATTTGCTTCAGTTCATCAGCTGACTTCACCTGACTCCGCCCACTGAAGACCAGCTGGACCAATGAGATGGTGTCTCCAGAGCAGACGTGTTGGAGAACCTCAAAGCACCATCATCCTGATGCTGAGGAGAAGGGCTGTGCAGCAGAGAGGCTGTTCAGTTGTTTCCTTCAGTGGAAGAACATTGTTCATCTGCTGAGTGTTTGGCTCCAACTCCTCCAACGACATGTTGCTTTACCTCTGTCTCTGTTTCTCTCACTTCACAGGTGAGTTCATAACAAACCTCAGTCACTCATTGTTTAATATATTTCATCCATTATCGCCAATGTCCAGTTTATTCAGTGAAGAGCATCCGTTTAATCGTCTGCTGTTAGAATTTCTTACAGTCTCTGACATTAATTTCACCTTTTTTGCAGCCAGTGTTTCCATGAACAGTATAAATCCAGAAAAAGCTGAAGAAGTTGTTACAGAAGGAAGAAACATCACGTTGACCTGTAAATATAATGGTTCTATCTACAATATCCAGTGGTACCGGCAACACCACAGAACCCGACCAGACTTCCTGCTCTACATCACAGAGGGAGGAGTGATTCATCCAAGTGATTCTGATTTCTCAGCTCACATCGATAAAACAGACAAACGTGTGGATCTGAAGATCGTCTCTGCTGCAGCGTCTGACTCTGCTGTGTACTACTGTGCTGTGAGGCCCACAGTGACAGGAAACACCACAACTCTGTACAAAAACCTCTGGAGCAGAGACAACACAACATCCACTAGAGGGAGACTCACTCTGACCAACTGGGTTGGGATCAAACTCTCTAGAATCAGCAGAGGTGACAGAAGAGACGTGAAGATCCAGATGTAGGAGGAGGCAGAGACTCAGGGAGGAGCTGAGCTGGGACTGAACATAGAAGAGACACAAACGTCTAATTCAACAGTTCAGGAGAAGAGACTGAATCATTGCATCTAATAAACATGGCGTCATTAAAGTGGCTCCATCTCCTGTTACTGTTCATTACTATTAAAGGTGAGACTCAGTTCAATGCTATTAAATACAATGTGTGTGTTTCATGGTCTGGATGTTTTCAACCAACGTGTTTCCTCCTTCAGGTGTCAGCTGTGGAGATCTCACTCCTGTCAGAGCTGAAGAGTTCAGCGTAGAAGGCAGCAGCGTTACTCTGTCCTACACATACTCCACTAAAGCTACTAGTGATTATTTCTACTGGTACCGACAGTATCCAGGAAAACCACCACAGTTCCTCATCTCTCACTCTGGGAAAGGAACAAAGCTGCAAAATTCAACTTCTAGTGTGTCGTTCAACGTGACCAAGGACAACACGCAGATGCATCTGCAGATCTCGTCTGCTGCAGCGTCTGACTCTGCTGTGTACTACTGTGCTGTGAGGCCCACAGTGACAGGAAACACCACAACTCTGTACAAAAACCTCTGGAGCAGAGACAACACAACATCCACTAGAGGGAGACTCACTCTGACCAACCTTCACACCACAAACGCTCCAACAACTACAGTCAGACTCCTCCAACAGCACAGTTCAGTACTTAACATCATGTTTGTGATGGTTTAAGTCTCATCTGTTGAACTGATTCCAATTTGTTCATGATCAATCTTCCATCCACACAAAAATTATCTTTCAAGTTCTACAGGGTTCTGTGCTTGGTTCAATACTTTTCAGTCTCCTCTCAGTAATATTATTCGGAAACTTTCACTGCTATGCAGACGATACTCAGTTATATTTGTCCATAAAACCAGAGGAAACAAACCAATTAGTCAAACTTGTGTAACAGACATCAAATCCTGGATGTCCCATAACTTCCTACAACTGAATTCAGATCTAACTGAGGTTATTTATTATAATTGATGCTAAAACCACAGAGACTCATTATTGAGTCAGATTGTTTCTCTGGATGACATAACGTTAGCTTCAGGTTCTACTGTAGGAACCTTGGTGTCATCTTTGGCCCAGTTCTCTCCTTTACATCCTACATTATAGAATCTCTAAACCTCCTACTTCCACCTGAGGAATGTTGCTAAAATGAGGAGCATCCTGTCACAGAGTGATGCTGAAACATGAATCCCTGCATTAGTTCCTCCAGGCTGGACGACTGTGTCTCCCTGCTCCTAGTTTGAACCAGTGACTCTTTAAAAGCCTCCAGTTAATTCAAATGCTGCAGCAGAGTCTGACTGGACTCAGGAAGAGACGTCACATTTCTCCTACATCAGCTTCTCTGTCCTGTCAAATCTAGGATAGGATTTAATTCTTCTCCTCACGTCCAAAGCTCTTCATAATAAAGCTCCATCTAACGGCATGATTAACATCTCGTGTGTGGACAGTTAGCAGTGTCTCTGAGAAAAGACCGCAAACCCTGGAAGACATCCAAGTCCTCAAAGGCACGAAACACATCAGCAAACTAGCAATTTGTCCTCAGCGCGATGGGCTTATTTGAGAAGTTTACCGCTGTCATGGGCACCACCTGTCACCACAAAGAGGTGTCACAAGGCGGCCCACCAACGCACCCCTCCGCTCTCAAGTAGTAGGCTCGACCAAGCGACACCGGGACTTTGGAAGGTCGTCGACCCCGGACCAGGTGCTCACGTCTGGGCAAAAGTGTGACTGCTTGAGTTTAAGCTTTGAGCTTAACGGTCCCCGTCTCATCTGGAACCTTACCCCCCCAGCGCTGCACATTCGTAAACATCGACAGAAACATCTTAACGTCAGGGCTGCACATCATCAGCTCATGAGTAGAGCGATAGCAGGACGAGACACGTGCTCCATGCGTAAACTGTTAAAAGGGGACTTTTACAAGTTGCCTCCTCGGTGACAGAGTTGCCGACATGTTCACGCTGCTTAGACAAACGTCTGTGAATACATTACGGCATATTGAGGCCGTTGCTCTGACGTGAAGCGACCTCCTCTCAGTCAGGCGGCGCCAACTGAGAGCTACAGCGCGATGACGCAAATCAACAGCTTCTTACAGTGACAGTGCAGCATAACAAGCCCAGTACAGGGAAACTTTACACAAGTATTCACAGGAGAACGATGGGAAACACTGAAACCAGGATTTTGGTGATGTTTCAACCAGTAATAATCTGGCCTGTCCTAACAGTTTAACACTGGTTACACCTCCATGTCCACACGTCACTGACTTGGTCTCTGTTGCTATTGAAGTGTTCAATTCATTGGTTGGCTCCCATTAAAAGCTGCTCTATGTGGGATTAGTTGGGTTTAGTTGCGTCAGGTCTTAAACCTCATTTGTAAAGAGCCTCGAGATCACTGCTGGCGCTAGAGAAATAAAGTTGAACTGAACTGAATGAAACCAGCGGCCTGGTGGTGGACAGCGGGTCCATCAACTGGTGCTGCCAGCATGTTTGCAGCAGGACGTGTTCCAGCAGCTGCACACTTACCAGGGTCTCCAGGGGCCGAAAGGACGACTGCGCCAAACATGCGACGGACGCAGTGAAGAACACGCAGCCGAAGGTTCCGGCGCCGATGGGGCACCTGTTGGCTGCAGGGCCAATGAAATCCTGGCCCTGGATTTCTCTCTGTCAGAGCCTGCAGGGAACAGGTTCTGGTAATAACTGATGTCTTCTAAGTCCACAGGTGATCCCCACTGGAGACCAAGGGGCCTCTGCGGTGGCAGGTATTCTGCTTGAAGAGTGGTTCTACAAATAAGGGTCCCAGCCCGAATACATTCAGACCAGGGTGGAAGCCTTGAGCGTCCCGGTTCAGCAGTTATGTGACTTGTATGACAGCCATAAGAGCAGAACTACCCCCTACCACCCACAACCACCCAGTCAGCTTCTCTGCTTCTGCACAGAACAGTCATCTGTACCCACTGACCTGAAACGACATCAGCAACTAACACGAGCCATCGAACTGTCCACCTGCCACAAAGCTAGCGGCTAACAGCTGCTAAGCATAAAGCGTGAGGAGAAAGACAGCAAGAAGGAGAAGAAGAGCCTCAGAAACGAGCTCTTCCCCCTCTGACGCTCGTGTCCTGCTGCCTCCACTAGAGGAGCTTCACTACTTCTGCTCTGTTCAGCCTCTGTGTCAGTACTAACTGCTGCTGTGAAGAGAACAAGTCTCAGACCCGACGCTGAACATCAGCTGCTTTCTCCTGCTGATTCCAACCTTGTTGTAGAGATGGATCGTTGGCTGTGGATGATTCTCGCTGCTCTTTGCTACGGTGAGACACAAATGAACAGCGTTTATTGTTATGTGGAAACTCACCACCTGAGTCCTGAGCACGAAGAAGCTTCATTGTTACCTATGACATGTTTTGTGTGTCAGTAACGGGTCAAAGCGGCTGATGGTTCTCCTTTAATGCTCTTTGTTGATCATCTGGTCCTCTGCTTGTTCTGTTCTTCCCCAGAGAGTAAAGGAGAAGACGAAGTCATCCAGACAACAGGAGCCGTCACTGCTACTGAAGGAGACACCGTGACGCTCAACTGCACATTCAAGACCAGCATTTCCACGAGTCCATACTTGTTCTGGTACAAACAAGGAAGAAATGATTTCCCTAAGTACATTTTACGTCGCGACACTTTCGGGACAAAAGACAACGCCCCAGAGCTTCCAAAAGAAAGGTTTGATGCTGCCATTGAAGGGAAATCAGTTCCTCTGAAGATCCAGAAGCTTCAAGCGTCTGACTCTGCTGTGTACTACTGTGCTCTGCAGCCCACAGTGACAGGAAACACCACAACTCTGTACAAAAACCTCTGGAGCAGAGACAACACAACATCCACTAGAGGGAGACTCACTCTCACCAACCTTCACACCACAAACGCTCCAACAACATTTGCTTCAGTTCATCAGCTGACTTCACCTGACTCCGCCCACTGAAGACCAGCTGGACCAATGAGATGGTGTCTCCAGAGCAGACGTGTTGGAGGACCTCAAAGCACCATCATCCTGATGCTGAGGAGAAGGGCTGTGCAGCAGAGAGGCTGTTCAGTTGTTTCCTTCCGTGGAAGAACATTGTTCATCTGCTGAGTGTTTGGCTCCAACTCCTCCAACGACATGTTGCTTTACCTCTGTCTCTGTTTCTCTCACTTCACAGGTGAGTTCACTACGAACCAGTGGCTCCTTTAACACCAGGACATTGTCACTGTCGTCTTCTCTCGGTCTCGTGGACAATGTTCATCTAACGGCTTCGTCTTTTTCCAGGACTAACAGCTGGAGACAAAATCTCTCCTGTAAAACGTGACGTCAGTGGAAGAGAAGGAGAATCTGTCTCACTCACATGTGAATATGACACAACTGAGGATGGTGTTGAACTTCACTGGTACAAACATCATTCTGACCTTCAGGCTCCTCAGTTCATTCTCTATAAAGGAGCAAAGAGATACAATACTGAACATATCCCTGATAAACGATACGGGTCCCAAACTTCACCCTCCTCCACTGAACTGACCATCAGTGACCTAACCCTGGCAGACACAGCTCTCTACTACAGTGCTCTACAAACACAGTGACACAAAGCGTAGGAGAGGCCGTACAAAAACCTGAGCACAGATATCTGACGGCTCTTCAAAGAGGAGGGAAGTGGTGTCAAACCACGGCTTCATCACAGGGAGTCTGGTGGTTCCTGTTTACCAGAGTCTCTGTGGTTACAGCTGCCAATCAAACGCTGTGGGAGGAGTCACACGAGCACCGAATCAACCACAAAGCAACACATGATTCACAGAAACACAGACAGACCAACTTAATCCTCTTCATCCACTGGGTCATTAGGACAGAATGGCTTCCTTCCATCGTTCACCAAGTAGAGCTGCCCCCTAAAAACTAACATCAAACATCAGGATGTAGAAAAACTAGAATCAGCTGTAACAGCTGACGTTTCTACCAGGTTGTAACATCGGCTGAGTGAAGCTTCTGTAGTGGAAAACATTAGTATATGTTAGTGGGTTTAGGATCCATTTAGAGTAGAATAGATATTGTTTAGGCCTTGTTCATTTCCAGGGAATATGATTTTACAGGATGCTTGCTGGCCTTGGGCTCTGAGGATATCTGACCAAAACATTCTGACCTGGTAACCAAAGCAATGGAGACAAAACAAGTGGCTGTAATCACAAATGTTTGCATTTGGTCTGACACAAACTGAGAGATTAAAACATGCGTAGAGACAACTCGTTTTTCTGTGGTCAGGCCTCTCTGCGCGCTAGCAAGCATCCTCCCTGCAGGAAGAAGGTGACTCCGCACATCTGCCTTTGCATCCTTTCATCTCAGCACTGAGAATAAATCTGCAATTGATTGGCTGAAACCTAAAGCTGCCTCAGCTTGAGTTCTTCTGAGTTGGGACATCTCTAACCACTACACTTCCACCAAGCCATGATTTTTATATTTGATCAGCAGACACCAAATAATATATTGTAGCGACCCAGCAAGTGTTTAATGTGCATGGCTTATGTAAGTTAGTGTTATTAGGTGTCTTGTTGTTTAAGTTTGGTCATGTGGAACGTGTGTTTTGGCCGGCACCGTATGGGAGGGTGCTGTGTGTAGCAGTGACCCCCGGTGACTGGCCACTATGTGTTTTCAAAATAAAGTGAGAAAAGGCAAAAGCTGTCGCTTCTTGAATTCACAAGTGTTCTCTCATCCGTCTGTCGTTTTGGACAGTTCCCTCTGCTAGCACCCAAGCTAGCCATTTAGCTTAGCTGCTAAAGTTAGCTAGGGCTAGTTTAGCTTCCGCTCCACCGCAAACCGCTACATTGGGGTCAGAAGTAGGATTTGGCCGTCTAGTAGATGCCACAATGGAGCGAAGCATAGGCGAATTAGAGCGAGCAGTCATGGAGAGTAGCATGCTGCTAAAGCACCTCAAGCAGACTGATGATTCGCGCCGACCTGACCAGTGTGGCCTGGTCTGCACCCTGTTACCCCGACCAAGGGAGGCGCGAACTGTTACCCGTGACGCCGGTAAAGCTACCACGTTACAACGGACTGAGCCTCCTGGACCTTTACCTCACCCAGGTCGAGTTGGCCGCCCTCCACGGGGGATGGAGCGACAATGAAACAGCTACCCATCTGGCTCTGGAGGGTCCTGCCTTGCAAGTGCTTGCTGACCTACTTCCAGAGGATCGACGAGAGCTCCAAGCCATCACTGCCGCTCTTAAGCGTCGTTTCGGGCAGAGGATCTCCGCTGAGCAGAACAGACAACAGCTAGCTAACTGCCACAGACGAGATGGAGACAGCTTAGGGGTCTTTGTCGCTGACGTGCACCTCTATGCCCAACGCGGCTACCCCACCTTCCCAGCTGCAGCCCGGGAGGAACTGAGCCATCGCTCTTTTCTGCAGGGATCAACACCGGAGCAGCTTCGTCAGCACGTCCGCCTGTCAAGAGTGTCAAGAGGAGATACTGGGGGCTGGACCACTAACGGGCAAACGGATACGGCATGAGGCTGTGAGGGACCCCGTTCCCAACCACCCGTCCAAATAGACCCTCAGTGAGATGTTGTGGACTGTGTCTCTGCCCCTCGACCTGATGAAACTATTACCGCTGTGGCAGAGCAGAACAGACTGCTGCAGGACTTTACAGACATTTTCGCTGCACAAGGACAGGCCTGGTGCAGCATCACATTGACACTGACGACGCGCCTCCCATTCGCTTGCAACCTCATAACCTGCCGCTGGTGAAACACCAAGCCCCCCGGGACCTGATCGAGAGCATGAGAGCTAACGACATCATCAAGCCCTCGGACAGCCCCTGGGCTGCACCAATGGTTATGGTGCGGAAGAAGACTGGAGAGTGGTGCCCCTGTGTGGACTATAGGCGCCAGTGACAAAAAAGGACTCCTACCCACTGCCCCGCGTCGAAGATGCCCTGGACTATGTGGCTGGATCCTGCTGGTTCAGCTCTTTGGACTGCAGTGCAGTGCCCAAAGACTGCCTTTACCATAGGGCAAGGACTGTGGCAGTTTAAAGTAATGCCATTTGGACTGTACAATGCCCCCGCCACCTTTGAACGGTTGATGGAACGTGTTCTCAAGGACATTCCACAGAGCCTGCTGCACGCAAGGAGTTTCGAGGACGCCATCAGCAACCTCGCTGGAGTCTTCACGGCTATTCGTCAGGCTGGACTGCGGCTTAACCCAGCAAAATGCAACTTGCTGGCGAGAGAGACTCAGTTCCTGGGGCACGTGGTCAACGAGCATGGGGTGATCACGGACCGGGCCAAGGTGACTGCACTTAAGTAGTGGCCCCAGCCAACTACCACGAGTGAGCTGAGGAGTTTTAATGGCTTAGCCTCCTATTACAGGAGTTTTTTTAGACTTTGCCACCATCGCCAGTCCCCTCCACCGAGTGACCGAGAAGGGCCGGTGGTCTGAGGCCTGCGCGGTGGCTTTCCAGCAGTTGAAGGTGGCTCTCTAGGAGGCTCCTGTCCTGGCATACTCCGACCCGCAGCAGCCATTCATTGTTGATACTGATGCCAGTGGGGTGGGAATCGGAGCGGGACTTTCCCAAGGGGAAGGCAGGAGAACGTGTGGTGGCCAACTACAGCTGCAGTTTGAGCCGCTCTGAAAGAAACTACTGTGTCACCAGGCGAGAACTGTTGGCTGTGGTCCTGGCTTTACGACGCTTCAGGCTTCACCTTGAGGACCGTCCACACATCTCATCTGGCTGCTCAACTTCAAGCAGCCCGAGGGTCAGGTGGCGAGATGGCTGGAGATCCTCCAGGAATATGACTTTGAGATCCAACACCGGCCGGGGCGACAGCATGGCAATGCTGATGCTCTCTCCCGACGGCCTTGTCTCCCTGATGAGTGTCGCTACTGTGGCTGCCAGGAGGAACGAGTAATGAGGACAGTCACGTGTATGAATACCAGGCGTGATTGCAAGGGATGGAGCAGGCTGAATCAGGTGGTAGTGTAAAATCCAAAGGGTTTATTGTTGAACAGAACACTAGGTGAGGCAGAATGGCAGAGCGAGAACATAAACAGGAGCAACACGAAACATGGACAGGACGTATAGCGCGTAGCAGCAAAGTCTCTGGGGAAGAAAACTCTTCTTCAGTCCGTGCAGAAACAAAATGTTCAAAAGGAGGAAACCAAGGTCGAGCCGAACCGGCTGATTAACTTATAGGAACTCACTCACGAGTCGTGGTCAAAAAAGGCAAATAGGATTCGTGGTCGAGGGCGGAAGCAGGATTCGTGGTTCAGAGGAGTCGAGATGCGCAGCCAAGGGTGTAAGCAGGTATCGTGGTCGAGGAGAGCGGTCAGGATCTGTGGTCTAGAGTCCGGTGTGAACCTCGACGATCTGGCAGAGAGTAGACTGAGAAGCGGGCTTAAGAAACAGGCAGGGAACAGGTGCAGGGAATCAAGCAGGTGTGAATGAACAGACAGGTGCGTGGTGATGACGGGGGTGTGGTGAGTGGAGATTCACCCAGCGAGGATCTGATCTGCAGCCTTGCCGATCGTGACAGAGGACAGTCGCATTGAAAGGTTCGTTGCACAGGTAGTGCATAGTAATAAGAAGCCTGATTTCCCTTCTGAAGCTGTGAGGGCAGTGGGCCACAGACATCAGTGTGCGGCACCATCTGATTCAGAACCTGATATAGTGCAACCGCCTGCACATTGAGGGCGTTGCCCCTGAGGACTCCAGGCAGGTTTCAGTCAAAATGATGTACTAGGGACGTGTCCAGTTGATGCTGAGAGTGATCGGTTAGTTAGAACTGATGAGGTTCTATACAGGAAACGAAACAGTCAGGCAGGGCCAACCTACCAACTTGTCCTTCCAGTGAACCACAGGAAAGTGATGCTTGATGGTCTCCACGATGCTGTTGGACATGTGGGCATTGACAGAACCTTGGATCCAGTCCATGCACAATTCTACTATGGTGATGGATGTAAATACAAGGATCAGGACTCGTGAAAGGCGTCTCAGGAGAAAGGCCCGGGTGGAGCGAAGGGCTCCACTAGTTACTGAGCGTTAGCAGAGCGACCAGGGTCGTGATTTTGAATCTGCCCTAATTAAAGACCTGTGCTCCTTGCTGGGCATTAAAAAGACAAGGACTACGCCTCATCATCCACGCGGCAAAGGAAAGGTTGGAAAGGTTCAACCGAACTCTCCTGGAAGTGCTGGGCCCACTCGAAGAAGAAGATAAAGCCAGAAGGAGAGATTTTGTGCAACCTCTAGTTCCTGCATATAAGTGAATAAAAATGAAACCACTGGTTCCTCTGCTTAGCAGGTGACGTTTGGTAGGCAGCCAAGGCTTCCTATTGACTTTCGGTCTGAAGCCAGAGCAATGCAGTAAAATGCCCCACTTTAAATCCAGTTCCAGAGCCACCAGCTCATCATTAGACCCCGTTCAGTAAAGTCATGATCGGTCAGTTGTGTTCTGGAAAAACAAACGGTGGCTAATAATTGTTGCGTCGTCAGCTTTGACCAGTTTCAACTGTGTGAGGTATCAGATGTCACCTTTGTTGGCGGGTTGTTGTTCTGGAAGCTGTTCTACGGTTGCCGTCATTTCCAAGGAAGCGGCGACAGCTGAGTCTGGTTTACTGAAGGTGCCGTGTGAGTTGGCGTTGAGCCGTCGGTGAACAGTCAACGCTCTAACGGTTCAGGACAAGCAGCACCAGGAAAGCAGAGAGCTACAAAGTGTGTAGACGTCAGCAGGGGGAGCGTCGCAGGGCTGTGAAAAAGCCGTCTCTGTGATCAGGTTCCTCCTCCTGATGACTGAACCCAGACATCACAGCTCAGCTCTTCCTGCTGTAGCTCACACTTCAACGCTGCAGACATGATGCCTCTGTTCAGCTCAGTGCTGCTGGCTGCTATGTGCCTTGGTATGAACACAACTGTGCTTCTGTCACAGCAACATGTTTCTCTAGCAGCACTAACACAGTTTGTTGTTTTGCAGAAAGCAGAGCACAGACAGACAATGTGCTGCAACCAGGAGGAGACGTGACTGGTACAGAGGGAGGCACAGTAACGCTGGACTGTTTCTACAACAGCAGTTCATCAAATGACTATCTCTACTGGTACAAACAGGACGGACACAGGAAACCTACATTCATCCTGAGCCAGTTTAAGATTGGTCAAGGAAGAACAGAGGATGAATTCAAGGACAGATTTTCATCCACACTGAATCCCACCGTTAGATCAGTTCCTCTGAAGATCCAGAAGCTTCAAGCGTCTGACTCTGCTGTGTACTACTGTGCTCTGCAGCCCACAGTGACAGGAAACACCACAACTCTGTACAAAAACCTCTGGAGCAGAGACAACACAACATCCACTAGAGGGAGACTCACTCTGACCAACTGGGTTGGGATCAAACTCTCTAGAATCAGCAGAGGTGACAGAAGAGACGTGAAGATCCAGATGTAGGAGGAGGCAGAGACTCAGGGAGGAGCTGAGCTGGTATAAAACTAGGTTTTTATGACAAACGTGTAAAAATCAGCAGCAGGGTCGTCCATCAGATCCTCAGTTTCCTTCTTCACTCCACGAATCTTGTCTCAACACTTTTCAAATGCACGACCCTGAATAATGCAACTTCTCTCTCATATCTAATTATTGTGCAAGTCGAAAGAAATTGTAAAACGACAACAACGTGAGCAAACTGTCAAACAACAGTTAACGGTGATTATGGAAACAGCAGATGTTGAACCAACCAGACCTGTGGAAATAAAGCTGTCTCCAGAGCTGTGGGCCTCCACAGATCCACATACAACATTCATACAAAAGAGCAGGAACAACAGGGAACCTTCCCAAAGGTCTGAGCTTCCCCCATTCTGAAACGAAATCCAAGATCTGTCACCAAAGGTGAAAACTGGACGTGTCGGCTGATGGGGAACATGCTTTGATGTTTCACTGCGACTTGCTGTATATGAGGGACACATGGATTCTGGACCAAGACACAACCTGCCATTTACCCGCTGCCCTTTCATGCCCAGGAAGATCAAGACCACGTCACTAGTGTCCACGAAGGACACACTGAACCACCTGCAAGGTGGAGGACGAGTGGCGGTAGTTGAGTTTACCCACGACCCTCAGCCCTTTGTTGAAACGTTTCTGCGCTGGACAGACGTCCAGATGCCATAACTGCACGTTCACACAACCTCACGTTGATGACTGAGAATCTTCACCGACAGAAGGTCCAGTTTTCTCCCAGCACTGTACCAGGCTCCTCCTACTGCCTGCATGTGGCAGCTTGACGTCAGTTTGGTTCCAGCTGTGAGCGTCAGACCAAGCACTGCTTCCTCCTGCATCAGCACAGTGTTCGCTCCTGGAAACATGGACACACTCGCTGCAGTTTTGTTCTTTTCAGCTCTCGTAGGTACGTATGTTAAGAGAAAACCCGAAACTGAACATGTGATAAACTTCATTTATGGTGAATTGTTTTCAAATGTGCTCATTTAGATGCCAGTGGTACTATTACTGTGTTACTATGTCATCAAACGCTTCCTCTCTAGGTAGAACCTTGGGAGATGATATTACTGCCATCGACGCTGAAGTGTTGTCATCGGAGGGTCGTGACGTTACTCTCTCCTGTAACTACTCAGTTAAAGCTAATAATCTCCAGTGGTACCGGCAGGATGCCGGATCAGCTCCTCGGTATCTTCTCCTGATCACTGACGTGAAACAGCCGAAGGTCATACAAGCAAAACCTTCAAACCCTCGACTCACTGCGAAACTGAACGAGGAGAGAAATCGAGTGGATCTGCAGATCGTCTCAGCTCGAGCGTCTGACTCTGCTGTGTACTACTGTGCTCTGCAGCCCACAGTGACAGGAAACACCACAACTCTGTACAAAAACCTCTGGAGCAGAGACAACACAACATCCACTAGAGGGAGACTCACTCTGACCAACTGGGTTGGGATCAAACTCTCTAGAATCAGCAGAGGTGACAGAAGAGACGTGAAGATCCAGATGTAGGAGGAGGCAGAGACTCAGGGAGGAGCTGAGCTGGGACTGAACATAGAAGAGACACAAACGTCTAATTCAACAGTTCAGGAGAAGAGACTGAATCATTGCATCTATTAAACATGGCGTCATTGAAGTGGCTCCATCTCCTGTTACTGTTCATTACTATTAAAGGTGAGACTCAGTTCAATGCTATTAAATACAATGTGTGTGTTTCATGGTCTGGATGTTTTCAACCAACGTGTTTCCTCCTTCAGGTGTCAGCTGTGGAGATCTCACTCCTGTCAGAGCTGAAGAGTTCAGCGTAGAAGGCAGCAGCGTTACTCTGTCCTACACATACTCCACTAAAGCTACTAGTGATTATTTCTACTGGTACCGACAGTATCCAGGAAAACCACCACAGTTCCTCATCTCTCACTCTGGGAAAGGAACAAAGCTGCAAAATTCAACTTCTAGTGTGTCGTTCAACGTGACCAAGGACAACACGCAGATGCATCTGCAGATCTCGTCTGCTGCAGCGTCTGACTCTGCTGTGTACTACTGTGCTGTGAGGCCCACAGTGACAGGAAACACCACAACTCTGTACAAAAACCTCTGGAGCAGAGACAACACAACATCCACTAGAGGGAGACTCACTCTCACCAACCTTCACACCACAAACGCTCCAACAACATTTGCTTCAGTTCATCAGCTGACTTCACCTGACTCCGCCCACTGAAGACCAGCTGGACCAATGAGATGGTGTCTCCAGAGCAGACGTGTTGGAGGACCTCAAAGCACCATCATCCTGATGCTGAGGAGAAGGGCTGTGCAGCAGAGAGGCTGTTCAGTTGTTTCCTTCAGTGGAAGAACATTGTTCATCTGCTGAGTGTTTGGCTCCAACTCCTCCAACGACATGTTGCTTTACCTCTGTCTCTGTTTCTCTCACTTCACAGGTGAGTTCATAACAAACCTCAGTCACTCATTGTTTCATATATTTCATCCATTATCGCCAATGTCCAGTTTATTCAGTGAAGAGCATCCGTTTAATCGTCTGCTGTTAGAATTTCTTACAGTCTCTGACATTAATTTCACCTTTTTTGCAGCCAGTGTTTCCATGAACAGTATAAATCCAGAAAAAGCTGAAGAAGTTGTTACAGAAGGAAGAAACATCACGTTGACCTGTAAATATAATGGTTCTATCTACAATATCCAGTGGTACCGGCAACACCACAGATCCAGACCAGACTTCCTGCTCTACATCACAGAGGGAGGAGTGACTCATCCAAGTGATTCTGATTTCTCAGCTCACATCGATAAAACAGACAAACGTGTGGATCTGAAGATCGTCTCAGCTCGAGCGTCTGACTCTGCTGTGTACTACTGTGCTCTGCAGCCCACAGTGACAGGAAACACCACAACTCTGTACAAAAACCTCTGGAGCAGAGACAACACAACATCCACTAGAGGGAGACTCACTCTCACCAACCTTCACACCACAAACGCTCCAACAACTACAGTCAGACTCCTCCAACAACACAGTTCAATACTTAACATCATGTTTGTGATGGTTTAAGTCTCATCTGTTGAACTGATTCCAATTTGTTCATGATTAATCTTCCATCCACACAAAAATTATCTTTCAAGTTCTACAGGGTTCTGTGCTTGGTTCAATACTTTTCAGTCTCCTCTCAGTAATATTATTCGGAAACTTTCGCTGCTATGCAGACGATACTCAGTTATATTTGTCCATAAAACCAGAGGAAACAAACCAATTAGTCAAACTTGTGTAACAGACATCAAATCCTGGATGTCCCATAACTTCCTACAACTGAATTCAGATCAAACTGAGGTTTTTATAATTGGTGCTAAAACCACAGAGACTCATTATTGAATCAGGTTGTTTCTCTGGACGACATAACGTTAGCTTCAGGTTCTACTGTAGGAACCTTGGTGTCATCTTTGACCCAGTTCTCTCCTTTACATCCTACATTATAGAATCTCTAAACCTCCTACTTCCACCTGAGGAATGTTGCTAAAATGAGGAGCATCCTGTCACAGAGTGATGCTGAAACATGAATCCCTGCATTAGTTCCTCCAGGCTGGACGACTGTGTCTCCCTGCTCCTAGTTTTAACCAGTGACTCTTTAAAAGCCTCCAGTTAATTCAAATGCTGCAGCCAGAGTCTGACTGGACTCAGGAAGAGACGTCACATTTCTCCTACATCAGCTTCTCTGTCCTGTCAAATCTAGGATAGAATTTAATTCTTCTCCTCACGTCCAAAGCTCTTCATAATAAAGCTCCATCTAACGGCATGATTAACATCTCGTGTGTGGACAGTTAGCAGTGTCTCTGAGAAAAGACCGCAAACCCTGGAAGACATCCAAGTCCTCAAAGGCACGAAACACATCAGCAAACTAGCAATTTGTCCTCAGCGCGATGGGCTTATTTGAGAAGTTTACCGCTGTCATGGGCACCACCTGTCACCACAAAGAGGTGTCACAAGGCGGCCCACCAACGCACCCCTCCGCTCTCAAGTAGTAGGCTCGACCAAGCGACACCGGGACTTTGGAAGGTCGTCGACCCCGGACCAGGTGCTCACGTCTGGGCAAAAGTGTGACTGCTTGAGTTTAAGCTTTGAGCTTAACGGTCCCCGTCTCATCTGGAACCTTACCCCCCAGCGCTGCACATTCGTAAACATCGACAGAAGCATCTTAACGTCAGGGCTGCACATCATCAGCTCATGAGTAGAGCGATAGCAGGACGAGACACGTGCTCCATGCGTAAACTGTTAAAAGGGGACTTTTACAAGTTGCCTCCTCGGTGACAGAGTTGCCGACATGTTCACGCTGCTTAGACAAACGTCTGTGAATACATTACGGCATATTGAGGCCGTTGCTCTGACGTGAAGCGACCTCCTCTCAGTCAGGCGGCGCCAACTGAGAGCTACAGCGCGATGACGCAAATCAACAGCTTCTTACAGTGACAGTGCAGCATAACAAGCCCAGTACAGGGAAACTTTACACAAGTATTCACAGGAGAACGATGGGAAACACTGAAACCAGGATTTTGGTGATGTTTCAACCAGTAATAATCTGGCCTGTCCTAACAGTTTAACACTGGTTACACCTCCATGTCCACACGTCACTGACTTGGTCTCTGTTGCTATTGAAGTGTTCAATTCATTGGTTGGCTCCCATTAAAAGCTGCTCTATGTGGGATTAGTTGGGTTTAGTTGCGTCAGGTCTTAAACCTCATTTGTAAAGAGCCTCGAGATCACTGCTGGCGCTAGAGAAATAAAGTTGAACTGAACTGAATGAAACCAGCGGCCTGGTGGTGGACAGCGGGTCCATCAACTGGTGCTGCCAGCATGTTTGCAGCAGGACGTGTTCCAGCAGCTGCACACTTACCAGGGTCTCCAGGGGCCGAAAGGACAACTGCGCCAAACATGCGACGGACGCAGTGAAGAACACGCAGCCGAAGGTTCCGGCGCCGATGGGGCACCTGTTGGCTGCAGGGCCAATGAAATCCTGGCCCTGGATTTCTCTCTGTCAGAGCCTGCAGGGAACAGGTTCTGGTAATAACTGATGTCTTCTAAGGCCACAGGTGATCCCCACTGGAGACCAAGGGGCCTCTGCGGTGGCAGGTATTCTGCTTGAAGAGTGGTTCTACAAATAAGGGTCCCAGCCCGAATACATTCAGACCAGGGTGGAAGCCTTGAGCGTCCCGGTTCAGCAGTTATGTGACTTGTATGACAGCCATAAGAGCAGAACTACCCCCTACCACCCACAACCACCCAGTCAGCTTCTCTGCTTCTGCACAGAACAGTCATCTGTACCCACTGACCTGAAACGACATCAGCAACTAACACGAGCCATCGAACTGTCCACCTGCCACAAAGCTAGCGGCTAACAGCTGCTAAGCATAAAGCGTGAGGAGAAAGACAGCAAGAAGGAGAAGAAGAGCCTCAGAAACGAGCTCTTCCCCCTCTGACGCTCGTGTCCTGCTGCCTCCACTAGAGGAGCTTCACTACTTCTGCTCTGTTCAGCCTCTGTGTCAGTACTAACTGCTGCTGTGAAGAGAACAAGTCTCAGACCCGACGCTGAACATCAGCTGCTTTCTCCTGCTGATTCCAACCTTGTTGTAGAGATGGATCGTTGGCTGTGGATGATTCTCGCTGCTCTTTGCTACGGTGAGACACAAATGAACAGCGTTTATTGTTATGTGGAAACTCACCACCTGAGTCCTGAGCACGAAGAAGCTTCATTGTTACCTGTGACATGTTTTGTGTGTCAGTAACGGGTCAAAGCGGCTGATGGTTCTCCTTTAATGCTCTTTGTTGATCATCTGGTCCTCTGCTTGTTCTGTTCTTCCCCAGAGAGTAAAGGAGAAGACGAAGTCATCCAGACAACAGGAGCCGTCACTGCTACTGAAGGAGACACCGTGACGCTCAACTGCACATTCAAGACCAGCATTTCCACAAATTCATACTTGTTCTGGTACAAACAAGGAAGAAATGATTTCCCTAAGTACATTTTACGTCGCGACACTTTCGGGACAAAAGACAACGCCCCAGAGTTTCCAAAAGAAAGGTTTGATGCTGCCATTGAAGGGAAATCAGTTCCTCTGAAGATCCAGAAGCTTCAAGCGTCTGACTCTGCTGTGTACTACTGTGCTCTGCAGCCCACAGTGACAGGAAACACCACAACTCTGTACAAAAACCTCTGGAGCAGAGACAACACAACATCCACTAGAGGGAGACTCACTCTCACCAACCTTCACACCACAAACGCTCCAACAACTACAGTCAGACTCCTCCAACAACACACATCCTGCTAAGTTCATTACTTAACATCTTGTTTCTGTATTTTCATTATTGCTTCATTTCACTTTATGAAACAACCTCAGAAGCTTCAGATCTTTGCAGATGATTCTCAATCAAAACTTGTTTGTTTCTTCTGTTTGTCAAATGACTGAACAGTTTATTTTGATGTCAGTCCCAGAAGCAGGTTCACGGCCTGATCGGCAGCTTGACTTCCGGGCTCGGTGTGTGACCTGAGCCCAGACTTTTCTTCCTGCTCGATACTGAAGTGACTCTGGCTTAAGCCGCGTGAGACAACTGAATCGCACCCGTCCATGTTCCTGTCGGAGTCTTAGCAGTAGCGTATGCCGTAGCTTTGTTGGGGGATAGAGCGGCAGGATGCACTTGTCTAGCGCTGCTCTATCTGTAAAGGAAATTTCAGCATATGGGTATTTTCCCTTGTGACAGAACTGTGATTCATATCACTTGATATATTCTATATGTATCTGTACTAAGCAAAGTAATCATAGAATGAGTTATATACCTGCTTACAGAAGTATTTTAGAGTAGTGAGCCTTATCTCTCCCATGGGAAGGGAGCTAGGGAGACACTGTGTAGTTAAATTGTTTTACAGCATGGACCATGGTGAGAGCATGACAGCAGAACTTTGATTTACCTTGTTCCTGTTACACTTTCCTCCTGGTGCAAGGCAGTGACTGACCCTGAGTTGTGGGCTGATAAGTCCCTTGTGGACTGTCTTTGTTTGAGACTGAGCTAATGAGAAGACACATCTTTACTCCCACACAACAGAGGAGGTGTTTAGGTAGGAACAGGCTGGATGACTTCAGATCTACACTCAGGCAGGACAGTTCTGCACCGACTCTGTGTACGTCTCTTCTAGCAAGAATAAAAGACGACTTTGATTGGTTTTTGATTCATTCACCAGGTTCCTAACAGGTTTTTGCCTCCACACTACCCACTACCTATTAGTACTCAAAGCGCTTCAGTGTCTTGCCCAAGGACACTTCGGCACATGAGTGGGGAAGCCAGGAATGGAACCACCGACCCGATTGGTGGGCGGCAGTGCCTCAGAGGTAGAGCAGTCAGCTGCCAGTTGACTCTGGCTGAAGCCAGACGACAGTTGTGGACTTTGGTGGATTATGTCATTGGTTTTCGCCCTCTAGCCTCTGACAGCACTTGGAACCAGTCTGCATTATACGACCGGAGAGAATTAAGGATCATTATGGCAGCAGAGCAGAACAACACTTCAAGGAGAGGTAACATCTCAAAACACATTAAAAAGGGTTTGGTCATTGCATTTTACAAAGTGCACACTCATGCACTTTCACCATTTGGCCAATCAGACTAAGCTTCTTTTACCTGTTGCGCTGGGCATGTTACAGACGAACATTAAACAGAAAACAGATACTGACAGAAGCTAAATGTAGCTGAGCTGTACAAACGGCGTAAAGGTAGAAATGATTGCTATGCAACACTGCAGCCTATTGATCTTAGCCAGCAACATGTGACACAGTTGGAACGTCCGTCTAGAACCTCTGTCAAACAAAAGAACAAGCAAAACAACTTCCTTGAAGCAGCTCATAAAGTTGTGTCTTTCGCTGACTGGGCTCCAGTTGATTCAGCTTCATTCAGTGTTGTTTGCTGTGGCTAAATGAAACCAGATACATAATCTAATACGCACATTTCAAACCTGCTGATTGTTATACTGTCTTCACAACCCTGCAGAATGTTACAGCACCGCAGCCCTAGTCAAGCAGAAAACAGCTGAAGCGAGTGAACGAACCACCTGGTATTGAGGGGTTCAAACTTAATCTGTTCTTGGAATGTAAATGTTCAGACAATGGTAAATAAGTAAAATCTAAGGGTCCACGTCAAGTGACATCACATTAAATACTTTCATACGTTACCAACCAACCAGAGGCTGTTTAGTGGTTTGTTTCTACTGCAGCAGAACGTGCGTGTGTTCACTGCGTGGCTTCAACTGCTTTATTCTGTCTGTGATCACATCACACTACAAGTGACATCACATCTCTTTGAGCTTCACAGCCAAACAAACATCTGGAGCAGAGACAACACAACATCCACAGCGTCCACTAGAGCGAGACTCACATAAAAACTGGGATCAAACTCTCTAGAATCACCAGACGTGAAAATACAGAAGGAGTCAAGTCAAGATGTCACGACTAACAGACTGAATTCATCTTCATCAATCTGGGAATATGAGCGTGAATAACAAATTACCATCTACTTCCACCGACACTTCAGCATAAAAGAGATTAGAACAGTCTAAACACGTAAATTAGTGAGTCAGTACCAGTGTCCGTCATAAACGTCAATAAACAGGGAGGTGTAGCGTAGGCCAGACCTGGAGGGAGGAGCTGATGGAGGGAGGAGTCAAACCGACCGAAGAAAACGACAGAAACAGAAACAAACGCTGTATCTGTAAGATGGAGCCAAACATCTGTCTGCTTTCAGCCTTGGTTCTGATCACACTAACAGGTAGGAGAAATCATCCAGGAGTCCAGCTCTGCTGGGAACATGCAGAATGATTTCATGAGAGAGTTTTCCTCCTTCAGGTGTCAGCTGTGGAGATCTCACTCCTGTCAGAGCTGAAGAGTTCAGCGTAGAAGGCAGCAGCGTTACTCTGTCCTACACATACTCCACTAAAGCTACTGGTAGTGATGAGTTCTTCTGGTACCGACAGTATCCAGGAAAACCACCACAGTTCCTCATCTCTCACTCTGGGACAGGAACAAAGCTGCAAAATTCAACTTCTAGTGTGTCGTTCAACGTGACCAAGGACAACACGCAGATGCATCTGCAGATCTCATCTGCTGCAGCGTCTGACTCTGCTGTGTACTACTGTGCTGTGAGGCCCACAGTGACAGGAAACACCACAACTCTGTACAAAAACCTCTGGAGCAGAGACAACACAACATCCACTAGAGGGAGACTCACTCTGACCAACCTTCACACCACAAACGCTCCAACAACTACAGTCAGACTCCTCCAACAGCACACATCCTGCTAAGTTCAAAACTTAACATCATGTTTGTGATGGTTTCATGGTCTCATCTGTTGAACTGATTCCAATTTGTTCATGATCAAGCCATAAGAGCAGAACTACCCCCTACCACCCACAACCACCCAGTCAGCTTCTCTGCTTCTGCACAGAACAGTCATCTGTACCCACTGACCTGAAACGACATCAGCAACTAACACGAGCCATCGAACTGTCCACCTGCCACAAAGCTAGCGGCTAACAGCTGCTAAGCATAAAGCGTGAGGAGAAAGACAGCAAGAAGGAGAAGAAGAGCCTCAGAAACGAGCTCTTCCCCCTCTGACGCTCGTGTCCTGCTGCCTCCACTAGAGGAGCTTCACTACTTCTGCTCTGTTCAGCCTCTGTGTCAGTACTAACTGCTGCTGTGAAGAGAACAAGTCTCAGACCCGACGCTGAACATCAGCTGCTTTCTCCTGCTGATTCCAACCTTGTTGTAGAGATGGATCGTTGGCTGTGGATGATTCTCGCTGCTCTTTGCTACGGTGAGACACAAATGAACAGCGTTTATTGTTATGTGGAAACTCACCACCTGAGTCCTGAGCACGAAGAAGCTTCATTGTTACCTGTGACATGTTTTGTGTGTCAGTAACGGGTCAAAGCGGCTGATGGTTCTCCTTTAATGCTCTTTGTTGATCATCTGGTCCTCTGCTTGTTCTGTTCTTCCCCAGAGAGTAAAGGAGAAGACGAAGTCATCCAGACAACAGGAGCCGTCACTGCTACTGAAGGAGACACCGTGACGCTCAACTGCACATTCAAGACCAGCATTTCCACAAATTCATACTTGTTCTGGTACAAACAAGGAAGAAATGATTTCCCTAAGTACATTTTACGTCGCGACACTTTCGGGACAAAAGACAACGCCCCAGAGTTTCCAAAAGAAAGGTTTGATGCTGCCATTGAAGGGAAATCAGTTCCTCTGAAGATCCAGAAGCTTCAAGCGTCTGACTCTGCTGTGTACTACTGTGCTGTGAGGCCCACAGTGACAGGAAACACCACAACTCTGTACAAAAACCTCTGGAGCAGAGACAACACAACATCCACTAGAGGGAGACTCACTCTCACCAACCTTCACACCACAAACGCTCCAACAACATTTGCTTCAGTTCATCAGCTGACTTCACCTGACTCCGCCCACTGAAGACCAGCTGGACCAATGAGATGGTGTCTCCAGAGCAGACGTGTTGGAGGACCTCAAAGCACCATCATCCTGATGCTGAGGAGAAGGGCTGTGCAGCAGAGAGGCTGTTCAGTTGTTTCCTTCAGTGGAAGAACATTGTTCATCTGCTGAGTGTTTGGCTCCAACTCCTCCAACGACATGTTGCTTTACCTCTGTCTCTGTTTCTCTCACTTCACAGGTGAGTTCATAACAAACCTCAGTCACTCATTGTTTCATATATTTCATCCATTATCGCCAATGTCCAGTTTATTCAGTGAAGAGCATCCGTTTAATCGTCTGCTGTTAGAATTTCTTACAGTCTCTGACATTAATTTCACCTTTTTTGCAGCCAGTGTTTCCATGAACAGTATAAATCCAGAAAAAGCTGAAGAAGTTGTTACAGAAGGAAGAAACATCACGTTGACCTGTAAATATAATGGTTCTATCTACAATATCCAGTGGTACCGGCAACACCACAGATCCAGACCAGACTTCCTGCTCTACATCACAGAGGGAGGAGTGACTCATCCAAGTGATTCTGATTTCTCAGCTCACATCGATAAAACAGACAAACGTGTGGATCTGAAGATCGTCTCAGCTCGAGCGTCTGACTCTGCTGTGTACTACTGTGCTGTGACGCCCACAGTGACAGGAAACACCACAACTCTGTACAAAAACCTCTGGAGCAGAGACAACACAACATCCACTAGAGGGAGACAGACATTGTGATCATTCAATAATCACGAAACACAGTGTGATTAAGTATTTGACTATTACTACACATAACCCCCTGCCATCAAACAGTAAAACATGAAGCAGGGATGCCAAACGGTCTGAGTTGCTTGAAAATATACTAAACCAGTTTTGCTCTGTGAAACATTTTTAATCACATTGTTGAATTACCCAGAGCTAAGCCTCAAAATAGTGCATAGTTTTCGTTAAAATCTTTGGTCAGACCAAACAGATTTCACAAGGTGTGAAATTAGATTTTCTGACACCAACAATTAAACACATGCACCAAGTTTCCTCATGTTTCATTTGTATCTAGATTGTTCAAGTGAGGACATAACGGTACCAAGAGGCAGGTTTTAATCATCCTGTAAAACGTGTTGAGATGCAGAAAATCCTTTACCTATTAAGTCCAGCGTTAAAAGTTCACAACGGAGCAGGTTCTATGATTTTGTCAGCCGTGTACATGCTCATCTGTTGCGATTTCATTTTTGCAGACGATAAAATCTTATAGAAACATCACTACATTTCTAGAATCATTGCTCCTGGCAGATCTTCATTTTAATAATCAGTTGCACAAAGAATATTTAGTAGTTGTAGTAGCTTCCAGTCATCTTCAGTGATGAATCATTGCATGTTAACCAACCTACCGTCGACAACTTCGCGGCTGTTTCAGTCGATTTCGTGTGTGTGGGGGGGGGGCGTCCTTCATTCACTGAGTTCCTCTGGTTTTCTATCTATTCCATCCACTAACATGCCTCCATGTCCACATGTGACTAACTTTGTCTCTGTTCTCTCTAGTGTTTCTCTCTTTCTCTCTCTATTCTCATCTCCAGGTTGTTGTTGTTGTTGTTGTTGTTTTCTCTCTTCTCTGTCCCTTCACTCCAACCGGTCAAGGCAGATGTTCTCCCACTGATCCTGGGTCTGCTGGAGGTTTCTTCCTCTATAGAGTTTTTCCACTGTTGCTATTAAAATGTACAATTTATTGATTGGCTCCATTTAAAAGCTGCTCTATGTGGATCTGTTGGGTTTAGTTGTGTCAGGTCTTAAACCTCACTGTAAAGAGCCTGGAGATCACTGATGTTGTGAATTGGTGCTAGAGAAATAAAGTTGAATTCAATTGAGTGTGTGTGTGTGTGTGTGTGTGTGTGTGTGTGTGTGTGTGTGTGTGTGTGTGTGTGTGTGTGTGTGTGTGTGTGTGTTACTCTTCCGCCTCCTGCTGTCAATCCAGAAAAACTACAAGTTTACTTTACCAAAGTCTCGAAGCTCCACCTGCCTCCAGGAGGACTTCATGAATGAAATACACATATAGAAACAGAGCTTTGTGAACTCTCATTCGAACACTGACTGGAAGGAAGACAGTTAAAATCTGCAGGAGTCACGATCGTGATAGTGGAAAAATCTTCCCTCTGATGAGATGATGCTAAAATATAAGAAACTAGAAGAAGACATCAGTGTGATGGACCATCTCAATGTTTAATACGTGCCGGCAGGGACAAAGAACCACTGGACAGCATCTCAGTGTCTTCTGCTGAGTGTTAGGACAACAGCTTCCCCATCATTCACACAGACATACATGATCGTGGCCTCGCTTATCTAAATGTTTATTCCATGTGGCCAACAGACGAACCCCCAGGTAGTTACTGCTAAATCAACAACGACCACATGAATATCAAACCGCCACCGATCAACGCTTCCTCTCCTTAACTCCTTCTTTCCTCCTTACGGTGAAACATCAAAGCCCTCTGTTATTAGCAAACACAAACGTTGGCTCCCATTTGTTATTTTCTCCCACACAGGCAACACCAAACCCCACATTCAACTCGGGTCTCCCACACCGAACTCATCATGAAGCCACCAAAACAAATGAGAAAATGACTTCATGACTGCTTCAATGTGGCCGATATGTTTAGGGAATACGTGTATTTTTCCCCGTTGTTATTGTGTAAACATACCTAACAGCTCTCTGCTCCATCTACTACTGATACATTCACAAGCACAAGTGATGAAGACAAACCACAACATGCCTTCACTGCGTTTTGGTTCAGGAGCCAGTCGCCTCATCACGTCCTTGAAGCTCCTGAGTCTCAGCACGGCAAGACCCATCCCTATAGACGCTATAGACCACGAACAGCAGGAGCAGTTAGCTTTGTGAAGATACGTTTATTAGCGACCTTCCTGTCAGACTAAACACAGTGTACAGTGTCACATCATCACATAAGCAGAGGCAAATAAAACAAAACCAGCATGAGGAGAACTTCGGTTACCAACACGACGCATTCAGCTACGAAACACGGCACAAACATGGAGCAGCAGCAGAAATTACAGAATCAATTAACCTGCAGTAAGAACCAGTAAATTATCAAAAGGGAACTTACTGTAAATGCTTTTAACATCACTGATTCCTACTGTTACACATCAACATTTGGCATCACTTACCAAAACATCGGATTAGTTAATTAGAAAGTTAAACCAGGCGAACGCAGTTCAAGGTGTCGGCGAGAGGGCGGGGCTTAGGAAGACGACTGAGGGCGGGGCTTAAGAAGAAAGCTGGGGACGCAACATGAGGGCGGGGCTTAAGAAGGCGGCCAAGACGCAACATGAGGGCGGAGCTAAAGAGGGCGGCCGACGCAGCGAGAAGGCGGGACTTAAGATGGCGGCCAGAGGACGCAAGACGAGCTAATATGCTAATGTTAGCATGCCATTAGCTACGCTGACTGGGACAGTTGTTTATCCCCAGATTCTATCAAATCCCTCTGCACCAAAACGAGCACAAACACCATAACGTCACGCAGTAAAGAGTCCATATACGCGTGCTCTGTGTAGCTTAGCATTAGCTATAAGATGAGAGCATTTAGCTTAGCCTACCTCTGCTGTGAAGTTCTGGAGCTTTGCAGCGCATGTCTCGTTTCCTCTTAGCAGCACTTTTCCTACACGGGCTCCTGGTGATTATGGCGGTTTGTGGCGGTTTAATTGTCCCGGGGTTGAAATGACAAAGCGGCTCATTTAGCGGGAACCTGCTCTGTCACGTGACCTTCTCTCCGTCTGCTTAACATGACTTCATAGAAGTGTTGTGATCATGTGACCCTGTTACTGTTTATTGTAAATAATCATTCTTGTGATGCCTATTGATATTATGACGCTAATGTTTAAAGTGACATAATGAAGAACTGTCTGTTTTTGTGTTCATGGTAAAATGACATATGCATATTTAAAGAGCATCCTTCTACAGCATCGTCTAAGTAATAAACTTCTGTAAAGAACAACAGGTGTCAGTGCATGCGAAGGCCAAATCTTAGTAGGAATTAGTCTCTAGGTTCATTATAACAGAGTGAATAATTCATTCACTCATCTCCTGCCGCTTCTCCCCGTAGGGGTCGCTGTGCTGCAGCCTGTCCCAGCTGACTTTGAGAGGCAGGTTCACCCTGGACACATAGAGACGCACAACCAGTCACACACACTCACACCTACGGGTGATGTAGAGTTTCCTAACTGCAGGTCTCTGGACTGTGGGGGGAAGCCGGAGACCATGGGGAGAACATGCCGACTCCACACCTCGGGGAATCAAACCCAGGACCTTCTCGCTGTGAGGCGCCCTGTGCATAATTTTACAACTGTAGTTGTTTACAGATATTCCTCACCGAGAGGATTCAGTTAAACACAACACTGAGATTCAAAATAATACAAATGGTTTATTTCACATAAGTGGTGTAAAGATATACAAAAGGCAGTTATACGAAGTCACCTGATTCCTCCCTGCAGGGGTAAAGCTCGCTGGCGCGCAGGGAAGGACGGAGCCTGGCTGGGAGACACCAGCTGTGTCTCCCAGCCGGCACAGCACACATCTCCCCCTCTCTCCGCTTTGGGGTGTCGGTTTTTGAACCCTAGCTGTTGCCCAAGTTTGGTCTTCTTCACATAAGGGGTTCACGTCCTGGACACACAAACTCTGTGACTCCTAGTCTGACGATCTTACTTCATGCCTGCACTCATGAAAACCTATTCCTGTTAATACCTACATAGAGTACAGACTCCATCCTATACATTCTGAACATATATTCTATTCTGAGTACACACATTTTCTACTACACAACCTCTTTCAATAAATGATAAGTGAGTCCTGTCCAAGAAGCGACCACTGGGTGGCGTTGGTGTTACACAGAACGCTAACCTGTAGTTCACCTGACTCCTGATGAAACCATCTGTTGTTTCAGTCAGTTTTAATTCAGGTGAAATCCTCAGTCAAACCCTGCAGAGAGATGAAGGTGCGTCGCTCCACCGTCTTCACCTGCACGACAACCAGCCATCGTGTGACTGAGGGCCTCACCTCTTGTCCAGCTCAGTCTTCTGTCCCGTGGAGGCCTCCATGCTGTGCCACCACGTTTCTACGGTAACTCCAGACACTAACCCTGGTCTGGTACCGTGATGCAGTTCTGGTCCGTAACATTACAGTTGCTACATATTCAGTTTGGAGCCCATCTGTTCTGTTCTGTCATTTACATTAATAGTGGAGGCATTAAAACAACAAAGGAAACATAAAGCGTCGTCTTTTCATATTTAGACTTGCTTTAGCTAACACCGATGGGGAACGGTTGGCACAGAGCTGTTATTCCAAATCCCAGAAACCCGTTCAGACACGTCCCGGAGACCAGAGGCGTCTGAGCGGGTTCTGGTGAACGCCACAGGATGGCGGTGCTGTCACCACAGCGCGCCACCTCCAGGACACGGTAGCCTGGCAGGGACGGCGTCAGCTGAATAAGGTCTCCTTCAGCTCCGGTCAGTCGGTGGAAAGGAGCAGGGTTGTGTCGCCTGCTGCCTCCGTCTGACTCATACGTGGTTGGTTCGGCGGCTGAAATCCAACTGTGACCAAACAGAGGTGTTCAGTGTCTGTGACGTGAACCCACCCTGACCTCTGACCTCTGACATACCAGGTTTATTGTCTTAATCTGATGTTTTTATGTTTTCTGTCTTATACACATTAATAAACCAGTTTTTCTACAGCATCTAAGATGAAAACATTTCCTAAAACTAAACCTTCTAAGCTACATCTACGGTTACGTTATGTACCCAACTAATACACAACGAGGCTCGTTCTTCTGATAAAAGCCGCCAGATGACGAGCAGAACGACGCTGACGCCCACCAGCAGCCGCCTCAGGTCCAGTCAAGCGTCAGCTCTGGGCTCAGCTCGTCCTCCCAGTGACTCACACCTCGTTTCTGTCTCCAGCATCTTCACCAACCACTTTCTCAGAATGGAGCAGAAATAAAAGTTTAAGAAGAGGACAAGGAGGTTTAATATTCAGAAATATGTTATTATATTTATAGATATTATAGTATTTATATTTTCAGGTATTATTATATCTACATATGTTATATTACCTACATATGTATTATCTACAAATATTATGCAGATATTACATCATTATATTTACAGACATTATATTATTATATTTACAAATGTTATATTATTTATATTTACAGACATTATATTATTATATTTACAAATGTTATATTATTTATATTTACAGACGTTATATTATTATATTTACAAATATTATATTATTTATATTTACAGACATCATATTATTTCTATTTACTGATAATATATTATTATATTTACAGACGTTATATTATTATATTTACAAATGTTATATTATTTATATTTACAGACGTTATATTATTATATTTACAAATGTTATATATATTTACAGACGTTATATTATTATATTTACAAATGTTATATTATATATATTTACAGATGTTTTATTATTATATTTACAAATGTTACAATATTTTTACAGATGTTATAGTCTATGCTAATCATATGTTCCACTACATCCAAAGCAAAACGAAGCTGAAACATCATATATTCCAGTTAATATGAATCATAAAGTAAAATAATTGTTTTATAATGTTAAACTGAGGCTGCAAAGGTGTAACATGTGTTTTCTATTCTATTCTGGTCTCACTGTCATGAGGTTCCTGGTTCAGCTGCATTGTTTCCACCACGTGTTGGAAATGTCGAGCTTGTTTTCCTGCCGACGGATGTTGGCGACCTCAAAGCCTCACGCTGCTGCAGCCTCTCTCCTTTAACCTCATGCACGATTGCTGCTGTTTGCACGTCTTCCTGTCGGTGGCCGAGCTGCGGAAAACAGCAAACAAAAGCGAGCAACCAACCAACAACCGTGTTTCCACTGCTGTTGAAGTTGGCACAGAGTCCTGGTTACACAGGCTGAACGGGGCTGAAGCAGGTCAAAGGTCGATGACATGAATGATGACGTGTCCACCTGGACACAGCCAGTAAAGGTGTCACATCATCAGGCTGAGCCTGGAGCTTGTACACAGTGAAAACAGAGTTAGTTTAAATTCATGTCGATTGATGACAGACTTTTTTTTGACCTCTGACCTCTGACATTCATTTGGGCAGCTCAGTTAACCAAAAGCTTAACTAAATATGTCAAAGGAATAATAATAACCAATATGAACAATACGCTTTGTACGTTATGGATCCAGCCTGATAGACTGACTCCTGTGATCCGTCCTCGCTGCTCGTTGAGTAAACCGAGGTTTGACATGCGTCTAATTGAACTTCTCCTCGTGACACCAGGCCGGTTTGACTCGTCTGTGTTCGTACGGTCTCTGACGCTGTTGATTACTCTGATTTGTATTTGCTCTTTGTGGCTTTGTCTTCATTTTGAATCAGTTCTTCTGGTTTTATTTGTGTGTATAAATGCAGTTATTAAAACAGTTTTAACAAAGTGAACGTTTTCTGGTTCGGTTTGTTGCAGCTGTGCGAACGTCCACCTGTCACACCTGAAGGTGACGGCGTGTTCATCACGGGTGAACAGCAGCAGCGTGACCCGCTTCACTCGTGGTCTGCTTTCTCACGCTGATTCTGAGGCCACACCTGATGATGCGTCTGCGCCTCGGCACCACCTGACCTCGATTTCCCCGCCCCCAGACGCACACATCCTGTCCCAGCAGGCTTTGAGGCCGAAACCGCTGCCGCCTCCGTCTGTGACGCAGGCGTGATCGAGCAGCGAGCGACCACATCCTGTGGAAAGACTGAGGCAGAAGATTTTCCAGCAGCAGCAGCCAATCAGAGCACAGATGCAACCACCCCCACAGTATCACACCGACAGCTACTACACACAGAGAAATAAAACTGTCCTACATCTTTGTTTACCCCTAAAGCTGGTTTGGCCTCTTCGTTTCAAATCCTAAACGTGTCGGCCTGAATAAAGGCCCAGCGTCGCGCTGGTCTGAGACCTGCTGAGGTCAGACTGAAGAGTCAGCAGGAACCAGGTGATGTTAGGCACTAACTGCTCCATTGATCAGCTCAGTGTCTCCATAAGGTCAGAGGTCGGTGCATGAAAAGCCTACGACCACCGTCTAAGACTGTCTGGACATATGAGGCCAGAACCAGAACACAACAGTCTAATTCCTGTTAGTCTGAGCTGAGCTGTTTGCTGGAGCTGACCTGGAGCTTCTGAACCTCAGACGCAGAAGCTCTGTGAGCTACTGGCCCGTGGAGGCTGAGCTCAGAGCTAGTGACCTACTCACACAGAAACTGCTTCAACCTAACTCACGTGGACTGGTTACCTAGGTAACAGATGTGAACACGTCATTAGCGCAGCAGAAGACGTCCATGGTTCTGTACTTTGACAACTACGCTGCTGAGCTCTTCAAACACATCACGATGGATTCACAGAACTGCTTGTCTTCCTGTTCTTGGTTTGGGAAACGCAGGCATCAGAGCACACACTGTCCACTTCACTAGAGCTTGGTTCAGAACAGAGCAGCCTGCTTCAGCTCATTTCACCTCAGGTTCCAGGTCAACACTGTTGATGAATTGTCTGTTCTCTGTTCTCTGCTGTAGCAGAACAAACAGGAAACCACAGAATCGCAGCTCGCTCCGGTTCAACTGATCACAAATGCTGATTTCACTCATGTCTGTCAGTCCACACAAGACAAGAACAATAAACTGAGTCTGTCGCTAACAGAAGGTTATGAACATCCTTGCATCACAGACAGAACCAGCTCCGATTAGAGTCACTAATGATCTTCTCACAGCTTCAGACAATGGTCTAGTTTCTGTCCTTGTCCTGTTAGATCTTAGTTCAGCATTTGATACGATAGATCACAAGATTCTATTGCAGAGACTGGAACATAGTTGGATTAAAGGAAAAGCACTGGATGGTTTAAGTCTCATCTGTTGAACAGATTCCAGTTTGTTCATGTTCATGATCAATCTTCCATCCGCACAGGAATTAGCTTTGTTGTTCCACAGGGTTCTGTGCTTGGTCCAATACTTTTCAGTCTTTACATGTCTCCTCTTGGTGATATTATTAGAAAACATTCTATAAATTTCCACTGCTATGCAGATGATACTCAGTTATATTTGTCCATGAAACCAGAGGAAACAAACCAATTAGTCAAACTTCAAACTTGTTTAACAGACATCAAATCCTGGATGTCCCATAACTTAGATCAAACTGAGGTTATTTATTATAATTGGTGCTAAAACCACAGAGACTCATTATTGAATCAGATTGTTTCTCTGGACGACAGAACGTTAGCTTCAGGTTCTACTGTAGGAACCTTGGTGTCATCTTTGACCCAGTTCTCTCCTTTACATCCTACATTATAGAATCTCTAAACCTCCTACTTCCACCTGAGGAATGTTGCTAAAATGAGGAGCATCCTGTCACAGAGTGATGCTGAAACATGAATCCCTGCATTAGTTCCTCCAGGCTGGACGACTGTGTCTCCCTGCTCCTAGTTTGAACCAATGACTCTTTAAAAGCCTCCAGTTAATTCAAATGCTGCAGCAGAGTCTGACTGGACTCAGGAAGAGACGTCACATTTCTCCTACATTAGCTTCTCTGTCTTGCTCTTCATAATAAAGCTCCATCTGGTCTTAGACCTCATGGCTCCTTCTGCTCCAACAGAACCTTGCTTCTCAGAGCTGGTCTACTGGTGGTTCCTAGAGTTTCTACCTGTAGAACGGGAGGCAGAGCCTTTAGCTCCAAGCTCCTCTATGTGGAACCAGCTTCCAGTTCAGGTTCTAGCAGCAGACGCCCTCTCTGCTTTAAAACTAGGCTGAAACCTTCCTTTCTGACAAAGCTGATGGTTCCAGATGGTTCTGGTTCCTCTGATCCATCTCTTAGTTCAGCTGCTACAGGCTTAGATGCTGGAACCTCCTTCATTCACTGAGCTCCTCTGGTTTTCTATCTATTCCATCCACTAACATGCCTCCATGTCCACATGTGACTAACTTTGTCTCTGTTCTCTCCTAGTTGTGTTTCTCTCTTTCTGTCTCTATTCTCATCTCCAGGTATCGTCAGACTCAGAGTCGTGTGTCTCAGTGTTCAGCTGCTGGTCCAACCATCCTGCCTGAGTCTGTTGTTGTTGTGTTGTTGTTGTTGTTGTTGTCGTTTTCTCTCTTTTCTATCCCTTCGCTCCAACCGGTCAAGGCAGATGTTCTCCCACACTGATCCTGGGTCTGCTGTAGTTTTTCCACTGTTGCTATTAAAGTGTTCAATTCATTGATTGGCTCCAATTCAAAGCTGCTCTATGTGGGATTTGTTGGGTTTAGTTGTGTCAGGTCTTAAACCTCAGTGTAAAGAGCCTTGAGATCACTGATGTTGTGAATTGGCGCCGTAGAAATAAAATTGAATTGAATTGAATTGAACAGATCAGACAGAAAGTTAAGGCTAAAGAAAAAAAAACTCAAAGTCAAAGTTTGGTTTTCCACCAGCAGCGAGTCTGATAAACGGCCTCCACATGAACAGAGCAGATCTAAACATGATTTTAATAAGAACCGCACATGATCAAAGAAACTAAAGGAAAGAAATAAGCAGCAGAGAGACGCTAACGTTGGAGCTAAAGTTTAACATGATTAATGTTCATGCTCTTCTCACTTGTTCTTTGTACCCATCTACACAGACAAAAGCAGGTGCCACCGTTAACTGTAGTAGTTGTTGTCCCACTTAATCGACTGAATGTCCTGTTGTTACTGTCAAAAATCAAATTATATGCAGCCAAAATATTCACATATAATATACATATCTGATGTAATAATATTAATGACACAATACATATTAATTATATAAAAATAGATCATACTGAACTACGCTGGCAGAGGAATCTGCTGCTGACTGAAGCTTAATGTCTGTTCATCTTGTGTGAACGTACCCTGGAGGAAAATATTGAAGTGATAAACCTCCTGAGCAGAAGTGGTTTCGATTGTTTCTGCTGCTTCCTGCAAACGTCTACCAACCACTGGTTCAAGTCTGAATCATAGTTTCCCTCAAATCGCGTTTTCTAAGCACAAGGCTCCAGGCGGACGTCAGTAACGTGGCACCGTTGTCATAGTTGCGTTAATGTGTTCATCACGTCCTTAAAGTAACTTGACGGATTTCACCCCCTCACACGGTTTTTCCTAGAGACGCGATGCAGGGACGTGAGGATCAGGCCTGAATCCGCTAACGCAGCTCTGGTGGTTGGTCTGAGGCCGTGTCAACGAGCGTCGGATTCAGCGGAGGTTGAAGAAATCTGGATGAAGTATTCACATTGGACTGACGCAGGGTGAGGGTTTAAAACCCAGTCCCTGCATCGAGAGACGCTTCTCTGCGCAGGAGACGGGGATGACGGCCTCCACCTGCCTGTTGATTTTTCTTCATCACTGACAATGAATTCATGTCTAATTGTTTGAACCTTGTGGCTGCGTTGGATTGAATTCTTCTCAGTTGGAACATCTCTGACGACACGTGTGTGTCTGAGAACACGGATCAACTGTGACTACACGCGTACATGTGCATAAGACCTGGAGACCAGGCCCGTGTGAAGGACTAATGAGGAGCTGAACCTGGACCTGCTGCAGCCTGTTGTCTTCACATTAAACTCATTGATTCTAAGCGGTGAAGCTGTGAAAGTGAATCAAACACAACAGTCGCTGAGCCTGAGTTTCGTGTTTATTGTGGGAATCACACCACAGACCTCCACAGAAGTCAAATATCAAACAGTCACAGCAAAGAAAGAGTAAAAGCTTGTGTTGAGTATGAAAAACGTAACAGAACAAAGTCTGACAGCTTCGGTATATTACAGGTTAAATATTATTATACACACGGAGGCAGATAAAAGCAGAAATTAAGCTGAGTCGACGATTCTCCAGATCAGGCACAAGGTTGTTTCCTTTTCCTGATGAAGGTCTGATGAGTTCCTGAAAAAGCAAACATTCAACCGTTAAAATGTGACGTAATGATAATAAACTACAGACAAACAGAGGGCGACGCAGAAGCTTGGGACAATGTCCAGAACAACGTAAAACACTTAGAAATGGAAGTGGATGGTTCATTAGCGAGGACAAGTCCACCTGTGAACGAACGCTCACTGAAGCTCCTTTAACGTACTACAAACAACCTGACGTGACACATTACGTAGCTAATAACTTGACATTCACCTCGGTTTCCTCTCCTTCGTTTAGATGATCAAAGTGTTTTATGTCTCATGGGAGAGGGTTCATAAAATGCTCAAACGCTCTTCAGCGTGTGTTGAGGGAAGCGGCGTCGGCCATTTTGAAACTCGTGGTTTCCATCCATGTGATTGTCTGACGATCGGTCGGGACTAAACAAGAGCACGTTCAAACCGCTCAACGCCATTCAAGTCACGCCTACGTATGTCGAGCAGGCCTGGTTGTGTCTGAAGGCCTTGGTCAGCTAATGTAGGATGTGTTGATTGTGCTCCATGTAGCCCATCATGCACCTAAACACATTTAGCTCCTCTTTGATGCGTTTTAGGAGGCAGCAGGCTCCAAATGTTCTTCTTAACCAAAGTCCACGGGTTCAATAAGAAACGTGGACATGAAACGCACTCGACAAGGAAGAAGTGACTAACACAGAAGCCCCGAGTATGTAACAGGGAAAAGAAATGTGTCTTCACACGAACGGCGTCGGACTCACATCGACTCATCCACAGGCGCACAGTCATCAGCACGTTGAAGACGACGGTCTTCAGGAAGAGCAGCCTGAGGCCCAGCAGGATCAACGTGAGGAAGTTCACCTTCGGGTCTGCACCATCACACAAACAGGCTGTTAATGAAATGTCCACATTCAGTCGCTGAAACTGTTCAGTGGGATTTAAAACCAACCTGGTGTCAAAATATCCGGACACGTTTCCTTTTCATCATCTGGAAGAAACCAGACACAACAAACGTTCGTCAGCTGTGACCAGTCACTTCATTCATTTCTAGTTCTCATCGCGTACAAACTAATTCATCTGTTTCATTTCATCTGGGTCATTTCTTACCTGTCCCACAGGTGACGTCTGGTGTTATCAGAGCCACTTTGCTGAACAAGCCGGAGCCTCCTGAGATTTGAACAGCTGAGTGGTTTTTGCTGTTCAGGTCTTTGAAGGCTTGATGATCGTCGGTTGCGTTCTGCCTGCTGAACCCAGTGGCCAGACACACTCTTAGGTTAGAGCTGCTATCTTGGAGTTTGTAGTAGGACGGCTCGGACTCATCCCCTGGAAAACACGAGGGAGGAACATCAACACACCTGGGAATTGAGCCGCAGTAATGGATACGACTAATGTGTATACAGTTAATAGATATATGTATAGGTAACAAATGTAGAAATGTAGATGTGTATTACTGATATTACTACTAATGTAGTGTTTGTGTATAATAATTATTATTACAATTAAAATTAAAAACAGTTTGAAAGCACTAAATATGAATTTGTCTGTTTGTCTCGTTGTTCGTAACTTCGTAACTTTAGATGGTTTTAGGTTGATTCCAGATCTGATGTCGTTCACACAAAGGTTTGTCTGGAAGCGAAAACAGCTCAACGACCACAAAGTTTAACGATTACAAAATAAAAGTCTTCATAGCTGTGTTTCCTGTTTGTTTCATTACTTGTTTCGATCGCTAACACACTTACTGGACAGTAAAGTCAGTCTAAGCCCAGATCCAAACGACACTTTGTTGTTGTTGTTCACACAGGAACTAATCTGGTCACGAAAACCGCTGCTCAGACACTTAATAAACTTCACCTGGTTTGCAGTAAACGTGTTGATGTTGATGATGAATCGCTTCTATATGAAATAAAAATGTTTCTGCAGCTAAAACTGTGACGTAGTAAATTTCAATTCTACTTCGTCCCGTTTTCACCAGTAACGTTGGTGTTGATTGTGTTACTCGTCGTATCGCAGTGAATATTGACACAGTATTTTTTTCTTACTCACTCGCTGTGATGGAAAGTTTGATTCCAGAGCCAAACACAACCTTGATGTTATTCACACATCGTTGTCTCTTGGAGCAAGAACGTCAGTGAACTGGTGTCGAAGCCTTGTTCATGTATTTGAATCATGATTTATATTTTCTCTGTGGATTAATTCCTTCTACACTTGTATTTAGAGGCTAAATGTCTTATTTCCAACAGTCTTTTATTGGCTAAAGTAATTAAATCATTTTGACTTTTGTGTTGCAGTGTTGTTGTTGTTTGTCTAAATGTGTGAACTGTTGTCCAAACTTGCTCATGAACTATTCACCATTAATATTTTGAAGGTAATGACTTCAGAAATAATGTTTAAAGCACATCAGTCAGATCCACGTTGAGAAACCGTGACGTTCAGCGTTAAGTCGTAAACTGTAGGATCCATTCTCTACCTTTTCTAGTTAACGTACAGCGACAACAACTGAAACGTGGCTTATCTCAGTTATGGTTTTTAGTCACGTATCAGTACGTTTCTGACGAACGCATCACGCATGTAAACGTTGAATTGTCATAGTTTCAGTTTAGTTGCTTTTTATTACACTCTAAATGACTAAAATTATCAGTGAACCGTAAATGAATTTTACCTGCCACAACAATAACGTTTGTTCCTGTTCCAAAGTAGATCTTGTTCCAGCCGTCATTCACACAACACGAACGCCAACAACACAAACGTGTCAGAAACTCCCACTAACTGTGTTGGTTCTCCGAGGACTTTAAACGAAGCCACATTAACTACAAACGCGTCGATTAGTTAAAAGTCAATAATTCCACGTAGAACTAAATCAGCAGAAATGACTCACGCGTTTGGATTCTCAGCTGAACCCCTGAACCAAACAGGACTTTGTTGTTGTTCACATTCACACTCTGTGAAAAAGCTCAACAATAAGCGGAGACAGGAAGCGGCTGAAGGCGCAACAACAAGTTGAATTAAGACGTTTGACAGAAGACGTCTCTGTTACTTCTACTGCTCATTTACGCAACTAGCATTTAGTCGAAGCAGTAAAAGTCAACTCACGTGTTTTACTATTACTACTATACATAGAACCAACAAGTTACTACTATTATTACTGTAGATAGAACCAACAAGTTACTACTATTGTTACTATACATAGAACCAACTAGTTACTACTATAATTACTATACATAGAACCAACTAGTTACTACTATTATTATTACTATTACTAATATACATAGAACCAACTAGTTACTACTATTATTATTACTATTACTAATATACATGGAACCAACTAGTTACTACTATTATTATTACTATTACTAATATACATGGAACCAACTAGTTACTACTATTATTATTACTATTACTAATATACATAGAACCAACTAGTTTCTACTATTACTACTATACATAGAACCAACTAGTTTCTACTATTACTAATATACATAGAACCAACTAGTTTCTACTATTACTACTATACATAGAACCAACTAGTTACTACTATTACTAATATACATAGAACCAACTAGTTTCTACTATTACTACTATACATAGAACCAACTAGTTTCTACTATTACTACTATACATAGAACCAACTAGTTACTACTATTATTATTACTATTACTAATATACATGGAACCAACTAGTTACTACTATTATTATTACTATTACTAATATACATAGAACCAACTAGTTTCTACTATTACTACTATACATAGAACCAACTAGTTTCTACTATTACTACTATTATTACTATAGATAGAACCAAATAGTTACTACTATTATTATTATTACTATTACTAATATACATGGAACCAACTAGTTACTACTATTATTATTACTATTACTAATATACATGGAACCAACTAGTTACTACTATTATTATTACTATTACTAATATACATGGAACCAACTAGTTACTACTATTATTATTACTATTACTAATATACATAGAACCAACTAGTTTCTACTATTACTACTATACATAGAACCAACTAGTTTCTACTATTACTAATATACATAGAACCAACTAGTTTCTACTATTACTACTATACATAGAACCAACTAGTTTCTACTATTACTAATATACATAGAACCAACTAGTTTCTACTATTACTACTATACATAGAACCAACTAGTTTCTACTATTACTACTATACATAGAACCAACTAGTTACTACTATTACTAATATACATAGAACCAACTAGTTTCTACTATTACTAATATACATAGAACCAACTAGTTACTACTATTATTATTACTATTACTAATATACATGGAACCAACTAGTTACTACTATTATTATTACTATTACTAATATACATAGAACCAACTAGTTTCTACTATTACTACTATACATAGAACCAACTAGTTTCTACTATTACTACTATACATAGAACCAACTAGTTTCTACTATTACTAATATACATAGAACCAACTAGTTTCTACTATTACTACTATACATAGAACCAACTAGTTTCTACTATTACTACTATACATAGAACCAACTAGTTACTACTATTACTAATATACATAGAACCAACTAGTTTCTACTATTACTAATATACATAGAACCAACTAGTTACTACTATTATTATTACTATTACTAATATACATGGAACCAACTAGTTACTACTATTATTATTACTATTACTAATATACATAGAACCAACTAGTTTCTACTATTACTACTATACATAGAACCAACTAGTTTCTACTATTACTACTATTATTACTATAGATAGAACCAAATAGTTACTACTATTATTATTATTACTATTACTAATATACATGGAACCAACTAGTTACTACTATTATTATTACTATTACTAATATACATAGAACCAACTAGTTTCTACTATTACTACTATTATTACTATAGATAGAACCAAATAGTTACTACTATTATTATTATTACTATTACTACTATACATAGAACCAACTAGTTACTACTATTATTATTATTACTATTACTACTATACATAGAACCAACTACTTACTACTATTATTATTACTATTACTACTATACATAGAACCAACTAGTTACTACTATTATTATTACTATTACTACTAAACATAGAACCAACACGTTTCTACTATTACTACTATACATAGAACCAACTAGTTACTACTATTATTACTATACATAGAACCAACTAGTTACTACTATTATTATTATTATTATTATTACTATACATAGAACCAACTAGTTACTACTATTATTACTATACATAGAACTAACTAGTTACTACTATTATTACTATACATAGAACCAACTAGTTACTACTATTATTACTATAGACAGAACCAACTAGTTCTACTATTATTACTATTACTACTATACATAGAACCAACTAGTTACTACTATTATTACTATAGATAGAACCAACTAGTTCTACTATTATTACTATTACTAGCAGCAGCTGTGTTATATTGGTTTAAATGCTTCTTACTTTACGTAAGAATTGACCCAAAGTCAACCCAATATTTGTCTTTGAAGTTTCAGTCACATAAACATTTGAACAATAATCCAACCACCAGATTTGACTGATGTGTTAACAATCGTTTCACAGTTGAACGACGTCCGTCGCTTGTCATCAGATCAGTTTCGACTCTGGGTTTAAACTACGATCAGTCTGTACAGCTAGTGAATGTCAAATGTTGAATAATCTCACTGCTGCGTGCGTTGAGCTTGGCTCCGGGTCCAAACACCAGCCTTCCGGTGCCGTCAGTCACACTCAGAGACGCTTCCTCACATGAACCAGGGTCAGTGTTTATCATTAGCATCAGTTGTTTCTTGTGTTTTAATATAACTTAATTAGTTTTAGGACATTAACACACATTCAGTGTGAATTATGAGCTTTAAATGAGTCTTAGTTTGTATTTGTGCAGTTTGACTCATGTGAGAACTGTGAGCGAGTTACACTGAAATTGTTAAAGCAGTAAACTGAATTCCTTCACTGAACCGACAGACTGAAACCTTCTCTCACATTCCTTCATGAACTGGTCGTTTCGGTTTCTCCTCGTAATCGGACGAGTCGTGTTTTATCGGCTGTGACGTGAAGCCGGTGAATGAAGGTTTCTACTCACTGTCGTGGGTGAAGAGTTGGATTCCTGAGCCAAAGTAAAGTCGGTAACCAGCTGCAGTCACACAGCTAAGAAGCCTCGTCAACTAATCGCCTTCTGCATCGACAGCAGCTTCTGACGTTGCATAAAGACTTTTAGAATCTGGGCTTCGTAACAGAATTGAACTCACTGGCTTCAACCGACGTCTTGGTTCCGCTTCCAAAGACCAGTTTTCTGAGTCCAGAGTCAGTCACACAGTGATTGTGTGTCAACCAACAACCCAGAGAGTAAAATCTCCACCGTTAGTTCAACACGTAACGCAAACATTTCACAGGCTGAATTCACTGGTAATGACGGTTGCTATGCTCTTACTCGTTTGTACCAGCAGAGCGGTTCCACTGCCAAAGACCAGCTTGGATCCAGCCTGATTCACACAGTTACCACCGCATGAGCAGAAACAGGCTCAACTTACAGTTAAACCGCGTTGAAGAGTCTGAACCTGCTAAACCCGAACGTTACGAACGTCCCCAAACAGCAACGCGGCTGGAGAAACGCTGACCATCCAAACCCAGCGAGAAACAACCGGCAGCTGGATGAAACTTACTGGAGCCAACAGTTAGTCTGGTCCCAGAACCAAAGACGGTTCTGAAGCCTCCAGACGCAGCCACACGGCGACAGGAGCCGCTACGAGAACCCGGCTCACAACTCAGTCGGTGAACGTTGGCTCCATCGCTGTCGGAGACGTGAGCGAACACTTAGAACCACCAAGATGTAAACCATCGGTACTTAAGGCAACGTTCAGGTGAATGACTCCACCAACGGTCGACTCCAGACACGCAGGATTAAACGCGGCCAGCGTTTCTGTCCTCAGGGCAAATCCGATGTGATGACTTTGAACTCAAAGGTTTTCTTACTGTGTTCCACACGAAGCCTGGTTCCGGTGCCGAACAGGAGCCTCAGTCCATCAGTCACACACCGAGAAGAGGCTGAACAAGAACTGGAGCCCAACCAACCACGGCAGGAAGAGGCTGTTAATGCCCAGCGAACCCACGTAGGCCCAGAACAAATGATTAGCCAGTCAACGTGCTACGCCAGCGGCGGTGCTCTTGGGGGAAACGTTGGCTTCACGCACGACAACCGTCGGTTCGTGGCGGTTTAAGACGCTCAGTAACGCGTCGGCGATCCAGGTTTTAATTCTACACGCGCTTCAATCACTTACGTAAACACGAACTACTGGAACACTGTGACGCTCGCTGCTTCCTACTGCTAGTTTGGATCCTTTTCCAAATTGAAGTCCCTGAGCTGATCCTGGGTCAGTCCCTCACGTCACAGTTTGACTCCAGTAAAGTCTGTCTGAAACGTTCAAACTAAACGCGTCCGTGGTTCGGTTGGAAGGTGTGAAGCGTCATGGATTCACCCTAACACGGGTTCTGTGAAGGTTTGCTCTCTGTCCTAACTCAGCATAAGCAGTAAATACGCCACGAACAGCGACTTACGTGGTTCAACCTTCAGTTCTGAGCCGGAGCCAAAGATCAGCTTCGTGTTTCCATAACCAGACGCACAGTCAGAAAGTCAGCGGCTGAAACTCCCTGTTCACCTGGATCATCTCACTCAGGATCAGGGTGATTTACTGCTTCCTAGTTCAGCTTATTTCTCTGTCCGCTATGAATCCGCCTGAAGTTGAACCTTCCTCCAGTCAGTTTGACGCCTTCCCCAACAAACATGGTCCAGCTTCCCGTCGCCAGCTCCTCCACAATAAAACCACAGGAAACTAAAGCCGTCACCTACCTGGATCCATGGATTTGTAGTCTCTACGCTGTTTCCAGTCAACTCAGCAGAAGCTACACGACCAACGTTTCTAACGCACGTTACAACAGACTGAACCATCAGAAATGTACCGGTCAGTGAACGCACCACGGACATCAGACGTATTTCACCTACTGCTGAAAAGTGTCACTTTGGTCCCAGATCCAAACACGAGTCTAGCGACTCCAGAGCCAGACGCACTGTGGGACACGAGTCCGCGTAAACCCAGAGACCATCAACCTTGTTGAACAATAATCCTGAGGACCAGCAGGTCACACGTGTTAGAGACTCACTGGTTTCTACGCTTAGTTTGGTTCCGGGGCCAAACGTGATTTTCCAGTTTCCAGACGAAGTCACACAGTCAACGAGACGTGAACAACAACCGGCTGCTCAGTCCACACGTCACAGAACCAACGCTGACGGACCCACCAGCTGCTGAACCGGTTCCCAGACTACAGGTCAAGCTCCTAAACGCAGCGCGGACGCTTCAAGGCCAAATCGTACTCACCACGGTCAACAGTCAGTCGTTGTCCTCCACCAAACTCTAGTTTTCTGCTTCCTGCTCCAGTCTCACAGTGTTTCTGGCCTCAGCGTTAACCACACAACTCACAGACTAGAGCTTAAACTACGTGGACTTCACCTGAACCTGAATCCATGAGACGCCTGCTTCCCGCTCGTGACCTTTTCGATGATTTGTCTTTGTGAAGCTTCTCTTACTGTCCAGTAATGACTTCACGTTTGAAAGGCTTTGCTTTGGTCTGGACTTACTGGTCTGGACGTGCAGCTTAGTTCCTCTTCCAAAGATCATCTTGTTCACATTCACACAGAGCAGAGCATCGTGACACAAACCTCAACTAAGGTCACAGCAACAAAGCAGACGTTCGGGACGTTTAGAGAATTAGCTGACGACCAATCTGGTTTGTCTGTCGTCACAGCTTCGACTCAGATCGACAGCGAACAGTAGCTGTTTCCAGTTTTTGCTTTACCTGGTAAGTTAAAGACGATCGATCCGCAGACGTTGGTTCCATCGTCAATGTTTAACGTCACGTGACGATGGTCATTATCTGAACTACGGACGAGGCGTCGCTTCGCGTCGGTACTTACTGAGTCCAACGTTTAGTCTGGTTCCATTTCCAAACAGCATCTTAACCTGGTTTCCAGTCTTCACACAACTCGAAGCCCCAGAACACAAACCTCACCGAGCTGCCGCTACGCAAACACGTCTTCAGCTCAGTCACGTCTGCCGTTTAAACGGTGGTAAAGGTTTGGACGGCACCAAAGAACGGTTGACTCTGTTGTACACACCGTGGAGGTTTCTGCTTTAACTGATGAACACAACTTCATCATCACTTACTTGTTCCAACCTTTAATCTGGTTCCACTTCCAAAAACGATTCTGAGTCCACCTCCAGCGTTCACACAACACGTTGGTCCATGACAACAAGCCTGAAGCCGGAGCTTCTGTTTCTCCTCTGTCAGCAGATTTCACCTTGAATCTCATCTCTTCTTACTGGATCAACCTTTAGTCTGGTTCCCCTTCAAATACTACAGCAGCTTATTGTGGTGACCGACTAGAAGAAGACGAAGCCCAGAGTCATTAGACGGTAGAAACGGCATCAGTACTTACTGGACTCAACGGTGAATCTGGTTCCAGGTCCAAAGATCACTTTGGTGGCGCCGCCAACATTCACACAGCACAGAGCCTCACAACACAAACTACATCTACAGCCTGAGCGTTGACGCACAAACCTGACCTCAGGGAAACACGAACGTGTCCGAGCTCAGAAGCTTTTGGGCGTCAGACGCATTCAGACTGTTTGAAGACATTAACGTTTTATACCCACTGGCGTCAACGGCGACTCTGGTTCCACGACCGAAGACGATGCTTTGACCAGACACACAACTCGACGCAACACTGCACAAACATCAGCTGATTTACGACTCATCGCCGAGTAGACTGACGAGGAGCTCATCTACCAGCTTGTTAACGTGGACTCATCCACTAAACATAAACCGCGTTCCTGGGTCAGTACTTACTGGACTCAACGGTGAATCTGGTTCCAGGTCCAAACATTAGCCTGTTCCCAGCCGTCACACCACAGGAAGCACCAGAACACAAACAGCAGCAACGGTTCCCTCTGAGGACACGTCGCGTTAAAGTCTGTTCTCACACAACCTGCAGAGCAGCTTTGGATCCTGCTGGTCCAGTTTTTATGTGAAGATGAATCAGATCTGACCACACAACACGAAGCCGAACGACAGCTCACTGGACTAAAGCAAAACTACTTCAACACTACGTCAGCGACTTTTACTAGGAGCAGTAAATTATGTAGTTCATCAGAATTCAGTGATCCACTGCTTTATGTTCCACATTATACTATTTGTACTATTGTGGCTGTGTGATAAATATTTTAGCCCTTGGTGATTGTGGAGCAGAACAAACCAATGAGCACAAACACTGGAACGTTCATGAAAGACCAGAATTACAGCTTGAAGGTGGCGGCTTCAGGCTGTGGATCCACTTACTGGCCTCAACGTTCAGCCTCGTCCCCGACCCAAACATCAGCCGGTAGGTTCCAGTGTTCACACACCAGGAAGCACCACAACAGTAACTCATTTAACGTTCAGGCCAGCGTCGAAGCAGGGTTCAGTGAAGCGTTTCCTCCCTTTAGACGTAAAGCTAAGTAACGTTTGCTTTTTAAATGCACATTCAATGTGAATTACAACTGATCTTACAGCTGCTGCTCATCGTTTGCTCACAGATGAGCAACTTTAAATGAGTCTTAGTTTGTATTTGTGCAGTTTGACTCATGTGAGAACTGTGAGCGAGTTACACTGAAATTGTTAAAGCAGTAAACTGAATTCCTTCACTGAACCGACAGACTGAAACCTTCTCTCACATTCCTTCATGAACTGGTCGTTTCGGTTTCTCCTCGTAATCGGACGAGTCGTGTTTTATCGGCTGTGACGTGAAGCCGGTGAATGAAGGTTTCTACTCACTGTCGTGGGTGAAGAGTTGGATTCCTGAGCCAAAGTAAAGTCGGTAACCAGCTGCAGTCACACAGCTAAGAAGCCTCGTCAACTAATCGCCTTCTGCATCGACAGCAGCTTCTGACGTTGCATAAAGACTTTTAGAATCTGGGCTTCGTAACAGAATTGAACTCACTGGCTTCAACCGACGTCTTGGTTCCGCTTCCAAAGACCAGTTTTCTGAGTCCAGAGTCAGTCACACAGTGATTGTGTGTCAACCAACAACCCAGAGAGTAAAATCTCCACCGTTAGTTCAACACGTAACGCAAACATTTCACAGGCTGAATTCACTGGTAATGACGGTTGCTATGCTCTTACTTGTTTGTACCAGCAGAGCGGTTCCACTGCCAAAGACCAGCTTGGATCCAGCCTGATTCACACAGTTACCACCGCATGAGCAGAAACAGGCTCAACTTACAGTTAAACCGCGTTGAAGAGTCTGAACCTGCTAAACCCGAACGTTACGAACGTCCCCAAACAGCAACGCGGCTGGAGAAACGCTGACCATCCAAACCCAGCGAGAAACAACCGGCAGCTGGATGAAACTTACTGGAGCCAACAGTTAGTCTGGTCCCAGAACCAAAGACGGTTCTGAAGCCTCCAGACGCAGCCACACGGCGACAGGAGCCGCTACGAGAACCCGGCTCACAACTCAGTCGGTGAACGTTGGCTCCATCGCTGTCGGAGACGTGAGCGAACACTTAGAACCACCAAGATGTAAACCATCGGTACTTAAGGCAACGTTCAGGTGAATGACTCCACCAACGGTCGACTCCAGACACGCAGGATTAAACGCGGCCAGCGTTTCTGTCCTCAGGGCAAATCCGATGTGATGACTTTGAACTCAAAGGTTTTCTTACTGTGTTCCACACGAAGCCTGGTTCCGGTGCCGAACAGGAGCCTCAGTCCATCAGTCACACACCGAGAAGAGGCTGAACAAGAACTGGAGCCCAACCAACCACGGCAGGAAGAGGCTGTTAATGCCCAGCGAACCCACGTAGGCCCAGAACAAATGATTAGCCAGTCAACGTGCTACGCCAGCGGCGGTGCTCTTGGGGGAAACGTTGGCTTCACGCACGACAACCGTCGGTTCGTGGCGGTTTAAGACGCTCAGTAACGCGTCGGCGATCCAGGTCTTAATTCTACACGCGCTTCAATCACTTACGTAAACACGAACTACTGGAACACTGTGACGCTCGCTGCTTCCTACTGCTAGTTTGGATCCTTTTCCAAATTGAAGTCCCTGAGCTGATCCTGGGTCAGTCCCTCACGTCACAGTTTGACTCCAGTAAAGTCTGTCTGAAACGTTCAAACTAAACGCGTCCGTGGTTCGGTTGGAAGGTGTGAAGCGTCATGGATTCACCCTAACACGGGTTCTGTGAAGGTTTGCTCTCTGTCCTAACTCAGCATAAGCAGTAAATACGCCACGAACAGCGACTTACGTGGTTCAACCTTCAGTTCTGAGCCGGAGCCAAAGATCAGCTTCGTGTTTCCATAACCAGACGCACAGTCAGAAAGTCAGCGGCTGAAACTCCCTGTTCACCTGGATCATCTCACTCAGGATCAGGGTGATTTACTGCTTCCTAGTTCAGCTTATTTCTCTGTCCGCTATGAATCCGCCTGAAGTTGAACCTTCCTCCAGTCAGTTTGACGCCTTCCCCAACAAACATGGTCCAGCTTCCCGTCGCCAGCTCCTCCACAATAAAACCACAGGAAACTAAAGCCGTCACCTACCTGGATCCATGGATTTGTAGTCTCTACGCTGTTTCCAGTCAACTCAGCAGAAGCTACACGACCAACGTTTCTAACGCACGTTACAACAGACTGAACCATCAGAAATGTACCGGTCAGTGAACACACCACGGACATCAGACGTATTTCACCTACTGCTGAAAAGTGTCACTTTGGTCCCAGATCCAAACACGAGTCTAGCGACTCCAGAGCCAGACGCACTGTGGGACACGAGTCCGCGTAAACCCAGAGACCATCAACCTTGTTGAACAATAATCCTGAGGACCAGCAGGTCACACGTGTTAGAGACTCACTGGTTTCTACGCTTAGTTTGGTTCCGGGGCCAAACGTGATTTTCCAGTTTCCAGACGAAGTCACACAGTCAACGAGACGTGAACAACAACCGGCTGCTCAGTCCACACGTCACAGAACCAACGCTGACGGACCCACCAGCTGCTGAACCGGTTCCCAGACTACAGGTCAAGCTCCTAAACGCAGCGCGGACGCTTCAAGGCCAAATCGTACTCACCACGGTCAACAGTCAGTCGTTGTCCTCCACCAAACTCTAGTTTTCTGCTTCCTGCTCCAGTCTCACAGTGTTTCTGGCCTCAGCGTTAACCACACAACTCACAGACTAGAGCTTAAACTACGTGGACTTCACCTGAACCTGAATCCATGAGACGCCTGCTTCCCGCTCGTGACCTTTTCGATGATTTGTCTTTGTGAAGCTTCTCTTACTGTCCAGTAATGACTTCACGTTTGAAAGGCTTTGCTTTGGTCTGGACTTACTGGTCTGGACGTGCAGCTTAGTTCCTCTTCCAAAGATCATCTTGTTCACATTCACACAGAGCAGAGCATCGTGACACAAACCTCAACTAAGGTCACAGCAACAAAGCAGACGTTCGGGACGTTTAGAGAATTAGCTGACGACCAATCTGGTTTGTCTGTCGTCACAGCTTCGACTCAGATCGACAGCGAACAGTAGCTGTTTCCAGTTTTTGCTTTACCTGGTAAGTTAAAGACGATCGATCCGCAGACGTTGGTTCCATCGTCAATGTTTAACGTCACGTGACGATGGTCATTATCTGAACTACGGACGAGGCGTCGCTTCGCGTCGGTACTTACTGAGTCCAACGTTTAGTCTGGTTCCATTTCCAAACAGCATCTTAACCTGGTTTCCAGTCTTCACACAACTCGAAGCCCCAGAACACAAACCTCACCGAGCTGCCGCTACGCAAACACGTCTTCAGCTCAGTCACGTCTGCCGTTTAAACGGTGGTAAAGGTTTGGACGGCACCAAAGAACGGTTGACTCTGTTGTACACACCGTGGAGGTTTCTGCTTTAACTGATGAACACAACTTCATCATCACTTACTTGTTCCAACCTTTAATCTGGTTCCACTTCCAAAAACGATTCTGAGTCCACCTCCAGCGTTCACACAACACGTTGGTCCATGACAACAAGCCTGAAGCCGGAGCTTCTGTTTCTCCTCTGTCAGCAGATTTCACCTTGAATCTCATCTCTTCTTACTGGATCTTTAGTCTGGTTCCCCTTCAAATACTACAGCAGCTTATTGTGGTGACCGACTAGAAGAAGACGAAGCCCAGAGTCATTAGACGGTAGAAACGGCGTCAGTACTTACTGGACTCAACGGTGAATCTGGTTCCAGGTCCAAAGATCACTTTGATGGCGCCGCCAACATTCACACAGCACAGAGCCTCACAACACAAACTACATCTACAGCCTGAGCGTTGACGCACAAACCTGACCTCAGGGAAACACGAACGTGTCCGAGCTCAGAAGCTTTTGGGCGTCAGACGCATTCAGACTGTTTGAAGACATTAACGTTTTATACCCACTGGCGTCAACGGCGACTCTGGTTCCACGACCGAAGACGATGCTTTGACCAGACACACAACTCGACGCAACACTGCACAAACATCAGCTGATTTACGACTCATCGCCGAGTAGACTGACGAGGAGCTCATCTACCAGCTTGTTAACGTGGACTCATCCACTAAACATAAACCGCGTTCCTGGGTCAGTACTTACTGGACTCAACGGTGAATCTGGTTCCAGGTCCAAACATTAGCCTGTTCCCAGCCGTCACACCACAGGAAGCACCAGAACACAAACAGCAGCAACGGTTCCCTCTGAGGACACGTCGCGTTAAAGTCTGTTCTCACACAACCTGCAGAGCAGCTTTGGATCCTGCTGGTCCAGTTTTTATGTGAAGATGAATCAGATCTGACCACACAACACGAAGCCGAACGACAGCTCACTGGACTAAAGCAAAACTACTTCAACACTACGTCAGCGACTTTTACTAGGAGCAGTAAATTATGTAGTTCATCAGAATTCAGTGATCCACTGCTTTATGTTCCACATTATACTATTTGTACTATTTGCAGGCTGTTACTTACTGGACTGGACGGTTACTTTGGTCCCACTGCCAAAGAAAATCTTATTTGCTGCTCCAGTAAACACACAACATTAAGCTCCAGAGCAAAAACGTCAGTGAACTGAGCCACAATCGACACAAACCCTCATGTTCTTTGTTGTATGAGGTTACGATTCATGTTGTAGCTGCAGCCGATCAACGGTCACATAGCTCAGTGCGTCTTTATGCTGACGATGCTGACGTTTACTAGCTGATGTTGAATTACTGATGGCTTTGAATCTAACTCATGTTGTTTTTACTGGGTTCCATCTGGTGCTAAACGTACGAGACGCTAGTTTAGGGCTTAAACTTGGTTCATACGATGGAACGTAACATGGTCATAAATGATCTTGGTTCCTACTCACTGGGTTCCATAGTTAACCTGGTTCCACTGCCAAACAGGATCCTTTGAGTCCCAGTGTTCACACAGTACAAAGCAGCACAACACAAACCCAGTAACCACCAGAACCGAGTCCAGTTTGTAATATAACCCTCATATGAGACAGCTTGAAGTAAATATTCTGGTCTCACTTACTGGGTTCGATGGTTAAACTGGTTCCCCTTCCAAAAACGACCTTATATTGGCCTGAAGCAGACACACACTGCGCTGCAGCATCACACAAACTGGCTTCGTTGGGAAAAGTGGATTTTTGAGTCTCACAGTTTATTCAAGCTTCATCTCATAAACAACATTTCTATTATTTTTAGTTTCAGCTGTGTCTGACGTTAACAGTCAGAGTGAGAACTTACCGGCTGCAACATTTAATGTGCTTCCGCTTCCAAAGACGATCTTGTTTCGGTTGGTGTCGGTCACACAGCGAGAGGCATCATAACAGAAACAGGAGCTGGTGCAGCACAGTTCACAAACCCCAGCCCAAGCAGTTCGATCATCTGCTGTAGGATGAGTTCAGGTTTACTGCCGCTCCGTCAGGAATCTGCTGCCGCTTCCAAACATCAACTTGTTGGCAGCAGTTACACAACGTCAGGCTCCGTAACACAAAGTCTAACACACCGACACTAACGGAGAAAACTGCAGCGAGTCCTAAGTATTTATCTATGATCAATGTAATCTACTCACTCGATTCAACGTTCGACCTCGTTCCTCTGCCAAACATCCAGTTTTCACACAGCACGAAGCAACGTGCACAAACTCAGCAGAACCAGACGGAACCGACCTCCATTCATTAGTAGAACCACAACAGAACCGTCTGCTTCTCTTAACGAGGCCGAACCGCTGTGACGGAGCAGTTTCGACCCACGAATGAAGACGACTGAACTTACTGCCGTTAACGTGAAGAGTTGCACCTTTTCCAAACAGCAGCTTGTTGACGCCAGAACCGTATGACCCACAGTCTGAAGCCTCACAGCACAAACCTGGGTCAGGACAACGAGCCCACAGCAGCTCATTTAAACCAGGTTCGTTACCAATTCAAACCAGGTTTGAAACTCGTTTCATCTTGTTTCTTTCTCCACCCGTTTCTTGATGGACGCTAACAAACGGAACCTAAACCACTGAAGCGTTTGTTTGATACATGCAGCTACTGATCACAGGACGTTAAAGTTGGATTCGCACTCACTGGATTCAACGGTTAATCTGGTTCCACTTCCAAACATCAACTTGTATCCACCAACATTCACACAAAGCGAAGCGTCAATAGAAAAACGTGACGAGGAAAGAAAACGTCTTTAGCACAAAACCTTTCATCTTTAAACGCGAGGCAGTAGTTTAACGCTTTCACCGAGTACGATCAAACTATAAAATATAGAATATTATTTAGTATTAAGTATAAATGTTGACCTTCACTATACAAACAGTGTTAGTTTGCTTTAAGGCTATTTTTGATATGGTCTGATTAAATCCCCTCACAGCTGGGTTCTGTAATTTACTGGGTTCTGTGACTTACTGGGTTCTATGGTTAATCTGGTTCCACTTCCAAACGTCATTTTCGCTGCAGCACCAACATTCACACAACAGGAAGCATCACAACACTAACACAGCGTGTTTTACTGCCTGTCATAAACACGACTATGATTAAATCAGGACTCACTGGATTCTACGTTCAACCTGGTTCCAGTTCCAAAGACGAGCTGGTTCACGCCTCCAGTCACACAACATCAAACACCTCAGCACAAAGTCATCAGCCAGAAACGGAACCAAACCGGAATCTAGAAAAGCTGGTTGATGCAAACGTTATTTTTTCTCTGCTGGACAGTTGGTTCTGTTGTTATCGGTTGTGTTTTAAAGATGTGTTTCTTGAATAAAGTTTTAACTTACTGGGTTCTATGGTGATTCTGGTTCCACTTCCAAAGACGAGCTTATTAAAGCCTCCAGTAGTCACACAACGCAAACCCTCGTTACACAAACTCTGAACGTTTGAGGAAGGACTCACTGAAGCTGTTCCAACGTTAAATGACACAAACTCCAGGCTGAACCTCGATTCAAATCATTTCAGAACGTTTGTAAATGGCTCCTGTCACACAAACCGACTGGTCGACTGGTTCTGGCTTTGTTGACACTGGACGAATCTGCAGATCAGTTTCAAAAGGTTTCATTTGACAAAGCTTCAGACGAGATGAGAGATGTTGGGATCAGAATTTATTGGGTTCTATCGTTAATCTGGCTCTGAGTCGGTTCTGGATGCTCCAGTTCACAAAGCGACACTAAACCAAAGCTTTGTTTAATACTGGAACCATGTTTATCTCTGGACGTTGTTTTGAGTAGTGATCAGTAACTTACTGGGTTCTAGGATCAGCCTGGTTCCACTTCCAAAGAAGAGTTTGTATTGATTTGCACCAGAAGTCACACAACACGAGACGCCATCACACAAACACCTCAGTAAGCTGCTGTTACTCTCACTGTTCAAACCAAGCACATCAACCAGTCGGCATCAGGTCAAATACTGGCCTGACGTGAACCCGTCTTCAGTTTACTATAAACGTCTCTGATCCATGAGAGGATTCAGTCGTTAACCTGTTTCCAAACCAGGTTTTATGTCCAAGAGTCACAGCAGGAAAAGCAACAGGACTCAGTGATCACGAACGTGCTACTGGAATCAATAACAGCAGTAGTAATAGTAATGACATCATGTCTTCATCTGACTGAAGCTTCAGCTGATAAAACATTTAAACCAGTTTGTCAGAGAAGTGAACTTACTGTCGCTGACGTGAAACTTTGTGCCGCTTCCAAAGAGGATTTTGTAACTAGAGCCGTACGTCACACAACCTGAAGCCTCAGAGCAGAAACTAGAACTCAGGGAAAACTGAGACGCGTCATCAGTGGGACTTTACTTTTAAAATGTCAAATCGCAACCAAGCGTTGTTTAGAGGACACTAACGTGATTTCTAATGATTAAACACAGTGAACTTACTGACGCTGATGAGAAGCTTTGTGCCGCTTCCAAAGAGGATTTTATAAGAACCACCAGACGTCACACAACCTGAAGCCTCACGACACAAACTGAAGCCTCACGACACAAACTGAAGCCTCACGACACAAACTGAAGCTTCACGACACAAACTGAAGCCTCACGACACAAACTGAAGCCTCACGACACAAACTGAAGCCTCACGACACAAACTGAAGCTTCACGACACAAACTGAAGCCTCACGACACAAACTAAAGCCTCACGACACAAACTGAAGCCACACGACACAAACTGAAGCCTCACGACACAAACTGAAGCCACACGACACAAACTGAAGCCTCACGACACAAACTGAAGCCACACGACACAAACTGAAGCCTCACGACACAAACTGAAGCCTCACGACACAAACTGAAGCCTCACGACACAAACTGAGCGTCGACCACATTAAACTAAATAATTGTGTGACATGAGATGAAAACTCTGTTAAAGCTGAATTCAATGAAGCTGCCAGAACCGAACTCACTGGGTTCAACGCTCAGCCTGGTTCCACCTCCAAACATCATGTTGTATCCAGATGTCACACAACGAAAAGCACCATCACACAAACTCAACACAACTGAGACAAACGTTTAGAAAATACATTAAATTCTCTGAATTGTTAGAAACAGATTCTTCCTACAAATCCCACAAGAATGAAGTGAATGAACTTACTGTCAGCAACGTGAAGCTTGCTTCCGTCTCCAAACATCAGCTTGTTACTGCTGTAAGTCACACAGTCCGAAGGCTCAGCTCAAAACCTCCCGGACTGAACCGAGCATCGTCCGTAAACACAAGGACAGATTAGCCTGATAAATCTGATAAAGTCCTGCCACAGCATCAGTTACATCAGGACAATGAAATGGACGGAACGGACCCACTGACAGAACCAGAGCTGAGCCGGTTCCAGAATCACTGAAGACAAGACTGAATAAGTAAACTGAAGTTAAACCTTTAGGTTGTGGTTTTTTCAGAACTTACTGGGTTCAAGTGAGAACTGGATTTTTATAAAGTGCCGTGGACCTGGTTCTGTCAGTAACGTTTGGTGCCCGAGTCTGAGGCCTCGCGCAACCGACTGGAACCAAAACAGGTTCAGAACCGGAGATGAGCACCGGACCAGAGCAATGAATGCTGGGTTCGAAGGTCGGCTTACATCCAACACGAACACAACCAAGCCCACACTAACTCGTCTCCACGGTAACTGCACAACATTAAACACACAAAAACGGCTTTGCTTACTGTTGTAAATTTGTAGTTTTGTGCCGCTTCCAAAGACGATTCTGAGCCCAGAGCCCGTCGTCACACAGAACGAAGCCTCAGTACAAGAAGCCACGAGACGAGAACATGACACCAGCCATCGACAGTTTAGATGCTTGTTTTAAATGACTAATGAAATGAATGGTACCGAATATTACTGGGGCCAAAGTTTGGTTCCGCTGCCAGAGAAACCAACTCAAACAGAAAACAAGCTCTACGTCACAAACACTGGACCGAACCGCTGCCACCGACCCAACGGAGCACAGACCTAAACTCAGCTCGGTTAAAAGCCGGCGGGTTCTGACTTACTGACAGTAACATGGACCAGCTTGTTGTGTCCCACAGTCTGAAACCCTGACTGACACCGCGCCCAGAACCAGACACTGGCTGCCGACGCTCGTCCGCCCCGAGAATCTTCTTCAGTGAAAACGTTACTGTCCATGAAGTCCGACAGAACTGAACCGGTACTTACTGGGTTCTATCGTTAGTTTGGCTCCACTTCCAAAGACCATCTTACTAAGTCCTCCAGCGTTCACACCGCAGGAAGCTCCACAGCACAAAGTCAGCGATCGACTGAGCCGACTTCATTTAGAAGAAAACCGTTACAGTACAGTTACCGTTTGTTTGTTTAAATTGATTTGAAATGATTTGATGGAGTTTGTTGTTTTTAACGTCTTTGTTTGTGTCTAAGTCACAAACTGAAGTTTTAAGAGTTTGTTCTAAACAACATCGAAAATCGTCGGAACTCACTGGCGTCAACGTGCAGCTTGGTTCCACTTCCAAACGTCATCCTGTTGCCACTAAAGCCTGACACACAGCCCGAAGCCTCAGCGCACAAACAGCAGAACCGAACCGTCTAAACTCAAATGAACTAGATTATAGAATCAGGCCTTTTCCTACTGACCCGTAGAAACAGTGACGTCCTGAACCAGAACCCAGTCAGAACACGATCAGTGATTAGATCCAATTTAAAGACTTACTGTTGTTAACGTGGAGCTCGGTGCCGCTTCCAAACACAATCTTAGCAGCAGCAGAGGAATACGTCACACAGCCCGAAGCCCCAGCGCACAAACAGCAGAACCGAACCGTCGCCCCGAATAAACGCAGACAACACGAAAACCAGCCTGATGAATAAAGATCAGACCTGTTGGACGGAACCGCTCACACAGAACCAGCACAGAGCAAAACAAAGCTTTGACCAAAGGCAGGAGACGCAGGAGAACGGACCCGTCTGATTGACTCGCTGGCCGAGTTCATCTCAGACTCTAGTTAGTTTGGTCCTGGTCCAAACTTCCAAACTTATTTCTGACATCACATCGTCGACGTGTCTGATTTAAATTCACAGAACATTTGAACTCACTGTTCTCGATCGTCACTTTAGCTCCTGGACCAAACTGGATTTTTTCGTAGCCTCCGCTCTTCACACAGTGTCGAGGCTCAAAACCAAAACTGTTCACGGCTTCAATCAGCTACAACGAGATGAAAACGGGACGGAACGAACAGAAACGTGCTTGAGAAGTGACCTCGCTGTGTTTTTCTTCCCCTGCTCGTTTTTTTGTTAACTTAGAGACGTTAGTTACGTTGAGACCTGAGAATCAGAGTCTGAAACTTTCCTACATGAACTGCTGCGTTTATACAAACGACCAGACTTACGGGCGTCCACACTCAACTGGACTCCGGCTCCAAACAGGACTTTATCCACAGCAGAGCCTCTCGCACAGCAACACAAGCTCTGACAAAAACGTCCTGCGGCATCCATCCGGTTCTGATGGATCCCGTAAAGCCCACGAGGCCGTTCAACCTGAACGTTCTAACGTTCCCAGAGCGAAAAGCAGGAAACATCCCAACGGATCCATGAAGCTCGTGCCCTCAACATTTATACATGTTAAACTCAGAGTCTGAGCTGCTCGTTATTTTCTGCAGCGACTCCATGAGTCCAGACTCAAACAGTTCAGACCAGATGAATCATTTCTTTCTTCTTTTCTGTTAAACTTACGTCTGTGGATGTTGAGCGTGAGTCCGGAGCCAAACACCAGTTTACCGTAAGACCCAGACTTCACACTGTGACTCACCACAGGACACAAACTGCCTCACTGCCACGTTGACGCGTTAACTTGTTAATAACATGTTAATAACATGGAAAGACATGTTTAGCTATATTAACACGTTACCAACACATTAATAACATATTAGTAATGTTTTAAAACATGTTTAGATATATTAACACGTTACCAACACATTAATAACATATTAGTAATGTTTTAAAACATGTTTAGATATATTAACACGTTACCAACACATTAATAACATATTAGTAATGTTTTAAAACATGTTTAGATATATTAACACGTTAACATAACATTAATAACGTAGTAAAAACATGTTAATAGCATAACATACGAACACGTTAATGGAACATTAACAACACGTTCGCAACTGTCACTTTCTAGTTTCTTCAGGAGCTGAAGGGACATGTTTCATAAATCAGACTAGTTCTGAGACGTTTTCTTGGTTCTTACCAGACTCGACCACGAGCAGAGTTCGTCTCCCAAACATGATCCTGTCTGAGCCTCTCGTCACACTGTGACCGACTCTGAGCTAAAAACCTTCTGTCAACACACAAGCTGACAAACGAGTGTCCATTTCACAACAGGTCAGCAAAGCTTAAAACCCCTAAAACATCTGAAATGATTCTGTTGGATTTTCCTTCTGACCTGGTTCGACGATGAGCCGAGATCCAGACCCAAACAGCAGCTTGTATGTGGATCCTTTCACACTGTGACTGGTGGTGAACTGAAAACCTCCAGCAGCATCTACAGCCTCTTAGTAACAGCATCATTAAACCTCCAGAAACTCAGCTGTTGAATCTGACCTGGTTCGACGATGAGCCGAGATCCAGACCCAAACAGCAGCTTGTCTCCGGTTCCTCTCGCACTGTGAACGACAGCTGACTAAAAACCTCTCGTCTTAGATTCAGGTCTTTCAAATCCCTGATGACTGTTGGACTGTTGGACTCTGATCTGGACACGACTGTTTACACGAGAACTGTGTCGGTCTCCTCAGTGACATCGGGTCATCTGCCCAGTGATCCTACCTGGATTAACGATCAGCCGAGTTCCTGATCCAAACCAAACCTTCTGTGCGTTTCCTTTCACACTGTGAGCGACGGCTGAGTTAAAACCTGGTGTGGATCAGGAACCAGTCTCGGCCAGTTTCACGTCTTCTGTCAGACGCTTTTGCTTCGTTAAGGTGCGACTGACTTCACGGCTCGGCTGAGTGACCGTGACAGGGTTCGGGTCAGGGAATAAGTTACCTGCTTCGACGCTGAGTCGAGCTCCTGATCCAAGAACCAGCTTCTCTGTGTTTCCTTTCACACTGTGGCTGGTGGTGAACTAAAAACTGCTCAGACTCTACTGATACTTAGCAGCTAACAATAAAGAGAACGAGCAAGTTTAAGACCTTCCTCAGCGAAAACCCAACAAATCCTCACTCGATAAACCTCTTTGAAAACCTGTAACGTTAAAGTCTGTTGCTCCAGATGCTCAACATTCATCGTATTTTCAGTGTGAAGGTGAGCCACAGAAATCTGAGCCTGGATTTGAAGGAACCAGTGAAGCTTCAGTGCCGTCAACGAGTAACTGGCCTACGGACGCCACCAACGGTCAACACGTGTTCCACTAAACCTCAGCTGGTACGTGAACGGAACCAAGAACAGACGAGGGTCCAGGTTAAGTCTGGGTCAGGTCGGCTGAGTCCCTGCTCTGATTCTAAACATTATTCACCTTTTTGGTTGCTTTGTATTTTATTGTAGTCATCATTACAACGTGTTGTGTTGCTACTGGTTGCCATGGTGACGTTGTCCTGTACCTGTCTATCAAATTAATCGATCTCAACCTTAACAACATAACGAAGGTCGAATCTGAGGGAACATAATAGAAGCAGACGTTGAACTCACCGCGTTCCACAGTCAGTGTGGTTCCACGGCTGAAGTCAAGTCTGTTGGTTCCCTGGTTCTTCACACTGTGACGAACGCTGGGACGAAATCTGCTGCATCTCCTTCGGCTCAAAGTGTCGTCTGCTGAGTTATGATCTGCTTTTATCCTGAAATTAAATTAGACAGAAAGACGAGGTCACTCAAACTGACCATGAAATGAGTCATCAGTCCAGAACCACGGGACCCGACTGAGGTCCGTGATCCACGAAGAGAAAAAGTCAGGACGGGTCCGTGGATGAGCAGAACCAGCACCACGACTCAGAACCAGGATGAGCAGAACCAGCACCACGACTCAGAACCAGGATGAGCAGAACCAGCACCACGACTCAGACCCAGGATGAGCAGTGTCGTTGCTCATCAACTTGGCTTCAGTTCATCTCGTCCTCAAATGTTGGTGATGAGGTTTAAAGTCCTGCTCAGTGGTTCTGAAGGTTGACAACGATGACAACTGGACCTGACTGGATCAGTTCTGGACCAGCGGGACCTTCATCCCGTCAGAGCCAGGACCAGAGCTGCTGCTGCATCTCCTCTTCAGCTTCTTCTGTAAATGTGTGTTTTGTGCGGGAAGGAGTCGACTGACGCGACCCGTTTAGGAACCAGTCGACACCTGTGGCCTAGAAACGCTCTGAGACGAGACTCAGGTCAAAGGTTCTGTTTGGAGTCGGCTCAGAGGTTCTGGCTGCAGCTGCTCTTCGACCTCCCAGGATGCAGCAGGTCCAGCAAAGCACCAGCAGGTGGAGCTCGTCAGGGTTTGATGAGACTCACATGAGCAGATGATCTCGACTCAGAACCAGGGAGGAGTGAAAACACGTCACACGTTTGTTAGTGAGACCAAATAAATGCTGTTAATGTTTGTTCTGAACTGTTCAGCGTTTGTCTGTTGACTTCAGGAGTCAGTGAATGCAACACGTGTCCAAACCACGGCAGGCAACACAACAGCGGTTCTGTCCTGGTGGCTGCTGTCGTTGCGTGTTGTCGTGTTGTTGTTGTGTGTCAGCAGCGTCTGTTCTTAGAAACCTGCAGCGTCTCTGTTAATGTCTGATCTTTATCTGCAGCAGCTTTGTCTGTTGTTGCTTCCAGTTTCTGTTGAAATGTGGTTTCAACTGAAGAAACTGCTGCTCACACACACACACAGACACACACACAGACACAGTGTAAAGCAGTTAGTAAAGCAGCAGGTTGTGTGTCGCTTTCATGTTCAGATGAGTTGAGACAGAAACGTTTCACAAAACAGAATCACTTTATTTCAGCTCAAAGAACAAAACACATAAAACTTTACAAAAGGAAAACAAAACCCAGAAGAACCTGCTTCTCTGGTTCTGACCCAGACTGAGCCAAGCGTGGAGGAGCTCAGAACATCACGGCTCTGATGGTCAGGACGGTGTTGAACGCCAGAGTTTTGGTGAACACGAGTCTGACTCCGTTCATCAGCAGCAGGTAGAAGTTGACCTTGGTCCGTTCTGTGGGAGAACATCACATGTGGATCAGGACACAACTCCTGCTGTTACTGCAGGTTCTGTTCAGACTGGACTCGGTCACATCTTCGCTGACTCACCTGGACGAGTGTCGGCGCAGACGTCAACATCTGAAAACAGCAGCAGAAATATGAGTCACTTTAGGCCTGAACGGTTTCTGCTGTAAACCACAAACACGGAACCAGAACCGTTCTCCTTCAAACGCTGTTTCATTCTACTGCTTTTCATGACTTTCATACTTTGATATTTTCATTTATGACTTTGACAAACTATCAGAAACAAGAAACGTTTTTCACCATGACTCAGACCAACAACTTCACACAGTGAACAGTAAACACAGTAAAAATTAAATACAGTAAACACACAGTGAACAGTAAACACACAGTGAACGGTAAACACAGTAAACATTAAATACTGTAAACAGTAAACACAGTAAACTCACAGTAAACAGTAAACACAGTAAACTCACAGTAAACATTAAATACACAGTGAACAGTAAACACAGAAAACATTAAACACAGAAAACATTAAACACAGAAAACATTAAATACAGTAAACAGTAAACACACAGTGAACAGTAAACACACAGTGAACGGTAAACACACAGTGAACAGTAAACATTAAATACACAGTGAACAGTAAACACAGAAAACATTAAACACAGAAAACATTAAATACAGTAAACAGTAAACACACAGTGAACAGTAAACACACAGTGAACGGTAAACACAGTAAACAAACAGTGAACAGTAAACACAGAAAACATTAAACACACTAAACAGTAAACACACAGTGAACAGTAAACACAGAAAACATTAAATACAGTAAACAGTAAACACACAGTGAACAGTAAACACAGTTAACACACAGTGAACGGTAAACACAGAAAACATTAAATACAGTAAACTCACAGTAAACAGTAAACATTAAATACACAGTGAACAGTAAACACAGAAAACATTAAATACAGTAAACAGTAAATACAGTAAACACACAGTGAACAGTAAACAAAGTAAACATTAAACACAGTAAACATTAAATACAGTGAACACGTTATGGTCAGCATCCTCCGTACCTGCGGCTGTGCAGCCTGGTTCTGTGTCGAGTTTCTGAGGACTCGGGTCGGTGGGTTTTACAGTCGTACACGGGCCCGACTGGATTTTCTCTCCAGACTCGATGTTGTGCAGTCGACACGACTCGATAGTTTCTGCAAATCCAGCAAAAAAGTAGGACTTTCTTAGCGGCGACAGGACGGCGTTGTTGGTCTTGACATGAACCTTGGTTCCGTTGGTCACACTCAGAACCATCTCGCCGACTTTCGGACGGAACTCAGTGGCCAGACAAACGTCAGGACCTGGAGATGAGCCAGAGGAGTCCAGAGGTCGCAGAGGGCTCATCACAAACAGAACCGGAGCTTTGAATGAATCTGGAACAGAACACACAGAACTACGGGTCAGTGGACTTGGGTGCTGGTTCTGATCACTCACATAGTTTCTGTTGGAGCAGATTTTGTGAATTAAGCATCTGGTGCTGGTCTGTTTGGATCAGTTCTGTACTGAACAGGATCCGTAACAGTTGAACCTTTGCTTCTGTTCTCACCGTTACATTTGGTCAAACTGCATTTTCTAGCTAAATAATCTCAGTTTAACGCTAACATGTCTTTATTCTAATTAGTCAGAACATTACAGAACAGAACACATGAAACACTTTGTAATGATATTAATTATATTTAAACGCCTTTGGTTTCATTTAAATCTGTTTTATTAATTCTACGAATTATCAACAGCGAATGAAGAAGCTGTTTAACGATAATTACTACGTTATTACTGTTCGACACAGGTTTTAGGTTCACGTCCAGAAATCAACAGCTAGAGACTATGGACCAGCGGTTGACCCATCGAGGTTCAACCCTGTGACGGTGATGACGGACGTTGTACTCACCGCTGGGCAGCACCGTCAGACTGATGGCTTCTCCAAACGTCAAATCACAGTGTTACGGCCTCATACAAAAACCTCAGAGCCAGCAATCGGCCTCAGAACAAACCAAACGCGTAGAAATCCACGTCCACGGGGTCCGAGCCGCGGGTCCGAGTCTGGGAACGAACCCAGAGGGTCCGAGCTGCAGCCGATCGGTGCTGGAAGGCAGAAGATGCTGGATGAGAGCCGCTCCAGCTGCAGCAGGGAAGAGACGCGAGGCCCGGCGACGTCCACCGAGCTGCGGGCCTGGGTCGGAACCGACTCCCCTGGACCCCGAGGCCGACCCGCGGGGCCCGGGTTGGCTCTGGGAGCGTCCGGGTGTGAGCTTGGAGTCGGGAGCAGCCCGGAGGTTTTTGTTGAGCTGTGCGAGGATGTTGAGTCAGTGTGGAGACCAGCCCAGCACGTTGAAAAAGCCTCGTACAAAAACCTCACATCTGCAGCAGGAAGCAGCTGCTGAGCAGTAGGTCACGAAGGTTCACAGGTGAAATATTATTTACTTAACATGAATAAAAATGTGTCCTTGTAAACTGAACTAAGCTAAAGACACTAAACTATTAAAACCACAAAACAGGATTTAAATTACACACAAACTAAATGTGTTGTGTTGCGAAAGTCATTTAAAGGCTGAGTTGTCACGTGATGTTCAGGTACTAACGGATATTCATCCTACAAGTACTAATTATATGACTCCTCCTGCTCGGTTCCTAACTAATTAGCCTGACTGAACATGGTGTTGGTGACATCGGCCGCATCCCGCTGTGGCGAGCTGCACCGATCCAGAACCGGGTCGGTCGGAGCTTCCACCGACACAAGCTCAACTCCAGGAGGTTTGTTCCCTGTGAGCTGCCTCAACTCTCTCATGTTCTGGAGCATTTAGATGTGAAACAAAGTCTGACGTGAAGCTGATTTACTGTCAACACACACAAAACTGAAAGAAACTGGAGTCTGAGCTGATGAACTGCTGACGAAACAGACGTTTTCTGCGGTTCAGATTTAACACAGACGTCTGTGTTAGGTTGTGGGTTTGAATCCTGGTCCTGCACAGGTCATGTCCTAAGAAGAACACAAACTTGCAGCACTAAAGCTCAGTTTCCTAGTTTTTATAAATGTATCGTTGTTACAATGCAAACAAAGCTAAAACAACAGTAAAATATAAAACAACGGGGGAAGTCTGTCGTGGTCAGAGACGTCCCGACTCGGAAGAACTCAAGCCGAGGCAGCATTAGGTTCAGCCAATCAAATGCAGATTTATTCTCAGTGCTGAGATGAAAGGGTGTGAAGGCAGATGTGAGTCTCCTCCTTCCTGCAGGGAGGACGCTTGCTAGCGCAGCTTCAGGCCTGGCCACAGAAAACGGGTCGTCTCTAAGGCAGAGAACCCAGAGGTTCTTAGGGAGCGTGTTTTAATCCCCAACCTGCCTCAGCCCAAATGCAAATATTTGTGATTACCACAAATTGTTTTGTCCAAATTGCTTTGGTTACCAGGTCAGAATTGTTCTGCTCTACAGGCCTGACGTCGTCGGCGCCGCCCAAGGCCAGCAAGCGTCCTGTACAATCAGACTCCCTGGAAATAAACAAGGCCTGAACAATGTCTGTTCTGCTCTAAATGGATCCTAAACCCACTAACACATACTAATGTTTTCCACTACATCTGTAACCACTGAAGCTGCTTTTTAACGTTCTCTGCGTATCTGCGGTCGTCTGGTCACGGCCACCCGAGGATCCATCAGCTGACTGGGTGCGGGTCCAGCGGGCCTCAGAACATCACGGCTCTGATAGTCAGGACAGTGTTGAAGGCCAGAGTCTTAGCGAACACAAGTCGGACTCCGTTCATCAACAGCAGGTAGAAGTTGAACTTGGCTTTTCCTAAAGGACAGAGACAACGAGTGAGACCAGCTGATCGGCCCCGGGTTGGACCTGGTCTGGTACCGATGAGGAGGATTTGGTGACTCACCTGGATAAATGTCGGCGCAGAGGTCAACTGTTAAAAACAGAACACGTCCGTCAGAGACAGAGATTCAGTGTGAAAAGGAATCATTTACATAAAAGGCTCCAATAAAATGAAACTAGTGGAGGCGACACGTCGTCCCAGCAGAACCCTTCAGTCTGAGCCCGCTGCACCTGGACAGGTACCGCTGACTCGGAGCATGGTTCTGCTGGGTTTCCTATGGAACTCTGAACTCCCACATCACGTACTGTGTTCGTTGTTGGACACCGAGTCGTTCAGCTCGCAGGAGTAAATGGTTCTGTTGCTGAACCCAGCGAAGACGTAGCTTTTCTGGAGCGTGGACAGAACAGCGCTGCTGGTGTTCAGGGAGACCGACCCGTTCCTCAGGTTCAGAACCATTTCACCTTCTCTCGGACGGAAGTCGGTGGCCAGGCAGACCTCGGGGGGCAGGTCCTTTGGCTCGCCCGCCCAGTTGTGAGGCAGCAGCGGACTCAGAACCACGAGGTTTGGCTTCAGAGAGGACGGGTCTGCACAGAACCAAGCCAAGGAGACGTCAGACTCTTCTTACCGCGTAGAACATTAAGTGACGGAAATAAACCGGCGTCAAATCAGCTGCTTCTCTTTTGGACTCATTTAGTCTCTTAGTGATATAAACTAAACTGTACGTGAGCTTCATTACAGCATTTAACTCCAACCCAGCACACACAGACGGATCCTCCAGTCAATACACAGACAACACAACAAAAACACATTCAGTTGAAATATTATGGTATTTTATTATATGTTGAAAATGTTTAAATTGTCTGAATATCTGATTTTACTGAAGTTGTTTAGTTTAGTTTAGTTGTCGATTCAGTTCAGTTATTATTCTGTCAGTGACTAAACAACTCACTGTGGGTTTAAGAGCATTTAGTCTAGATGTTAAACTATCCTTCATTCATAAAAGCAGGTGTTTCTGATTTCTGTGCATTTCATTTATTGACGCAGTCGTCGTTCATCGTCATCATTTTCCTCGTTGTACATCCTGTAACTTCTAACATTCAGTCATAGCAAATATCACCAGATTTGTTTTACGAGGCTGAACAACCAACGTTTCAGGTCCTGCTGTGAATTTACTAAAACATGTTTGTTTGTTCGTATCTGCGTTAAAGTCGCTGGAACCTGAAGCTCTGAGCTGATTTCATTTTAGCAGCTCATTACTAAACACGACATGATTCCAGCAGCAGACGGACGTTGTACTCACTCAACTGTTCAACGGGTTTTAGGTTCACGTCCAGTAAACAACAGCTAGAGACTATGGACCAGCGGTTGATCCATCGAGGTTCAACCCTGTGACGGTGATGACGGACGTTGTACTCACCGCTGGGCAGCACCGTCAGACTGATGGCTTCTCCAAACGTCCAATCACAGTGTTACGGCCTCATACAAAAACCTCAGAGCCAGCAATCGGCCTCAGAACAAACCAAACGCGTAGAAATCCACGTCCACGGGGTCCGAGCCGCGGGTCCGAGTCTGGGAACAAACCCAGAGGGTCCGAGCTGCAGCCGATCGGTGCTGGAAGGCAGAAGATGCTGGATGAGAGCCGCTCCAGCTGCAGCAGGGAAGAGACGCGAGGCCCGGCGACGTCCACCGAGCTGCGGGCCTGGGCCGGAACCGACTCCCCTGGACCCCGAGGCCGACCCGCGGGGCCCGGGTTGGCTCTGGGAGCGTCCGGGTGTGAGCTTGGAGTCGGGAGCAGCCCGGAGGTTTTTGTTGAGCTGTGCGAGGATGTTGAGTCAGTGTGGAGACCAGCCCAGCACGGTGAAAAAGCCTCGTACAAAAACCTCACATCTGCAGCAGGAAGACTCGACGCACCACAACACAAACACTTCGCTCAGGGTGACAACGAGAAACGTTTAATTGGTGGTTTGTTGTTTCTGTTTCTCAGGAACCAACGCGTTCAGCGTCTACAGTAGCCAATAAACGTCTAACGTCCGCTTGGGTTCCTGAGCAGAACCACACTCTCTGCACACAGAACTCGACACAGACTGGGTCGAACCAGGTTCACCCGGACGGGTCACAGACCGTCACAGGTTCCCTTCAACGAAGGGTTAAATGTGTGCGTAAAGGTCAAAGGTCATCACTCAAACAGGGCTTCCTCCGGTAGAAGGTCCAAACCAGAGCCTGCTGCTGTCTCGGCAGCATTTGGTTTTTGTTAAGGCGTCGCGCTGACTCAGTCACTGTGGTACCCACGTATCCACGGCGACAAAGAGTCGTACAAAAACTGTTGAACTGTTTCTCTACGGGAGTCGCTGAGCAGCAGCTGAACGTGGTCTGAGGTTTTGTCTGTGGCCCGTTTGAAGGCAGGACGGGTTTTATCTGATGGGACGTCACACGTCATCAGAACAGTCCTGGCTTCAGTTAGTACTGCACAGTGAATATTCGTGACATTCATTACTCGTACCTGCGTGAAACTGGTGCAGGACAGACTCACTGCTTCAGGTCGTTTAGGTTCATATGTGATACGACACGTGGACGTCTTGGTTCCGTCCGAGCAGTTATGGATCATTATCGAGCATTTGTTCATGTGAAGTTGTTCCAGCACAGACGGACACAGAACCAAAGGAGAACACAGTTTATTTAAAGGCTGATTCCACCAGCTCAAACAGAGACGAACACAAAAAGCTCCCAGCTGAACCGTTCACTGCCACAAGGTGAACACAAACGCACCCTGGACCGTTTAAAGGCAACCAGAACCAGAACCAGAACCAGAACCCAGCTCAGCTTCAGAAGCTTCAGACACTTTGGCCAAATTCATCCTTACATTTAATAACATTTTCATCTTTATTGTTTTTAAATACATTTCCTAAATGCAACAGGAAGCATGATCACATAGAAACGAGCCTGGTGAGTTGAAGTCTGCTTTGATAAAACGCCCGCGCCAGAAAAATAAAAACAGCTTCTACTAAGCGATGACCTTTAACCTGAAACGGCCTCTGCTGCTGTTGGTAAGTGGACACCGAGGTAAATACAACCTGCCAACGCAAGGAGCCTCAGAGGAACCTGAAAGCAGCTCGGTACGAAGAGCAGAACGACATTAACAAGAGAAGCAGCCGGTCAGGTCGGTTCTGCCCAAACCAGAGGATTCCTCCACGACCAACAGAACAACTCAGAGTCCTGAAGGCGAAACGCTGACCTTCAGCTTCTGTGAGTGATCATGAGATCAGTATTTACAGCAGAGTCTCCAAGACACCGGTCAGCAGCCAACAAAGCCACTAAACCCTAACAGCACCTCATTCTGGATCTGAGAATCTCAGGAGCATCTTTTCTCCCGACAGTGAAATGAGTTTCCTTCGACTTCACTGGCGTCTTTCTGAATATTAAGAGGGAACCATCCCATAATAAAATGACGTCACTGCACAGAGGAGGCGTTTACTTCCTCAGCCTGGTTTTAAGCCACAGGTTGGATAACAGCACAGCCGCGCCTCCGGTCCAGTGGTGGTTCCTAAAGAAAGCCGAGCCGCCGACCGGTGCAAACCTGGGACAGCGAGCAGCCCAGAGGAGCAGACAGCTGCTTGAAACTAGTAAAAAGGCAGAACATGAACGAAATCCAACAGTAAATGCAGGTTAAGTAAGCGAGCAGGGTTACACCTTCATTACGTAAAGAAATAACAGCAACAGGAGGCCGAAGGGGTTCAAGCAGGAAGCTAATACACAGGTGTGCTCGGCCCGGAGGGCGCGGAGCTAAACGGCTACAACAAATCACAAAAGACTTCGTAGTTGATATCTGTTGAAGCTGACATAGTTACTACGTTGCCCCTCCGCCGCTTCCTAGCATGAAGCCGCCTCGTCTGGCCTCCGGGCTCCTCCTTCAAAAAGCTCTGATGAGCCCCTGGCTTCACAAAGAGGCATCTGGTCCTGATGCACCACACGGCTAAGAGGCGAGGCCCGTTTCCAGTCCAACTACGGCTATTTATATATAAATATCTCTATATTTATAGCTATGCCTTCATTCAACCTGTCAGCTACAGATCCTCCCTCCTCCTCCACAGTAATGAAAATGAATGGAGAGATCAAAGTCCAGTCTGCTGTTTTGACCCGTGGGCTTCGCCCGAGCCTGAAGCCGCCCACCACCCGGTCCTCGCTCTCTCACCACCCCCGCTTCAGTCTGCAGCCATGGAGACGCAAGAAACAGGCGCCTCAGAACCAAGCAGGCCGTCGAGGGTCATTTTTTCTATTTTTTGAACCAATGAGAGAAGTTCCTCCAGATGAGGGAGGTGAAGATGTGGCACCTGTCCAAACTGGGGGGGCAGTGGTGATGAGGGGGGCTTGTGATCCTCAATGTCCAGATTTCCACCATTTGAAAGAAACCCGATGGTGGCGTGGCGCCGCCGTTGAAGAGATCCCTCGCCTCCGAACCAGGAGGGCATCACCGCTCCTCGACAGCCGAGGGTGGTGGGGGTGGTGTCTCAACCTCGTCGGGGGTCGTGCTGCCTCCCCAGCCTCCACCGTTTCTCGTCGGTTTAATTTTCCGTTTAAGTTGGAGCTCGTCTTCATCAAACTTGTGTTTTTCCTCCCACGCCTCCTGGTGGTGGTTGTTTTGACGTCCGGACACAAAGCGCCGCCTCCAGCTGCCGTTCAGTGGGGGGGGTTCATGGCGCCGTGGCCTCGCTGCTGCTTCTGCTTCTGCTGCAGGAGGAGCTGCTCCAGCGCCGATGGGCCCGGCTGCATCATGGAGCTCGACCAGATCGACTGCAGAACAAAGTGAGAAGAGATTCAGGAGATTTTCTGATTCTCTTTGCTGAACAGAATATTGTTCCTCTGAAACACGAGGCCATGAAAAAACTTCGTCTCTAATGATGTCACCAGGGCTACGCCCTCCACGTGGACTGGAAAACAAAGAGTCAACCTTGAAGCTGTCGAGCAGCACGGTGGAGGACGACTCCTCCATCGGAGACTCTTGATTGGTCCAGGAGCTTCCGGTCGGTCCGGTCTGGTGCCAGCTGGCGTCTGTAGCTCCAGAGGCGGCTGCGGGTGGCAGGTAGTCCAGCCCAAAGCCGCTCACTGCTGCTAAAAGCAACACACGCATGAATGTGTGATTATTAAAACACTAAGGGTCTAAGTGCACCCGCTCTCACCGGTCTTGTCTGCCTTCCAGCGGTCCACCAGCCTGCGGTCCCGGCTGTCGGGGGTGCCGATGGGCCCGAAGTTAGAGAAGGGCACGGCTCCGTGATTGTGCGTTGGAGGGGAGGACGGCAGGCTGCTGGGGTTGGAGGAGTGAGGGGACTGGCTGGCTGGGGTGGAGTGGTCTGCCAGGGAGAACACAGCTCACGTCAGACACGCAGTGAAGCCATTCAGCGGTACCTGGTACCGGCACCTACCTGAGCTGGCAGGGAGGGAGGGGGACCAGGGAGTCCCTTCAAACAGGGAGTAGAGGGACGGCTCCTGATGCATCATGGGAGCGTCGGACTTGGAGCCGGGAGGCAGGTTCTTGCCGTAGGCCTGACTGAAGATGCTGTTCTGGTTGTACTCCTGAACACAGACGTCACAGCTACTGATACAAGCACCGCTTCAAATTACAGCTAGCTAACGCGAAGGAAGCTGGTACGTCAAACGTCTCTGTTATCTGAGCTTCGTGTGTGTAAGTAAAAGCTGGATTAAGTATAACTACACTTAAAGCAGTACTTAAATGCATTTTGTCATTGGCAGGCCGAGACATGAACAAGCAGAAAATCCTTTCCTGCCCTCTGGAGGACAAAACCCGTTATGACTCCCCAAATGATGCTGAGGCATTGAATCGGCCACACGCTCTAAACATCAATAATCCCAGACAATCAGCCTTCAGGGACGCGTTGTGAAGCGGGACCTGACCTGCATGGGGAAGCCAGACATGGGCAGGAGAGAAGACGCTTGACTGACGACCTCGGGGCCACTTTCCATCCTGCTCTGGTTTGGCAGCTAAACACACAGAACGGGACAGAACGCTGGAGGTGAGCACGTGGAAAGGAAGGCACCTCTAGAACTAATTCACATGTGAGGGTTGTTAGCTGTGGACCCAATCAGCTCTGTGGGGTTCAAGCTAAGGCCTGAGGACCAGCAAAGGATCCTGCAGGCTCTATGTTTGACCAGTTTCATAGTCTGATGTCAACATGTGTTGGACAGAAACTCTACAGAGAGCAGGAAGCTGGTGAGTGCAGCCTACAACTAGATGTAACAGCTGGGGGCTGAGTTCAGGACGGGGGAGAAGAGGAGGAAGAAAGGCTACATACAAATATGTTTGGTCCAGGAGCAGTGCTAAGAGGCCCAGCCAAGGCCTGGAAGAAAGCAGGAGGCTTAGTAAAGACCAGCTCCTCCTCCTCCTCAAAATCTGCTAGAGTTTTTAACAGGTCTGGAGGCAGAAGAGGCGAAGTCTTGTTGTCCTAGTGGGAGATGAAGCAAGAAGAACAGGAGGAAGAAGAAAACGAGGGAACAGAAAGACAGAAAGCAAAGCCAGTGAGACAGGCGAAAGGAGGAGAATTACTAAAAGCGTCAGAGGAGGAGTCAATACACAGGAGACAAAGATCAGGTGCCCTCAGCGCTGGAAAACACAGCTTCTTCCTTATTCCTACTATTTGACTAGTCTCCAAGCTAACGGGGAGCTTTTCACCCAGCGTTGGAATGAAACGGAAAATTCCAGGTCCTGCAGCAAAACCCAATTTGGTTCCTGTTAAAGACTCAAAGACTAGAAGATGTGTAGAACAAAGCTAATAAAGCTACAACATTAAACACAATATAGAGTGGCTTCCCCTCAAAAAGCAAGAAATGTTAAAGACACAGAATCCAGAGACTGGGTGGAACCAGACAAAGGGAACCTGAGGACCGTCAGTGTGCTTCGAGGCGACAGGCCGTCCCACAGGCTGGAGCTGCTCCAACAGCGACACCAACTTAGAGGAGGGAGCAATCGCCTGAAAACGCTGTTTTCTGCTTAGGCGCCAGTAGCGTTTTAAAATCAGTCAGAACAGGACTGAGGCTGATCCTGACGGATCAAGACATTTAAACAGAAGCACCAGGACGTGACGGACCGCCTGACAGCCGCTCACCTCAAACGGGGGCCCCCGGGGCCTGTGGGATGCGTCCTGGTCCGAACAGATCCCACCGGGCGCCGGCCGCTTCATCCTGTCTGCCATCACAGCCAGACCGTCTCCCATCCTGTAGGGCGGCTCCCAGTAGAAGTCCTGCATCTTCACGTCAGGGTACTTGATCTTCTTGTCCATGTTGGAGAGCTGTGGCTGAGCGTTGGGCTGCAGCTGGTGCTCGTACAGTTTGAGAGGATCCTGAGCTGCCATGTAGAAGGTCTGCTGCTGCTGAGGCTGCTTCATGGGCATCTGGATGGCGGACATCTTCTGTAGAGCTGCCTGTGCCTGGTTCCACATGTGAGCCGGCTGATCCTGGACCTGCATATACTGCAGACACCAGACGCAGTGAGTTAAACCTGCTCCTCGTTTAGAGCAGCTCACACACCTTCACACCACTAAAGGGCAAAGGGTGAGACCAAAAACAAGTTTATCTATTGGAGAGCAGAGGACCCATCAAGTCATATTAAGCATCTGAGCACACGATCAGACCTGCTGCAGTCCTGGGTGGTGAGGGGGACTCTTTCCCAGCCCCACCTGCTGGACCGGTTTGGTCGGAGACTGCTGCTGCTGCTGGCCCATCGCCTGCACCTGTAGCTGGACCGACTGCTGCAAGGCCTGTTGAGAAGGTGGCTGGGCCTGGGGCTGCTGAACGTGGGAAGGGCCCTGAGCTGAGGACCCTGGGACCTGACCGGGTCCAGGACCAGAGGGCCTCTGCTGACTGTAGGGAATGTGAGACTGCTTCCCAGCCTGGACCTGTGTGCCAGCCTGGGTGTGGACAGCAGACTGGAGGAAAGGTCCAGGAACAGAGACTCCAGTGGAGAAGGCAAAGCCTGGATTCACTGGCAGCCCTGGAAACGCCACAGGAGGAGGGATCACATAGGCTGAGGGCGGAAAACCTGCAGAGGAAGCAGTCAGACTGAGAAGCAACAGACACATGTTCAGATCAGTCCTGGTGTGTTGCTGTGTTTGTACCTGGCCTGCTGGGCAGAGGAGGGAACGCGCCAGGATGATGGATGGGGATGAACTGGGAGGAGCAGGTGGCTTGAGTTTGAGTGACTGGAGTCTTCTTGGCCTCAGACACTGGAGTCTTCCTCAGCTCCGTCTGCGCCTTCACCTGAAGCACAGAACACACCAGCAGCTGTTTTAACACTAGTCCTCAGTAAAATATCTAATGTGGCTGATTGAGGCAGAACATCGACCACATCTCCACCTGTTTCCCAGCGTCTGCAGTTTTGTCGTGAGACGTTTTCTTCAGCTCGCTCTTCCTCTTGCCGTCTCTCTTCAGCTCCACTTTCCCAGCAGCCCCGTTGCCTTTGGTGAAGTCTCTGCGCTCCTTGCCGCTGTCCTTCTGATGATGGTTTCTCAGTTCGTGGCTCTGTTCTCGAGGTTTGATGTTCTCCTTGAAGGTGACGACGGGTCGATCGCTGCCATCGGGCCATGAGCTCTGGCTCTTGCCTGCTGACAGCACTGACTTCAGGCCGGCGTTGCCGCCATCGTTGGTCGTCTGTTCACCATTGGAGGACTCCTGCAGAACAGGCGCCTCCTTCTCCTGCGGCTCTTCAATCGCCTGCTCTGGAATGTCAGTGAGGAAGACGAGGAGGCCGTCCTCACTCACTCTGTATTGGATCAGCCTAAAGAAAAACAAATTAGTGTCACTGATGGTGTGAATTCTGCTGCAGAGCTCCAGTGAATCACTGAAGGCTTGTTCACTAAATCAACCTGCAGCCACCATTTACACGGCAGAAGTGCGGCTGTTTTCACCAGAAAACACTCAAGTGCAGAAGTTACTTGGAGGATTTGAGAATTGGAGACACACAGCTGAGGTTCACAAAGCTGCATCTGCTAGAAACCACAAGTGCTGTGGACAGATGAGAGCCCACCAGGTTTGATGAAAGCGTTTCAGTAGAAACACCTCATGCCCACTTTCTACGTTTCTTTCTTTGGTGACTCAATAACAGCTGTTTGTCCTTTTATGATCTTGATGTCTTTATTTATTTATGGCCTTGGGTCCATAGCACAAATCTGAGTGAAGGCTGACAGATGCAGCAGCCACTCACTCTGGGTTGTTATCAGCCACCCATCTGCCCAGAATGATCAGTCTCTCGTGTCGGGCGTGGACCAGGAGACCGTCTCTGTCCACCAGGATGCCCTGATGACCTTTGGTGAAGTCCAGAGACCTGAAACGCCAGCAGACACCGGTTTAACATGATGATTAATGCGCGCGTTAAACGGACAGTGGAGAGGAGTCGGTACCTCAGAGCAGGTCGGAGAGCCAAAAAGCCCTGCAGTTCAAACTCCTCTGGTAAGGGAGTCACTGAGGAAACACACAGACAAGCAGCTAAAGACACCCAGCAAGTACCAGCTCACCATAGATCAGCACATACACATTATGTATTAACTTATGCTGACTATATGTTAAACATCAGCATAACCGCACATCAATCATCCTCTTTCTCTAATGTGACAACGTTCACTCCTTCAGAGGTCACGTGTACGATACTGAAGTTTTACTGGCAGCAGTGGTTTCTTTCTGAATTCAATATCCTACAGGTTGTCAGGCTGAAACCTGAGGAGGCAGATCAGAGCTCGTCAACCACTGAGTAAATAAAGAGCGTCACCGGTCTGTGTCATACGTGAGGAGCAGGACACATCATCCTCCTTGGGCTGAAAACTGTTGAGGATGGAGACCAGCCAGGGCCAAACACTGACACAGGAAGACAAAGCAGAGTTACAGCTTCAGTACACGAACCCTGTGGCAACAAACAAGACGAACAAGTCTGACTTACTACTGCCGCTTGTCGAGGGCGGCCTCGCGGAACACGCTGGGTCGCAGTCTGAGCCAGTCCAGAGAAACTTTGATGGCCGGCAGAGGACACTCCCCCATGATCTCCTCCCCCCGATTCTTGTTGAGTAGGACACGGCTGCACATGACGCCCAGAAACGACACTGTGAAGACAAACGTCACACATGGATCCCCACCAATCAGCAGAAATCAGGTGCGACTCCAGCTAAACGTGAGCACCTGCTTTATTGTTAGTGTGTGAACCACAGCAACATAAGCCACTAAGCAAGTAGACCTGCCTACGCGTCACCACAACGAATTCAAGTAGTCGTGTCATGTCTGTGGTTCTTACTGAAGAGTCCCAGCAGCTGGAACCAGATGATCTGCTGGTCACTGCTGTAGTTCTGCTCACTGCTGTCAGCTGTCAGGTCTCTGAGGTGGTGCAGCTCAAACAGGGTGATGACAGTGATGTGGACCAGCTGCTGAGAGCTGAAGGCTTTCTGCAGAATCAGCCGCTGCACACACACACACACACGCCAGGTCACCCAACGTATACTTTGAATCACATCTATGGGTAGAATGGCTCTGTGGGTTCTACCTGAAACTGCTCCTCCAGTTTCTCTCTCAGATTGTCCAGTTTGTCCAGATTCTTACTCAGATACACGTGACCGTGAAACTTGATGAAGGCCTTGATGAAATCTGACACGCTCCACTTGGTCTTCACCTCATCGCGGCTACAGGACACAGAGGACCATGTCAGCATTGAAGTCAAACCTTCATTCGAGCGATCACGACACGGAAATACGTTCATGTTATTACCTCTCCAGAGCCTTGGACAGCGCCTTCTGCAGGTTGGTGGAGGCTGCTGGGAAGGGGAACTTGACTGCGATGCTGCGGCAGTAGTAGAAGATAGTGGTCAGGTGGTCTCCTTTAGAGGAGGCCAGGATAGCCAGCTGGTTGTACGGCTGACCTGCAGGCACAGAGGAGAATCGCACCACGTCCACACGGAGGAAGCTTTTTACTGGCGCTGAGCGTGCGGCCGGTCAGACTCACCGTTGGATGGAACCAGCTGAGCAGCGTGTCGGTAGTAAGACTCCGCCTGGCTGGTCTGGTTACGGTAACGTGCTGCAACGCAAAATCAAGGAAGAAAATAAAGATCACAAACAAAGAAGGTTGACTCTCTTCCCAGTCTTTTGTTCCCTCTGACAACACGATGACATAGAGGAAGTGTGGATTTTTTCTACCGATGTCTCCGAGGTGGACGAGGCAGTGCTGGCAGATGTAGGAGCAGGAACTGGGCTGCGGGGTGACGATGGCACCGGTGTTGCTCTGTTTATTGCTGATGATGCCGAGCTGAGAGGATTTGACGCGACACGGCAGGTCCACGTTGAACACGGTACAAAGCTCCTGCAGCAGCTGAGGAAACACATTGAAATGAATCAAGTGCAGTTAAACATGAACGACAGTAAAGGTGACAATAAAACTAAATACAAGACTGACACAACTCAATATTACTGCGTAGTGTGCAGTCAGGTGAACAGCAGCAACTGTCCTTCCCAAGGCTCCGCTTACCTGTGTGTAGAAGCCACTGGCTGCCTCCAGGAACAGGGACAGGTTGGCTTGGACTTCGCTGCGGTTGGGGTTGGCTCGGTTCTTGGACTGGCTCTGCAGTGTGGTGATCTGGTTCTTAAAAGCATGATTCCACCTGCAGCGACACAGAAAACACCCTGATCAGGACAATCGGACAACAGCAGCAGGAGACAAAGGTCGTGCTGGGCTACTTACAGGTCTTGCTCCACCTTCTTGTCCAGAGCATACTCCAGGTCGGTTACTAGCATCTTCTGGTACAAGTCCTGCAGGGCCTGCCGAGACGTCCACACCTCTGCTGCCCCCAGCTTTGAATCTACAGGAATGTGGATATTAGTTGCAGACCTACAAGCAGGATGATTTGTTTTTTAACTTGAACGACGTCTGAAATATCAATCCACACTCCTGGGCAGGTTTGAAAACCAGGTGATAACACCTGGACAAGCAACTATCAGCCACATAGAACGGTTTTAACCATGAACCAGTGCGTCTGTTATATTTATATTACACCAATGTCAGAAGCTGCTGGATGGAAAAAACACTGTTTTATGGAGACGTGTCAGAAAAGCCTGCTGTCAATAGGCCGTTTGGTTAATTACCAGTACTGGGTCCAACCTCCGCCTGTAATTAGTATGGACATAGCAAAGTTCACTTCAGTCACCTTCCAGTGATGATCCAAACCCTGGAGACGCTAATGAATAAGGCTGGAGGTGTTGCTTGCTCTCAGGATGCCGTCATGTGTGGGAATATTTCTGCACTGGTTACTACTGATACTGTTCAAGGGCCGTTCGTCGACATTTCATGCAGACAACCTTCATAGAAGCACTAAAGCGAACCGCTCTCAGCAGAGCTGCACCTGGGCAGGTGTGCGGAGCTCGGACCCACCTGTCATGTCAGCCTTCAGGGCCTCTGCCTGCCTGCTCGGGGGAGACAGAGAACACAGGTTAGACGCCGTCCGCAGACACAGCAGCACGCATCACTTCCTCGTTGCTGAGGGTGGCGGGTGACTAAACACAGGGACGTAGGTGGCAACGGCGGTGTCGGGCTCTGGCTAATACCTGGCTCGGTGTACACCAGACAGCTGACGTTAGCTCCGTCTCACGCGGCTCGTCTCGATCACACAGACGCCTGCAGTCCGACCACGCGGAGCCGAACCGACCTTAGCCGGTGGTCAAGTGTCGGAACGCGGCGTTAGTTCACCAGAATCACGTTTCCAGCGCAGCCCGTCATACGCAAGAGACGCTAGCAGGCTAATGCTAACACAATAACACAGTGGGAAGGCGTCTGTCTGTGGCGAGCGAGCGCTAGTTTAGCTTAAAGTCCCAGCGGGAGACAAACATTTCAGACAAAGCGACAGAACGCGTGAAACGCCACGAACCGTGGCCGTCGCCACAGCAGAGAGAACGGGCGGGTTTGTTGATGTGTGGAGCGGCTAGCACCGGAGCTAAGGGGGTGGTCCCAGGTCAGCTAGCATTAGCGTTAGCAGCCCAGCAAAGCAGTCCCCCCGCTGGGCCAGAACCGCTGTGCCGCCGGGTGAAGGGCCGCGGGGCGCCGCGTCGAGCTTACCGTAGGTACTGGGCGCAGAGGCTCATCCTGCCGGGTCGCCAGGCTTTCAGACAACGACTGCTCCAGAAGCTAACGCTCCTCCCGGCGCCATATTGTTCCTGGTCTGACCCACACAGGCCTCGCGGGGGGAGGAGGGGGGGGGGTTCTTCCTCCAGTCAACAAGAACTAGAATAAAAAGTCTTCAACATCCACATGTCTGTGACTCAACTTTCAGACATTCATTGTAATCGTTTCGTGTATTTCATTCCTTCAGTCGAACCTGTACCTGCCTCCAGAAACATTGTTGTCTGTTCCTCTGCCCAGTTTGTTTGTCCTTTACAGAAAAGTCATTTCTCACTTGTGTATTTTTATTGCTACCAACTAAAGATGCAGCAAAAGTTGAGTCTGAAACGTTTCGCTACTTGAGTCATGAACTGAACATGTGGACCCGTCTGGACCGGACCCGACGCTTTCAGGCGCCGGTGTCGCCCCCTAGTGGCTAAACCCCGGAACACGCGGCTCGGACGCCATGAATTAAACTCGTTTAACTTTATTGCTTTGTTTATTAACTTTATTTATTCATTTATCGACTGACTGAATGCGGACGAGAAAGTGAAACGGAAACAAAAGTGAGACGTGTGTGTGTTTATGTAAGAACCAATGAACTGACACTGTAGCTGTTGTTACCGGATTTCAGCAGAGTCCTCGTTTCTACTGCGTACGAGAGCGTTAATCAAGTAGAGTCTATTCATTTGTTATTTATCTGTCTTCATCAGTGACGTTGTGTCTCTTTAACGGGCTGACGCTGCCTCCGCCTGCCGCAGCCTCCCTCCCTCCCTCCCTCTCTCTCTCTCTCTCTCTCTGTATCTCTGTCTCTCTCTCTCTCTCTCTCTCTCTCTCTGTATCTCTGTCTCCCTCCCTGTCATTCGGTTGCGGTTGCCTGCTACAAACAAGCGGGGAACACAGAACCACACAGACCGGCACCGGACTGGACCGGCGCACGAGACAAACAGAAGACGACAGAGACACAATGACAGAAGCCGCTAAAACGCACGTGATCCTGCTGTCGTGCGGCAGCTTCAACCCCATCACCAAAGGCCACATCCATATGTTCGGTGAGTGTCGGGAGGGGGAGGCTCGGTAGCAGATGGGCCTGGATTTAAACCGGTCTGCGTCGGTCGCTGTCCTGAAGGGTGGTGCTGAAACGAGGCCGGTACAAACGCGACACAGCAACGTCCGCTGCTCTAGTGAAGACAACACATCTCGGAGTCCAGGCCGCAGCCCGACTGTGGCGCAGCCAGCAAATGAACAGAGAGCGGTGCCTTGCTCATTAACACATCAGGCAGTTTAGTCAGTGCGTGAGGAGCTGACGTGTCATCACTAATCTCTAAATCCCTTCAATGGTCTGACGTGAAGGTGAAGCTGCTGCTTTTATGTTGGCACAAGATTAATTAATATTCATCAAGCCTTTTGCTGTTAGAACCGGCCTGGTTCTGTTCTGTGACGTTCACGGTAAACTACTGTGAACCTGTGCTTCCACTCTGCTGACTCACCGTGGCCTCAGCTCGTCACGGGTCTGGGACAGAGATGTTCCCGTTACTGTGTCCACCTGCTCAGCAGCCATGTTCTTTCATCCTGACCCATTTTCTGAGCATCGCCGCCTCCTGCGCTGTAGGACACAGAGGTTCCTGTGAGTCCACTCATCTGATGAAACGTCAACAGGAAGTCTGTGTTCCTGAAACACAAAGTAAACATCTAAACAAGCTACACAGCTTTATTTACTGACGCATAATTACCAGACGCTGTTGCGGATCAGCTGGAGTAACGCGGTGCTGTTCAGTCGTCTTTGGCCAATGAGACAAACGTCCTCATTCAGACTCAACAGTCAGTTTGTTCCCTCGCTGGCTGTCGGTCGTCATCAAACTCCTCCATCAAACTCATGCTGACAGAGTTTGTTAGCGCCTCTGTTGCCACGGTGACGAAGTGGCTGGTTTCATGGACTCCAGCGGTCATGGAGGACGAAGCCCAGGTTCCTGCTCTGCTCTGATCCACGGCTGGTTTAGTGAAATGTTTAATCAAATAAGACACAACTTCAGGAAAGAAGGGAAAAAGGCATCAGAACGTGTTCGTTCTCTAGATACCGTCCAATGAACTGTAGAATCGATGCTGACACTGCAGCTTGTTGAAGGGTTAAGCAGAGCTAAGTTCACCCTGATCTCCAGGTGGATCTGATCCAGGTGCTGAGACGTGTCACATCTGGATCATCGTGTTTCTCATGGTTTCACTTTGTGTTTTTGCAGAAAAAGCCAGAGAATATCTGCACAAAAGCGGACGTTTCATCGTGATCGGAGGGATCATCTCCCCGGTGCACGACTCCTATGGAAAACCCGTGAGTGGTGGCACCAGACCCTCCCTGTTGTGAAGCAGCGTGCGACGCGTTCACACGACTGAGCTTCCTGCAGGACAAACGGAGCCTTGTCCTACTTTCACTCCGCACACAAACACGTGTTTGAATAATGGATGCGGCAGAAATTCAGCTTCAGCTTCATCAGGAATCTTAGCTGAAATTTTGTTTCCCCAGCACCAGCGAGTCGTCAACGCTGGCCCGTCATAAACCCCATAATGAAGCATGACTCATCACAAACCAACACGTCACAGTTAGAATCCAGCTGCTTCATTGACCACACATGAACGTCTGCTCTGTCTGGAAACACGCCCACACAGTCAGACCAGAACCAGAACCAGCAGACAGACCCTACGCTGAAGCCACAGACACGAGTCCAGATGTTGTCATTGAAACTTCACGTCTGTAAACTTGTGTGTGTGTGTGTGTGTGCAGGGCCTGGTTTCCAGCCGGCACCGTCTCACCATGTGTCAGCTGGCTGTCCAGTCCTCGGACTGGATCAGGTGAGCTCTCTGCTCCTCATGGGACGTAGGCTGAGGTCGGCCCTCACTAACCTTGTGTTTGCTGCAGAGTGGACCCGTGGGAGTGTTACCAGGACACCTGGCAGACGACCTGCAGCGTGTTGGAGCATCACCGGGACCTGATGAAGGTGAGCTGTAACGCCTGTAGGTTCTACCGGGCCCTGGACCCGAGCCTGTTCTGTACGATCATCTGCTTGTGTTCCCATAGAGAGTCACCGGCTGTATCCTGTCCAACGTCAACACGCCGTCAACAACCCCTGTGATTGGTCAGCCACAGAACCAGGCCCCTCCCCCCGTCTACCAGGACCACAGCAACATGAATCACAAGCCCAACGCCAGTGAGTCCAACACGGCTCAGTAACATAACATGAACTGAAGCAGCTGTAGGTTCACAACCTCCTCCTGTCTGGACTTCTGGACCTGTGTGTTGTGCGTTTGCTCTGACTCTAGCTCTGTGTTGTGCGTTTGCTCTGACTCTAGCTCTGTGTTGTGCGTTTGCTCTGACTCTAGCTCTGTGTTGTGCGTTTGCTCTGACTCTAGCTCTGTGTTGTGCGTTTGCTCTGACTCTTCCTCTGTGTTGTGCGTTCGCTCTGACGCTTCCTCTGTGTTGTGCGTTTGCTCTGACTCTAGCTCTGTGTTGTGCGTTTGCTCTGACTCTAGCTCTGTGTTGTGCGTTTGCTCTGACGCTTCCTCTGTGTTGTGCGTTTGCTCTGACTCTAGCTCTGTGTTGTGCGTTTGCTCTGACGCTTCCTCTGTGTTGTGCGTTTGCTCTGACTCTAGCTCTGTGTTGTGCGTTTGCTCTGACTCTTCCTCTGTGTTGTGCGTTTGCTCTGACTCTTCCTCTGTGTTGTGCGTTTGCTCTGACTCTTCCTCTGTGTTGTGCGTTTGCTCTGACTCTAGCTCTGTGTTGTGCGTTTGCTCTGACTCTAGCTCTGTGTTGTGCGTTTGCTCTGACTCTAGCTCTGTGTTGTGCGTTTGCTCTGACGCTTCCTCTGTGTTGTGCGTTTGCTCTGACGCTTCCTCTGTGTTGTGCATTTGCTCTGACGCTTCCTCTGTGTTGTGCGTTTGCTCTGACTCTTCCTCTGTGTTGTGCGTTTGCTCTGACTCTTCCTCTGTGTTGTGCATTTGCTCTGACGCTTCCTCTGTGTTGTGCGTTTGCTCTGACGCTTCCTCTGTGTTGTGCGTTTGCTCTGACTCTAGCTCTGTGTTGTGCGTTTGCTCTGACGCTTCCTCTGTGTTGTGCGTTTGCTCTGACTCTTCCTCTGTGTTGTGCGTTTGCTCTGACTCTTCCTCTGTGTTGTGCGTTTGCTCTGACGCTTCCTCTGTGTTTCAGTCAAACTCTGGGGGAAGATCAGTGAGCGTCTGGGGAAGATCTGCTGCGTCCGTCCGCACATCGAACGCTTCACGTTTGTTGGTAAGTCGACACCAACAGAAACGATCCTTTGTGTCCAAACAGCGCCAGCTCGCATTTGGTCAGTGCCTCCCTGGGCCTCAACACCGATCGGAGCGGCAGGTGAAGGACTGGGCCCAGGTGAGACCGTCGTTGCATCACGTTCATTACTGTGTTTGCTGTCTCCCAGATGAGAACGCTAACCTGGGCACCACGGTGCGCTACGAGGAGATCGGTGAGTCAGTGGCCGGACCCGCATCGGTGTTGTGTGCTCTGGTTTCCTTCCTGCTGTGTCTCGTTGTCCAGTAAACCTGTTGTTTACTGAGGACGTGTCTCTTTCCTCCTGCCTGTTTGTCGTCTGTAGAGTTACGCATCTTGCTCCTGTGTGGCAGTGACCTGCTGGAGTCCTTCTGCATCCCTGGCCTGTGGAAGGACAGTGATGTAAGCACCCGTGGCCCCGCCCCCTTCTTCCCTGTCTGTAATGATCCACGCTCAGCCCTAACGCTTCCACGTTGTTGACAGAGGAAACGTTGCGGCCACCGGGCAGCTGTGGGAGAAAGACTCGCTGATAGTTATCATTGGTGCATCTGGGTAAACGCTGCGTCTTTCCAGGTCCATCAGAACAGAAATAATCTCATAATAGACACTAGAAAAATACACAAAGCAGTTTCTTCATGATGTGGTGACAGGACTCAACTGAGGTTTGGTTTTTGGACAGAATGTCAATGTTACTGTATATGTCCTAAGACTATGAGAGACCAGTCAGACCGGTTCTGGTTCTGGTTCTGATTCTGTGTCCTGAACAGTCCTCTGTCAACAGGAAGCTGCAGCGGTGAACATGGAAACAGCTGTTTCTGTTTCTGAGCTTCCTGTGAAGCAGTAATCAGTAGATTCCAGAGCTCTGATCCGTGGGTTTACTGAAGACGCTCTGCTTCATGGACCTGGTCTGAGGCTGGAGGTGGTCAGCAGAGGGCCACCTGTTATGGGTTATAACTGGTCTATGAAGCCTTCATGGGAGATGAGACGCTTCCTAAACTGGCTGAACGTTGACTTCCTGGTTTCAGATGGAGGTGATCGTTGGGGATTTTGGGATCGTTGTGGTTCCTCGTGACGGAGCTGACACAGAGAGGATCATGAATCACTCGTCCATCCTCCGCAAGTATAAGGTCAGTGCACAGTCCTGTGTTGGTGGTTTTTACAGTTTTTACTTTATTTCTCTAGCACAAATTCACAACATCAGTTATCTCCAGGCTCTTTACAATGAGGTTTAAGACCTGACACAACTAAACCCAACAAATCCACATAGAGCAGCTTTGAATTGTAGCCAATCAATGAATTGAACACTTTAATAGCAAAAGAGGAAAAACTCTATAGAGGAAGAAACCTCCAGCAGACCCAGGATCAGTGGGAGAACATCTGCCTTGACCGGTTGGAGTGAAGGGACAGAGAAGAGAGAAAAGAACAACAACACAACAACAACAACAACAGACTCAGGCAGGATGGTTGGACCAGCAGCTGAACACTGAGACACACGACTCTGAGTCTGACGATACCTGGAGATGAGAATAGAGAGAGACAGAAAGAGAGAAACACAATTAGAGAGAACAGAGACAAAGTTAGTCACATGTGGACATGGAGGCATGTTAGTGGATGGAATAGATAGAAAACCAGAGGAGCTCAGTGAATGAAGGAGGTTCCAGCATCTAAGCCTGTAGCAGCTGAACTAAGAGATGGATCAGAGGAACCAGAACCATCTGGAACCATCAGCTTTGTCAGAAAGGAAGGTTTCAGCCTAGTTTTAAAGCAGAGAGGGCGTCTGCTGCTAGAACCTGAACTGGAAGCTGGTTCCACATAGAGGAGCTTGGAGCTAAAGGCTCTGCCTCCCGTTCTACAGGTACCTCCTTCATTCACTGAGCTCCTCTGGTTTTCTATCTATTGGTATATTATTGTTGTCTATATATTGTCTCAGTGTTCAGCTGCTGGTCCAAACATCCTGCCTGTGTCTGTTGCTGCTTGTTGTTGAGTTGAGTTGAGTTGAGTTGAGTTGAGTTGAGTTGAGTTGAGTTGAGTTGAGTTGAATCTTTACATGTGCTCTCTGCTCCAGGACAACATCATTGTGGTGAAGGATGTGATGAATCATCCGATGTCCATCGTCAGCTCCACCAAGAGCAGGTTGGTTCCATTACTTTAAACAACCGTCACATACTGCCACGTACTACCACGTACTACCCCCCTCACCCCCCTCACCCCCCTCACCCCCAGGCTGGCCCTGCAGCACGGCGACGGCCACGTGGTGGACTACCTGAGCCAGCCCGTCATCGACTACGTCCTGCAGAGTCAGCTGTACATCAACGCCTCGGGGTAGGAGAGGAGCCGTCGGCATGGAAACGGAGCAGGGGGAGGGGTGCACCTGCAACATCATCTATATGACCACACCCCCCTCGTCAGACCGGAACGTCCTTGTCTGTCTTCAGTGTTCAGCATTTACTCTTTTCTGAGCTGCCGCTTTCCAGCAGGAGCATTAGATAAGGGCATGGGGTGAGGGGGGAATGGGGGGAGATAGGGGACATGGGGGAGTTGGGGTGAGGTGGGGGGGTGTCGTGGTGGAAGGTGGCATGGATGCGTTTCCACAGCGACCGTGATGCCAGCGTTCTCTCTGTTTGTGTCTGTGTTGAGGTCCAGGGATACGTATCACACTCTGACTTCGCTTCATGCAACAACACCTCCAGCATTCACAGCAGCACCAGAGGTCCAGGCCCGGTTCCATTTAGAGCATTAAACCTTCATAACGACTTCAGCTTGCGACGTGATGGCGTCAGCGTTGCTATAGGAACAGTTTGCACGCACTCTTGGTTCTTGATGCCTCCGAGTCGACAGGCGAGACGGACCCAAGGTTCAGGTGGAGGCGTGTTGTTGTTGCATGAAGCTCATTGACTCCTTCCTCACGTCGACTTCGCTCAGAATCTCACTTTAAACCGTTGAAACTGCTTTGCACCAGATCGGATCTAAAGGTATATGTGTCTGCTGGTAACCGCGGCGACAGACACGGAGGGTGACGATGGTGACGATGGGGACTCCTCAGCGGTGGTTGTAGCTTAGTCTTCTTCGCCTGCATGCTTAGACGGTTCGGTTGCAGCATGAACTCGTGGTGATGTCTGTGTAGGTGTAACTGTACAGATCTGAGTTCAGCTGAATCCTGTTTCCTGTACTGATCTGACCTTTGTTGCTCATTTCTTGATTGTGAACTGTGATGCACTCTTAAAAACTACGTCATTTTTAAAATGTGTGTGTGTCTGATTTGGCTTCAAGTGTCCGCAGCAGGAATTTGAGCTTGAATGAAGTAGTGACACCTGCTGATGTAGTTGTTCTGAGACTCAACCTTCCTGCTGGACCCGGATCCTCAGAGCATTCTCTCATCGCTTCCATCTGAGGCTTTTCCCACAGGAATCAAGTCTGTGGGTTTCTCTTCCAGTCTCCTACGTTGAATGAGGACCAGCCCTCAGGAGCCACATCTCATTTCTGTCATGACAACATTCAGTCACAAAAAGAATCTACAATAACTGATACACCATCAAACAGAATCCAACCAGAAGACTGAAGGTGAACCAACTGGTCCAGAATCAGTAGCAAACCTCAGTAAACAGTTCAGAACCTGCCACGTGGACCAAAGAACCTCTGACGCTCCAGGGAAAAATTCATATTATTTAGTAAAAACCCAACATTGATGAGAATAAATGTAAACAGAACACAATCGAAGCTCTGGCCTCCCAGAGTCGAACACAGAAGCTTCAGGAAGATGAAAAGGTTTGTTGTGGTCGTGGTTCATCGCCTGCATCTTTAAACCGCATGAGTCACACAGACCTTCAGTTGTGGAGGGTACGTAGTCCTACTGCAGGGGAACAGTCTCTTAGTGAAGCTGTGTATGTGTGTGTTGGTGTCAGGGTCAGTCCAGATTCACTCCCAGACAGGCCGGCTCTCAGGTCCCAGTCTGAACAGTCTCCAACCTCCACGTCCCAGCTGTGAGTTAAAACCCTCAGAGCCCAGGCCAGAGCAGTACTCAAACCTCTCTGGATTGTCAGGAAGCTGCTGTTTCTCTCGTCCTCTCACTCGGGATCAGATTTATTCCAGCAGTGTTTGGATCCAGAACCACCGGAGTGTAGGCGACCGCGTCCTTCAGGCTGTTCCAGATGTTGAAGGTCAGGTTGCCCAGGTGTTTGGCCTGGTCTATCAGAGCTCCTGAGGGCAGCTGTGGGTCCTCCAGCAGGGGGCGCTGCTGGGCTCTTTGTTGAGCAGGAACGAGACGTGTTCAGCTCTCAGCTCCTCCTCTGTGGCTCTGACTGTGTCTGACAGAGCTGCTATCTCTGTCAGACTGTTGGTCCCAGTATTCCCGTGCTGGGATTCCACTGTTCTCCTGTAGCTGTCCTCTCTGTGCAGAAGCTGCTTTGGTCTGAAGGTGAGTGTGTGTTGGTCTCTTCTCTGAACTACAGCCTCTGCTTCCTGGTGTGAGTCAGTGCGTGTGAGGGGCGGAGCCTGTTCTGACCAGGACCACAGTCGTTATACTTCAAGGGAGGGTCTGTTAGACGGGAGCAGCTCGCCTTCAAATACATCAACCAGCCGTTGCTCAGCTGCTGTAGGTGAATTGTTTATTTCATAAACTTCATGTCAACTCGTAACCACACAAACAGACCTGACGTGGTTCGACTGTTTCACCCTGTTTGCTTTGGCTCGGTGCTTGAATGAAGATTAAAACTGAAACATCAACAAAATGAGCAGCTTTTATTGAAGAATTTCTGTCAGACACATCAAAAACCATCAAATTCATGAAAATGTATAAAACGTTTAAGATACAGATATAAATAGAAAGACGTGACATCACACATGGATTAATTTTAATCAGTTCAATATAGGCTCTGTTATAGTAAAGATCATCAGTGCAATCATGCAAAAATTAAAAACAAATAATTCTGAATGTGGTATATTTATAACTTTATTCATTTTTCATCATTAATTATCACCAATCACCGTGTTTCTATTGTGACCTGGACCTTCAGCAGGTTTGGGTCTCAGGCCTGCTCGATGGGCGGGTTGTTGAAGCAGCCGTTGGGGACGGTCCTCAGGATGTCCTCCAGGTTGGCGATGTCTCCCATAATGGTGTCGATGTCCGTGTTGACGGCGACGAGCCGGCGACGCATGGCGGCCTCCAGATCCTCCATGTCCCTGAACCGAGGCTTCAGGTTCAGCTCGACTTCTCTCTGAGCTCTGGCCACGGAGTCCTCCAACTGCTTCACATACTGTTCATCCACAACAGCAGGCTGGTCTGAGGAGAAGAAGAAGAAGGAGGAGTAAGAGGAGAAGAACAAGAAGAAGAAGGAGGAGGAGGAAGAGGAGGAGAACAAGAAGAAGGAGGAGGAGAAGAAGAAGAAGTAGGAGGAGTAAGAGGAGAAGAACAAGAAGAAGAAGGAGGAGGAGGAAGAGGAAGAGGAAGAGGAGGAGAACAAGAAGAAGGAGGAGGAGAAGAAGAAGTAGGAGGAGTAGAGGAGAAGAACAAGAACAAGGAGGAGGAAGAGGAGGAGAACAATAAGAAGAAGGAGGAGGAGGAGAAGAAGAAGAAGAAGGAGTAAGAGGAGAAGAACAAGAACAAGGAGGAGGAAGAGGAGGAGAACAAGAAGAAGGGGGAGGAGGAGGAAGAGGAAGAGGAGGAGAACAAGAAGAAGGAGGAGGAGAAGAAGAAGAAGAAGGAGGAGGAAGAGGAAGAGGAGGAGAACAAGAAGAAGAAGTAGGAGGAGCAAGAGGAGAAGAACAAGAAGAAGAAGGAGGAGGAGGAAGAGGAGAAGAACAAGAAGATGGAGGAAGAGTAGGAGAAGAACAAGGAGGAGGAAGAGGAGAAGAACAAGAACAAGAACAAGGAGGAGGAGGAGGAGAAGAACAAGAACAAGGAGGAGGAAGAGGAGAAGAACAGCGGGTGGACACAGTCTCAGTCAACCTGAAACCTGGACGTTAGTGGCAGTGGCGTTACTCACTCGTGTTAGCGAGCAGAGCGTCGACGTCTCGTAGCGTCTTTCCCACCGCGTCTCTGGTCTGTTTGGCGTTGCTGAAAGCTGCAGTTGCGTCAGCAGCGGCCTGCAGAAGAAGCGTTTACGTCATTTCCCGCTTGGACTCACCGCCGGCGCTTTAGCGCCGTCAGAACACTTTACCTGCTCAGCATCCGCCTCCTGCGTCCGGGCGGCGACCAGCCCCGACTTCAGGGTCGCGTCTGTGTCGCTAGTCTCTGCTTTCAGAGCCTTTGACTCCTCGTTGAGTTTTGTGGCGTCATTCACCAAACCAGCGTAAGATGGTAACGCTCCGAGTGTTTGCTGGTGAAAACCACACGTCCACATTTAGACCAGTTTACATGAACCGACTCGCTGTGTTGAAGCACTTTTACCTGCAGGCTGTCGACCGTGCTCTCCAGCTGAGGGATGAGCCCCTGAGCTTTGCTGAAGTTTCCAGATACGTCCTGGAGTATGGACTTGGTGGCAGCGTTGTTGCCGGCAGCCTGCTGGATGGTGCCACTGATGCCAGGAAGACGCTTGATGGCGTCGTCAGCCAAAGCTCTGCTGCCATCGATCTGCTGGTCGAACCCTGGGAGGAGAACGGGTGTGATTTAGTCCAGGACGTCACCCTGCAGCCAGCGGGGCCAACAGGCCGAGCTACCTCTCAGCGCGCTCAGGGCCTCCTCCAGCTCCTTGGCGCTGCCGTCGAGTCGTCGCAGGGCGCCGTCAGTCGTGGCGTTGGCGATGCCGACTCTGTCCAGCAGCTCACTGAAGTCCTGCAGAGTTCACCCATTAGTTACTGGTGTAGCTTCACTCAGTCTCTCGGCCAGTCACCAGATGCCTCCAGCTCTAGCCAACACCTGCCAACTATTCTGTGGCTTCCTGCTGGTCTCTCTAATGCATTACTCTCTTTGGTTGCGTCTACTTTTTAAGCTTGATAAACTAGATGTTCCCTCAGCTTCTGTCTGATGGTGTGTCTGCACCTGGGTTCCTTCATCCAGGTGTTTCAGGTTATAAATGTGACATAAATGTTCAGTGGACTGACTCCAGGTGGTCGTTTGGATCGTCTTCATTACCTGCTGGGCAGCTTTGCCCTTTGCCAGCCAGACCTGGGCGGTCGCCTTGTTGTCCTGCACAGCCCCTTGAAGCGTCTTGAAGCCTGAGATGTTTTCCTCCACTGCGTCTTTCAGGCCGTCCAACCTGGCAACCATGCTGCCCATCTCCTCCTGACCATCAAGCAGAAGGAGTTAAAGCTACTGACCTGCTGGTCTCAGCTACAGGACCAGTGTGAATCAGCCGTTACCGTCCGAGAGGATGGCAGGCTCCGCTCCATGCTCGCTAGGTCCTTCAACATGTTCTCTGCCATTCTGCTCTCGTCCTGGGCCTCGCTGCTCACAACAGTCGCCTGCTTCTCCAGACCCTTGACCTGGGTGGAGGTCAGATCATACCTGAACACGACGGCAGAGTTTAGCTGTAGCTACGTAATAACATAAGCTGAAATCAGACTCCCAGCAGTGACTCACGTGGTTTTCAGGTCGCCGATCACCACCTTGACTTGGTTCTCCTCGTTCATGAGGGTCCGGACCAGAGCCAGACCTTTCTCTGAGTCACTCAGAGCCTGGCTGGCCGTTCGCTCCACGGCGTCTGCCTTCGTCTGATGTCTGCAGGACAATCAGAAAGGAATCAGTACAACTATCTGACGCAGTCAGACACACATCCTGCAACAATGACTCACTTCTCAGCCAGACTGGAAGCTGTCTGAGCCAACGAGGAGAGCACGTCTGGACCCTGTGGAGCATCTCTGAGGGGAATCTCCTGACAGAACAGGGGAGAAAAGCGCATGATGTTTGCAGATCGACCAGAAACAATATGAAAGGTGATGGTAGAGACAGCTGGATGAAGGTCTGGATGAAGTAGGGTGGACTGATCGGTGACAGTTGGTCACTAGGTCTTACAGCTGATCTGAGTTTGGACTTGGCTTCTTCCAGTTGCCGTTTCATCTCCTCCATCAGCGTCTGCACCTCCTCCGCCTTTGTTTTGTATGTTATCTGTTGCTGCTTGATGTCGTCAACTGTTTCTGCAACGTCTCGAATGTGCTGACCTTCATCCAACTGTCTCTTGCTGATGGACGACAGATGGGTCTGCAGGCTCTTCTCCATCTCTGTTGGAAAAGGGAAATGCGATCGTATTAGTCTTTTCCTTCCCAACAGCGTCTCCGTGCAGGAAACAGCTGCAGTTTCATTAACATCCCCTAGAAGCTAGAAAACCTTAGTGAACACTCGACTCTGTCTGAAACTGGTCGAGCCTCGTCCCACCTTTGAGCTGCTCTGTGTTGTCCTGCAGGTTGTCCACCAGCTTCTCCGCTTCCCTTAGCGCAGCCTCCACCTCAGCACTGTTAGCTGGTCTTGAACCTTCAGGGTTTGAGAACAGATGCTCCAGCTCCTTCAGTTTCGCAGCATAAGCCTCCATCTGAAACACATTTGGGGTGAATCTGAAGCTTAGCGTCTCCCAACCTGACTGTTAGAGGAGTGAAGCACAGTTATCGGAGCTGTACCTTGGCCTTGATGGGACTGAAACAGCTGGGGCAGTTGGACCGTTGGCACCTCAGGCCCTCAAAACCTGGTCTGCACTGACAGCGACCAGAAGCATCACACTGTCCAGACTCAGAACCCAGAACGTCACAGTTGCACGCTGTTCGTAAAACGGAGAGGATCGACTTTTACTGACACTTATTTTATTTTTACTTTCGTCTTGTCACATCTGTGTCTCTATTGTGTTGTTCTTACGTTTGCAGGCGTCTGTGGCTCGACTGTGGTAGAATCCTCTGAGACAGGCCTCGCAGTTTTGTCCCCTTGTGTTGTTCACACACTTCAGACATTCGCCGCTGCTGCGATCGCAGCTTCCTGCCACGCTGACGTCGATGTGTCCGTTACACGGGCAGGGCTGGCAGGGTCGCTGGGCCCCGGCGTTTCCTGAGGGGTCCCCATAAAACCCCTTCTCACAGACGTCACAGCGAGACCCTGAAGAGACATTCAAGACCACTGTCAAGGCCTTCTGACACTCGTTTTAAAGCAGGAAACACTGAGATGGAAACCAACCAACCATTCAACCAATAAACCAACCAAGTAAACAACCATCTGTCCAACCAATCAACAAACCAACCATCCGTCCAACCAACCATCCATCCAACAAACCAACCATCCGTCCAACCAATCATCCATCCAACAAACCAACCAACCATCCATCCAACAAACCAACCAACCATCCATCCAACAAACCAACCAAGTAAACAACCATCTGTCCAACCAACCAACCATCCAACAAACCAACCAACCAACCAACCATCCGTCCAACCAACCATCCATCCAACAAACCAACCAACCATCCAACCAACCAACCATCCATCCAACAAACCAACCAACCAACAAAACAACCAACCAACCAACCATCCAACCAGTCTTGTGTCTTACTGATGGGACCTACCGGTGGTTCCTGCTGGACAGCGGTCGCACCGTGGCTCCAGGGAACCAGCAGCCATGGAGCAGGACACTCCCTCTGGACAGGGGCACTTTACACAGGTCTGAGGCTGCCAGGGGTCCCGGTAAAACCCCTGGGAGCAGGTCTGCTGATGAGACACTCCAGGTGTCTCATCAGCAGAGTAACAGTCTCCGGTCTGAGGGTCACAGCTGCCTCCCCTGCACTTACAGGGCTCACAGGGGCTAAAGGCTCCGCCTATAGGGCTCCTGCGCCTGAAGCCCACTGAGCATCGCTCGCAGAAATCTCCCTCATATCCCAGAGGACAGCTGCAGGTCTGAACCCAGTGGGCTGGGATCCCGGTTCCACGCTGAGCTGACACCAGCTGCACGTTGTCAAGGTACCCGCGTCCTGACAGACATAAAGAACCAAGGTCATCCTGTGAACACACATCCTGTGTCTGAAGCTGAACATGAGTGCTTGAGTGCTGAGAAATGGGAGTCGTAACAGAATACAGAAAACCAAACAAACAAGAAGAGGAAGGAAGTTTACCATTTTCACCAAATGTTGCCCGAATCTTAACGGCTGTGACATTTTGGAGGAGCGTCTGGAACTGGATGGAGGAGAGCTGAGGCCTCCACCGGCTGTCAGGCTTCTCGTCCAGTCTGTTCAGCAGACAGAAGGAGACATTAAGATGATGGACCGGTTCTACTCCAGGAACCTTGGATCAAACTACAACTGGAGCTTTTCTTTCCCTGTTCCTACTCAAAGCATACACTATGCCGACCATGCGAAACAATGACCTACTGCCCAGTTTCTTCCTACTCCAGGCAAGTTTTGTTACTTGTACATGCAATTTAACTGTCACCAGCGTCATTAAGAACAAGAGTGAACAGTGTTTGAGTTTCTCTCCAGTCTCAGCAGCCACAGACCTGCTGTGGTTACAGCTGCAGGAGTCCTCAACTCTGACTGATGCATGAGATAAAGGCCAGGACATCATGTCTGAGGCTTCATATTTATGGAGGAAGATATCCATCAAACCTGAAGACGTAGGTGATCTTCTTTCCACAGGGGACGACGAACCTCAGGTCACCCAGCGAAGCTGAGACCTTCAGACCAGCACCTTCCAGGATCACGTCATTGGTGGATGGGTGTCGAACGCCACGGTCCAGGCGCAACGAGAAGGAGAAGTTCTGACCATAACTCAGCAACTGATTACCCAAGTACGGAGCTGTGGGAACAAAAAAAAGGAGGTCAAGGAGGAGAAGAGAGGGGAGGGGAGGTTTGAAAAATCCCTCTAATAAACAATAAGCAGAAAGCCTGGGACATCCAATAAATATGTGCTGCAAAGTCTCAGTATCTGAGCAAAAACGCACTGATCTGTTAAGTTAGGGTCCTAATCGTGCTCGGTATCAGTTTGTAGCTATTGCGCCGTGTACGACCCTCCACTGAAGGTCACCAGCACTTTTTAAAGGGCAGCTTGCTCAGACCACTTCGATTCCTCCAAATCTGCCAATGAGCGTAGGTTCAAAACCTTAACGCAGATGCAATAAATTGGCTTCTTACCCACACTCTGGAATGTACTCAGCTCAGGGGTTTCAAAAGACAACAGATGGATGTTGTGGACAACTTCAGTAAGTGGCCCAGCTTGGTGCACCCGGCTTCTCTGAACCTGGTCCGAATGCTGGTGGACTGCATGGCTTGGATCCTCACAAAGTTGTTAAAAAATCAAGGTTCCTCCAGCAACCACATGCCTGGAGACTCATTATCAGCGTTGATCGCTCAAAGAACCTGCCACGCATGCAGCACGGAGCTGTAGAATGGTGTCAGTCCAGCCAATCCAATTCCTCAACACGGGTGAGGAAGAGATGCTTGTCGTAGCCCAGGCGTCCCATCCTCCTCAGCAGCAAGCGGGAGATGTTAATCCAGCATGGACTCATGGCTCCTTCTGCTCCAACAGAACCTTGCTTCTCAGAGCTGGTCTGCTGGTGGTTCTAGAGTTTCTACCTGTAGAACGGGAGGCAGAGCCTTTAGCTCCAAGCTCCTCTATGTGGAACCAGCTTCCCGTTCAGGTTCTAGCAGCAGACGCCCTCTCTGCTTTAAAACTAGGCTGAAACCTTCCTTTCTGACAAAGCTGATGGTTCCAGATGGTTCTGGTTCCTCTGATCCATCTCTTAGTTCAGCTGCTACAGGCTTAGATGCTGGAACCTCCTTCATTCACTGAGCTCCTCTGGTTTTCTATCTATTCCATCCACTAACATGCCTCCATGTCCACATGTGACTAACTTTGTCTCTGTTCTCTCCTAGTTGTGTTTCTCTCTTTCTGTCTCTATTCTCATCTCCAGGTATCGTCAGACTCAGAGTCGTGTGTCTCAGTGTTCAGCTGCTGGTCCAACCATCCTGCCTCAGTCTGTTGCTGCTTGTTTCGTTGTTGTTGTTGTTGTTGTCGTCGTCGTTTTCTCTCTTTTCTATCCCTTCGCTCCAACCGGTCAAGGCAGATGTTCTCCCACACTGATCCTGGGTCTGCTGTAGTTTTTCCACTGTTGCTATTAAAGTGTTCAATTTATTGATTGGCTCCAATTCAAAGCTGCTCTATGTGGGATTTGTTGGGTTTAGTTGTGTCAGGTCTTAAACCTCAGTGTAAAGAGCCTTGAGATCACTGATGTTGTGAATTGGCGCCGTAGAAATAAAGTTGAATGGAAAGGAAAGGAAAGGAAAGGAAAGGAAAGGAAAGAAAAGGAAAGGAAATGAGACAGGAAGTCCAGAAGGGGGGTTTGGTTCGTACCTGGGGCGTACAGGTACACTGGAACGATGTTCTTGGAGATCACCTCCAGGTCTTGGTACGCTGGTGACCAGCGGAAGTGAGCGTCTTGTGGGGTGACGCCCTGAGCTGTCGCTACCTTCCAACCCTCTGGACCTGGAGGTGGGAAACAGCATTAAAACCGTCCTGAATCCAGCCTTATTAGGGGCTTTTATAGTGAAATAAAGCGCTTACCACTGGTGAAGGTGGAGCTGATGGTCAGGACGGAGTAATCGGACTGTGCAGAACACCGGCTGCTGTGGCCATAACAGAAACAGCTGGACCGGTCCTGCCTGGGCTCACGCCTGGAAGCAAAGAGAAACAAGCGGAGGCCTGTTACAGGACGACCAACCAACCGATGATGCCTGGACATCTGAATCACGTGACTCCGAACCTTTGCAGGCAGCCGTTGGGTCCGATCGCTCCCTCGGGGCAGCGGTCGCATCTTTCCCCTGTGACCCCCTGTTTACAGCTGCAGCGCCCCCTGCTGTCACACGTGGCCCCGGTAGAACCTGGAGACAAGGCCACAGCTTGAAAGTCCTGTCAGACTAAAGCCGCTTCTCCTCTCAGCCAGTTGTTATGTGTGTGGTTGAGGAGCTCTCACCTGCGGGGTTGCAGCGGCAAGGTGTGCAGCTTGGCCCCGCCCCCTCCACGTAGAAGCCAGGCTTGCAGCGCTCGCAGTGGCGGCCCTCTGTGTTTCCCTGACAGTCCACACAGTGCAGGCCCAGCCCGTCCCGCAGGCAGTTCCTGGACCTGCCGTTGCAGTCGCACTGGGCTGTTGCTGCAGGAGAACGAGTTCATTATTTGATTGTGTTGGGAGGAGGCTGAACAATAATAAGGTGAGTGTTTAGGCTTCAGTCCATATGTCATACTGTGCTAACGGTGTAACTTGAACTCTCCCTGCAGACGTTCTGCTCTGACTCACAGTAAAGCTTCACTTTAACTGTGATGGGAGACGTTCAACAAGCTGCAGCTTGTCAACAAGCGGCACAGACACGTTTCGGGGCTAATGACGACCACTCCAGACCGTTCTGGTCTTCCCCAAGTGTTCTGCCTTCTAGGACGCGCTTTGAGGTGCGTCTGTTTGTCTGAGCTTGTGATGCAGACAGTGAATTAACCGCTGACACGTGTCTGACAAGAGTCCTCCCAGAACATGACTGTAACTACAGAACTCAAGCGGTTCCTTTAGCCAGAGGGAACATCAACAGAGCCACACCCAGAACCAGCCATGACGGAGAAAAGGCCTAGTGTGGCAGCAGGTCTGAACACACAAACAGACACACAACCCTCCTTATCACCAGTGAACAGTCAGACACACATCAGAACATTAGAACACGGGTCATGCTCCGACTCCACATGACCCAACAAGTGTTGACCTGAGTGGATCCGTCCAAATAATAATAGGTGAACGGTCCCTTCAGTAGCTGCTCACTCTCGTCGCCTTCTCTCCAACAGAACAGCTTCGTGTTCTTGGTTGTTTCACTGCTTCAGGACAAGGTTCTGCTTTGATTCCACTTCAGTCACAGCTCAACGACGAGATGCTCATGGTCCAGAGGCTCCAGGTCATGATGCTGCCTCCACCACGGGTCACGGCTGGGACCAGGTTCTTGTGGTTAAACCCAGAGTTTTGACCTAATGGTTTTCCTGGACCCTGATGTGTAGCAGAGGCTTTTGGTTTCCACCCTGTAGGTCCTTCATCTGTAGATGGTCTGTGCGACTGGTGTCTCTTCAGAATCTCCTTAGTTCTTGACAGCGAGGACCCAGATTTCTCCTCTTTAACCAAGGCAGCGTGTCCCAGACTCGGCTCAACATCGTCCAGATCCGTCCTAGAAGCTAACAGCTAATGGCTAAGATTGATCATTGAACCATGACTTTAAAGCTTTGTACAGTGTTACATGATATAGCAGAGTCTCTAGTACCACATGCATTTTTAACGAAACACATGACGTTTTGTGTCTTAGATGAACATCATTAAGACTTTTCATTGTCTCAAGGCTGAAAATCGCTAAAGATGAAAACATAGTAGCATCATTTTCATTATATGATTTAGTAAAGATAAATGGACGAGCTCACGTCACGCTTGTCTGTTTTAGTTGTTGGACCCAGCTGTTGTAATGTTCATATACTCAATGAATGTGTGGCTTTGAGTCAGAAGATGAGAAGATGGAGACTTACAGTAGAACGTATGAGTCGCCTGAACGCCACACACCGCAGCCAGAACCCAGAGTGAAATCCAGCTGCTCCTCATGTCGCCTGATCCCTGATCAGTGTGGAAACTCCTCCGGCTGCTCCAGCCTCTGCCTTTAACGGCTCCGTGCTGCAGGTCTGCACACGCCGCTCAGCTCCACACGCACCCACACGTGAATCACGGAGGATGTGACTGAGCTGGGACAGGCCGAACCGTTGTTCACCGCATTTACATCCTATGAGCAAGCTTCACAACAAGCACCAGCAAAAGATGTGAAGAGAGCTTCTGTTCCAGAAATGGAAAATGTCCAGAGCGCTCAGACAGAACCAGTCATTGACTGGGCTTGAACCTGCAACCGGGAAAACACAGACTGAGAAGCTGAGATCAAATAAATGACAAGAACTGAACAAAACACAGGAAATGATTCAACATCACTTCTAGAGTTGTCACCTGTGTGACAGCTTCAGCCTGACTCATCAATGAATCACATGTTGTAACGGCTGCATTTGACCACTGAACCACAGCCTCCAGCGCTGTAATGTGGAGTGTGTGTAAAGTGTGTCCCGAGGCTGCAGCCACACACGCCCTGAGCCTCAGACACACAGAAACACAGAGCTGCACACGCCAGCTGTGTTGCTGTTGCCATGGCAACACCGCACCCTGAACACACCCGTCTACCAACAAAGCTGCGCGTCTCACCTCTGACTTCACTTTCTACCTTCTGCACGTCGTTGTGTAATGAGGTGCATGTAGCGACTGGTTGAAGCAGCTCTGAGCAGTCGAACCTGTGGCGCATCCAGCGGGTGATGACACATCTTCACCTCCAAGACACAACAGCAACTGAAAAAGACAAATGGGGGAATTTAGAATTAGAGCCTTCACTAGACATGAAGAGCTGACGCTGATTCCACTCCGGTGCAGCAGGCGGCGCTACTGGGCTGCGGCACCGCTACTGGGCTGCGGCACCGCTCCAGCCCGGGTCCTGGTGACTGACGTGCTAGCGGTTCTGTGCAGCTTTTGTCTTCGTTGGTGTGATTGTGAGTGATAAACTGTGTCGCTGCGTTAGCTTGTGGCACGTTTTCTGCACGCGTTAGCACACAGCTTAGCATTAACTCCTTTACCCGCCTTAAGCTAACTAGCTAGCTGGTTAGCTAGTGACGCCTCAGGCGGAGCTAACTGTTGCTAGCGCTCTTCTAACGCCAACTTCAGCCTCGTGAACCTTTGTATGTGAAAGCCCGTTGCGTTATGACGTCACCGTCCGCGGTGTTTTGGTCTTCAGATTAAACTGAAGGCGTGCGGACTCCAGTGAGGCTGAGCACCATGGCAGACATCAAGAACTTTCTGTACGCCTGGTGTGGGAAGAAGAAGCTGACTCCAAACTATGACATCAGAGCTGCGGGCAACAAAAACAGGCAGAAGTTTATGTGTGAGGTGAGCGTTGGGCGGCTCCGCGGTGTGACGCGGACTGTGCTTCCTTGCTGAGCCTCTTCTTCGTGCAGGTCCGTGTTGATGGCTTCAGCTACATCGGGATGGGAAACTCCACCAACAAGAAGGACGCCCAGACCAACGCTGCCAGGGACTTTGCCAACTACCTGGTCCGAGTCGGGGAAATGAATGCGGCCGAAGTCCCGGCTGTGGGGGTCAGCGCCTCGCTTCCGATCTGGAAATGCTGCAGCAGTTCTAACAGCTGTTGTTGCTGAAGGTCGTGTTAACTGTTTCACCAGGTGGGAGCTGTAGCTGCTGACCGTCCGGACGGAGGCGAGCCCGGCTTTGGGACGCTCCCCTCCAACGGGCCTCTGCCGCCTCACCTGGCAGTGAAGGTTGAGAAAGGTAACAGTGGGATCGTGTGAAGCTCAGTTCTTCCAACTGCATCATTCTGCACGTTGTTGTTTTTCTTCGTTGTCAGAAGACGGTGGTGACAGCGGGCCAGGGGGGAGCGGACAGGGAGCAGGAGGACGAGGAGGAGCAGCTCAGTGGGACCGAGGAGCCAACCTAAAGGAGTACTACGCCAGAAAAGACGAACAGGAGGCGCAGGCGGTAGGATTCCTCTGAATCTTCAGTACGCGGTCGGCCCGGTTCGGTGGCAGGTAGCTTCTAACACGAGTAACTGTTGTCATAGACTCTGGAGTCAGAGGAGGTGGATCTGAATGCTAATCTTCACGGGAACTGGACGCTGGAGAACGCCAAGGCCCGTCTGAACCAGTTCTTCCAGAAGGAGAAAACGAGCGCTGAGTATAAATACAGCCAAGTGGGACCGGACCACAACAGGTCTGGACCAGAAAACTCTGGCAGCAATGTTTGAATCAAATCCAGTCTGAGGAAGGGCTGCAGCCCGTGTTCCTTAGCTAGGAACCAAACTTCACAAACCCTGAGACCCGTCTTGTTGTTAGTGAATCTGTCAGGTCAGCATCAATGTGTCTTTAACATCCAGCGTGTGCCACAGGCTCTCAGTGACACGGCTGAGTTGTTGGTTGGTAGTTGAAATCCTCCTACGTTCAGGATGATTCTGTATGTTTTTCTGCTGGACTGCTGTAAACCTTGAGACCTCCAGGGTGTGTTGGCTACACCAGAGAGGTCTCACTGTACCAAACCCGACGTCACACAGTTTAAACTGGTTGCAGCATTAAAGGTGGACCCTACACCAGCTGAACCACAGACCTCACACGGTTAAATCTAAGGCTCAGACTGGATGCTGCAGCTCTCCAGATTTAGACTTCTGTTCTGGGGAACGCTGAGGTGATGCCAGAACTCACAACCAAACAGAGAGAAGACACGGGACAGCTTTTAGGTGCACTAAAGCTGTCCCGTGGGTGCAGCTGGGGGCTCACTGGAGCCTGGTTGTGATTTCTGGTGTGACTGTTCACCACAGGATCAGGGAGCAGATGGGACATTCCAGCTGTTGTTTGGTGTTTTATTAAGTCTGGCAGAAAAACATACAGGCTTCCTCGTGAGAACCCAACAGGTGAGTTCATGATTTCCCCTCATGCTGAGTTTGTGACTTTAATGCAGGTGACACAGGACGTGAAGCTGTGATGTCTTTTTGTGTCTGCAGGAGTTTCATAGCGGAGATGCAGCTGTTTGTGAGAAAGCTCGGCAGAAGTAAGAAACTGTTCCTCGTAATTGTGTAAATATGTAGGGATCAGGTTTAATGAGCTCTTATAGTTGTCATGGTCATTAAATATGAACAGATTTCCCGGTCCCAGCATCAGGCGTAGATCTGATGGGCAGACTAGCGACGCTTGGAGCTCGTCGCCAACACCAAGCCCAGTCTGTCGTTTTAGCCTTTTGTTTTGCTGAAGGTCACGGCTTCTTTCTTTTCTGCAGGAATCACGGCTCGAGAACACGGCTCCAACAAGAAGCTGGCAGCTCAGTCGTGTGCTCTGTCTCTGGTTCGCCAGCTGTACCACCTGGGGGTCATCGAGGCGTACTCTGGAGTCGCAAAGAAAAAGGAAGGAGAAACCGTACGTGCACGCGTCCAAGGTTTCGCTAAGGTGCTTGAGTTAATGCAGGCTTCAGCTGATTAGCTGCTTCTTTTGTGTCCAGTTGGAGCCGTACGAGGTCAACGTGTCTCCAGATCTGCAGCAGCAGCTGGACAGTGTCATCCAGGAGCTTGGAGTCCACATCCTGCCTCCCGTGAGTCACCAGAGCCCCTTAAATGTGATGCGTCTAATCACAAACACTGCTGTGATCGGGACTGAGCCTCTGACTCGTGTCTCATCCTGTGCAGCCTGCAGACCCCAGCGAGTCGGTCTCGCTGGTTCAGGGGAAGATGGCAACGTTTGAGCCGTCCCAGCGTCAAAGCGGAGCCGGGGTGGTCCCCTGGTCGCCTCCACAGGTGAACTGGAACCCCTGGACCAGCTGTAACATTGATGAGGGACCACTGGCCTACGTGAGTTCAGATTTTTGATCATTTGTTCTTTCCCTTCAGAATTTCACCTAATGCAGGTCTGTTTATTTATGTGACAGAAATGTCTCAGGTCTTAGTGAGAAACATGCTTTCAGGGACAGCTGTCAGAGAAAACTCTGTGAATCTGTGACCTTTGCCGTTCCCCCGTCCTCCAGTGCACCCCTGAGCAGATCAGCAGCGACCTGCATGACGAGCTCCTGTACCAGCTGGAACATGATGACGACCTGCAGAAGGTCAGTCCTGGCCTGCTGCTCAGTTCACATTCATACAGTGATGTTTGACACAGTGTCTCTGTCTCTGGCTATTCCATGTCATCCCACTATGTTAAAGTCTGCTCAAGCTGCCATTCGTAAATGATGTGGACCTTTATTTTAGTTTTTACATTTCTTTTTATTTAGATGCTGATGGAGCGCGACCAGCTGCCTGTCAAACAGTTTGAGGAGGAGATCATGGACGCTGTGGACAACAACCCTGTGGTGATCATCAGGGGAGCCACGGGCTGTGGTAAAACCACTCAGGTTCCTCAGTACATCCTGGACCGCTTCATCAAAGCTGGCCGAGCGTCGGACTGTAACATCGTGGTCACCCAGGTAACGCGCAACATCCGAGCTGTTGGATTTGTCGTCATCAGAAGGAGGTCAGATACAAGCACTGCTCCAAACATGCTGTGTTACTTCTGTTTCTGATGAGGATGTTTTAATGTCTGTCAGCTCTCTCCTCGACTGATTGATCATAGCAAAGTGTTTTGTGACTGTCGTCCTGTCTCCAGCCCAGACGTATCAGCGCTGTGTCCGTGGCCGAGAGAGTCTCCTACGAGAGAGGAGAGGATCTTGGGAAAAGCTGCGGCTACAGCGTCCGCTTCGAGTCCGTCCTCCCTCGACCCCATGCCAGTGTCCTGTTCTGCACCGTGGGTGCGTCGACTGTTCTGCGATGCATAGAAACATAGCTACCAACTGAATGTCGCCGCTGAAGACCAAAACTGTGTTTGTGTCCAGGTGTCTTGCTGCGGAAGCTTGAAGCTGGAATCAGAGGCATCAGTCACGTAATCGTTGATGAGATCCACGAGAGAGACATCAACGTGAGTCGACCGCTCTGGATGTTAAATCAGGGAATCGCTGGACTTCGCTGCCTTGTCCCACCTTTGAATGTGTCTGTGCAGACGGATTTTCTGCTGGTGGTCCTCAGAGACGTGGTGCAGGCCTACCCAGAGGTCCGGGTCATCCTCATGTCGGCCACCATCGACTCCACCATGTTCAGAGAGTACTTCTTCAACTGTCCCATCATCGAGGTGTTTGGTCGCACCTTCCCTGTTCAAGGTACATCTGACTGCTTCATTTCCGGAGGTTGAAAGATTTGGGAGACTGACAGTGAACAAACATTGTGTTTGCAGAGTATTTCCTGGAGGATTGCATCCAGATGACCAACTTTGTTCCTCCACCAACGGACCGAAAGAAGAGAGACAAAGATGAGGAGGGAGGAGACGATGACGTAAAACAGCTTCTTCTCTAGTCGTGGATCAGGATATAAATGTCGTGTATCTGTGTAGTAATGTTGCATTTGTTTACCTGAGCTGTGGAACAGTGTTTGCGTTACTCCCTCTGCAGACTAACTGCAACATGATCTGTGGGCCAGACTACACAGCAGAGACCAAGCGCTCGATGGCTCTGATAAACGAGAAGGAGACGTCCTTCGAGCTGGTCGAAGCTCTGCTGAAATACATCGAGACGCTGCAGGTGGCTGGAGCCGTGCTCATCTTCCTGCCCGGCTGGAACCTCATCTACTCCATGCAGAGACACCTGGAGACCAACCCACACTTTGGTGCGTGTCACATTACCAAACTACTGCTGCAGGAGTGAGGCTGCACCTGAATGCGAAGGGGAGAAGAAGGAGGAGACACTAACCTTCATGACTTCAGAGCCATCTCAAGCTGCACTGACGGTTCGTTAACGTCTTTTTCCAGGAAGTAACCGGTACCGGATTCTGCCGCTGCACTCACAGATCCCTCGAGAGGAGCAGAGGAAGGTGTTCGAACTGGTTCCTGACAACCTCACGAAGGTCAGATTCAGAAAGAGTCACGTTACATCCAGAAATATTAATATCATAACACATCACAAAGGACTAAGACACCGTAAATGAGAACCACAACATTCAGTCAAATGAAGCCTCCACGTTCCAGTTTAATGTTGGCAGTGAATCAGGATCCGTTTGTCGCACCTCAGACCATCCTCATTGCGGAGGAAAGGTGTGATGAATAAAACTCCATTAGCCTCATCGTTTCATTTCTCCATCTGGAGTAGAGAGTTTATAGTCGTCCCTCCGGTCTCGTGTTCCAGGTGATTCTGTCCACCAACATCGCAGAGACGAGCATCACCATCAACGACGTCGTCTACGTCATAGACTCCTGCAAGTAAGTGAGTGAACTGTGTTTCAGCTGGAGCGTCGAGCGAGCACATGTGACCTGCGTCTGTTCTGACAGGCAGAAGGTGAAGCTCTTCACCTCTCACAACAACATGACCAACTACGCCACCGTCTGGGCCTCCAAGACCAACCTAGAGCAGAGGAAAGGTCGCGCCGGCCGCGTGCGACCCGGGTTCTGCTTCCACCTTTGCAGCCGCGCTCGATTTGAGAGGTGTGAACGTCAGCGGACCGACGCCTCCTCGCTCACCTCTGGGAGTTAACGCGTCTCTGATGTGTCCGCAGGCTGGAGACTCACATGACCCCAGAGATCTTCCGAACGCCGCTGCATGAAGTCGCTCTGAGCATCAAACTGCTGAGACTCGGAGCCATCGGACACTTCCTGTCCAAGGCCATCGAGCCTCCGCCGCTGGACGCCGTGATCGAGGCCGAACACGCGCTGAAAGGTGACCAACTCAGTCACTGATGCTGTGTTTAGCCTCGTGTCTTATTGTTGTTCTTAGTTTGACATGTTGTTCTGTGTTTCAGAGCTGGACGCCCTGGACACTAACGACGAGCTGACTCCTCTGGGACGGATTCTGGCGCGGCTGCCCATCGAACCTCGTCTGGGGAAGATGATGATCATGGGCTGCGTCTTCCAGTCAGTTTCTCCTTCAGGATGCTTTGAACGGCTCTGTTCCTTCAGGACTGTAACCGTTTGTCTCCCTCTAGTGTTGGAGACGCCATGTGCACCATCTCCGCCGCCTCCTGTTTCCCGGAGCCTTTCATCAACGAGGGGAAACGTCTCGGCTTCGTCCACAGAAACTTTGCCGGAAGTCGTTTCTCCGATCACGTGGCCCTGCTGTCGGCCTTCCAGGCCTGGGATGATGTCAGGTCTGTCTGGAGGCTCACAGCAGGCAGGGAAGGAGAAAATGTCTTTTACTCTGCAGGTTCATCTCTTGCTGATGGATGAAAGCGGACTTGTTTAAAACAAGTCCGAGTTTAAAACAAGTCCGACACTGACTATCAGAGACCAACCTCTAATGTTTATATCAGTACAAGGAAGCTGTTCAACTGAACTGATTGGTGGAGGAAGCTGCAGCTGAATATCCATTAACCCTGTGTTGCTCCTGTTCAGGATTAACGGTGAGGAAGCAGAAATGCGTTTCTGTGAACACAAACGTCTCAACATGTCCACTCTGAGAATGACCTGGGAGGCCAAAGTCCAGCTGAAGGAGATCCTGGTCAACTCTGGCTTCCCTGAAGGTACCTGAACGCATCACCAAGTCCCTCAGAACACAGTAAAGCTCAGCCACCAGTAATTCATCATCATCGTGTGTCTGTCAGAGTGTTTGATGACTCAGATGTTCAACAACGTGGGCCCAGACAACAACCTGGACGTGGTGGTTTCTCTGCTGACCTTCGGCTCCTACCCCAACGTCTGCTACCACAAAGAAAAGAGGAAGATCCTGACCACAGAGGGACGCAACGCCCTCATCCACAAATCCTCCGTCAACTGTCCCTTCAGCAGCCAGGACATGACCTACCCCTCGCCGTTCTTCGTCTTCAGCGAGAAGGTTCGGCCACAGCGGCTCCTCGCTCTTCTATGGGTTCTGTTCCTGCTAACAGACCAGATCGTTACAGTGCTGCTTGTGTTGCAGATTCGAACCAGAGCCATCTCGGCTAAAGGGATGACTCTGGTCACTCCTCTGCAGCTGCTGCTGTTCGGCTGCAAGAAGATCGACTCCAACGGAGACGTCGTGGAGCTGGACGACTGGTGAGGATCCACAGAACCGCGGTCGGGTCTGAAGCTGCCACGTGAACCCAACTGAATCAGTCAGTGGATTCGTCTGGTAGTGATGAGACGTCGACAGATGACGTGTCCGTCTGAATGAATCTACTCGACGTTTCCGCTGGTCACTGTGTTTATATCGACATTTATTTAACAGGAAGGAAGAAACGTTCAGAGCTGCTCTGACCGACGAGCAGCTTCTTTCAGTTTGAGTTTTTATTCACTCGTGAGGTAGATGATTGGTGTTTCACACAGGAAGTGAGTCTTTCCCACCATTGTGTTCAGGATCAAACTGAAGATTCCCCACGATGTGGCGGGGCGGGTCGCGGGTCTGCGGGCCGGGCTGGAGGCTCTGGTGGTTGAAGTGACCAAAGACCCAGAGTACGTCGGGCAGATGGACCAGACCAACGAGCGCCTGCTCAACGCCATCAGGCAGGTCTCCAAAGCGTCGGCGGCCGGACTCAACCTGATGGCCGGCAGCCAGAGGTACGGACGGGCAGAGCCAACGCCAGAACACAGAGCCCACTTAGAATCAGCCAGAACCAGCTCAACTGTTCTCTCTCCACAGGATGGGAGACGGGCCTCGACCTCCCAAGATGCCGCGCTTCGACGGAGGAGCAGGGGGCGGAGGATACAGAGGAGGGAGAGGGCACTGGGGCGGGGGAGGATACAGGGGGGGAGGAGGAGGAGGAGGAGGAGGAGGAGGAGGAGGAGGAGGGTACAGGGGGGGAGGGTACAGAGGAGGGTACAGGGGGGGAGGAGGGGGAGGAGGAGGGTACAGGGGGGGAGGGTACAGAGGAGGGTATTAACAGCAGTTCAGTTGTGAAATGATGGAAGCGTTTGTATAAATGATCAGATGAATTGGTGAATTGTTTCAATCTCCCTAATAAATGAATGTGATGAACCTCTGAGTGATGAACTAGAGACGTGGTCACTGAGCAGGACGAGGGCTCGGGTCTCGGCTGCCTCCCGTCATCTGAGGACGTTTGTCTCCATGTTCTGCAGTGGAAGTCAAACCTCGACCGTTTTCCCTAAATGACACGTCTCTGCTTTCAGTCTTTACTTTGTCTTACGCCAACGTCGTAACGTCGACCTGACCTCAGCTGCACCAACGTGAACCACTACATGCCCGAACCAGCTAAATGAGACCAAGACAGACAGAACCAGGGTCCGCTGCAGTTCACAGCTCCAGACACACGATGGCAGCCGACTACAGTCAGGTTCAGAATGTGGGGACACGGTGTTTATGGACGTTCAGAGGTTTAGTTGAACTGGTGTTAACAACAACCGCTGCGTTCCCAGAACATCTCTAAACCGTCTGGAGCAGGTTGGTGCTACGTTCAGGAGACGCTCTGAGAATAAACACAGCAAGAAGAAGGCTGCAGAGGGTTAACAGTGACACTGAGCCGGTCCAACCACACTAGGAGTTCTGACCACGGGGTCCAACCAGAACCGTCCAGCTGTTGTCAGGGTGGAGGGATCCTGATAATCTGGTTGGTTCGTTGAGGCTGAAACACAAGTAAACGCGCATCAGCAGCGTCTGAGGGATGATTCATTCAAATGCTCACAGACACGTTTCATCGCGCTGTTAACCTGCATTTACTTTACTAACGGGCCGCGTTTGGACCCTGGACCGACTGCTCCGAACTTTCATTGGCTCGGACTCGTGTCCGTCCGCCTCGGGCCTGCGCAGTAGCGGCCTGGGTGTAGTCCTCGTCTCTTCCTGCTGGAGTCGGCGCATGGCGGCGCACACAAAGAGCTGAGAGCCTCGCAGCGCAGCACAGCCGGGACTCGAGCTCTGGACGCGGCCTGGAGCCAACGCACTGCGCCTTCCGCATGTTTTCACTCCCCGCGTCTGCTTCTTACCGTCGGGAAACCAGTTGGTGACTTCTGGCAAGTTTGGGGAACTTTGGGCGAGTTCGGTCGGAACCGCGCACAGATTTTCTGCGGCAGGAAGGAGGACAGGAAAATGCCGAGTGTGATCCGGGCTCTGGTGGCCTGGGGCTGGCTGGCCGTGTGCGCCCGCGCCGCCATGGATGAGTGCGTGGACGAGCGCGGCGCGGCGCGGCGGTGCATGCCCGAGTTCGTTAACGCCGCGTTCAACGTGACGGTGGCGGCCACCAACACCTGCGGCTCCCCGCCCGAGGAGTACTGCGTCCAGACCGGCGCCACCGGGGTCACCAAGTCCTGCCATATCTGCGCCGCCGAGGACCCACGGAACCACCACGGCGCCGTGTACCTGACCGACTACAACAACCACCTGGACACCACCTGGTGGCAGAGCCAGACCATGCTGGCCGGCATCCAGTACCCGAACTCCATCAACCTCACCCTGCACCTCGGTAAGTCCAGACCCGCAGGAAACGCGATGTGTCCTTGGCTCCTGAAAGACGCAAACGCATCACGGGACCCACTGAGAGGTTCGGCCCAGCGTTAACCCGAACCTTCTGTTATGTATTGTCACTTCGCAGAGCAGGTTCTGATCCTCCAGAACATAGTCACCGTTTAGCCTGCCTGGTTCAGACTAGGGCCGCAAACTGGGCCAACTTTCTACCGGGTCCGGTGGGAGTTTGTGAGAGGTTCTGTGCAGTTAATCAGCTGTTGGGGTGGGGTCGGGTGGGGGGTTCAGCTCCTTCACACTCACAGAGTGACCGTTAGCTGGAGGGGTGGTTCTGGGTCGGTGGGTCTGTGGGGGCAGTAAGGAGCAGAGCAGCGGTTCGGTGATTGGACTGATTAGTTTTCGGATCACTTTAGACTCAAACGAGTCGCTGCCTCGGGCTGTGGGTTGGTTGAAACGTTATTTGCTGATGTGGTTCTGTTCTGATGAGACCAGCGGATGTGGTAGAGGTCTGAGGAGGAAGTGGGTCTTGAGCACAGATGGTTCACGCCGAGCTTCTCAGGTCTCCTTTGGGCTGTGGTTCTGGCCCCGCTGCTTCTACCCGGGCTCGACATTCCTGAGAGCTTCAGTCACGCTGCGTCTTAGCCTCAGGTACCAGGTCGTCACCCTGATGGAAATGCCTTTAATCACACGCAGTGTTTTCTGTCCTCGGGCCGTGTTCCCTTGTGAGCTGGTGGGTTCTTAATCAAAGCTTGGCCTTGTTCTGCGGGTCAGAACCGCAGAGTGTCGGCCTCAGATGTGGGATGAGTAGGAATGTGGGACGTCTCCTGGCTGCTGCCGAGCAGGGGTTTGTGGGTAACGGAGTCCTGGTGTTGATACCTCAGTGGACCTGGAGCCGGTTCTGAGCCCTGAGTTTCACGTTTGCTTGTAGAAGCGGTTTCCTGTTTAGTCTGTAAATATTTGATCCGGACTGACGAGGCCTTCAAGGGCCACTGAGATCGTCGGGAATTTATAAACACAATTCAGAAACGGCTTTATTGCCAAGTATGTTTTTGCACAAAGTGATTGTTTTGGTGTCACAGCAACGAATCAAAAATAAAATAAATGATGAGTGATTTACAGTGGATCAGAACCCGCTGGGTCCCTGTCCTCAGCAGAAGCCATGACTAACCCAGGATGTTTGCAGAGGCTTTGATGCGAGTCTGCAGCAGGGAGGCCACAACGTGCCTCGACTTGACGGCGCAGGTGGACGAGCGGGGCCTCGTCCGCTGATCTGGAGTCAGCCCGCAGCTCAGACGTTCGCCCGCAGAAACACGAGCCTCCGTGAAAAGAGCTGAAGTGAGCGAAGCGCGTACACATCAGAGCTGGAGCATCTGAGCGTCACGTGAGCGTTGTCTCGCGTGTGAAGGAAGGCGGGAGGTCGCGTCGGCGTCGCTTTGAAGTCGGCCACGCGTGAAAAGGGCCCAGAATTCCTCTGGAGGTGAAAACGGCAGCGCAGCTTGAACGTGGAAACACCTGAACCAGGTTGAGGCGCTTTGGCTCCGACCCACAGGTCCAAACGGAGGAGTTTCTGCTCGGCCAGCTGTGCAGCCCGTAATCGGCGGCGGCCCAGGTTCCCACGCTGAGCTCTGGAGCGCGTGACCCCGCGCTGTCAGACTGGTATGATTAGGAACAGCTGGACGCTGGGTGGGTGCAGAGGAGCAGGCTGTTCCCACGGACGCGTCTGATTAATCGTCCTACTGTCGCGTTATCGGCTCAGGTGCAGAAACAAACTTCAGCTTCATGAGGTTTGTCCTTTCAGGGCCGCGAGGCGTTCAGGGCTCCTCGGATATCTCTGTAACCTCGTTGCTCACAGCGGACGCGAGGGCCTGTCGGGTGTCAAGGTGACACGTCTGCCGAGGGTTTTACTCCCGTCAGATAAGACGGAACAAAAACGATAAGCAGCAGCTTAGAGTCAGTAAAGCTCTGCGTCCAGAGACGCGCATCGAGCTGCTTTTATGTCTTAAACACACAGAACCTGCTTATCAGAAACACGGTTACTGCATCGAAGTCTAACGCTTTAATGTTGATGAATTGAAGGGACAACTGTGTTATGGAGGCGGTGTTCCTGAACGCCTCGTAGGAACGGGACCCAGGTGACCCAGCAGCTGCTGGGGGGGCTTATTTACCCAGCAGCCCCCACCCCCACAACAAACAGCCGCTAGTCCAAACTCCACATTCCTGTTACTGCGGCTAATTAAAAGGTGTGTTCAGGGCCCTGCTGACAGCCCCGTCCTGTCCTGCACCGCTCAGCCGCCATTTTGGTTCCTCACACGGTTACGGGGCAGTAAAATCAGCTCCTTCGAACCTGAACCTGTGTCGGTGACGAGCTGTGGCTCAGTCTAACGTCCGACCTCCGGGTCGACAGGCCCCAGACGCATTTAAGGACCCCAGCAGATAATAAGTGGCTCGGAGCGAGTGACGCCCTGGTTCCGTACATTATGTTGTTGAAGCTGCTGTTTTCCTCTCACACCTGGATCAGACCTGCACCGGCTGTAATTACAGCTTCAGCTCACACACGGAGACGTTTCCACCGGATGCACGTGATCAGCGCTGGAGGCAGTGAAGCAGCAGTAATGATGTATGAAAACCGTGACGGAAGACGTTTCCTGCTGGTCTCGCTCCTCTTGTAGGACTTTACCAGTTGAAGTCACATTCGTTCCCTGGAGCGTTTTTAAGCTGCTGGTCCTGCTCTGAGCAGGCTTTTGTCTCGTCTTTGTTCTGGCAGATTAAACGTGGGCTCAGACTAAACAGCGGCAGATAGCATCAGTCCTGATGAGCTGGGTTGGTTCTGGTATCAGCTGTCTGCAGACGGGTCCTGGTGGCAGCTAAAAATCTTAGAGATGCTCAGTTTGACTGATGGTGCAGTTGAAGACTAGTGGCATGATGCGTTCAGGGGCCCCGAAACGTTTATTTTCATTGACACGACCTACTTACGGAGGCGTCCTTTCACGGACCGAGCCGGTGGAGGACGTCAGTCTTCAGAGGCTTATCCCAGCCTGACGTGAGCTGTGTTGACTCTTCAGCAATAAATGATTAATTTTACTGCTGCGTCAGACTCTTACTGGTTTGTTATCACAGCCCAGCTCGGGCTGAGCCCTGTGACCCGATGTAAACGGACATTACGTCGCGTTTCCTGTCCTGTGGGAATTCAGCAGGACGGGAACAGGAGCAGCTTCTGACCCTGAGGAAACTGGAAAGGCTGTTCTGGTCCTGATGGGAACCGTCCGGGAGCGGAGGCCAGGTTCTGTCATTACAGGCCAGCACAGACGCTGGGACAAGCAGATGCATGCAGGGTAATTTCAGCCCTGCTGGCTGAGCGGGAGGAGCGACAGGCGTAATTACGGTGGAGGTGGATGGAACACGGCGAGACGAATCGTCTCCTTCACGATTCCTCGTCGTGAAACATCCAAACCTCAAACGCAACTTTGTGTGAAAGAAGCGTTAGGGGGCGTTCCTCTGTGGCCACGCCCCCTAACCAGTGTCTCCGGTCAGGGGGCGTGGCCACATGAAACGCAACCGGACGAATGATTGACAGGTGAAAGGACTGTGAGTTATGAACTAGCTCTTACATGTGACTGCAGGCAAAGCTGTTACTGGAATAAGTAATAACACAAATTCAGTAAATAATGTTCTTTATGTTTCCCTCCAGTCTAATCCAACAGCTGCAAACGTTTGTGCTTGTTACTACTCAGGACGTTTTTTATTCAGGTTTTATGAAGTTGCTTTTATAGCTTTATGGCTGTGCAGCTGGATTTGAAGCGTCTCAGTCGTTGTAGCTGCTGAAGCAGATGTGTTCTTCCTCCTCTGCGGGTTCTTGGAGAACACGATGTTCCTGTCGCTGCCGTCTGATCCAAACACAACACGAGCTCTGGCTTCTTTCGGTTCTCTGGCCGCTCTCCGCCTTGCGGTCGGCCCGGCGGCTCCGGGCGGCTCCGGGCGGCTCCGACCCCCTCTCGGAGTGACGACCCGCCCCCCGCTGGGAACGGCCCCGGCAGCTATGTGCCGTTTCCGGGGACCCGGCCTCCTGCTGGGAGGCTTTGTCCCTGATAACGAGGCTGTTTGGGGGGTGGCGCCTGCTTCTCTGGTGGTCTGTTATATTTGGCAGCAGTAGAACCTCTGCTGGTATTTTTAGCTGACGTTGTTTACAGGTTCGTGTGAGCGACTTCACTTCATACAACAGAGCCTTTGCATAGGTTCTGGTCCAACTAGCTGGTCGTATCAGAATCATCCTTTCAGCTCAGAACCACTTGTTCCAGTTGTTGAATGACTGGATGAATCCTCCCTCCTTTAACTCCCTTCCTGCCGGGCCTCCCCCGCTCCCACTTAATTGGAAATCCCCCAACACACACACACTTATCTTGACTTTGTTCTCAGGTGAATGTTTGACTAGCTGAGCCGGGTCTGACCTCGCTGACGGCTGCCTGTGCTGGGTTTTAGCTTCGTGCTGAACTATTGGGTTGTTTACTGAAGGACTCTGTGATTTGAGAGGAATCAGTCGCCCGGTTCTGTCCTGGCTCCACTGGACTCTGGAGGAGGACGTCGGCCAAGCTGACGTCCATCGTGGACAATGCGTCAGACAGTGGAGGCTCTGAGCAGCTCCTTCAGTGGAGACTGATCCAGAGTCAGTGCAGGAAGCAGCGATACCACAGAGCCTTCAGTCCACTGTTGGACTGAACAACCAACCGAGCAGCTGTGGGATCAGTAAAGAAGGATCTTATCTCCTCTTGCTTAGTAAAGCTCAACCAGCAGAACCTCAGAACCAGGGAGAGTCTGATACACCCACGTAAATGCTTCATCTTAATCCTCCTCAGACTCTTATCGGCCCATCTGAGCTGTTTATCAAACAGAGGAGCAGATCCACGCCGGGCCTCACTCACCACACCCTGTGGCCCAGACTCCTGTAGGACCAGGCTGATCATCATTGGTTCTGGTGTTAAAGCCTCGGTCTGGACTCTGAACTGGTTCTGGTGTTAAAGCCTCGGTCTGGACTCTGATCTGGTTCTGGTCTGGACTCTGATCTGGTTCTGGTGTTAAAGCTTCGGGCTGGACTCTGATCTGGTTCTGGTCTGGACTCTGATCTGGTTCTGGTCTGGACTCTGATCTGGTTCTGGTGTTAAAGCTTCGGTCTGGACTCTGATCTGGTTCTGGTGTTAAAGCTTCGGTCTGGACTCTGATCTGGTTCTGGTCTGGACTCTGATCTGGTTCTGGTGTTAAAGCGTACTACACAGTAAACTTTCTATGAGACCAACTGGAAGCTCAAACCCAGCTTGAGTCCGACCGGGTCAGAACCGACCTCCTGCTTCGTGAAACCCTCAGTCACCAACGGGTTCATCACAGAGTTCAGGAGACCCGACGCTGAGATCACACGCAACCAGTTACGTTTTCAGTTCGGAATGTTTTCAACGTGTCGGGATAAACGTGACTAATCTGATGGAAAACATTTAATACACAAACAGTCAGTGTTTTCATTTGGACCAAACTCAGATCCTGCTGCCACGGGACGAGATGCTCAGTGTGACCTTTGACCTCTGCCGGTACGGCCGGTGTCTCCGTCTGATGGTCTTGCTCCGTGTGAGGCTGGGGTCCAGTCACGTGTTCAGAAGTCAAAGCAGCCGTTGTTCGCTCCTCTGGAGGAAAATGCGATGAGGTCATGGTGGGTCGTGTGATTGGACCGTGTCAGACGTCGTCCCCGCCCCCACGACTGGATTCCCAGGAATGTACTGGTCACTACGCTCACGCTGAGAGTTCCAGCTTCCTTCCACATTTCAGTCAGGTTCCGTCAGTGGTTCCGTTATGTTGCGTCACCGAGCTGACGCTACGCTCCGTCCTCCTCAAGGTCGTCTTGCTCTTTAGAACCCGTCTCCTGAACAGAACTCGAGCGTCTGTCACCGCATCGACTGACTGAACCTTTTATTTCCTGGTGTGTTCTCTCTGTTGACCCGCTGCCTCCTTTCGAGTCTGTGCTCGTTGCTGTGGGTCTGGCCGAGCAGACCCGGGGTCCGGTTGAGACAGAACACGTTCTCCAACGTATACGTTTTGGCCTTTGTGGAGCGGAGCCTCGGGTGCTTTGGGTTTTCGTGGTGGTTCTAATTATTGTGCGTTGGCTTGAAGGGTCCTTAAAACAACAACCAATGGAATTTACAGTCACCTGAAAGGATGTGGTTCAAGTTGTACCTCAGAGGTTTTAGTTCTGGCCTTTGGTGTCCTGAGGTCAGAGGTCATGTGCAGAACTAATGTTGCTCAGTGGCACTTCAGCAGTGAAGCTCACTCATCCACCCCGTCCCCAGAGAAAACCCCCTGTCCTGCTCTGTCAGTCACCTTCCATATCTGGGCAGGAAAAACTCCCAGCAGCCACCTCTCTCTGCCTTCCGCCCCCCAACCAGCCCGCCTGACTCTCAGAGGGAGGTCTGTCTCTCTCATGAAGAGCTCAGCCCCCACCCACCCGCCGTCTCTGAGACGGGGAGCTCGTCTTCCTCGTTCGCCCTTTTCCTCTCTGGACTCTCTCTCTCTCTCTCTGTGTCTCTCTCTCTCTCTCTCTCTTACATGGGGAGCTCGTCTTCCTCGTTCACCCTTTTCCTCTCTGGACTCTCTCTCTCTTTGTCTCTCTGTGTCTCTCTCTCTCTCTTACATGGGGAGCTCGTCTTCCTCGTTCGCCCTTTTCCTCTCTGGACTCTCTCTCTCTTTGTCTCTCTGTGTCTCTCTCTCTCTTACATGGGGAGCTCGTCTTCCTCGTTCGCCCTTTTCCTCTCTGGACTCTCTCTCTCTCTCTCTGTGTCTCTCTCTCTCTCTTACATGGGGAGCTCGTTTTCCTCTCTGGACTCTCTCTCTCTTTGTCTCTCTGTGTCTCTCTCTCTCTTACATGGGGAGCTCGTCTTCCTCGTTCGCCCTTTTCCTCTCTGGACTCTCTCTCTCTTTGTCTCTCTGTGTCTCTCTCTGTCTCTGTCTCTCTCTCTTACATGGGGAGCTCGTCTTCCTCGTTCGCCCTTTTCCTCTCTGGACTCTCTCTCTCTCTCTCTCTGTGTCTCTCTCTCTCTCTCTTACAGGGGAGCTCGTCTTCCTCGTTCGCCCTTTTCCTCTCTGGACTCTCTCTCTCTTTGTCTCTCTGTGTCTCTCTCTGTCTCTGTCTCTCTCTCTTACATGGGGAGCTCGTCTTCCTCGTTCGCCCTTTTCCTCTCTGGACTCTCTCTCTCTTTGTCTCTCTGTGTCTCTCTCTGTCTCTGTCTCTCTCTCTTACATGGGGAGCTCGTCTTCCTTGTTCGCCCTTTTCCTCTCTGGACTCTCTCTCTCTGTGTCTCTCTCTGTCTCTGTCTCTCTCTCTTACATGGGGAGCTCGTCTTCCTTGTTCGCCCTTTTCCTCTCTGGACTCTCTCTCTCTTTGTCTCTCTGTGTCTCTCTCTCTCTTACATGGGGAGCTCGTCTTCCTCGTTCGCCCTTTTCCTCTCTGGACTCTCTCTCTCTCTCTCTCTCTGTGTCTCTCTCTCTCTCTTACATGGGGAGCTCGTCTTCCTCGTTCGCCCTTTTCCTCTCTGGACTCTCTCTCTCTTTGTCTCTCTGTGTCTCTCTCTGTCTCTGTCTCTCTCTCTTACATGGGGAGCTCGTCTTCCTCGTTCGCCCTTTTCCTCTCTGGACTCTCTCTCTCTCTCTCTCTGTGTCTCTCTCTCTCTCTTACAGGGGAGCTCGTCTTCCTCGTTCGCCCTTTTCCTCTCTGGACTCTCTCTCTCTTTGTCTCTCTGTGTCTCTCTCTGTCTCTGTCTCTCTCTCTTACATGGGGAGCTCGTCTTCCTTGTTCGCCCTTTTCCTCTCTGGACTCTCTCTCTCTGTGTCTCTCTCTGTCTCTGTCTCTCTCTCTTACATGGGGAGCTCGTCTTCCTCGTTCGCCCTTTTCCTCTCTGGACTCTCGTCCTCTGTCCGGCGGAAGCACATTCCAGCCGGTTCATTCCTGCCGTCATCGTGTCACTCGTCCCCCCAGAGCAAAGAGAAAAGCTCCTTCCCTCAACGGCCGGAGGCTCCTTTCATGCTCAGACCTGACTCTGGCCTCCTGTGGGGAGCTTCCCGGGTCAGCGCGCCACAATAGGGGGGTTAGCGCTGCTTAAAGCAGGACCAGCTAATTGACGACGTCGGCGTTTGTTCGTCAGTCTTAACGGCAGCTCAACCTGGAACAAAGAGACGCTGTTCCTCGCTGTTTAGTCCAGACCTTATTAAAGTTATCTCCCGTCTCTGACTCAGGTTCTGCTCAAGTGAAGCTTCTCCATGAAGTGAAATAAGTTTCCTCACAGTATTTCTGGTGCAGTCGTGTAGATCAACTCAAGGTTTAGGCTGCGGTCACACAGCTTTTACTTTGGTAGAGCACTCGTCAGCTCCCAGGTTTTGGGGACACTCCTCGGGTTTTAATGTCGGAATAATCGGACCACAGGAATGTTGCGGCTGCTGCTTCGGTCAGAACCAGGTTAAACGGACGTACGGTCGTCAGAACTCTGTGAAATGCGCAGCGTGTTCGGGTTCGTGTCGCGCAGACAAATAAACGTGGCTTTAAACAGCTGTTTGTCACAGAGAAGCTCCCATCAGCCACCTGGGCTGGTGTTTGCCTCCTCTTTGTCTCCTCGCTGTTTGCCAGGATGTCGGCTGGTGTCTGTCCTCTGACGCCTCTTCACGCCGAGGCTTTGATCCGAGGCCAGAATCTCTAGAGTAAAGATGCTTCGGGTCACAGATGTTCAGAAATGAGTTGAAGCTTTTAACTTTAGGTTCCAGTGGACAAACATGTCTAATGAGGACGTCCTGTCTGGACCCGGTCCAGAGTCCACAGGCTTGACTGAACCACGGATCAGTGGACAGGGCTACTGGGCCCGGGTCCAGAATGCGGAGCAGTCAGGGGCCCACTGAACCAGAGGCCTGGTCTGAATCAGCATCTGCTCTGTTTACAGTCTGCCGTTCGGATCAGTACCTGCTTACCTCCAAAACCAGTTCGGATCCGTCCGTTTCTGGAGGCCGGCGCCGCTTGTCACTGACGTGTGACGTGTGTGAGCAGTGTGTGACTCCTTCCTCTTTGAAGCTCCGTCCAGCCTCTCGCTGACCTCGACCCGAGCGCTGGGAGGAGGAAACCCAGTGTTTGCGGTTGCTTTATTGTTTCCTGTAATAAACTGCAGCCCTTTGTGGACGTCGATCAGGCCTCTCGGCTGCTTCACCTTTATTTGCTGCCGACACGGAGGGGCCCCTCGGGCCGGGCCCCTTGTCAGCACACTGTTTACAGAGCAGATTCTTTGGCTGAGCAAACAGACGGACCCCCTGCCATCGAACATGGCGGCGCTGCTCGGCCTGCTCAGACTCGCCGAGTATGTGGAGAGCTCACGTCGCCCAGAGTGTCAGGACTTAATGGACGTGGGCTGTGGTTCCGGTCGGGCCCAGCTGTTTGTCTTAGAGCATCGCTGTTTAGGTCCAAATGCAGTGAGACTCACACTCCTAAAGAACCTGAGCGCATCCTAACACCTTCTGCCTCCCTCTGTCTGCAGGCAAGGCCTTCGACATCACCTACGTCCGGCTCAAGTTCCACACCAGCCGGCCGGAGAGCTTCGCCATCTACAAGCGGACCCACGAGGACGGCCCGTGGGTCCCGTACCAGTACTACAGCGGCTCCTGCGAGAAGACCTACAGGAAGCAAAGCGGCAGTTTCATCCGCACCGGAGAGGACGAGCAGCAGGCGCTGTGCACCGCCGACTTCAGCGACATCTCGCCGCTCACCGGCGGAAACGTGGCCTTCTCCACGCTGGAGGGCCGACCCAGCGCCTACAACTTCGACCACAGCCCGGTTCTCCAGGTGAGCGCCGCCGGACATCCACACACCCAGACTAAACAGGAAGTGGAGGCGGCGTATCCTCTGTACACACCAAGAAACCGGGTCAGAGGTCAGGGAAGCGGAGAGAAACATCAGAACCTAGAACAGCAATACCATTAGCAGATTCAAACTGGGCTGGTGTTGGACCCCCGCAGACGAAAGACACAGTAGTTTATACAAGAAAATAATCGAATCTGACCTTTTGGAACAGAACTGACGGGAGCAGATTGTGTGTATGTGACCTCTGACCTGCATCCTGTAGTGTAACTGGAAGCACATGTTCGCCTCTGGAGAACAAACAGCTGCTGCAGACACATTTGTGTGATAAAACCGTGATTTACTCAAAGCGGTTCTGGGTCCCAGCGTCCAGTCTGCAGGTCCAGTTCCAGTCCAGCGGCAGAGTGTTGCGACATGTTGCTAGGCAACGCCCCCGGATTTCCCACCGCTGCAGCAGCTCGGTTTGGCTCGACCGACCAGCAGCTGGGCTCCTCGCCTCCCCCGTGTCCCCCGTGTCCCCCTCCCCTCGGTGTTTGCGTTTCCATGTTTCCTCGCTCTCTGGTTGCCTAATCGCTGTGTTTTCATTCTTGGCTGTGTTGTGTAACGCTGCTCTGAGATTCGTTCATTGTCAAACTCCGCGTTTCGGTCCATGCTGCAGCTGAACGAAGCGGACGGACGCTCGCTTGGTTCTGTCCAGTGGCGCTGACTGCGAGAGGAAAGAGGCCGTTGCCGTGTAGTTCAGGATGTATTTGCAGAAACTCTTACTGAAATGAACAACCTGAGCCTCGGTGGGCGGAGGACGCGCCAGGAGTTCTGGTTCTGGTGTGAGCAGCCTTTCTGGGCCAGTTAGTTCATAGCCGTCCGAGCTTCGGTGTTTCCTGCTTCCATCCCTCCATTAAACGTCCACATTTAGCTCTGCTGCTCAGCTGTAAACTTCCTTATTTGACCCGTTGGCTTTAGGCTATTTATACCGAAGCTGGGGCCGTTTTGGAGGCGTCAGGCGTCTGCCGGTCGCTCGCTGACATTCCCGCTGTCTGTCATCCCTGAGCTCTAGAGCGTCCACCTTAGCGGCCGCTTGGCTGGTGACCGGCTCGTTTTATTATAGGGCTGCGGTTCCCAGGCTAATCTGGCCGGAGCCCTTTAAATAAAGCAGCCGCTGGGGCACATGTCACATATTTCTGCGCTGAGCTTTCACCTCTGAACTCTTCAGACCGTGTCATCAAGTAAATGCATGAGGTCATACGAGTGACATGCGAGCAGACATTCCTGTCCCACAGCAGCAGCGTCGAGCCCGTGCTTCCTCCAGAGCGTCCCCACGTAGGTCACAGGGTCTGGGTTCTGCCCGGTTCCCTCGCGTGCAGGGCTGGAGCCACGGTTCCGAGCGTGTTCCGGCCCAGTGGTTTAGTTTAGAACACGTGTTAGAAACCACTGCACTGTTACTAGTTAGTTAGTGTAGTTACTGCTAGTAGTGAGGAGGAGGAACCAGCGTCTCTGTGCTGCGTGGTTCCAGCTCAGCTGAATGTTTGTGATTCCCTGAGGACTTTCTAACGTTCTTCCCTCAGCTGAGGCCTTTCACAGCAACGATCTGCACATGATTGATAGCAAACAAATGTTCTGTACAGTGTGAACAGCGTTGACTCAGTGGAGAAGCTGCACGGGCTTCCTGGACCGGCCGGTCTGACGAACTGCAGCTGTGGTTTGGGCAGGAAGCTGCCGGATAAGGAACCAGATGCAGCGGCGTTAGAAACAGGAAAGCTGCCGAAGGAGGCCAGACCCATTCGTCTTAGTAGATTATACTGAGCTCATGTCCACCAGCAGACGCTCACTGCTGCATCAACACAGAGGAAGCTCAGTCAGCATTTTGATCGTCCTGGTGGTTTCGACGTCGGCTCCACTCTTCAGGTTGGCCAGTTCCCTCAGACGCCTGACGGCCGAGGCAGCTGTGTCTCTGGGCGTTGGCAGATCTGGAAGCCAGCGGCATTCAATGCGTCCTTGAAACGAATGATGGGGCAACGCGGCGACCTCCCGTTGGTGTTGGGTGCCGCAGACAGAACCAGCTCTGGGTTCGCGTCGTCGCTCGACTTGAGAAGCTCCAGCTGATGCTGAACGTCCGCTGGCCTTCACTCCACTTTCCCACAGGCAGGAAGTTTAGATACTTTCTTGGTCATCCCTGACTCAACAGGTGTCCTTCAGTAATTCCCTCCATCTGGGTCCAGGATCCTGACGCCAACAGAGTAAATCATAAGCACTAAAACTGTCCCACTGAGCGTTTCCCACAGTGAGAAGACTGTGGACCTATGCGACGTATTGTATTTGCTGCTGGTCGGGTCTGGATGAGTCTGCGTGGTCCCGGGTCTGGTTGCTAACTGTGTCTGACTCCATGTTGTGTCTGTTGCAGGAGTGGGTGACGGCCACCGACATCAGAGTGACCCTGAACAGGCTCAACACGTTCGGAGACGAGGTTTTCAACGACCCCAAGGTCCTGAAGTCCTACTACTACGCCATCTCTGACTTCGCTGTGGGAGGAAGGTAAAGAGCTGAGAACGGGTCCGACTCTGGTTCTGATCTGCTCGTTCTCCTGCTGCTTCTCAGCCTAATCTGGTTGAGATGTGGAGCAGATTTCCATTACACCGCCGGCATTCCTGGCATTCCAGGCCCACAGGGCGGATTACAGGGAACAGCGAAGAGGCACCGAGCTCCACGGCGGCGTCGGAAAGGAAGGAGCTCTGCACCTGCACAGCTTTACGACTTCTGTTTGTCCAAGGAGGAGCCTCAGGTCTCCGCCCTGGCGGACGTGTAGGGAGCAGCTCACATGTCCTGGTCACTTCAAGTTATTTGGCCCCTGATGAAGTCAGTCGGTCTGTGTGAACTCTGACCTGAAGCATAGCTGGGTTTCAGTAAAGGACGAGCTTTAGCAGAGTTTGTAGCCTCTGTAAAGCTCGTCCTCCTCCCCCACCATCACGTTTTCCAAGGCTCGCTGCCAAAAACCACCTGAGACGACGAGACGCGGTGGCGGCTGCCGAGCAAGTCCCGTCCTGCCGCGGGGGCCCGGCCCTGAGGAACAACAAGCGCGTCCTCTGAGCCAGAACCCCCGGTTGTGACCTCACCGTCTACCGTCTTTGACTTGTCCGGGTGTCACAGGTGTGTTTCTCTGTCAGGTGTAAGTGCAACGGTCACGCCAGCGAGTGTGTGAAGAACAGCAGAGGGCGGCTGGTGTGTAACTGCAAACACAACACAGAGGGCGACGACTGCAACGTCTGCAAACCGTTCTACAACGAGCGTCCGTGGAGGAGGGCGACGGCCGACAACGCCAACGAGTGTCTGCGTAAGTGTTGCCTCAGACGAGCAGCTGTTGGCCCCAGAGTAAAAACGTGTCTTCATCAGGGTCAAGTGTGTTGATGTAGACGATTTCATTCATCAGCCGCAACCTGGAAAAATGGAATCAAAGTAACATCACGGTGCTGTGAAGCCGTCTGGGTTGGACATAACAAAGAACCTTATTAGCGTGACACAAACAGTCCGAGCGGCAGGAAGCCTAGTCACCGTCTCCGGGGGATTGTGGGAGCTGTAGTCCTTAGCGCCGTGCAGATGCGTGACTAACTGGGCTCAGGGAATCGGGCTGTTCCTGTTCTCCCACAGTGGCGCGGTCCATCTTCCTACAGGTCCTAAAACCTGCCAAACACAGTCCCTTCACTTCGGCACTTCCACAAACACTGTTGCCTCCGTTGCTTTAGAGCCGGTAAATGGTCTGTAGGTCACTTGTACCTATTGGTCCTCAAAGTGCTTTGACGCCGCGTCTGTGCACACACACATTCACACACCAGGGGCAGGCTGGGGTTCAGTGTCTTGCCCAAGGACACTTGGGCACATGACTGGGGAAGATCCTACGATTGGTGGTCAACTGCTCTACCTCTGAGCCTCTGCCGTGAGATGAGTCCTCCGTTGTGCTGATGTGTGATGCTGCTCCAGGACCACGTTGTGTTTATGAGCGTTTCCTCTGTCTGTGACTCAGCCTGCGACTGCAACGGAAAAAGCTCCGAGTGCTACTTCGACGCTGAGCTGTACCGGTCCACGGGTCACGGCGGCCACTGCACAGGCTGCGCCGACAACACGGACGGACCCAACTGTGAGCGTTGCCTGGACCACTACCACAGAGACCAGAGCGGCAGCCGCTGCCTGCCCTGCAGCTGCAGCAGCATCGGTGAGTCGCGTCTACATCCGGGTCTCTGTGCAGGTGTTCGTGCGGCTGAAGGTGAACGGTTGAACGAAGCTTCACCCGAGGTCTGACAAGGAAGCGTCGGGGGGACCCGAGTTCTGGGCTGGACGTGAAACCTGCTCTGATTGTTGCGTTTCAGGCTCCGAGTCTCTTCAGTGTGACGGCAGAGGAATGTGTGCGTGTAAACCCGGTGTGACCGGAGAGAAGTGCGACCGCTGCAAGCCCGGGTTCCACAGTCTGACGGAGGCCGGCTGCAGGTACAGACCACGGCCAAGCAGAGGGGAGCACAGCTGCGTCGGCTCCTCCAGCCTGTGTCTGTTGACCTTTAGCGCCCTCTGCTGGTGGCGCTGCCGCCCTCACTGACCCTGCTACTCTCTCTCTCTCCCTGTCAGGCCTTGCTCTTGCTCGCCCTCAGGCAGCACTCAGGAGTGTGACGTCAGCACGGGACAGTGCCGCTGCAAAGACAACGTGGAGGGCTTCAGCTGCGACAGGTAAGAGAGCCTGGGATCGGTTTATTACGTCTGCTGATGTCAGACGTGTAACATCGAACAGCAACTAAAGGCCAAACACCAGCAGAGCAGCTGTGTGTGTTTGACCTCTGACCTGCCGGCACTGAACCATCCGCTGCAGGTTCAGTGACGATGTCGCTTTACACATGAGACACATCAGCAGTTGAAACGTGCTGAGGCAACAGAGACGACGTCTAACTCTTCTGCCCGTCTGTCAGGTGTAAACTGGGCTACTTCAACCTGGACCCCCACAACCCTCAGGGCTGCACCCCCTGCTTCTGCTTCCAGCACTCGTCTGTGTGCGAGAGCGCCGAGGGCTTCAGCGTCCACAGCGTCGGCTCCGCCTTCGACAGAGGTAACGCTGTCTGCAGACACAGCCCACAGAACCGCAGCCTGCAGACCTACAGCTGTGATGTGTGTGTGGTGTGTGTGTGTCAGGTGACGAGCAGTGGCGCGGTCAGCGGCGCGACGGGTCCAGCGTCTCGGTCCGGTGGGCTCCCAGCGAACAGGAAATCTCCCTGGTCTCAGACGACTACCTGCCCTTGTACTTCGTAGCCCCAGGTAGACGCACATAACGGGAAGAAACGCCTGCTCCTCAGTCAGCAGATGTGATTTTAACCAGCGCTCACGTATTCAGAACCCTGGGTTCTCTTCCTCTGCTGTGTCTGCAACCAGTCCAACAAAAACGATCTACGTTCGAGTGTCTACGATCTGAATGCGTCTGTTTCTGTTTGTTAAATTCAGTTCAAGTCGTGAAAGTAAATCTGAAGCAAAATCTGATCTGAGTCCAGTAAATTCAGTTAAACATTCTTCCTCCTGGACTTATTTTCGTTTGAGGCTTCTCATCCTTTACGACTTTGTGTATGTGAGTATCAGGTTCGTTGGGTCTCGATGAAGCTGCTGACTATTTCTGTTTCTGTGTCACAGAGAAGTTTCTGGGGAACCAGATGTTGAGTTACGCACAGAACCTGAGCCTGAGTTTCCGTCTGGAGCGGCGGGACACCCGTCTGTCGGCGGAGGATCTGGTTCTGGAAGGAGCTGGGCTGAGGGTGGCGGTGCCGCTCATCGCCCAGGGCAACGCCTACCCCAGCGAGAACATGCAGACCTACGTGTTCAGGTGCGACAGCAGGGCAGGTAGCGCCGTGTCTCATCTGCTCCGGTTTTACGCTGACGTTCTGTGCTTGTTGTGCTTCAGGCTCCACGACAGCACCGACTACCCCTGGAGACCCACCATCAGCCACTCGGACTTCCAGAAACTTCTCCACAACCTGACGGCCATCAAGATCCGCGGCACCTACAGCGAGAAAAGTAAGACATGCACACACACGTCCACACACACACACACACACATTGTTTTGGAAGCTCAGCCTTGTCTGCTGCTGGGTCTGTTTCTCCAGGTGCTGGTTACCTTGACGACGTCTCCTTGGTGACAGCGAAGCGGGGTCCAGGTGTTCCAGCTCGCTGGGTAGAACAGTGTACCTGTCCTCAGGGGTATGAGGGGCAGCACTGTGAGCAGTGCACTGTGGGATACCGCCGGGCCCGTCCAGACCTCGGGCCCTTCAGCTCCTGTGAGCCCTGCAACTGTCACGGCCACAGCGAGGCCTGCAACCCCGACACAGGTACCGACCGGGTCCGGCTGACTGGCGCCACTGGTTCGCTGGGTAACTGTTTGACTGACTGTTTGTCATCCAGGAGCGTGTGACTGTCAGCACAACACAGCCGGGCTGAGCTGCGAGCGCTGTAAGGACGGTTACTATGGCGACGCAACCCAGGGCACCTCGGCTGACTGCAAGCCGTGTCCGTGTCCGGGCGGGGCCACCTGCGCCGTGGTCCCCAGAACCGGAGAGGTGGTCTGCACCAACTGTCCCGCTGGAACCACAGGTACCGACTCAGAAACCAGAGCAGAACATTTGAGGCTCTAAAGTTCATCGGGGGCAGGACTTGCATTACAGGTTTACATTACTCTGACAGTCGTCTGCTGTCTGCAGGTAAACGCTGCGAGCTGTGTGACGACGGGTTCTTTGGGGACCCTCTGGGTCAGAACGGTCCGGTCCGGCCGTGCCGCGCCTGCAAGTGCAGCGACAACATCGACACCAACGCCGTCGGAAACTGCAACCGCGAGACCGGAGAGTGTCTGAAGTGCATCTACAACACGGACGGCTTCTTCTGCGACCGCTGCAAGGAGGGTTTCTACGGCAACGCCCTGGCTGCCAACCCCGCCGACAAGTGCAAACGTAAGCCGGTCTGAGCTCCAGAGCGTTTCCTTCTGTAAACCAGTGACATCAGTGATGCTGCTGTTCTGTCTGCTGTGACCGATGATCTACAGAGAAACTGAACTGAAACTGAAATGTCCGTGTCCGCAGCCTGCTCCTGTTCTCCGCTGGGCACCGTGGACCGACAGACCAGCTGTTCTCAGGTCACCGGCCAGTGTCCGTGTCTCCCCAACGTCTCTGAGCGCGACTGCAGCGCCTGCGAGCCCGGATTCTTCAACCTGCAGAGCGGCGGCGGCTGCGAACGGTCAGAACCACGCGTTGAGCTGAGCTGCCAGATTTCACAGCAGCAAAGCGGGTTTTGAGTGAGGCTGCTTTCTGTCTTTCCACAGATGTAACTGTAATCCCATTGGCTCCACCAGCGGGCAGTGTGACATCACCACCGGACAGTGCGAGTGTCAGCCCGGCGTCACCGGACGACACTGCGAACGCTGTGAGGTCAACTTCTTCGGCTTCAGCTCGTCCGGCTGCAAACGTAAGGCCGACGGCGGCGTTCTCCGTAATTACAGCTTCAGTAGGGTTCAGGGCTCAATGTTTCCCTCTGTGTGACCCACAGCCTGCGACTGCGACCCCGAGGGCTCTCAGTCGGGTCAGTGTAAGGAGGACGGACGCTGCGAGTGTCGGCCCGGCTTCGTCGGAGCTCGCTGCGACATGTGTGAGGAGAACTACTTCTACAACCGCTCGGCCCCGGGCTGCCAGCAGTGTCCCTCCTGCTACAGCCTGGTCAGAGACAAGGTGAGCTCCCTGAGGCGCGTGACCAGGCCGAGTCCAGAAACTGTGGCGACCTGTGACCAAGCGTTTGTCTGTGCAGGTGAACCAGCAGAGGCAGAAGCTTCACGAGCTGCAGACGCTGATCGATAACCTGGGTTCGGGTCAGGAGACCGTCAGCGACAAGGCCTTCGAGGACCGACTGAAGGAGGCGGAGCGAGCCATCATGGAGCTGCTGGAGGAGGCTCAGACCAGCAAAGGTAGCAAACTGGGAGGTTGATCTGTAGAAGCTGAGGAGACGATCCTCTGCTGACTGTGACCTCTGACCTCTGCAGAGGTTGACAAGGGCCTCCTGGACCGTCTGAACAACATCAACAGCAGTCTGACCACCCAGTGGAACCGACTGCAGAACATCCGGAACACCGTGGACGACACGGGCGCCCAGGCCGACCGCGCCCGCAACGGAGTCCGCGACGCAGAGAGCCTGATCGACCGAGCCCGCCAGGAGCTGGACAAGGCCAAGGACGCCATCAGCAAAGTGGTGAGTGGGAGGAGGCGTCCGTCCAGCCGACGGAGGCGTGGAGCCGATTAACAGAGCTGCTGTTTCTGCCGCAGGACATCAAACCGCCCGGTGGGGCCGGAGAGCCCAACAACATGACGCTGCTGGCTGAGGAGGCCCGGTCCCTGGCCGAGAAGTAAGTCCCACGATTAGTGACCAGGACCGTCTGAAGTACCACACACTCACGTCAGCGCTGGAGCTCGGGTCCTCACACGGGCTGTTCACTTGTTTACTGTTAATACTAATAATGAGAAATGCTCCCATCAGTAAACTAGATACGTCTTAGTTCTTAATGTTTTCAAGCGTTGCAGCAGCGTTGGAGAAAGTTCCTTCAACATAGAGAAACGGGTGGACTTTAAAGGGTACTTAAGTCTTGTACTTTACATTTGTTTTGTTTCTTACCAGACACAAGATGGACGCCGACCAGATCGAGAAGATTGCCAAAGACGCCAACAACACGTCGACCAAAGCGTACAACCTGCTGCTGAAGACTCTGGAAGGAGAGAACAAGACGAGCTACGAGATCGAGGAGCTCAGCAGGAAGTACGTCTGAGCCCGGAAACACAAAATGATTTCATCCTAGTTAGAACAAGAGAAAGCTTTAGTCAGTTCACTGTGAAACTAGGTGTGAGAATCACGATGGTCCAAACTGTCCTGTCCAGGTACAACGAAGCCAAGGAGCTGGCGAAGAACCTGGAGAAACAGGCCAACAAGGTTCAGGCCGAGGCGGAAGACGCCGGAAACAAAGCTCTGAAGATCTTTGCCAACCTGACCAGCCTGCCCCCGTTCGACACCAAAGCCCTGGAGGTGAGTTCGCACCCGATTCAAGGCGCCTTAGTTTCACTTCCCTACTTTCCCAGATTGTTGAGCCGTGTTTCTGTTCAGGATGAAGCCAACAAGATCAAGAAGGAGGCTGCAGACCTGGACAAGCTGATCGATAAGACGGAGAAGGAGTACAACGACCTCAGAGACGACCTGAAGGGCAAAGAGCTGGAAGTCCGCAGACTGCTGGAGAAAGGGAAGAGCGAGCAGCAGGTAGGTTGAGGGAACCGGGCATAGGTTTCCAGAACCGCAACGTGAGTGACAGCGGAAGCCTTCTCTGTGTCCGACAGACTGCGGATCAGCTGCTGGCCCGAGCCGACGCTGCCAAGGCTGTGGCTGAGGAGGCGGCAAGGAAGGGCCAGTCCACCTTCAGAGAGGCCGAGAGCATCCTGGAGGACCTCCGAGGTACTGACCCTTCACTGACCCTTCACTGGTCAGCTCTACGCGCCGCGAGCAGTCAGGGACGAACGAAGCATCTCGGTCCATCGAGGATCTGATTGATTTGTTTCCAGAATCAAATCTTCTAACTAAGGAACAAATGAAGTGGTTTGGTGATCTTCGATTCATTTACGACCCTGTGGTTCACAGACTTCGACAGGAGGGTGAACGACAACAAGACCGCCGCCGAGGAGGCCATGAAGAAGATTCCCGCCATCAACGCCACCATCATCGCTGCCAACGAGAAGACTCGGCAGGCAGAGGCCGCGCTCGGCAACGCGGCCGCGGACGCCCGGGAGGCCAAGACGAAGGCAGAGGAGGCCGAGAAGATCGCAACCAACGTGCAGAAGGTAAACGCGACACCGCCCCCTTCAGGCAACTGGGAGCCTGACTGGTTCTGGTTTATTCATGTCTGTGTTCTGTTGGACCTCTAAGGGCTCAGCCAAGACCAAGGAGGAAGCAGAGAAAGCTTTACAGGACACCGAGAAGCTGGACGTCGAGGTGGACAACATGATGGACCAGCTGAGAGCCGCCGAAGACGAGCTGGCCCGGAAGAAGGCTGAGGCCGACCAGGACATGATGATGGCTGGAATGGTACGACCCGTTTCGCACTGCTGTGCTTTTGATAAAGATCCAGAGTCTCATCAGTCTGTTTACTGCAGGCGTCTGACAACGCGAAGGAGGCAGAGGATAACGCACGCAAGGCCAAGAACGCAGTGAAGACGGTTCTGAACACCATCAGCGCCCTGCTGGATCAGCTCGGTAAGAACAGAGCCTTCGCAGAACCGCCAGTCGTGCCTGTATGTGAATGAACCAGCAAAACCGCTTCCTGTGGATGTCTGATCAGTTCTGGATCCTTATCTGCAGGAAACATCGACAAGGTGGACCTGAGCAAACTGAATCAGATCGACGAGTCGTTGAAACGGGCCAAGGGCAAGATGGTCGCCAGCGACCTGGACAGGAAGCTGGCGGAGCTGAACGACGTGGAGCGGACCCAGAAGGACATGATCAGCGACTACGACCGTCAGATCCGCGAGATCCGCGCCGACATCGCCAACCTCAACGACATCAAGAACACGCTACCCGACGGCTGCTTCAACACGCCGTCTCTGGAGAGGCCTTAGCCCCGCCCCCTCCTCCACGCCGCCTCACGTCTAACACTCCGGCTTTACCAAAACAGTTCCTAAACCTGTTTCCTTTTAAGAGAGAAATGATATTTCACGTTTTTAACGAAGCAGCTTTTCGTTGTGTCTTTAGGTTGTTTTTTGGAGATGCAGTAATGTGGTTACAGCAGAATGAACTAAGCGGCACCAGAAGCCGTGGAACCAGAACCACAAACCCGACGTGACTGCAGCCGCCACTCACCTCGTCAGCGACTCACTTTTCTCTCCTAGCAGTGAAGGAACCCTGGCTTTTCAGTTTGCCTTCTCTTCCGAGGCTCCGGGCCGAGCGGTTCTCCTCCAGCGGTCTCGCCAACCTGTGGATGTTCTGATACGAACCGCTTTATTAGGAACACCTGCCCGGCTTAACTCACCCAACACAGCAGCTCGGTCTTCATTCTCCTGTGCCAGGTGAATGTGCTTCTAATGTTCTGGTCTCTTCAGTCCAAATTCTAACGTGGTAGCAGAACTAACGTCAGAGCCGCTGTATTGGATGGAGTCGGCCTGAGCAGGCGTACCTGATAGAGTATGTCCTCCCCGTATCAGAGCCCGGTTCCTTCTCGTCTTTTCGCTCTGCTCACTTCAGATTTCCTGTTGCTGTTGTCACTGGTTTCACTCATTAACCTTTTCTTCAGGCTAAATCCAACACTATGCAACTTTGTACTTTTGCGTAGCGAGAAATTTATCTGATACACTGGTGCTAATAATTATTTCAAAGGTTATATTTTTGTGTGAATGTTTTTTATTATGACTTAGATGATGAGTTATTTGTGTAAATATATGCGTCAATGATTCATGACTGGCTGGAAATGAGTCCAACATGTAAACAGCCACACAATCAGTCAACTGACACCTCCAGGTAAAGTCTATATAGAAATATCTATACTGTCTGTGGTATGTTCCTATTATAAGATGCTTGCTTGTGTACGAGGCTCCGTGTTGCTGCCTCACATCGATGCCATTGTTTCATTTGTTTTGTCACAGGTTCATTCAGCCTAACTGAATATCTGTGCGTCGGCCTCTTGACCTTTGACCCCGCTCACCCATCAGGGCGTGTTTTAAAGTGGGTCGGCCGGTTTACTAGCTGCGTGGAGACGATGAGCTCGGCCACGTGTGGCTGCAGTAGTTTAGTGTTAGTGCCTTAATATTCTAACGTTCGGTTGTGACCTCGGCTGCGATTTCAAGATTTTTCCTTGTCGTCGGTACCGAAGCAGGGATTAAAGGTCTGAGCCGACAAACTGAGAATCAGAGAAACGTCAGAGAAACTGCTCAGCAGTGGTTTTATTCCTGTCCCTCCATCCACGCTGCGCCTCGCTGGCTGCCAGCACACATGTATAAACAGTATTTTAAGTTATAATGTGCCAGTTATTTGTATTATTTGTAATCCTGTGGTCTCAGACGAGACGTTTGTGCTGCGCAGCGTGTGCAGACCTGTGAGGACCTGAGTGACCCCGTCTGTTCCCATGTGCCTGTAAATCCAAACCTAACATTTGAATAATAAACACTTACTACAGGAACCGTTTGAGCGTCTGATTTCTGACCCGGACGTTGGTTGTGGTTAGATTATGTGACCGATGGAGTTTAATTAGTAATTTAAGTTTGCAAAGAAAGTCAAGAAATGACAAAGACTAATCTGCAGATTAACGTCTTGGCATTCAAACAAATATTTATAGATGTTATCTACCAAATAATACAGTAAAGCTACAGCACCGGAACCAAAGACAGAAAAATGACTTGAACTGATGGGAAGAAAACAATTAACTATTCATGCTGAAAATGAAAACCAGTGGTTGAACCAAGGAGCACGAGCATCAGCAATATATGAATAACATAACTCCATAATAAGAGCAGCCAGGGTTCAACCACAGTTAGTGAATTCAGGTATGAATTGAAGCCAGCGTTTAACAAGAAACGGAAGCAGTTACCTTTGTTCAAGATGCAAATGAACGTTATTCAACCTTACTTTTAGGTGGGAACAGTCTGTGTGACCTGTTTTTTATGTCAGAGTCCCCACCTCGACCAGCAGGGGGAGCCCGCGTCCGGCGCGTTTCAGCAGCGCGGATTCTGAAAAGTTCACTAGTTGAGGCTCAAACCTTTATGGCAGTTGTTTTAGCGCCGGTCACGTCATGGTGGTTGAAGGGATGCAGCCACGTCGCCGCGGGGCCCAGGAACACGACGCTTGAGGTCGTGTCCACTGCAACCATAGACGTTATAGACTATTCTTTAACTGACAGTTGTAATTTAAGTCTAAACCTAAGGAAAAGACGCAGGTTTTCAGTGACCACGTGACCTGGTCTTTGAGACGCTGATATGGGGGCTCGCGCCTCCCCTGCTCGCCCTCCCGACCCCGCCCCTGCCCGCGGGAGCGCGCCCGTCGTCAAGCTCGTGCTCAGCTCAGCGGACTCGCGGTAGTGAGGGCAGCAGGCTCCGCGTGTGTCCGCGAACTTCCAGCGGCTTGTTACGGACCCAGCGGCCGGTTTCTGGTGCCCATCTCGGCAAGGCAGGACGCGCGGCCCCCTGCTGCTACTTGGCCGCGGTTTGGTGGAGTTTCACCCCCTACGCCAACCCGGGACAGGGGAACAATGAGGCGAGCCGACCGGGCTACCGGACCTCCGCTAACGGCTAGCTAGGACCAGCGGGGCGAACAACGTGTCCGAGCTCCGACCACCCACCGACTTCTGCCCTTTCCATCCACTGGACGCTGAAAGTCCCGTTTCTGGCCGAACGCCCGCTTCTCGACAGACCAGTTCAAACCCTGCGGACATGGAGACGGACTCGGCGGCGGGCGACGTGGAGTCTCTGCACGGACTGAGCCTCCTGGACCCCCTGGTGGACCGGATCCTGGTGGACGCCGTGTCCCAGCACCAGGGATGGCTCCGAGTGTTCGGTAAGAAAGCCCTTAAAGCCGGACGCTGTCGGCACCGAACCCACAGCGTCTCCGGTTTCTGTGTCGGCACCGGTAGCAGCTCAGGGCCGAGGCCGGGCCGTGGCTGGCGGAGCTCCGTGTCTTCAGCTGCTGCTAACTTGACTTCACTGATGCTGGTACCGGTGCTGGCTGACATTCCTTCAGTTTGTTGTCTGGTTCCCTCCAGAGGTCAGGGGTCAGCCGCCGCCCCTCCAGCTGGGGATGGACCAAGGTCCCCGAGGCTGGAATAGACCTGGCTCGGCTCGGTCCACTGACACTGTACAGGCAGCAGAACCCAAACCACTTGATGATGTAGTTAATGACTGTTCAGTAACTTACTGGATCTGTTGTGAACTTGAAGGCAGTTGTTCTAACTATTTCCAACATTTGGGCCCGTGAAGCGAGTCGTTGTCCTGTAGTTCTGTCCGTCTTTGGAGCAGGCAGAAATCCAGCTGTACCTGTAATGTCCAGCCTGTTTTATAAGACCTGTGGTTTTTCTGCTCGGAGTAAACCTTCATCTTTCGTCTTTGAGTGATTACCTGTACGGGGTAATGAAGGTAACGTAAACGCAGTCACGCTTGGCCTGGTGCTCCTCAGACGGACTGCGTAGCTGGGAGGTGGCTGCCGGCTCGTTCCTCTGGTGGGGCAGTCTGAGAGTGAGTCACAGCGGCTGTGGCTCCGTTCAGCGTCGTGTCAGGTTGCCTCTGATGGTGAAGATGGGGAGCACAGAGCAGGTTCTGTACGGCCTTACGCCAGAGCCTCGTGGATTTTGCTCAGGCACCTGTTCGTTCATGATGCTTTTGGCTTGTGAAGCTTGTTTACGGTGTAGTTTTACACTGATGCCTGCATCCTAGTAAATACAAAGGTCATCCACCAAACCAGGTCTGTCATACCTGGATCAGGTGTGTTCACTCTGCAAGAAGCTGTTGCTGGACTGAACCCGCATCTAAAGACAGATCTGGAAAGTGACAACGTAACCCTGACGCGCTTTAGTTATTTTCCTCAGTATTGAAGGGATGCAGCTGGTGAATGTTGGTTTAAGGGTTCACAGAATGAAACAGCCCATCCTCCGTCTCTGGCAGCTTTTATTTAACAGGAACACTTCTGTTACTACTTGATTCTTCTGCACAAGTGTAACAGTATCTAAGTCCTGCAGCTCCCACAGCACCTGAACACAGCACAGGGTGTCAGGATGCCTGCTCTGCCTTCCTTCCTCCCGTCCTGTGATGTCAGCAGCCGGTTTGTGCTGGTGATCTCACCCTGGCGGGACCCGGCTCTGGCGTCGCATCCTCGCTGTCCTCCGCTCAGCTCCACATACCTCAGATAGATTAAACAAAGGCTGCGCCTGCTGCCGTCAGGTCACCTCACTGGGTAAAAATGTGCAAGTGAGCTGTGTTTTGATTTTTAGCTGCTGAGCTCATGCTGTGCAGTCAGAGAGGCTCAGCTCAGCTTTGCTCTAATACATCTGAACGCAATCGATGGCTGGATCGCGATTGGTCGCACCTTTAACCAGTGTAAACAAAACCACCAAAGTCCTGTACCTGTATTTGCGCTTTGTTACCATGGTAACACATCAGCGAGGATGACATTCTCGTCTGGTTTGAAGTGATTCATTTTGGGACGGTTGGGTTTTTTTCCTTAGAAAAGATACTGCTACAAGTTGAATGAATCGACTGAGTCGGACCAAACAAGCACAGGTGGTGTGAAAACACCCATGGTCCCTTTGGCTGCCTGTGGCCACTTTGGAGTTTGTGCAGCTTTTTTCTTGACTGTTTAATGATCATATTCTCTAAGTGGAGTGTCTGCCTGATACGGACCCGAGGTCTAGTTTGTGCTGTGATGACCTGGATCTGAAGTATATATGACGTCTCAGATGCCTTGAGCGTTAAAGGTCTTGTGGCCCATTCTGGTCATCAGCTGTGTAATGAGGCCACCCCTCTGATTCTTCATGGCAGCCCTAGTACGTCTGGACCAACATACAGTGAGTACAGAAATGGTTTTGTTGCGTTAATGTTTTGTGTTTTCTTAAGTCGGTGACCTATAGTGAAGTGAAGACGTGTTGAGACCTGGTTTCACCAGTGTTTTACTGGTGTAAACCAGGTTTGTGAGTTTTTCTTTGTCGTCTCCTGTGTGACTCAGATACTGTTACACTGGAGGTGAGTTTATTTAGGTTAGTAGTGAGCTCCCATCAGGTCTGAGTCAGGCGGTTCATCAACAGCACTCACTGAGTGTGTTATCCAGTGAAAGGCTGCAGCGTTTAAGCCTATTACAGCTGACTGCAGACACACGCTTTAACTCAGGGTTTATCTCCCCCCTGCAGAACAGGATCATTCTGAAGCTCAGAGGAACATGACAACATATGTTGTGGAATTAATTTTGGGGCTGAACGATGCTGACACACAGGTGACGCCTTGTGGGGCGGCAGTGGCTCAGAGGTAGAACTTTTGTCAAAGTGCTTTGAGTACTGATAGGTAGACAAGTGCAGACCATTTACCATTTGGTTCCATTCAGACCGTAGAAGTTAAACCAGACTGGTTAGCTGTTCAGGAAGCTGTCACATCTGTCATTGTCTTTAATCTGTACTGATTCCTGACTTCCAGCGCTGCCCTGTGGGTCTTTGAAACCATCTGAAGCAGAGCGTAAGTGGCTCCAGATCCACTTCGCTGGATCAGGGGTCAGGGCAGGGAGCTCTGGCTCCATCTGTTGTGCAGCAGGATGCCCAGAGTAAAGCCTGGCAGCCTCCTTGCCTGGACCAGCAGAGGCTGGATGTGCTTCTGCCCGCTGCTGTGTTCAGCATCCGGATTGGAAGGTAATTGTGGGACTTTGTTGCCTTCAGGCCAATTCTCACCTGAAACTCCAGCTGGAGACTTCAGAGGGACTGAAGCCACAAAGGCGTTTGGTTTGTTTCCTCTGAGGCTGCAGGTGTGAAACGAGCCCATTTCCACGTCTTTCTGCAACTGTCACACATTTAAAATGGATCTGAATAGTCACCAGGTGCCATTAGCAGTGATTCATAGATGTTAATTGGGTTTACACGGTTGTAATCTCACACAGATGAACGGATGCTGAGGGTTGGTACCAGAGCCAGTCCAGACGCATTTGAAGGGATGAGCAGGTCAGAATCTGATCCTGCGTTTGGCCTGACCTGGTAGGTTCTCAGTTGAACTCCTGCAGGGTCAGTGTTGGAAACCTCAGAGCTGTGAGGAGTCTGGTTAAAGGTCCTATACAGCAGTGTTCCAGTGTTATTCCTCTTAGTCACATCCTAGAAATACTATGCTGAATGTGGCTGTGATGGTCTGGTGTAGGTGAAAGACTGTGCCGGGTGTTGGTGGGATTGGACTCCAGTGTGTCAGTTGGCTTTTCAAGCTGCTGATTGACTAAACCTGATTAATGTAATCTCTAGTAGCTACGGCAGGGGGACCAGGACTGGACACCCCTGGGTTAGGGCCATCACACACGCAGTGGGTATTGTCATCTCAACGGAACGTTTCAATATTTGAACACCTCTATTACCCATCTGAAGCCTGTGAGGTCATAAGATGCGTCTGAAATGTCTAAAACCTTTGGACCCGGATGGGACCTGGTGTCAGGTCTGTGTGGTGGTGCTCAGGACAGTGGAGGCTGGTCGGGAGGAAATGGAAAGTTCCTTGCAGGCCTGGCTGTTATCAGGATGGTGGGGGGGGCAGGATTTCCCCTCTTTAAACAAAACAAGACTCCAGCTCCTCTGCTCAGAAAATAGCCGCTGTCTATTTCAGGACCTGGAGTGGAAAAACACAGGAGGGCGGTTCCGACTGGGACCAGAACTGGACAGACTCTCCAAAAGATGATGAAGATGAAGGCTCGCATGCGAGTCACTGATGTGTGTCGCACGTGTTGTACGTGACCTGGCATAAACAGTCCAGGCTGATGTCACGTCATTTAACTAAGCAGAACACCCAAACTCGTTAAGCTTCATGATCAGGTCTGTCTGTCACTTTTCTCATTTATGTGGAAGCCAATTCTGTGAGTGACACATATGTAAATTGTATTTTAATATTATATATTATTGTTATCGAGATGCACCCGACCACAGAGCGCTCGCTGCTGTTTCTTAGCACCTCTGCTGGTTCACGTGACCGAATTGTCCTGTTTCTGCTGAAGACATCTTCCTGTTGAGCTTGGGTTTCACATATCAGGTTTCCATGGGCTGCAGGAAGAAACCAGATTACTGGAGTGAATGGAAACAGGAGCGGATCACCATGTCACAGGCGGTGAGCAGCTGCACGTTAAAGCGCCTCAGTCGTAACTGAGAGTTGGATTAAACAGCGGCTGACTGTCATCCATCGGCCCAACGCGGCTGCTGCCTGTGACGTGGTGTCGGAGAAAATGCGTATTTAAGAACGCTTAGATTAGCTTCAAGGTCCACCCAGGGCTACAGCGGGACCTTTGGACGGACTCGTGTGTCCGCTGTGGTTAAACGGTCCTACGTTCGCTGTTGGATCACATCATGAGCTGAGTTGTTGGGTCACATGTCTCCAGTTTGAGATGCATCATGTTGATTACGACACATCTGTTTGTCTCCCCCACATCTGGTTGCATGATGTCAGACCAGTCACTGGCTGTGGTGGATCCGCCACAGCTCCACACAGCAGCTCGGACTCATGCAGGACAACACATGGACTCGGTTTAGGTTCTGACAGGTTCAGGATTCCAGTGTGAGCGGCTTTATTGTGGCCCTCTGTGAAGTCAGGTTGGAGCTTCTGCCGTTCTTGATGCTGGTCTGCAGTGCTGCAGGATTCCTGGGCTCCCTGTCCCTCCCTCTGCTGGTATCCAGCGGCTGATTTATTTGTCTCTTTATGGCTGCTGGTTATTTTTAGATGCGGGCTGCTGTTGGTTTCCGGCAGGATGGGGATGAGAAGTGGACAGAGTGGCGTCTAATGAAGCTGCAGAGCTGGGACGCTCTCATGCATCAGGCAGAAACTCGCTGTCCAGCTCTCCTGATGTCCCTGCGTTTCCACCTGATTAACTTCCTCTCTTCTTGTACTGTTTCCTTTCGCTGCTCAGTGACTTTCAGGGGCAGGAATGTTTGGGCTCAAAGCCAGGGAATGAATGAAATTCCATCTTTTAAGTTGCATTCTGGTTTCTCTAGCCTGCTCAGCAAACTGCTTTCAAATTATTTTACTTTCAGATCATGCTGGAGTTTTTGTGGAGTTCTACTTATTTTCTTGAGGAACCAGAGTCAAAACAACACTGATGAGACTGAACGTTACTAATGTTTTCAGTACCAGCAAAAGCGCATGCTGCATTATGCAGAATGTCACTTCACTGCTTCTTTCCCTGAAGTTTTAAATTTCACATCAAGTGAAGCATTAAATTCTTTAAAAGCCTGAGCATCACATAATATTTGACAAACCAGTCCTGGTGAACTGAAGGCTGCTTTCTCACGCTTGTTGTGTCGATGGGAGCTGATTAGTCGTCCAGCATCGAGTTAATGTCCGCTGAGTGGTGACTCGCGTTCTCTTGGATTGAAGCTATGATGACTACCTTCATCCTAGTGAGGTGTGGTTCTCTGCCAGGTCAGTTTCCAGGTGAAGCTTCATTCATTCATTCATGTGACAGGTATGGTATTGGTATTTCTGGTATTTCTCAGGCAGCTGTTACCGCTGTGGTTTCCTGGTGCTTTCACACCTGAACAGCATTGGGCCATAAAGTTAAATGCCACCGATCGGATTAGATACTGGTGGTCAGAGGTCATCACATCCTGTTGCTTCACACGGACGTCACAGGAACGCCATGGGGCCACTCAAATCCCCGATTCCCACTCGGACTCGGTCACGCTGTCCGGCGTCCAGAGAGACTGGAAATGCTCGTTCTCTGGTCCGGTTCCCTTGTTTAGATCTGGGTCCGTGAGATGAACCCAGAATGACACCGCTTTACAGCTCATCCAGTGTGGACGTGCTGAATACATCTCAACCACGTGGAGCTTCTGATGCTCTTGCTTTTCTGCATCGCAGGTAGAAACACAGACAGTGTTTTTGTCAGCACAGCGTTGACCTGCTCAGCTGCAGTGAACTGTTTTTTGAAGCCAGCCTCAGGATTTGGACTCTTTCCGTCCTGCTGTCTGTCGGCTCCGTCCAGGACTTCTCAGCTTATCTCGGACTCTTAACTCTGACCTACATGCAGCCTCTGCGCTGACACCAGCTGCCTCATTATCTAATAAATGCTGATATGTGGGACACTCAGGGCAGTGTGACCATTAAAGCCTCAACTTGTTGCATCCCAGCAGGAAGTGAGACCAGGATCCTGGAAATCGGAGCAGACACACATGACGCATTCAGCTGAATAATGTTTGTGTCCCATCACGAATAGTAAAGGAATCCTTTCTCTGGCTGGCGATGATCAAACCCGACACAGCTCAATGTCTTCATCCGAGCTGACGTGTCCACATGGGTTGGTGGTTGCCTGTTAAACCAGCAGCAGCCCTTTGCATGAGAATGTAACAGAACTGGGTGCTGTGCTCTTATCAAGGTCTGTGTTGGTGAAGGCAGCTTTTTCAGCCTGGATGAGCGAGAGCTAAAACCACAAATGAACAACAAACTAACAACTAGTTTCACATTTACATCTTGCTACTGAGCCTTTCCTTCAGCCGAGACTCCACACCTGGTGCAGCCCGTAGCCGGGCTCATCCAGGCAATTCCTCCAATTATTATAGGCGTCATGTTTTCTGTACTGATGTCTGAGCTCATAAACAAACAAACATTTGTCTCTGCTCCATAAAGTGCTGTCATAAATAAAACACCAGGACACTAAGATTGTGAAGTGATAATGGAAAACAAGAAGCGTGACACCAAACTGTACAGTTTCACTTTGTTGCCGTTTTGAAGGGGAAACCACAGTCTGCTGCGTTTGCTGGTTGGGGAAAGCTGATTGGCTCAGACACGTCTTCTTCATCTGACTCTCCACTTCCTCTCAGGAAGGAGTCACCAGCCTGTTGAACGAGAAGAGTGAGGCAGAGGCTCAGTGTTTCTGTTACCATGAAGGTAAACCTGACCTGACGGCTCCGTGGGGCTGAGGTTCGGATCACGTGTGGGATTTTACGTTTAGTATGTTCGCCAGGAAGCACGGCTGTCGGCAAACCGGTTGTTTTGGTCATTGCGGAGGCCTCCATCTGCTCGCTGCTGCTGCCTGGAGGAGGCCTGGGTGAACTGGACCATGAGTGGAAGTAGACCCTCCCTTGAGAGCCACGGGGATCAAGTCCAGGGTTCCCTGTACCACTGGCGCCATTTCAGGAAACCTAGTCAGAGACCGAACCCCTACCCAGCTGCTCAGCAGCCGATGGACCGATACAAGTGGAGAACATCTGCTAGCCCGGCACGGAGGGCAGCTAAGATGGCCGACCATGAGGTAAAGGAGCAACACACAGAGCGTCCTTACCTGCGGCTGCACAGCCTGTCGAGATTCAGCACAGCCCCTCGCGACCAGACCGGAGATCAGTGTCACGAAGGCCAGAGGAGGGCCGGGTCTGGGTCGCTGCGCAGGATCTTTCCCTACTTTAGGTCCATGTCTGAGCCAGGGACAAGCCCCGAGAAGGTGGGATCAGACGAGCGACGAGCTCCCTCCGTCAGCAGCTTCTTCTCCTCCTTCTCCCGGAGGATCAGCAGAGTCCTCGGGGATGAGTCCGAGTCAGCAGCAGAGTCTGGTAGGAGAGTTTTACCTGTGTGCGCGTTGTGCTCAGATTTGGTTGGTAAAACCATTTAAACACATCTTTAATAAACAAACGTTCCCTGTCTTGTAGCTCTGTTGTTTACAGAGCAGCTATTTCGTTTTGGTCAGTGGAGGGATTCTATCATCCTGCAGACAGGAACTTCAATCATCCCAAACCAAACCTAGGAGCTAAAGAGGCTAAAGGGCATTTGATATTGTTGGTGGTTGGTGCAGTGAACGCAGCAGGGATATAAACGTGGAGCGTCACGGAGACTCCTGCGTGTCCTCCATGCTCTTCACGCTCTTTTCAACGAGACTCTCAGCGCTTTCTTATCGGTGCTGTTGCTGTGTGAAGCTTTCCCTCTTATCTAAATGTGTTTCCTGAGGAAAAGCTCTGATCTGAGACTTCTCACACTGAGTGATGTCAGCCTGCAGCCGCTTAAAGGTTGAGTTATGCTAATTGCATTGTCCACCAGATCATCTCGGGATGTAGAGACGTAATATTTGGAGCCAGATGATAATGAATATACGTTTTGATGCAGAACTGTTGCCTGCAGAGGAATCCCTGCGTCTGGGTTGTTAGTTCTACAAACGGCCTCCGCTGGCTTTTAATGTCTTCTCAATCAACTCGACCTGTTTCTAGATTAGCCGTCACCAAACTATGTTATGGCATGAATGTGCACAGATGTATAAGACATCATTAATTCATCTGACAAAATAAAATTTTTAGGTATTTGCGTTCAGAAATCTTTTATTCGTTTTGATCACTGCTTTGGTTTCTTTTTTGCCTGCAGCCCACTTTCGTGGGCAAGTACAAAATAGGTTTAAGAATAATGTCTGCATGACAGCGTTAGGTAAATATCACATGGAATGAATTTCAGACGTGTTCCTTTTCCTCTTCGCGCTGTGTCTGTCGTCATGTCCGTGTTATCTGTCACCTCCCAGCAGCCATAGTCACCGGAGCGTAAATCTCAAGGCCAGGACCAGATTTAATATATGTCTGAGTGGTTTCCACAGTGGTTGTGGAAAATGTCACTATGTGCCGGCCTGAGCTTGGAAAGCAGGTTGGTAGAGGTTCATCCGTAGTCAGGCCTCACGTCCTCTGACCTAAAAACAGCAGTGGACATGTCTCGAACTGATCAACATCCCTGTGTGTCAGTACTTTGACTTAGTGTTGTCGATTCATGCAGGTTTGTTCTTGACCTTTTATATGATCCAGGTGCAAACTGCAGCTCCCATGATGCTTTGAGAGGTGAGACAGCTGTCATCAGGTGACGGCCTCGTGTGTCGATGAAGAATTGAAGAGGGACGTGACCCCTGGCTTTATTAATGCCTGCTTTGTTTCCTCTGAGTAGCGCACATGATTTCTTTTGCTTCAGACGGCTTCACTTGAGGCTGCAGAGACCTGACACGTTACACATCCACCGACCGAGGTCTGTGTGTGTAAATTCCTTCAGCAGTAAACGTAGCATGCTGGGTAGTAAAAACCACTCGGCCTTCACTCGTGCTCACACAGACGGTGGATTCAGCCTCCTGCTCCCGTGTGAAAATGAGCAGCTCCTGCTAATGTGACGCTGATTAACCTGAAATGTGTGGGACGGAGCCAGCAGCCCCTTCCTGCAGATGCTTTTGTATGTAAATAAAAGCCCTGAGCTCAATAACCTTTCAGACCCAGGCTGCAGGCGCTGGGAACCTGGAGGCGTCCACATTTAGAAGCACATGGCTTTGTCTCCGCTTGGCTTCTCATCAGAGCCGTTTTATCCAGACTGGATTCACTGCTACATTTGGCCTGATTCTTGGGCAAACTGCCATTTTTGTCTTGGATGGAGGTTTAGTTTATAAACATTTAAAGGTTGCAGCAGCTATGAGACATCACCTGCGTTCATTTTGAAACAGAACAGAAATAAAACAGGGTCTGACAAGGTTCCGTTCCTCTCATCAGCCTGATGGGACTGGCACCACTTTGACCTTTGACCCCTGGGCCCGCCCCCTCCTATGCTGTTTGTCGATTAAATGGGGACGAGCAGCGAACACAAACGCGTCCGGGTCCTGCAGAACGGGGGAACTTAATTTCCTTCATTCCGCTGACGTTCGCTGTTGGAACGTCGTTGGAAACTTTTAGCGGGTACATGAATAGGTACTGGTGCTGAGCGAACAGACGGTGGCTCTGCAGAATCGGATCATCTGGTTGAGTTCTGGTTCTGGTGGTGAGTTCTGGTTGTAACAGCTGATTTCCTGTTATTCAACCTTTGTGCAGCTTCACTGAAACTGAGCCTTGATTTCACACTCAAACCCTGTGTTGTTAGTTTCAGTTGAGCTGATGGCAGCGCTGTGTGTTTACATGATGGTTTACTGTTACAATAGCGTTTAACACTGATGGTGGTTCAACCATCAGCAGAGCCTCACTGGGCCTGAATGTGAAACGTGTAGAGCCTGAGGAGCAGCTGGAGCTTCAGACAGAAGGAGCCTGTTTTCACCAAATGGCTGAACTCCGGCACCAGCTATGTCTGCACTTTTGAGTCTTTAAAGCCAGAGTCTGCATGAGAAACAACTCCCTTGAAAAGTCATTAAAATGACCACAGCGTTCCTGGAAAGCAAGGATCAACCATGACTCTGCTGGAATCTGGAGGTCTGTCCCTCGCTCTGTGACAGGGTGTTTACCTCTTGTCATGGAGGGTTGTTGGGGCCCAGGATTCAAAGCTGCTGACTTTGACTGACTGGCAGCTGTTGATAATCACAGGTTCTGAGTCTGCCTGTGTAAGGTGACCAGGTTTTTCCAGTCAGGGCCCCTTCGCTGTAGAACTTCCTGCCTGACGACCTGACATAAAGCTCTCGTTAACAGCCTTTTACTAGCAGCTGTTTGTCTTAATTCAGCAGCAGTAGAAACTCGCCTGGGTTCCTGAACGCAGTCTGACATGACATGTATGACATCTGACTCGTCACTGCTGGAGTTCAAGTCGAGCTGGAATGTTCTCAGCCTGTTAGACTTCATACAGACGCCATGAGCGTTAATCACAAGCCAATCATTACGGAGCAGACGCTGAGTCCCGCTACCTTCCTTACTGGTGTGTTTACAGCTGGTCCGTGAACCAGCTGAACCAGTTTCACCAGCAGTGACCTCACACTGAAATCCGCTCTGTGTGGTCTGGCTCTGGTAACTGCTGGTGTTGAGGTTGTAGCTGTTGCAGAGTCAAAGCAGCAGCATAAATGAAGCTTTAAAGCATCAATAGACATCTTTAGATTTATCCACGGTGCAACACCAGAAACTTTGAATGAGGAGTCGACAGCAGCTGCTCACGTCAAGGAGCAGAACGCTGGGAATCGTTCTGGTCTGTGCTGGTAGAGCAGAAGCGAATCCAGGTGAAACCAAATTCCAATTGTGGCTCAAAGCAAGTGTAGAACTGTGTGACCTGTGGGAGGCGCTGTGTCGGTGGATGGTGCTTTCATTCTGTCAGTGAACCAGAGCTGACCACTGGAATCTGTAGCTGAGGAGAGAGAAAAGCAGCCGAAGAGATTTGACACGTAAATGTTGATCCTGAGCCTGGGTCGGTCTTCAGCCCCGTCCTGATGAAGCCGTGACGTGGTAGGAGCAGCTGCTGTGTTTACCGGTTGCTGTGGGGACGGACCTGCTGCTGCACAGGGAAACGCCGGCTAAAGACAAAGCCTCCTCTGTCAGAGCGTTTAACCCTTGCAGCGCTGCGCTCTGGTTTGCCTGAGGTCAGACGGAAGCGATGCCTGAGGTCATAGATGTGCTGACACGCTCATATTTATACAGTAAACACTGAATCACAGTGTAAACAAACAGCTTTGCCTACTGAGCTATGTGCTTCTGTCTGTGCTGTAACATGTACAACTGTCAGTCATGCTGCTGTGCTAATATCGGAACTGCTGTTAAGTGGTGAACTGGTGGAACCTCTGAGCGGCGGCGGCGTGTTGCTGGACAGGTGCTGGACTCTCCCGGCTCTCACACATTCCCAGCGGAGGTTTGGCTGGGGTCAGGTTTCTCTTCCTAACATGCAGCCTCTGGGTTTCTCCAGGTCTGGAGGGGTCTTAAAAGGCTTTGGAGGAACTGTCTTGAAAGTTATCCCTGCTGAACGGAGGTGGTGGGTGGTGCTGAGAACAGATTAGCAGAGGTTTTGTGGCTCCTGCTGGTTTCTAGCACAGGTTCTTGTCACTTTAGCCTTTAACTGTAAAAGAGCAGTTACATGACAGTGCAAGTATGACAAATGTGAGGCAATGAAGCTGTAAATCATGGGCAATCGGACTCGTTTACGGTTCCGGCCCGGAGTCGTGTCGCTGCATGCGTCTCTATTGTGTTGTTTCCATCTCCATAGCAGTGCTGTGGTTGGTAGGAGTCCTGGTCGGACACATGCCTCAGCCCTGATATCACACACCAGTTAATTAGACCGAGCAGTGTTTGTTTCCACACAGTGTAGGCACCTGATGGATGGAGTCACACAGTAGATCATTTGATTGTCTTTGATTTCATTCATTGAGTCTGAGGGAGAGCAGCCAAAGATTTGATGTCTGGCAGCTCCACCACTTAATAACATGAACGGTTGACTGTTCTGTAATCCCAGACATAACTAGCATGATGCTACACGACACAGACCTCTGAATATGGATCATATGATTCAGAATTATCGCCTTTCTGAGAGCCTCGACTTAAAAACCAGGAAATTATAAGCTGGTAAAGTATATTCAGTGGATGGATTGAGCCTGTACAGCTGTTCCTAATAAAGTGGACATTGGTTGTATATGGTTGGTCCACTTGTATGGAGTCAGTGCATCAGAGTCTGAGGCAGCAGACAAATCGTTTCCACGACAGCTCTGGCCAGATACAGAAACCTTATCCATGCTGTGGCTGCTGTTTCACCACCAAAGTCAAACATTTGGTTGACTACTGAGTATCTGCTGAAGTGTGGTTGAAAGCTCTGGTGTTACTCAGCTGGTAGGCTGAGACATCTCCTCGTCTCTTTCGTGGACAGACCACTCCATCATTCTGTTTAACAGAGTCTCCATCTGATTTCATCCTGTAGATCACGACTCGAAGGATCGTTGAGTTCAGTAGCATTTCAGTCTGACCTATAAACGTCCGTACAGACGCTCGCTGCACTTTGTTAACTGGAGATCGGTTCCCTGCAGGATCAACTCTGAAACCTAATGTGCGTTTTCATGGATGCTTGGCTCCTTGCGTGTCGTCTTGCCTCCAGACCCAGTGTTTATTTTGAGTTCTGATGTGTGTGGTGGCTTTGCGTGATGCTGAGCTGCAGGATGGGGGTTCAGGCAGGTACGAGGCGTTACGTAAGGCCTCGCCGTCCTGTGTCCGCTTCCCTCCTCGTTCTGCTCATAGGTTTAGTCCCGCTGGGCCACCCACACAATAGAAACGGGCCAAGTAGTCCTTCCTCCTTCTCTGGTCGCTGCTCTTTCAGCGGCTCTGTAGCAGGTGTGACTCGGCTCACGTCTCTCGGGGGTTTCTGGGATTCACTTGTGACGTGGATGATTTAGTATGCATCCAGAAATAGGCTGCTGAAAATGTAGATCCTCAGCTGCTTTCTGCTCAAACACGCTGAGCTTCCTCAGCGCAGCTCGCCTCATGTGGCTGCAATCCATCAATGAACCTGCTCACCATGATCATAACCCAGCAGGTTGCGCCGTTGAGGCTGGATGTCCGTGCTTCAAACCTATAAAACCATTTAGTTAAGAAGACAAGGAGCTTGAGCATCGAGGCGGATCACGAAACAGACCCACAGAGCTGCTCATGATGTTCATCAGGGGGTGTCATAATCTGTTAGATTTAGATTCCAGGAGCTGTGTCTCATGTTGGGTTTGACCAAGGCTGCGTTTGATGTGGAGGCTTAACGGGTCCAGCAGCTCCACAGACGCCTTGACTTTAACTCAAATACACATTATTCACGACAGCGTTTCTTTTTGTTTCACGTCAGGCAGGTCACTTGCCTTCAGTTCCACTGTGACCTGATTCAGGAACAGTTTTGCAAATGTGGAAGTGATCAGAGCTGTTCAAAGCTTCTCTGAACTGCAGCTGACGTCTTACTGAGGAGCAGCTTTCAGAACAGACCTTTCAAAAGTGATGTGTTGAAACTGGAGCTGAGAGGATGTGATTTAGTGGTTTCACCTCCAGAACATCGCATCGATAAGACCAGTATAAGCAGCATCAGAGGTTCTGTTGTCCTGCAGCCGAGGAGCAGGTTTATGTCGTCAGTCCATCAGAGTCGCTGCGTCCGTCTGAGTGTTTACTCAGTCAAACAGGCGCTGAGTGATCGCAGCACAATCGGGCTCAGTGAAGGCACCGTCTGTTTACTGCTCCCAGTCGACGAGACGCAGCGTCCGCACAGACGCAGCTTTGTCCAGCGCGCAACACTGATTTACTGACACGCTCACGGACTTTAAGGAGTTTCCCCTGCTTCACTTCATCCAGAGCTGTGAATATTCATATGCCACATTTGGTGGGATTGCGTTTTATTTGGTTAGTTTTTATTGTTTTTGTGTGGGATTATCTGGTCAGTCTGTCTACGAGGCTGCGGTTCACTTCAATAATCTAAACCTTAAGGATGAAAAATAAAACCAATGAGACAGAATCTGCTGCGAGTTTCAGCCTGACTGGTGAATTCTCCCCTGCTGTGGTTCCCTAACACCAGCGTGATTGTGCTGACGAAGAGGAGGAGGAACGTCCATCACTTCACCTCTAACACACAGTGACGTGACCTCTGACCTCTGCTGAGTCTGCTGTGCTGTGTGTGACAGCGCGTCAGCTGAGATCAGACTCTGTTGAATCATTTTTAATCCGTCGTCTCGCATCCTGCTGGACTGAGGGCAGTGTGGAGTAACGGCGCCCCCTGCAGGCTTCTGATTCTTATCTGTGACACGTCTGAACCTGTTCGACTCATCAGACACCAGCAGAATACTGACATCCATGAACAATTCACAAGACTTAATAGCACCATTAAGGATTAGTAGCTATAGGAAGATTTAAATCAAACTGTAAAACTACTTGAGTACAGTTACTTCATATTTCAGCTTTACTACATATCAAAGCTATATATTACCACACATTAGAGGTTGACACATTAGAGGTTTCGTTTTCTTGCGTAGTTCAGCTGCGTAACTTAGTTTTTTTTGGTTTTTTTTCTTATTCATCTATTCATCCAGTAGCCTCGGAGGTTGACTTATCTATAGTTAAAGAGTGTCCACACGCTGAACGTGCTCTCTAACCTGCCTCGTCTCTGGTTTCAGACGTTAAAGGTCCTCCGGGCTACCGGTTCTCCTGCGGACAGAGCCCGTACACTGACAGTGGAGCCTGGGAGAGGAAGTTCTGCATCCTGACCGACAGCCAGCTCATCCTGCTCAACAAGGACGAGGAGGTGAGAAACCTTCTAGAACCTGCTGCTGCAACCTGACGCGTGGTTTGTAGGTAACTTTGCGATCCAGAGGCTCTGCTTCAGGTCTGTATGCGTAACTTTCCTGAGAGAGGCCACACGGTGGCGCCGGTGGCTTCGGGACACGCGCCCCGCACAGAACAAACCGTAACAGCATAATATCCGTGAAGGCAACGAGCTTCAGAAACGCAGCCCAACGTGTCTGATCTGGTCACACGTGGGTCACGTTTCATTCTCTGTGAACAAACCTCTGGTTTCACTGAACATGAACCTTCTGCTCATCATTTGATGCTAGTCCTGGTATGGTAACCGCCCCCTCCTCTCCTCTTCCTTCCCCCAGGCTGGAGGTGAGGCTCAGGAGAGCCCCACTGGCTCGGTGAAGAGCCGAAGTCTCCGCAGGACAGTCAGCGTCCCCTCCGAGGGACAGTTCCCAGAGTTCCAGGGAGAGGGCGCCGCCATGCAGGGTAAGCTCAGCTGGTTTCTGCGCGTTCTTTCCTAACCGCCAGGCTGTGGATCAGCTGTGCTCGTTCAAGCACCGTCTGGGAAGCGTCAGGGTGGAGGCAGAGCGTAGCTCTGGCTGCTCACCTGCTGCCTGTGCAGCTCGTCACAGTGAAACCACACATGTAAGTTTGAACTACATGCTGCTGTCCTCACAAGCTCAGTGAGACAGGCGTGTGTGTGTTTGAGGCCTAACCCTGCAGGGATTAAAAAACAAAACAGCGGATGTGATGACGACAGCGAGGTTCTGTCTGAGCCGTGGGAGTAGAAGTACTGCAGCTACTACAGAACTGGCCTCAGGACACACTTCACTACTTTATCAGATAAATACTGGCTGTTTTAATTTAGTGGAGTAAAGAAACATTGTGAGTCAATGGAAGCCTTTAATCTGAGTAGATGCCTTTGCGTACGTTGCAGAAGGATCTAAATACAACAACTCAGTGAAGTGATCAAGGTTCGACTGCACCGAATGCCTGGAATGTCCTGTAAATTGAGGAGATTTGACAGATGTCACTGTTTTCCTGGAATAAAAAAGAAACAAATCTAGTCTTTAATCCATAATCCACACAGGAGCAGCTGTTGTAGGAACTACCTGCCGTCTGCGTTAAACACAGTCCTGGTTTAACGCTGGATTAATGAGGGAGTGTTAGTAACTGGTTCCCCGTCCACACAGCAGGAAGTTGGATTACAGCTGGAAAGCTTGTGTTGTGTTGTCGTTTAGCTGAGAGTTGGTGGAACTGTCGAAACCTTGTTCTGTGAGTTCTGTTAAAACCGCTCTGAGGAGTCAGGTGAAGTGTCTCTGTGACATAATGAGGCGTTTGGGTGCAGCCTGTAATTTAGCTGCTCTGTATGGGAACGTCTGCTGTGACCAGGGGAATGTGTGAGGACAAAGCCTCCAGTGTCCGCCTGAAGGAGCTGGCCTGACCCCTTGGCCCCGGTGTCCCACCCTGGCGTCCCACTGGGGCCGAGGAGCAGACCTCCAGGAAGCTCTAAGGCCGGGACTCCACCGTGATCGGTGGATTGATCGGTTCATTGATTGATAGGTGCCCCCTCCCTGCTCATTCAGCCATAGAGAAGCTCTTTCATTCCCGGCTCCCCCTAATCCCCAGCTCCCAGCAGCCACGGGGGCCATTTATATGTTAATTTTCCCAGTCTGCCCACACAAAAAAGCTCTGATGGCCAGTTTAAACTGGGTTTGTGCTGGGACTAAGTCTGTTTACTGGCATTAATACTGGTTTCACTGTGTCTGGTCACTTCCTTAGCTTAAGGTGAAATTTAAGCGATTTAAACTGGGTGTTGAAGGGGAATGAATTAATTCAAACTGGGAAGTGGGAACAGGAAATAAGAACATTTATTGTCCAGCACTTCTGCTCCTTGTCGCTAGTTTTTAGTCATTTAGATCACTTTTTAATGACAGTGTTACTGGCCTCTGCTCTGCAGCGTCGGCTTCTCCTCCTCCTCCAGATGAAACGTCGCCTGTGTGAAAGCGACGTTACCTGCGCAGGTGACGTCCAGTCAAGTCAGACAGGACGTCGCGAGAGCAGAGCTTTGTCTCATGTTTCCTCACAGACTCTGCTTCTGGCTTCAAGCTGGATTTCAGCCTGTTTTCTGTCAGTCTGCGGTTCTGCTCAGCGCCATCTGTGGCGCAGGGACTGACCGGTCCTCTGGATGTCAGCCCTCCACAATAAAACACATCCTGCAGCCACACCTTCAGTATAAGAGAGCTGGATTCAAACTGCTTAACGTTCCTCTCGATGTTAAAGTCTGCTTCACATAGAGAAAAACCAGCGCGAGAAACGGGAACCAGTTTTAAAATATCCAAAACCAAAGTAAACGGGCCTCTTATTGTGAAGGTTTGAGTCGGAAGTGTGTGCGGGGTAGTCAAACCCCGCTCAGACAGAGTGTGTGTCATGACTGAACCTGCAGCTCATGGACTTTCTGGGTGAGTCTCATTTCTACCGGTCATAATGATTCCTACTTCCGGTCTGTGCTCAGGTGTGTCCACCTGTCTGCGAGCTTTAACTTTTAAAGGAGCAAACGCGCGTGAAAGTACCGGAACGTGCTGCGTCTCTCAGAACCAAAAGTTCAGTTCGGTTCGCGGTTCAGGCTGAAGCAGCGGGACCGACGAGAGGCGACATCACGGCGGTCAGTTGACGATGCAGTCGTGGTGAGTTCACGCACAGTGGGAAAGCGTAGGACCAGACGTACCGCGGTGATTTAATTCTAAATGCGTGATTACTTTTCCGTTGCTCACCATTAACAAAAGATGACGTCACCGTGGCTCCGCGTGATGAATTGACAGTAAAAATGAAAAGTCGCGTTTAGAACAGTTTCACCTGCTTCAGTGACATAAAAAGTCTTTAAACTGACCTGAGTTGTGGACTGACGTGACGTTACAACCTGCCTCAGCATCAACACGTTTGACTGCAGCGCTCGTCCTACTGCTGCTCCAAAGGATGTGGGGACTCAGTGTTGGGCTGATTGACAGGTCGGCCTCCACCAGCGGTGAGACGTGTGATTATACTGAGTTTGGCCTCCTGACACGGATCATTCCAGCCTTTGTAAACATGCTGAGCCTGCGTGTAAAGGCTGCTTTAGTTCATAGCAGCAGATGTAGTGAGGAACGCACTCTGCTTTCTGTAGAACGGGAGCCAGTGAGTCCAGCTATAATTAGGCTGTTCCCTGAGAATCCCACTCAGTGTCTGTTGTGCTCGTGACCCGAGCTCCTCAGGGCAGCATGTCTGGGTTTCTGGCCTCCAGGAGGAGAGGTCGGCTCCCTCACAGAGAGACTCTGGCCTGGAGGCGGCGTTTCTCCTCGACTCACAGGTAGCGAAGCGTCCGAACCTTTGTAGCTGGATGACAGACTGACCCCAGATCAGACCCAATGGTCTGGTCTACGTCGTTTTCTTGTGTCAGAGCTCAGGCTTTGAATTTGCACCTCCTGAGTTGTTTGGGTCGGTTCGCTCTTTTTCTGCAGAGCGAGCATGACATAGGCAAACAGAACCCGTTTCTGTTTCTTTGAATGTTTGGTAGAGGAATGGGCTGAAGTCCGCAGAGGACGACATGGCAGACTGAGAAACTGGAAACACTAACATGTTGAACTGTGTTCTAATCTCTGTGTTGAATGTGTGAAATGTATTTAAACTACTGCTCTTCTGATCAAAGCTCAGCTGGATAGTTAGTTGTGTGTAAGTGGTCGGACGTAGGCAGGGACGCGTCCTTCAGGGGTTTCCCGTCTGGCGTCTGTCCACCCATGGATGGACAGACAGGAGCATGCTTCGTTAGAGGCAGTGAGTCCGTCTGAAGTGTAGTTTTCAATGCATGTCAGTCGTTCAGGGAGTTGAACCCTCCACCCTGTTGGTGCAGAAGCTCCACCCTGTGCCACAGACAGGTTTCTTTGAGCAGCGGCTTATCGCTGTTGTCTGTTTCCAGTGCGTCAGGTGCGTCCGCTTCTGAATGAAAGTTCAACAAGTGCTGAGCATTCCAAACATTCCTCATGCTGCTTTCAGGTGATTTCACACTTCCCGACATTCGCATTTTCACTTCCTTCTTTGTGACGCAGAGAAAAAACCCCATAGACTGCATTAAAAAGAAAAATTCACCACTCCAATAAAGAGTCCGATTCAGGAAGCAGGTGGCTGAAGCCCAAACCACAGCAGAACCCGAATGTCAGTAGTTTGACATGGTTGTGCTGGTTCATTGAAGGTAGAACACAGAGCTTGAAGTGATGTTACTGATTTCTGCCTGAACACGCTGCTCCATGCTGGGTTGTTAAACAGAACACGTTGAAGGGTAGAAACCAAGCCGCCAGTGCTCTCTGGTGGAGGAAGTCTGCATCGGGAAGCGGTGTTGAGAATGAGAAGCTCTTCAGAGCCTGGCTTACCTGCACATTAGTGACGAATGTAGATTTATAGCCTTTGATTTTAATATCATCTTTAATCTGTGACATTTGGAGACTCTAATTTTACACTTTTCCCATAACGGCACGAACGTACAACAGTCCCCAGCCCACAGCTCGCTTCAGCCAAGACGCTCTACTCTCACCTGGTCCAGTCTGAGGTGCCTGGATCCTCTGAGCTAGTGAAGGTCACGGTGAATTCTGATTGAGGCGTGACCGAGCTTCCTGTGATCAGTATCTCATTAACGGAGCAGGAGGAGCGTCAAGATTCCTCCGATCGCAAAGCAGATGGTTGTTGGTTTGATTCCCCGTGTGTCGGCGTGTTTTGGACCGTTATGGCTCACTTGAATATTGAAAACGCACTAGTACTGGCCTTGTGTTGCTGTTACTGGGTAAATTTTGATCAACCCTCAGAATCCAGCTCCTCTGCGTCGATACACTGAACTTAAAGGGTTCACATGCTCACCTGTTTATACTCAAAACCACTGAGAAAGACGATATCGCTAAAGCTAATGATGCTAACACCAGGCTAATGCTAACTGTTACAGCTGAAGCTCTTGGTTAGCGTCGATCTGTTTTGTCTCATTGTCGCCTCCTCAGTGTTTTGAGGTGGCGATCACTTCCACCACATGGCGCCATTACCCAGAATGCATATAGTGCAATTACAAAATTGAATTCATATGTTAGATTCCAGGAAGCACTTTGTGAGCACAGGATTGTTGACCATAATATATATAGTCGAGTATAAATGTATGAAAATGGTCAAGGACAAATATATGCACACAGTCACATGGACACATTTGATCAGATCATCTGTGTCGACTCTAACGCCAGCAAGCTGGACAGATGAAGAGGAACTGGGCAGGTAGTGGTTCATTAAACCTGACATTTAACAATAAACCTAATTTACTGACATAGAACCAGCTGAAAAGCAGAACTCCAAAAACCTGAGGAGGGGTTTCAAACTGAATGGGACGTTTAAATAATGAATGCGATTTATTATTAATGTTTGAAATGACTCAAAATGGAAGGTAGTGATCATGAACAATAAGAGACCAACAGAACGGTCAATACCCAGAGCCCCCAGACTGGTGTCCCACATCGGTCGGCTGAAGAGAAACTTGGTTAGTGATTATCCTCTGGGCACAACGAAAAATGCAGCTCTGAGGAAAAGAAGGAGAGAGAGGCTGCTGCATAGAGATGGAGAGAGTGAGAGGGGAGTGTCTGCAGAGAGAGGGAGGAGAGAACCAGAGGAGAGCAGAACGGCGCAGTCGGAAAATGTGGAAAAACCTCGGTGCTGTGGGAGAGAGCGAGGGAGATAGAGAGGGCTTGAATTACTGCTGAGTGCAGAGATGGAAGCGAAGGGACTGTGAGCAGGAGGAAGGAGGATGCGGTGCTGAGGAGAGAGAGGCAGGTCGGGGGCGGGGGAGGGCACGCCAAAGTCGAGGACGTTCATGGGACGAAGACGGATGTCTGCAGAGGAACTTCATTGGCTGACAGGTGGCGGCTGCTCCGGCCAATCCCGTCTGACTCTGTGTGTCCTCTCCTCAGATGATGGGGAACAGCTGTGATCGAGGTACCGTCTCGCCTCTCTCTCTTTCTCTGTGTTGTGTCCACGTCATGTGACCGAACTGGCTTCCTGCGGCATGTTGCCTCAACTTTGCCTCGGCAGCGAACAACAACCTGGGGTGGATGGGGGCTGGGCTTCCAGGATCTGGGGGCGTGCATGAAAGTTTGTGTGTGGCTTCCGTGCAGCGCTGCGTGCATGCGGCGACACGCATGCTCCTGCAGCTGGAGCTTGGCAACAAGCTGGTAGATGCTGCCTGCATGCTGCGTTCAGTGAGCCGAGTGTTTCCCGTCTCGCTGCATGTGCTTGTATGTTCTTGTACCATTTAAACAACGTGTGAAGTCACTGAAGGTTGGTCTGGTACCGACCTGAGCGCTGTTGGCTGCAGTGCTGCTGATGAAACGGGCGATTTAACGGTTTCTTCTTCTCTTCATGCTTCCAAAAAACGATTGTAGGTAAACGTTAAACGGCTCAGTGTAGATGTTGTGGTGCTGTGAAGCCAGTTCTGGTACGGTCTGGTAGAGTTCTTTAGGTCGGGCAGCATGAGGCGCCCAACCTTTGCTTTGGGTCTTTGCTTTCATTAAACCATCAGGGACTGGGCTGAAATATTTGCTCGGTAGGATGTTTTGACTAATTTTATTACAGCTGAGCTGTGTTTTTTAACTTGGTTAAGTCCCGAAGCTACGGATCACATATGCTGGGTGCAAACATGGTGTTTTGCTTGTCGATTGTGTCAATATATGTAGAACAGTCAAGAGGTTTTTGCCGTCGGGCACAATAATACACAGTTGACACATTTGCAGGTGGTTCAAACAGTGGCTCCAGAGTTATTGAGGCTTCCAGAGACCACCTGCTGTGACCTCAGCCAGGAAATAAGACGGGTTAGCGGTAAATCAATGAAGCCGGATGAGAGGGCTGGGCTATGTAATGATGGAATTAAAATCATATACATGTCATTGGATCAAAGTTCAGTCCAAAGTATCAGTAAGTATAATAAATGTTTTCTATAACTGATGTTGGTGGTAGTTTAGACAAAGTGGACTCGCATCACACAGAGACAGAGTGGAGTTGTAGAGATTTACTGTCTGGTTTGCTGGGATTTCATCAGGGCATGGTCCGAATGTTCTGAAACGGTTCGGTACGTCCCAGCCGAGGTGACCTGTCCTAGTGTCCTGTTGTGTGTAATGGGCTTTGTTGTTTGTGCTCCATTCCTCCACCTGCTGAAGGTGATGGAGCCAGCTGCCATTGAAAGCACATCGTGTCCTCCACCATTTCCGCCTGTCACTTCGTCGTCCTCCACGCGTGATCATCAGGAGGCTTCACATCAACTCTCTCTGCCTCTCTCTCCGCAGAAGTGTCTTCGGATCGGTCTCCGAGGAGGAGGAGCATCTCTGGTCTGGGGAGTTCGGACAAGAGCATCGCCGTCGACAATCCAAACTCGTCACCGTTCAAAGTGCCGGTTAGTAACCACGCACCCGTAGTCATGCCTCCTCTTCAGGACGTGCGTTATAAAGAGACGATGTTCAGTCAGACTGTGAACCAGGCAGAGTAAACACGTTCCTCATTGTCAGTGGGTGATCAGGTGAAGCCTGGGAAGCTCTGGTGAAGCCAGTGTCCAGTTTACTGGTCTGACACAAGCGTGTGCCACAAAAAGTCGTCCTGCTGTGTCAGTGGTCTCAGAAAGGACAAAAGCAGTTATTTTCTGACTGTCCCGTTGGTGTCAGATAAACTTCACACTCAGGGTTTACGTAGCGTCCAGCTTTAGCTGTAACCTCCATGGGACCAGCTGCTGAACTAAACACCCAGAAGAAGAGCAGAATATTAGTTACTGGAGCTTTAATGTGCATCAGTGGTCACTGCAGGTCCTGAGCAGATGAAGCTTGAGTTCCTGCTGCTGTTGACGGGTCCAAACATGACTGAGCTCGTCTGAAGTGTTGTGAAGGATATTTAGCAGCTTTCAGTCGTTATCAGCGCTGACATGCGTGAGGCAGCGAGCTCTGAGGTACAGGCGAGTGCCATAACTGAGCTGGACTGGTTCTGGACACATTTGGGAACATGCATGACATTAAGGCACATGGTTCTTCTGAGCCAATCAGAGTTGGATCAGTCCAGACAGGATTAGCATCACAGGAGGTGAGGGTTGAAATCTGGGTCTTGTGCAGCAACATGCTAATAAACGTCACAGTCTACAATTGAGATGATAAATGGCAGATTCTTTTATTAATATTCATATCGTGTTAAAGAATAAAACATTTGTAACTCAAAAGGTGCTGCACAACCTGCTGGAGAATCTTAATGTCTAATTTTCTTCATCTACGTGTGATTCCGCCCCAACCAGGCCTCAGCTCTTTCAGTCTGACGTAAATGAATACACAGCCTACAGCCGTTGCCGTGACGGTGCACAGCGTTGGGTCAGTGCTGCTGTGGCTGCTGAGCTATAACTGATGCTGAGCTGAACAGATGATGTTAAAGATGTGACGTCCCCAGACAGCTCTCAGGTATTTTTAGCTCCAGACGCCGATAAAGCAGAAAGCATGCTGGGAGTCGACGACAGGAACATAAACGCAGCAGTGGGTCGTCTGCTCTAGATCGAAGCCGTGATCGGGCCTTTAGAGACGCAGCCCGGTTTGAAGCCGACCTCCCTTTGCAGTGGGCCGGTTCTGGCAGGAGGGACCTTTGTCCCGGTGCACTGGTGGCAGCCAATGAGCCAGGAGTGGGTGTGTGGAGGAGGAGGGAGGCAGATGTGTCTGAGGATATTAATATCTCAGGAAATGAGGCCGCTCACTTCCTCAGCTCTGAACGGGGCCTTTTATCGTCAGACGATGTGACGGGTGAGGAAAAGCTGAAGGGTTCGATCACTTTGATCCGAATCAGTCACGTCATCGTCTGCTGCAGGTTAACAAGCCACTCACTCAGACGAGGGACGAGCTGCTACAGCTCAGACAGATGACTCATCAGTTGCTGATGGTCGCGGTGGTGAGGTTGCAGACAGCTGACGTTGTCCAGGTAGTAAAACCGGCTCCTCCGCAGCCTCATCATCGTGAAAGGGGAGAAGCAGCTCAGGGGTGAAGGGCAGCGATTCACAGAGGAGACACGGACTCTACTGCACCGCGTTCCAGCTGTTAACGACCTTTTCAGATTCACAGTAACAGACGAGGCAGGGAGACTCGTAAAGTGAGTCTGTCTGTATGTGTATGAAGGCGGTTTGATCCTGGTCTCAAAGTAGAGACGGCATCTGAACCAGGACCTGGACTGGACCTGGTTCCACAGAGGAGCTTGGTAGCCAAGGACCACCTCTATTCTACATGTGGAACCTCAGAGCCACCAGTAGGCCAGCGCTAGAACCAACCATCATCATGTTGTACGACTGAATCCATGAAGTCCATGGAAGCTGTTGAGCTCCACTTCTAAACCACTGACCTGATTTCCTCTAGAAGATGAGACATTTTCTGCGGCATTTCTTGAGACATAGAGGTGAAAGTGTCTCCTCAGGCTGAGCGCTGCTCTGATGCCGACATTCTCCTCTGCCTCCTGTTTGACCCAGTTTTATCAGACCGTCCTCCAACAGCTCCGGTTCCCCTTTTCCTGTTGGTAACATTCTGGTCTTCTCTCCTTTGTTGTTTCTCAGGGATTTTTCAGTAAACGTCTTAAAGGTTCCATCAAGAGAACAAAGAGCCAGACCAAGCTGGACAGAAACACCAGCTTCAGACTGCCCTCACTCCGACCTCCTGAACCCGACAGGTAAAGACCGTCCGTCACAGCCGTGGTTTGTGTCCCTCAGTTTAGTCGTATCCATTTTGCTGCCGAAGCCTCTCGGTAACAGCCCAACACGTGGGCCGCGTGTTCTAGACGTTGGTCTGTGGCTTCTGACTCCTGGCTGATGTGGTCACAGACGTCACCAGAGGCTGATGCTGATTCTGTCCGTTTATGGGGACTTTAGCTCCGGTGGGTTCAGCTCAGGTGACTTGGACTTTGCAGAACCTTGCACTTCTTTGCCTCTTGGGTTTCAGCTCGCTGTGCTCAGTCTAAGGTTTTGTATGTGCTTTGGTTTGTCGTTGGACGTCGCATTGACCTTTAACCCTGTAAAGCCTCCTTCAGGCCTGTGTGATGTGGCTGCTGTATGTTTGGCAGCATGAAGCTAGTCACTGAGCAGAGTTCTGTTCTGGTTCTGTCTGCTGAGCCTCTCGCATGTCTGAGGAGGAACCGAGGGTTTGCTGAGCAGCTCTCCTTCCTCCCGTCTACAGCGCCTCGTCCTCCTCTGTCCATTAGCCCACGCAGCCTTCCCAGCACAGACGGTGGTGGTTTTACTGGAAGACGTCTCCTCTGCTGCTCCACTCTGTCTCACAAGCAGCTTCACCGGTGGAGGAAGCATTCAGAGTATTTATTTAATACAAGTATCACTACAAGAACTACTTTCAAGTAAAAGTACTTGATGCAGTGAAGCTGCTGTGGGGGGGGAGCGTATTGATGCAGTGGGAGTGAGTGTGGACAGAATGTCAGCCAGCTGGACGGGAGGATAATGCTTCAGACACACACAGCCGCCGTCTCTGTCGGCTCAGAGCTTAGCTCCTGATGGACGGGTCGGCATCTCTCCTGCAGAGAGCTCGGGCGGCACGGCTCTCCAGAACCCTGAGGTTCAGGTAGGACTGTGTGGGTGTGAGCCCGGTTGGTTCCGGTTTAGTCCTTCACATGGATGGAGGTTGTTGGTAAAGGGTAACACTGTCTGTGTTTGGTGGATGCGAAGTGAGGAAAACTGCTTTAGTTCAGTTTTTTCCACGGCTGCAGGGCATCAGTGCGGTCGGACACGGACCCAGCATCATCGCCGTGTTCAACCAGGTGAGACATGGTTTCTCCAAACAAATGTATGTGATGAAGCTCAGGGCGATAGAACACGTACAAGCTCCATCCGGTTTGGTGCTAGTTCCTGTGTTGACTCAGTCAATTGACTGTTGGGTGATAATGACCCTCATTGTTGGATGCAGAGATATCAGAAACGCTTTTAGGTTGTTTCTGTTGAGGCCCCGCCCACAACTGGATAAAGGAACGTTTACCCTATTCATGCATGTCCTGGCAGTAAGTGGCCGACAGATGTTACTGCTGCACATCTGTGTAACATCTGCAGGACTTAAATGACTAAACGGAGATTATTCCCTGTGTGTGTGGTCAGAAATCAGTAAGTGCTTCATCCTCCTCTTCGTGCGGCAGCAGACTGGATCAGGTTTCCGTCCTAATGCAGGAGACCAGCCCTTCCTGAGAGCGTCTGTATGTCTGACACGCGATCTTCCTGGCGTCTTCATGTAGCGCCGGCTCACGTCTGCAGCCATGTAGAACGTGGTGCTTTTCGGTGTTGATGGCGAATCAGATGCTTCTGCTGATTCCTGCTGCGTCAGCTGCTGAGGCGAAGCTACTTTATGCAGTATTTACTGTAACTACACCAGGCCTGTCATTACTCGTTTCAATGAATGATGGATCTGATTGGTCAGTGTCCGTCTGCAAGTCGTTGAGACGCAAACCCAGGAGTCAAAATAGATGAATGTTGATTAACTGAACAGCTGCGTTTGTGTCTGTGTTGCCACGTCTGGTCGTCGTCCGCAGGTTTGAAACCTGTGCTCTGCCTTAGAGCCTGTACTCCGAGCGCCCTGTGTGAAACGGGCCTGGTCTCTGGTCCGGCAGGAACCCACGCTTCTGCTGCCTTTGTGGGCACGTCCTGTTTCCTTTTCTTCATGCTAAAGCTGCCCCCCTCCTGAGAGGTCTGTAGTTAAACGCCGGCCTTGCTTCTCGCTGCTGCCAAGCGCCTGCTCTCCCTGAGGAGGCGTTTCCTTGGAAATGCTTGCGCGTCGATGCGATTGGCCGTCCAGCACCTTGTTTACCACCTGCCTCTGACAGAGAAGCTGGATAAAAGCTCTGCTCGGCAGCTTTTACGGGGACCGAGGGTGGAGGAGGAGGAGGGATGCTCTGGGGAGGTCCCCTCACCTGGCTCTGTGGTTGTTTTTCGTAGGTATTGCTGCTCTCTGTGTGGTGCACGTTGACCTGGTGTCGTGCTGAGTTCTGCCTCCTCACAGCCTCAGCGACTACAGGTTTAGTGGCACATGTGATTCTTCATCATATCTGTCTCCTTCCAGATCTCGCGGCCTTCCGAAGCTGAAGGAGTCGACCTCCCATGAGTCTTTGCTGACCCCGGGCAGCGCGGTGGAGGCTCTGGACCTGAGCATGGAGGAGGACGTGTTCATCAAACCTCTGCACAGCAGCATCCTGGGACAGGAGTTCTGCTTCGAGGTGAAGCTGCTCTGTCAGTCAGTGTAACAGGTTCTAGAGCGTTCAGTCTCAGCCTGCCGTGGTTTAATGAGACACTCAATGTTACCAGCGACACCTGAGCTTTTCCTACGGTCTATTTATGTTCCTTCAATGTTGGATCACAAGGCTGATAACAAAGCAGGTCATGATCACATGACCACAGATTCAAACCAATCTGTGTCTTTCATCCAGAAAGCTAGTGACTAAAAGTAAAGTGAGGACGCCACCAAATGCTTTCATTTGTCCCTGCAGCACTAGACGCGTTCTGCCTCTGGGTGATGGGTGAAGTGGTGTCCAGTCCTGGTGTAGTACTGTAGGGCTGGAATAGAAGCAGGACGCCTCTGGTCTGAAGCTTCTGCAAACATGGTCACGTCTCTGTCTCTCGTCCGTCAGGTGACGTACTCGGGCGGCAGCAAGTGCTTCAGCTGCACTTCAGCCTCAGAGAGAGACAAGTGGATGGAGAACCTGAGGAGAACCATTCAGCCCAACAAGGTGAGCAGCGTAGGAAGCTCCAGCTGCTCACTATACGTGTAATTAAATGCACCCTGACCCTCTGTGACTGCGTCTGCAGGACAACTGTCGCCGAGCCGACAACCTGCTGCGACTGTGGATCATCGAGGCCAAAGATCTGCCACCAAAGAAGAAATATTTCTGCGAGCTGTGTCTGGATGACGTGCTGTACGCCCGGACCACCAGCAAGACCCGACTCGACAGCCTGTTCTGGGGAGAATACTTCGACTTCTCCAGCCTGCCCGGCGTGCACAGCATCACCGTGCACATCTACCGAGACATCGACAAGAAGAAGAAGAAGGACAAGAACAACTACGTGGGCCTGGTCAACATCCCCGTGTCCGGCGTGACGGGCCGGCAGTTTGTGGAGAAGTGGTACCCGGTCAGCACGCCCACCACCAGCAAGGCCAAAGGAGGGGGGCCGTCGATCCGCATCAAGTCCCGCTTCCAGACCATCTCTATCCTGCCCATGGAGCAGTACAAGGAGTTCGCAGAGTTCGTCACCAACAACTACACCATGCTGTGCTCGGTGCTGGAGCCCGTCATCAGCGTGAAGAACAAGGAGGAGATGGCCTGCGCTCTGGTCCACATCCTACAGAGCACCGGCAGAGCCAAGGTCAGACCGGAAACCCTGGCCTCACGTCTGAAGTGAACGGAGGCTCCGGCTCACGTGTACTGATGTGTGTGACCTGTTCCTCCAGGACTTCCTGACAGACCTGGTGATGTCGGAGGTGGACCGATGCGCCGACCACGACGTCCTGATCTTCAGGGAGAACACGTTGGCCACCAAAGCCATCGAGGAGTATCTGAAGCTGGTGGGACAGAAATACCTGCACGACGCGCTCGGTGAGTCTGAGCCCAGGACCTTTGCTTGCAGCTTAAAGTGACTTGATGTGAAGCAGTGAAAGCACAACGAGCCTCAGTAAGAAGCCTGACCACCCGCTGGTGTGCTGGACGCTCTGGACGCTCTGACGCGTCTGGACGTGTGACTGCGTCTTGTCTTGCTGTGCGTGGTGTCGGTTGATGTTGATCTGATGACGGGCGCGTTTGAGGATGTGCGTTACTGAACCGGACTGGGTCTCTGCTTCCTGAGAGGCAGAGGTGACGCTTTGGTCCTGAATTAGATTTAGAGTCTTTGTCAGCACTTTCTAAAATCTTTTCACTGCTAAAATTAGAGCACATGATGTCGTTGCTGTGCTGCATCGTCGTCGAGATCCTGACAGCTTCACGTGTGCTGAAACATTTCAGAGATGAAGCAAAAGCAGCTTAAAATAGTTCAGCGTTGAACTCGTGAGACCTGCCGTCACCAGCGGAGTCGACATGAAGGTTTTCACAACTTCACAACTAAAAGAATAAAAAGTCACATCCGCGTCAGGGAGCACAAACGCACAAGCTGAACCTGTTCGTGCGCGAGTCGTCTGCAGCTCAAACCCTGACGGAGCCGCTCCATCGTACAGCAGCTGGTTAGTCTTTTATTATTTGCTCAGCGACTCGTGTCTTTGCTGCATCAAGCTTTCAAATAGTCATCGGCCTTTGTTGCACTTAAAACTTAATGGCGTATGAAGCTGTAAAATCCCAGCTTTTGTGCTGACGGTGAAAGCCTCATTCATGACACAGCAGGAAATCTGCACCAATGAAGTGACTGAACAATAAGTTTAAACAGAATTCATGAAGGCTCCGTCTTGTCTAAAGGAATTTATGTTTCATTCTGCTCCGTTTACCGTCGGCTGGTGGCTAATGGAGACAGACTCGACTGTTTTTAAGTGTCTGTGTTTCTCTGTCTGGTTCTGTGTGCACGCGTTTCCAGGTGAGTTCATCAAAGCTCTGTACGAGTCGGATGAGAACTGTGAGGTGGATCCCAGTCGATGCTCCAGCGGTGACCTGGCCGAGCACCAGAGTAACCTGAAGATGTGCTGCGAGCTGGCGTTCTGCAAGATCATCAACTCCTACTGGTAAAGGAACCCTGAGCACTGAGGGATCTGCCTCCGATCCTGAACTTTCCCTTCAATTCAATTCAGCTTTATTTATATGCCGCCAATTCACAACAGCAGGTATCTCAAGAAGGTTTGAGACCCAACACATCCCACATAGAGCAGCTTTGAATTGAAGCCAAGCACATTTTACCAAACACATCTACAGGAGGAGTTTGACTGAAAGCCGTGTGCGCAGCGTTTAGGTTCACGTCCTCTGAACTCCTCCTGTCTCCTCAGTGTGTTTCCTCGGGAGCTGAAGGAAGTGTTTGCGTCGTGGAAGCAGCAGTGCGTCGCTCGCGGACACCAGCAGGACATCAGCAAGCGTCTGATCAGCGCCTCGTTGTTCCTGCGCTTCCTCTGCCCCGCCATCATGTCGCCTTCGCTCTTCACCCTGATGCAGGAGTACCCCGACGACCGGACGTCCCGGACCCTCACGCTCATCGCCAAAGTCATCCAGAACCTCGCCAACTTCACCAAGTCTGTGTCTGCAGACCCACACAGCAGAGGTCGCCGACCAAAACGGGCGCTGACCCTGGATCTGTTCATGTCCCCTGCAGGTTTGGAAACAAGGAGGAGTACATGGCCTTCATGAACGACTTCCTGGAGCACGAGTGGGCGGGGATGATGCGCTTCCTGTCGGAGATCTCCAACCCAGAGACTCTGTCCAACACGCCGGGCTTCGAGGGCTACGTCGACCTGGGCCGCGAGCTGTCTGTGCTGCACGCGCTGCTGTGGGAGGTGGTCTCTCAGCTCGATAAGGTACCGACGCCGGGCCGCCACTCGGGTGTGTGCGTGTAATGAAGATAATTTCCTTTTAACAGGACTCGAATAAGTTCAGTAGCCGTGAGACAGATCAGTGAGTCGTTAGACTTTGAAAGCATCGTGGATTCTGTGTAGTGACAGTAGTAACCTCCTGTTTACTCAGGAGCTGGTTCCATTAGCGCTGCACACGTGTATAGAGATTATTTTAGATGAGATGAGTCGAACTCTGCAGGTCTGTGTAGCTGTGATGTAACATGAAGCATCAGCAGCGGAGGTCACTTCAGCTCATTTAACCCTTTAACCACTGGACATCACAGCATGGCTCCCCCCTCCCTGCCTGGACGCATCCCTGCCTGTCTCACCCGTCAGAGCTCGGTCTGTTTGTGATTGTGGTTCTGTTCAGTAGCAGCATGTCATTCTAGTTGGTCTGGTTTTAGTTTCCATTAAGTTTCCCTTGTTTTTTGCCCCCCCCCCCCCCCCCCCCCCCCCCCCCCCCCTGTCCACTTCCTGTCCACTTCCTTTTCACTTCCTGTCTGGCTGACTCTTTCTGTTGCCGTCATTTTGGTTTCGCTCTCCTGCCACCACGCTGCGTCCTGGTGCTTCCATTCAAACCATCCACACACACACAAACACGACGACCCCAGGGTGAAAATTCCTTCCTGCAGGCCACCGTAGCGAAGCTGGGCCCGCTGCCGAGGATTCTGGGAGACATCTCTCGCTGTCTGGCCGCACCGACACCGGTCCAACAGCAGCTGCGACGTTTCGAGGATCACAGCTCGGCTCACAACATCAGCGGCAGCCTCCCGTCGGGGCTGCAGCGAATCTTTGAGGACCCCGCTGACAGGTGAGACCGATAGGAAGCCGATGAAAGAAACCCTGAAACAGGCTCACGTTTGCCCCTTTTTAGTTCAGTAAAATCGTGCAGCAGCTGAAACCAGCTTCAGTTCACGTATGTGCTCCTACGGAATCATTAACACCGCTGGCTCAGCGCCAATGTGAACCAGCTCTGTCGTGTCTGTCCTCCTGCAGTCACAGCGAGGTCCGAGGGCTGCAGTCTCCAGGCGGGGACCTGATGGAAGGTTATGTCCGAGGGCAGCGCCCCCTGCTGGCCCAGCAGCTTCCCTCCATGCGCACCAGCTTCTCAGACCAGGAGGAACGTGACAGCCTCCTGCCCAACGGTCGCAGCATCTCTCTGGTGGACCTGCAGGACCCACAGAGCCTGTACGGCCCCGCGGGGCCCCCCCCACACCACGAGGCCCCGCCGCGCCTCGGCAGGGTGGGATCTCAGGCCTCGATCGGACACGGCCGCCCGCACTCCAACCCTCTGACCCCCCAGCCGGCGCAGCACCAGATCAAAGCCCCGCCCAGAGACGGCCAGCCGCAGAGCGCCCCCCAGGTGAGGAGGCCGCTGCCCCCCTCCCTCAGCCAGCAGCGCAGCCTGCAGCCGCTCTGCTTCCAGAACCCCGTCTACCACCTGAGCAACGCCGCACACAGCCTGTCGTCACGCTCCGCCCACTCGCTGCGGCAGGACTCGAGCTCCGACAACCTGAGCACCGAGAGCTCCCACAACAGCCACAGCAACTCGGATGACTTCGGCAGCCAGGTTGGGGTCAAAGGTCGCGCGCCGTCCAACAGCAGCCTGGACGACCTCGGCAGCAGGCGGAGCGCGCAGAGCGAGGAGTGCTCGACCCCACGCCGACAGCCACAGATCGACCTCCCACTCGGCGCCGCCACGGCCGTCGCGCTTCCCCGCCAGAGCACGACGGCTGGCACCGCCCACATCGTCAAGGTGGAGCAGCAGAGCAGGGGAGGGGCCCGGACGCCCCGCTCCCTCCCTCAAAGCACCTCGCTGCGCAGCAGCAGCAGCGCCAACACTGAGCCCACGTCAGCCACGGCCCACGCCCGCCAGCCGTCCACCTGCTCCGTGGAACACGTGGCTCCGCCCCCCAGGAGCGCCACCAAACAGGCACAGCAGGTAAGACACACCTGGAGGTGGCGTCTAGCACCTGACACGGTTGCTTAGCGATGAACCCGTTAAAGTTGTTCTGGTCAAAACTCAGGTGACGTCTCCGGTGGAGACGGTGGCGATGTCTCCGGTGGAGCGCACGGCAGCCTGGGTGCTCAACAACGGCCAGTATGACGACAAGGAGGAGGAGGGAGGCGAGAGGAGCAGAGAGGACGGCAGGAACGCCGAGAAGGTACACACACGCTCTGAAACGAACCACTTACAGCCTGTAGGTGTCTGATCGCTCTGTGCTGTGCCTCAGTACGAGCTGGAGATCTCTCGGCTGAAGGAGCGGCTCCGCGTGTCCGGTCGGCGTCTGGAGGAGTACGAGCGGCGGCTGCTGGCTCAGGAGCAGCAGATGCAGAAACTGCTGCTGGAGTATAAAACCCGCCTGGAGGACAGCGAGGAGCGACTGAGGAGGCAGCAGGAGGACAAGGACAGTCAGATGAAGAGCATCATCTGCAGGTACACAAGCTCGTCAGCCTGGTTGTCTTCAACGCACGATCCCAGATTCTCTGCTTTAGTTTTCTTTACTGAGTTAATTAGATGGTTTCAGTTTTACTCATTTAGACAAATACGCGCGTTTGCAGTCACGCAGACGTTCACAGCTAACGCTCCAGGTGTGTGTGCAGGCTGATGGCGGTGGAGGAGGAGCTGAAGCGGGACCACGCTGAGATGCAGGCGGTCATCGAGGTCAAGCAGAAGGTCATCGACGCTCAGGTACCGACTCACACACACACCTGGATCAGCTGCCGTCTAAACCCTGACCCCACAGCTGCCTAAGACACGTTGCTAAGTCTCAGCTCAGTCTCTCATCGTGTCTCCACTGATTCCAGGTCAGTAACGGATGTGAAATAAACCAATCAGGCAAGTAACTGTAGCCCCACCCCCTCAACTCCTCCCTCACTGCTGATTTTTAGAAGGACAGAAAGAAACGCCGCCAGCAGACGAGCGCTAACACACCTGTTCAACCAGCCAATCACAGAGCAGATTACGACGACGTTCTCTCGTTAGCTGAACCTGCTTTTAACAAGCTGCTGCCTAATTAAACACTTTATTCACACAGGCTGCAGCAAATTCACTTTTTATGATTCATGAATCTTGACGTCTGTTAACACACAAATCTGCGTTTATGGATTAATCTTAACTTGAATGTGAGGAATGTGTTGAGTTTTCTCCCTGGAAGCAAATAAACAGCTTTAAAATAGTTCAGCAGCATATTTTTAGCTTCACGCTAAGTTCAGCTCAGATGTTCCTGTGACAGGTTCATCGTCTTTTCTGACTCGGTTTGTTGGTGTGTTTTCGCTCTGAGCTCGTTCTATTTCTGTTTGGCTGCTGCCCCCCACACCCACCGCATCACCCCCCCACACCAGAGCTCCCAGTTCACGCTCTTTCAAAATAAGACGCAACAGCAGGTTCGCCCAGGTGTGGACTTGAAGGAGACGATGTTCAGGTGTTGATGATTTGTGAGCAGGTGATTCCACCTCCTGCTGACAAACTCGACCTTCGCTTCAGTGTCATCTTTTCGTTTGATTTTGTTTCTTGGGCTGTTTTGCGGCTGCTGCCCTCAGACGTCCTGCTGTGTTTCTGTTTGGATCTTCTGTTACTGTCGGGTCAAAACAGGTTAAACGAGTCATTATTTCAGTGACAGCCATTTTAATGTGGTTTGTACATTTCTAAGGTTTTAAACCAAACAGCTGCACATGTTAATGTGACATTCAGGTAAATGCTAAGGTTTAAGTTAGCTCTAATAAATAATAGTAATAATCTTAAGAATCTCTTTAAATGTTTTTGTGAATCAGTTCATCTGCTGGTTTACAGAATATAAATATGTAGGTTCTGCGGTGACCAAGCCTGCGTCAGGTGCCGTAGTACGGATGTGATCGGTATCTCAGAACTAATCCAGGTGATGTAGCTTAGTATCGATATCTTCTGGGGTCAAAGGTCGTGATGTAGGTTGAGGCCCAAACTGTTTAACCTCATTAGTTACTGTGTAAATTAAAGGAAGTGGTTTTGTCCCGACAGTCAGATGAAAACAGACTCGGGTTTTCATACCTGTCTGACTTCCTGTCCCGCCCTCCTCTCGTCTCCGTCCAATCAGGAGAAGCGGATCGGGTCTCTGGACGCGGCAAACTCGCGGCTGATGGCGGCGCTGACGCAGGTGAAGGAACGTTACAGTGCGTCCACCTTCCGCAACGGCCTGTCGCCCACAAACCCCACGAAGCTGTCAATCACTGAGAACGGAGAGTTCAAGAACAGCAGCTGCTGATTGGTCGAGCACCGACCCGCCCACCTCACCTGGACCCCTGCAGAGAGAGAGAACGTTGTAAACCTATGATCTGTAAATAGTGAAGGTTTGTTGATGTACAGAGTCGCTGAAGCACAGAACAAGAAACAAACCAAAACTAAACCTTTTCTAACCCGTTTTTATCGTTTTCATTTGACTTTTGCAGAGGATGAAGTCTGTTTTATCTTTTGGGTTTTTTTTCTTTTTTTAACCTGACGTTGAATTGTTTGGGGTTTTAATTTATTCGTCCTCGTCTCGTTGCTGATCTACTGAACAGACCCTGGAGCATCAGGGTCTCGCCTGTCTGCTGTTCCACGTTGACAAATAAAAGCTGCCTGAGTCCGAGTCGATGTGTAAATGTGAGACGTTGGCGACACCTGGTGGTGACGCTGCACAAAGACAAACCCAGATTATTTCAAATAAAAACATTTCCATCACCAACACGATTACTTCTGCTAATACAGATACTTTAGCTGCAGTAAGTAACAGTAGGCTCCATGTTGAGTGTACTAGTACCAACTAATGACCTCCACTGACCTTTGACCTGAGGTTTTAGTCCTTACTGAAAGTCACAAAAATGAAAAATTTGTTAGAAAATACTTTTCACAGTGAACAAATCAAGAAGTTCAGATCTTTCTCGTGTTATTCTTTGAAGCACAGTGCTGCACCGTTCCAGTGGCAACGTCCAGTGGATCTCAACCCGTTTTGTGTAGTGAACGTGATCAGATCAGTTCATCCTTTATTGACCCAATGTTGGGGAAATTCAATTATTACAACAGCTACAGATAACAGGCAGAGCAAAAAGGCAGAAATGTGCAAGATTTTACTATATTTACAAATACGGAAACATATAACGTATCCAGGAAGGAGCAGTTGGACTGGTTGGTTGTTCAGTCCAACAGTGGAATGAAGGGTCTGTGGTATCAGTCTCAGCAGGTGGAGCCACGTTGGTCCTTCTAGTGCAGGACGTCACTGAGTCCGGTCCAGTTCCCGGTTGCGGTGAACACCAGGTTCTTAGAACTGTCCACTGTCTCCATGTCTGAGCCCTGGATGCGGTGGTTTCCTCTGGACGTCAGTCTCCATCTCCGTCTTATATATATAATATAATTTTTTTTATATATAGAATATTCATTAAACTAATTTTTCTCGGTACTTTGTCACGTGACCGCGTCTCGCGCTCAGCAGCATCAACAAACCTGCGTCCAATCAACGCTCCGCGCAGACGAATTTAAACCTGTTTTGTTCAATGAAACGTGACAAGTGACCGGAAAACTCAGCTGCTGCAGCAGCACAAAAGCCCCGTTCGAGTCCAGTTCTAACGGAACCGAACCAAAACGCCCGCGAGAAGCCGCAGACGCGTTCAGGCAGCGAAACCTCATTAAACGAGCAATCAAACGGCAGCGCGTCGGCACATGCGCAGTGAGACGTCACCTCCGCTGATAGGAGAAGAACGAAAAAGACCCAGAGTCAACGGTTTCTACTGAGGAAAGGACAGAAACCAGCAGAACCTCCTGCGATACGCGAACCAGCGTAAAACGTGAGTTCAAGCAGGTTCACATCCTGGAGAAGTGAAGGAACTGCGTCACAAACACCGGAAACCAAACCGGTTCAGAAGCAGACAGCAGAAAACCACTTCCTGGTTTCTTGTTAAGTTTTTTTATTATGCTTAAAAAAGAAAATTAAAAGACAGAGGAGGTGGTGATCAAAGAAAAAGAAAAATATAGATTCATATTCAAATATCTTTATACTTTTCTATTCATATATGATTAACAATGCAAAGAAAATAATTCCGTAGTAGTGCTTAAGTAAAGTTCAATATAGACTTTATTATAACAAAATAGGCAGTTTACCAGGGTTAAATATCTGTCAAAATCTCATTGTACAATAGTCGTCTGCGAACAGGCGGCAGCTCCGGCTTCACCACCCGCCTCCACGATAACCATGAAGCCCAGCGACCAAACAAAACAAGTCACGAAATGATGCGTCTGAAGGTCAGAACGGTTCTAATCTGTCGGTGCAGTTAAAACGTACGTGACCTGTTGTTTTTAAACAGTCAAACTCCTCATTTCACTGAATTCAGTGATTTCTGAAAAGTCCTTGACTTTTCTCTCTGCCCCGACAGATTTACTTATAAATAAAAAGACTTGAGTGAGATTATTCAGTGATTAGAATAAAAAGCTAAACGTTTGGCAATGAAACGTGAACGACCATGACGCCTTTGACCCAAGCAGCAGGAAGCGTCATCCAACATTCAACTAAAAGAAGAAACAACACGTCAACAAAGCGTAAAACAACGTGAAAGGGTGAAATGGTGCCGAACAGAAGAGGAGCCCGGGGGCTGATGGGAAATAAACGGGGTTGACCCACATGCTGTTAAAGCTCAAACGTGCAAAGTGTTGCTGTTTGTGTCCATCTTGCTCTGACGGAGGCCGGAAAACAAAACCTACAGATGAACCGGTCTTCGTACGTTCCCCTCCTCCTCGTTTGGACCGGTACCGTGGGATGTGGCGCTTTGCTCTGCTGCTCAGAAAACCCAACGATCGGCGACGGGCTTCACAACTTCTCCTTTGACTGGACCCAGATGAACGGACCCGACTGCTCCTCGATGATCTGCTTCACCTGCTCGTAGATCTCCTCCAGCGTGTCTCCCTGTACGATGGCTGGCGACACAACAACAGGAGGTCAGAACCAGGGAGTCCGAACGCGGCAGCTCTGGGTCCGACCCGTCTCACCTGTGAAGTGCTCGGTGAACTCCTGCTCCAGCTTGGTGGCTCTGTCGAACGTCTTCCTGCCCTGCTCCTCCGTCAGGCGCTTGTTCATCTCCCTGCAGGAGGAAAATCCGTCAGTTTGGGTTTTCAGTGCGAGACGTTCGTGTCTACGTGAGGGGAAGGTTCTGCTCACAAGATGTTCTCCACAGATTTGGGCTTGATGAAGATGGCGATGGGATGAAGCTGCGCCAGCTGGAGTCTCTTGATGGCGTTGCCCGACACGTCCAGGATGCAGTGTTTACCCTGGAACAGCAGAACAATGTTACTGTCCCGTCCCAGCAGCCACATCCAGTGCGGTTCCGTGGCCTCCTACCTTCTCGGCCACCTCTCGGACCGACTGCACGCTGGTTCCGTACAGGTGGTTGTTGTACTGCCCCGCCTCGATGAACCTGTGGTCCTGGATGTCTTTCTCCATCTGCTCTCTGGACACCACAAAGTGATAGTCTCTGCCGTCCACCTCATAGTCCCGCTTCGGCCGGGTCGTATCTGAGTCAGAACCACAAGCAGAACCTCACGTGAACGTGTTTCTCATCCGCTACAACTTAGAAAGATTCAAACCTGTGCTTCCACGTGGACCCGCAGGTCTGAGCGGACTTACGCGGGACACAGGATCCAAATTTGTCTGGGAATTCTGAGATCAGGTCGTCGTTGATCCGATCCTTCATGGGCCCGAGGATGATGACGGGTCGGGTGTAGCTCACTGTCAGAACAGGGACACGTCTTACATACAGTTGTGATGCTGACTGACTTACTGTGGTGGGTCAGAACCGTACCTTCCTGCTGAACAACGGGTTCGTATGACAGAACGTACTCCTCCTGTCCACCTGCAAACACAGGGCAGGTGATGAGGCGGTTCTGCAGAACCAGCAGCAGATCTGGTGTGAGATGAAGACCCCAGCTCTGGTTCCGTATAACAGCGGCGCCGTTCTTACTGAACGCACATCTGGACCAGCTGTGTCACTAACGAGCTTCGTTCTCATCGAGCTTTAACTGGTCAACACACACAGTCCAAGCATCAGCTGGAGCAGCGTTAGTGTGTGAGCTCATGCTGTTATTGGCCAATCAGATCTCGTTAGCATTTAGCAGTTAGCAGGGTGAGCGTCGACGGCGCACTTACGGTAGCTACTCTCACTATCGCTGGCGTTAGACGTCACGTGTTCTGCAATCACAACAAAGCACAGGACAGAGCGGGTCAGCACTTCCCAAGAAGCCCCGCCCCCAGTCAGCATGTGATTAGACCCAAAGGTTCCGTCACCAACGTGTTCATCAGCCACCAACTAACGGAGGGCTGCTCATAAACGGGGCCGTGGGTGAACGGATGAAGCTCTGCGTCTGAAACACGACTAGTTGAAGAAGGTCTGGAGCGAAGGAAGGAACCTGCTTCCGGGCTCCTGTTATGTGGTTCCTATAGTTTAGCCGAATGACGCCGTCGCCTCAGTGTCACCAAAACAAAACGCAGTTTAACTCAATTCGAGACAAAGGGCTCAGGTTGAGGTCATGAGAACAAGCTGTGGGTCTGGTCCGTCTCACACTGTGCTGAGCGGGGAACATACTCACTGTGGCCTTTGGACAGGACGTCGTCGCTGTTGTCCTGAGGTCAGCAGAGCCGCAACAAAACAACAGGGAGAGAAAACAACCACAAACAGAGTTACTGAGTTTCAGCGACAGACGGAGAGACAGAGGGAACGAAGCCGAGGGCAGGGCTGCAGGGCGCAGCGGAGGAAGCTCCTCCGGGACCAGGCGGCCGCGGACGGACGCCCATCCACCGGCAGGTGGTTCAACTCCGATCCGTCCGTGGCCACGGTCACGCGAGCCCTGCAGCCACGACAGCCTTTGCAGCGCGCCGCCACCAGCTGACCTCTCGTCCTGTCGCCGACCTTCGACCCCGCTCGCTGGTACTTACGGTCGACATCGCTGGTCTCCTGCTCGCTCGCGTCTTTGCTCTTGTAGAATGGAAACTTTCGGGAAAAGAGGTTCTTTTTACGCTTGTCATTGACAGACTGCTGAGGAGGAGGAGGAATAAAAAAGAGGAGGAAGAAGAAGGAGAAGGGGAGATGAGGGAGTCTGATGGGACAGAACGTGACTGAATCTGATTCAATGATGACAACACAAACACCAACGATGAGGGTCTGGACCTGGCGACTACGTTAAACTATTAGAACTGAGAAAACATGTTAAACATAAAAGACATGAAACTAGATTCATGTCAGACTGAGGAACGACACTAAAGGCTCTAAATCGACTACTTCATTCAGATGAAGCCTGTGATTATTCTGCTCTGACGTTACGCTGAACATGTGACCAGCGGCGTTTAGCCTGGACACAGGCCTAGAACCAGGAGCAGCAGCTGAGGCAGGACCAGAACATGCAGAACATGCAGAGACTGAAAATGTTCTGTTCATCTGATGACCAAGAGGAAAAACGACATCATCATTCAACTAGAGAATCTGTGCAGACGATCAGAATCTTCTACAGTTTGTACACGGACGACAAGCTACTGGTTCTGCTGTCAGCCAATCTCTTATCTGGGCCACAAACAGAAGCGTCGGCCTAACGACAGCGTGATTCAGTGAAGCTACGGCGTCGCCATCGTTAGCGCAGCGTTAGAGCAGGCGTCAGCACAGGAGGGAGACAGAGGGTGAGAGGAGGGTTAGGCTGAGACGGGCAGTCTCACATCAATGTCAAGCGTCTGTGGGGATCATGCAGGAGCTTGTTGTGTGGCCCCTCCCCCCAGGCGTGTTAGGGCGGCGCGGGGCCTCGTGGCGACGCGTGTTAAAGCAACACACGGATTAAAAGGAGCTGGAGGCGCGGCTGCATCGGCTGCTGAGACGCTCAGCGACGCAGAAGAAAACATCCGATAAACAACAACAACATGCAGTTGGAACATTAGTCCCGCTCATTAGTAGGTGAAGAGTCTCCCGTCGACGGCTCGACCTCTACTCAGAGCAGCAGGGTAACTCACCCCTCTGTCTCGAGACTTGGCGTTGAACTTCACAGTCTTTAATCTCGCTCTCTCCTTCTTCTCAACCCTGAGGACAAACAGGAAGACGCTCAACGCTGCTGCTACACAAACTGGGGCATCACGTGTGTTCTCTGAACCAGCTGCTGGAGAAGCTCCACGCAACCAAACCCAAACCCGACGTGAGGGACTGACCGTCTCTTGCTGGGGATGACCCCCACCTCCTCCACCTCCCCCTGCGCCGTCAGCTGCCGCGCCTGCCACCACTCGTCGTCGGAGGCGTTCACCACGTGGAGGATGTCCCCGAACTTGAAGTCCAGTCCCTGACTGGGAAGACCCGAGTCTCGGGTCTTGTCGTAGTCAAACAGGGCCCTGCAGATTAGATTTGATCTAATTCAGCTGCAGTCGAGCTTTGCTGCCAAGTCCAAACCAGCTCCCGCTGAGCTGCGTCCTACCTGACGTACAGCGACCTCTTCTGACTCGTCCTCAGAGACCCAGACCCTGAGCTGATGCTGCTGTTCATCATCTGCTCTCTCAGGTCGTGGATCTTGGCCTCAAAGCGACTGTACTCTGAACAGGAAGTTTACACACGACTCAGACAGACGCTCGCACAAAACCCACAAACATTTTCAGAGCAGTGTCACGGGTCCAAGCGGGACCAGACGGGTCGTGAGGCGTGTGGAGGCGTCTCACCCTCAGGCCTGTAGTGGGCGATGATGGTCACCGCCTGCCCCGCGTTCTTCAGCGCGGCGGCGGCCTGTTCGTGGGTGGCGTTGCGCAGGTCCACCCCGTTCACCTGAGGACACCAGGGAGCAGCATTAGACGGACAGAGGTCTGAGGTTCTTCAACGAGCGTCGGGTTGACGTACCGAGACGAGCCGGTCTCCTTTCCTCAGCTCTCCGGAGAGGTCCGCCGGCCCTCCAGCCAGGATGAAGGAGATGAAGATCCCCTCTCCGTCCTCCCCGCCCACGATGTTGAAGCCCAGTCCAGTGGCTCCTCTGTGCAGCACCACCTTCCTGGGCTCCCTGTCAGAACACACAGCAGCTGTCAATCATCCATTTACAGCTTAAGTGAACAGCTGCTTTCAGAAGCAGCTGTTCACCAGCCTGAGTCTGTATGTAACTGCAGTTTTCAACCAGCAGGTGGCGGCGTGGTTTTCCTCACCGCGTGACGTCGTCGTCTCCCACCGAGCTCTTCGGGGTTGGGGAGTACCATCCTGAAGATGCTGGTGGGGGCGGGGGCTGGCCCAGGAAGTTGGGGGGGCTGATATGGTTCTCCACGTGCTGGGAGAACGCTGGAACACAGAGCAGGCGTCAGACACCCACAGAGACCCCTTCTAGGATGAGAACGAGCTCATTCTTGCCAAAATTATTTTGGGTTTTAAGAACGTCTGGAGCTACTTTAAGGACAAAGGGACGATGCAATAAAAGCTAGTTTGTCATTTGCAGAGAAAACGAGAAGTGAAAAGTAAAAACACGAGGCGACATTTCCACCAGCAAATAGACGCGTTGAGCTTGAGGTGAGAGTCGTCAGCTATCGGATCCATCTGTCCAGTCGCTGCTGATAACTGGAGCAGAGGATGATGGGATGCCTGCTCCGCGTGTCTGAGCCTCTGCACTTACCAGAATTGTTTCTCATTCATCACCTCTGGCTCAGATCTTTGAGGCAGGACATCATTATCCATATTGCTGCCCTGCGGATCGGCCCGACCACACTGACGGCATCTGAAACTTGTGATGCAGCTCGATGCTCGCTGATTGGATTTTCTGCTCGTCCTTCACGCGTCTCAGCATCAGCGGAGGATGGAGGGGGATTAATAACGGACAGCAGAGAGGAGGGCGATGTGCAGGGGTCAAAGCTCATCTTTAGAGATGAAGCCTCTGAAACAACACAGCAAGTCGCAGCTGCTGCCGTGAGCAGATTATCCAACGACTTCTGTTTGAAAGGTGGACCCGACCCGTCACCGCCTCATCTGTCTCCACATTAAGGCTGATGGAGGGAGTCGCTGCCACAGCAGAACCAGGACCTGCTAATCTGGCACCTGAGGCGACTTAGAAGCTGCATCTGAACGAGAACTAGCTCTGCTGGATAACTGTAGCTTCACAGGACAGTAACTAAAGGTACATGTAAACAGACCATCCGGTAAAAGTTCTGGTTCTGCTGCTGTGCAGAAAACGAAGCCGGTTCTGTCTAGGAAACTCACAGTTGGTGAGGTCGGGTGGCGCGAAGCTGTCGTTCATGAAGACACTGTTGGGTTTAGCCACTTTCAAGTAGACCACGTCAGGGGTGTTTTTCAAGGCAGTGACGGCGTGTTCGTGGGTCACCTCCTCCAGACAGACGCTGTTCACCTGAGCAGACAGGACGCACATCAGAACCGCACAGACAACTGCTGACGCTTTGACAGAGCTCAGCGTCATGTACGAGCTTACAGCGAGAAGTTTGTCTCCGATCTGCAGCCTCCCGTCTTTATGTGCTGCTCCTCCCTCGATGATCTTGGTAACATAGATGCTGTTGTCTCCCGGGATGTGCTGGTTCCCTACTCCACCTGCTATACTGAAGCCCAGACCTGCAACACACCAGGACCAGGATCAGGACCTGGACCAGCGCGGTCCTCAACCAGAAACAACACCACCACAACACGCTGCTGACAATTTAACACAAAGACATATTTTGGGATGTTTCCGTGGAAACGGAGGCTTTGTTCCTGGTTTCTGGTCTGAATAATCCTCAGCAAGCAGAGACCGTCCAGGAGAACACTGGGAACACACTCGCCTCCGCTCCGTTACCTTTGGGGCCTTTGACCAGTTTGAGCTCCATCACTTTCTCGGACACGGGTTTCCTCCTGCGGACGTAGAGTCGGACCAGAGAGCCGGCCTCCTTCAGAGCCTCCACGGCTCGGCTGTGAGTCACGTCCCGAACGTCCACCTCGTTAACTCGCAGGATGACGTCGTTGACCCTGAAACACAATATAAACAAACAGGCCTGTGGTTTAATATCAGAACCAACATCAGCTGAGCCGGTCAGTAACCGACCTGAACTCACTAATGACAAACCAGGCGCATGTTAGAAGAAACCTGAGACAGAACCGACCCATCCATCACTGCTGCATTATGAATGAGCCAGTGAGACGCTGCAGGGGGTCAACAAGCAGCTTCAGAACAAGGTGACGGATGTGGGCCGGTGCTGGTCTAACAGCTAACCAAACGTCCAGCTCACCTGAGCCGTCCGTCCTGGGCGGCCGCTCCTCCAGGTATGACTTTGGTGATGAAGATACTGGGATCCTCGCCGATGTGAGGGTTGTCTGTGCCGCCCGCGATGCTGAAGCCCAAGCCAGAGTTTCCCTGGACATCCAACAAGGCGTTTTACGTAGAGACCATCACTGAGAACCAGCTGACTGTACAGAGCTCAGCGAACACAGCCGACGGAACCGCTCGTCGGCAGAGACGCTGTTATTCACTGCACTGGATGCAGGTTCCCACTTCCTCAAACATCACCTCACACAACTCAAAGTGTGAGTGTCGCCTCGGTATGTGCTGCTGGGACTTACCCGCTCCAGCGTGATCTCCTCATACTCGTAATCAGCCTCCGTCCCGTTCACCTGCAGACACACACATCACCAGGACCTTCAGGGTTTGTTCTGGCTACAACCTGCTGCTGTCTGCTCCCTTCCCTGTATTACAGTCAGAACAGGCCAATAAACGTGTCAAACGTGCGGACTCACGTATGGAGGCGTGTCCAGGCTGTCGGTGTTGACCACCACAGGCGGAGGATTGGCCTGAGGAGAGAAGACAGCGTCAGAGGATCCCACCTGAACAGAAGCAGCCACCAAACACCACAGTGAAGCCAAGCAGACGTTACGGAGCCAAACTGCCTCGACGCTACAGACCGAGGATGAAACAGGAAGCCGCTGGATTTGAGCTCAGGTCAGTCAGGACCATACGTACGTGGTGGCATCTCACACTGCAGAAGATGCAGTTTTGGAGCATGAGGCCTGAAGTCACTCAAACCCTGCAGGACGGAAGCGTCTTCAGCTCTTGTAGCGTTCAACTCTCTGACTCGCTCGTTCTCCGAGCATCTGCCTCAGTCCCTCGCTCACTTTCTGCCCGCGAGGAGCCAGATGGGCTCTTAAAAGTCAAATGGGGGAAGTGTGGCATTTCTCCCACCGCTCATATCTCTAATCTGCTTCATCAGGGCCACAGCTGGACGGCAGACGAACTGAAGTCTACACAGCGACAGCAGCAGAAGGTGGAGCAGACAAACAAAAGATAAACCTATAGATGGACGGAGCACAGAGAAGAGTGGAGGGAAATAAAAAAACACCTGTGACGTCGGAGGGATGACGGTGGTCTCGGCTGGGATTGGCGAGATTGGGATCACAGGGATTATGGGAGAGGAAGGCGGGGCGGCCTCGGCCTGCTGAACAATAGCATGGTGATGGTCAGAGGTTAGACAAACAGCACAGACGAACAGCAGGAGGGAGGATGGAGGAGGATGTATGACAGGTGTTCTGCTCTGCCTACCTGCTGGGGGGAGGGATGGGGGGCTGAGTGTCAGAGCTGCCGGCCAATCACGGGTAAGAGTTAAGGGACTGACAGATTACATGACACTGAGGTGACACACGCCGCCCATCTGCTGCTCGACAAGACTCCAGCTGTGCCTGAGCCGAGCTTAAGACTGCGTGAGTGCTAGAAAGCCTGGGCCCTCGGTACGTGAGGGGGTCAAAGGACGGTAAAACGACATTTCGTGTGGAGTGGAAGCCTCACATGAATGACGACAGGACAGATGCCACGTGGTGCCTCATTTCAGTATGAAGCCGTGCGGACGGTGATGAGCTCCACAGGAAGATCGACGCCACAAACCTACGATGGCGTAAACCACCAGGTCTGCACTAAAACATGGATCCAGGTGTGAGACCTCTGGAGCCGACAGAGCCCCGGTAGTGCTGTGCTGGATCAGAACCACGTCGCTCAGGGAAACTAACTGGTTTCACGGGACACCTCCAGACGCATGACGTGCAGCGTGAGTGAGACGGGGGGACGCTGTGACCTCCATTATGCAGGACAGGCAGGAAGCCTGCAAACAGCTGCTGCTGCAGAACCCGGAGCACATGGAAAACCAGCCGCTAAAATTAGTCCCTGCGCATTGACGCCATCGATCCGTCAGCCCTACATCTGCAGCGCCGCTCGGAGCCTCTGGCAAAGGGGCTTAATTGTCACAACTAAACAACGTGGTTGGACGAGAGCAGCAAAAGGACAGAATTGAGGTTTTAGTGTAAGGGGACGCTGCTGAACGTCTTGGATCTCTGAGGAGACGCGGTGAAGGAGCAGAGAAGACCCTCAACACGAGACCTGAACCACTGACCCCAAGGCGAACCGGCCATTACTCAACACTTTGAATGATCGACTGTTTGTTTGGCGAAGGATCAAAGCGTCACGAGTTCAACCTTCATCTCCTTTAGACTGAAAACCTTCACATTTGAGCCAATCATCAGCAAAAATATGGATAAATTAACATTAAACCACTTACTGACATTTGTTTGTAAGGTCAGTTTGAACGCGTGAGTTCGAACGTTGCCACCCGTGACAATCATTCCATCAGATAAACCTTCACACCACGGCTGCTTCAAGGCTGTTCCATCACAGGACAGTTACGAAGGGTTGAGTCCCACCCGGACGGTGGTAAATCAAGCTCACACCAGCCCCGCCCCCATCAACTGGACCGATACGGACCAGAACCACAACAGCACCTTCGTAAACCCTCCCTCACACTAGTGAGGACTTCTGCACAGAGTAAGTATTGCCCACGTTGGATTCCTTGCTGGACAGGACGATGGTCACCAGTGGAATCTCTACTGGTGACCATCGGCCGCACGGAGCTTCCCCCACCTCAACAAGCCTCAGTCAGACGCTGACCTTACTGAAGGCGCAGGGCACCCAGCCCGGCGGCCTGTGGCCTGCATGGCTGCTGTTCACCGCCTTGGCCGTGCTCTTAGTCGGGCTTTTCTTGACGCTGTCTCGTAGGTTGAGGAATCGACTGCGAGCTCGGCAGGACGCCGGCACGGTGCAGGCGGTGAACTGCGACAGAGAGGAGTAACCCTGGGAACGGGTCGGCTGCTGCTGCTGGTGGAGCTCAATGGCGTGCTGCCTCTGCAGCGGATGCAGGTGGGCGATGGACTCCTGCAGGCTGGCGCTGACCGGTGGAGGCTTCTTCCCGATGCCATTCATGGCCTTGGGGGAGAGGTCCTTCCTGGGACGATGTGTGGTCATGTTCCTGGAGGTTGAATAATGAAAGAGTTCAGCCCTAGAAAGGCTAGTAGCTCCGTGGCCTCGTTCCCGTTGTTCAGCCCAACGCACTAAGGTTCCCTCTCGCTCTCTCTCTGTGACGCCCTCCCTCGTCTTCTCTCGCTCTCCTGCCAATTAATCGGCTCCAGTGACTGAAGCACATGTCAGCACGGGGGGGTTGGCAGCTCCACGCGCTGCATGAATAATCGATGTCGCCCCCGGATCCAGACACAGCAGCGACGGGCGGGGAGGGAGACGGGAGGACTCCTGGTCAGCGGTTGCTGACGCTTTGGTTTGGATGTTCTCTGCAGCTGCTTTAAGCCTGAGTTCACCACAGACGTGGTTGTGAAAGTAAAAATGAGTCAGAAAAGTGACGGCTGTCCCGAAGAACGAAAGGCAAAAGGTCAACGCTGGTGCTGAACAGTCTTTAAACTGAAGTCTGAGAGGACCTGACATGATCTGAACACGAGGAGGAAGCAGAGTGGACGGAAGTTTCCAAATATTAGTGACGGTGAAACTGTGTTCAACCGAGAAGCTAAAAACACAAACGTAAAACATACAGAGCAGCTGCTTGATGCACATCCTTTAAGCTCAGCAGATGCTTGTACATTAAAACCCAACAAGAAAGAGAATCCAACGGATTAAATCCTTGAATCAGCACCAACTATACGTTTATACGTCAAAGGTCTGTTTGAAGCCAGTTCGGTTTCCTTTATAAAACATCTCTGGTGCAGCTTCTCCAGGGATTTAACACATTAACGTTTCCAACAGCTCCTGGAACAACAGACCATGTACGTGAGCCCAGTGGGGACTTTCCAGGTGCTGGTAACAGGTGACTGGCACAGGTCACCCAGCTCCACCTCCTATTACACATTTACTGGACATTTACATTGTGCTTCCATCCGTTCAGTACATGAACTGTAACGTTCAGCATACAACACAACCCTGAACAACCCACCTGCGAGCGCAGCTGCACAGAGGTCTGATTTCATAAGTGGATTTAAAATCCAGGAGGAGAGCTGGGGTTTGGAGGATGAGCTGTTCCAGCATTCACATCGGTGTAAAACCAGCCGCTACAAGGGCCGTGTTTCGAATGGCACCAAACAATACCCACTGTCCCTGAACGCCTCATGCTGCATCCACGTCCAGCCTTCAGCCGTCAGGTGATAAATAGAGCAGGTTGTAGTCTCTAAAGCAGGAAAGTGATGCACACGAAACAAATGCAGCGTCCACTTATCAGACACACTAAGCTCAAACCGTTCAAAGCAGTCATTTAGTCAAGTTGATGATGTGACTTTAGAGGATGAATAACACAAACACCAGCATCTCTCTAATCCAGCAACATGCAGAGTCTCAGAGGAAAAACTGGGCTCAGAGCATCTAATGTGTCCTCAGCAGCTCAACGGCTGTAGAGTGGATTTGAGCCTGAAGGTGCTGCTGTGTCTGTAGCTCCACCTACAGGCCTCACGCGTCAACACGGGCACAGCCTCAAACCACCACGTAGGCCGTAGATGTTGGCAGGGTGGGTAACAGTAACGTGTAAGCAGCAGATGCTTTTAAACCTTCCTTCTACAGCTGTGAACCACACAGCAGCCGGGTGCTACATGCAGGAACACCATCGCTGTCAGGAGGAACGCAGGGACGCCAGGAAACTAGTCCAACAGACCACTACAACTCGCCAGGCTCATCCCAGGTCCACCCGTGTCCACAGAGCGTTCCCTTGGTTCAACTGCAGTAACAAAGCATTTCCTGTTTGCTGCAGCTCTTCTGTTCCCAGGTCCTCGAACGCTCAACTAGGATCAATGGCTTGACTTTCGCAGAAACACGCTTAATTTGACCGCTGCCATTTCCACATCACTTGATGACCCTGAAGTCCAGGATCTGGTCTTTTAGCTCTGCTTTGGTCTCTACCAGCTCCTAAGGGATATATGGGCTGTAGCTGCTCCACTGTGCTCACCAGCTGATCTGATGTTTGCTGTTGGGCAGAGGCAATGAGAGCAGAGCCAGCAAACGAAAGACGGAAGTTGTTGTCTGGACACTAAACCAGAGCAGAGACTGAGGGAAGCTGGTTCATCAGAGCTTCCTGAATGTTAACCTGCGTCACCGATCACACATAACACGCCCTCAGCTTCAGTTTGTCTTAAGTTGAATCATACAACACGCATGATGTGAACGTACGCTAACACACGTTAGTGGCACCAAGCAGGAGATTGGTGAGGCAGCGCTGCGTGTCAGGAGACAGGCGGTTGCTAGGCAACGCCAGGGAAGGCATGTGCTACTGCAGGGGTTCCTCACATCTGCCCAGAACATGATGCTGCTGTTTATGCAGGTAAATCTCTTCACGTCGACAGAAGTGATTCATTTACAGAAACTGCAACAGAGCCACGAAACCAAGCCGACAGCTGCAGCAACACTTTCACGCTCTGGGACGAGGGAGATTCCAGTTTGTCGTCCTCGTTATCCGACGTGACCCACAGCTGCTGAAAGCTCTGGAACGTTCAGCTGCTCTGCATGTGTGAAATAACTCCAACGTTTCACATTCACGCAGCCACATTTAGCTCCAGCGTAATAACCTGCCTGCAGCTGCAGCAGCGTTATCAACAAACCACCTCAGATCTCAAACACGGTCAAATATTTATCCGACGATGACGAGTGAACCGCTTCAACGTGGGAGTCTGGAGGAGGATGCGCCTGGAGCCGTGGTAAAGCATTTAGCCACATGTGAAGGTTCGTGCATGAGGCAGCACATGACGCAGCAGCAGTTCCTCCGTTGCAAGTTTTCCACATCTGCCTCATTCAGCAGCATCGCGTCCACACTGATCAATACGTTTACATCAACACACAAATGCTCAGTGACTCATGCTACACAGCACAGCTACCCCCACCTCCCCTCACCTGTCTGAGGATGAGCATGACGGCGGTGACCTACCAGTAGGCGCCGGTGGAGCCGCTTGGTTCTCCTCAGGGTGCCCATGATGCGGCGACCCATCTTTTTAGCGTACCACACTGAGTTGAGCATGCTGCTTGTTGCTGCTGCTGCGAAGAAGGTGGTGTGTCGCCTCCTCTGTGGCTCCACTCACTCCTGCTGCAGGCTGGTGGAGGTGGTGCTGGCTGGAGAGCAGAAGATGGGAGGGGGCCTCACTCCACTCGGTGTCCCCCTCCCTCCATTCTCCTCCTCCTCACATACACCAACAGGCAAGGCTGCAGAGGAGCTGATGGGGATGCTGCTGTCAGAGGAGACGCACCGAGGTCATCCTCCCGTCAGTTACGAGCAGCGGTGGTACACGTTAGTGGGTAAACACTAGTCATCAGTCCCCGGACCTGATGGGAGAAAGAGAGGGAGGATCCTCGGGGAGGGCGGATTGACCTGCCGGGGTGAGAGAGCATCACTTGTCGAAGGGAGAGCGAGCAGCCGGTTGGCCAGCCTCCGTCTGTCTGAGGCAGACAGCAAAAACAGACTGCAGGGCTGAGGACGGAGAGAGAGTCTGACTGTGTGTTTAAAGAGAGCGCAGGCAGAGAGGAAGTCAGAGCTCTGAACTGAGGCAACTCCTCCTCAGTCTGGTTCTCAGTCCAGCTCACCTCTGTCCTACTTTTGCCTACAGACTACGACCCCCTTCCCAAAAATGAGTCGCAGGGAAAAAATGCTGAGGGATCAGGTCGTGACGGACGGTGGATCTGTCTGAAAGTTTAGTTCGAGTGACTCAGTCAAGGACGAGTTTGTTGGAATAAATAAGAATAAAAATAAGACGATAATGGACACTAATTAGCTTGTTGGTTCAGACTGAACAGTGATGAAACTTTTATTTTCTTAGCAAACTGCTTAAATAAATAATACCACTATATTGTTATTACAACAGGCCCATTGCTTGTTAACCCTCTAGTGTGGTACTGTAGAACACATAACCCAAGACATGTACGCATTGAATCACGAAGCACTGTCCAGCGGTGCCGTGGGCGTGCGATACATGTGGAACTGGGCTTGGTTCTAATGCAGAGTTGGTACAAGGCTGAAACTCGACAAACCACAGAATCTACCCAGCAGCTTCTGGAAATGTCCACAGATATGCAGATGACGCTCCATTTTATCTTTTGGTCCATCAGAATCAGAAAAGTGGTCAGAATTGAAGGGCAGACATTGTGAAGCATTAAGGCGACTGTTTGAGAGGGTTGTGTAGCAGGTCCATTTACACAAAGGGGCCTGAAAGGTTGTTAGCATCAGATGTTACTGGTGAACATCCCGTTAACAGAACCACTCTCTTTATTATTTTCCTTTAGAAATGGTTAGTGTCAGTTGATCTGTCCTCCATAGACAGTAACATTTCTTTCTACAAACACTGCACTCAAGTCAATTATTAGTAAAATATTATCTTATTTGTATTTACATTTTTGCAAAAGAAGAAAATTTCTAAGAAACCCTTTAGTACAAATTAAAGTGACTGTGCTGTTTGTTCCCTGACCTTCTCCCTTAGATTCCATGATTTCTTAAAAATTCCACAACTGCCTGAAACCCTGCTGGCTATAAATAGAGCTGGCCTGTTCTCCCAGAATCCTTTGCTGCAGTATCAATCAGAATAGAGTGTAGCACAGCTGAGATGATGAAGAAGCAGCATTAGTGACAACTCATTTCATGGCCTCTGAGTCCTTGATCTTGGTGCTAAATATACATCAGAGATGCTGTAAATGCTTCAGTCAGGGAACGGGAGGTCTGCGTCGCACTGACCCCTCCTTTCCCAGCGCAGGAAAGCTTCACTCTTCTGTCCTTGCCCTTATACGCAGGTTCAGTCCTCCTCCTCCTCCATTTTCCTGGCGTCAGGATTTCCTTTGTTGGCATTCATCTCCTGTGTTGCCATGGCGCCACTGAGAAGAGTGAGCGAGAGGCGCAGGAGAGAGATGGAAAAAAGAAAAGGCAGGAATAACAGTGCGTCCTTCCAGCCTCCAGTGTCTTTGTGGAATGTGACGATCCATCCATTGCGTTATCGGAGCAGAGGAGTCGGACATAGCTGACGTCAGGCTGCTGCGCTTCAAACGCGGCGGAAACAATGCCGAGCGGGATGTGGAGATTTCTCTGCCAAAGACGTGAGACGGCAACGTGAGCAGAAACCTCGGATGGGAGGATGGAGTGGAGGTCCTGCTTGGCGCCCAAACCGTCCAGCGGCTGTCATTCTACTGTAACGTCACCGCTGCTTCTTTTCTCTGCTCCAGACATTTATGTACTCTGACATAAACTTCATGACAAATAAAGGATGATGTCAAGCATATTATCTGGATGTTGGGCCTTTGTCTACTCAGCTGTTGTTATTGTTAGGTGATAGGATACTAATTAGTGTGGAACATAGTTTAGAGTTTCAATAAAAGTGCTGGACAAATTCAAACTTCAAGGCAAAGAGTCAAAGAAATCCTCCTCTTCCATCCTAAGAAAGTACTGTGATGTGAGCGTGAACGTCTGAACCGCATATCAACCGACCAGACCACAGAAACACACTGCAACACAAATGACTGAAGGCATGACATCACACATGGCAACGCTCTGCATGCTCATGAAGGAATGACATGCTTTACATGCACCACACTGAACCGAAGACTCAGATCAGTCGACTGCGACATAAACGCAGGTAGAGAATGAAGACGCACTACTACAACAACGGTTCTTCTCTGCTTGTTATTCTGTTCTGCCTTAGAGCCTTAGAGCCTAACCACAGTGTGACACGACCTCCCCGCTACCTCAACATCAGCAACGTTTAAAGGAAACAGCTCCGACTATGACAACAGAACAACAAACAGCGGTGGAGATGAAGTCAGATACGTAGATATAAAAACAACTGGAGCACAAACACGACAAGACAAACGTCTCCCAATATAGATGAAATTGTGGAGGACGAGTAAATTCTGTAGTGCAGAAAGACCCTCCCAACGGGTGAAGGGGTTCTGGGTTTACCTGGATCGGGGGGTAAGGGTTGGAGGAGCAGGAGGGGAGGGGGCTGTCCTCTCCGTGGGGGTAGAGGATGGAGGACGTAGGGGAAGGGAGCGCCGGGTGATTCTGTCCTAATATTGAAGAACCATCAAAGATGCACTCCAGAGATGCTACCTACAGGACACAGCAGGGGGGAGAGAGATGGAGTCTACAGAGAATACAGCCTGGACATGAGCCCTGCACAGGTTGGACGCTGCAGGACCAAACAGCTGTACAACCCGAGGAAACGCTGCCAGGATGACACGTCCACTGACCAATAACACATTTTAGGGCAGTGACACACCAAGCAAACGTGAAACAGGAGGCGGCGTCAACCGAGCTGGACAGAGCTGGAACCGCGGTGACACCGAGAGCTGGTGTCTGTCAGAGCAGGTTATAAAAGTTTCTATGTCTGTTTGCCACACAGTCCAGTGAGACCGTGTGACCAAAAGTCAGGCCGTGGACGGGTCCAACCGCCCAACGTTGGCTCGGTGTGTCACAGGACGTACGTCTAAGTCAGAACCCAGGTCGTCCTTCATTTCCAACAGATGTACAGTAAATACATTAAAGACACATGATCCTCTAATAAGAGAGCACGACCAATCAAAGCAGCAGGCAGAGTCAACAACACGTGACAGAACCGAACCGAACAGGGTCAAACACAGAGACAGCAACGAAGCCACAGTCATTAAATAAAAACATTTAATAGGTATTTAGTTTACGACATGTTGTTCTGAGAATAACAGAATATTGATTCATAAGGTTTGAAATAATAAAATCAGATGAAAGTCTAAATGTAATTACACAACCCCAGTAAATCCTCAGACCACTGAAGTGTTTCGATCCGTTTGGTGTGAGGCTGTGCTCAGACCACAAATAGCAGACGAGCTCGTCTTTCTGCGCTCAAACAAAACCTCCCTGATCTCAGATCAGTTGACTGATCAGAATCATTTACAACTTTTACAAACTGAACTTCTGCTACAGGTTCTTCCAGCTGTGAATGTGTCCACAGCACCGTTGCTCATTTCCTCTCCTCATGTCTCCAAAAAAATGGACTAAACAAAGTGAAAATATATCTGAATAATAATACAACTTAAAACTCAATTGGTTTATTAGAGTAATTTAGAAATACTTATCCTAAGTAGACATTTGATATAAATGATCTTTAATATGACAACAAAATATTTGTTTCAATAACTTTTCTAAAAATATAGTTTGTTTTTAAGCAACTTATTCCGTTGTTCCGTGTATTCTGAGGTACCTCGTCACCAAACAACCCAAAAGCCCAACGTGACGCTGACGGGACAGTGGGGCTAAGGGCTCTATGTGTCTGAATTTACGTAGGAGGACCAGTCTGCAAGCGATGGCTTCAACGCGTTAATGACCACGAGGCAGCAGACACCACAGCGACCCCATCCTCCCTGTGTGCAACATGACAACGTCTGACTTTACTGGCCTCCGAGCTTCAGGATGTCACAAATAATTGTTTTAATATCTTTAGTAATTTAGTTTGTAAAGAGACGTACAAACACCATGGTCCTTATTCCTCATCCAGTAAAACAGACCGGGCTGCGGCTCGTCCGACCATCCAGGTTGTTTAATGAGTTGACTTTGACTCTCTGAGGCCAGTAAAGTCTGTCGGAACCAGAACACAGATCCAAAGAGATAAAAGAAGGAGGGCGACTGCCTCCTACCTTCATGGGCGAGATGTGAGCGTGGGTCACGTATCCGTGCACATTTTCGACCTGGGAGAGGTTTTTCTCTGCCACCTGAACCAGCTCCGGACCCCCTGCCTCCTCTGTCAGCTGGGGGGAGCTCTGGTCCTGGGGGGACGAGTCCTCATCGTGGTGCCTGTACTTCTACAAACAGAAAAAAAAAAGTTTAATAATCAGGAGTCAGCGGCAGTGAAGCCCTGAGCTACAACTGACAGGCAGACCCGAAGAGCCTCAAACACGAGAGAGCAAACAAAGTCAGGATTCTCTAAATGCACAAACAACGAGTTCAGGTCTGAGCCTCCTCATCTGGAGCAGCGTTCACATCTGGACGAGCCAGCAAACTTACAATAACATTCCTGGACAAGGACAGACGGCTCGGGGTGAGGACAGGCAGCCCAGCTCTCTGTCCAGTAGGGGGCGCTCACGTCACCAGGGAGGGAGCATCCACAAGGTTTACCAAGGTTTTCAACAGGACGATGTTCAGGATTTAGATTAACTTCCAGAAGCCTGGAGCCGCCCAGTCAAACCCAGAGCTAAGGCGATTACACCAGCTTCAGAAGGTGGACATATTATATGTGTGTACATGTGTGAGGTGAAAAGGATCCAGACATAAAACGCTTCAGGACTTTACTGATGGCGAACACTGATCCAGATTTGCTTTGAGCAGGTGTCACCCAGACAGATTAGTGAAACCCGATGATGCTGTAAATTCCTGCGCTGACTTCAAAGAGCCGTTAATCTGCGCCTGAACAGGATTATTCTGGGTCTGCTTGGCTGTGGGGTGGGAGCCGAAGTGCCACACTCCTGTGATGGGCAGGTCGGGCTCGGATGAGAGCGGTCGCCTAGCAACCGTCAGCTGAAGAATCACCGGATGCAGTGCAATAACGCATCCACATGCTGTGCTGCCGCCACCTATGTCAAAGCGGGTTCAACAGTCAGAGACGTGTCTGGAAGCCACACCCACACCACCTAAAGCACAGAAATAACCCGGACTGCTCTGAGTGGATCAGCGCTGGCTTTGTCACAGAGAACCGGTCCACACAGAACCACAGCAACGCTCTCTGGACAGCACCTGGAGAAACACCCGCTGAACAGCAGCGTAAGTGTAGGAGGGCTCCTCAGCGTGTTACTGCTCAGCCCCACGTGGTGAGAACACTTCACCTCAGGTTTGCTGATTCTACATGATGTGTCACATTTCAGCTGTTTCTCAGAGACGCTAAACCTCCCAGAATCTATGAATCTACACACTCTGCACCTGTTCACGTGACTGTACACGACAGACTGGTGAGATGTGGAGTCGCATACGTATAAGCATGAACTTCATCCAGGACAAAACCGAGCGTCTGACAGTAGATCCGACTTTCTCAGAACTGTGAGTGTTGATGAGGTTTATTATACTGAAAACATGACGGCTACAAAACAAAATCTGAGATCGCACTCAAAGGTGGCATCTGGTTAAGAGCTGCTCAGGTGGAGACGAAGCGTTTGAAGGGTTGGAACAGGGGGAATAACGCCCTCAGCGAGCCAGCAACGATCTGAGAGAAGTGCACAAATGTCTGAGACGTTATCAGCACCTGAACCACACGAACAAAGTTTGTGTTAAAGAGCCAACGGCCTCTGATTGGCCGCATGCACGGCTGCCACACAGCATCCGTTAACGCGCCTTCCTGTTTCTACCCAAACAGGAGCTGTGCCGTCATCAACTCCTGATCAGTGCGATGGTTTAGCAGCAGCAGTGTGAGACGGCAGCTTGTGGAGCAATCACACGTTTCTATTAACACATTAAAAGGAGCCAGAGAACGAGGGAGCGAGCAGCACAAATGTAAGTGTGGATGTAGGAGTCAGTGGGAGGTTTCCAGCGATGGCACTGTCCTCCTCGACAGCTCTCGGAGATGAGGAGGAGGGGGAGGCAAAGCGCCGACTCCTGCCTGCCATAAGCTTCTATAAATAGGAGCGGATGTAGGAGGATGAGGTGGCGGCGGAGGATGGGGGGTTGGATGATTCAGGGATGTGAGGAGGAGGGAGATGAGGAAACTAACTAGACCCACTAGAAAGTGGAGGAAGAAACGTGTTCGCCTGGTTGTCCTTCGCTCTACGTCCGTCATCCCAGCGACTACTTACATCAAACTGTTCCCACGAGTGACTGGAACTGCGCCTCCCTCCACATCCGCCATCACCAAGGGACAGGATTTAAACACAAGGCTCTTAATTTGAAATGGTTTGTGTGTACTCCACTATGAGATCTGGCTTTAAAGACAGGTGAATGTTTCCAACCAGTCTCATTCATTTCCTTTGTCGTGTAGCACAGATCTAGTTTACTCCCGATTAAACGATGTCAGCACGATTATGAGCATCTCATTTGACAGTGTCTAAAGTGATACTTAACGACCACAAATCGTTTAATGTCTGAGAGCTTCTACAATGACGGCAGCTCACTAGAGCTTCGTGGCTCCACAGCTGATAACTTCCTGCCCGTCCCAGCAGTCGATGGCAGCCGATCCATGGGGCTTAATTAAGACTAGAGGGGATCAAACTGTCGGAGCAGACGCTACTGCAGCATCACAAACCCTCTAACCTCCACACTGAGTTTACAGACCTTCGTCTGCCCCGTTTCCTCAGATTAACCATAGATCCACATCAAATCCTGATCCATGCAGCAATCCCAGCGATTCCTGTGGAGGGTTCAGAGGTCAACGCGCCATGACACCAACTACTTCATGGTCTGTCCGGTCACAGCCAGAGGGGAAAACTGAAATCGTCCAGGGTTTCCGTGAAGAACCGTGTCGGACCCCTGCTACTTTCTAAAGTACGTTTTAGGGATAAGTTCTGAGACGGGTTTACTGCAGGTCTGATGGTTCTCTCAGCCCAGATCAAAACAAACCCAGCAGGGAAGTGAATTCAACTTCAGGCCTGTTAATCCCTCTGGATTAATCAATGTTGCTGAATAACTGTCCAGTCAAACCATCAATGACTCGTCTGATCTACTCTGTGGTTTACTTTAAACACATTCAGGAGCAATTGTAAGTCTGCATTTTGTTAATGTGTTGCTTTTTATGTCGATGACACAATGTTGTACTTGTCTGTTAAATTTGTTGGTTAACAGACAATTAACTTTATTTTGCATATGAGATACACAAATCTGAAAGGATTGTATTGAATTAGGCTTTTTTTTTCTAATCACAATTTAATGAAAATAAAAATCAGTGTGATCACCTGATTAGTTTACGGGTTATTTTAAACTGGTTTCTGCAAACTGAAGCAGTTTTTCCAGATTGAGCTGGTTCCTGTTCAGCCTCTTTTCGGTTGGTTGGTGTTTCAGAGCACATGTTGACCACACATGCACGTGCCTGCCATTGACGCTTTCCACCAGCCAACGGTGTGTCAGCGTGGCTGCAACCGGAGCCTCCGATTGGTCAGTTCAGTAAAGCAGAGGCGATGCGCAGCCTATCGTGTCGAGTCAAGCGGTGAACGCTCAGCGACACAGAGCTGTCGGGGTCCATCCCCTCAGAGCAACGTCCACAATTAGAGCAGAACCAGGTTAAACGCTGAGGCTGGAACTAAATGTCTTTTGATTCTCAGCTCACTGCAGCTCACACACACAGGTCTGATTTCAGCTGCAACCAGTTTCAGTCAGTCTCACCGGCGTCTGGATGAAGCTGCTTTCTCTTGTAAAGTACGATGCTATGTTCTAAGAAGTCCTTGTCAGACACTGATGATTCTTAGTTTGGTGTTAACGATGATAATAAACGTCCTGCGGTTGTCAGACCATCGTTTGAAGCCGCGGGCATCAATCTGTCACGACGTTCAACTCTAAACTCACTAAATAATGAGGTTTCCCATCTCACCGGCCCCTGTTCTGCATTTGTGTCTCCATCACTCTTGGGCTGAGGTGACTAAACTCCGCGTCCCACCCACGTGAACCCGTTTGCTCCTGGTGACTCTCCAGATGTTTCCACCCACCTTGCAGCCGAACATGAGGGAGATGGTGCTGTTGGTGCAGGCCACCTTGCAGTGGCACAGCATGGGGGAGAAGCACTCCACCTTCTTCATGCTGGGGGACATCTTGTTGGCACCGGGGCAGTTGGCAGACAGTCTTCTCCTCCGGGAGCGCGTCCGGCTCCTCCCGCGCCGCCCGGCTGCCCCTGCACCTCCTTCTCCGTCTCCACCTCCAGCCTCTCCACCTCCACTGCTGCTGCTGCTGCTGCTGCTCCCTGCTCTCACCATCCGCCCTCATTCCTCGCGTCGCTCCATCGCAGCGGGGAGGAAACGACTCCCAGAGCTCTTCCTTCATTCAGGGAGAACCTCCCCCCTCCTCTTGCTGACCCCTCCTCCTTCTTTTGCTTCTTCTTCAGGTATATATACTCCGCTGCTCAGATCCTGTCAGACGCTAGCTCCCTCGTTCTCTGGCTTCTTTAGCGCCTCGCTCCCTCCAAATGACAGAGCAGTGACGGTGATGAGAGCGAGCGCCGCTGTGTTCAGAGTGTCTGTGTGGGTGATTGGTCTCGAGGGGGGGGGGGGTCACATGACTCATCAGAAACGAGGAGGGGTGAACAAGGGAGAGAGAAAAAGAGGGGGTGTATCCTCAGGGAAGGTAGAGTGATGTAGGACAAAGTCAGTGATGTGGAAGAGAGGAAGAGGAGGAGACAGCAAGAAACAGAAAGGAGTAGAAAGAGGAAGAGAAAAACAGAAACACACAGAGAAGGACAAAAGAAGAGAGGACAGAAAGAAAGAGGAGATGGGTTGAGAGGAGGAAGAGAAAGACAGAAGAAGGACGGAGCAATTTCATCACTCAGTCCTGAAGCCGACAGAAACACAAAACCAGCACAGATCAGAGTCCAGAACTACGACCCGTGTAACCGCTTCAAAACTCCAGACCACACAGATGCTCTACCGTCCCAGCTGGAGGTTCTGCACGATTTGGATTTTTAGTCAGACGCAGTCAATCTGAGACCAACGACGTGAATCAGTCGGTGGAATCTGTCCGTCTGCTGCCTCCTGTGCTCGACCGCCCACAGTCTGTCTCTCTCCTCCTCAGCCCGTTAGTCATCCACTGGGAGAACAGCAGTGAGAACTGAGAAGCAGACAAAAACTCTGCGGCCCCAAGATTAGAACACGAGACATTCTGAAGAGCTTCAGGGCCGAGCAGATGGAAAACAACCTCAACAACGGGTCACACCGCAAACCAAGGAAGGATACGACTTAAATAAGCTTTTCTGCTACTGGTCAAAGACTGACAGAAGCAACAGGCCCATCCACAATGTGTAGCAGGAGAGAGGAGACTACAGCTCAACCTAGAGATTCAAAACCCGACTTAAAGTCAGCGAGAGGACACAAACCTAGACTACCAGACAGACAGGAAGCAGTCTACCAGACAGACAGACAGACAGACAGACAGACAGACAGACAGGAAGCAGTCTACCAGACAGACAGACAGACAGACAGACAGACAGACAGACAGACAGGAAGCAGACTACCAGACAGACAGACAGGAAGCAGACTACCAGACAGACAGACAGGAAGCAGACTACCAGACAGACAGACAGGAAGCAGATTACCAGACAGACAGACAGGAAGCAGACTACCAGACAGACAGACAGACAGACAGACAGACAGGAAGCAGACTACCAGACAGACAGAAAGCAGTCTACCAGACAGACAGACAGACAGACAGACAGACAGACAGACAGACAGACAGACAGGAAGCAGTCTACCAGACAGACAGACAGACAGACAGGAAGCAGACTACCAGACAGACAGACAGACAGACAGGAAGCAGACTACCAGACAGACAGACAGACAGACAGGAAGCAGACTACCAGACAGACAGACAGACAGACAGACAGACAGACAGGAAGCAGTCTACCAGACAGACAGACAGACAGACAGACAGGAAGCAGACTACCAGACAGACAGAAAGCAGTCTACCAGACAGACAGACAGACAGACAGACAGACAGACAGACAGACAGACAGACAGGAAGCAGTCTACCAGACAGACAGACAGACAGACAGGAAGCAGACTACCAGACAGACAGACAGACAGACAGGAAGCAGACTACCAGACAGACAGACAGACAGACAGGAAGCAGACTACCAGACAGACAGACAGACAGACAGACAGACAGACAGACAGGAAGCAGTCTACCAGACAGACAGACAGACAGACAGACAGACAGACAGACAGACAGACAGACAGGAAGCAGTCTACCAGACAGACAGACAGACAGACAGACAGACAGACAGACAGACAGGAAGCAGTCTACCAGACAGACAGACAGACAGACAGGAAGCAGACTACCAGACAGACAGACAGACAGACAGGAAGCAGACTACCAGACAGACAGACAGACAGACAGGAAGCAGACTACCAGACAGACAGACAGACAGACAGACAGGAAGCAGACTACCAGACAGACAGACAGACAGACAGGAAGCAGTCTACCAGACAGACAGACAGACAGACAGGAAGCAGTCTACCAGACTACCAGACAGACACACAGACAGGAAGCAGTCTACCAGACAGACAGACAGACAGACAGACAGGAAGCAGACTACCAGACAGACAGACAGACAGACAGACAGACAGGAAGCAGACTACCAGACAGACAGACAGACAGACAGACAGGAAGCAGACTACCAGACAGACAGACAGACAGACAGACAGGAAGCAGACTACCAGACAGACAGGAAGCAGACTACCAGACAGACAGACAGATAGACAGGAAGCAGACTACCAGACAGACAGACAGATAGACAGGAAGCAGACTACCAGACAGACAGACAGATAGACAGGAAGCAGTCTACCAGACAGACAGACAGACAGACAGACAGACAGGAAGCAGACTACCAGACAGACAGGAAGCAGACTACCAGACAGACAGACAGACAGACAGACAGGAAGCAGTCTACCAGACAGACACACAGGAAGCAGTCTACCAGACAGACAGACAGACAGACAGACAGACAGGAAGCAGACTACCAGACAGACAGACAGCAGAGATCTCAGTCCACATTTTACACAGCTCACTAATTATTTTGTGTTTGCTGCTGTCTGAGCTCCTCGTTATCAAAGCCTGAGTCACTCACAGAAGATGCAGCACAGACACGCAGCTGCAGTGGAGCTGAGACTGACAGTGAAAACAACTGACAGGTTCAGATGCGACGACCTCCTTCACAACAAACTCTCCAAAAACCAGAGTGCGTGGTTTAGCTTGACTTGGAATCAACAGGACCAGAAATGCTGCACCTCCTATGAACTGTAGGAAGAAAACTGGGCCACACCACATTTATCTGACTGCATTATTTATTAGTGTCTTTAAGACATTTGCTAAATCTGTGTTTTAAACTAAAGATCAACCTGCAGGACCATCTGAAAAGAGAAGGATCTCCAGAGATGACAGCAAGTGTCGTTTTAATTGGACCCAGGACCATTTAGAAAGGCGCCGAGCAGCATAGTGAATCAACCCACAGAAGCTGAAGTGTGCATGAAGGCACAGTCTTAATACACAGCTCACCTGCTTCACCTGCCACGGTGAGACCACAGAGGAGGCCCATGAACTCACGGACCAGTCAACAACACACACATCTGATCATCTGCCTGGTCCGCTTCCAATCATCATTAATGAAGCAGGTGTCCAAAATAAGCTCCGTGAAGGTTTAACAGTGAGGAGCTTTGACCACCACTGGACTGTGTTTGTTTGAATCACCTGGTTATGACTGAGTCTGGTGGAACTGGTGCCCCCTGCTGGGCTGTGTACCATCAACAACTTGTCAGGAATGTGTCACCACCACAGCCACATTCAGTAAAAGAGTCACGGTCATGACAATACGCTGAAGTTCCTGCCAGGTCTTAGAACCATCAGACGTTCATTACCACACTAAAAGATATCTGAAGCTGAAGAAGATGAATTGGGTGGCTGATTAGAAGAACAAAGGTCAAACACAGATGTAGAATGTCTGCGACTTCACAGAACAAGAGTGGTCCAAGTGTGCACAGGTACCAATTCCACAATTACCACTAACTAGACGCGTACGTCAGCTGGTCACTTGTCATAAAAGTTACAGAAACTACTTAAGCTACAAAGAAAAAATTGCTCATCAAACCTCTCAAAGCAGGAGACTGAGCGAAGCTTCTATGCTCCTATGAGTCGGCAGCAGAGGGCAGCAGATCATCGGACTCGACTCCTGTTGTCATGACGACCTGCAAACAGAGGCTCCTCCAGCATTCACACCTTAGACTAATAAAGAGAACAGACTCTCTGTTCACTGAATCTGGTGATTTGACCATTCGACCTTGTTTTAACTGTTTTCAGTTGACAAGAAACAAGTCTTTTAATGTCTGCAAGAAACTAAACAGGACAAACACGTGTGTTCTCATAGAATTACTCATATTCTCACTGCCTGTATACGTGAAACTTTAAGGTTGTTGTTCTGTTCCTTTCGTGCAGCTCTGATGAGTTTCTTGTTTTGCCTGCAGAAGTCATAATGATCCAAATACGGAGCTGGGCCACTTCCACCAGGAGAAGTTGGATCAGTAGACGTTAAGATCTTTAACTTTCAGTCAGTTCAGTCTGTCCAGACTTTAATGAACAGCTAAACATTTCAACCAGCGCGTTTTAGGAGCTGGGACCGTTGTCATGCCAGTGGGTATAACTACAGTTTGGTCCTTTATTAATCCCGGCTCTTGCTTAGTGCTCAGCAGATAAATTCAGGTCAGTATAGCACCTATGAAACCTGAAAATGTCTAATGGAGATTCTAGAGTTACACTGTCCTGCCTTGGGTCCATTTAAACTCTGTCTGGTCTCTGGGAATCTTCAGAGACTCGTGGATCCTCTACTGGACTATGTGGACGGTATCTGAGTGCATGGGATGAAACCCTGCTGCTCTTCTAACACACGAGTGTTTCGTTTGTGTGTATTTTCGTCCCAAAGCGCTGCTTGGCAGCGACTTCTCGTCTCTGACTCGACCCAGATGGCGAGGCGTTGTCCTGAGCTGGTGGGGGGGGGTGGAGGGACATCAGAGGCTCTTGGGACCATATCTAAGCTTTGTATGTGAGGTGACGCAGAGCCACTCCCTACCCAGAGACCGCGGTTAAAGCAAAGCACTTTTCACAGCGGTTGAATTTAAATAGAGGCGGCCACTAGAAACAGGGTAGGTACAGTAGAGGCTCCCCGCTACCAACAAACAGGACAAGTAGGAGTCTGGGGCCAGGGAGTGAAGCTGGACTCTGACCGGTGTCATCACACCTACAATATAACACAGCTGATTCAAAGTGATCTGATTCACCTTTTAGAGTTACTTAACCTGCTTTAGACGACGTGTACGAGCCAGAGATCCGTTCCAACCAGGACCATGGGATCCTCAGGTGGTTAAACTCTCAGACCTGAGCCTCTGAAAGGTTTCAGGGGAAAGTGGCACATGGAAAAGCTCTTAGCAGAGCACAGCGTCAGGAAGCAGGCGCTTTGTGATCTGCACCCTGAGGGAAAGCTATGAAGTCAATCAAAATGTCGAGCACTTCCTGTCCGGACCGAAGCGGCCAGAAACACAAAGAGCCGCCACGTCACAGGCCACATGAGAACAAAGCTGCTCCAGGCCAGTAGTGAAGGCAGAGTACGCCTCCCGCTGCAACGCACACCAACTTCAGACCAACTTCACCAGATTAAGCTCTGGGGGTCAGCTGGAGTCTCTTTTCTGTGTTCTTTAGGATATGGAGCAGCGCTGCATAGACAGGTTCTCATCTTGGTTTTCGTTGGCGGGTACTGGGCTGTCGTTAGGGGTGGTCTCCCCGGTGACATGTGACGAGGCCTTGATCTTCCTGGGAAAGGATGTGAGGGCATCATGAAACTGCCAACCGTGCTTTTTTCCAGAGACTCCCATCTCTGGAAAAAAGGATTTTGAATCATCAATTAAGTCCAATTCCATGGTCTGTGACAATGTCGCTACTTGGTCGCCATGACAACCTCGCCTTTTTGGACATTGACATGTCACCTGCTCACACCAGTGACTCAGCTGTGACTTTAAATTAATCTTACGGAGACGCAGAACATCCAGAGTCGTCGTTTTACAGAATGAAGACGTGTTTGTTCAGGTCGCTCCAGCTCCAGCCTCCCTCCCGCTAACAACAGGGAGACACAGAGGGAATTATTCAGCATGGGACAGACGGAGCACAGGCAGACATGGCAGCTGCAGGCAGGGGAACCATGGAACAGAGAGGCAGAGACGAGGAGCCTGCAGTCTACTGACACCTGAACCTCCTGAGGTGAGTCCAGAACCAACTGTCCAAATGTGACCGATCAACCCAACACAAAACCTGCCATTTCAAGTCCTGCTGCATCTGACCAGGGATGCCATCAGGAGGTCAAAGGTCACAGCATTTATGGGGCGGCAGTGGCTCAGAGGTAGAGCTGTCGCCCACCAATCGTAGAATCTTCGCTTCTTGGCTTCCCCAGTCATGTGCCGAAGTGCCCTTGGGCAAGACACTGAACCCCGAGCTGTCTCCACTGCGTCAGCCTAATGCCACCTTAAGGAACATGTGCAGACTACACAGTCACCACCAGCGTCCTCTCTGCCCTTCTGTTCTCACCTCCCTGCGATCGGTGCCTTTACCTGTTAATGCCAGGACACAGGACAAGGCCGGTGTCGTCTCATGGCCCAACAAGCTGTACGTCTTCAGGTGTTGTCCTGTCTGTCAGCCACCGGACCAAGCTGCGGTCCGGTGGCTGAGGCTGCCTGGAATCAACACAGCCGAGCTCATCCATCAGCAGCATAGTGGAACCTGACGCGGTGTGTTGCTGGGTGTGACGTCAAGAGGCTCATCTTCTGGATAAACAGCTGGTTTCCCTCAGCAGACGGTTCCCGAGTTTCCACTGACGCCTTTAGGATTCACAACTTCAACTGACGCCAACACCTGCTGAGTTTACGGTAACAACAGTCCCAGTAGGTGGAAACGGCCCGAGCGGAGGCTGGAACCAAGACAACCAGGACTCAGGTCGTCTGTTGCTCCACCAGAGACGTGACTTTTGACCGTTGGGGACATTCTTCCGTCTTATATTTATATTCTTTCACACACGCAGGTCATCAGTTCATCCCACTCAAACCCATAAGACCAGTCAACACCTGTGTGACTGTGTTGAACACAAGTAGCTGCAGCTTCCCAGACGACTGTGAGCAGCGAGGGCTGGAGCTTAGGGAGCGAGGCTGACATTCGTTCCCGTGGCATTTGTTCCGGCGCCGCACTCAGGACGGGTCACAGCTTTATGACTCACAACTAAGTGGAACCAGGGCGCGGAACCAACAGTCCAATTGTGGAACGCGTACTTTCCAGACCACAGGGCAGCCACTGCGGGCCGGTGAATCCTACAGAACCTGGTTCACAGCGGTCCTGAAGAACGAACCAGAGCCAAGTGGCCTCTTCAGACCCGGACGCCTCCATCATCCCACAGAACCCAAACCGCTGCAGCCTGGATGAAGGCACAAGGTCAGCGGTTCGAGACCCAAAGGACCCGACATCCCTCGTGAACGCCGACACATCGATTCCTTCCACCTCACAACCAGAGATCAGATCATGAGCTGCAAACAACGTTCTACTGGAACCAGAACAATCAGCTCCTAATTAGCCTGATCTGTCAGCACATGAAGACAACTCTTACTTCGGTGACGTCATCAACACGTCTCCATTTACCTCCAGGGGCTTTTCCGCTAACTGCCATTAAAACGTGCCGCTGGTCGGAAAACGCCCACGTGACCAAACCGCTCATTAAACCGGCACCAGCGTGATCCAGTAAACGTCCGTTAGACCCGTCAGTCAGCGCACATCAAGTTCGTTTGCCACCACCCGAACCGATCATAAACCCGACTCGCACCGACACACAATCGTCTGTCCAGTTTAAAAACTACAGTTTTGTGGGTCGGTACCTTTGTCGTGACAATGCAGATGCAGTCCATGGTTCCGATCCGTCATCTGGTCCCGGGACATCTGCATCTCCCGCTGGCCGAGCTCCAGACGCACGTACACGCCGACCACGGAGCGAGTGCCCCGCGGACAGACACCTGCCGCCGCCCCCGGTCCCCCTCCACCGGTACCCGGAGCTCCGCGGGAGCGCCAGCTCGGGCTGCCTTCACGCTCCGTGGGAAACCTCAGCTCTGTTACTACAACCACGCTTTAACCCAGAGCACTAATCACGAAAGGAGGAGAAAGACACGCGACACAACCACTGCTGCGTCCTGACCCATCAACCTCTTTTGTTCGCTTTTCAGTTCTGTTGTACGCTAATGTTAAAAAAAAGCGACTACTCTTCTGTAGGTTCATGAAGGCAACACTGTACATTATGCCTGTACATTAGGACATTTTAAGAAACAAATGTAAAGCTGAAACTATCTACATAGGGAGAACAACAAAGAGAGATTAGCTCTTAGAGTTTGAGACTTTTGAAATATTACTTTAGAACATTCAGAATAAAATAGAAAAATTGTCTAATTAAGAATCCACTTCAAATTGAGCTTCATTGAAATGACCTAATTGAATCGGTTATTAAAATAGACAACGTCCATTCAGTGCAGCTATAGCGTCTGTCTGCTCATTACGCTCCAATGGCTGGATAGTAGCTACAGGACAGTGGAGGCGATCCAGACCAGCTCAGCCCAAACACACCTGAACGCATCACGGCACCATTAACACACACCAACGGCTCCTTCTGACACGTATGACTCGAGCAGGAGGAGGAGGCTGCGTGGGTGACACACAAGTGTGAATATTTTGCAGTGGCGTGAGCCGGTCACGTGCCGTCATCATCATGTGTTACGGGCTCTACACAGACAGACTCAGAGCTTCATCCCTGTAGAGTTAAACACACATCCAGGCATCATGTGTCATAGTTATTAAACATTGGTTGGAGGTACAACGCCACAGTTCCCATGTAACGGAGCGGAGTAGACTGTAAAGGTTGCGAGAACGACTGGCGCCACGGTTGATGTATGTGTGTAACTTCCTGGTTCTGCTTTGCCTGTTGTCCTCAATTGTGTAAACAAATAAATTCAAATTTCAAGTCTGGGACCAATTGAAAAGCTTTTTAAAGATGGATGAGATGCAACACATAAAACCAACAGTAATTAATCTGGATTATTATTCTACTCTAGAGTTCTCTTCAGCCTCCAGGCGACCGTGCGATTTCAGCTCACCCACATCAGAGGGAAGGTGCAGTTAGATGGATCAACATGCTAACAAACAGATTTCCAAAGGAACGTTTTGCTGTGATCGGCTCAGATGTTACCGTGAACATGTGTGAAGAACAGTCAAACACTTGGCTCCACTTCACAGTCCACAGAACTTAAAATACGAACTGAATGACTGATGTGTTGACAGCAGACGACATGAAAACACAGGAGCCCGAAGAGTCGACCGGAACCTGCACAGAAATGCACACAGCCACCACCATGAGGCCCTGAACCGCGGTACAGCTCCAGCATGCAGACAATGTGGACGTGGCTCTGAGGACGGGAGATGTACTGTTCAGAGCCCACAACAAATGAATGAAGCACATGAACCATGGCCCTCGGCACAGTCTGCCCCAACATGTCGCTGTGTCCTCTCTTAGCTGGAGTCAACAGTCAGAGAGGAAACCAGAGAAGCCACAGACGTAGAGCAGTGCTGGGTGGACTGGGCTTGTTGCTGGAGGATGAAGCTCGGTAAAGACACATGACGGACGAGTCGCCTTTTACAAGGCTCTGCTTCTTCTCTGGTTTCACACTCGGACTAAGCTACAGCAACATGTTGAGGCAGGGAGGGCGAGCCGGACCCAACCCTGGACCCAGACCCCCCCTTCAATGGTCCCAACACACGAGGACTGGATGGGACATGCGGCAAAGGTGGACCACACCGACACCCCTCCCACCAACGGCAGGCGTCTGGTACTTACTTGTCCGTCGTGGCCTGGCGAGCGATTGGCCTTCGCCAACACGTGTAGGATTTCGTTTAGGAGAGGGGAGTCCTACGAGGGACGACGTGTGTTTACAGTCAAGGAAGAGGAAAGAGAGAAGCATTCAATGCAAACAACACACGCAGGTCACAAAGTGCATCAGCGGCAGCTGCTCTGGTGAAAAGTGAAACGCAGGTTGACAGGTGGTGTTACACAGACACTCCCCGTCCTGCTCCGCTGAGCCTCCCTGAATCTTTCCTCCTGGCTCCGAGAAGGACAAACCTACACAGTTATTAAAAGTACCAGACCTAGTAAAGACGACGTCCAACAACCAGACGCCGACTCTGATCGTGATCTGGTTGTAGAGGGAGAGACACGGAGAAGACGTGAAGAGAGCCTGACGGTTTCTGTCCGGCCCAGTTGGTGCCTGTGTTCACATGGGTCTCAGTAACCAGGGAGTGACTCTTTATCCACAACCCCAAACAAAAGGCCACAAATCTGCGGCAAAGCAAACGCTCTTAAAACGTCCTCGGTTTGATAAACGCATGTCTGAGAAGAACGTCCACTTCACAGCATCAAAACGACATCACGGTGCAGGAAACACGTTCTCCGATGTTAAACTCGGTTTTGTTTTTTACTGTCCTTGTGTCGACTGGACGGAACCTTTAACTTTGCCCACGTTGCTTGGTGTGAATACTACGACCAGAGTAAATGAACTGCACTGATGAAGTCAACAACACAAACGCTGCTCTCACAGCAGGAAGAAGCTCAAAAAAGCCAAACCGAAACTGAAACCTCCCAAACAACGCTTCCCTTCGAACAGCTGTTTACCTGCTGTTTGATACCAAGAGAAAGTAACATTATTTTCCAGTTTGTGTTTAATCCCATAAACGGCTCTGAAAACGTGGTATTAGAGATGAATGGAGTGAGACATGCGTCATCCCAGACAGAGCGTTTCCACACGGTGACACGGTTTAAAGTCCATGTGTAGCTGTAAAGTGTGTTCAGTGTTACTTCCAGCGTCTCTCTATTAGCTGTGTTTTACCTGTGGCATATATTTTCCTTATGCATCAGTACTTCAAGGCATTTCAGACCCGACACAATAACCAGAAACGCCCTCATTAACGTTCCTGTTCATTATTTCAGCTGAGCTTGACGACTTAAAGTTTACTGATGAGGGGAAAGAGCTGCTCTTCATTTCATTACTTGAAGCTCTCATAACCACCTACTAGGCAGTTAACGAACGGAGACCAGCTCAAACAGGAACCGATCCCCTGGACTCAGGTGAGTCTCAAGCCTGATCCTTCAGTCATCGCCACCTAGCGCAGGTCAGCTGATCCGACAGTGAAGCACCTTCATCCTGCAACGTTTACAGCCGTTTGATCTATTTTGAATGTTTTCTATTTTTACTTCAAGCTGCTACTAGAACCAACATAAAAAGCACTAATCTATCTAACCATCTAATATTGAGGAATCTCAAAAACTCTGGGGATTACAACCCATTAACTTCTGTTCAGACCCAAATCACCTGGACCGGATCACGACCCGTTTCGCTAAACGCCAGCAGATCCAGACCGTGGTGCTGCTCTTACCTCGATGCTGGTGCTAAGGCTGGGCAGCGTGTCCGAGGTCACCGTTGTGCTTGGAAGGCTGGAGAAGTCCCACAGGTTGACGGGCGCCGCGGGGTCCGACCCCTTGGAAGACTCCGCCCATCTCTGACTGTCCAATAAGGTCACTTCGTAAAATTCCTGGATATCTGAGACAACACAGGACCAGAAATCAGTTCAGGTTAAAGGTCTCAACAGGGTCACTGCCAGCTTTTAACTCCACCAGGCAGGCGATGCTCGCTGTTCTCCAGGTTGAGCTGGGGGAAAGTCTGTGTCACAACCAGCAAGGCAATGAAGGATCTGAATTGGTATCTGTGCTAATGATCGTGTGCTTCATGAACCAGCCTGGGACTGATTTGGAGCCTGTGCCTACACTGTGTTTAAATGAGGTCCACATCATAAAAACTCGTCTATTTTTAAACTGTGAGGACAGCTCACGGACAGCAGAGAGAGAATACCCCCAGCTTTCTGCGGGTCTGACGGCAGCTGACCACCAAAGAGCAGTTACAGCAGAAGCTGAGTCGACGTGGACGACGACGTAACACTGGACGTGGTGAAACTAAACTCTACAGCTGAAGGATTGTGACCCTCGCTTCGGTGCCATGTGAAGCAGACGCTGACTTTACTCTAATCTCGCTGAACTCTGACCTCTGTAACTGGTCAAAAGGGTCAGTTCACAGAGTCAACATGTATATACAGACACAGAGGATCAGACCTGTATCACACAAAGCTTCAAACAAACCGTCTGAAGACTGAAAAGGCTCCAAATAAAAACTGAATCTGACGAAGTGGATATAAAAATAGCAGCTCTCTTCAGATCAACCCAGTTAATTCTGTGTTTTGGACTCTGCTGCAGCCTGAGATGCCTCCACCGTGACTTGTGTCCCCTAAATATGCCTGGAGACCTTTGACCTCATGTCCAGTGTCAGACTCTGTAAACCAGAGTGTGAAGCAGCAGCGTCTGTAGTAAATGGATTACGGCGAGGTGCAGGTTAGTCTGGCTTAGTCTGAACGGGTCTGGAGGGACTAAGAGGCCAGTTCGTCACAGCAGGGTCACGGCGTCGAAGCCGGTTCAACCCCGAGGAGGAGCTACAGGTCAGCAGCAAGTGCCATTTAAATGTGGTAGACAGAGTTTAAGAAGCAGCACAAGCACGAAAGCAAACGGTGGATTCTTAGTAGACCTCACACGGTTTTAAATACCAACAGGTCTGTGAGACACATGGCAAGCTGAGCTGCCTTGCGTTTCTACGTCATCTATACAGGGTTGACCCTGACGCTTCCAGACTCGGTCCGTGTTGCACTCGTCTTTCCAAGCAGTTGCTTCCGGTCATTACATAAAACCACACTTTATATTTGCAGCTGACAGTAAAATGAAACTTGGAGAAGGTTTAAACCTTAAACTGGCCTCACCAGCCATTAAACGAACTGTTCAGGAGTCGTTAGTGTGACTGTCCTCAGGGGACGACCTCAAACAAAGCCTGGCTGCATGGGTTGGTATAGAAAACCTCACCCTATGAATTAGGCAGTAGACTGAGCAGATGCCAGTCTCTCACTGCCTCCCATGACCAACAAACACCACCCAAAGAAATAAAAGGCACAAAGTGCAGCCAGACACCAGAACCACAAAGAAGGAGGAGGCAACAATCAGACGTGGACCCAGTGAACAGCTGACACGTGCCACTATGGAGGAGTAACTACAGGAGGCACGTAAACCAATGGAATGACACAACACGTTTATATGAAGCAGACCCCAGTCACTGAAATGAAACTGGCAACTGTGATCTCATTAACCATTTACTGTCCGTCTGACACCAGAGCATCCGTTGTCTAATAACACACCAAACCTTCAGTATGAGGGTCAGAAGCAGTCGGTCGACAAAACGTCCACGTTATCCACTAATCTCCTGCTACTAGGCCCAAGATGGACTCTCAGCAGATCTCTAGTCTAACCGTTATCTCATCAGGACATCAGAACCATGACGACGACAAGACTCATCGAACAAAAACACTTCTTAACAGCAGACCAAGTTTGGACCTTTCAGATCAAAAGTCTGAGCTGGTGCAGTTTAGACTTCCAGCAATTAGCAGAATAAAATGTTTACAGCCACAAACCGAACATTGATTAATTAAATTAAACGACAGAAAACCATCTGTTTGGGAGGAATCAGGCCAAGCTCAACTGAAAGAATGGAGGAAAAGCAGCAAGTGCAGCACACAGCTCTGCCATCAGTAAACCAGCAGCAGTGATTAAGGCCCGGGGTAATCGTCATGTCCACAGAGGGATTACACGGCGCTCGGCCTGCTGCAGACATCTTTTTTGGGGGTTGGTAGATTGAAAACCGAACCGAATCTATTTTTCATCAGTGGCTGTCAGATGCTAGGACGTCAGGGCGAGCGTGCCATACACACCAGGTCACAGCGAGGAACACGGCGAGTGTTGCGTTGGCACCTCGCTACCAAAACAGCTATGAACCACCGAATCTGGAGCCCAGTCAAACTGACCCGCCCTGAACAAGGGAGCAGGGTGGACCAACAGCTGACGCCCACAAAAACTAATTCTGCACGTTAGTGTGGTGAAACTGTAAGAAACGGTTCACGGTGTTTGTCCAGTGACGGACGCATATGAAGTGTTGATCCTAGCTCTGCATCCCTGACGCTCCACGGCTTTGAACCCCTGGAGCTTAGGGTCATCCAAACCTACCATCATCCTGTGTGTTCAACAAAGATTCACGAGTTTCATCATCTGAGAATCATTCACTGTTTATATTTGTCACATTGGATGACCAGGACACAGTAAACATCATCAGAGCCTCAGCATTTGTTTGGTGACTGACTGCAGCTCGGATCATTTCCCGAACCACCGGCTGTCACAACCTCAAAGCAGAAGCCCAACGTTCCCACGTTCAACAGTTTGCAAAACAGATGCACACGATTAATTAAAATGAGCAGCTCATGAAAGCTGTAGGTCCGTAGGCTCAGGTTTGCAGTAGCAGGCTGGTTCTGGTTCAGTTACTCTGAAGCGAATCTGGTTTGATCTGGTCTGCTCTGAAAGGAAGTGATCAGCTGAGCCAGGATGAGCCGGTAGGTGGAGGAGAGCAGCCGAGGAGAGTGTGAGGGTTACAAACGCCTGCTGTTGATGTGCATGAACATGTGGGAAACAGTTTAACAACTGACAACGCGAGGCCGAGTCTCTGCAGAAGATGCCGAGCTACAGCCAAACGGGTGGAGACGTGCCAGTCACGCAGTCCTGGGAAAGACAAACAGACCGGAGCACATTCCTGCTGCTCGCGTCTGTTCAGCCTGCAGCAGCGGGTCCCGTTAGCTGGCAGCGCCTCCCAAGCTGAGCTGAACCCTGCAGCGCTACTTCTGCTTCTTCACACCGACAGACCGGTTCCATCGCTTTCACAGTTCACTTCAGCTTCACACGTTCGTTGTTGTGCAACAATCTGAATGAAGGAATTATCCTGTAAAACAAACATTTGTGTCTGAAGCTGCACCAAAGGATCATCTCTCATCACAGACGCCCAGAATCAAATCACGACTCTCATAGAAACAGACGAAAAATCAAATGAATCCCAAATGGTTTGTCAGAATACGTGAGGGCAGCAGGTTCTTGTTTTGAAACACCACAGCTTTGTAAAGCTGATCTTTTGGACCTCGCTGAAATATAGAGGGTCTAAACTGCAGCAGCAGCAGTAACTTGAGCAACTTCCATGTGAGACCAGCTCGTAGCTTTGAGGGCTGCAAGTCACAACACGCGGCTCTAATAATAATGTTGGATAAGCTGCTGAGTTGTGATCTTTCGGTTCTGCTTCACATTCAGCTCTGACATTTCCACAGTGACGTCCTGGAAAAGAACCAAAAATGGAGCAATGAAACATGACGCCAGCTTAGTCTGAGACCAACAAACCTCTACATTAAACTCAGCCCAACTTGACACCAGGTCAGCTTCTTCTTCACAGCTCAGGCTCTGCCAGATGCTACTGCTCTCAGCCACAACAGACTTTATGACCTCTCGCCACGTTGTGACGCCGCCACACAACAAACACACGACTAAGGCGGCTGTGCAAAAGGAGGAGACATTTATAAACACACGCCACAGACGTGTGACTGGCTCACACACAAAGCAGAGGTTGGATCAAAGATCCTAGAATAGGCCTGAAGGCTGTAATAAGGCTTTCCCACTCCGAGCGCCAGTCACAGCACTGGGACCGGTTTGTAGCTCTGACTAACAGAGCCGCCTGGCTCTGTAACACACGTATCCAGCTCCATTGTGACGCATCAGTGTCTCCCTCATCACATCTCCTCTGAAACAACAGCAGCTCTGTGAACCCATCACATGCTACAAGCTCCTTTTGTGCGTCTGAATCGCTTCTAGACAAACTAACTGTTATTGTTATGTGCAGCCAACGATCACTACACTGAGCTAAGTGAGTAGCGGTAGCGTTCAGCAGCAGTGATCTAGGCACATATGACAAACACTAACCGAGTGAAGTCACAACGGCAGTCAGTCAACTTGATGGGGGGTCGTACCTATGAGCGCCTGGAACAGGTTGCTCTGGAAGATGTCGATAACTCTCTGGATGGAGCGTCGCAGCTGCCGGTCCTCAGCGTGGCTCAGCTTGGCCCGGTACTCCTCCAGCAGCAGCAGGGCCCGCTGTGCATCTGGATGACAGGAGGAGGAAGCAGAGGTGAGTCGAGGACAGGAAGCGACGTGTTGTAACGAACACGGATTGACGCGCAGACCCTCTGCTGTCTGCAGATATAATCCGCCCTGGATGTCTGCAGATATCAGACAGGTAAATAATACTTTAAAGTCCACGTAGGAAAAGATTTAGCCTGAGCAGGTATTAAGAGAAAGAGAAACGTGGGAAGGAGGATTTCAGACAGACACATAAAACATAAACAGGCCCAGAGAGAAGCACCAGAGCTGGTTAGAGTTTCCAAGGCCCACAACCTGCAGCTGTGCCACTCAACAAACTACATAAGATGTGAAATGCAAATAACTGAGAGCCAGCAAAAGCATTTGACTTTTACAAGGCTGGAGGAGTTGAAAGGTTAAAGCCCTGGACGACATCAGTTTGCTCATGAGCCGTCAGACAAACGGGAAAGAGCTTCACAGACAAACAACCATTTGGTAAAATTAAGAACTTTACCTTTAAACACACTGACTGAACAAAAATAGTGAAAGACAAACTGTTGACGATTGTGGAGAATAAAACCATTTAAAAAGTGGAAAACGTGACAAACAGCCAACAAGGCAGAAACAAAGCAGAGATTAATAGAATTAAAGTTTTCACTGTGTTAAAGTAGATTCTTCAACTGTAACTACAATAACACTGGTAACTACGGTAACTAGAGTAATTCCAGTAACTACGGTAACTAGAATAACTCCGGTAACTACGGTAACTAGAATACCTCCAGTAACTACAATAACTAGAGTAACTACAATAACTAGAATGATTCCAGTAACTACAATAACTAGAATACCTCCAGTAACTACAATAACTAGAGTAACTACAATAACTAGAATGATTCCAGTAACTACAATAACTCCAGTAACTACAATAACTAGAGTAACTCCAGTAACTACAATAACTAGAGTAACTACAATAACTAGAATAACTCCAGTAACTATAATAACTAGAATAACTCCAGTAACTATAATAACTAGAGTAACTATAATAACTAGAATAACTCCAGTAACTACAACAACTAGAGTAACTACAATAACTAGAGTAACTACAATAACTAGAGTAACTACAATAACTACAATAACTACAATAACTAGAGTAACTACAATAACTAGAATAACTCCAGTAACAACAATAACTAGAGTAACTACAATAACTAGAATGATTCCAGTAACTACAATAACTAGAGTAACTAGAATAACTCCAGTAACAACAATAACTAGAGTAACTACAATAACTAGAATGATTCCAGTAACTACAATAACTAGAGTAACTACAATAACTAGAGTAACTCCAGTAACTACAACAACTAGAGTAACTACAATAACTAGAATGATTCCAGTAACTACAATAACTAGAATAACTCCAGTAACTACAATAACTAGAATAACTCCAGTAACTAGAATGATTCCAGTAACTAGAATGATTCCAGTAACTACAATAACTAGAGTAACTACAATAACTCCAGTAACTAGAATAAGTAGAGTAACTCCAGTAACTACAATAACTAGAATAACTCCAGTAACTACAATAACTAGAGTAACTCCAGTAACTAGAATAACTCCAGTAACTACAATAACTAGAGTAACTCCAGTAACTACAATAACTAGAATAACTCAAGTAACTACAATAACTAGAATAACTCCAGTAACTATAATAACTAGAATAACTCCAGTAACAACAATAACTAGAATAACTCCAGTAACTATAATAACTAGAATAACTCCAGTAACTATAATAACTAGAATAACTCCAGTAACAACAATAACTAGAGTAACTAGAATAACTAGAATAACTCCAGTAACTATAATAACTAGAATAACTCCAGTAACTATAATAACTAGAATAACTCCAGTAACTACAATAACTAGAGTAACTAGAATAACTAGAATAACTCCAGTAACTATAATAACTAGAATAACTCCAGTAACTACAATAACTAGAATAACTCCAGTAACTACAATAACTAGAGTAACTACAATAACTAGAATACCTCCAGTAACTACAATAACTAGAGTAACTAGAATAACTAGAATAACTCCAGTAACTATAATAACTAGAATAACTCCAGTAACAACAATAACTAGAATAACTCCAGTAACAACAATAACTAGAGTAACTAGAATAACTAGAATAACTCCAGTAACTATAATAACTAGAATAACTCCAGTAACAACAATAACTAGAGTAACTAGAATAACTAGAATAACTCCAGTAACTACAATAACTAGAGTAACTATAATAACTAGAATAACTCCAGTAACTACAACAACTAGAGTAACTACAATAACTAGAGTAACTACAATAACTAGAGTAACTAGAATAACTCCAGTAACTACAATAACTAGAGTAACTAGAGTAACTAGAGTAACTCGTAGGTTACGTGTAACGCGGTGTTTGTGTTCCAGTAGAAGTAACGTCTTTCTCTCTAACGTCTTTCAGTAAATGTTCTGCATCTCTGGCTGATAAACAAACACTTAAACCTTTTCATATTTAAGCATTTTAACGTGTTGTGGTTCTGATGAATCCACTTCCCTTCTACTTGCGTGTAACTCAGTATTTGAGTCACTTGTTTCTTTTAGTCGCTCTCCTCCAGACAAGCGGTCCCACATTTAACTTGGTTAGCAGCGGATGCTAGCCGGCTAGCCCTTCTTCTACTCACTTTACCTGCCCGGCCCGGCCCGGCCCGGCCCAGAGAGGCCGAGCGGAGCCGCTTCGTGTCCCGGTTTGTGTATGTAGAACTTTTGCTTCCCTTCTCAAGGCTGCAGCCGGACTTCCCGCAGCCGCTAGCCGCGCTAGCTTCAAGTGAGAGCGGCTTACCTTTCTTTCTGACTGGCATGGCTGGGTCGGGTCTGGTCTGGTCTGGACTGGTCCGGCTCGTCTCGGCGCTAGTTGTGCGTTAGCCACACGCACACTGTCCCCACTCAGGTCGGCTCTTATCGACCTGCTCCGTCTGTCAAAGCCCGCTGTCAGCGCTACGATCTGGGCTGGAGGAGAAAATCCGTCCACGACGACACCAAGTTCCCTCCGAGCCCAGCAGCCTCCAAAGTCCCGGTCCGGAGCAAACCGCCCCGTCCAGAGACACCGGCTCCCCAGCAAAACGCACACGAGACCCGCCTGAGTCAAATCCCAGAAGCCCCGCAGAGCGCCGGTCGTTCACCGACTCTCCGAGCTGCTCCTCCCGTCGCAGAGGCTCCTGCCCCGGCGTGATCCGCGACACTCGACTGGGGCGAAAGTGGAAACGCAGCTCTCGCCAAAGTGCCCGTAAAAAACGCTGCGTTTCCGGCCAGACTCAGCGCCCCGGGCGGTGCGGACACGCGCTGCCGCCGCTGCAGCTGTGGCGGGGACAAAGTTCCAGGCTGGCGGAGCCTCAACTCCACAGCTGCCGCCTCCCGGAGCCTGCGCTCTGCTGCGGGTCAAACTTGCCGAGAGTCGAGCCTCCTTCTCCGCCGCCGCTTCTCCGGCGTCTCCTCTCTTGTTTTTCCTCCCTCTCCTCCTGCTCCTTCTTCTCCACCTCCCCAGGTTTACAAATTCCAAACTTTCCTCCAAAATGGCGTCTCACGGAGCTGGAGCGTGAACCATGTGACTTCCAGAAGCCTCCTCGTCCAACCTGGCGCCCAATCAGACGCCTCACCTACAGGGACCGAGGAGGAGGATGGAGGGAGGGAAAGTTTGGGAAGAGAAGGAGAAAGTGAAAGAGGAGGAAGATGGAGGGAAGCAAAGAGGAAGATGGAGAGAGGGAAGGTTTGGGAAGAGAAGGAGAAAGTGAAAGAGGAGGAAGATGGAGAGAGGGAAGGTTTGGGAAGAGAAGGAGAAAGTGAAAGAGGAGGAAGATGGAGAGAGGGAAGGTTTGGGAAGAGAAGGAGAAAGTGAAAGAGGAGGAAGATGAAGGGAAGCAAAGAGGAAGATGGAGATGGAGAGAACGAGGCTGCAGAGCCAGTACTGACGGCCTGAAAAGCCCAGCACAGCCCAGCAGGATGAAGCGTGACTGTGTCCTTGTAACGTGTGAGAACCAATGTTCTGACTGGATGTCGGCGTTGAAACCTTCTGGTTTGTGGCTGTTTAATTCACGCCAGACCTTGGTTCCTTTGAAGATGCTGCTGGGGTCAAAGGTCAGCCGGTGCAAGCACAAATCCATCCTTTGTTCACGCCGGACACCAAACGCGCTCCCGCTTTGTGCTGATGCGAACGGCTCGGCGCCCTGGCCCAGATTAAAGCGAGCGGTTCCGCTGAAAGGAGGAGGCCTTTATTTTTAGACGCTCATGTTTAATGAACGGCCCACAGCGCGGCTCACATCACTCGAATTACGGAGGAGAAGTTGAGCTGCTCAGCTCTCAGGCCGTCGCCTCCTCGCTCAGATGGACGGGAGGAGATAAACGGAATCAAGACCCAGAAATATCTGTGAATGAAACCTACAGGTTCTGGTGGTTCGGTGTCATTTGCACCCTGTTGCTCCCACTGGATCAAGCCACCATCATCAGTGTGTGCGTTCAAACAGATTGGAGGAGCTGTTCATATGGCGGCATCCGTTGCCGTTGGATACCGCCAGGGAGGCGACGCTTACCTGCTTACATCCCACCAGCACAGGAGCTGTGTGAATGAACCTCATCTGAGCTGGAAACACCAGCAGCAGGAGGGGGTTCTAAACGGGACTGAATCAGAACAACCTGTTCATCTGTTGGGTTTCCCGAAGCTCCAGAACCAGGTACAGCGCTTGAGGCGGCAGACGCAGTGATTTCTCTCTGGAGTCAGAGCGGAGCCATGAACGCTCTGCGTGTCGCTGCCAAAGTCCAGATTTATGCCAAGATTAATTATGAGCATGTTGTCCAGGATGAAAACGGACACGACATGTGCAGTAATCACAGCTCAGCGTCAGCGAGGATGCAGATGGACCATAAATCCTGGCCCTGCCGGCTCGGCGAGGTCGAGGACGAGCACCAGCCAAACTGGAACCGGTAGGAGGTGGATGAGCACATCATTTAAAACGCCCTGAATTTAAGAAGCACCTTATAGACACACGCAGCTCTGCACCACCTCAGTCTGTGGATGCTGGGGACCAGGACCGTTTAGCTGATAAAAGCGTCAGCAGGTCTGACCGGATTCACAGCACAGGCTGGAACTGCAGCGCTAGGAACTAGCTCTGTGGGCGTAAAAGGCTCTGCTTTGTGAAATGGGGCTTCACGGCTTCACCTGTTGTTCTAAAGGCCTCATCAGAACGAACTCTGAGCCGCTTTCATTCCCACTGTCCTCCACCTTCACTTGGCAGGTGCCCCCCCCCGGAACACGGGTGGTCACTAAGAACACGCTGACACATCTGGCACGTTGAGACGTGAGCGTTGCTGTAGGTTTTCTAAGGTCTTTCACTGGGAGCCGTTCTATTACCGTATCGTTTTTCAAAACAAGGCTGAGTCCTCGTCGTCCCTTCACTCGCTCACGGCCTTTACAGTATGTGTGATTCTTAGTGTAAGCGATCCGTCGTGTCTCTGTTTCAGGTCAGTGCTGTTTCAGGTGCTATTAGCACCAATGTAAATAGTTCAATAAACGCGTGAGCAGAAAAGCCTTGGTTCCGTCCCTTCCTTCCTCAGCTGGACCTGTTCCTGAAAGTTGAGTCTTGGCAACTGGACTTTTTCAGTAGAAACGTTCTCCACCATCCAGGATCTTCTTCAGCCTGAGGAAAGTTGGTTGGTTGGTTGGTTGGAGACCCCACATTTATCCTCCACTTAGGTTTCACTTCACATGAGTTCAGTCCATTGTTAATCAGTAACTTTGTGATGGTTAGATGTGGTCTGTTAAACAGCTGCAGCTTGGACTCAGCTGCTGCTTCTCATCCTGGCCGACATGCAGCAGATCAATCCAGGGTGAGTTTAGTAGAACAGGTCAAGGCAGGTTTGAAGGACCCTGGATTTATTTTATCTGCTTTAGTCCCCTCGGTTGTTCTTGCTTTATTTTCTGAAGCGTATATGAATCTAAGTATCAAAAGTATTTGGTATTTTAACTATTGTTGTTCTGTTTATTCAAGTAAACCAGGGATGTTAAATGGCAGAAGGAAAGTTGATGCCAGTGATGCATAACAAGTTTTCCTACGTAGAAATAAGATAGATTAAAAGTGGGATGAACATTTTTAATGCGGACGTTGCAGTTATGGTCCATTTGTGGGAATTCTTACCAGGGACGAGTGCGTCTTGGCGACCGGTCCATCGTTCAGTTCAGTGGTGTCAACCGACACCAAGCCTCACACGAAAGCTTTCCCACCAGCACTGCACCAGAGCAGGGTCAGGCGGTGTGCTTAACGCGGGCAGGTGATCTCTTTAACGGGAAGCTGGTGCGACGGGGAGTACAGATGACATCTGTAGGTAAAGCCTCACCCAGACATCTGAGGACCAGCTCCAACATTTCATCCCAGCAGTATCTGACTTCACTCCGTTATAGCAGAAAACTGCAACCGCGAGTTTAGTCTCAAACTAATTGTTTTAAAATGAAATGGAGATAATGCAGTGACTTCAGATCCTCTCATTTGTGGGTAGAGCCCACCTGAGGTGAGGTGACCGGACGTTCAGCCGAGGCTGTGGCCTCTGCACCACGTTCCCACGCTCTGATAAAGAAGCGGTGAATCACAGGAGCTCGGCTCCCGGGTGTAATACAGGGACTGAAGGCTCAAAGCCCTGAAACCACACATCCTTCATTGTGAAGAGAGAGAAAACCAGTCGTAGCGCGTTGTCCACATGTAGAATCTACCTGATGCCCCTTCTTCAGCGATGGGACGTGTCGCAGTGATTGATTTACATGGTCTGTATTACATTGCTGTTGCAAACACTGTTGTGCAGCTACAGTAGGGAGGAGAGTTTATGTTCTCAGAGGAACAATTCAAAGCTGAACGTAGTCTCTGCCAGGACGGGACCTGGCCCAACTCTGCTCTATTAATCTGACCACAGACGTCATCACGTCCAACCAGGGCTGACGCATGCGGACTCAGAGCCTTTAACCCAACACGGCTCCTCTCAACAGATCTAGTCACAGCATTCAACCAGAAGGATTCTGTCTGCACCAGCGTCCCCGTAGAAACTACACTACACCAGACTGCGTCCTCCCGTCCTGGACCAGACACTCGGTAGAAGATGAATGAAGGTCCAAATATTTTACCACCGTTCACAAGCACCTTAACAGCAGCTTGTAGCTCAGCGTTTGGATCCACAGGGTCAGATTTGAAATGACTGTCACCTGTGATGAACAACCTTCTGGAAGCCTGGTGAACAGGACACAGTTAATAATACTACTGCTGATAATAAGGGACAGGAAGCAGCTACATTCAACTGGTTTTCAACGGGTCCAAACACACAGATTACCAACAGCAACAGAGCACCACTGTGTGACCTCTGACCTCCGGTAGCGTCAGTGAATCGCTGCCACGCGGTGTCTGAGCAGCATCTGCCTCCAGGCGCTGACACCGCTGTGCCTGTAAATGTGTTGAATCGTTCACATCCAGGTAGTTTATTAGGGAGCCAAAGGGCAAAGAGCTGCTCAGACCACAGCAGCGCTGGAAGCAGCGAGGACAAAGGAGCCTGTGCTGCACATTAGGGACGTTTATGTCCAACATAAAGCTGGTAACAGTAACAGGCAACGCTGGTCCCAGCCGGACAGACCGACTGGGCCCGATCCCGACCCTCGACCACATCAGACCCTGCAGGCAGTGATTCATCGGTGGAGCCTCATTCCCATCGTTAACCGTGCTGCGTTTCTAAAGTACCAGAGTAATACTAGTGAGGTCAGCTTTTAAGTATTGGTCGTTTCCTGTCATGACATGTTGACCTTTGACCTCCGAGAGCAGCTCAGTGGCCACGGGTCTGTCACATCCGCTGTAGAGGAACAGTGGCCCAGAGCCGGTTCTGCTGCAGGGTTCTTCCTGTCCTGGGTATTCTATGTGATTCTAAGTTGTTGGACCGAACTGACCGTCGCTGTGAATTGGATCTATATAAATGTCTTACAATCTGTCTTTATCTGTACCTTTACCACTGACAGCGACGTTTGCTGTCAGTAGATGGCGCCATCTAGTGGTCACGCAGTAGAGCTACCAGGCTGACCCCAGACCTGCCCGGAGACCGATCATGGACCACATGACCTTAAAAACAGGGAGGTTCGTATTAAGAGCTGAGTCAGGCGTCCTCGTCCTGACCTGGTCTAAGGACGTGCAGCGATGGGCTGAACGCAGTAACATCCTCACCTGGGTAGCCATGGTTACGACGGATGCTGTCTCCCCCTGGTGGCTCAGACCACACACCAGCTTTTGCTGGGCCCCTGGTTCCTGGTTCCCAGGTGATTGGACCTCTGGGTTCTGCAGGGACGGGAGTGGGTCAGACAGTGGACGCGGGTGGAGTCGACTCCCAAAGCACAGAGCAACTGAGATACTGCTAATTACTGTTATCTGGACCGGAGCTGGACTGATGAGGCCGCTCAGGAGTCTCTGACCATTACCCCGACCTCAACTGGACCAGAACCAGACGCACTGATTCAGACTAAAGTGATTTGTCTGCTGCTGTTTCCTGCTGGTTCAGGTCTGAAGACAAACCCAGGACGATACCGGCAGCGGTTTATAAAATACCAACACACAGGGAGTCAGAGCAGCAGCACAGGGTCCAAATGTTAACACGTTCAGCAGTAGCTCGACGACCTCTGACCCCGTACAAAGGGGCTTAGCTGCTAACCAGCTTAGCTGCTAACCAGGCTAACACACTAAAACACAGTGAAACAGGATGACACAACATACCAGACACGGGGAGAACATGCAAACCCCGCACAGAAAGGAATCGAACCCGGGCCCAGTTCATATGAAAACAATACGTCACCACCAGCTGCTGGTTCTTAAAGGTCTGATGAGCCTGAGGCTGCGTGTGGACACCAGGGGGCAGCAAAGCTCAGAGGGACAGTCGGTCTGTCAGCAGAGGCCTCAGATCAACCAGAGCTTCCGGTGTCACTTCAGTAGAAACTCCAACAGTTAGGAAGTGTTACCATGGTTACGCCTGAGCCACAGTCACTAATACTGATACCATTACTACTAGTACTAGTACTACTACTACTGATACTACTAGTATTAGTATTATATCAGTAGTAGTAGTACTAGTACTATTAGTACGAACCCGGGCCCAGTTTATATGTACTTTATATTTATAGTACTAGTACTATTAGTACTAGTACTGCTACTACTACTGATACGACTACTACTAGTACCACTACTAATACTAGTATGACTACTGATACTACTAGTACTACTAATACTGATACTAGTACTACTAGTACTACTACTACTAATACTGATACTACTACTAGTAGTAGTCCTACTAATACTGATACTACTAGTATTAGTATTATAATATTAGTAGTAGTACTAGTACTACTACTGATACGACTACTACTAGTACCACTACTAATACTAGTATGACTACTGATACTACTAGTACTAGTACTACAACTACTAATACGACTAGTATTAGTATTATATCAGTAGTAGTAGTACCACTACTAATACTAGTATGACTACTGATACTACTAGTACTACTAATACTGATACCACTACTACTACTACTAGTACTACTAATACTGATACTACTAGTATTAGTATTATATCATTAGTAGTAGTACTAGTACTATTAGTACGAACCCGGGCCCAGTTTATATGTACTTTATATTTATATTAGTACTAGTACTGCTACTACTACTGATACGACTACTACTACTACTACTACTAGCCCTACTAATACTGATACTACTACTACTACTACTACTACTAGTAGTCCTACTAATACTGATACTACTAGTATTAGTATTATAATATTAGTAGTAGTACTAGTACTACTACTGATACGACTACTACTAGTACCACTACTAATACTAGTATGACTACTGATACTACTAGTACTAGTACTACAGCTACTAATACTGATACCACTACTACTACTAATACTGATACTAGTACTACTAGTACTGATACTACTACAACTACTGATACTACTACTACTAGTTCTACTAATACTGATACTAGTACTAGTGCTACTCCTACTACTAATACTTCTAATACTACTATTACTAGTACTAACACTACTACTATTACTACTGACAATACTACTACTATGTAGTAGTAATAGTTCTAACAGCTTGCTGTCAGTGGTTCTGTCAGTGGTTCTGTCAACAGTTCTGTGTGGTTCTGTCAATCGTTTGCTCTGTGAACATTAAGCGTCGTCCCTGTTGGGGACAGACTCTCTCTGACGGCGGTAGAAGCAGGCGGCGGCAGCGGTTCTGTCTCGGGTCCAGCACCGGCCACCGACAGTAACCGATCACGGTACCTGTTCGTCCTGTTCGGTGGGCGGAGCCTTTACCACCATTAACTGTAACAACAGGAGGAGCTGAGGAGCAGCAGCATCGACGCTATTGGTAGCAGCACATTTCTGACCACAGACAACATCTGGTTCAATAGGCTGCATCTGAGTAACCAGTAGAAACAGCAGACGTGAGCTTCGCTGCTCGCCTGGATGTGCTGCTCCCTGATTGGCCCACAGCTGTAGCTCAGGTAGACCAGCAGCTCTGTGGTTCAAACTTCACACACTGAGCTGTGATTGGACGGACTGTGATGAGAGCCAATCAGCAGCTGAGGTGTGTCGAGGCTTTCACCTGTAATCGGTTTCTCCAGGTCTGAGTATTTTTATGGCGCTTTGTTTTTCAGCTCGTTGGTTACTTGACAGCTGCAGGTGTCAGATGTGAAGTCGTCAGTTTGTGTTTGGATGAAGTGAAGAGAAACTAAGTACATCCTGAGCCCAGACCCTCCCTCCACAAATGGGCCGGTCCCTGAGCTCGGCTCGTGCTCCGGGATGGTCCATGTGAGGGCTGCTGCTCCAGACGTCCTGCTGAGATAAGACGGATTTGAGCTTTACAGATCTGATCAGGCCTTAAAGCTGCAGCCGCCTGAGACTCGACTGAGTTTGTGCTACTGGGCCCAGAGCTGCTGCGTCATCACATTCAAACATTTCATAGACAGTTCAAAACAAATGTGAAGTATGATCAATTACAAAAATAAGTAATATTAATACAGAACCAGCTGAGATGTGTTGGGTCAAATATTATCAAGGGTCAGTATAAATACACACAGATCTGACCGTGAATGTGCAGCTACTCAAACTAAACACTGTCGGATGCAGAATGACGTCAAATAAAAACACTAAATGCAGAAGTAGTGGGCGGTTGTTCCACGTTTATTAACGCCGTAGAGGAAGAACTGTTGTTCGGACGTCGCTCAGTCGCTGGTCAGGAAGGAAACGAGCAGAGAAACCAAGTACAACTCACAAAATAAAAGTCCGGTTTATTGTCAAACAACAAACTTCGCACATACATCAAAACAGGCCGTCATAAAACAAAAAGTCGCTGACAAAACAAAACAAAGTAAAAGAAAAGAGGCTCTTTTCTTTGGCCTTACCCTCCCATACAAACAAACTAGTTATGGTACAGCTAAAGTACATACATTAAATTTACTGGAATGCTCTGAGTTCAACGGCTTAAGAGGTTGTCGTTCAGGTTTTGCACTTTTTTTTTTTTACACATTGTTTCTAGTATCTTTTGAAATATCGTAACATGGTCAACCAAGTAAATCTTTCATTATAGTAGCACCGATTTGGTCTGACGAGATCGCTGCCGAGGGACAAACGGACCCCCTCCTAACAATATGTACAAAAATATAAAATGTAAATAAAAATACAAACAAATTCTCCTTTTCGAGTTGTTGAAGAGAAGCCGGATTTCTGTCAGTGTGGTGCTGGGTTCCTCTAGAAAATTTCTTTAGCAGATTTGAGGGGAGGCCGTGGGGGGTGTTGGTTGAACTCTACTTGCTAATGACCATGTTGCATTTTTATTATTATTTTTCCTTTAGAGTCCTCCAGCCTCTCCACCGATGACCTAGAAAAACAGTCAGAGGTGAAGAACCAGGAAGTGGTTCAGCAGGATGGCGCCGGGAAACGCATCAATCGTCCTCGTTGGGTTTCTGCTTCTTGGGTTTGACATCGTCCTGAAAGAAGAGAAGCAGACGCGGTTAGCGAGGGGACGGGCCGACAGGCAGCCGCTCCGTCTCTGGGGTCTGGTTCCGGCTCACCTCGTCATCGTCGGCTCCCCGTTTTGTGCCACCTTCAAGCTCATCGTCATCTTCCTCTTCATCCTCCTCTTCACCTGCAGAACCAAGGACAAGCAGGATGGTGAGTCAGGAAGGTTTGTGAAATCAGAGCAAGCATAAAGCACAGCCTTCTAGCTACCGTCTCCGTCATCTTCCTCGTCCTCCTCGTCCACCTCTTCTTCCTCTTCCTCTTCCTCGTCTACCTCGGGCTCTCCGTTCTCCTCGTTCTCCTGAAGACGACACAGAGTTCACTTTAGAAGCTGTGCGGACCAACCTATGGTGTTATGAGGCGCCGGGCTTCCTCCGGGAGGAGGTGGGGGTTACCTTTCCGTTGGTGGCAGCATCTTTGCCGTTCTCCTTGTCCTCGGCCTGCTTCTTCTCTTTCAGGTCCTGGTGAGAGCAGAAACAGACATATCAGAAACGGGAACTCGAGAAGCAGAAGTTCCACCTGCTCCAGGCTGCTGCTACCTGTCCTAGTTACCGTCGCTGGTCGCTGCTGCCTCCTTCCTATTTAAACACCGTGTGGGTCTCTGCAGACCCCCCCCTCTAATGTGTTGTAATCTGATACTTTGATGTGGCCCCCAGGGCACTCTGGGTATTGTAGTCATCTACAGGCTGTTGTCACCGCCATATGTCACGAGACACGCCCGGGATATGCACTGCAATACCCAGGATGCACCGCTCCATTTAAAATAACACTGGAGGGCGCAGGAGCACAGCGAGGGAGGGAGAGCGGAAGGAGGAGGGGGAGGGGAGGAGGCGGAGGCGAGCGCGACGCACGCTGCCGCCGCTGGCTGCTTGTTGTAGCGGAGGACAGGACAATAGAAGACGACACATGGCAGACGAGGAAAGCGGCACGAAAAGCGAAGACAAGGCGGCGCAGCGGGGCCGGAGTCGCGCACACGTCCAGGGCCCGCGGCTCCTCGGTGTGACCGGAGAGGCTCACTAACGGCTCGGTTCCCTCGTTTTGTCTACACCGTCCGTTCGGTGCGTTTCCCCCATGGACGCGCACGTCCAGCACAGCGACTCTATTGATTGATCGCTGGACATAATCTTATTGGTTAAAAGCCATTAAGCTGGTTTGGAGCATCAGCGGCCGCTGGCAGAGACAAACGAGCCGAGCTCGAAGGCTCCGCTCACTCACTGCGCGTAAAAAGGCGCTTGTGCGTAAAAATGCTCCACAAGTATAAATAGAGGCAGAACAGACACCTCGGATTATCGCCGTTAACACCAGGCCCAACTTTCCTGTCTCCATATGCTCATCGCTTATAATCACTGGCAATTATTCAGCCCGCGCGGCCGCTTTCATCGTCTGCAGACTGGCTCCTGTTCAGCGACCACCGCTGCTGCGGAGACCCGACTCCCCCGCGGGGGCTATTAAAGTTTTACCAATCTGATCCAAAGTCCAACTGCACATTAAAAAAGGAGAAAGCCCGAGCGGAGAGCACAGAGAGGGAAACCAGCGCCGTCAGCTCACACCTCCACTTAGAGAAGTGGGTGCTTTCAAAAAGAAAGAAAAGTTTCCCCTGAGACCGAGCGCGCCCTGCGAACATGCTCCAACGGTGCTGATCAGAAAGCGGAAGCCACAGCCGCCTCTCCGGTGAACGGACGCTGGGCGCCAGGAGCCGAACCTCCTGACGGTAAACAAACCGGGTCGGACGGAGCGGGCACGCGGCTCTCCGGAGCCCTTTAAAGGAACGAGCAGCCGTTTAAACGCCTCCAAAGTTGACACTGGTGTGAATTACGCAGCGCCGCTGCCTCGTCCTCATTCAAACGGAGCAACTTCACGCGCAACCAGCTGGAGACGGCACAAAATCCCGTTTAGTGGCTGCTCGGCCCCCAACAAGTAGCAATAAATAACAATTCCGCGGCTCTGTCGCGCCCGATCATTTACCTTCGAATTAATTGGCATTAATCAGCTGCTACACGGGGAGAAAACGGCGCGTCAGCCGCGCAACGGAGCCGCGGAGAGTGAGCTGAGAGGCTCAGTGTGTGTTGGAGTGAGTGGTGCTGATCAGTGCGTCGGTCCGGACTCGGCGCGTGTGTTTCTATGGGAAGAACCGAGCCGCTTGTATAAACAAAGAAGCCGCGCGGACGGCTCCTCTCCGGACAATGAGCCGCGGCGCGGGGAGCGCAGCCCGGTCCGTGATGCGGAGCAGAGCCGCGCTTCACCCATCACTTTAGAGCCAACACGGACCTTCCTCGTCTGTATCTCTGGTCCGGTTTGTTTCATTGAGTCCAACTGGACTGAACGAGCACGACCCAAACGACTACGCACGGCTTTTCAAATCTAGGTTAGAGCCTGGAGCAGCCGGAGCGCGCTGCGCGCTTGGGGAGAGCTGTGAGGCTGCTTACCTTGGCAGAGATGTCCGAGCCGGAGTTAACGTCTGTGTCTGCCATTGTTTGAGTGAGAAAATAAAGGACGGCTGAAATGAAAGGCGGAATAAAGTAAATCCTTCTGCGGCTCCGCGGATCAGAGACGGTTAGATTGTGCCAGTGGCCAGCGCTGCTCACGGCCGAGCCTTTAATATAGGCTGGAGGGCGGGCGTTCCAGCAGCTCGCCAAGCGCCGATTGGCTGGAGCCGCCACCGAGGCGTTCCCTGCGCGCGTTGGAGTGGAACAATGGGTAGAATTTCTGGCACCTGAGGCCACGCCCCCTCCGGGTCTGCCGCTGCATCTGTCATTTCTCCGCTAAAACAATGATCAGAGCCGGTAAAACGCAACAAAACCGGCTTGATGTTCCCACCCGCGCCTCTCTCACACCGGGGAACCGAGATTCGCCGGTTTACACCGAATTACGCACCAAACACACCGAGCAGGCAGCGCTCGGGTTGACGTAGTGTCACAATTTGATTGATTGATGCTCCTCTGGTCGAGTCAGGAGGCGGCCACGGAGCGTTTCTCCCGCCCACCGACGCGACGAGGGAACGCGTTCGAAATCTTGGGGGGAAAAGGCGAAATGTGGCAGATTAGATGGTTTCATAACGTTACTGTCGCCTCCTCGGACGCTTTCTGAACACTTTCAGCCGTGCGCGGCGCAGAGGCTGGAAATGTGGAGCAACGGCGCCATGTCTGCCTCCAGCCCTTGGTCGTCCGCTGCTCGCCCCTCCCTCCCGGCGGCCATCTTTGAAGCTCCCTCTCTCATCTTTATGTGCGCACTTGACACTCGGAACTTTTTTTTTACATAACAGCTCATAAATTCGTGAGCCAAGGTCGACGCATAAATAAACACACAATCCCCGTCGAACAAGACAGACACACAAGGGTTTGGTGTAGCTGTGAGCTGCGTCCAGGCTGGAGGACGGAGCGAGTGGCCTCGTTTCCTCCGTCTCCATTGTTGGAGCCCGCAGAGAAAAGCCCCGCGGAGGAGGAGGAGGAGGAGGGAGAGCAGTGCGACACAACAGACATGCGATGACAAGTGCAGAATAGGTGGAATGTGCTCATTCTTGTGAAACAAGGGCAAACACGCATTGCTGTCTTACCGGGGTTTGAATTCATGGCTTTTACAAGCTGAACATGAGAAGGACAAAGCGGCAGCGGAGGAAAAAGGCAGCCGCCATTGCTGGCTCGGGATGGGGGATGGGCGCAGAGTGCGGTCCGGTAGCGCGCAGCCCACATTCACATTCTACTCTGATGACGCACGCGGCCGCAATGGCCAGTTCTGATTGGCCGACTAAGTGGAATAAACACGGCTTTGGCGCACGGCGAGCGCTCATTGGCTGGTCCGGACGTCCATCGATTCATACCGGGCTCCGGCGGAGGGCTGCAAACCGCGGGTCCGGATCGTGGATCTGGACTCACTCTCGGAGCTTCAGTGTTTCACACCAGCCTCCTCAGAGATGTGCTGCGAGCAGAAGGCGCCGTTTACCGCCATGATCTGTGGAGCCGCAGTCAGTGTCGGAAACTCGGCTGCATCCAGGCAGGTTTCAGAGCAGAGCTCCAAGAAGAGGCTGCGTCATAAATACACAGAACGATCAACAGAACCAAAATCACAGCTTTCAGTTAGTCTGGGTCAGGTTGAAAGTGGATGCTGCAGATTTCTGGGATGCTGTGACTGGTTCGAGGCCAACGCGGGAAACACTGGCTCCTCTCAGCTGAGGTCGACACGTTACCTGCAGCGGATCACCTGAACCACGATGTGAGCAGAGGAACCAGATGATGGAGCAGCTGACCTGAACCGTCACACGACTGATGAGGGACAAGGCCAGTGAAGAATGAAGAGAAGCCTAAATAAAGTTAAGGACGAGGCCTCAGTCCAAAGCCCGACAGCTTTCTAATAATAACGTAGTAAGAGCAGATAAAAGTGATTCGTCCCTGCCTCCTTCTGACGGCGCCTGTGTTTACAGTTCTGGGGTTGGAAACCTCGGGCTCCAGGTTCCTGCAGTGGAAAAGTGCACAACCAGCGTCCAGTCCTGCACCACGGCAGACCACCAGCCTAAGATGGGCCTGGATTAGCAGCTCGTCAGCTGCAGACGGGCCGGACCGCGAGGACCCGAGCCTTCGGGTTCAGTGCGTGTCAGCGGGTTATAGATAATTTGATTATCTTGATCTCAGGGCCCCAAGTTAAAGCGCAGCCATAAGACCACAGTTGTTTTAGATCCCACAGATGACACTTTATCTGGACACAGTGTGAGGCGATACGCTCAGCTGCTCCTGTGTGTACTAGTAATACTAGTAATACTACTAATCATCAGTTATGTTACATCTATATCATATGAACTTTATAAAAACATGTCTTTTACAGTAGAACACCAGCAGCTGCAGTCGCTGGAATTTTAACGTCTTCTGATTATTTTGGTTCTAAGATTGTTAGAGACATCAAAAATAAAAAAACTCGATAAACTACCGTCTTTCTGTTTTTTTCTGAAACTAAATTCTTTCAACCCACAATGTTCAGAGTAGTCAACCAAATGTTATGAATCCACAGTGTTTTCTACATCTTGTTACAGTGAAACGTTACCCAGCGTTTGGTGAACAGTAATTCAGTGACACATGGTTTTGCATTTAAGTCTCAATAATATTTTTACAGTGTAATATTTCTCGGTTTGTGTGAAGCTGCTGGGGCTCGATGGTTAAATGTGAGTTAATTGTAATTCACTCATCTCCTGCCGCTTCTCCCCGTAGGGGTCGCTGTGCTGCAGCCTGTCCCAGCTGGCTGTGAGAGGCAGATAGAGACGCACAACCAGTCACACACACTCACACCTACGGGCAATTTTATTTCGGTGTTTTTCCTCACGGTCCCTCTCCTGAAAGTTAAGCACAGTTACCTGCTGCTTTAGTCTCACATTTGATTTAAAGTTCATCACTGGCAAGTGTTTAAACATGTGGCGAGTCAGAGCCGACACTAATCCAGGTTCAGAGTTAATCCAGCCTGTGGGGATAAACCCAGTCTACACCAACCGGAGCTGCTCAAACACCAACACAGACACTTGGGAATCAGTTTTGGGTTTTTCCTGCTCGGCTCCACTCGCTGGCATTTAGCTTCTCCCATCACAACTCGACAGAGACATAAACAGGAGAGAAGCAGCGGATAAAGGCCGACGTGTCGCAACCTGCCGCGGTGAAGCAGACGCTCCATCAGTGCGTCACACGTCCCAGGCTTCCAGCTACTCGTCCTACAGGTGAAGCTAAGGACTGTGATCTGCCCAGAACAGGCGTCACTGGATCAGGTTTCCACAGGGGCTCAGTAGAACCGCCGTCCTGCAGAAGAACGGATCGGCTCCCGGCCCGAGATGGTCTCAGGTGAAGCAAAGTAAACGTTGTCTTAACTTGTCTGAAGGTTGAGTCATGGCAACTGGACTTCTTCTAGTTAGTAGAAACGTTTCTCCATCTGTCCAGGTGGCTTCTTCAGTCTGTGGGAAGTTGGTGGAGACCACTAATTTATCCTCCAGTTGGGTTTCACTTAACACCTGTGAAGAATGGGCTCGTTATGCGAACAGAGGGGGTGTGAGGGTAGTGAGTAGGTGTGAATCCTCAACTACCGTGACTCCTCCTACAACCATTAAAGGGTCGTTAAGTGTCTCCTTTGTGGGGGACGTGTGAAGTGGCCTTGATCTTCCTGGGCATAGTTGAAAGGGCAGCAGGTAGATGGGAGACAAATTGTGTCTGAGGCCTCCACCTCTGTTGAGAGAGGGGCTGTTCACCTGGACATGTATGGCTTCTCTGACGCCTCGTTCAAACCACCTGTCTTCTCTGTCCAGAATGTGAACGTTGTTGTCATCAAATGAGTGGCCTTTGTCTTTTAAGTGGAGATACACGGCAGATACTGGTCCTGATGTGTTGTTCCTCCTATGCTGGTTCATCCTCTTGTGTAATGGCTGTTTGGTTTCACCAATGTATAGTTCCGAGCACTCTTCACTGCATTGAACTGCATATACTATGTCCACCTGGATAGGTGGTGAAACGTTTCTACTAACTAGAAGAATCCAGTTGCCATGACTCAACCTTCAGACAACTTGACCTGGATGAATGAGAACCTTCACAGACATGTTGTCTTAACTTGATGACATCAAATTTTATCATTGCTAATAAAACTTCTGGAAGAGATACAAACGTCTGTAACCACGCCCACCTATGACATCACAGCAGCCCTCAGCTGGATTTCTCCTCCTTCCTCCTTCAATGAGCTGCTCTCTATGGAGATCGGTCTGTGGAACCAACGTCCCACAGACGGAAGAAGCTTCCTGGACAGCAGGTGGAAAACGAGTCCAGTTGCCTTGACTCAACTTTCAGACAACGTCACCTGGATGATGATACGCTTTACTACGCTTCACTACGCTTTACTACGCTTCACTACGCTTTACTACGCTGTACTACGTTGTACTACGCTTTACTACACTGTACTACGCTTCACTACGCTTTACTACGCTGTACTACGCTGTACTACGCTGTACTACGCTTTCCTACGCTGTACTACGCTTTACTACACTGTACTACGCTGTACTACGTTGTACTACGCTTTACTACGCTGTACTATGCTTTACTACGCTGCTTTACTACGCTTTACTACGCTGTACTACGCTTTACTACGTTGTACTATGCTTTACTACGTTGTACTACGCTTTACTACGCTGTACTACGCTGTACTACGCTTTACTACACTGCTGTACTACGCTGCTTTACTACGCTGCTTTACTACGCTTTACTACGCTTTACTACGCTGTACTACGCTGTACTACGTTGTACTACGCTGTACTACGTTGTACTACGCTGCTTTACTACGCTTTACTACGTTGTACTATGCTTTACTACGTTGTACTACGCTTTACTACGCTGTACTACGCTTTACTACGCTGTACTACACTGCTGTACTACGCTGCTTTACTACGCTGTACTACGTTTTACTACGCTGCTTTACTACGTTGTACTACGCTTTACTACGCTTTACTACGCTGTACTACACTGCTGTACTACGCTGCTTTACTACGCTGTACTACGTTTTACTACGCTGCTTTACTACGTTGTACTACGCTTTACTACGCTTTACTACGCTGTACTACGCTGCTTTACTACGTCTGTGTTTTTGAGGCATCTCCAAGTTTCGATTCTTTGGCCTGAGGCTCCTCTGCTCCTCCTCCTCTGACTCTTCTCCTCCTCCTCTGCCTCTTCTACTCCTCCTCTGATTCCTTCTTTGACACTTCTACTCCTCCTCTTCTGACTCTTCTACTCCTCCTCGGAGTCTACTACTCCTCCTCTGATTCCTTCTTTGACACTTCTACTCCTCCTCTTCTGACTCTTCTACTCCTCCTCGGAGTCTACTACTCCTCCTCTGATTCCTTCTCTGCCTCTTCTACTCCTCCTCTTCTGACTCTTCTACTCCTCCTCTGATTCCTTCTCTGCCTCTTCTACTCCTCCTCTTCTGACTCTTCTACTCCTCCTCTGATTCCTTCTCTGCCTCTTCTACTCCTCCTCCTCTGACTCTTCTACTCCTCCTCTGATTCCTTCTCTGCCTCTTCTACTCCTCCTCTGCTTCTCCTCTGACTCTTCTACTCCTCCTCTGATTCCTTCTTTGACTCTTCTACTCCTCCTCTGATTCCTTCTTTGACTCTTCTACTCCTCCTCTGATTCCTTCTCTGCCTCTTCTACTCCCCCTCTTCTGACTCTTCTACTCCTCCTCTGCTCCTCCTCCTCTGACTCTTCTACTCTAACCAGGAGGTTCTAACGTGTTTAAATTAATGAAGCGTTAGAACCCGGTTTGACTGGAGAACTGAGGACGTAGAACCATTACGGTCCGTGTTGACAGGTGTTCCTAACAAAGTGGACGCATCCTTCCCGTGACCTGCTGACGCTTTAATTCGGACCCTCGTTGGTGGGGGACGAGCGGAGCCAGCAGGTCCAGTGCGACCCGCCTTTGTCCTGCTGGAATAGCACGAAAGGTGAGGAGTCGACCCACAGCTTCACTGTGATGCCGATGCCAGCGCTCAACTCGATGCGTTCAGGGACAAGCCTTTACTAACACCTAGTGGAGGAAAGTCCACAACGCAGCAGGAGGACGGGCTCGTCCAACCGGTAGCGTTCTGTTCCGATGCCGGCGCCGCCTGCGGGAGTAGAAGCTGGACTAGAAATGATTCTACACTTGATGTGTATGTTAAGAGTAATCGCTGCACGGAGCCTGTGTTGAACCTGGTGGTTCTGATGGGCATGCATGTAGTTCTGCAGAACTGACTGGAGAAACAACTAGGCATTCTGGGTCTAATACCAGCCTTCTGTTGGTATCCCAGTGATACTGGGCCATGTTGGTGCTGCCCAGTAGAACCGCACCAGAGAGGAGTAAGTCAGGAAAAACCAGAGTCAGAATCTGGACCCAGGTCCGAACGGCCAACAACTGATTGAGTGGCTGGGTCTCAACTGGTGATGCAGTAGACCAGTACCAGAACCGTGAACCAGTACCACAAACTGTGAATTCTCTGTACAACCACAGCTGTCAATCACTGTGACATGGAGCCAATCGTGTGCTTTGGCGTGTGGAGGTGGGTGTGTCTTGTTAGTGTTACTGGTGTTTTGAAACATTTTCTTGTTCATTGTCACCTGTAATTGTTATGATCATCAGTTTCTATTCTTTTATCCTCAACAAAGCGACGATGGAGAAGCTATGATGTAAAATTATGTGTAGAATTGAAATGAGCAGGTGAAAACAACAACAAACTTTGGACGCGTCTTCGCAGCAGATTAAAGTCATCAGTAACAGCTGAAAGCTGTTCAAAGCGTTTCTCTGCTGTGGTTAAAGTTCATATTTATTATTTTACTCACATGAGACGCGTCTGTTTCTGTGTGAAAACATCATCTGACAGTGAAGTGAACAGGAATGAAGCGAACGCTGCTGTTTTCCTTGGTAAAGCTTGACGCTGGTCCGGTTTCCGGCCTGTGACTCTTCGTCCAGTCTCTGTCTCCACCTGGTGGCTGCAGCACTTAATAGGTTTTTAGCAAACGTTCAGCTTTTGTGGGACCAGCACAAACCAGTTGGACTTGAATGAACTGTGAGATGCTGGAGGTCAAAGGTTAAGGTCGCTGAGGCCTGCGTTGTTGGGTGTTGCCAGTAGTGACTTGTTTGTGAGTTTAATACTTGCTTGAATTCTTCATTGGCTGTTTAGCTCCTTTTGTTGCTTCACATTTCATTCTCGTTAGCCGCCGTTCGGGTCGGCGTCGCAGGCCTGTGGAGCTGAGGCAGGCGTCCTGTCTGCCATCGTGTGTCACGTCGTCTGTTCATGTGTTGATGTTTGCTGTAGGTCATGGTTTAAAGACGCATCACCATCACGGTTTGTCTGGTGTGAAGACACACCTTCATCTGGCATCACATGGAGGCAGCTCCGGTTCTGGAGTCAAATCAGAGAATGGGGACGTCGGGACAGATGAGCCGAGCCCAGACCAGCTGCACAGCTGGAGAGGCGTGAACGTCTGAACCAGCTCGGGTCAACATGACTGCTGCAGATCGACATCATTCACTGTTGGTTCACACGTCTGCTTTTGTGCGCGTCTAAACAAAAGCAGCGTTAACTTTTCACTGGACTCGTCAGCTGTGGCGTAGTTTGACTAGAGGGAAGACGTCGTACAGAAATCAACCTAACACGACTGTGTGGGCTCCCATCAATGTCAACACTAACGTCCAGTACGTTCGTTCAACCGACTCTTCACGCGGAGGGACACGAACCCTCCACCTCTGAACCCGCTCGTCCGTTCAGTCCACTTCTGTTCTTCACGACGCTGAAGACGAATGTGACGAACACGATACTAGTTCAGCATCTATTATTAACGAGCTGCAACAAAAGGCTCCGTGCGTCTGAGAGCAGGGACGAGGACCAGGTCCAGCTGATGGAGTCTGTGTTCAGGGCAACATTCACGATGTCACAGCTGGGACGAGTTAGTGCGTCTGGACCCTGTGACACTAAAGCTCAGAAAGGTGAGTTTATCACTGAGGCGCCAGAGGTCACTTGTATTAATGATTATATTGAATGCACTAATAAAGTGGCCTCTAGGTGGCGCCAACATGCCCCCAGCTGAGACGCGCGTGGGTCGCACGTCACGTTCGGTCAGTAGCAGTGTGGGCCTGGTTCCTGTCTGTCCCATCCCACCGGCACCAGGCAACCGGGCCACATCCAAGCACCAGACTCTGCTTGGATGTGTCCGTAGAAGGCTTTTCCCAGGAAAAAAGCCCAGGAGGTTCTGGTTCTGCCCACAGAAGACCAGAGAGAACCGAACCAGAACCAGATATTTAACGCAGATTCCTAAACAATGTTTCCTACAACACAGGGGTTTCAAAATAAAATAAGTGTCTAAATGAGCAACTTTTAGTTTAGGAAATAATGTTTCAAAATAAAAGTCTGAAGACCGCAGCACATGGTCGCTCGTGCATGTCTGTGTGCGCGCGGATCTCCAGGTTGACCTTTACACTGAACGTTAAAACTTCGTCTTTCGTCGTGCGCGGCGTCGCTCGCGTGCACGTGCGTGCCGCTCCGCTGTACAGGCAAACAGCTGCACGCGAGCGAGGAGCTGCAGACAAAGACAGAGTCGCTTTGTTCTGCCATGACACAAAGGCCTCTGCAGCTCCTGAAATGGCGGCCGCGCAAACAGGCGGAGGCAGGAGGGAAACCCGGAGCGGAGCCGGCCCGGATGGATCTGGAGCCTGGGCCTGTTTCAGGTTTTCCAGCGGGAAATCAACGCTACCGAGTGATCCAGCTCACGCAGCACGTGAGACTGAACGAACCAACTGATGAAGGGTTCACATAACACACATTAATGCTCAGCAGCGTCTGTTCATCCAACCACGTCCCAGGTAAGGAATTAGCACCGTTACTAAGTATTAAGCAGTAATAAAGTGAGTAATTAACGTCAGCTCCACCTTCACCAGCCACAAGGAAGCGATGCCTCAGTAATTCTACTGGGATCCATTACACAGACAGGTAGTCATGGCACCTGCAGCTAAGCTAGTTTAGCTTCAACACATCTGGCTCTCACCTTTACTGAGGAGTGGGCGGGGCCTAATTTAACCTGGGCACAAATATGAAAGAACTACAAGGTCACATTTTTCTACACATAACAAATCAGGTGCGTTGGAAATGAAGCGTTGACGTTGTCTCCTTCAATGTGAACATGACATCATCATGTTCATTGTTGTGTTTATCAGGTATTTTTATTTGGTTTTAACCTGGTGTCGGCAATTAACATGTTATAAAGGTACATTGTTACTTAAAGCAGCCATGACGACGTCAGATGAACTGTATCAAGTCACTGACAAACATTAAATCACCTGGCGACATTGATGTTAAATGAATTATGCATCAGTCTGTTCTGCTCAGGAGGCCTGAACACGAGGAGTCAGAGAGGAGGGAGCGTTGCCCCTCATGTAGGACGTCACAGGACGGGATCTACCTCAACATCTGCATCTGACTCGGCTGCTGCTCCAGCAGGTTTTCGAGCTTTTATTGTGAACACTGATCGGAGTAAACGTCTGCATATCGTTGGAGACGTCTCAACCCTTCGTGGTCATGTTAAAATTAACGTTTCTCCACATTTAAGTGTCTGAGACAGAAACTCTTCACCATGGACTCATACCGAGCCCTCATGGCTCCGTCGGAGGAAATGGAACCTGCTTCCATCCACTGTGTTTGAGCACTGCCTTATTTCAGCAGAACTGAACTGAGGTCAGCTTTATCTTTATGTGCAAACAGGTTTCTGCAACGTGTAAAGTCCAAGGTCTGTGTTTCAGTTTCACAAGGGAAGAACCGGATTCCTTGATTTGGGCTGTTTCTCTCTGCAGATGAAACCTCCCATGTCTCTGCTCATCTCAGGTTCTGGGACTTTCCCTCGTTTCCAAATCACTGAAAGAAGAAACAACGAACCGAAGGAAGTCCAAACACGCAAACTGATCATCTCCCGACTGTGCTTCAGCGCATGTAGGACTGCACCTCAGCCTTTACATCTCCAGGTTTCCAGACATGAAAAGACACGAGGATCCATCCATCACTGTCAGGCTTCCTCACACACGCCCTCTTCATAATAGCCAGTAAGTCTGGCTTTCTAAAAATACAGGACTCGCCCTCGGAGACTCGGGGAAGCAGAGTCACTCCCAGCTGGAGACTTGTTGGTGGCTGGAGATTTGAAGCTTCCCCTCAGACCATACATGGAGTCTGGCTGCAGCAGCAGGAGGAGCAGGAGGTGGCGAAGGGCGAGGAAACGCACAAACAGGAGCAGCTCCCGGCTGCCAGTCAGGAAACATTAGCACCTTGTCAGATTTCTAATTGTTCTTCAGCTCTGCTCCGTCCCCAAACGACCCAAAAGCCAAAGTGCCTCCGGACGTAAACATCTGTAGTTCGCGCGTCCATGCGTCGTCATCCTGCTGCTGCAGCGCCGACGGACGGAGCGGCGACCCGGCTCCAGAACCGCTGAATCCTCTAACCAACAGCTGGACACGTATAAAACATGCAGAAAACTCGTTAGAGACGCACACTTCACCGACACAGATCTGCTCATTTAGTGCCTGAGATGCTTCTCTGGCTTCAGGAAGCTGCAGCTTCAGCAAACCACTCTACCAAGACCTGTTTTAAATGAAACCAAGCATTTGCCAGGAAGCCAGCGTCGGTTCCAGGGCGGCCGCACTCAGCGACCTCATTCTCAGGCAGAACTAACATTTGCTGTGTTGCTTCTGGGCGGAAATGTGAAGAATGAGGAAGTGCTGGTGTGGAGCCCGAACACGTCGACCGGCCGAGACCACGCCGAGCGTTTCCTGCTCCCTCTGTAGCCTGAAGGAGCGTCACAGCTTCTGAAACGCGTTTGTTTCCACACTTCACGGAGCATCTGCACGCGCTCAGACACTGGGTTGTGGCCACGGTTCCACCGGGGCCTCGTGCGTCTTCGTGGTGACTTTCCGTGTTAGCGTGATGTCCAGCGTGGACGTCAGGCCGCATCCTGAGAGCTTCCACTAACGAGGTTAACATGAATCCACCGCAGTCCCAGCGTCTGCGAGGCCCAACGACCAACTTATAATTAGATCACTATGAGCAGCAACACGTACGCGGCATGAATGACCTGACAAACAGAGCGCCAGCTAGCTGACCAGCTAACTAGCAGACTAGCTTGAACTGCTGGACGAGCGGTTCAAGCTAGTCTGCTAGTTTGAGTCTGTTTGTGACTTTTGAAGTGAAAGCGATTTGCAAACCCTTCTACCCACAAACTGATCCATTCTCTGCTCGTTGGTGAAAGTGACAAACATGGAACAGCTTCAGGTTTCACTGCTGGGAGTGAATCTAGAGGCTGAAGGATCGTCTGTGACCTGAAAACGAACAGAACCAGCAGTTTCTGCTTGGACCTTTACAGGAAAGTTCCCACAGTTACAGGAAACACGGTTCCAACAGTCAAGTCAGACAAGTTTGGTTTGACACCAACCAAGTTTGACGGAACCTGAGGACGATGTTTAATAACGACCCACTTTACAGTGAAAACTTCATGATGTTATTGGACATTAATGTTGATGTTGTTACATTAGGGCGATGAGAAGAAGAATCACAACTGAACAGGAGACGACCAGAATCAAAAGTCATCTTTCTCCATCTTAGTGTAACGAAGCAGAGACTCACCAGACTCACGAACTGAACAGACACAAAGCCGAGATGTTCGGGTTAAATTGTTGGTGTAGTTTTCTCAGAGTGACTCAAATGAAGTGAGCAGAGTTGGAAATTCTTCAGGAAGCAGCTTCACGTTAACGGTAGACGAACGCTGAGCAGCACCCGAGATGAGCTACGACTCGTTAACGCGCCACACGCATGATTCACCAGACGAGTGACGGGTCCGCGGGTCAGCAGCAGAACAGCAGCAGGTCAACCGGCTCCAGGACCAGAAGAGCCCAAAGGGGGGGCTGTGACCTCTGACCCCAGCCCAGGCCTGAAGGCTTCAGGCCGTCAGATCCGTGTCAAACAGCTGATTCAGGTTCTACCTCCCTGAGCTTTTACTGTTTCACTGCACTGAGAAAAGGTCGACTGAGGGTCAGTGGGTAAAGAGGCCTCTGGGAAACAGACTCTCCTTCACGCTCAGCAAACACCAGCATCATCACATCAGCAACGTCTCGTTTCACTGTGAGATCGGTTCTGGACCCACAGCTCAGAGGAAACGTTCCAGCTTTGCAGGGCGGTGACTTTGGGTTTGTGGGCCTCGGAGGAACCGGCTGTCGGTGCCGGGTTCTCCGGCAGCGGCTTCACGGGCTGAGGATGTGGAGAAGCGATGTTCTCTGGACGTGACCCGCTCGCGTTTACGCGACGCTTTATTGGAGACGTGACGGACGCGTTATTGTCTCCGGAGCGTCCCCTGCTGGTCCCAGCGCCGCCAGGCCTGCCGTGTTTGACAACACCGCAGAGCTGCAGACCCGCTCCCTCCCTCCCTGGCACAGAACGGCACGGCACCGGCACTAGATCGCCATGGCGACAAGCCCAGATTGCCGGTCACCACAATATGAGGTCAGTGTTTCCATGGCGATAGAGCAGATGAATGGTAATCCGTCCTTGTTTGTGGACCGTGGAAACAGGGCAGGAGGGGAGGAGGAGTCACGAGCATGTGGCAGCATGTGTGTGATCTCACTCTCTAAAGCTGCAGCCTCCCCCTCCCTCACCTCCCGTCTGCTAACAGCGAATCTGCAGCCGTGCACTGCAGCCAGCGCGAGATTAAAAGGAGCTGATGATCTGGAGCAAAAAGGAGGTCAGGCGGCATCTCTGCAAGGACACAGAGGAGAGAAACACGAGGCTGGAGAAGCGCTACAACATGTTAACCTACAGGAATCCAGCATGAAAGCTGAGCTGCAGCGCCCTTCGCCTCCCTACACAGAGACACTCATCTAACTGATGACGACTCATGAGATAATGTGGGGGAGGTCACAGCTCCCCGGGTGAATAAATCGAGCGCATCGCTCTCACCCGACGGGCCCTGGAGAGTTTGGTGCAGTTTTGGGTTTAGAAACCACGGTTCTGCTTCAAAGTGCAGCGGCTGCACATCGGCTCCAGCAGGACATTCATCACCTCCTCCCTCCTCTTTTTCCCTGGCATCTTTCAAATGGTGCAGAGGCTCCTGATTGGCTGTTGGCTGCTGAGGTGTGAGGGGGCGGGTAGCGGCATCCAATCGTCTGCTCCCTCCGACTCCCTGCCCCCTCTTTTTCCTTTTTTATAAACCTTCCATGATCCCCCTCCTGCCTAGAAAAAGAAACCCTCTAGAGATTTAAATCTGCGTCCCTCCCCCGCCTCCTTCCTCTTACTTATGCAGACGAAGAACAGCAGGCTCTCAACATGGAGGGAGGGCAGCGCTCACAATGAGACCCCCCTGCAGATTTCAGGTTGCAGTGCTGAGCTGCAGCCGCTCAGCGCAGGCTATAAATAACTCGGCGGCCATCTTATCTTTTGTTTGTCTGTAAAGCTGTGGAGAGAGGACGGGGTCACGTGACTCGACCCGTCAGCATTAGAGAGCGGTGAACAGGTGGGAGCAGACGAATCAGCGACGGTTCCAGGCTCGGCTGGTTCCTGTAAAATCAGCCGTCTGTTCACGACTCTTGTGCTACCGGCTCAGATTCCTTCCTCAGGATTTTGTGAGCTCAGGTTTCAAACAACAGCTTGCACTCGATTTGTAAATCTAGTAATTTTGCACACTTCTGCACTGCCTATTATCTGTAGCTGCTGTAATCATTGCATTTCCATGGTGGGATCACTAAAGGATGATCTTATCAGACGTGTGTCCAACCACGGCCTCGCTTCAGGCACCACCGCATTAACATACAACGTTCCTCACCCAGGAAGCAGTGGGGCCAGTTCAGACGCGTGGAGGTTCAGAACACAGACCGATCCAGGTTAACGATCACCTGAACGCGGCCTCTTCCTCCTGTACTGGATCCTCTCTGTACCTTTCTACCGGCGCTGTTGGCGCCACGTAGACCAACATCGTTATCCTGAGTTATCATTCATAACTATTTCACCACTGAACGTTCTGAAAGAGCTCAACAAAAGGCTCAAAGCAGGTTTTTATTTTCCTCTTTCCAGCTAATCTGAGTGGATCATTCCTCAGTGGGAACCACTGGACCCAACTGGTTTTAGTGTAAACCAACACAAAGAGTGGGTTTAATGTTCAGCTCCAACGACGTGGCCTTCAGGGACCAAACTCTGTAGGATAGAGCAGCAACTCGTTGCTCAGATGAAGATGAAGCATCATCGCTGTGTTTGTGTCTTAATGTGACTTTAGTAGCAGCTGAAGGAGACTGGGAATCAAACTAGCAGGTTTGGATGAGTTGAGCGCGTGGACGGAGGCTGTGATCACCTCAGGCTCATCATTAACACTGTTCATTGTTGGACGTGTTTGGTGCTGTAGGTCGTGTATCTATTTCCAGGCCTTATGCTAAGCTAAGCTGCTTTACAGTCACAATATTAACATACATCTACTAAACTGCACTTGGGCTGATTGATTACTAACGTATGTGCAAATTAGAAGACACACAAACTCTCATTTGTTCAGGGTTTGCTCAGTTTGTTGCTGAAAGGCTCAGAGGTCATAGTGTTCATGAAGGGTCACTTCAGCCAATCAGACACGTTGAAACCAGCAGGAAACGCTGCAGCTATGGAATCTGATGAGAAAACATTTCCACAATAAATGAATTTCCTTAAACACAAACATATCCATAGCACATAGTAAATAATGAGCATCACCACAAAACGCGTTTCTGTTCCGTTGGTCAAGTACATGAAGTGAGTTCAGCGAATGTCATGTAGATTGAATTAGAAAACAGTCAAAGTAGTCAATAATACAGAGACTTTGATTTATTTTTTCCTCAGAGTCCCAGAACACGCGACCTGGCTTTGGTTTCATCTGTCAGTGAACGGACCCTGGCTCTGGTTAGGTTTTTCTACGGCTGCAGGGTTTTTGTCATGAGGAATAAAGTGACAGACTCTAACATAAATTAAATGTTTGATGTTCATGTTTGAGTTTAACTAACAGAGCGTAGCTCCTTCAGATCCACAGCTAAAGACCTGATGAGTTGAGGTGAGAAGAGGCCGAAGGGATGGAGCCCAGCTGGAGGAATGATGGCGAACCAACACACCACCTCTTACTTTAGCAGCGACAGGCTGGAAAGAAAGACGAGAAATAAAATAATGAAACCAAAGCTTCACAACTTTACATGAAATTACGCAGCGCTTGGTTTTACTGTGTAGCAAAACCCAACTTCACCCACAATCTCAGAAGTTAGACGCTGGTCAGACGCAGCAGAGAAAAAACTGGAGCCGGCGGCAGCAGCGCCAGCCCTCGAGCTTTGCTGAAGCCGCCAGGCAGGACTTACTTGAAGCTGTCTTTGTCCTGCAGGTTCAGAACCAGGCTGTCGGCGCTCAGGTACACTTTGTTTTGGGACTGCGCCACCTGCAGGTGGATGAGAGCGGAGTCAGCGCAGGTGGAAAGTTTCAGTCTCGTTGAAGCTTCGACAATGTCCTCATTGTGCCGACAGCTCAACACGGAGACGATTCACGAAGAGCAACCAGAACCAGGACGCCTGGCCCGGATGAGGCAGGCCACCCAGAGCACGCTCTGCTGGGAGCAGGGGCTCGGACCTGCAGTGAAACCGAGCCAGTCACAGGGTTCCGCGGAAAATTATGAACACACAAACACTTGACTCCATAATAAAGACAATGGCGCGAGTTTCCTCTGAGGCCGACAGACTCATTTACAAGAATTTGGGTGGTGATGTAACATGCAAATAACGGGTGGAATGAAAGGACGAGTGACCGTTACCATTTGATTAACAAGCAAACGTCAGGAGCTTGTTTTAAAATCATATAAAACTAAGAAACAGGTCAACAACAGACGTGTTACACAGCTGGTAAATGGCAGCAGCTCCTGACTCGGAATAAAAGGCTGTTTGTGTGGAGGTTTGTCCGCCTGGGGCTTCACCAGGTGGTACCGGACCTAAACCATCACACTCCCTGCTTAGTCCTTTGGAAGCTGGTTGTAGAAGGATCTGACCCGTTTGGCTTTGGTTCTGTTCTCCACACTAATACAACTGGTGTGATTAAAGGTCACTGGACGAATCCTCAGCGGTTCTAACGTTTGTGATCACTTGGCGCCACCTACTGACTGGTTCCCTGTTTGTTGATCTGCAGAAAGACTGACAGACGTTATGGTTCATAACTATTTAGGGCACGCTTCATAAAACCACGTCACATCTCCAGGGTTTGTCCTCCTGCAGCCTCTCCACACGTGCTGGAATCATGATCGGTCCGGACTTTAAACGGGTCGGCTGCTGACCTTAGTAAACCACGTGACAGGAACAAACATCCGACACCAAGCTAAAGACTGCAGCTAACTGGACGGACTGAGCTTCCAGGAGTAATAAAGCTGAGCTGCGGTTTCTCTGTGACACCATGTGGATCGTTGACATCTCTCTAAGCAGAGTCAGTGACTGAATGTGAGACCTGCTGTTTCACCAGGATTCAAACAGCAGCTTGTGGTTCCGGCCCTGATGAACACATTTCTTACCGTCTTTGCGATGTTCTGCGCCGCCCGGATCTTTCTGAGTTTCAGGTAACCTGGGTTCTTGGTCACGGCCTCGCCCAGCTGCCGAACAAAAACACGAGCAGCGTCAGTGTACTCACCAAGATACTGTTACAGAGCGTGTGCCTGAGGCCGATCAGCAGCAGGCACAGCCGGTCCCAACAGAGACGCGTGTTTACGGGCAGAGAGTTGGTGTAATGGTCACGTGAGGTGGATCCTAACAAGTGGTTTAGAGCCTCGCCTCCATTTACAGCATAAAAAGTTGAGCCGTCCCCTCCACAGCCTCAGTAACAAGCTCAAGAAAACGCTCCCTCCAGCACAAAGACTGGTGCCACATGGCCAAACGGTGCCTCCCAGCAGCTGCAGGACTGCTTTGACAGTACTGTGCTACATCAGGAACTGCATAGACACTCCCACAGTGGACAAACGCATCTGGGTCTCCCCCAACCAGAAGCCCTGGATGACCCGGAAGATCCAGCAGCTGCTGAGGGAGGAACAACGCCTACATGTCTGGTAACAGAGATCTCTACGCAGCCCGAGAGAGGTCAGAGCAGACCTGAACAGCAACAACAGGGCGTCCAGCACCTCACCAACTACAGGACCGACCTGGAAGCTGCTGAAGGGGACCTCACACTAGCAGGAGTTGAACATCTTCTTTGCTCGCTTTGAAGTCGCTGCACCACACAGCAGCGCACAGAGACCTTCAACCGGTCCCTGGCACAGTCCACTGTCCCCCCCTGCCTAAAGTCCTCCACCATAGTCCCCCCGCACAAGAAGCCCCACATCTCCAGCTACAACGACTACAGACCAGTGGCGCTGACCCCAGTGGTGACGAAGTGCTTTGAAAAACTGGTCCGTAGCCACATCACAGCAGCTCTGCCCTCAAGACTCGACCCAAACCAGTTTGCTTATAGAGCAAACCGATCCACAGAGGAGCCATAGCAATAGCGCTACATGCTGCACTGTCCCACCTGGAGCAGCAGGGCAGCTACGTGAGGATGCTCTTGGTGGATTACAGCTCGGCTTTCAACACCATCCTCCCACGCAAGCTGGTGGCCAAGCTGGAGGACCTGGGGCTCCCACATCCAACCTGCATGTGGATCAGCAGCTTCCTCTCTGGTCGCAGACAGAGAGTCAGAGTAGGCCACCACAACTTTGCCTAACTCAGACGTTTCCTGTTCGCCAGGGTCTACTCACACGGACCTGATTCATGCTCCGTATTCAAGCTTTGGGTAAAACCCAGGTCAGTGTTGAGGCAGAACCTGAACATTAGCGAGGTCCGTCTCTTTAAAGCCGCACAGTAACTTCTGAACTTTAATACTCATTCAGGACAGAACCAATTCCAACAGCAACCCATCAGCTGGACTCAACCTCAGCCTGGTGTCAGTTCTGAAAACCAAACGGGTTTTAAATGTTTGTCTGTGGCTGGTTTAGGACTCTATACCAGAATCGCTCTGGTCCAGTTCTTGGTCCAGAGTGAGGAGAACCGTGACCGTGGTGATGTGCTGAGGCTGTAACGGATGACATCACTCACCATCTTGGCAGCCTGAGCTTCTCCTTCAGCCTGGATGATCTTCTGTCTCTGGTCCTGTTTGGCCTTCTCCACATAAAACTGAGCTCGCTGCGCCTCCTGCTGGGCTGCACAGGAAAATGTCTCAGTAACACACAGCTGAGCCGCTGCAGACTTTTACACATCAGGACGTAGGACGCCTTGTATCTAGTAGTTGTTACAGAAGCTAACATTTTAATATCTGCTCTGCTTCTGAGCCTAATGGCTTCGTTTTGTGCTCTGATCCTACGTGTACATGTTGTGACCGCCGCTCCGTCTACCTACCGACTTGTTTGGCCTCCACAGCGGCCGTGTATTCGTGACTGAAGCTGAGCTCAGTGATAGCCACGTCGTCCAGGATGATGTTGAAGTCTTTGGCCCGCTCAAACAGCTCCCTGCGGATCAGCAGAGACACCTGCAGCAGATTTCATCCTTATTTACATGTACACAAGTGTGACAACAGCAACCTGGACACTGAGGCAACACAGCAGGGGTGGTGAGGCATTCAAAGAGTCTGACTTAACCTACAGCTCAGCAATTTTATTTCGAGAAACGTTCGCTCAGCTCTTTAATATGACGACAACGATCATCATCATAATAACAACAATAATAATATGAAGTTAACCAAGGCCAGACATGCTTTGCTCACAATGGGATGTGGTCTGAAGACCTGACCTGAAAATCCACGTCTGGTCGTTAGTTAAATCACTTAAAATCTGAGCCGTCTGTCAGTCCCCCCATTTACTGACCCGCTTCCTACCGTACTCTGGGCTTTGTGCACTGACGAAGGTGTGCCTGTACCTGTGCTCTCTGCGTGATGAGCTGCGAGGCGTTGAACTTTGCCACCACACTCTTCAGCACCTCATTGACGATGGAGGGCAGCACACGCTCGTCGTAGTCTTGTCCCAGTCGCTGGTACAGGAAGGGAAGGTTGGACGCGAACGGCCGGGACAGAACCCGCAGCGTGACATTTACCATCTGAAGGTCTGAGACGACACAAAAACATCAGGCAACAGCTCCGATCTGAGTGTTTGTCATGTCAACACAACTCTGGACTCATTTCTACATTCGAGTGTCTGCCTCCTGTGAGCGTCTCACCTTTGCTTCCTGTGAGTGAGGAGATCTTTCTGGGCCTGGCTCGTATGTCATAGATGATGGGATACTGGAACCAGGGAATTCTGACGACAACCACACACAGAGTGAAGCAGCAGCAACAGATGCCTTTACATACACAACTCATCCAGTCAAGGAGATGAAACTAATTTACGTGCATCTCCTTCCTCGCTCACTACGCTCCTCTGCCATGTTCGTTTACTCAAAACAACACATTAAATATCTGAGTACTATTGGTATTCAAGTCCTGCTGCCATGGTAACGGTAAAACTACCTGAAGTGGAGACCCTCAGCCAGAACCATGTCCATCTGCAGCCCTCCGATCCTGTTGAAGATGATCGCTCTATGGCCTCCTTCAACTGCAGTAAGAACACAGGTGTTACCGCTTGACTTACATTATCACACGTAGGAGTTTATCACCTTCACATATTTAATGTGCCAGACTATTAAGCTATAAAAAACAAATATCGCCAGAGCCAGCTTCACATTGAGTGAGCTGTAAAAGTGTGACAGTCATACACACTGTGCACCAGTCACCTGTGTATGTGGCCTCCTTCACTCCATAGGCCAGAGCTCCGGCACCGATCAGCAGCTTGATACCGAGCCCGGCTCCCCGCGGTCCGGACGACATCCTGCCTGCCATCTGCCGCAGCTGCTGCAGAAAACCCTGCAACAAGACCCAGCTCAGCATCAGGCCTCCCCACTGCCTCACATCCCACTGGAGCCCTCCCTGGTAGACTCAATACCGTCTCCACCAAAAACCATCAAGCTCTTCATAACCTCTCTGACGTCTGCAGTACCGGGCCTCTGTGCTGGACCCAGACCTCCAACCGGGTCCTTTGGACCAGCTACTAGGTACGTGAGTCACAGTAAAGTCCACATTTCCACACTGGATTCAAACATGTGACAGGGTCAGCACAACAGAGCCCGAACACTGTCACCCAGACAACATCCCTTAGCCAAGATGGAGGAACCGGCTCCATATGTACACCTGACTCCTACTGATTGCTTGTGGTTCTAACCACGTCCAGAGAGCACAGAGTGAAGATGAACACCTGCCATCAGCTCTGCAGACTGGACCCAGGAACAGTGTAAACCCACAAACGTGACGAACACTGGTTAAAACGCAATTAAAAGAAGCAACGCTTACGCCGGGCTCCTTTTTCGCCATACTCGTCTCCTGCCAACCCAGGGAAGAAGAAAACCAAGGTCACGGGTGATGACGCACTTCCGTTTGCGCGAGGGGATGTGGGAGAATGAGTTCTTAACTGCGTTCTGACCCAACACAGCGTTTTACTACTTCCACCACCTTGACGTCTTCTTCTTCTGTGGTGACGTTTGAAGGGCTGCAGCTCAACATAGGCCGCCTCCTGCCCTCCCGCCTCTCTGTCGCCCCCTGCCGGCTGCCTCCTGCGTCCTCCGCTGATTGGCTGCGGGCTCAGTTCCTCCTGAGGAAATCGCTCCTTTTATAGTTAACGGAGCGTCGCGCGGCCGTTTCCGGGTTCGCACTCACTCAGCATGTAGAGGAGGCGGACCGGGACACCTGGACCACCGCGGACACACCGGAGCCGGACACGCGCATCGATCAGCTCCTCATTGCAGGTGAGGCGCGGGCGGACTGGTTCTGGTTCGGGGAGGACGTGTGGACCAGGAGGGCGGAGGGTGGTTGGCCAGGTCTGGGTGGATCCTGGGCTCGGATCAGACATGTCAGGTCCTGCAGAGCGCCGCTGCAGGAGAACAGCAGCTGGGCCTTTAGTCTGCCGCAGCCCGGTTCTGGCACGAGACTAGGTGGATGGAACCAGCTGCTGAGGTTCTGGTACTTCAGACCCTCCTATGGCCAAAGTATAGGTGAGGTTAAGGATGAGACAGTGTCGGTACCAACATACTAGGTTACGAGTAGAAGTTCTGGTTCTGTAGAGAAGAAGGGAACACACACACAGTAACGGACCGGTACCGTAGCAGAACTCTGACATAACTGCAGCCAGAACTCAGGTGCCGATGCGTTCACGTGTTTTTGGCGTAACTGGAGTTTACTGTGTAACGCGCAGCCGCTGGGGTCAGTGAAGGCCACACGGCTGCGACCACTAGTCTCATTCGAGACGAATCAGCGTTTTCGCCTGAACGCAGCTCAAACGACAGGACCCGGAGTCGCTCGGGTCGAACCTGCAGGAAGCTGCTGCTGCTCGACTCCATCCTACCACGATGCGACCGAAGCTGTGCAGCGCCACAAAAAGCCCAGAACGTCCGTCAGACCAGATCAGGCTCATCGACAGCAAAACAAGCGACAGTCAAATGCTCATTAAACGCGTGTTAATGTAGATGTAGTTGAAGAAGGAACATTTTTAAATTTAAAGTATTCGCAGCATGTTTAAAGTACGGAAGACCTACACTTTGTAGTGACTTTGAACGCCTCACATGTTTAACAGTTGGTAGAGTCCAAACGTTCGGTTCCTTTCATTGAACATTAATCACAGGCTGAGACCCAACAAGGGTTGATGACGCGTGGTTCTGTCTGTCCAGACCTTTCCTCCTCTGACTTCGCCTCCTCTGGCCTCACCTCCTCTACCTTGTCTCCTCTGACTTTGCCTCCTTTACCTCGTCTCCTCTGGCCTAGTCTCCTCTGACTTCGCCTCCTCCTGACCTAGTCTCCTCTGACTTCGCCTCCTCCTGGCCTAGTCTCCTCTGACTTCGCCTCCTCTGGCCTCACCTCCTCTACCTTGTCTCCTCTGACTTTGCCTCCTTTACCTCGTCTCCTCTGGCCTAGTCTCCTCTGACTTCGCCTCCTCCTGACCTAGTCTCCTCTGACTTCGCCTCCTCCTGACCTAGTCTCCTCTGACTTCGCCTCCTCTGGCCTCGTCTCCTCCTGGCCTCGTCTCCTCCTGGCCTCGTCTCCTCCTGGCCTCGTCTCCTCTGACCTCGTCTCCTCTGACTTCGCCTCCTCTGGCCTCATCTCCTCTACCTTGTCTCCTCTGACTTTGCCTCCTTTACCTCGTCTCCTCTGGCCTAGTCTCCTCTGACTTCGCCTCCTCCTGACCTAGTCTCCTCTGACTTCGCCTCCTCCTGACCTAGTCTCCTCTGACTTCGCCTCCTCCTGACCTAGTCTCCTCTGACTTCGCCTCCTCCTGGCCTAGTCTCCTCTGACTTCGCCTCCTCTGGCCTCACCTCCTCTACCTTGTCTCCTCTGACTTTGCCTCCTTTACCTCGTCTCCTCTGGCCTAGTCTCCTCTGACTTCGCCTCCTCCTGACCTAGTCTCCTCTGACTTCGCCTCCTCCTGACCTAGTCTCCTCTGACTTCGCCTCCTCTGGCCTCGTCTCCTCCTGGCCTCGTCTCCTCCTGGCCTCGTCTCCTCCTGGCCTCGTCTCCTCTGACCTCGTCTCCTCTGACTTCGCCTCCTCTGGCCTCACCTCCTCTACCTTGTCTTCTCTGACTTTGCCTCCTTTACCTCGTCTCCTCTGGCCTAGTCTCCTCTGACTTCGCCTCCTCCTGACCTAGTCTCCTCTGACTTCGCCTCCTCCTGACCTAGTCTCCTCTGACTTCGCCTCCTCTGGCCTCGTCTCCTCCTGGCCTCGTCTCCTCCTGGCCTCGTCTCCTCCTGACTTCGCCTCCTCTGACCTCGCCTCCTCTGACTTCACCTCCTCTGACTTCACCTCCTCTGGCCTCGCCTCCTCTGGCCTCGCCTCCTCTGGCCTCGCCTCCTCTGACTTCACCTCCTCTGACTTCGCCTCCTCTGGCCTCGCCTCCTCTGACCTCGCCTCCTCCTGGCCTCACCTCCTATGACTTTGTCTCCTCTGGCCTCACCTCCTATGACTTTGTCTCCTCTGGCCTCACCTCCTCTGGCCTCGCCTCCTCTGACCTCGCCTCCTCTGACCTCGCCTCCTCTGACTTTGTCTCCTCTGGCCTCACCTCCTCTGACTTTGTCTCCTCTGGCCTCACCTCCTCTGACTTTGTCTCCTCTGGCCTCACCTCCACTACCTTGTCTCCTCTGACCTCGCCTCCTCCTGGCCTCACCTCCTCTGACTTTGTCTCCTCTGACCTCGCCTCCTCTGGCCTCGCCTCCTCTGACCTCACCTCCTCTGGCCTCGCCTCCTCTGACTTTGTCTCCTCTGGCCTCACCTCCACTACCTTGTCTCCTCTGGCCTCGCCTCCTCTGACCTCGCCTCCTCTGACTTTGTCTCCTCTGGCCTCGCCTCCTCCTGGCCTCGCCTCCTCTGACTTTGTCTCCTCTGGCCTCACCTCCTCCGACTTTGTCTCCTCTGACCTCGCCTCCTCTGACTTTGTCTCCTCTGGCCTCACCTCCTCTGGCCTCGCCTCCTCCTGGCCTCGCCTCCTCTGACTTTGTCTCCTCTGGCCTCGCCTCCTCCTGGCCTCGCCTCCTCTGACTTTGTCTCCTCTGGCCTCACCTCCTCTGACTTTGTCTCCTCTGACTTTGTCTCCTCTGACCTCGCCTCCTCTGGCCTCGCCTCCTCTGACCTCGCCTCCTCTGGAGCTGCTGGACTTTGTCGTCGTCTTTCAGCTCTTCTCTCGGATTCGTACCTGACGGAGTCGAGTCTGCTTCACTTCCTGTTTTGAATTGAGGCCAAACTTTCAGAGACGTCGTCGTTTCCTCTTTTCACCATTTTAACCAGACGACGCTGCAGCTGCACAGAGAAGCTTCAGGGTGCGACGGAGTTTCTCTGGTTCGTTTCCAGAAGCTCCGTTGTTTGGTTCTGTTGTGGACCCAGATGCTGTCGGTGGAGATGAGACCAACTAACGCCGCTCGTTCACTGTTGTGATGTTTTACAGCTGATCTCAGACCAGCGACATGAGAACGATACTGAAGGCTTCAGTATTTATTGATTTTCATTTAGTCCCAACTAACACATTTATTTTATTGAAGCATTTCAAGTCAGTACATTATAGGAAGTAATAAGTTAGGTGACGCCTGAGGCCAAAGCTCGGTTCTGTGTGGGACCGTGTCTCCTGTAGAAGTTTGTGCTGGAGCCTCCAGGACCTCAAACAGGGAGTCCAGCAGAACCGACCGGGTCCAGGACACCCAAACCCAATAAAGTCGTACTCTACAGATACTCTCATGTCAAGTACTTGTGTGTGTGACAGTACTGCAGTAGGTGCTGGGGACCCACCAGAGCTGGTTCTGGAGACGTTCGGACCCAGTCACTGTTCAGGGTCTAATGCGGGAGCCCGTCGGTGCTGGGACCGATGCCTTCCGTGCTTGTGCTGATGCTTTGGTACCAGTACCAGTGAGTAACACGTGACCCTGTGCTTGGTCGACAGGATGGGAAACCTGATCAAGGTCTTAACCAGAGACATCGACAACAACGGAGGAAACTTCTTCCTGGACTTTGAGAGTAAGACTCAGACGAGAGTAGACGCTGCTGCAGCCGCATTAAGCTGCTTCCTCATCTGCTTGTAAAACGCAACCTACAGTAGCCGACGGGTCAGCAGCACAGACGACGGCGGGGTGTGACCTTTGACCTCCGACCTGGTTTGTTCCCCTGCAGACGCTCAGCCCTCGCAGTCTGAGACGGACGTGTGGGAGAAGGTGAACCAGGTGCTGACCGAGGCCCGGGTCATCCTGGAGGACCTGCAGTCCTACAGAGGAGCAGGAGAGGAGATACGGCAGGTAAGACGGGAGGAGGTGAGACGGAGGAGGTAAGATGGAGAGAAGGTGGTAGGTGAGACGGGGGAGGAAGTAAGACGGGAGAAGGGACAATGGGAGGAGGTAAGACTGGGGGGGTAAGAGGGGGGAGGAGGTGAGACAAGAGGAGGTAAGACGGGGGAGGAGACGAGAGGAGGTACGACGGGGGAGAAGGGACGATGGGAGGAAGTAAGATGGGTAGGAGGTAAGACAGGAGAAGGGACAAGAGGAGGAGGTGGGACGGGGGAGGAGGTAAGATGGAGTAAAAGCTGAGACGAGGAGAAGGGAAGACGAGAGGAGGAGGTGGGACGGGGCCGTCCGTGAGCCCGGATCCAACCCTCCCTGTGTTGCCAGGCCATCCAGAGTCCTGGTGTGGAGAAGGTCCAGGAGAAGGCCTGGGCAGCTGTGGTTCCTCTGGTCGTCAAACTCAAAACTTTCTACGAGTTCAGCCAGAAGCTCGGTAAGAACCTGAACGCGACGCCGGGTCCTAGCGGTACTGAAACGAGCCTCTGACGTGCTGTGCCTCCTCCGTCAGAGTCCAGTCTGCTGCGTCTCCTGGACGTCCTCACCAGCTCCGGGTCCACTCCCACCCAGCACCTGGAGCAGAAACAGGCTCTGGCCCGTCAGTTCGCCCACATCCTGTACTTCACGCTGCGTTTCGACGAGCTCAAGGTCGGCTCCGCCCCCTCACGCGCCCCCTTCGCTGTCTCCGCCTCCTTCATCTCTGCCTCTGTGTTTCAGATGACCAACCCGGCCATCCAGAACGACTTCAGCTACTATCGCCGAACCATCAGCCGCATGAGAATCAACAACCTGTCTGTAAGACGCGCGTCGGCTCAGTAGCCACCGTTAGCCGTTAGCTCCCCTGCTGACGTCCTTCCTTCCTCCACTTTATCTCCAGGCTGACGCAGGAAATGAGGTCAACAACGAGCTGGCCAATCGGATGTCTCTGTTTTACGCCAGCGCCACGCCCATGTTGAAGACGTTGAGCGACGCAACCACAAAGTTCGTCTCAGACGTGAGTTCATCCTCAAGCTTTGACTGCTGAACTTTGAGCTCGTGGTTCCTGAGGATGTAGCCTTGGAGTCCGCGGCAGGCTGTGCTTTTCTAATCCACCAGCAGGGGGCAGCGGCTCCCAACACACCCGCTGACAGTTGACCTGTGTCCTCCGCAGAATCCAGACGTGCCCATCGAAAACACGACCGACTGTCTGAGCACGATGGCCAGCGTCTGCAAAGTGATGCTGGAAACACCGTGAGTCCTGACGTGTTCCTGAACGCATCATCACCCAGCCAGTCCAGCAGCTGCTCACCGTGTGTGTGCGTGTGTGTGTGCGTGCGTGTGCGTGCAGGGAGTACCGCAGTCGCTTCGCCAGCGAGGAGACGGTTCTGTTCTGCCTGCGCGTCATGGTGGGCGTCATCATCCTGTACGACCACGTTCACCCGGCCGGAGCCTTCGTGAAGACGTCCAACATAGACGTAAGGTTCCGTTCCATCACCCGGTGCTGGTCTGTGCGCGTTCAGCTGCGACTCACGTCCGTCTCTGGTTGCAGATGAAAGGCTGCATCAGGGTTCTGAAGGAGCAGGCGCCGAGCAGCGTGGAGGGGTTACTCAACGCCCTGAGGTCAGCAGGACCGTGAACGCGAGGAGCAGAGCCGACGAGTCTAATGAGGCCACTAACCTCCTCCTTCTCCGCAGGTACACGACCAAACATCTGAACGACGAGACGACCTCCAAGCAGATCAAAAACATGCTGCAGCTGAATTAACCAGAACCAAGCGTGGTCCACATTTCAACTACTGAACAAATCGTAGCTAATATTTGTTTATTTTTCTATGTTTTTTAAATATCTTGTGTAAAATCTGTTGCAAAAAGAGAAAAAAAAGGTTTGTTTGTTGAAGCAGAAGATGCGACGTCGTCTTTTCCACCACAGGAACGTTGTCAGAATCTTTGTCCAGCACCAAACGGAGGAACCCGCTCAGACCCTCGGCTGCGGCTCCTACCTCGCTCTGTCTCGTTCTGACCGAGGTCCTGGCGCCGCTGCCTTCTGAGACCCGGAGCTTGAATATTCAAAGTCAAACACCGAATCCGTCACGGAGGAGACCCGTCGGTAGAACACGGTTCTCAGATACTTAAGTGTCTTTTCAAGTGATTCTGGATTCTGTGGTGGAAAAAGGACTCGGGCCTGGATCGGGCCTGGATCGGCCCAGTCCAGTCGAGTGGCCGTCATCAGACTGGCAGGTCAGGTGCTGATGGACGGGTCTGCAGCCGTTTGGAACCTGTACGAGCTTTTTGAGTGGTGATGCTGAAGCGTCAGATTTATGGCATTAACGGTTAATGTTTACGCCAAATAAAGGTTTTTACATTTTTACGTCTGTTGTTAATAAAGTTGTGCGTCTGTAGAAATGGACCGATTCTACGTCGGAACCTTAGTCCTCTCTGCCTTGTGGTTCCACTCAGTCTGGGTTCCTGTGTAAGTCAGCGTAAGGTGACTAAGGAGGCGAGATTCCGACCGACAGGTTGACCTCACCTGCAGGGGGAGGAGCCTGTTGGTCCCACTTCAGTCTTCACTTATCCAACTCCATCATCTAACAGAACAGACGAAGAAGAGAAGCAGACACACACCTTCTACAAAGCACGAGAGAACCAACAGGAAGGAACAGAGGAACCGGATCTGCATCAGACATGAAGGAACATGAAGCCGTGAGGAAGAATACGTCGACGTTGGAAACGAAGCTGTGAACACATCGTCAGGAAGGATTTGTGTGTGATGTCTTGTTTCCTGCAGCAGACAGAACGTGTGGGTTTATCGGAGGTTTATCTTATTAACTGAAGCTGCAGCTCGTCTGTGGTTTAACATCCTGTTGCCGGTTTAAACAACTCAACAACAGGAAGCGTCGAATCAGGACTGACAACAAACTAAGGCTTTAAATTTAATTGACTAACGTGCTCACACGTGTTTATGAAAGTAGGATTGAAAACGGTTAAATTAATTATTAATTATCATGAAATAACTATTAATTAGGTTTCGGGCTGCTGCTTAATTTAGAGGACGATCACGTAGAAGCTCAGCGACTGTTCACCTCAACTTTCCTCATGTCACTTGTTCCAGCTCATTAAAATACTGGTTCGAATTATGACAATAAACCTGCGTCACAGGATGAAAGATGAGGTTTTCAGTCAGTGCCTCACGTTGATCCAGTGACTCCATTCATGGATTTATACAATTATAAACAGCTTTGTGTTAAATAACACATTTAAGGTGAACTGAGCTGTTTCAGGAAAAGTCATAAATAAAAAATAGAAATAAAATAAAAAATAATGTTGATGAGTTTTTCATGTTTGTCATGAATAAAATCTGTGTTTCTGCGTCTTCTCTGTTTTCGGTTCTTATATTTGTATCATCATTTCATCATATTCAGTCCCGGAGCTCGGTTACCTTGTGCTGCATGGGCCTCCGCCGTCCCCCCTTCGTGCTCCACCTCACAGCGGTATCTAGCGGCGCTGCTCTCTGGCCCACGGAGCAGGATGGAGGCGCTGCGGCCCGACTCTCGGAGCTCCAGCTGCTCTCCCTCGGCGGGGCTCGGCTCGGCCCACGGGCCGTCCTCCTCCTTCTGGACCCTCCAGGAGAACCGGACCAGAGGAGGAACCATGTGCGAGGCCAGACACAGCAGGGAGCTGCTCCCCTCCAGGCCTCTGGATGCTGCTGGGTACACGCTCACCACGGGCTTCAGCACCGGCTCGTCTGGACCAGCAGAACCGAGCAGGACAAGAACACAACGGTCGGATTCTGTTCTCTGCTGCGCTAATAACAGCAGAACCGATGACGGAACAATCTGTGAAAGGCCCTGAAACGTTGCTGTCGTTGCTTCCTCCCCGTGAATCAACGTGTTTCTGTGTCTCAGCTGGTTCATCGCTGGCTTTAACATGTTTAAGTGGTTCCGTAGATTTGACCAAACGCTGGTTGGAACCGTTCAACGTGTAGAAAATCACAATTCATCATCTGCTGTAGTTTCTATGTGACGTTAAACTCTTCATGTTATCGCTTCCATCGATTCATGAAATATTCAGCAGCTGACCATTAAATTCTATTTACCACCATCAATGTTGGGCAGAAACACTTGAACAGACTCAGTGTGAACCATGTGCTGCTCAGATCAGGTCCTGATGTTCAGATGATGAGACTCCAGAACCAGCAGAGACTGTTGGACTCTGACAGACGCTTTCAGCTGCTGCTTTACAGACGCTCGTCCGAGCGGCAGCAGCAGGAAACTGATCCACTGACGCCGGAGCAAAGAAAGTCTGAACTTCAACACCACGAGGGAAAGAAACGTTCAGCCTCACCTGTGACGAGCAGTTTAGCTCCAGAACCAAAGACCCGGTACCGATACGTCCCCACAGCGACAGAGGAACACGAACCCGTCTGAGGCCAACGACTCCAAACCATGAACCCGTTTCTGATTTCAGCTCTGTGATCACTTTCTCTGCTGTTTCTGTCTGAACCTGTTTCTCCGTCTACTTTGGGTTTGGGTCCGTTTTTGATCGACTGTCTTTTAATCGGGTTCAGACATTCATGTTCTCCTCAGGATGAACCAAACTACTTTGATCAACGTCTCACATTTCAAACGCAAATGTTTTAAACACGTTCAGTAAAAGAAAATGATGGTTTTTACCTGTGACGACCAGTTTAGCTCCAGAACCAAAGATCAGGTACCGATACCTCCCCACAGTGACAGAGACAGGAACAAAAACCCATCAGCTGCTCAACGTGTCGTCTGAGGCCAACGACTCCAAACCATGGACCTGTTTCACGTTTGTCTCTAATCGTGTCGTTGTCTCCAGACTGAAGGGTTTTAGTGGCAGGTGATGGATCCTCATTCAAACGTTCATGTTCTCCTCAGGATGAACCAAACATCTGATGATTCTCTGACTTTAAATCTGCAACAGACACGTTTTAAACGCTTCAATAAAATAGAGAGAAACAAACGTTTGTTTTCATCTGTTACAACCAGTTTAGCTCCAGAACCAAAGAACCAGAACCACAGTAATAGACACGTGAAACCTTATGTTGGAGTGTGTGACTTCCTGTGCCAGGCTTTTATTTTGAAGATGTGTTTCCTGCTGCTTTGTCCGATTCTTAGGCGTCGTTTAGTTTCTTCAGATGTCGTTTCCTTGGTTTTCTCCAGCTTTTAGACGCTTTTAGGAAGTTATTGCTTCTTGCTCATATAATTGTCAGATCCTGCTTCCAGCCTTTGGTTGGTTCCGTCAGACGTTGTCTTGCTGTGGTTCCAGCTCTGCTGTGAGTTTGTGTTGAGTTCATTCATGGTTCTGTCCGTTTTCATCTGGTTGAGCGTTGAGGACGTTGACGTCGATGGTCTGGACTCATTACAGGTTAATCACCAAACGCGTCAGTCGTCTGCTGGGACTCAAAGCTCTTCAACGGGTCCAGAGTTCTGATCCACAGTCTGTGTTTCTGGCACTGGTCCAGTTTGTTCATCGTCTCATCTTTAATCTTTGCTTCTTGTTGTGATTCTGTTTCTCTTCTTTGTCGTCAAAACAACAGCAAAGTCCAATAATAGAACAGAATCTAACGTGAACAGTCCAACTGAAGCTCAATGGACTAAATGAATAAACTGATCTGTGTCAAGCTGTTCTGTGGTTTGTCGTCTCTTCCTGTCTGACGTCTGTTCATCTGGTTTTTGTTCAGACATCATGAATCATTTCTCACTGTGGGAACCACTGATCCAACAGGAGCAGTAGTAGGATGTTCTCAGATTAAACTGCTGATGGTGATGATTGACAGCTGAGTGCGGTTTCAAACAAAGGTTGCTGAGTTTACCAGGAAAGACCATAAAGTAGCAACAGTCTGTTCCTCTCTATTCTTTCTTATGTTCTCTAACTGGCCTCCACTGCTGGTGGTTTTTAATAATGATTGTGTGACTTGTTACTTGTCATTGTGCTTCGTGGATCTTCCTGCTGTTCACGTTCAAGATACCGTTGACATTCACCTTCATGAAAATGCAGCAGCAATAACAGCAAAACCAAACAATTCTATTCAAATGTGAACACAAATCCTCAACTGTCAGCTGCTGCAGCTCTTTGTTCTTCAAACCGTCACTTTATGGTGTCAATGAATTAATGACACCAGACATAGAATCACAACAACATAAACTATGATAAAGTAGAAAGTTTCTGCAGCTTCACTAAACACTGAAACTCAGTATCAGTATCAGTGTGTGAGGGAAATTTGAATACACTGTTCTCACTGTACTCACACAGGACACAAGCACTAATTTACATGGAAACCAGCCAGACAACCTGGAGACGGGTCGAGCTACACTTCACATCCCGACCCCACGGAGCCAACTGGGTAAAAGCTGCGGACGTGCAGCTTGGTGTCAAGGAAGCTCTGTCAGCGACAGTGACACTGGCAAGTGACGAGCCTGCAAACGTTTCCATGTCCTCTGTGTCCGAATATCTGTATGTCACTATCTGGTGTCACTGTGTTCTTTTGTTATTTTTGACTCCGTACACTAACACAAAGATACTACATGGTATCATTGATGCAGTATCGCTGCCTAATAAATATCTAAATTTTGACCAGACATTCTGTCTGTTATTGCTTTCTGTGTTTTTCATTTTTTGATAAACTATGAAACACTGACTCCTGGTGTCTGCCACTGAGTCCACTTCGAACACATGCAGCTAAATTGATTAACTTGATTCCTAATGCACTGCAGATCACTGTGAGAGCATCTTCCCAACCGTGAAGCATGGTGGACGGAGATGCAGGTTGTTGGGCCTAAAATCTCAGAGGGACACTTCAAACTTCTAACCAGATCGTTGCTCTAGACGACGTAATGCTGGACTGTGAGGAACTTTGATGTCATCTCTGACAAAGCTCACACATTTGAAATGACTGAAGTCAGAGCCAAACCCAGATACAACAATCAAGTCAAGGCAAGTAGCAGGATTAGGGAGCTACATACAACACAGGTTCACTAACACAAATTTAACCAAGTGACTGGTTAACTAAACCAGATGAACATTATAAATGAACAGAAAACTATCTAATACTAACAAAGAGTGACGTGACATATTTAAACCTCTGAGGTAATTAGTAGAGGTAGTGACAAGAGAAAAACACAACAATTTCTTGTAGTTTGTGCAAAAATGACAACAATAAGAATAAGGTGCAAAGGAGCAATTTCAGGTTGTTACATAGTAAGATAAGTGTAAAAGGTTTTGGTGGATGGGTTTGTCTGTAAGATTTAGTAGGTTGTGTTTGTGTGTGTGTGTAACTTTCTAAATGAAATGAAATGTGGAACGAAAGTGGACACTACTATGTTTATGATGCTGCTCTGCAGACATGTCAGTACAGGGAAGCTAAGGACGCTTCAGCTCAGCCTGCTAATTGGACTGGATTTGACTGAGTAACAAAGGACGGGCTGGAAGCTTCCAGCTGGGGTTGGTACAGGCTCTGCTTTGTTGTCCTTTGGCTGTTTGCTGCGTTAACAGTTATCTCTCTCTCTCTGTCTTTTCTTTCGGCCTCTCACTTTGTCTCTTTTCATCTATGAAAAGCTTTTTGCCCCAGATGAAGCTCTGTTACCGTAACTGCTCAGACACTGGTGAACCCCAGAGGCTCCCACATCTACACAGACAACCACGATGACCCCACACCCTCCCTGGACTGGACCCGTGTCGCTGCCTCCTTCTGTGGGAAACCTGCCGTGTCCCTCTGGGACAACCTGGACCCGAGACTTTGTCCGTCTCTGTCCTGATGTGGAGGCCGTTGGAGCTCTGGGACACGATGATGATTGACCTGCAGAGCTCCGAAGCCGACGGGGGCCTGCTGAGCCCAGAGGAGCTGGAGTGTAAGATCTGCTATTGCTCCTACAACCTGGCCAGGCGGCGGCCGAAGGTGCTGGAGTGTTGCCACCGCCTGTGCGCCAGGTGCCTGGCTAAGATCCTGAACCTGGGCGAGTCCCCTGCTGACGCCGTGGTGTGTCCTTTCTGCCGCTGTGCCACTAGGCTGTCAGAGGAGACCGTGTGCAACCTGCCGGACGACTGTGAGCTGCTGGCGGCGCTGGCCCTCCAGAGCCGGAACCAGAGGAGCTACTGCCTCTACCAGGAGGCCAACACGGACCTGCTCCTCAGCCCCAGACGCTTGAGCTTGTTAATGAGCAGCGGCTCTGCTGTGGCGTCCTCCTCCTCCCTGTCTTCCTCCTCCGTCCGGGCTTCCTCTAACTTTGTAGTCATTACCATCATGGAGCCTCCACCGGCGTCAAACCAGGACCTCGGGCCACAGGGTCCTTCCACCTCCAGCCTGGACTATCGCTCACCCAGTCTGGACTCCATGGCTTCCATCACACAGAGGTGGACAATGTGGAACTGCGCTGCCCTGCTGTGCCAAACCTCCGCCCGGGCGCTGGTGTGGATGCTGGGGCTGCTGTACTTCAGCTCGCTGCCCATGGGGGTTTACCTGCTGATCATGCAGAGGACGACGCTGGGGGTCCTGCTGGTGAGCCTGGTCCCTGCCAGCCTGGTCACAGTCATGGTCTACGGGTTCTGCCAGTGTGTCTGCCACGAACTGTGGGACTGCGTGCCTCCGTAGAGACGAGAAGAAATGGACCCGACCTCCGGCCTTCAGGCTCCGCTGATGGATGTAGAACGCTCCTCTGCTCTGTTGGAGAGGAGAATAAAGACATTAGGTACAAAAGCAGCTCACACAGCAGTTTATCCCACCCATAATAGTTACACCGCAGCTTTGAATTAGGCAGCGTTCTGGTCTCACTGTGGAGGAACCAAGGGTGAAGAGTAAGAAGACCAAACACGCGGCCCAACGAAGAGGCGGATGTGAAATAACGAGACGCTTAGTACGTCAGAGGGCGAAGTTAAGGCTGACAAACAACAGTCGCAACATGTTGTTTAATGAGGGATAATCATCCGGGACCTGCTTCAAGAGCAGCCAATCAGCTCTGTGATTGGTTGTTACTGACCAATCAGATGACACAACACTGCACAGCGTGAGAGTTAATGTGTATAAATAAGCACGTCCCGTTGCTAACGGCAATAACTTCACGTGTTCGTCTCATGTGTAATCATTAAATAGATGTCATGTGTGAATCAGCTCATTTGTGTCTAGTTATGAACACGTTTACCTCCATGGGATCACATCTGTTCAATTTAACCTTCCCAACACAAACGTGTCTGCACAAAGTCAAAGTCCTTCATTCAAACGTCTTAAAGTCATAAATTCTGTTTTCAGCTTCAGAAACTTGAAGTGTCCTCCAGGATTTTTTCTGATAATTACTGAGTCTGACCCAGCAGAGGACGCTCTGCAGCACGTTAGAGGTGGTTTACTGCTTCCTGTGGGATCCAGTCTGTGATGAATGATGAACCACATGACCTCTGACCCTGCAGGTGATTCCAGTGTAGTGACTGGGCACCACTTCTGATTGGTTCTGTGCTATATGCATCACGTACTGCTTCCTCTGTACAGAGGAGCTACAGATACAGTACGAGGACATGCCCAGAGTTCTTAGGGTGTTTATGGTTCAGGGACGGGAGCAACTGTTGGTGTATTGATTCACCTCGGCATCACTAGACACAAAGACACCATTAATTTCACATCCCAGAGTTTGTTACTGATGCTGTGAACCTCGTCCCAGCGGTTTATGAGGCAAACACTTCCTGGTTCGTCACGTCTTGCTGATCATGAGCAGCGGCGGCCGTCTACCATCTGTGGCTTCCTGGGAATGGATCGGACCGTGAATCGGAGACAGAGCGTCCCTGAAGGGAGCAGTCGTCACATTCCTCTTCAGCGACGTGGACATTCCCACGTGTCCGTGTGAGGAACGTTCATTGGCTGTGATGATGTCTCTGTGTCTGTGCTCTGTTCTCTTTGTAGAAAGTCATCAGACAAAGTCCAAGCGCTGAGTCTGTGGCTGAGTCTAGCCTGGTTGTGTCATCACAGCGGCTTCTTGTTCCGTCCTATCGATCGAGGATGATCTGGCAGCAGGTTTGCGTAGAACCAGATATCCCATGATGCAATGTGCACCAGTCAGTAACACACAGACACGGTTACGATCATCCTTCATGTTTAGGACGTGGTGGATGGATCAGACTGGCCCTTATAGATAGTCGATGAGTGTGAGGCTCCATGGTCATGAGTGGACGGACTCTGTTGTCCACAGCAGGCTTCCTGGTCATAATGACGTTCTCACAGTAAACACTAGAGCAGAGCTGACCTCTAGATCTCTGAGAACCTGCCACGATACGAAGCTCCGAAAACTTCTGAACGTCTGGTGCTTGGTTTCGTCTCAGCTGTGTGTGAAACGTCCCTCCACACCATCATGATCAGATCAGAGTAACAGCTGCTTCAAATACGTTGCCTGGACTTAAAGTAAAACTCGGATGTGCGTGTGATCGGTGATGAGCTGCTTCCTCTGTTTACATGAGAGAAGTCGCTCTCGACCAATCAGCTTCGCGGACGAAGCTCCGACAACAAACAAAAGATCGAGGCTAGCTGAGCGCGTCAGGCTCTGTCGTCCCGTTTAGCATAGCGCTCCCTCCGGCGGCCTGCTCCTCTGTCTTTTAGCTACTTTCTTCGTGTTCCGAAGAAGACAACATTCGTATAGTGTCTGTATTTGTTGCTTCGTGTCAGCTAATGTAATCCCGAGCCATTTCAGCGATTCCTTTGTCATTGCTGGCTAAGCTAAACGCGTTAGCTAGGTTAGCTACGCAGCTAACCAGCTCTGGCTCCCTGTTTGTGACTAGCAAAGCCAGTTAGCTTAGCCTGCTAGCTAGCTTTGCTCAACTCTTCTTCAGAACTTGACGCTGAGTGACACGAGTGGCTTGTTGCTAACAAGCCGTTTGTCCACGACTCGTGTCGCAGTCATGTCTGGACAGTCTTCTGGTTGTGGGTTTCTGATGTCGGTTGTTGTCCACGGAGACTCGACTCTCAACGAGCAGGAAAAGGAGCTCAACCAGCGGCTGCGGCGGCTATATCCAGCCGTTAATGAAAACGAGACCCCGCTTCCTCGGTCCTGGAGCCCGAAGGACAAGTTTAGCTACATCGGTCTTTCCCAGAACAATCTCCGTGTACACTACAAAGGTATGACACGAAGACACACTCGAGTTTAACACTTTATTCAGCGATGCTAGCGCAGCTCTGACGGTGAGCAGGTGAGAGGCAGCTGCCGTTGTGGCTAAAAACAAAGTAAGCTAGGCTAACGGCTCCACAAACAACAAGGCAGAGGACATCTTGCAACCCGACCAGCTGGCGAGGTGGCTCCAGAGCCAACTGACCTACTGGCTCCTTAGCTGTTCTGGTACCCCGGTCCCTGGATGTCAGCCCGCGATCCGACACCAGGAGCCTTCACGGCCCGTGATACCGTTAAAGACGCGTTAAGTCACATAAAACGCCAACTATTACAGCACACACTCGGCTGGTTAGGCCCGATTTCAGCCATATAGTCAGATCAAGGTGGATTAGGCTACGTAGCCCTCACGGCAGGCTAACGTAGCATGATTGAGTGATTTATTGGCTGGGAATACAGGACCAAATACTAAGATTAGCAGAATAGCTCCGCTTCGTTCAGTAGTCGTGGATGTCAGGAGAGGCACCGCTCGGCCGGAGCTGCTGATATCAGTCTAATCTAATATCAGGTGTCTTGACATTCAGGCTGGACTAGTTGCTTAGCACAGGTACCAGACGCTTTGGGGCGCAGGCCTACGAGTAAAGGCTGGTTTAAGACCAAAGGTGCTTCCTGGGTGTGTACCAGGGTCCTGGGTCTGACCGGGCCCCACACACTGGCTGCGGCCAGAATGTTCTGTAGCTGTACAGCAGAGGCTCCAGAAGCACTTACACAGATGTTTAGTAAGTTGAACGTCATAGAGCCTGTCCAGGGTGAAAACACGGTCACAACGGACGAGTCACCACATGCAGCTCTGCCGGAGTTTACTGAATGCTGATTGCATAGAGCTGTAGTTATTGGGTGGTAAAGTCTAACACTCGTATATTCTAAACCCACAACTAGATTGGTTGTGAAATGATTGATACGAATGACACGAACCTTTTAACTTGAATTACTTGCTTACATGCCGATATATGGTGGATTTTATTCTGTGATGACACAATGAAAATGACTTTTAACAAATCCAGACATTTAAGAATGTCACATTGTGCTTTAGGAAACTGATGTGAGTGTTTGTACTGTTCTTCTAAAATTCACTGCACCAAATATCAGAAATAACCAACCATCTGGAAAGAAGGTGGTTCAGAAGACAGAAAGCTAAAACAGACATTTGAGTCTCAGTAAGTAGAACCAAGTAGCCACTTAGCTGTTGGACTGGTCGTGTCCCACATGTGCTGGGTGTTGTGACATCATTCACATTCCTACAGGAAAGCAGCAAAACCAAAGACATCAGTGAGTGAAGAAATTCAAGTATGCTCTGCTCTGACATTTTCTATTTACACAACATATGTTAGTGGCACATGGGGAAAATGTAACCTAGGCAATAATCATCTGCTTAATGAAGTTCAACTTTTTAAAAGTGAATTAAGATGCTTGTTTTTGCCCGGCAGCCATTTTGCTTCAAGAATAAATGTAAAATGGTGGCGAGAGGCTCCTTTCAGGTTCTACATTAGACCTTTAATTATTAAGACTCCTCCTTCAGACAGACCAGTGATTATTAGAAGCCCTTGGAGCTAAAATGCCTCCTGAAGCTGGAACCGAGAGGAAAGAAATCAGATGGATTGTTTGAGTTTATTATTTCAGTTGGGTGGTGGTGCCATCTGTTCTGTTTAGACTTTTGTCTGTTGCTATTTAGTGGTTCAGCAGTCAAAGTTACAGAATCAAACACTTGCATAACTCCACTTTGATAGAATACACTTCAGACAGACTGGCCCATTGTTAGTTCAGGCTTCAGCTAATTAACGTCCTGCTGTAGTGAAGTACGACGTCTAGAGCAGCTGGACACTGGGGTCCTGCATGTCGGTGCTGTTGCACCAACATTATCAGTCTGAGAAATATGCCAACATTTAGCGCTATCAGAAAACGCAGCCACACTCTAAGGTGGCTGATCTCTAATGGTGATGCTGATATTTCTGTACTGTAGCTGCTTGAGGTGACAGTAACTTGACAGTTCGAGCAGCTCCACAGTCCAGAACCCAGTAGGTCCACCGTCAAAGCATTTGAGGTGTCCACGTACAAAATGAAATGTGTGTTCTACTCAAATGAAGATGAAATGAATAATTACATTTCGTTGTACATGTGACAATGACAACAAAGACCTATTCTATAAATTGAAGAACACGATCTACACTTTTTCAACTATCCCTGCATGGTGACAGTGACTCAGAAGTCTTTGTATCCTGTCTCTGTGGTCTCCTCTTTGTCAAGGTCACGGCAAAACTCCTAAAGATGCTGCGTCTGTACGGGCCACCCACCCCATCCCTGCTGCCTGCGGCGTCTACTACTTCGAGGTGAAGATCATCAGCAAAGGCCGAGACGGGTAGGTACACAGAAGAAAAACACTTCTGTTACGAGATGTACGGCTGTGTGAGCTGAAGGATGGTCCAACATAAGTCATAATGCACATCAGGGGATCAGTACTGCTCGTATCCGTGGTTGTTTACAGGCCACAGGGCAGTTTAAGCAGTTTGCTGCTTTAGAGAACTGAACCACGGCTACGGCCGCACCAGCAGCGCTGTCAGCGTCTGATTAGTAGAATCCAGGATATGAACGCACATGGAACCTTCAGCCTAATGGGCTCACTGGTGACTAAAGGGTCTGATTATCAGAACTAATCATGTGGGAAGACTTTTCACAGCATCGTATGAGTTGCTCTAAAAACGTAACACAGGCACTTGTGTAATGTGGATTTATTGACTCTAGCTGCTGCGAGAAACTTACACCAGGCTTTTAACCACCGTTGGCATTTAGTGTTAGAATGATTATAAATGTAGTGAGTTTCTGAGATTCAATTAGTGTTTTCTCGACTTATCAGGGCTGAAGAAAAGACGATGGCTTGTGTTTTCTTCTAGGAGCTAACAAAGCAGCTGTAATCCAGCCACTATCAATTATTTGAAATGCACCAGGAGGAAATTATTGTTTTATATTAAGTGTTTTCACAGTTTGCCCCGTGGTGCAAGGAACACTTTGGAAAAACTGCACAACACACAAGTCTGTTACAGGCGTCGAAGCTAGAAGTCGCTTTATGATCCTAAACGGAGTCTTCAGTCACGTGAAGAGTCTCTGTCACCGGTCAGAAGCTTTGACTGGTCTGTTTTAAGCAGCTGAGCCAATTCGATTCTACATGTCCCGGTACTTAGTTTCATAGTCCCAGAAAATTCCTCGTCTTGTCTTCGTGAGGAGTTTGCTTCATTTTTACCTTCTTGTATTGAAAACGTGTAATTAAATATAGAAATGAACAGGACATGAATGTATCTCATTTACATCTCCTTCAATCTGCTGATCATCGTCTTTATTCATCCCTGATCAGTGAACTACTCGACGTTCCTCCAGTATTAGGATGTTGACCATTGAAGATTAGCTGGTGGTTGGTCACTTACTTGTGTTCGCTTGTGTGTCCTACAGGTACATGGGCATCGGCCTTTCAGCTCAGGGTGTGAACATGAACAGACTCCCTGGTAAGTCGACAACGTGACAACGGGATTTGGTTTCACGTTTGACTCTGTTTGTACATGTGAGTGTCTGTCAGTGAATCTGTCCCTCATTTAGATGTTTTTTTTCTGTCTAACAATAAGGTAAATGTTTGACATGAAGGACAGAGTAAATGTTCCTGAGGCCGAAGGGTTGGATCCGTGCTTGTATCATCCCTGCACTGTTCAGTTAAACAGTTTGGCGACGTTGTCGCTGCTTGGTCTGTTTCCATTAAGCCAGCGTGGGAAGATGTTGGTCCAGTGCTCGTCAGGGTTTATCAGGCCAAACAGCAGCTCACCCAGCCTGAGAACCGAACCCACCCAGGAGAGATAACAGGAGGCCCAGAGCAGACTGCAACGTCCAGGATGATGACATGGTTTAATTGAGGAGTTAAGGGCTGGTTTTAGGCTGCTTGGCTTCTCGTGTTCGGCCAGGCTTCAGTATACACGGCCTGGTAAACGCTGAAAACACTCTGTTTAGGTGGTAGAGATGAGAAAAGAGCCACTCTGTAGGAAAATGAAGGATGTACGTCCACATCTGGGGTCGTATCCAGAGAAACCGAATGGGTCTGGTGTGGTGAAGCGGCAGACAGACACCGTACGGCTGTTCTTCACTGGCACCTGTCTGTGGTTCAGGGCTCTTCAGCTGTTAGTCGCTCGATTAAACTTTCTCACTATGTTTAACTTGATCGCAGGAATGTTTAGCGTTCATCCAACTCTTTGGTCTATATTGTTAGTCATCAAATAAGATTTGAAGCATCAGGTGGAAAATCTATTCGTGAATATTCCTGTGGGGGTTTTGCTCTTCTGCGACGTTTCCATGACACTCGTTTGCATTTACAGGTTGGGACAAGCACTCGTATGGTTACCATGGAGATGACGGACACTCCTTCTGCTCCTCTGGCACCGGGCAACCCTACGGACCCACATTTACAACAGGCGACGTGATTGGCTGCTGCGTTAACCTCATCAACAACACCTGCTTCTACACAAAGAACGGCCACAGCCTCGGTAAGCAGCGGGTGCCAGCGAGGACGTCCTCCAGCTTGTTTAACCACCAAACACCTGTTCACCAGAGAAAACACACAGAAGCACCAGGAGCTGGTGAAAACATTCACAAGCGTTTTTAATGTACTGCACAAACCCGCCTTTATAAAATACATTTAAATGATTTGGGCTGTTTATTCAGTTTGAGGTTTTGCTCTTGGTGTTGACTCGGTCTGTCTGTTTTTACAGGTATAGCCTTCACAGATCTACCGGTGAGTAGCATCCGCTGGTTCCTTCTCTGCTGAGTCTCTGTGGCCTCTGTGTGATTGTCTCAGGTTGGGGTTGGACTAGACGTCAGAGCTTTGTCAGGACTGTTTATTGCTTCTGTTGAAGGAAGGTTTGTGCTTCGTCTGAGGCCAGTGAACCAGTTAATCAATGTGAACTCTGTCTGAACAGGACGTCGCTTCATGCTGTTGTGGCTCATTGTGAGTCTCCTGTGCTTCATTTGCTGTGGATCCATTTACATAATGGACTTTCATGCTAGTTGCATTCATGGATGAATTAAATGCCTTGAAAATGAGGGAGACGCCTCTTCTGTAGTTTTGTTTCCCTTGTTGCTCAGTAGAAAATGAAAATGGGTCCAGCTGTTTAGAGAGGGAAGAAAATAAGCGTCTTAGCTAACAATCACCCATTGAGCAGCCAAACAGGGCTGACTGTGAGCCAGGCATTCAGGTCCCTCCAGAGCTGTGCAGTGAAGTGCGTCACCGCCGCACAGCTGACCTCTGTGGGACCATGACACAGGCAGCTCTGCCAGACACGCACACCTTTGTGCCACTGTTCTGGTAGCTCAAGTTGAGTCTGTGGGCCTTAACCTGCTTAGTTTCCCATTATGCAGAAAGCTCAGCAGCTTTCATTTGGAAGTGAATCCCAACTCTAATCGAACCCTGCTACAGCAAACAAGCTGCTTTGGGGAACATTCTGTAAAAACTGTCCTGAGTTGGGAGTTCCTGTTGTTGTCCTGTCATGAGGCTTCGTTCATTGTCTGGATTAGATTCTTTAACTGCATTTCCTCCATCGTCCTAATTCTCGTCCTGCTCCTCCACTGCAGCCGAACTTGTACCCGACTGTGGGGCTTCAGACTCCAGGGGAGGTGGTGGATGCCAACTTTGGTCAGCACCCCTTCGTGTTTGACATTGAGGACTACATGCGTGAGTGGAGAACAAAGATCCAGGCCCAGATCGATCACTTCCCCATTGGAGAGCGTGAGGGCGAGTGGCAGTCCATGATCCAGAAGTAAGTGGAATGGGAAACGTAAGAACTGATGTAGTTTGTGTTAGGAATAGAGTGAGATGCGTGGAACCTTCTGTTGATCCAGCTGCACTGAATAGAATCAGACTGTTCAGATGTTCCTAATGAAGTGACCAGCGACTGACTGTAATGGAATAGTCGAAAGCATCAGTGTGGGCCTGTCATCAGGCTGCGCTGATGGATTAGCGGTTGCAAAGATTGCTTGTCCTAATGGCGTTGTAGAGCTCAGATGCTGGTGGGAAGTGTCTAGATGCTGGACAGGACCATTGAGTGGTCCAACAGGAGCCACGGGTTCACACGTGATGAACAACAGTGACTGTACCTGCGAAGCCGCGTCTCCTGGTCTAGTTACCAGTGTTCCTGGTGATGTGACTTTTGCAGGTGTGGTTCCTCACTGTCCTGTCTTTTTTTTTTTTGGCAGGATGGTGGCTTCATACCTGGTGCACCACAGTTATTGTGCCACGGCTGAAGCTTTTGCCAAATCCACCAACCAGGCAGTGCACGAAGAGCTGGCCTCCATTAAAAATCGACAGAGTGAGTCCTGATGTCCAACTAAAAGCGATGTAAACCTGCTGAGATCGATTCTAGTCGTAGATGCATCCAGGGTCGGTTATTTAATTCTTCACTGTGACCTGGACGGCATCGAAGTGATGAAGTTCAATGCATGCTTCTCGTTGTAATCTCCACTGAGCCCTGATTTGCTGCTGCTTTGCAGAGATCCAAAAGCTGGTGCTGTCTGGTAGAATGGGAGAAGCCATCGAGACCACGCAGCAGCTCTACCCTAACCTCCTGGAGAGGAACCCAGACCTGCTCTTCATGCTCAAGTGAGACTGAGGCTACGTTTGCTTTAAATCCGATGTCGTGATCTGAACCCTAGAGGCATCTTCAGCTTAGTTATTTTAACATGTAGTGATACATCATGAGGTTAATGCAACGTACAGTACCATCACATCCTCGTTGCCACACGGGCTTTGCCTCTTGTCCTTCTACCTTTTGGTGGTTTCTCTGCCTCCAGGGTGAGACAGTTCATAGAGATGGTGAATGGGACAGACAGCGAGGTGAGGTGTCTCGGCGGTCGCAGCCCAAAGTCTCAGGACAGTTACCCCGGCTCCCCCAGACCCTTCAGCAGCCCCAGCCACAAAGCCAGCAGCTCCCAGCCCTACCTCACAGGTACAGCTGTTGGCAGCACGTTCACATCTGGAGCCGCCTGAGTACTGCTCCATTTCCATGCAGACCAGATTAGCCTCAGTTCTCAAACGTGCAGAGTACGACACACACATCAGCTCACTGACCGTTATAGGTACTACTGTGTTAAACCACCTGCTGACGAAGCCTTGTGCATGTTTGGTTACTCTCCTCTTAATGCATGTCCACTGTTCAATGAATTTGTTTTAGGGTTCGACAACAACTGCTGTAATGGAGTGACGTCTAATAAGAGCCACAGCTCCTCCCCTCACAGTCTCAAGCCCTGCCCCCCAGGCCCTGGCTCCGCCCCCACAGCGGCGGACATCAGCCTCAACGGGAGCCGCGGTCAACAGACCAGGTGCTGCTTTAATGTGATGGAGGTTGTCTTCCAGTCACATTGCACCATTTGAGCTGTAACCTGCTTTTACTGCTGTTCTGTTCTCTTCTCACTCTGTTGCTGATGAAGAACATCCTTCCTCATCTTATTGCGTCTCATCATTCTGGAATCGCAAACACCTAGAAACAGTCAAATCAGTGTTGGGTGTGGTTCAGATGAGAGAGGAGCGGAAGTGAAGCTATAAAGTCTGATCTGTGTAATCAGCCCTTTAGGTTCAGGTCTGTGTGACATCGTTTGTTTCTGTAGTAACGATGTGGACATGGAGGTGGACCACTTCACCAACGGCGTGACGGAGTCGTCCTCAAATGGTTTCCTCAACGGCAGCTCTAAACACGCCGTGGAGCCCGACGACTGTGACGCAGACATGGGTGGGTAGCAGTGCGGCTTTGAGGCTTGTCTGGCATCGGTGTAGCTGAATGCCACCACGGCAGAGGTGTGAGCCCTCCTCTGTGTTGCAGAGGTGGAGTCGACTCAGTCCAAGAGGCAGCTGTGTGGCGGGAGCCAAGCGGCCATAGAGAGAATGATCCATTTCGGCAGGGAGCTCCAGAGCATGAGCGAACACCTGCGTCGCGAGTGTGGCAAGAACTCTGCCAACAAGAAGATGCTGAAGGTGAGACGCGACCAAGTTAAGTCACTGTAGTTTCAGCCGTCGTCAGCCAGAGAGGAGCTGCAGTACAATGTCCTTCACCTGTCGTTACAGGATGCCTTCAGCCTGCTGGCGTACTCTGACCCCTGGAACAGCCCAGTGGGCTACCAGCTGGACGCCCTCCAGAGAGAGCCGGTCTGCTCCACTCTCAACAGTGCAATACTAGGTAGGTGTGAATGTGGTGGACGCTCGACACACGGACACAAGGTGTGGCAGCGTACAACCAGCCTTCAACGCTGGATGTCACTTAGCCTGCAGCTCCAGGCTTCACTCACCACGACTAATGATGAAAGGACATCTCAGCTGAGCAGCCTTGTTTTTTTTCTTTCCAGAGACTCACAATCTGCCCAAGCAGCCGCCTCTGGCCCAGGCCGTGGGCCAGGCCGCCCAGTGCCTCGCCATCATGGCTCGGACTGGCAGCGGCTCCTGCGCCTTTGCCTCTGTGGACGATTACCTGCACTAGCTGTCTGCACGTACACACACACACACACACACACACACACACACACACACACAGCCGCTCACCCTCAAGACCTGTCCAGAAATTTCTCCCTCCCGACGACACGAGCGCTACCAAGGCTTGTTGTGCGTTGACTCATTTTCTGGGAGGTCTTCAGAGCGACGGCTCAAACCCACAGACACAAATCCAACGCCTCCTTCTCCATCGGAAACCGTTACGCCTCCACCTCGGCTTGGCCCTGCTCACCGCTCCTACAGCCGTGCGAGGCTGCGTCTGCCTGGTTCTGACTGAAGCCCACCGACTGGTGCAGGAACTCTGCAGATGTGTTACCCTACGCCTGGGGGCATCGAGCTGGACGGACAGACCCTTGAAATGACATGAACAAAATGAAAACGCTTTAACGCTGGGTCCCTGAACCCAGGGAAACTAGCCAACGCTGGGCCGGGCTTAGAGTCTCCAGCCGACCCGAGGCGCCGTTACAGACTCCCTCTGCACCCAGAGCCCCTCCACTTACGCCAGGACAGGTGTGGAGATTTGAGCGACACGTGGACTCGGGACTTGGAAGAAGCCAGAGATGTTCGTCATTCAACGTTCCCGCTTTTAATCTTTTATTTAGTTTTTGGGTCTGGCACTGGTTTTGTTTTTAGTTTCTGCAGGTTTCAAGGCGCAGATGGCCACGATTTCCATTATTATTATTATTATTATTATTATTCTAATTCATTATATTAATTATTGTTACTTGCATACACAGTATATTTGTTGAGCGCCAGCGAGAGCAAGTTCCACCTACTTATTATAATAATAAAGGTCCCGATTCCACCGATGACCAGTGACGTGTGTGTACGTGTTGGTGTCTCTGAGGCTTTGCTCTGAGATGCGCTGCTTGTTGTCTCCTTCCTATGCAGGTGGGACGCTGACTTGTTACTATGCTAACGGCTCTGTTATTGTGACGTTTTCTGTGAGTCGGGTTCTCTTCTTCGCTTCTGGTTCTGAACCAGCAGCAGCTTTGATGCTGACGCCATCTCTGATGGCCACAGCGTCGATGAGTGTTAGTTTTTATTACACGACATCGAAGCTGCTTTAAGGTCGACCACATCTGATTCAAAGTCAAACGGATATTTTCCCATGTTCGTACTTCACAAACAGCTGAATGTTTTACTTTATCCTCCCTCTAGATCCATGTATTGTGATTGGGGGACTGTGCAGACCTTGGCCTGTGGTTGTTCGCTGCTATTTCTGTCTGCAGATAAACCTTCACTCACCAGAAGTTACAACGCATCTCTCAGCACATCTGGAATTTCTGATTGCGTTCTTCGGGAGCTAGAATTAGAGCCGCTGACCCAGTGAGCGCTATCGTATTCCATCCACTCGATCTAAACTTGTTCCTTATCTGTTTGACTTTAACGTAGCAAATGTGACATTAGTTTCATCATCATTTGAGAAGCTCACACCGTCTGGTTCGGAGACTCATGAAGTCATCCGTGTCCACCGCCGCCTTCAGAACCAGGCTTCGTCTTCGCCATGCAGCTCTAGCATCAGCAAGGACACAACTAAACTCACCCAGTATCAAAAAACCAAATACCTTAGGGAACAAAGGCTGAGGAGACGTTTCTCCTCGTGGTGGAACCCAACTCTTCTGTGTTTTCTTCCAAATCTCACTTGCAGCATCGTTTAGAAAACTTCTGTTTCTTTGAGTAAGGTCTGAAACCTATGCATGCCATAGTAACGTGGTGGTGAGATCCAGTTAGCGTCTCTTCTTACTTTGTCTCCTTGTAGCCAGTTCAGTGTATGAGGAATACGTCAACCAGTGCGTTGTCCACTGACTGTGTCCTTTTGGAGAAACAAATGTGCAATTTGTGTGGAGGTGAAAAGATTTCTATTAAAAATGACAAATGATGATAGCACACGTCTGGACGCTGCCTGACGCCTGCAGCTCAAATCTGTGTGTTTTGTTCGGTTTACACCCAGTAAATACTTTTACTGATTCCATGAGTTTATGCTTTTAAAGCCTGAGGAAATGAAAACCTGATGCCAGGTTGGTTTAACCCTGTGACAGAGCTGGATACAAGTATGTAGGTTTCCATTCAAAGGTCACATTCAGGAACCTGGAAGTGTTTTACGGATACATTTTCAACAGAACCCTTCACTTCCATTGAGTAGTACTTCGTTGCTATGGGCAACAGGCTGATTTACCATCCTTTACACTCCCTGGACATTTGCTAAACCAACTGAATGAGATCAAACCCATTTTCTAAATCCACTCGGATGAAAACCATAATCGTGGTTTTCACCCGAGTGGACAAATTTTCAGTTCAGTGCCAGCACCAAGAACAGATACAACAGCTCCATTGACTGTTAGTGACTCATAATTAGACTCAGAACTGACCAACAGTTTCAGCTGGATTTAACTGTTGTCTCCGGTCTTGGTCCTGAATCAACTGGTGAAATTAATCAGATTATTTTGGCAAAGCTTGAGAAAATTACCTGAGTCTGTGTAAACACTTGATTTTATTGTATTTTAAAGTTTAACATAAAGACAAAAAGTGTATCTGTGTAACTTGCATAAAACAAAGATCTGACCAAAGTTACTGTGAAACATCAGGCTGTAAAATGGACATTTCACCTTGTTGCAGTCTGATCCGCCATCGTCTTATAAAACATAACCACGTAAACCTTGTTCCACGAAACGTTTACAGGTTCAGCAGCTTCAACTTCCTCCCTTTTAGAGTCCAGCTGATAAACTGGGGGATGAAGCCGGTGCTTCATGCTCAAGTTGACATCATCCATTCCAGAGACCTCCACGTCGAAGTAGTTTCCATTTAAATGTGTAACTGTTCCAGTTGTGTCAGCAGGACAGAATCTGCTGCCTGTGCATCCATCTCTTCTTCAGCTTCTCTGCTTTGGCTTTTTTCATAGAGGCTGAACCATCAAACACAAATGGAGGAATGTTACATATATTAATGTCAAGGTGTGAAAATTCTCTCCACACATTACATTAGCAGAAGTAATTTAAGAATCTGTAAGTTACCCCAGTCCTCCTTCACAAACTGCACAGCTGCGCTTTTATTCCTGCCCCTCTTGTTCTGGAGGGAGAACAGCTCGTTATCTGGAAACACACACGTAAACTCTCCATAAGTTCACATGGACGACGAGCAGCAGATCAATCCAGCCTGTGGCTCATGACGATGTTCTGTTAATGAGCTGCAAGTAATAACTGAGTGATGGCCTTGTTATAATGGGTCTGCATGATTTCAGGAAAGTGTGATGATGCTCCAGCTCCTGCTTCATTCTGGTAAAGCTACTGCAAACATTGAACCCAGCGTTGAATTTAAGCCCAAATCTAGTAATTGTGCAACAAGCTCTAGGGAGTTAGTTAAATGTAGTTTAGTGGTGTGGCGCCGGCGTCACTGCGTGTCTGAGCTGCCTCCTTACTTGTGCTCCTGCAGCTCCCTGGTCCGTACAGCCGGGACCGGATGAAATCCTTGGCTGTCTGCTGCTGGTGCGACTCCACCACCTGCTCCTTCACCAACGTCACTGTGTAGTTGCCCTTTATCCTGAAGCACAAGAGAGAATCCAGATGCTGGAGCCATGTCCACCAATGACTGCACACAGATTATCCTGACATAGTGGTGGTAGATCAGTACGACCACGGACGATGCGTCAGTGTCATTTCCAAACATCACATACTTTTGGCCGAGTCATGGGACGACATCATCAGGAGGAGACTGTTCTTTATTTATTGCTTTGAGTAGTTAGACCACGGCCCAAGCAGCTGGTGCGTGATACGTTTTTACATTTAGTTACTCACAAAGTAAGAAACCATAACGTTATACGTACATTGCTGGATGCTTTAACATCTTGCTCTGGTGCTTCTTCTTCCTCGTCTGCTTGTCTTCTGCTGGATGAGAATGAGAGGAGAGCGTCTACTTTACGGATCTGTCTGTTTAGGAGAGTGTGTAACGCCGGACGTTTAAAGTGTTTACCTTCATCTGTGGACTGTGTCTGCTTCCTGAAAAAGATCAACTAGTTTAGCTGTTGTCTGAGCAGAGATGGAGAAAACATGTGAAGAGAGCAGTGAACGTACTTTGAAGGAGCCGATGCCATGTCCTTCAACACGTCAGCTGGAAGAAGCTTCCTTTTCTGCAGGGAAACACAGGGAAGCTTTAACAGCGGAGAAACGAGGGGAGCGTGTCTGACTACTGCGCCACATCACACCTTCTGCTCCTGGAACAGCTCCTGTCTCCTCCTCCGCTTCTCCTTCAGCAGCTCCTTCTCTCTGCACACGAACATCCAACAGAACCCCACGTTAAAAACCTCCCGGGCGAACCCAAAACTACAATAAACACGAGTCCCCATTTACTGTGAACACAGACGAGCAGAGCTAGCTGCCGTTAGCCGTGATGCTACCTCCGGGCTCTGTCCTGCGCCTCCTTCCTGCTCTGCAGGGCCTGAGTCTTCGACTTCTCAAACGTCACCTCATCCGGCGCCTCGTCGTCACTGGAGTCCAGCACCAAACTGAAGTCCTTCGTCGTTTTTTCGCCATACGTCGTCTTCGACAGTGATGATGTTTCCCCACGTTGTTTCATGGCCATGTTGGCTAGTTCTCCCGCGTCATCAATCCGCGACGCAAACAGGAGCGGACCCGGAAGTCCTGACCTCTGGCGGCGGAGCGAAGCATGAACATGGATATTTATCGAACGTCACCGGTTGATCTGCGTCTGGCTGATATTTAGTAAATTCAATGACCAAAAGGTTTTTACAGCCACTTTTCTGCAAACTCTTTGTCAAGTGTCATAAATGTCACAGAACGAACCTGAATAGTCAAAATCGTTTTTGTGTCATATTCCAAATATTTATAAACATAAATAAAGCATCAACATTTAATAACATTTTCCATTTGTATGACTTAAATCCCCTCATTAAAAACGCAGCAAATGCTTTATCCTGATTTCACCATTTTGCGCAGAAACACCAACAGAACAATTGCTTCTTAAATATGTGTAGTAAGAACAATAACGTCGTATGTTTGCATTTTATTGTGAAGGGCCGCGTGTTACAATTTTACATGGATGCTCTTATTTTGTAAACAACATCCGCACAGCCGCGTCCGTTCGCGTCGACTGGAACCTCAGCGGAACCAGAGAGCGGACTCCGTCATGCACCGACTGTCCTTCGCGCTTCTGGCCGCTGTCCTCGGCCTGTCCGCGGCGGCCGCACCCTGCGTCGCCCCGCTGCAGTGGGAGGGCCGGTGGGTCCAGTACGACCACGGTACCGGCCGGAACCACCGGGCCGCCGTCTCCTACGACGGCCTGAACCAGAGGATCCGAGTCCTGCAGCAGCACAAGAAGCACACGCCGTGTCAGAAGTAAGATGAAACCCAGCTTAATATGAAAACATAGACGGAACCAGTTTGTTGTGTTCTGTCCCGGTAAACCCAGTGAACGGATGTGGCCCGTTTAGAGAGACGTCATTAGTGTTGATGCGGCTCAGTAAATCAGCTGAGAACCTCTGGACACAGTCTTGTATCAGATCTGTCAGGATTCCTGATCGTGTTCACAGAACAGAGCTCAGCAGCCTCGATAATCCACCGAGTCTCTGGCAGGTCTGAAGTCTAGAGTCCAGAAATCTGCCGGTAAACAAAGCTTCGGCTCGTTTAGTTTCACAGAGTCCAAAAGCTCGTGTAAGAGCAGAGCGTCGCCTCCCTCTCCTCCGGCTGCAGGTTCTTCGAGTACATCTACTTGTACCGGAGCCTGGTGATGTTCCAGATCGACCAGAAGACCCAGGACTGCTCCAAGGTCGCTCTGACCGAGGCCTGGGACCCCTTCGACATCCCGGCCAACTCCACCTTCGAGGAGCAGTACTCCATCGGAGGACCCGGCGACAGCGTGGAGGTTCGGGAGTGGTCAGACAGGAAACCGGCCCGCCAGCGTGAGTCCGGGTCGAACCGGCACCTGTGTAGCAGTGACCTCACCGGCGACTCGATGAATTGATTGTGTCCCTCTCCCCAGATGAGGCCTGGGTGGGCGTCTACACCCTGAACGACTGCTACCCGGTGCAGGAGACCTACACCAGGAACAGCAGCGTCACCACCTCCACCCGCTTCTACGACCTCCAGCTGGGCATCGGCGACCCCAGCGTCTTCACCCCGCCCAGCACCTGTCGGTCCGCTCGGCCCGAGGAGATGGTCGGGTCCGAGTGCTGAGGCCCCGACTGCACAGGCTCTGCTTGGACGGGTTGAGCTGACGCGGAGCGGTTCCGGTGTGACCACGGTGCTTCGATGCTCGACTGTAGGTGATGTTTTTAGAAGAACAATAAAGCAACACCCTGCAACCTGCTGCTTCTCTGTGTTCTGTTGTTCCTTCGTGCGTAGCTGTTACAACTGTTACTGCCCAAACCGACCGCGAGGGTTTAACGAGGGTCTAAACGGCGACCAGCGGTGGGTCCGGTGTCGTTGTCGTGTTTGCTGCTAAGATCAGAGGATCCAGTGACTGTTCCCTGTGGACACAGCTACTGCATGAACTGCATCAAATCCCACTGGGATGAGGAGGCTGAGAAGAACCAGCACAGCTGTCCTCAGTGCAGACAGACCTTCACTCCCAGACCGGAGCTGGTGAAAAACACCATGTTGGCTGGTTTAGTGGAGCAGCTGAAGAAGAGTTTGTTTGGCCTCGTTTTGTGAGGAACACCTGCGGCCTCATTATGATGCAGCTCCGTTAAAGAAACACAAGCTGGAGAACATCTGCTCCCTCCACGATGAGCTGAGGAAGATGTTCTGCCGCACCGATCAGCAGTGCATTCCGGCAGAGGATCCGGCAGAGGATCCAGGACGGAGGCAGAGACGTGAAGCTCCTTCAGCAGGAGGCGGAGGCCATCGGTCGCTCTGCTGATCGAACCGTGGAGGACAGCGAGAAGGTCTTCACGGAGCTGATCCGTCTCATGGAGAGAAGAAGGTCTGAGGTGAAGCAGCAGATCAGATCCCAGCAGGAAACTGAAGCGAGTCGAGTCAAAGAGCTTCAGGAGAAGCTGGAGCAGGAGATCAGGGAGCTGAAGAGGAGAGACGCCGAGCTGGAGCAGCTCTCACACACAGAGGATCACACCCAGTTTCTACTCCACTACCCCTCACTGGCAGAACTCAGTGGGTCCACGGACTCATCCGGCACCAGCGTCCGTCCTCTGAGATACTTTGAGGAAGTGACAGCAGCTGTGACAGAGCTCAGAGACCAACTACAGGACGTCCTGAGTGAAGGACAGGCCAAGGTCTCAGTGGCAGCGACTAGAGGAGACGTTTTTCAACCTTTTGTATCTTTGAAAATAAAATGTAATTAATTTCCTTGAAAATAATTGTTTTGGGCTCAGTATTGAATTACTTTTTTGCAGTGGGAACTGACTCTACTCGGTGGCGCAGCAGGCTCCCGGAAATAAACGGATTCAATGCGATATGACAAATATTTTATTTATCTGTCTTTACTGTTCGGTTCCGTCTCCGTCTTGTACGTTGAACGTCTTGGTAACAAAGGAAACAGCAGGGGGCGCCATCATCCTGTCAACCGAGCCTCATGTTCCCTGTGACACAGTCTGAGCTGCAGCAGAAATGAGCGAGAGGCGTGAAGGTGAAGCAACAGGATGTGGAGCCGCTGTGTTCTACTCATCAGAACCACCGCCTCCAATGAGAGATCAGCTGAGGAGCAGACTGACAGACGAGTGTGAGCAGGCGGAACAGCTTTGGGCTGTTAGTGAGTCCACTGGATCCTGGCTTGTTCGGAGGGAGACCTGAGCATCTTGTGATGATGCTGATGCTGAAGCTCCTCAGCTGGTAGCGTAAGGCCTCCACCTGGTTAATGACGCCTCTCTGGTCCAGCTCCACAGGAAGGTTCCTCAGGGTCACCGGGCCTGAACAGCTGAAGTGGTGTAATGTGGATTTGCTGCTAGACAAGCTGTTGGTTAAACTCCTCCAGAGTAACAGGTGCATGTGATAAATGTAGATAACGGGCCTAGTCAGAGTGGACCGGGCTCAGTCAGTCCATTAGCTGGTCCAGCCTTGTGTAACCTTTGGGTAGCTGGGTCAGTGGACGCCTTTGACGGCCTCGATGAAGTTCTTGGCTTATTGAAACCGTTGGTATGATTTTTTTTTTTACCGACGCTGCTCTGCGTTTGTGTCTTTTATTGTGAAAGGGCGCCCACCGGAAGCAACGGCCTGTGGCTGTGCGACTTGACGCTGCTCGCCGTCGCTCAGACAGCGACGCTCTCGGACTCTCCTGACTTTGGGTTTTGGGGTTTGAGGTGAAGCTCGGATCCAGAAAAGGGCGAGAAGGCGCCGGTACCAGAGATTCGAAGCGGGGTCTAATGGCGGACCGGGACCCGGTGCCGCTGCCTGCGGAGGTGCGGGCCAAGCTGGCCGAGCTGGAGCTGGAGTTGTCGGAGGGTGAGTTCTCGAATCTCGGCGGCTCCGCTGCTGTGTTTGGGTCACTGTTGGAGCGGACGGACCGGTCCGGACTTTGTGCTGTTGGGAGAAGTGTGAAGCTTCAGGGGCCACAAGTTCAGTCCAGTCAGTGGTGAGTGATGTTCTGATGAGGAGCCGCTGGGTCCAACCTGAGTGACCACGTAGACAAAGCTCTGAGCCCAGGTCCAAGCGGCCCTCACCGGTGCTGAGCGTCGTGGAGGACAGATGCTCTGTGTCCTACCAACTTGTGGAGCCCGTTGACTGCGGCCCGTCCGAGCCTTCACTGGCCTCATCTGGCGCTGGTTCTCCTCTTAGCGCCTCCTCTGCGTTGCAGGTTGATGTGTCACGTTGCTGGACTCGCTCTCAGCCTGGAGTCACAGAGTCAGGTTTCAGCTGCCTTTCGCTGTTTTCCCTCTTCGTGCTCAGCCATGTAAGGAGCAGGACTGGAACCAGGCGCAGCGGGAGAGAGGAAGTGAGTCCAGTTTGGCTTGTGGCTCGCGTTCCCATTATTCTCCCTCCTATGTCAGCTGCCGGGTCACAGTTGCTCCAGTGTAAACCAGCTTGTCTGAGGGAATCGGGTCAGATGCTCCGCTGCATTATTTACATGCTTAGCGCTGTAAATGCACATCCCACAGACTTTGACCTAATTCTTCTGTGAAGGCCCACAGTGAGGCGTTATCAGCAGTCAGGTGTCTCTGCAGCTTCACACGGGCCCTTGAGCAAGACATTAACCTTCTCCTTCATGCTGAATCGTTATCAGGGAGGAAAACGGCCTCCTGGCGGCGCCGCACGTGTCCTGTGAGGCCTTGTTGGCTCATTTCTGAGGGAGAGGGACGGTGACGCTAAGTCAGCTAAGTCTCCTCTGGTTGACAGAGGCCGATAAACCAGGAACCTCCCAGAGCACGTGTTGACTTCATTCTGTGTTTCTCTTCGTGTCTTGGTTGGATTACGAGTAGTGGTTGTTGCCTCTGTGCTCTTGCTTCTGCTGGTCGCTTCCCACAATGCATTTCACCAAACTGAGGTTGTGATGGTTCACTTGGTTTCCAGTCTGAAGACGCTTTGGGGACAGAGACGCTGCAGCCACGGTCCTTTATTTAAGGCTATTTTCACAGAGCTCCGTGTTTGTTTAAGGCTCCAGAAAATAAGTATTTGAAGAAAAAGTGACATTTTATGTAACGTGTCAGACATGTGACATGTGAGTTCATATTACTGATGGATGGCAGGAATACGTTTAGATTATGTGAGCATTTCTATTTTATGTTATGATCATTCATCTCCATGGGTCAGAATCAGGAGATTTTATTGAGATCAAGACAAGATCTATAGTAAATAAATAAACTTAAACTTAAATCACCCAAAGCATCATTACACTCAGTCCCACCCCACAACCCTCAGAAAGACTGTCCCAAACCTTAGAAGTGTGAAATACTGTAATCAGTTCATTTCGTTTTGTTTTCCATTGGTATTTCTTAATGCTACTAAAAGGCCAAACTCACTAAACCTCTGCTTCCCAGTTTAATGTATTCAACCTGTGACATTTCACTGAATCGGTTACAAGTTATGGTCCAAAACCGACGCCTTCATCTTGTACATGCTCGTGTTTTTCTGACTTGCTTAACGTGCTTCAGTTTGGAGCTGATGTGTCGTAAGGTTTGGTGAGACAGGTGGACTCATTTATAACCAGGCTTTTATCTGGGTGCGTCAGACCTTTGGATGCGTAACAAACGAGGACGCGGACGTCATCTTAACTACGCTCACTTGATAACGGCCTGTGACTCGGTCATAGGAATAAAAAGCCCTGCTGAGAAGTTTTCACCCTGAATGTAGCTCCTGAAAAACTCGTTAATGACAGTGTAGGTTGTTGGATCCTCTGCTGCTGCAGGTGGATCACTCCCAGTGCTGGACACATTTAAAGAGGAGTTAAAGGCCGTCACTGCAGTGTGAGAAGCCGCTAAATGTCAGCTGTGATACCTGCAGCCTGTGGTTGGCCTGACTGCTCCTGCAGTGTCATGTCTCACCTTTACACCAGGCTGTTGCCATAGAGATGTTATTTTCTCTCGTCCTTCCTGGGAGATTATGACCTGTGGGATGAAGAGAGGCTCAGATCACACAGCAAGGCCATAAATTCATATATGGTGCCTGCGTTTCCCTGGAGCGATGCCGCACTGATTCACTGGACGTGAATCCGACGGCCGCCAGCGATGCAGCTGCTGAGATTGTTGCTTTATTGCCACAGATGTCATTAACGAAGGTGAGCAGCATTTTAAATTCAGTGCAGTGACACCAGCCGAGCACAATGTCACAACGTGAAAACCTCCGCTGGCAGCAAAGCTTGAAGAGCCGTCAACCTCTCGCTCACAGGGATGACTCTAGGATGTAAAAGTGCTTGGATTCCCTGAGGCGTCGACGTCCTCATGCACAAACCCATCAACTTGTTCTTGAAAGAATAATCTTGTTCATTTTCCTGATGTGATCAGCTACACTGAAAGCAGCCAGTCTGGTGAATTTAATGGTTGCTTCATCTCAGTGATCACTTTGTTATTTTGTCCAGTCTCACAGTCTAAACGCGTTAGAAACACTTTTGTAATTCAAGGACAGTTTTAAACCACATCTGCGTGAATGTTGGGCAGCAACACGTCAGTAGGCAGCAGTTTAGTCAAGCTTAAAACTCCAACACAGCGGAAACTCCCAGGACTCCAGGCCTTCAGTCCACATGTTTGCCATCAGCTGTCATCCAGCCGCATTAATATTCATCTGCCCTCGCCAAACAAATGTGAGGGCTGGAAATGTCGGCGGGTGCAGCAGGCGCGTGTCAGGCTGTCACTTCTCAGCAGGCTGACATCCAGCCACGCGCAGGTGTGACCAGCAGGCTGGCGTGTTCCAGACGGGATCTGCTTTTCCAGTTTATCAGTGCTGACGGCCTCACCCCCTTTACCTCAACATAAAACAAGCACTTAACCTTTCAGCAACGCTCCCCTCGGCACGGCCAAGGTTAGACATGGAGCCGGAGCGTTTACCCGTCCCCGCTCCCATCCGAGCAGACTCTGAGTTTGTGCTTGCTCAGGCGATTTGGAAAACCCCTTTGGATGCTGGGTTTAATGGGCTTCGGCTGCTCCGTCTGCCATCAGAGCCATCAGAAGGCCCCGATCAGCAGTTTCATCTGCTTCAGTCTGATCGTGTCTGATGCAAAAGCCCCTCAATCACCTAATTGGCTCCAGCGTTAAAAGTTGTATGTTCCTCCCGCTCCCAGAATCAACAGTTAATGAGCTCGGTTTATTACCTCGGCATCTGGAGGTGCCTGCTTTCTATTTATCCAGAGGTTTCTCAGTGAAATGTCAGTAGCTGTGAGTAGAACCTTCAGCCTCTAACACAGCTTGCTAAGGTTGAGTGGGTTCGTTGTCTGACTCTCTTCTCTCTTCTTTATGTCACTTTGTGCTTTTGTCCATTACAGTAAAAAGTTTTTCTCATTTTAACTCTTTGTTTATGCAGTTGAAAGGTGATTTGAAACAGTCTCAGTGCGTTATTGGAAGTGTACAGATAGAATCTGTCTGCGCAGCATATATGACAACTGTTGAGAACAGTGAGTGTGTTTCACTCTTTGACTTATAAAGCAGACCATGAAACGTGTGTGAACAGCGGTGGGGACGCTTTTGCCTTCCTTTAGATGCAGGGACTCAGTTGAGCTCACTAGTCGTGGACACGGTCGTCTCTGGTCGACAGCTTGAAGTGACACAACTGCTGTCGGAAAGAATTCCCAGCGACCGCATGCAGCCCTGCTACTGCTGCCATGTCCTCCTTTCTCAGGGAGGTGATGTCATCGCTGGAGCGGAGGCTGGGGAGGAGGGAGGTGGCGGAGCGGGGAGAGCAGGGGCTGTTTCTGCCAGATTGCATCATTAAGCCGAAGGGGGGCTGCTCAGAAAGTGACGCCTCAGGGGTGAGAACAGGCGAAGCAACAAGTCCTCCGGTCGCAGATGATGCGTCTCCAACCTCGAGTTTGTTGCTGATAGCTCACGGTTGCAGCTTTGACTCGTGATTTCCCTCCCTGCGCTGCTGGTGATGTTCATTTACTAAGCTAACGTCCAGCTCCCCTGCTCCTCGTGCTTGACTCAACGATCCAGGGGGGTCCTCCGCCGGGTGGGAGTGAGGAGGCTGCTGACCTGGGGTTTTGCTGGGTTAATCAGCTCTGTGTGACTGATGGTCGACAGAGGCTTGGTCTCCTTTAATCGCATCCTTTAGTGTGACGTGTCTTCGTTGGGCTTATTGATGCTTTGTGCCGTTTACGTTTTGGTTTATAAGACTCATTAATTGAAGCGGAATTGAAAGCACGGGGTCAATGGGAGCTTTGTTCGTTTTTCCTCCTGGTCGCACACGCTCGTCTCTGCAGGTTAATCCTCCGACTGTGTGGAAACACTCATCAGACGCCTGTGACGCACATTCTTTACAGAGGAGCTAACGTGAAAACGCACTAACAAAACAGTCCCATCGGCTGCTTCTCTCTGAGCTGATATTCTCGAGGCATCAAAACAAATGTTTTCCTTTCTGTAGTCGCATACAGGCCCAGTTTGCTCCTCAGCGGCATTGAATGACCCCCCTCCCTCCGACGGTGTGGGTTTGTGTCTTATGTTACACTGGCCCCTGTGGTTTGTTTTCTCACCTAACCAGGAATCGGAGTCAGTAAGTGAGACGCGAACAGTGATTATTGAGTCCAGGTTCGGAGTAGTAGATATTACTTCACAGAGAAGGAGACGGGTTATTATTATTCTCACACGTAGCAACGCTGAGCTGTTATGTGGAGGATCGTATGTGTCTGCATATATTCTGTGCGAGGCTTTGACCTTTGACACCTGCTTTGGAAATAAAACTTAGGTCCAGCTTGTTTATTTCCTTACAGGGAACAGAAAATATGTCGTTTTCCAAAAAAGAAAGTTGTGGAAACGACTAATCGAATCCAACCAGATTCGTGTTCTTCAGTTAACCACGTACTCATCCACTGACTCACTGCAGCCGGTGGTGAATGTTCACGGTTTGGTATCTGCTAAGATTAAACCCATCACAGTGAGTCATCTTTCAGCGTGTTGCTTCCATCATGTGTCGTGATGTGAACTTTATTTTACGACATGCCTGAATTTGTAAGTTGTGATGGTTGAGACAGTGACTTGAGTTTGTCTTGGGACCGTGAGTCTGTGTTAAACTGTTTAAGATGTGGCCGATTGTCTTCAGCTGTGTTAATATCACGTTGGTCCTGGAATCAGATCGGGTCATTCCTGTGACCCACGGAACTCAGCATCACGGATCCACGCTTTGGTGACGTTTGCCAAACGGCCGACACCTTAATGCTGAGGAGGCGCCGGCGTCGTCGTGTGTGTTTGTGTGTTTGTCTGGTAGGTGTGTTTGTCGACGGTCACTCTCTGCTTCAGGGACATTAACGCGTTGTTTAGCCTGGCTCCAGATTCTGTTGGTTATCAGACAAAACAGTCAGTGGGCAGCAGAGGAACCGGAGCGACGCAGAACCTGTGAGAACCACTGTGGTTACACAGGTACAGTAAAGTCTGTGTGTGACTCCAGGCTTGTTGGCTGATGACAGCACAGCCCGTGAGCAGCGTTCAGGACGTGGTGTGGACGCCATGACTGTAGTTAATCAGTTCTGAGAGAGAAAATTCTCATTGTGACTCTTTGATCGACAGGACGTCACAGAATCGGTCAACTCAACATGTGTACGCTAGCTGCTAGCGTTAGCAGCAGCTAGCGTACACACCTGCTCAGGAGGCGTGTGTGTAAATCCAGGATGTGCTGGGATCAGGCTGCTGGTGGTCCGGCCACGCGCTGGAGAGGAGGAGGCTGGTGCTAAACACTCAGCTTTTAAAGTGTACTTGACCTAAACAGCAGAAAGGTGAAGACTGAGGAGGAAAAGCATCAACCATGATTAATTCGGACTCATTTAGAGATCTAACGGCGGAGGCTGATCCTAGTTCTCTCTCCTCCTCAGCCCAGGATTCCCTTTTCCCAGATGTCGTCCTCTCCGTCTCTCTCTTCCACCTCCTCTCTGATTTGTTCGTCCCACATGATTCTGCTGGTCTTTCATTTTGACTCTATTCAGAACCAGCAGCTTTTTCCTCAGATTTCTAAATCAGTTCTCTGGATGGGATCAGATCTGTAGAGACCAGAGCTCTAATTATTCACGACGCTGAAGCTCCTTCTCCTACGTCTCTTCTCTTATTCCAGCTGCTTTTCCTGTTGCGGTTGCGATGTCATGTGGACAGGCCTCCTCCACGACCATCTGCTTTTAAATCGGATCTTAAGTAATTTCCCTCTGAATATTTAACGCGGCTTTTTGTTTCACTGTACTGCTCGGAGGTCAGAGAGTGCGATTCACATGGCACAAACTCTGAAAGTGCTTCCTCTTGTTAAGAAGTGAAATCTGTGAATCTGCGCCGCTCGCTCCTTTCAGCCTCAGTGGAAAACACTCTGAGCAGATGGTCACTGTGGCTTTGGATGGAAACCAGGGCCATCATCATATTATGTGGATTCCTGTTGCCCTGTACCATATGTTGCTGACAGTCCACGTGAAATCTGTGAGTCATTCACATCGAGGTGATTTCTCCCAGTAATCATGAGAAAAACTCCTACGCTCCATGATCCCAGTGTGGATGAGGAATGAGGCCCGTCCATCGTGTAGCGGATCCACGTCAGAGTCTTACTCAGAATTCAACAGTTTATGCCAGAGATGAATTTCTCTTTACATTTCAGTCGAATGTTCTAACTCAGTTCTAACCACAGCTCAGAATCTGTCGGCCCGCTGTCGGCCGATGAACACAGTGACTTTGTCCGACATTCGGGTCAGTCACGAGTCTCGCGTAATGTGACATTTAGCTGGCAGACGCATTAGACATGGATCTGTGCAGTGTGTAAGTGTCTTATTTAGGGATGGAGGTTGGCTGATGAATTCGGTCATCACCAACTCTTCTGTATGTTGTTCTTGTTGCCAAGCCACAGAGGAACACGGCATCATCTGCCTGAGCTGGAATCCAGGAGTGTATTTCCAGCCATGCGCAGACATTCTGTGTGTTGGACTGTGTTTGTACACGAGTACATGCGTTACACGCTTATGAGTTTATACTTACTCAACGTACTCATGTTGTTCATGATGCAAAGTGAATTGTTGTCAGATTCCCGTGGTTGGACTGTGAGCAGGTGGTGACACTCTCTCCATTTCCCCTTCCCCTCTCTTTGTGGTCCATATGCAGCCACCTCCCATAATCCCTTTCTCTCAGCTGCAGGCTGGAGGCGTCCGTATGTTCCGCCCTTCTGTCCAAACCTCTTATTGGGGACAGCATGTGAATGTAGGGGAGACATGGAGAAGAGAGGGCAGGGTTGAGTATCACACAATCGCCCTCGGATGAGGCTTTGACCCTCTGATGTGAAGGAGGAGAACAGGGGGCAATGTCTTCGAGGATTCTGAAATATGAATAAGGGTCTGATTTTGCAGGACGTTCGACTCATGCCTCCATTTGTGATGACAGTTGCCGCCATTTTGCAAAAGTGTGGAAGCATTAGTTATAGACAGGACGTGTTTGACCGTCAGGATCAGGTTTCCTACTGTTAGACTCTCCACTCAGTTCGAGTTGGTTCAGTCCAGACAGCAGGATGATGGAGGTGGCGACAGCCAGAGGAAACCCCTCAACCTTCTCGGCATCACCTCCAAACTAGAAGAAAGAAGCTTTCAAAACAAGGCCATTGCAAAACAGAGCGATTCCAAGGATGCGCTGTAGGGAGGGTTTGGCTCTTGGCAGCAAGTTGCCAAAGACTTGATCTAGAAACCCAGTTAGTGCTTCTCACTGGGCTGCGTCCAGAAACCACGTCTGCCTGAGACAAGCCGGTCTCCAAGATCACTGGGGATTAAACTGCTGTTACACAACCAGCAGCTTTGTCTAAATTTGATTCGATCACAGATCTTTCAGTAACAACCATCCCAGTTGAAGAACAAAGAGTTAAAGCAGATCTTTTGTTGGATGCTGTGTTAGCCCTGGTCTCCTTCATTTCTCATCTGGTTCTAGTCGTTCGTAGCTCACGCTCATGCACTCGTCTTATGACTGTCATGCTCTCCAGGCTGCTGTACCACACTGGATTCCCTTTTAAACTTAACAGCAGCCTCTGGCTTCTAGATGTTTGCTTTGATGCTCCAATCGCCACAAGGTCACAGATCACCTCCTTGGAGAAAAACCATTTGATTGACAGTTGTGTTCTAGATGACAATACGGTTACGTATCATTCTGTCAGCAGGCGCCTGCTCTGAATTGTGTTTGGCTGTTTGTCCTCGTGTCTCATGCTAACGTCAGACTGTGACCGTCTGAGTCTTTGGGTTGAATGTGCTGCTGTGTGATCTGCACTTCACATCAGTGACCAGAACACTTCTCTGGCAGCGGGTGGTTGATTAGGACCCTCTGCCCTCAAGCAACGGTGGGAACTGCATCTCAGAATTCAGACATGTAAGACTCAGAGTAGAACCACCAGTCGAATCGGTGGTTCGATTCCTGGCTTTCCCAGCCATGTGCCGAAGTGTCCTTGGGCAAGACGCTGAACCCCAAGCCGCCCCCGGTGTGTAAATGTGTGTGTGTGTTAGTGTTTGTGTGCCAATGGGTGAATGAGACGCAGTGTCAAAGCGCTTAAGTGACCCACAGACCATTTAACACGAAGAGGCGCCGCCACGTAACAACCTTTACTCTTAGTGGTTGATTATCTTAATTTAGCTTCTTACGGCGTGAACGCTGCAGTGCATTCTGGATGCTGTAGTCTCTAGTTTCTGTTCATTGCTTTCTTTGGTGCTTTCGCTGTTTTCTCTCTCTTCCTCCGTCCTTATCTCCTCCCAGTTTCTTTGTTTTCCCTTCTTTTTATTTCTTTCAGCTGCTGTCATCCTCTTTGTGTTGCCCTTTGTATTTTTCTCTCCTCTTTCCTCCCTCTCTCTGTCAGGAATGCAGTCATGTGTTCTGGACACTCACAGACACACACGCAGCAACTCATACACTTGCTGGTCTCCACACATGGTGTTTACCTCTGGAAGACGGGGGCAGGGCTGGATCCTGCCGTTAGACTAGATCACTCAGCGGTTCAAGGCAGAAAGAGGCTCAGTGGATGATGGAGGCTCTAGTCCAGCTGTTTCTGAGTCTCGTGTTCATTGTGCTGAACGTTTGTAGCTTCGCTGCGATAGAAGAAACTTTGTGTGGTGAACTGAGAATCCACAGAGACTCTCTTGTTCACAAAGGACAAAGAAAGCAAGAAATCCCCTCCAGAGGTTGGAACAAATGCTTTATTATAGTGTAGAAAACCTAAGAAACCCACTGAGCAGCACCTGGAGACAGCGGAGAGGAAAACCCCCTGAAACAGTAGAAACCTCCAGCAGAACCAGGCTCAGGGTGGGCGGCCATCTGCCTAGTTGGGACGCAACGGGCAGGTCAGCCGGGCTAGCGGCTCCGAGTCCGACGGCCCACGTACAAAGGTCCAGAGAGGGAGAAGAACAACTACAGGAGGAGGAACGGTGGGGAAAGAGGAGGAGTTCAGGCTGAAGGAGGGAATAACAGGACATTAGTGTGTTTGCCTTCAGCTCAAGAGCAGCAGCAGATCACAGCCAGGACGAGAGGAGGAGGCTGCAGTTCAAAGAATCCAACTACAGCAACGTAGAAAAACAGCAAAGCTTTTCTTTCTGTTCCCTCAGCAGAAACAAACTTCTCAGAAATTCCAAAGCTGGAAAAAACCAAAAAGAGTAACAACATCTGGCTCCAGGGCTGTTTTCAATTTTCTCAGTGCTACATACAGTTTGCGCTTGAGTTTCCACTGGACTCGCAGAAACCTGTGTGGTCACGCTTTTACTTCTGTAGGTCTCTGGAGGAATGTTCTCTTCTCCGATGGCCGGTGACAGATGTCGGCTTCAGGCCGTGTGTGCAGGCCTCAGCACACGGCACAAAGAGGCTTCTGTGCTTGTGTGTCCACATGGCCACAAAGCATTGTGGGATGTCTGAGAGGGGCTGAGTCTGTCTGTCGGGAGGAAGTGAGCCAGCTGCCGATCAGTTGTGATTTGTCATATTCGACCTCCTGACGTACGAAGGCAGCCTGTCCTCCCTCGTCCCCCTCTCGTTTCTTTTATTTCTGGATTATCTGGCACCTTTGCTGCGTGGCCCCGTGATCTGGTCAGACTCATAACACACTGATACACACACACACAGCAGGCGTTGTGCATCACGTAGCACACACACATTCCAGTAATATGATCTGCAGAGCTGGGAGTCGAACCCTCAGCTGTCCCTGAAGCTTGGCATGAACACAGTTAAACACACAGTAACACGCTCGGTGTCGCTTCCTCTCTCTTGCTCACACTTGGGCCTCCGTTGGTCCTCCTGTGTATCGATGCGTATTTAATGTGTTTGTGAAATGACCTTGTGTCTGGTGCTTCCCTCAGGTTCGGATGCTGCTCCTCTACCTCCTCTATTATGTCAGCTGTGCTCATCTGTGAAGGAGCTGGAGGCAAATATTAGCCAGACTGCACTGAAGGTTATTACAACTGGACGGTGGGAAGTTTTTCATGTGTGCTTGTGAGCTTGTGAGTGTTTTTTGTCCAGTGCCACCAAACGGGCCAAGTGGGACCCGTCTGACGAGAGCAGGCCTGCACCACTGGCCTGTAACTATGAGTCAGACGTGCAGAGATTTGTAGAGAGTTTATGTGGGATGGATACGAGTGTGTGTGTGTGTGTGTGTGTGTGTGTGTCTCACATGAGAAGCTCTTCCTCCAGTTTAAAATGTGGTGTGAGAGCAGAGCAGGGATCGAACCAACTGTTCTCCAGAACTGAGGTTAGAACGTAACATCATGTGGTGACGTCCTGCAGCTCAGGTCCTGTTGTTGAGGCCTCTGACTCATGGGTCACAGCTGGAAAGTCTCGTTTTACTCATTTCATTTACTCTTTTATCTCATTTCATTATTTCTGGATGCATGAAGTTATGGTCGTGATGAAGCAGACAACTCGAGGTGAATAAAGTGTTTCTCTTCACTTTGTCTCTGATGTTAGTGTCAGATCAGCAGATCTTCGTTTCTCTTACTCGCCCCAACATTTAAACAGCAGCAGTGTCTCTGGATTCCTCTCATTCATCTCCAACGTCCTGCTGTCTGTTATCCTTGGTTTATGTTACAGTTGAGTGTCTTGCTGAATGAAGGTCAAAGAGACTGAAGCTGCAATCGTTCAGTTTCAACACACTCTGGTTGCGACTGTGTCTGACTTTGCACCATCTGAGCAGAGGTGAATCAGATCGAGTGTGGTGACATTGCAGTTGTCTGTTGGGGACGGACGGGACGTTTCCTCACACACACCCTGATCCAGTCCTTGGACCGGCTCAGTGTGTAGCTGCAGGGTTCTGGCGATGCTCTAGAAGCTGGAACGTGGGACTCAGCGACTCATCGGAGCCGGCTCTGTTCTCCCAGCAGCTTCAGGGAGCAAGTAGCCGAGACCCGAGTAACACGCCGGTTCTGGTCCAGAAGCTCGTTTCCAGGGTCCACACGGATTTACGCATAGTGACAGCAGTCGTTTGCTGCCATGAGGAGCAGCTAGTTAAGGTCCCGTGTGTGTCCTGCTTAATGGCTTCCTTCTCTTTCTGCAGTGGGAACCTGCATCACCTCCCACGACTGACCTTGAGAACCAAGTCAGTAACCCTGACAAAGGTTTTAGATGCAATTAACATCTTCGGCAGCTGTTTCGTAACATTCAAATCGCTGGAGTTAAGGAGTTAGCAAGTAGTTTCAGTTGCAGTTGTAGTTTGGTTTGAGCGTGGTTTGAGTTTGGTTTGAGCGTGGTTTGAGTTTGGTTTGAGCGTGGTTTGAGTTTGGTTTGAGCGTGGTTTGAGTTTGGTTTGAGCGTGGTTTGAGTTTGGTTTGAGCGTGGTTTGAGTTTGGTTTGAGCGTGGTTTGAGTTTGGTTTGAGCGTGGTTTGAGTTTGGTTTGAGCGTGGTTTGAGCGTGGTTTGAGTTTGGTTTGAGCGTGGTTTGAGTTTGGTTTGAGCGTGGTTTGAGTTTGGTTTGAGCGTGGTTTGAGTTTGGTTTGAGCGTGGTTTGAGTTTGGTTTGAGCGTGGTTTGAGCGTGGTTTGAGCGTGGTTTGAGTTTGGTTTGAGTTTGGTTTGAGCGTGGTTTGAGTTTGGTTTGAGCGTGGTTTGAGCGTGGTTTGAGCGTGGTTTGAGTTTGGTTTGAGTTTGGTTTGAGCGTGGTTTGAGCGTGGTTTGAGTTTGGTTTGAGCGTGGTTTGAGTTTGGTTTGAGCGTGGTTTGAGTTTGGTTTGAGCGTGGTTTGAGCGTGGTTTGAGTTTGGTTTGAGCGTGGTTTGAGCGTGGTTTGAGCGTGGTTTGAGCGTGGTTTGAGTTTGGTTTGAGCGTGGTTTGAGCGTGGTTTGAGCGTGGTTTGAGCGTGGTTTGAGCGTGGTGGGGTCTCTTAGTGACACTGGAAAGCAAAGAGGCCTGACTGTGTGACTTCACATCACAGCTGAGTCCGGGAGTCACTCCGTTAAACCCATGAATTTGATCTGGAGACTGAGCTTCTCCGTTAGTTTTTTAGTGAAGCTTTTGGCTGCGTGACCTGTTCATCGTCTGGGAAGCAAAATGATGCGTTTGGTTGTAGAAGAAGAGTTTAATGGACGGACCAACCTGCTGACCTGTCGTGTGACTGAACCACCAGCAGGTTTAGTTTCTGTCCCTCTTAGCCTAGACCTGATTTCGGAAGGTCACATTTTCTGAAGCCTTCTCCTCTCGTTACGGTTTGTCGTGGTTCCCGTCTGTTTCCTCCGTGTCAGAACCAGTTCGGGTTGTAATTGAGGCTTCAGTCGCCACAGAGGACACCTGGCCTCCTCGCCACAGTGTTCTGTCTGTGGGGAAACTGCTCATTATTCCATTATTGTCGATTCAGAAACGTAGCGTGTGAAAGGGCGGCGCCGTCGCTGTATTATGTTCCCAACAATGACCCGGGAGTGGCCCAGTGTTGGTTGATTTATAACCAGGGTCCACGTACGAACCATTTGCTGTTTCTATTGAATCTTTCCTTACCTGGAGTCATTTTACTGTTGAACAGGTGTTTGATGCGGTTTGGTTGCTTGAGTTGAATCGTGAGGATGATGCTTGAGGTTTGTTTGTTGACCCAGAATGAAAGTAGTTACGATGTGGTATGAAAAGGTAAACGATAGCTTTGCTACCAGACAGAGCTTCTTTTTTGATCGCTGAGCAGATTTTTGATCTAATCTCCAACCACATAAAGCCAAACGCTCGGAGCCTCTTCTCCAGCTGAGGATCACGCCATGAAACTCTTAACTCTGGTTTGTTAGTGCTCAGCACTCTGAGGCTCTTTGTCCTCTGTGATTGATGCCTGACGGAGGCTGCACAGACGATTGTGCTTTTCTCACCATAATGAAGTATTGGTCGGCCTCAGTGAGTGTCAGCGGTGCTTAGTGAAGCAGCAGGTGAGAAGAGCCGCGGGACACCGGACTTAATTACACCTGCTGATGGAGCTGAGCAGGTCCGATAACAGGTCTGCTGTGGAACCGTGATTCCCACGTAAACAACCGGGGTCAGTTCCCCTGAAGCTGGACTTCAGCTGCCAAACACCAAATCAGGGCTTTCCTGCCTTGGTAAACTGAGGTTCACCAGAACTGTCGTGTTTCTCACTAACATTCTGTGATTTAAGCTGAGATTCGTGATTCGACCTGTTGCTCTCCAGCTGGCGGGAGCACATTCCACCTTAAACCCAGGGAGACCACTCGGTGTAGGTCTGAAGGAGCTTGAGCTGAGAGCACGCTGGCCATAAATGGCCACAGAGAGGATGGATGAGGGGGAGAAGACGAGAGGAAGCATGTGTAGAAATGAGACGGAGACTAAAATAGAACAGGAGGAAAAAGGAGGAAGCGTTTAAAGGTGCTCTGCAGAGGTTAAAGGTCAGGCTCAAAGGTTCTTCCTGTTACCCACAATGCAGCTGGGCCACAACAACCCATTGATCTGGTGGTTTCATTTAGTTTTGATAATTTAACGATGATATTTTGTATGTTGTGCTGGATGAATGGGACTGACTTAGTTACTGTAAAGCCCTGGGTATTCTTACTACTGAACGGCCGCGTGGACCTCGTTGGCCTTCTGCTAGAGATGTGTGTCCAGCCTCCGTCACCCTGAGCGTGAGGTGAGGTGGCAGATCTGGATCAGAGGCTGCTGTAACTGTTCCAGGTGTAAGTAATGCAGCGGCTGGAGGTCTTCACACGAGAGACGGACTCCTCAGCTGAAGGGCAGACTTCCAATTCGTGTTGTGTTTGTGTGACAGCAAGTTGTTATTGAAGGAAAAGTCAATTAAATATTGTCCATTTCTCTGTGTTCCTTGTTATTCCAGCGTTTTCAGGTCCAGCATCGCTCAGGTGTAAGTTAGGGTAGATGCACAAAAGCAGCATCTTGTATGTGATGTCACGTTGAGCTGGTTCATATTATCTGTTCTGAGGGGACGAGGAGGAGCAGAGGGCTCGTTTCATGCTGATTCTCAGACCAGCTTCCCTCCCTGTCGCGAGTGGATGGTGTCTGTCGCAGTCCCTGCTGAGTGTAGGACGGTGTAGTGAAGACCAGGCTGTGCTTCTTTCATTCATTTCTCTGGTCTCGTGTTTTCGTCCAAGTAGAAGCAACACATCTGCTCATACTGTGCAGCCCAAGGAGTGGATGGAACATAATGTACAGAAAGGTACAGGCTGGACCCTGGAGGCCTCCTCTTAAATCTGGTGTTTTCCTTCACTGAGCTCAACAAATGCATGTGTGTGCATTTGTCGTCGCCTTGATGAGATTTGTGTTTATTTCTTAGCAGGAGCGTGTGTCACCAGGACGTCTGTGTCCTGACTGGGTCGCTCAGTTTCCGGCTTCCTGTTTTCACACATGTAACACGCAGATGGACGTCGGTCCTCTGAGAACTAGAGGAAGCGTGTGCGTTCTAGTTTGTAGTCTCTGTGTCACGTTCTGCTGCTGCGCTGATGATTAGGCATCATGAGGTTCACCGTTTGACTCGCAGCGCAGCAGCTCCGTCGCGTGTTAAACTGTATCCTGTGTGAGGTTTTCATTTAGATCTAGATCCATGAGCCAGGTCAGCAGTAAGTCAGACAACAGCTGAACTGAATGAACACGAGAGGCAACGTCGTAGCAGCCACAAAGGTGTGAGAGTGGTGTAAGCATCTACCGAGCACAGGCTGTGTGCGTCTGGTTTAGACGATGGGTAGACAATCACATATTTGCTGCAGAGAACACATGACAAATGTCTCTGTTCTCTCTCTGTCTCCATCTCGTTTTCTCTCTGTCTCATCTCGTTCTCTCTCTGTCTCCATCTCATTCTCTCTCTGTCTCATCTCGTTCTCTCATCTCGTTCTCTCTCTGTCTCCATCTCATTCTCTCTCTGTCTCATCTCGTTCTCTCATCTCGTTCTCTCTCTGTCTCCATCTCATTCTCTCTCTGTCTCATCTCGTTCTCTCTCCGTCTCCATCTCGTTCTCTCATCTCGTTCTCTCATTTCGTTTTCTCTCCGTCTCCATCTCGTTCTCTCTCTGTCTCATCTCGTTCTCTCATCTCGTTCTCTCTCTGTCTCCATCTCATTCTCTCTCTGTCTCATCTCGTTCTCTCATCTCGTTCTCTCTCTGTCTCATCTCGTTCTCTCTCCGTCTCCATCTCGTTCTCTCATCTCGTTCTCTCATTTCGTTTTCTCTCCGTCTCCATCTCGTTCTCTCTCTGTCTCATCTCGTTCTCTCATCTCGTTCTCTCATCTCGTTCTCTCTCTGTCTCCATCTCGTTCTCTCATCTCGTTCTCTCATTTCGTTTTCTCTCCGTCTCCATCTCGTTCTCTCATTTCGTTCTCTCATTTCGTTTTCTCTCCGTCTCCATCTCGTTCTCTCTCTGTCTCATCTCGTTCTCTCTCCGTCTCCATCTCGTTCTCTCATCTCGTTCTCTCATTTCGTTTTCTCTCCGTCTCCATCTCGTTCTCTCTCTGTCTCCATCTCGTTCTCTCTCGTTCTCTCATCTCGTTCTCTCTCTGTCTCATCTCGTTCTCTCTCCGTCTCCATCTCGTTCTCTCATCTCGTTCTCTCTCTGTCTCATCTCGTTCTCTCTCCGTCTCCATCTCGTTCTCTCATCTCGTTCTCTCTCTGTCTCATCTCGTTCTCTCATCTCGTTCTCTCTCTGTCTCATCTCGTTCTCTCTCCGTCTCCATCTCGTTCTCTCATCTCGTTCTCTCTCTGTCTCATCTCGTTCTCTCATCTCGTTCTCTCTCCGTCTCCATCTCGTTTTCTCATCTCGTTCTCTCTCCGTCTCCATCTCGTTTTCTCATCTCGTTCTCTCTCTGTCTCATCTCGTTCTCTCATCTCGTTCTCTCTCTGTCTCCATCTCGTTCTCTCTCTGTCTCCATCTCGTTCTCTCTCTGTCTCATCTCGTTCTCTCATCTCGTTCTCTCTCTGTCTCCATCTCGTTCTCTTATTTCGTTCTCTCTCTGTCTCCATCGCCTTCTCTCATCTCGTTCTCTCATCTCGTTCTCTCTCTGTCTCATCTCGTTCTCTCTCTGTCTCATCTCGTTCTCTCATCTCGTTCTCTCTCTGTCTCATCTCGTTCTCTCATCTCGTTCTCTCTCTGTCTCCATCTCGTTCTCTCATCTCGTTCTCTCATCTCGTTCTCTCTCTGTCTCATCTCGTTCTCTCATCTCGTTCTCTCTCTGTCTCCATCTCGTTCTCTCATCTCGTTCTCTCATTTCGTTCTCTCTCTGTCTCCATCTCGTTCTCTCATCTCGTTCTCTTATTTCGTTCTCTCTCTGTCTCATCTCGTTCTCTCATTTCGTTCTCTCTCCGTCTCCATCTCGTTCTCTCATCTCGTTCTCTCTCCGTCTCCATCTCGTTCTCTCATCTCGTTCTCTCTCTGTCTCATCTCGTTCTCTCTCTGTCTCCATCTCGTTCTCTCATCTCGTTCTCTCTCCGTCTCCATCTCGTTCTCTCATCTCGTTCTCTCTCCGTCTCCATCTCGTTCTCTCTCTGTCTCATCTCGTTTTCTCATCTCGTTCTCTCTCCGTCTCCATCTCGTTTTCTCATCTCGTTCTCTCTCCGTCTCCATCTCGTTCTCTCATCTCGTTCTCTCTCCGTCTCCATCTCGTTTTCTCATCTCGTTCTCTCTCTGTCTCATCTCGTTTTCTCATCTCGTTCTCTCTCCGTCTCCATCTCGTTCTCTCATCTCGTTCTCTCTCTGTCTCATCTCGTTTTCTCATCTCGTTCTCTCTCTGTCTCATCTCGTTCTCTCATTTCGTTCTCTCTCTGTCTCATCTCGTTCTCTCATTTCGTTCTCTCTCCGTCTCCATCTCGTTCTCTCTCTGTCTCCATCTCGTTTTCTCATCTCGTTCTCTCTCTGTCTCCATCTCGTTCTCTTATTTCGTTCTCTCTCCGTCTCCATCTCGTTCTCTCATTTCGTTCTCTCTCTGTCTCATCTCGTTCTCTCATCTCGTTCTCTCTCTGTCTCCATCTCGTTTTCTCATCTCGTTCTCTCTCTGTCTCATCTCGTTCTCTCTCCGTCTCCATCTCGTTCTCTCTCTGTCTCCATCTCGTTTTCTCATTTCGTTCTCTCTCTGTCTCATCTCGTTCTCTCTCTGTCTCATCTCGTTTTCTCATCTCGTTCTCTCTCTGTCTCATCTCGTTCTCTCTCCGTCTCCATCTCGTTCTCTCTCTGTCTCATCTCGTTCTCTCTCTGTCTCCATCTCGTTCTCTCATCTCGTTCTCTTATTTCGTTCTCTCTCCGTCTCCATCTCGTTCTCTCATCTCGTTCTCTCTCTGTCTCATCTCGTTCTCTCTCTGTCTCCATCTCGTTCTCTCATCTCGTTCTCTCTCCGTCTCCATCTCGTTCTCTCATCTCGTTCTCTCTCCGTCTCCATCTCGTTCTCTCTCTGTCTCATCTCGTTTTCTCATCTCGTTCTCTCTCCGTCTCCATCTCGTTTTCTCATCTCGTTCTCTCTCTGTCTCATCTCGTTTTCTCATCTCGTTCTCTCTCTGTCTCATCTCGTTCTCTCATTTCGTTCTCTCTCTGTCTCATCTCGTTCTCTCATTTCGTTCTCTCTCCGTCTCCATCTCGTTCTCTCTCTGTCTCCATCTCGTTTTCTCATCTCGTTCTCTCTCTGTCTCCATCTCGTTCTCTTATTTCGTTCTCTCTCCGTCTCCATCTCGTTCTCTCATTTCGTTCTCTCTCTGTCTCCATCTCGTTCTCTCATGTCGTTCTCTTATTTCGTTCTCTCTCCGTCTCCATCTCGTTCTCTCATCTCGTTCTCTCTCTGTCTCATCTCGTTCTCTCTCTGTCTCCATCTCGTTCTCTCATCTCGTTCTCTTATTTCGTTCTCTCTCCGTCTCCATCTCGTTCTCTCATTTCGTTCTCTCTCTGTCTCATCTCGTTCTCTCATCTTGTTCTCTCTCCGTCTCCATCTCGTTCTCTCATCTCGTTCTCTCTCTGTCTCATCTCGTTCTCTCTCCGTCTCCATCTCGTTCTCTCATCTCGTTCTCTCTCCGTCTCCATCTCGTTCTCTCATCTCGTTCTCTCTCCGTCTCCATCTCGTTCTCTCATCTCGTTCTCTCTCCGTCTCCATCTCGTTCTCTCATCTCGTTCTCTCTCCGTCTCCATCTCGTTCTCTCATCTCGTTCTCTCTCCGTCTCCATCTCGTTCTCTCATCTCGTTCTCTCTCTGTCTCATCTCGTTCTCTCTCCTTCTCCATCTCGTTCTCTCATCTCGTTCTCTCTCCGTCTCCATCTCGTTCTCTCATCTCGTTCTCTCTCCGTCTCCATCTCGTTCTCTCATTTCGTTCTCTCTCCGTCTCCATCTCGTTCTCTCATCTCGTTCTCTCTCTGTCTCCATCTCGTTTTCTCATCTCGTTCTCTCTCTGTCTCCATCTCGTTTTCTCATTTCGTTCTCTCTCTGTCTCATCTCGTTCTCTCTCCGTCTCCATCTCGTTCTCTCATCTCGTTCTCTCTCCGTCTCCATCTCGTTCTCTCTCTGTCTCATCTTGTTTTCTCTCCGTCTCCATCTCGTTCTCTTTCTGTCTCTCTCCATCCCTGTTTCTCTGCGTCTCATCCCTCTCTCTCTCTCTTGGATTGATCTGTGTGATTTCTTTCTGAGTGTGAAATGGACCAGCTGCTGTGAGGCAGGTTGTGAAGTTGTGCTGTCACGGTGTGTGAGTGTGTTCTTGTGTTTTGCTGCATCACTCTCTGCCTCCCTCTCAGCTGAATTGAATTCATTAGTGTTTATTGGCATGAATGTTACATGAGCTGAGCTGAGTGTAGCAGCGCTGCAACAATCAACAAGCGCACACAGAACAATGATCTGCAGAGTCTTTCTCAGAGCAGCAGAGGCTTTTGGGATAAATCCATTAGAGACACCTGAAATTGTGGCGGCCGCAGAGAAGCTCACACACTTACGCTGTGTCAGCAGGGGGCGGGCAGAGGCAGCCAGGAGCCTCCCAGGGATTTCACCTGTAATCTGAGCCGCTGCTCCTGCTCCTGCTCCTCCTGCTCCTCCTCTGTGCATGTGCAAAGCTGAGGCTGACGTCGTTGTGTTGTGTCATGTAAGCGGTTTTGGGCGGCGACCACCTGTTGGCTGGTTATGTGTCACATGCGTCAGGTGTGTTGATGTGAGACGTTCTTCTGGTGTGACATTCAGTCATGTGTGTACTTTGCTCGTATCAGCCCACCCGACGTTTCATCCTGTTTTCGGAAACGGATGTTTATGCCAAACATCCCAGGCGTCACATCTCCCTTTGACCACTGCCCGTCTTCATTAGCAGGTGATTGGTTTTGTTCAGCCATAATCAGTGTCTGTTAGTGGAGATGTGAGTCCAGCTGCCACTTGAACAAGCAGGAGGAGGAGGAGGAGGAGGAGGCAAGGAAGAAAGAGCAGCCTGCTGTTTTCTGCCTCTGCAACACGCTTCACTTCACCGCATCCAATCCCCAAAATTATCCAGCCGGACTTTACTATTTTTACCTTTAAGAGGGAAACTGAGACGAATGAGAGGGCTGAGGAAATCCTGAGAGGTGCACAGGGTTGTAGCGGTGGTGCTGGCGGATTATGGATCTTAATGGACTCATCTAAATGTAAATGAGCCTGAGGCCTGTCTGTCTGTCTGCCTCACCATGTTTTCAGTTTGGAGGTCTTTCTCAAATCCAGTAAACCAATGAGACAATCTGTCTGTCGAGCTGAAACCTTTAGGTGATTTGTGGCTCAAACATGAGACGAGGCTCCAGCAGTGACGCCGACTGGAAACCGTCTCAGCACTGACCCAGGAAAACAGGCCAACGTGGCTCCAGCATGAATCCGTCAGGTGGATCAGCTTCTGCGTAGTAGACAGAGGGTCCCAGTCCCTCTGAGGCGTCCGTCTTAGTCTAGGACGATATGATCGGCTCAGCTGTTCTGTCACCCAGTGTTCTAGTGGATTTCGTATTTCAGTAGGTGGGAGGTACAGTGTGTGTCACAGCTGCTGTTTATGGACGACCGGTTCCTCTGAGCTTCTCCCGGCGCCTCCCTCACTTGCTGTCTTTGATGAGTCAAACCCTCTTTAAAACTAAGCGCGACGCCTCAGTCCAGTCAGGCTGGAAGGAGGCCTGATGCTGGGCTGTGATCTCCAAGTTCTGTGTTCACAAAAGGACCAGTAAAAGAAGGAGACAAGGAAGGAAAGAAAGGAGCAAACAGAGGAGGTGTGTGCTGTGTTTTCCTGAGCAAAGCAGAGAGAAAAAAGTTGTGGCTTTAAACTCCTCTCAGATTAAAACCACATTGTTTCAGCAGCACACGCTGGCATTTCCTCTCGGCCGGCTGCTGGGTGGAGCCCCGGGGAGCACGTGCCTTGCCAAGCAGCACGGCAGCACATGGAAATACCTCTGCTGCTCCGGCAGAGAGGGAGCGTGCGTCTTAAAGGGGAAGGATCCGTTCTGACTCCCAGTCGAACATGAAGAACAGATGTGACGGTTGAAAGAGGAAGTGGACACCATCAGCTGCTCCTCCACCCTGCTCCCCCCGAGTCCACTGTCAGCTACACCGACAGCCAAAGTCGGGTCAGCACTTCCCCCGCTTCCTCCTCCTTCTGCTCTTCCTCCTGCTATTCATCCTCATCCTCCTCATCCTGCTCCTCCTCCTTCTGCTCTTCCTCCTGCTATTCATCCTCATCCTCTTCATCCTGCTCCTCCTCCTTCTGCTCTTCCTCCTGCTATTCATCCTCCTCCTTCTGCTTTTCCTCCTGCTATTCATCCTCATCCCCCTCATCCTGCTCCTCCTCCTTCTGCTCTTCCTCCCGCTATTCATCCTCATCCTCCTCCTCCTGCTATTCATCCTCATCCTCCTCATCCTGCTCTTCATCCTGCTCCTCCTCCTTCTGCTTTTCCTCCTGCTCTTCATCCTGCTCCTCCTCCTTCTGCTCTTCCTCCTGCTATTCATCCTCATCCTCCTCATCCTGCTCTTCCTCCCGCTATTCATCCTCCTCCTCCTCCTTCTGCTCTTCCTCCCGCTATTCATCCTCATCCTCCTCCTTCTGCTTTTCCTCCTGCTATTCATCCTCATCCTCCTCATCCTGTTCTTCATCCTCATCCTCCTCCTTCTGCTTTTCCTCCTGCTATTCATCCTCATCCTGCTCCTCCTCCTGCTCCTCCTCCTTCTGTCCAGACTGCAGGATGTGCTACGTCTCCGGTGCCTGGTGGTGTTTGTAGTGTTGGGAATAGTCTTCATTTATTACTGGCATGTGCATCTCTGCAGTTGTTTGCATAAAGAGCTGGAGGCTTGGATGCAACAGCTGCCTGTCGGTCAACTCGCAGCATCTGCCAAAGCAGTCGCTTCACGGATTTGGCTTCTCTCAGGCAGGAGAGTGTTTGTCTTTCACCTCCAGCGTCTGAATGAGCCTCTCACCTCAAGGCCAAACATCTGCTAACGCCTCCATCGTCAGTGCTTTACACTGGGTTCCATCAACTACTATCCTGTTTTTCTAGAAGGATTCCACTGCAAAACAACGAGAATCGTGTCGCGTATGTTCGTCTCGGTACAGAAGCAAAGATGCGGCTCCTGCGTTTAGAGCCTGGACGTTCACAGTTTAACGTGACGCAGCCACTGAAGGTTGGTTTTATCTGGAGGTTGAATGAGCCACACGCGGCTTAGCAGGGTTTCAGACGCAGCCGTTAACGTCCCCTCTTCAGTTTCTTGCTTAAGGCCTGTGCTCCCCATATTCAGGAAACGCTGCATGTCTGGTCTTCACTGCAGTTGCTTGTGAGTAATTGTTTGTTTGTTGTCGTTTCATTTGCTTTTGTGCTGCAGATTAAAATGACGTTTGTTCACGGTTCTCAGCGTATCTATCGGAAGCATCAAAGGTTTTCCTGTGTGACACACACTGAACAGCAGAAGCTCCTCCTCACACCGTCCACTGCACCACGTCCCGCTGTGGCTTCACGTCTGTCAAACATTTGATAGTACGGAGGCTTCATTTAGGAACAAGCTAGTGAGAAGCTGTGGCAGCGTCGCTGGGTAAACACAGGACTGGTCGCTCTGGTCTCCCACAGCAAACAGGAGGAGCGCAGCGATGCAGTTTGCCAGGCGTTAGCAGGGCTGCGCCTCCAGGGGTTGAGTGGACTCGTGACCCGCTGCAGAAACCCACTCGTGACCCAAATCTTCGACCGGGCCTTCCTGACACGTGGGTCAGCTCGTTGAGGCCCGACACCGTGAGGACGTGTCTCCGTCAGCCGGTTTCTGTTTTTTCATCAGGCTTTAGGCTGTTTGGGTAACTAACATGTTTGGGTTGGTTCCAACACACGCGAGCTCCAGTTTCAGAATAACTGGGCACAGTTATGGTTTGGTTTATTTTAGCGTGGGAATACTGGGCCTCTGAGGAAACGATCGCTACAGTGGCACAACATCCGCTGGGCAGAGAGGAATTAAAAGACAAACGTGACTTTCTGTCTGCTCTGACAAACGGTTTGAGGTTTTCTACTTTCTGCATAAATCAACAACTTCATATGACGTTGATCCAGTCAAATGACTGTGGCCTCCAGGGCTTCAGTCTGATGTCTGTGCTTTGTTTTGAGTGTAAAGTTGGAGGGTTCCGTAAAAGCGACCAGCTGAGAGCCGTAAACCGGATCCGTGTTGCGTGTTGGACTCTCGTGCAGCGTCAGCGGCGTGACGTCACGCACCTCCAGCCCCGCGTCCACCTGCGGCTCCTTCTGATGCGCTGGCCTGGCGCGTTCAGTGCGTCCGAGGGTTCTGCTCTGGTTCTGTTGCTATGGTTATTGATGGGAGCTGTTTGAGACGCCGGTCAGGTTCGTTCAGTGTGATGGTTGGCAGCAGCCTTACTGCTGATGAGGCTCAGGTGAGATGCGCTGCAGTGCCTCAGCTGGTGGCACCTGGGCCTGGCTGGCGACGAGGCTGCAGGTCTTGTTTGTGCTTCTGCTCGTTCGTTAGTGTTGTAGAGACGTTTGGTCCGAGAGGCTCTGACACTTCAGGCTCCCTGTTCTGTCACTGTGGTGGTGGAGGCTGTCAGAAAGGTGCTGGTCCTGTTACTGAGTCACGCTGGACCGTTGTTCTGGTCCAGGTCTCGTCCTTTTCTCTCTGCTGTTTCCCTTTTTTTTTCCTGTCGTCTTAAATCCTCGTCTCCGTCTCCAGTGTTGCAACGTGGAAACAGTAAAACCCACTGTTTCCTTTTTAGGCGATGGATGCAGCTCTACACCCTCTGTCTCCCTCTGTCTCCCTCTGTCTCCCTCTGTTTCTCTCTCTCTCTCTCCCTCTGTCTCCCTCTGTTTCTCTCTCTCTCTCTCTCCCTCTGTCTCCCTCTGTTTCTCTCTCTCTCTCTCCCTCTGTTTCTCTCTCTCCCTCTGTTTCTCTCTCTTCCTCTGTCTCCCTCTGTTTCTCTCTCTCTCTCTCCCTCTTCCTCTGTTTCTCTCTCTCTCCCTCTTCCTCTGTTTCTCTCTCTTCCTCTGTTTCTCTCTCTCTCTCCCTCTGTTTCTCTCTCTCTCTTCCTCTGTCTCCCTCTGTTTCTCTCTCTCTCTCTTCCTCTGTTTCTCTCTCTCTCTCTCCCTCTGTTTCTCTCTCTCCCTCTGTTTCTCTCTCTTCCTCTGTCTCCCTCTGTTTCTCTCTCTCTCTCTCCCTCTTCCTCTGTTTCTCTCTCTCTCCCTCTTCCTCTGTTTCTCTCTCTTCCTCTGTTTCTCTCTCTCTCTCCCTCTGTTTCTCTCTCTCCCTCCTGGTTCGTTTTTTATTCGTGTCACTTTTTCCTGTGCTCTTATGTTTTGGATCTTCTTTCCTCCTGTTGTGCTTCTTATTTTTTGACTCCTCTTTCTTAGTCGTGGTCGTGTCCCTCGTGTCTCTTACTTTATATGGTCAGGCGTCGGTAGAAACTCCCTCAGTTGTGATGCAGCGTTTGAAACGTGTGACGCCTGCGTGTCCAGATGCTATTTTACTAATGTGCTGCTGCGCTGCAGACTTGTAGATGCTTGTAGATTAAACCTATTAAAATGCAACAGATTAGAAGTGAGCTCATCTGGTTCCTGCTCACTTATTCACACCTGTTGCGTTATTACATAACTGGGAAGTCATTGCATCATCAGTTGCTATAGCGACATCTGCAGCACACGCAGCGACGGTGCGTGAAGGATGTGTTTACGCGTCAGGGTCACACAGTGCTCGACTTCCAGAATAAGATTCTCAGTCTGGTCTGTACAGCTGTTACTCACTGCTTACGGAGAGTCTGTGAAAAGAAAATGACTCATTAACAGGGAGGTGGCGACAGTAGATCTGCAGCACACGACTCAGACTCTGGTGTTAACTTTACTTCACCCTTCGTTCTCCAGCTGAGCTGCTCTGATGCGACGCATCGTGTCTTCATACCTGTTCCTGGTCTGGGAAGTGAGGGATTCATCCTCTAGTAACGTGCTGCTTGAGAACAGACCATGCAGCTCAAACTCAGGCTGCTTTCCTGTACTGTGCCTGATCGAGTTGGCATCTCATTGACCGACTGTTTGACTGACAGCCGGAGAGCCCGCCCGTTCTCCCGTCTGATTGGGCCGCCACCGGTGACACACCGCTGCTGTTTGACCGTGGCCGTGTCGTCCTCCTGTGGTGTGTTAGTCAGTTCAGGATGTTGGATCCTTATTCTGTTACAGCTGTGCTTGGACGTGTTGTGTGTTGATTAGTGTTGGGATCATTGTGCTGGAAACGTATTAAGTCAGTAAACGTTCTCGGCATCTGTCTTCATGCGGTTGAAGCTTCTCTTCCTGTCTGCGGGCAGATGGATTCTCCAGCTAGATGCTACTTACTACTTACTACTGGCACCGCCGACGTCTGAGCCCACGGTCGGTTTGATCCGAAGCCGATCGTCACACGTCTGTGTTTAAGAAGGATTTGTCAAGTCAGCCGCGCAGACGCTTGTTGGACAAATCCGCAGCAGATTTAGCGTCTCTCAGGTCTGTGTCACTCGTGTTTCGCTGCTCGAGCTGATTTCCAGTGTTCAGTCACGGTTTGCTGCAGTTTAACAGAATTCACCAGTTTCAGCTTCGGTCCGTTAAAGCTGTTCCCTTTCGACTGACCTCTGCTTCCCGTTCACCGCTCAGTCCGCGCTCATCCTTCCTGAGGTTGGGTCCGTCGCAGAGCACGTCTCCAGGCTAATGCAGCCATCGTAAAAGTCCTTTTCTCTCTCTGTTTCAGGTGATATCACACAGAAGGGCTATGAGAAGAAGAGATCCAAGCTGATTGGGGCCTATTTCCCTCAAACTCCAGGTAAATCGTCTTCTGTGATCAGTGGTTTTTCAAGTTCTGCCCATGATTTAGGTTTGTGTTTTCGTTCTGTGGCTCCTTGATATGAGATGAAGGTGCAGCTATATCCCAGGTCGAGGCTTGAGGCTGTGCCATGTGGCACTGAGCAGTAACCGTAATTCACGCCCTGGCTGCTCACTTGTGGTGACGTGAATGAGGATGTTACAGCCTCAGAAACTCAGAGGAAACACTGGTAAATCGGGCTTTTCTTTCTCCACGTGCCGAACACGAACATGTGGCTGTTGTTCTGGGTTTGGAGCCGTGTTTTGTGACGACAGCTGGACCGTCCTAGCTCATGTAGCAGGAACACACCTTGGCCTCCCCGTCCATCAACAGAAGCACATACAGACGCTGCTGCTTGTTCCCAGCTGTGTTTCGTTTTACAGGCTTTGTTAATCTACACGGTCTGGTTTTGTCTGGTGCTCAGAGCTTTGGTTTCAGACGTTTAATTTCACGTCCAGCACTTCACTGAGGCCAGTTCAGGGAAACCTCCGGATGCTTCGTCAGCATCCAATGCTTCCTCAGGCAGCATCAGCTTTTCTCCTCCCCTGCTAAGAATGTGGAGAGACGGGTCGTTGCCACCTGACCTCCTTATCTGTAAAAACCATGACCTGGAGTGGATCGTTTCTCGTGACACGTGGCTGAAGAAGACCAGCACAGCCTTGCAGCTGGAAGCTACTCCTACCGAATTTAATTTTCTCACTGTTAGTCTCAGTTGGACCGATGCAGCCACTGCACTCGCTCATCGCAGACAACATGGCACAAGGAGTTCGACTTGAACGAGACAGCTTCTGCTGCCCAGTGTGTGTGGAGCCGCTGAAAGACCCGGTGACTATTCCTTGTGGTCACAGCTGCTGTATGAGCTGCACGGAGGATTACTTGGACAATGAGAGTCACTGGAAGCTCTTCAGCTGCCCTCAGTGCAGACGGATCTTCACACCAAGGCCTGTTTTAGCGAGAAATGCCATGTTGGCGCTTGTAGTGGAGGAACTGAAGAAGCCGTCAAGCCGAGGTCCTCCCCCTGGTCACTGCTATGCTGGACCTGGAGACCTGGCCTGTGATCTTTGCAAGGAGGAAAAGCTGAAAGCTTTTTTTTTGTGAGACACACCTCAGGCCTCACTATGACGTCGGCCCATTTAGGATGCACAAGCTGGCGGAAGCGTCGGCCCAACATACTGAGAGCATCTGCCCCAAACATCAAGAAGTGATGAAGCTGTTCTGCCCGACCGATCAACAATGCATCTGCTACCTCTGCTCCAAAGATCACCATAAAGGCCACGACAAAGTCTCCGCTGCAGCCGAAAGAGAAGAACAGAAGGTTCACAGAAGAACAGGAAGGTTCTGGTCATCCAGACAGGTTTGTGTATTCCTGGCAGGTTCTGAGCAGGGAGGCTATGCAGGTTAATATTGTTTTAATGTTTAGGAGGAGCTGGTTGTGTCAAATGAAACTAGACATCACAAAACATTAATACTGCAGGTGTCAGTTATTACACACATTTATTTTTCCTACTATATAAATAATGTTCTGTCAGTTCCACTTCATCCAACTCGGTGTTTTCCGGTGGTGGTTGACAGGGAAGGCGTGAAAGAGAAACCTGCATTGATTTCCTTTAAGCTTTCACTGTGTGAGGCCTCATCACGTGTCAGTGATGTTGGGGAATAAACATTTAAACACTGTGTTGTCTTGTGTGGCTTTGTCCTCGTATTCAGTCCTTGCGCCTCCTGACTGGATGACGTACTGATGGACCTGATACCAAACTCACCTCATCTTCGTGTTTACTGGTTTTTAGTGTTCAATAAACCCCTGAACCAGCTAAAGCAATGCGTACGTAGGAGAGGAGCAGGGCTGGGTGAAGGGAAGGAGGGGGCTCCATCCATCCAGACTCCCCAGAGGAAACAAGCAAAGCATTTCCCAGACCTGACATTCACTCCTGGGCTGACGTTAGCCAGCTAATCAACTTTTGGCTTTTCTTCTGAGCAGCAGTGACTGGCTGAGCTGAGAGCTCTAATGAAGACGGATGAGGCTGGGATGGATGCTCATGGACCAGCAGGGTGGTTACTGCCATTACAGGTGTTGACTGGTGTCAGCGTGTGTGGGTTTAGTTGAACATTTAGTTTGTAGACATAAAATAAAGTCTCTAAGCTGAGGTCCATTAACCGGGTGGTTAAGTTGTTTGCTGCGTTGCCTGATTTCCCTGAGCTCAGTGTGTTTTTGGGATCATCATAATTATAATATGACACCAGAACCGCCCCACAGCCAGCGACTGGTTCTGCTGGTTCCAGTTCGTTTTCTTCATGCTGTGGACGTGCGAATGTTCTCTCACATTCAACCCTGTCTGTCAGGAATGGACCCGTCCACGGTCCAGGAGAAGCGAGCGCCGGTCACCCCGTCCCCCTCGTCGCGCTACCACCGCCGGCGGTCTTCTGGCTCCAGAGACGAGCGCTACAGATCAGGTGGGCTCGTCCTCTTTGATATGTCCTGTCTCAAGGTCTGCCTGATTTGAACTGGTGTGAGCTGGCTCTTCTTTATCTCACTCCCTGAACCCGATCCAGCTGGAAACCGGCAGCACTCGGCTGAGGACGCTGCTGTTTCACTGATCTCTGCAGCTCGGTTCAGGCCTGTGGAACCAGAACTTTAGTATCTAAACGTGCAGACGTGTTTGTGTTTAGCTCTAACGCTCGCAGCAGGTACTGCGACATCTGCGTCACTTCCTGGCTGCATGTGAGTCAATGTTGATATGCAACAGCAGAAACCAGGCCCCTGCTGGTCAGTCTGTACCTGTGGAATATTTCAGAGCAGCGTCTCAGTTTGCGTGTTGCCTATTGTTTCTCCGTCCAACACCGACCTGATACCGACCCCTGCTGTGTGTGTCTCCAGATGTGCACTCTGAGGCGGTGCAGGCAGCCCTGGCCAAGCACAAGGAGCGAAAGATGGCGGTGCCCATGCCCTCGAAGCGCCGCTCGCTGGTGGTGCAGACCTCCATGGACGCCTACACGCCACCAGGTGAGGAGTCTGTGACCCACTGCAGTACCACCACCTGTTTCCTGTTGGTGCTCCTTCACATTAAAAGAGAACACAGGCGGGAAATCAGCTTGTGGAGAAACAGAAATTTAAACTCAAACTGAAAAGCTGTGATGAGTCAGACTCTCACCATCCAGGGAGCAGTGCAGACACGCAGCCCTGCGTGGAGGGAGGTTCGCTGACGACCTGAAGGCTGCTCTGTGCTGCTGCTCTGCTCCGTACGTCTGCGGTGCCTGGCAGCGTCTCAATCTTGGCTCATCTCTGCTGCTGACGCTGACATTTAACAGTCGAGCATTTCAAAGCACCGTGGGAGATAAAACCATGAGGTCATGCTAGCAGTTAATGTAGCAGTGACTAAACGGAGAATAGCTCAGTGGTCGTGGCTGCCTCTATAACGTTTTCTAGAGCCTCTGCCCTCATTTAGTCTCTGTTGTTTTGTGTTCGGGTCTTTTCTCATCACTGGCTCATTTACTGTGGCTTGTCCGTCGTTGCCCTGCAGAAAAACAGCTTCTGTTGTTATTCGTGCCACAGCGATCAGTTGAACCGTGGGCATTATGGAAATGACAGAATGTGACCACTTAAGTCCACACCCAAGCAGCCGGCGCCGCCCTCAGAAGGCAAACACTAGTCCGGTCCTGCAGCCTGGCGACAAACTGAGCTGGAACCTTCCCCAACTCAGCTCAACAGACGGGACGTGTGCGGTTCTTCTGGATGTCTCCACATACTGAATATTGTCCAGCCTTCACACATGCGCTCACTTCTGTTGTCGTGTTAAAATAACCCATGTGTATTTTTTTGTCTCATCAGACACGTCCTCGGGCTCGGAGGACGAAGGTCAGGGTTACGGCGATGAAGACGAAGGAGGGGAGGAGGATGGAGGAGGCGGTGGCGGAGGAACCTCCTCCAGCCGGGAGGGAAGCATCAGCATGGAGCACTGGATCAGCCGTGCCATCCACGGCACCTCCTCCACCACGACCACCTCCTCCACGGCCTCCTCCTCCTCCTCCACACGCAGCGGGGGCAGCGGCGCAGCCGGGGGAAGGTTGGCCGACGTCCTGGCCCAGCACGTCCACATCTCTGCGCACCGCCACCACCATCACCACCGCCACAAGACAGGTGAGGGCCCATCCTGTCTGGATGCTAGAAACCCAGAACGGGTTCTGGGGTTTGGGAACATTCACCGGCCGTGTCCTAACGTCACTTAAGCTGCCACTGTTGTAGGCATCACAACTTCGGTGTTTGGGTTTGTTCAGTCAAGTCAGGAGGTCACTTCCAGCGGAGCATCTGCTGAAAACCTGCAGGCTCTCAGGCCGAATCAGAGGATGAACCTGAGCCAAAAGCTGACGTTGACTGGAAGTGTTTCAGTTCCAGTTGGTCCTTGTTGTCCAGGGTTTCCAATATTTCTGATGGCGCTTCAGTAGGTTTGAGGTCGGAGCCTGAGAAGCTGCGTCAGGCAGAGGTGGCGCTAACCTTACTGGGACCAACGCAGACTGTACAAGCAGCACACGATTTAAAGCTCAGCAGCTTCTCGTATGGAGGCCCCTCCCCGTCTCAACTTACTCTGCTTGCTGCCGTTCACTGATTTGCCTCATTTCAGGACGACGTTCCATCAGTGCCAGGAAGCAGATGGTATAAAATGTAGGCGTCTGAGTCCCTACTCTCATGACTCAGTCCCATAAAATCTTGTGTGGAACTGCATCAAAGACTTAAAAACAGCTGAATAACGTGAGTAATATTCCCTGTAAATGTTTTTCCGTCTGTAGTCGCCTCGTGCTTGGTGTAACTTGTCTCGTTCACCGAAGTGGCTCCGTCTGTTTTTTACAGATGAGCAATCACTTAGAGAGAAGACTTCAAATCAGACATTTAATCAACCCTTCATCGTCGCCAGGAAAGCACTGCCTGAACTGCATTAGTGCAGCTCTGGAGTCGTTCCAGCCCTGAGGGTTTGCTCTGTAGCTCAGCCTGCAGTCGCTGTCCTGTCTCAGGATCAGCGGTTCACAGTCAACAGCACCAGGCTTAGACCCGTTAGCATCACAGTCCTGTCTTACACACTTCACTAGATATGTCTGAGATGTTACGTCCCAGCGTCTCTGGTTAAAAACACCACTTGCGTAGACGCGTTTTAGATAAGATAAGATTTCAATTGTTACCACGGCTACAAAGGAGCGTGTGCAAAAAAAATTATTTATTATTCAAAAAACATTTTTACAAATACAAGCTACAGTAGATAAATGTGCAGTAAACTATAGCAGATGTTCTGCTCGGTGGCTGGTTGGTTGTTTAGTCCAACAGTGGACTGAAGGCTCTGTGGCTCCTTCCTCCACTGACTCTGGATCAGTCTCCACTGTCTGACGCAGTGAGAAGCATCGTCCACGATGGACGTCAGCTTGTCCACGTCCTCCTCCAGAGTCCGACCCGGGACAGAACCTCCTGAGCAGCTGGTGGAGTCTCTTTGTGTCCTGCTGCCTGCTCCCCACAGACACAGAGTCACAGAGTGTCCTCACAGAGGAGTCAGTCTCAGCAGGTGGAGCCACGTTGGTCCTTCTAGTGCAGGACGTCACTGAGTCCGGTCCAGTTCACGGTTGAGGTGAACACCAGGTCCTTAGAACTGTCCACTGTCTCCATGTCTGAGCCCTGGATGCGGTGGTTTCCTCTGGACGTCAGTCTCCATCTCCTTCGTCTTCCTGGTGTTGAAGCAGGTTGTTGCTCTCACACCGGTTCACAAAGTCCCTGATGACGACCTGCGTCCAGCTCGTTCCCCTCAGACCCAACAATGTCGTCTGAGAACTTCTGGAGGCGACAACTGCTGGTGTTGTGTGTGACGTCCGATGGGCCTGAGGAGCCCAGAGCTGGAAACCACCACCTCAGACTCACACGCAGCCAGTTGTCCAGCGACTCCTGCCCCCTCCAGCTTTAAGCTTAATGCTCTTTGATAGGACAAGCTCAGTTGCATCACTTCCCACGGTCCACAGAATTATTCAATTATTGCATCTGTGTTGATTTATTGCACAGGTGTAAGGCTGGAGATGCTCAGGGCTTCGAGGCCTGTGCCTCCAGCAGACAGAGATCTTTTCTGAAGCATCTGCATCGTGCGAACGGGTACAAACAACTATTATACAAACTCCTAAAACTGTAAAAAGTCGTTTGCAACTTTGTCAGTACGTTAATAATAAATAACAAGCTGCTCTTCTTCAGTGTAAATTCAGGTTGAATCATGAACCAAGCCACAGTAATAAGTAACGTCTGTGGCGTATTTACAGCCTCTGACTGCATCTCCCTGAGAGAACAAGCACTGATCAAATATTAAGAAAGATGGAGCCTGAAAACTAAAACACATCTTTGCTCCCTCGCTGGCCGTGAGTGTGTCTAACACTGAACACGTTTAATTCAGTTCTGCTTGGATGAGTGGAAAGTACCATGTAGTACCAACAGTACAACTGTAATGACTAGACTCCACATTCACCCCAAGTATAGACATAACCTCTAAAGATTCCACACACAGCTCACAGTGGCAGCAGCACGTTGTCATAATCCAGATGCTCGTCTCCCTGGCAACCGTCTCCACACTCCAGGCTCTTGGTGTTTGCAGGTATGCTGCTTTGAGGTTAGGGTTTAAATCAGAGCAACACCTTCAACTTCCAGGACAAAATAAAAGACCTGACCAAATGTCTAAAGCCATTCGGTCAGGTCTCCATCAAACTGAAAATCTATGCTCCTGGGGCTAAAGCACCTTCGCCCTGACACCTGAGTCAGGTAGTGAGACGCTGGAACTGGCTCCACCATCATCTGAGATGGTGCCGTCTTGGTTTGATCGACTGAACGCACCTGGTGGAGCTAATCAGCTGAGGGTCTACTAGTAGCAGCGAGTTGGTGCAAAGGAAGCAGAGTGTCGCCCTTCAGGAAATCCTTCTGCGCGTATGGGGCTGAGGTTCTGTGAAGGGAACTGGATGCTGAGGGACAGCGAGCGACGCAGCAGGCTCTGCCTACACACATCCCTGTTTAGATCCTCCACGCTTCCGTCTCCCACATCATTTCATGCTTCGACTACTCAAATTAAAGTAGAACAGCAAACGTTTGATGCTGCTGAAAAGCTGTTGAGCCTCGAGAAAGCGCTAAATGTGAGGCATGATGGGAGCTTTGAAGCATCAGGTGCAGCAGATGGACTGAAACACCATCTAAACGTGGCACAAATAAGCACGTTGCAGTGTGGGAGCTGGTGGGAACGAAGGCTAGCGAGGTGCTAAGCTCAGTGATCACTCAGGAAGCGGTTTAGCTGTGAGACGCGTCAGATCAGCGAGAGATGACGTTAGTTAGCCTCCTGCTCGTTGACGTTACAGCAGGAAGGTTAACCTGTTCTCTGTCTTGTGTGTGGTAACCAACTGGGCCTTCCTTCCCTCCCTCATCCAGAGAACCACTCTGCCCCTCCAGATGTCACCGGTTACACCAACAACTCCTCCAACAGCAGCGCCACCGATGGGATCCAGGTGGACAGAGCCCCAGGCGCCGGCACCGCAGCCCAGAGGCAGACGCCCAAGTACGGCAACGCCGAGCTGATGGAGACCGGCGACGGTGAGTGAGGGCTGCCAGCGAGGTCTACACACTCAGTCATACGTAGGTTCACCGCAGTTTACAGCTGGGAGCCGGAGGCTGAAGGAGACGCTGCAAGGCTGAGTTTCACTGCACTGGGGGACTTCATGGTCTTTCTTGCAGCGGCCTCAGTGACTACATGCGTGTTTGTCCTGTGCAGGTGTTCCAGTCAGCAGCAGAGTTTCAGCCAAAATTCAGCAACTGGTCAACACCCTGAAGAGACCCAAACGCCCGCCGCTGAGGGAGTTTTTTGTGGACGACTTCGAGGAGCTGCTGGAAGGTAAATACTCCGCGTGCAACCAGCAACTCCCACGACTGCGTCCACGTCGGGGTAGGTCCCAGTAGGAACCAGACCTTAAAGGTGTTAGACGCACAAACCCTTTTTGAGGCTCGTAAATAAAGAGTAGGCTGAGAACCAGATGTGTCCACACGTACGGAGGCGGTGGATGTGTCGACGTCTCTGTGCCGTCCGTCCACACCCTCTGCGTCGGCCTCGGGTCCATTAGACCTAATCCGTCACAGCTGGTGAAGGGACATGAGTGGAGCTTACTGACACGTGTTAAAAGCAGTGGAGCTGAGGGGAAGAGGGGCAACGTTTTAAACAATCAAATCAGAATAAATGCGTTTTCGTCCTCCCTGCAGTCCAGCAGCCAGACCCCAATCAGCCCAAGGCCGAGGGGGCGCAGATGGCGGCCATGCGGGGCGAGCAGCTGGGCGTGGTGACCAACTGGCCCCCGTCCCTGGAGGCGGCGCTGCAGCGGTGGGGCACCATCTCCCCGAAGGCGCCCTGCCTCACCACCATGGACACCAACGGCAAGCCGCTCTACGTCCTCACCTACGGTAGGACCCACCTCACAGCGGCGCTTCAGGGGCAGTGACACTAACACACAGCAGGTAGAGCTGACAACAAAAATCCAGTCCCACATCCGGTTTCTCTTGGTCTTTCAGCCCCTATGCTGATTTTCCCAGGCTCACTAACCAGACAATATGAATTAATATTAACACCTGCTGCGTGGACCCAGTTCCACCGACGTGGCAGCCAGGCAGCGCGTTGAGCACGTTAGCAAAGTGCAACAATAACGAACTGACATCAACGACATCAACACGCTGAAACAGCTGCTTCCATCTGGATTATGCATCATCCTCAGTTTGAGCAGAGCAGCCGCTCTGGGCTCTGAGCTCACAGGAGAGGAGAACCCGCTCATTACATGGCTGCACACACAGTGTTGTCACCAGCGTCGTCCTAAACAGCCGTGAGACGCGTGAGCTGACACGAGCCTCTGCAGCGTCTGCAGCCTCTGGAGCCTCCACCACAGACGGCCGCACGGTGAGACTGTCTGTGTGCGGTGCTGAATTTAAATCTCTCTCTGCCGTTATCCTTCATTCCTGGGGCGTCGCTCCTTTGATGTCTGCCGCCAAGGACGAACTTGTTTTGGTTCCATCCTGCCCCAGAGGAGCAGAGAATTCACGATGCCGAATTCTCCCACTGTCCTTAAACTCAGCCCTCGGTGCTGCACTGCAGACAACCCTGACAACAGAAAATTTCTATTTGTAAAAGGTTTCCAGCGGTTCAGGACTTTCTCCAGGGCTCTGAGCAGAACATGGGAACCGATAGACATCCAGGATCTCTGCAGTGCAGCTGGACGACAGATGTTTGGTGTGTTGTCCTTGTGCACATCTGCTTTTGTTTGCTGTGTTTTTTCTGAGCTTCGAGGTGAAAATGTCAACTGACATCCAGTCACCTTCCCTCCATCGTGCTTCCAGGAAATGACGCGCACACAGAGGTGAACACTCGTAAAGTGCTGTGGATGAACAGATTGAGCCGTTAGCAGATGTACTTTACGTCAGGCTCTCCTGCACCAAACCCACGTTCACAGCAGCTGGAGTTCGTGCAGTCGTTCCTGTGGAAGCTGTTCTCTCGTTACCCGTCGCTTAGCTTTTCTCACGGTTAACTGATCTGTGTTGTTGAATGCGTTCGTAGGCAAACTGTGGTCCAGGAGTGTGAAGGTGGCCTACAACCTGCTGCACAAACTGGGAACCAAGCAGGAGCCGCTCGTCAGACCTGGAGACCGGGTGAGTGACGCTACGAAGCACCAACAGACAGACGCTGCCTCAGTTCACGCTCATCGCTTTGTTCATCTTTCGTTCGGTTTGACGTCATCAGTTCATTTGAATTTGTTCTGCCAGCATCAGGTCGACTCAGCGGCTGAATAGCTTTCTAACCCAAATCAATGTGTCCAGCTGGACCCGCTGCCGGCGGCTCGTCTTCGCTTGTCCTCAACCTTTGATCAGACGTCGAACTCGTTTGGCTTCATTCATTAATGAAACATCGCTGAGCCAGTCGACGCCGCCTCAGCGCTTTACATGTGTGCACACGTGTTGTTGCTCTAATCATCATCAGCCTCACGTGAGCTGGAAAATGTGTGACGTCCGTTTTATTTTAAGATGCGTTTCCTGCTTGGCTGGACACAAAGACTATGTGTGTGTCTAATTACCAATCAACTTAGAAGTCCGACGTGGTCCGTGCTCTGAAACGGAACCGCCTGCGTCCAGCTGCAGGTGAAGCCTGAGCCTGTTGAGGGTCGTTACTTAGCTTATAGCTCTGTACAGCCAACCTCTGGATGTGGCCATTGAGCAGCACTGAGGCTGGTTCACAGTTATCCCAACTGGATCCAACATGGCTGAGCAGCGGATAAAGGCTCTGCCGGACGTTTCAGATCACATTTCTTGTTATATCAGTGCAGAAACGCTTGTTACTGGTACAAGGTCATTTCCTTCTGCTTCCTGTCTGCTCTGGTCACAGTAGCAAACCCTGAATGAGGGTCAACATACAGAATCTCCCGTGTGTTTCTTCATGTGCTTCTGCATTTCTAGTCTTTCCTGACGGATGTTTTCTGCTGCAGTTAAACCCCAGTGAAGCAGAAAGTAAACAGAACATGAATGGGAGCTAGTCTGCAGCCGTTTTCTCTCACAGACGACATTGAAGGTTTGAGCGTTTCCTCGCCGTCACGTGTCCTGCTTTCTGTAGGTGGCGCTGGTCTTCCCAAACAACGACCCCGCCGCCTTCATGACGGCGTTCTACGGCTGCCTGCTGGCCGAGGTCGTCCCTGTGCCGATAGAAGTGCCGCTGACCAGGAAGGTTGGTGTCGACGGTTCCAAAAGAGCATTTTGTTGGTCTAATTCAGTTCCTAGAAGTATTATTCGTTCATACTGGCCTGACTGACTGCTGTCCGTCTCCAGGATGCCGGCAGTCAGCAGATCGGCTTCCTGTTGGGGAGCTGCGGCGTGACGGTGGCTCTGACCAGCGACGTCTGCCATAAAGGCTTACCCAAGAGTCCCACTGGAGAGATTCCACAGTTCAAAGGTCACACAACAACACAAACTGAGCATGTCTGCACGCGTTAGTCTGTCCAGCCTTCGTGTCTCTTCTCTGTTGGTTGATACTTATTTACATGGTGTCATCTCCCAGCAAACACTATGTCAAGTTCACGTTTAGAATGAAAACATATTGAGAATTAGGATTATTATCAATATTAACTGTGGTGAAACAACCAACGTTTATTTTAGAACCAGAGTCACTACAAGATGAAGCGACGCTGTGACAAACCCAGAAGAGTCTGTGATGATGATGAAAACACCAACTAATACTCAGTGACACAGATGCAGCCACGGTCGGAGCAGCTCAGCTGGATGAATGGAAAGACTGATGTCAGCAGACAACGGGCTGAGTCACGGACACACAGTCAGTAAGAGCAGTGATGGCAGGAGCCGTTTCCCTGAGAGTCTCCTGGAGATGAACAGCGGCTGTAATGGATGTATAAATAGCAGCGCGGACTCGTGAGCGGCTCATCGAGGTGGAGAGCTCTCGTATCGACCGCGAGCTCGTTCACATGCTCGATTGTTTGTCTCAGCCGTTGCATAGACGCGACGCAGCCTCCGCCCGTGTTCTAACCAGCTGCGTCCTTTCCTTCAGGTCTTTAACTCCCAGTAAACACAGGGAAACGCTGAGGCACTAGTCATGTCGTGTTACTGAAGGATCCGTGTCCCTGCTGACTCCGTAAAGACGAGCTGCTCTCAGCTGCTGACGTGTTGTGAAGGTAGAACCTCATCCAGAGCCGGGGCAGTTTCAGAAACACGTGTTTTGTCGCCGTGTGTCCAGGCTGGCCCAAGGTGCTGTGGTTCGTCACCGAGTCCAAACACCTCTCCAAACCGCCCCGAGACTGGTTCCCACACATCAAGGACGCCAACCAGGACAACGCCTACATCGAGGTAACACACTGCTGATGTCACGGATGTTTCTCCAGCTGGGCCGAAAGGAAACTGATGAGCAGACGAGGTGACCTGGAAAAGTATCGATCACACACTGAAATTACTGCGTAATGTTACGAAAAGGTTTTAGGATTTGGCAGCTCAATAACGTGATAAATAGCCACCTGCAGCAGATGGATCCGGTCTATTAATGGTGACGCACGGTCAGCGTAGCTCTTCCTGTAACTGTCTGACTGGTGTCTCTGTGTCCAGTACAAGACGTGCAAGGACGGCAGCGTCCTCGGTGTGACGGTGCTGAGGACGGCTGTGCTCGCTCACTGCCAGGCCCTCACTCAGTCCTGTTCATACACAGAAGGTAACGGTGCTTCCTTCGCCTTCTGAAGCTCGGATGATTGGTCCGCAATAAAGCCGCATCTTTGTCTTTGACCAGCTGAGACCATAGTCAACGTGTTGGACTTCAAGAAGGATGTGGGCTTGTGGCACGCCATCCTGACTGTAAGACCCACGACCTCTGGCCTATTGACTGACGCGGTGGCTTAAACTGTGCTGCTCATTCTGTGACATCTCTGTCTGTCTGGCAGAGTGTGATGAATATGATGCATGTCGTCAGTATCCCCTACGCCCTGATGAAGGTCAACCCTCTGTCCTGGATCCAAAAGGTCTGCCAGCACAAAGGTAACAGACAGAACCACACCAGGTCCAGCTACTCTGCCTGAAGGTTTACTTCTCCAAGTTCAGATCTCAGTCTTGTTTTTTGTGTGCAGCCAAGGTGGCGTGTGTGAAGTCACGGGACATGCACTGGGCTCTAGTGGCCCACCGGGACCAGCGAGACGTCAACCTGAGCTCCCTGCGCATGCTGGTGGTGGCCGACGGGTCCAATCCCTGTAAGCAGTACTGTTAACGAGGCCCGACTGGTTAAAAGCCATGATGCTGACCTTAGTGCCCCGTTAGTGGGAGGAGAATAAATAAACCCAGATTATTCTCCGTCCTGCTCTGAATATAAACAAAGTGTTTGTTTCTCAGGGTCAATCTCATCCTGTGACGCCTTCCTCAACGTGTTCCAGACTAAAGGCTTGAGGCCGGAGGTCATCTGTCCCTGCGCCAGCTCCCCCGAGGCTCTGACCGTGGCTATAAGGAGGTAGTGGCGTCACAGGCCCAGACCATTAGCATCAGGTCGCCCTTCACACATATTGATTCAATTCATCATTAGAAAAGTTGAACTAAATACATTTTTTTAGTTTTAACCTGTGTTTTATAGTTTGTGGCTTTTAAAGCTTTTCATCTTCGGTCATAAAGCTGTTACAGGCTGATAAACGGTGGTTTAGCTCAGCAGGTGTGTTGGTAATGAACTTAAATCATTTCCCACTAGACCAGGCACAAACCTCCACCTGCACTCGCTGGTCACGCTTCGGTTTAGCCACACTTTCTAGTGTGTGTAAGGTCCTTTATGTCTCACTGGAGCCGAAGCTCAGCGACATGTTCACGTTAAGTCACGAAGGTCCCATCTCCAGTCGCTGAACAGAGGCGGAGGTTCGCTCTGCTTCTGGTTGCTAAAGCCTCTCGTCCGCCTCCTCCCATGTCCTGCAGGCCGCTGGAGGAGGGCAGCTCCCCCCCTGGCCGCGGCATCTTGTCCATGCAGGGTTTAAGTCACGGTGTGATCCGGGTGGACTCCGAGGAGAAGCTGTCGGCCCTCACGCTGCAGGACGTGGGCTCCGTCATGCCCGGAGGTGAGACAGGCCTCCAAACTGTGGACACGCCTCTGTCTGGTCACCGTTTCCACCTGTGGGCTTCTGTGTGTCTGCAGCGATGATGTGTGTGGTGAAGCCAGAAGGTCTCCCTCAGCTCTGTAAAACCGATGAGATCGGAGAGCTGTGCGTTTGCACCGCGGCCACCGGATCCTCGTATTACGGTCTGTCAGGAATGACCAAGAACACGTTCGAGGTGAGTGCGACTCCCTGTTAGCGGAGCCCTCCTGCCCCCGTCCCTGCGTTTCTCACTGTGCGTCCTCTCAGGTTCTCCCAGTGTCCGAAGCGGCGGCATCTGTCGGTGAGCTTCCCTTCACCCGGACCGGCCTTCTCGGGTTCATTGGACCCGGAGGTATGATCTTCGTGGCAGGGAAGATGGACGGCCTGATGGTGGTCGGCAGCCGACGGCACAACGCTGATGACATCGTTGCCACGGCGCTGGCGGTGGAGCCCATGAAGTTTGTGTACAGGGGCAGGTCAGTGCTTCCCGCAGCTCCAGTGGATCCTCCTGTGGCGCGGCTTCACGGCCCAGTCCGGCTCAGACTGTGCGTGTTTTGCAGGATAGCGGTGTTCTCCATCACGGTGCTTCACGACGAGAGGATCGTGGTCGTGGCCGAGCAGCGGCCAGACTCCACGGAGGAGGACAGCTTCCAGTGGATGAGCCGAGTTCTGCAGGTAGAACACGCTGTCCACTTTATTAGGAACACGTACTTCCAACATGTGGTTCTAATGTTTTGTGAATCTGTCAGTAACATCTGCTTAAAGCCTGCTCCATCGCTGGGTTTCCATTTGGAGACGCACTGGAAGGAACCTGGGCCTGATAGTCGCAGCGTTGTGTTGACTTCTGTGGGTTGTTGTGTTGCGCATACACAGTATAAACCATGTAGCTTCACAGGAATCCAGCCTTTTTCCTCCGGTCCATAATTAATCTGATTCCTTTCCTGTTGGGTAACAGTTTTCTTCTAACTTTCCAGGCGATAGACAGTATCCACCAGGTGGGTGTGTATTGCCTGGCTTTGGTGCCGTCTAACACTCTGCCCAAGACGCCGCTGGGTGGCATCCACCTGTCGGAGACGAAGCAGCTGTTCCTGGAGGGGGCGCTGCACCCCTGCAACGTGCTGATGTGTCCCCACACCTGCGTCACCAACCTGCCCAAACCCCGGCAGAAGCAGCCAGGTGAGAACGTTTGGGGCGGAGGGCAGTTTATTCTTCGACCACTGCCCCGCTTCATAAATGTCTTCCTCTCACATCGTCTTCTTCCGCCGCCTCCCCAGAGATCGGACCAGCGTCCGTGATGGTCGGGAATCTGGTGTCGGGGAAGAGGATCGCTCAGGCCAGCGGCAGGGATCTGGGTCAGATCGAAGACAATGACCAGGCAAGGAAGGTGTGTGTGAGAGGAGGCTGCTGGTCTCCCATCGCCAGCATCGTACGCGTCACACTTATTTATCATCAAACATCCCATTTCATTCGGTCAAACCGTAAAGAAAAGGATAAGCTGAACACAAGTAACAGAGACAGAGACCAAAGCCATCAGATCACGCAGACTTGTTTTAGGTTTGTTGTTGAGGTTTCTCCAGCTGATGAATGTGGACCAGGTTGAGGCGCTTAGATTAAAAGTCCATTCGCTCATTGTTCGTCAGTCTGTTGGTGAAACCGAACGCGTGCAGCTGGTGTCGACTGACGTTTGGTGTGTGCTGAGCCCGTCTCACTGTTCCTGGTTCGTCGCTGTGTTTCCAGTTCCTCTTCCTGTCCGAGGTGTTACAGTGGAGAGCCCAGAGTACGCCAGACCACGTCCTGTACACGCTGCTCAACTCCAGAGTAAGACTCACTACAGAACGATCTGAGATCAGCTGACGTTCAGGCTCATCATGCCCTGAATGATTGTCTTCATGTGTGATTGTCAGTTTGAGAATCGCAGCATGATCCACTGCTCTGTTTACAGCTGTTCAGCTCGGAGAGGCTGCAACAGAAAATATGAGGTGACGTGCTGATGTGTCAATCATCGTGTGTCCTTCAGGGTACGATCGGCAGCTCTCTGACTTGTGTCCAGCTGCATAAGCGAGCGGAGAAGATCGCCGCCGTGCTGGCCGAACGGGGCCACCTGCAGGACGGAGACCACGTGGCCCTGGTCTACCCTCCAGGTGAACGTGGGAGGCCTCGTGTTGGGATGCGTAAAGGGTTCCCTCGTCTCCGTGTCCTCTCATCTCTGTCCTCCTCCTCCAGGCATCGACCTCATCGCTGCGTTTTACGGCTGCCTTTACGCCGGCTGCGTGCCGATCACCGTGCGACCGCCTCACCCACAGAACATCGCCACTACGCTGCCCACCGTCAAGATGATCGTAGAGGCAAGATGCAGACACAGAGATCAGGAAGGTGAGTGCATCCATGTGTAACCGTCCTCAGGCCTGACCCGTTATATCTGCCGTGTGCAGGTGAGCCGCTCGGTGTGTGTGATGACCACACAGCTCATCTCTAAGCTGCTCAGGTCCAAAGAAGCCTCGACCGCGGTGGACTTCCGCACCTGGCCCCCGGTTCTGGACACGGGTACGAACACGAACGCTCCCTGTCACCTCTGCGTCTGTTCCTCTAAATGAAGTAGGTCTCTGTTCTCAGATGACTTACCAAAGAAGAAACCTCCTCAGCTCTACAAACCGTCCGACCCCGACACGCTGGCGTACCTGGACTTCAGCGTGTCCACCACGGGCATGCTCGCTGGAGTGAAGGTACGCAACGCGGCGCGCCGAGTGGAAAACCGCGGCAGCCAGCGTCACGCGTGCTAAGGCCTGTTCGCTTTGTGCTCCAGATGTCTCACACGGCCACCAGTGCCTTCTGTCGCTCCGTCAAGCTGCAGTGTGAGCTGTACCCGTCCAGGGAGGTCGCCATCTGCCTGGACCCGTACTGCGGCCTGGGCTTCGTCCTCTGGTGCCTTTGCAGGTCAGCACTAGACCAAACCCAGGCACTTTGCCGAGTGCGTGTCCGTGATGCGGTGTCTCTCTGCAGCGTGTACTCAGGTCATCAGTCCGTCCTGATCCCTCCGTCCGAGCTGGAGCTGAACCCGGCTCTCTGGCTGTCGGCCGTCAGTCAGTACAAAGTCCGCGACACCTTCTGCTCCTACAGCGTCATGGAGCTCTGCACCAAAGGCCTGGGCCTGCAGACAGACGGTCTGAAGGTAAGAGGGGCTCAGGCTGGAGACCATTCAGTTAAACTAACCAGGACTCGTCACCTCCATGTTTCCGCCTCCTTCAGTCTCGAGGGCTGGACTTGTCCCGGGTCAGGACCTGTGTGGTTGTAGCAGAGGAGCGTCCCAGGATCGCCCTCACACAGTCCTTCTCCAAACTCTTCAAGGACCTGGGGCTCCACCCTCGGGCCGTCAGCACTTCCTTCGGCTGCAGGGTCAACCTGGCGATCTGCCTGCAGGTGAGTGGGAGCCACTGTGAGCAACACGGTCCAGCAGCGCGCCGGACGTGGAAAAACGAGCTGGTTCCGTCTCAGTTCGGTTCTGTTAGTCGGGTTCTTCTCGCTGTTTTTGAGGGTGAACTCGTTGGTTCCTCCATCGCTGCTCAAGTTGTTGTTTAGCATCAACTCCTTAGATTCAAGTGTAAAATTGCACAGACACCAGTGATAGTGAATTTCTGGCGTCTGGTTTGGTGGTCGAGGCTGAAGTCGCTCGTTGGTCTAGTGTCCGTCCGTCCGTCTTCCTTCCATCACAACCATCACACGCTTCAACTGCTCCTTTTCATTTAAAACGTCTTCAGGTTCTCTAAAAGCTACATGAAAAGACATTTTGATGCTGACGCAGTGTTGCTGTTACATGACGTACTGATTAAACGCATGACTCACTAATAAACTATTAGTTCTTGTACCAGACCAACTGTGGCTGAGTTATCGGCTCCTGACTTTTTGTTCAGTTTTCCATCTTGACGTTTTGATTCCTTCTTTTTCCTCCTCTGCTGCTTCGTCTTCTGCTTCTTCACGTTTGCATCTTAAACGTGTTGCTGCCTTCACCGTCTCCTCAGCAGTTGAACATGTGTGGTTGTCCTCTGGTTTCTGTGAGCACTGATGCACCAGCAGAAGCTCGCCCTGTGTAAAGCTGTAGTTGTGCTTTCAGTGACTTGTTGTTGCTCCTCAGGGAACCTCTGGACCCGACCCCACAACTGTTTACGTGGACATGAGAGCGTTACGACACGACAGGTGAGTCTTCATTCAACCGTCCAGTTTGTCTGTTTGGATGAATGGTGCCGCTCTGTGCGTCAGAACGTGACGCTTTGTCACCAGCATTCACTGCTGGTCCAACTCCCAGAACCAGGTTGAATCTCCCTCTGCAGCCCATAACAGTCATCGTCCTGGGCTGATGGAAAACAAAATGAGACAGTGGGCTCAGCCCACAGAACCCAGTTACTGCTGTAAATGGAGTCTGGCTGTGAGCGTCACCCCGGGGCCTCCACAGAGACGGTGAACAGGCAGAGACACACGGCAAACAGGTCCGCTGGGACTAAGAGAGCAGAACCGACACCTCTTCAGCTCACAGTCCGGACTGGAAACATCAGCTTACACAGGCCAGGAGCTGGTACCAGGTGGTTCTGCTGCTCCGCTGAGCCATAATACAACCAGTTTCTACCAAACATCGTCATTGCATTAAATTTATCTTCATTAAGCCCAGAGGTCTTTGAATGCCTCATCGGTTCTGAACCCATGAAGTCCTTCAGCTGGAAGCAGGCCGGTGGTACGACACAGTGGTTCTGATGAAAGCAGAACGTTGTGCTGGTTCTCACGCTTGTCATGTTCTTCCCGTTTAGGGTCAGACTAGTAGAGAGGGGCTCGCCACACAGCCTGCCGCTGATGGAGTCTGGGAAGGTGCGTTCAGGCTCAACGCATACATTTAAACGCAGATGCATTGGGCTCACTTTGCTCTCTGTCTGGGTTCTGAACAGATTCTACCTGGGGTTCGAATCATCATCGCCAACCCGGAGACCAAGGGACCGATGGGAGAGTCTCATCTGGGAGAGGTGAGTGTGATCTGAGGTGAAACGGGTCCAACAAGTCAGGAAGGGATTGAAGTGAGTACAGAATATTAACAGTAACACCAACCATCACTGTTACTCATTAATAACCGTGTGTTTAACATCTACCTGGATGACGCTGCAGTAGTTAAGCGCTTTATAAACATTTGATTTGCATCCTAAAACAAGCCGATATGTAAATGGCTTCGCTAAGCGTGTGGCTCTGTAGGTCTGGGTGCACAGCGGCCACAACGCCAGCGGCTACTTCACCGTCTACGGCGACGAGGCTCTGCAGTCGGACCACTTCAACTCCAGGCTCAGCTTCGGGGACACACAGACCGTCTGGGCTCGAACCGGGTACCTGGGCTTCCTGCGCAGGACCGAGCTCACGGATGCCAGCGGAGGTAAAGACGGCGCCACGCCACCATGTGCATGGGTCTGTAGGCAGATCTGGTCCCGTCCTGCGGGTGTGAAACGTGTGCTGCCTCTTGACAGAGCGACACGACGCGCTCTACGTGGTGGGAGCCCTGGAGGAAGCCATGGAGCTGAGAGGGATGAGGTACCACCCCATCGACATCGAGACGTCCGTCATCAGGACGCACAAGAGCATCACGGAGTGGTGAGAAGCACGGCGCCGCCGGGCTGTGTCGGGGGTTCGGGTAGTAGACGGCCGCGTTGACGCCTGTTCCTGCCTCGTCTGCAGCGCGGTGTTCACGTGGACCAACCTGCTGGTGGTGGTGGTGGAGCTGGACGGCTCGGAGCAGGAGGCCCTGGACCTGGTGCCCCTGGTCACCGACGTGGTGCTGGAGGAGCACTACCTGATCGTGGGGGTAGTGGTGGTGGTCGACATCGGCGTCATCCCCATCAACTCCCGGGGAGAGAAGCAGCGCATGCACCTGCGCGATGGCTTCCTGGCCGATCAGCTGGACCCCATCTACGTGGCCTACAACATGTAGCCAAAGGAGGCAGAGGCTGCTCAGCCAACGCCCAGAACCTGGGCCGTTTGCAGAAACACTGCACTGTCATTATCAACCAGTCCTTCAGTTTCACGTCACGGTACCAAACATTTGATTCACGTTAGTATTATTTTAAATCCATATCATGTAAGTATGTACAAAAGAAACGGATTTAACTTATTTTGTTTCTCTTTTAGAAATATATGACGAGAAGTTCAAGAATATTTTGCTCTTGAATATTTGCTACTATAATAAAAGAAAAACATTTTATGTTGAGTGAAAGAGGCTCCGATTTATGAATATTAGATTATGTTAAAGGATTCATCCCAGATAGAAGCTTTTTCTCTACATGCTCATCAACAGTTGGAAATGGAGGCGTTTCATTAGTAGCAATTAGCCATCAGTTAATTTCGACTCTTTCTTCAACCAGAAATCTGACTTGGTAACAACAGCCTTAAATAGTTTTCTATTGCATCAACCCTGGATTAGTCAGTCATTCGTTAAAAGCATAGTGTGTGAATATTTGTAATTTAATGGATCGCAGAGCTTCCTAGTCAGGTCACGTGCTGCCCTCTAGCGGTGGCCAGAACCTAAACCTACCGGAACCACGTCACAACTCCTCCGTCTCTGGCCTTTAATAAATCTCACCACGCAAATGCAGCTGCTCCGTTCACACGGTTCCTCATCGGGTCACGGAGCCGTCACCACTAGTGTAAATATCCCAAAGTCTGCATATTTTTACATGAACAGATCAATCGGGGCTCAATCAGCGGCAGGGAAGACGCTTTGACTCATTAGAGCCATGAAGAGGTCAAAGGTCAGAAGGACAAGAGTGAAGACGTTTGACCTTGAATGTTCAAGATTCAACAGTTTTATAAGAAGCACTTTCTGTAGCGTTTGTTTTGGTTTCTTTTATCTACAGTTTTTTAAAGGTTTTAAAAATGTCGACGTCTTTCAAGTGAATAAATATTTCAACATTTTTGCCAATAAGATGTTTTCCTTCCTTTCAAACAAACATGAGCCCATAACGTGGTTCGGTGTAACGGCTGTGAAACTTCAGGTCATCTAAACTTCTACCTACAACTAAAACTGAGGCCTGAGTTGGTAACAAATACGTTTCCCAGTGGAAGGTCCGGTGTTGGATGAGTCGGTGAAACCTTTCAAACTAACCGGAGACCTGGACGACTAATGTTCAGTTATTGTTGAAAATCATTTTCGTTTTTCAGCAGCTCTTTGAGCCGACAGCGGATCAGACCGATTCCTAGCTAAACGCGTTCTCTTACCTTTGGTGACGTCATGGAGGTCGTTGGTTTTCTCCCACATTAAAAGCTTCCGTCTCCTGGTTACAGCTGCCGGATTCTACAGGACGTCTGTGACAGAAAGGAATAACGAGACGAGTGCTTCTGGAAAGAGATGGCGCTGTTACACGTCTGATAGAGGTAAGAGTCTCGCCGTGTCCAAGGAGCCGGACAAAAAAATCTGATCTGCATCAAGTATTATTTTCAAATTTTAGAACAAACAAAGAAAACAAAATGGAACCGTAGGAATTTGTTGATACATTTATTTGTCCATGTTAGCACACAGAATATATTTATATACATATTGCTAGCTAAGCGGCAAAAAAGAAACTGTAGCTTAAAAAAGTTAAACCACGATTAATAGTTTACATATGGACAGAAGAACATGAGCTACAGGAGGAGAACAAAAACCAAACGCTGCAGTGGTTTAACTGTAGAGAAATAAATGCTCCAAGTACCAAGGACTCCATCAGTACTCGGAGCTTTACCGTCAGGACTAGAAACGTCTGGTTGTGGACTAAACAAAAACCAAACGTCATTGTCATGTTGCGTCACCGTGAGAGTGAAACTACGTCTTTTTACAGGAGGAAACCGTATGAAAACAAATACCTTTACTCATGCAATAAAAACAGAGATACAAACTGGAATGACGTCAAAAGGTTTTTCCACACGGGAGAGTTCTCCTAAAACTCACCGAAACCTTTCGGACCAGATGGACGAATATAAAAACGGTTCCAGGTTGACGCAGCGGAACGTCGTCACGTCATCGCTCATGTGAGAACGGCTGTACACGGTACAAAACCAGAACCGATCATTCAGATCGCTGCAACACAACAGCTGAAATGTTCATGATTTCATTTACACATAATATGAAAGGAGCCGAGGTTTTATTTACACGTAGTGCAACGATTCTGAAGGAAACCAAACGGTTTTGTTCGAATTTAAATCCAAGACAACTGATCAAACAACAGGAGACCAATCAGACGAGAACAGGAAGAACGAATCAACAGGAGCTGAGCTGTACAACAACATTAAAGAGATTCTCTTAAAAGAGCTGCTGAACAAACGCCAGCATTGCCGTAAATCCTCTAATAGTTCTCAGCCACCAGTGGATGCTGACTCAACCCGGATTAGGATGCAGAACAACACCAGCTTTCATTTACACATGACAGGAAGCTGGAGAATCAGAGAACGTACGGTAATGACCGACAGTCCACTAAACTTAAAAAGGGTCACAGGAAAAGGAAAAACTGGCAATTTCATTGCACCTAAAGAAAGAAAAATCAACAGGAAACTCTCATTCACATTTGCATAAGGTTTTATATTGGTCCATCCACCGTTACTGCTCATCACCAGCGGCTTCTGGTCTTCTCTTTACACCGTAACGAATAAAAAAGACAAACCGTCAACATGCAAGAAGCCTCACTGGGAACCAGAGAACAGAACCAACTACAGCAGAGACGTGAGAGGACAATAAAACGGAGAACTCGCCACATATTCTCAGGAAGGCTCAACGTTTTGGCAATAATAAAAACAATAACGCGTCGTGTCGTCAGGACAACACTGAGTGAAACCAGCTCAGGAAAGGTTCCTGGACATTTCTCCAATTTAAAACTAATAGAAAACCCGGTTAAGTTTAAATGTCAGACTCATAAAAGTGTGCATAATAATAATAAAGTGTAATAACCACACTAACACGCAGAGGATTTAGTTGCCGGCGTCTCTGAGGCATCGTGACCCTGTTCCCAATAAGTGACTTAAGGACAGAATTGTAGGTAGAAATGATAAAAGGTGCCTTCAAGGAAAAATTATTTTACACCAACGTCCACGAGCCACGTCGTCTGCAGGTGTCTGTCGCTTTCTAAAATAAGTCCAGGAAGCAGAGCTACTTCAACGCTGCCATAGTTCTTACAGTTTAACACAGATTTGTCGCATTTACAGTAAGAAAAGTGATTTTTTTTTAAAAACGTAGGTAATAAAATGTCCTCAGTTAATGCTCGTTTCAGTTAATGCTTAACACTTTATCACGTTCTCCGACAAAATCAAAACTAAAAAGTTTAAAAAAGACAGAATAGAAAAAAAATGACACCTTAACTCAACGGACCATCTGATCACCGCTCTCTGAAAAAACTAAATATAGAGAAAAATGGAAGCAAGGGGAAAATTAAATAACAGAACGGGAACAAACCGCCCATCACGCAGAAAACGAATCCACTAAGTTTTCAGGAAGGCAGGTAGAGAAGCGGGACGATGGACAGGTGTGTGCATGTGGATGTTTGTGTTGCAGACACTGACTGACAGGAGGACGAGAGCCAATGGCGCGCTGTGTAAGTCAGCGGGGGCGGGGCCTGCTCATCTCTTCCTGCGGCAGGTGCGTTTGTGGTCGGCGTGCCAGTGCTCCTGCTGACACTTGATGGAGCAGTAGGAGGTGTTCCAGCAGCAGTGGTACATGGCCTCCTCCTCGCAGTTGTAACACTGGAAACACAAACGGACTCAGAATGGCCTCAGAGACGCAGTGTAACTCAGCAGCACTGACTCCAGATCAGCTCTGAACTCACCCACTGCTTCTTCTTGGTCTGAGAGATGAGCTGTTTGTGTTGAGCCACCAGCTTCTTCACCTCCTCCACCAGCTCCTCTTTACACTTCTCCTTCACCTGCTTACACTTCCTCTCCATCTCTGCCTGCGCTCCAGCCACTGCCTTGCTCACTGCCTGACGCTTCTCCTCCTCCATCTCCGCCCGCAGCTGAGGGAACAGAGGCAAACCACAGTGAGATACCAGGACCGAGGTACAACCGCCCTCCCCTGGCCGCTCACCTTCTCCAGGGCTTCTCGGACGACCCGCTCCGTCTCCCTCTTGTTGTCGGCCTTCATCATCTCCTTGACGTCGTTGAACACCTTGGTGTATTTCTCGTGGCACATGTTCTGACAGGCGCCGTCGCTGCTGGTCTGGGTGCCGCGGTGCAGCGTCCGGGGCGACCCTCCGCTGGCCTTTTTGGTCTGCGTGGACACCGACAGCTTCTCGGGCTGATGAGGCGCAGAGGACACGGGGATCTCCTGGCTGGAGCTGACGGCCTCCATCTCTGGCTCTGGGTCCTGCTGGTCAGCACGGACATTAGATCAAAAACGAAGCTTACAGCTGGCTCCAACTACGGCCAGGACTCACTTCTGACAACCCAACTTACACTGACTTCCTCTTTGGGCTCGATCATCTGAGTCCGGCGGCTTTTCTTTGCTTTGGGCTCCTGGCTGCTTTTGAGCTGGAGGGAAAAGGAAACAGGTATTAGAAGGTTTTGTCCAACACCATCAGTAGCATCAATTAAAATCAACCGAACACTAAACCGTGTCCTGACCAGTAACGGTGAATAAAAGCTGCAGTTCAGTGACGTGTTCATGTGATTTCAGCTCCTCTACGAACATATTCATTCAGTGTCCTGATCATTTTGAAGCAGCCACTGGATGATGCCAGTTGTCCGGCTTCATGTCAGCGAGAGATTAAACAATTAAACCTCAGACCAATTGATCTATTATAGTCTATAATCAGTGTGGAATCCAGAACGAGGCTTCACATTCACTGCTGATTAAGGCCCTTAGAGCCTGAAGAGGCTTGTTTTTATCCTAATCCCACTTACGTGTCGGACCTGCTCGTTGCTGGTGGACGAGATGCTGGACTCGGCTTCGTCCGTCCGCTCCAGTCTGTCCGTCCTCCCGCCGGCCTCCTCCTGCTGCCGCTGGCTGTGACTCTGCTGGTGCGACGAGCTGCCCTCGTCCATCTTTGCCTTCCACAAGCGTCCCTCCCTCAGGAAGCGCTGGTACACCTCCAGCTCCTCACACGCCTTCTTCCAGCCGTTGCTGCGCTTGACCTGAAGCTGCTGGACGCTCACCTTGATGTCCTGGATGTTGTCTGAAGGAATCCACGCTCTGAGGAACACAACACAGCCCAGGTACAAAACGTTTGCTGTGGCTATATGTGAACGTCAGGGGCCAACGGCGGCTCCGCTCTGTTAGCTCCGGCCTTAGCGCCGCTAACCTCTGGTGCTGGTGTCCAAAGAAGCGAACATCCACCTGGTTGTCCTCCCTCTGGAGAACTTTAGCAGGCCAGTAGCCGAAGCCTTTCATTTTGGCCCAGACCAAGTCATGGTTGGGGTTCTGCAAGGAAACACATTCAGACAGAACAATTAAAAAACACGGTTCTACATGAATCTTTTTTAATTTTAGAACCTGGGTTGTACTCACACAGGGGAAACAGAACCAGTTGTCTGGTCGGGCGTTCGACAGGTAGAAACAGTTCTTGCACAACAACAATTCATTCAACTGGAGGACAAAGACAAAAGAAAGAGATGAAACAGGTCTGATATCTCTGGAGCAGGTAAACATCTACAGAAACACAAGTGCACCTCGTGGCAGGTGTCGCTGAAGAGCAACCGCGCGATTTCTGCCTGGTCGCTGTTAACTGCAAAACAGTTAGAAGAGAGCTTCAGCAAAATATGAAAAGGTTTACATATAAAATCAGTAACAGATACACAGTCCAGTCAAAAAGCAGCTGTTTGGGTTCACTCACCTCCGTACAAGATGGCAGTGTTGTGAACTATCAGCTGAGCGTCTGCTTTGAACTCCTCAAAGGTCTTATACTTTCCTTCTGAAAGGTTCTGAGAGAGAGCAGACAAATGATGGAGTGATGAGGCCCAGGAGGACGCGCTGCTAACACAGCACCACGTCTCAAACTCATCGTTAGGGCTTTAGTTCCAGTCGCAGATGTTAGACTTGACCGTACAGACGGACAATAACAGGAGACAGGACTTTACCTCTTGGATGTTGGACACATCGAGAGCAGTGTGGATCAGACGTCTGTACATGGGATGCTTAGTGTCTTTGCCTTTCTTGTTCAGGTCCACTGCCTGTGGAGATGAAGACGGACTGAGACGGAGGCAGCAAACAGACAGATGAAGGCTTTTACTGAGCTAAGCTACGAGAGTCTGAATCTATGCTACGTTTGGGCTCTGGACACAATAAGCTAGAAGAACAGTAAACGAGCAAAGACCTAATGTGTTAGTTCCAACATCATCAAGAGATTGTGAAAAACATACAAACAGATCCCAACATTCCACCAGTGAACAGGCTGCAGCAGTGAAAACAGAGAAACCAAAGGAGAAGCGGTTGTTCTCACCCTCTCCTTCATACGTTGGACGATGAAGCGCAGGTATTTACTCATCTCGTGTTTGCTCAGGTTCTTCTTTTTACTGCCCTGCAGGAGGAATCACAGCAGACCTGGAACCCAGAAGCTCTAAAAGGCCATTTCAGCTTTTGTGGCCGCAGACGCTGCTGAACTAAGTCTGACCCAACCGTTGCGTCTGTAACATCATTAGTCAGGAAACACAGCCCTACCCTGCAGGCCACGCACTGCCAGTGTGATCCTCCATCGCGGGGTTTACACTCCTCCGACAGACATTTGAGATGGTAGACCCGGAAGCAGTTGTCGCACGAGACCACGTCGCCCGGCAGGTGACACTCGAAGCAGTACCAGTCATGACTCTCCGCCTCCCAGTCCTGCAGGGAAGACACAGCAGAGCACATGTCTGGGTGACCCCCCCCTCCGACCCGCCAGCCTCAGCAGGGGAGGAAACGAGCTTCTGCGTCCGATTCTACACAGACACCGAACGAATCCACTGTAGCTCAGTACCGAAGTAGGAACCGAGGCAGTGAAGGAAGTGGTGGAAGACGAAGAGCGTAAGATAAGATCCAAGTCACATTTAAACGACGGATAGTCCGGAAGGATGAAGTGACTGAACCTTAACAGACTCTGGATTTTTGACAGCGTAATAAACTTTATGAAAGAAGCCTGAAGCTGTTCCAGATGTTACTGCCGCGATGCGACAGAACTAAATAAAAGCTGCCAACAGAGCGAGAGGCTCAGAGCAGAGGCGAACACTGACCTGCACAGACTTCCAGGACCCGACCCCCCCTCAAATAAACCTCCTTACGTGGTCGACACACGCTCAACACCTGCACGCTTTGCTCCTTTGCACTTGGCAACATATAAGAACACAGGACGGATGCAACGGGACGGTCACCAAACACGCTGTCCAAGTAAATAATCAACCGCTCTTACAAAGTGCATTAACATCATGTTCAGTTTCATGCAGCACAAATGCACAGATTTAAATTTGTTAAACTATCAAATTATCCAAATAATGAAACATTAAAAGTATGAGTTCAATCATTTCAGGCAAACCTGGATTGAAGCCAGTCTGACCTGAGGCTGTGCATTTAAAAGGGATCTTAGAATTAGCTGTGATATTTCAAGTTAAGTGTGAGTAAGTAAAGTAAGCATTGCTGAGGTCAACACAAGGACACAGCTCAAGTCAGCTGGACTGAATCCAGGCACCTGAGGGAGCCAGAGTCTAGTCTGTCCACGAGAGAACCGAGTTGGCTGCGCTACTAGAGCCCCCCACCGCCACCATTTAAAAGAAGAAGAACAGAGGTTCAGCATGCCAGACAGAGTCAGAACACAGCACACGGCCGCTGAGAACTACAGCTACAGGAGACTACGACGCTGATGCTTGCTACCAACCTGCGGCTCTGCTAGCGTTGCTTGTCATCTCACATCAAACTCATCAAACGCTGATCACTGAACAGCTAGAATTTACAGTTCATTTTGAACATACAGCTTGGAGCTGCACCAGGTGAGACTGGGTTTGACTCGAGCAACGGCAAATCAGTAGATGAGTAGCGAGCACAGATTTCATCAAAATCACTGCAAGAATCGTGGCCGCGTGGCCGCAGCGCTGCGGCGGACTGAAGCCTTTACAGCGTTGGTGACAGATCAGTTGCTACATCACAGCTGGTGATGACTGTACCTACGGAGCAGTGAGCCCCAGACACTATTCCTACGCTGGTCCTTAGCTGCAGCCTGCTTAAAAAGATTCAGTCCAAACCGCGTGTGTGCTGCGCGTGGCAGCGATTTCTCACAGAAAGACGTTAGTTGAGAGGGAAATGAAGGGATCGAACAGAGACCAACCCGAGTTGGAGAATAACAACGCAGCCCTTACCTTGCTTCCCTCGGCTTTCGGCTCCTGTGATTGCAAGTGATTCAGAGAGTAGTGTTTAAAGTGCTGCTGCTACAATGAGCCGAGCTCCACTGGACAACGGTGTCGCGTCCTGGGAGACCAACACCTTTTTCCAGCCATACAAACATTTCGTGATGACAGCACACACTATAGAACAAGCCCCGTGCAACTACGCTCCCTGAGGTGTAGCAGGATTCCCACCACTCCTCCTCTGGCATCAGGACACAGAACCATGAGGAGGTGAGCGGAGAGTATGATAATAATCCCTCTGACTCTGGTAACGGACACGAGGGTTTTCCCAGGTAGTGCTGCTACTGGAGAAGACCGTGATGCTGCTGCAGCAGGTGCAAGACGAAGGGGCAGAGGTTTTACTAAGTCACCATGTGAAGCCACATTAACCACCTCACTGAGCCGTCGTGTCGCTATACACTGTCCACTTGCTCAGTGGCCTCTTATGTCTTTACTTATTCAGCTGCGACAAACCAGGAAGCAACTGTTCAGCCTCATCATGAATGTTTTTCACAGACAAATCAATTAATTTCACCTTTTTATGTACATTCTTTACTACATATTGTATATCGACACACAAACTTCCATTTGAATCGGTACCAGTAGGAGATTAGACCTTACGGAGTGAAGCCAACGTAATGACTACGTGTACAGACTACACCACATCCGACACCAACACAGCCCCTCAGTGAAACTCTGCTCAGCTGAGAACCCGATAGTAGTCACTGGACGTACCATCTCGTCCCCCGGCAGCCAGTACCCTTCCTGCTCGATGCCGGCCTTGGAGCCTTTGCAGCCGACCGTTAGGGTCTCCACTACTAGGCCGTCCTTCACGGCCAAGCTCAGCTGTCTGGCGGTCTCCTTGGGGTGCATGCCGAACACACGGGTCAGGTACCTGGGCAGGTGGGAGCAGAGAGGAAGGGATCAACGTATGATGGCGGCTGCTGATGCCAGCCACTATGATCTTTGATAAAAGGAAGAAGCGACGACACAGCTCTGCCCCAGTGGCCTTCGTTAAGGCTACTACTACTGATCTACTCAGCAGTTCAGGGACTCGTCAGGTGTTTGAATCTAGATTCTGATGCTGCGAATCTCAGCTCTTGCTGCTGCTACATGTGGCTCTGCCGATTCCTGCGGCTGCCTGCCAGCGTCCGGTCACGCATGCTCCACCGTGGCAGGCGCCCAACAACTGTGTCAGTGGGGAATCAGGTGAGAGTCGATTCATTCCTGAGGTCACCAGCCTCAGACAGGATCCCCTCAACCAGCAGCTCAAAACAAGATGTTTGTTCTCCACCATCTGCTGCAGCTTTAACTAGCGTCATGCATATTAGAGCAATTAGTAAAACTATTTCTTAATTAGAGTAATCAAATATATAAGGCTTTCCTCAGCTCGCTCCCTGCTTTCCGACAGTCACACACGTCACAGCTCTAACTGTTGCTATGGAGGTTCTTCACCGTGAGCTAATCACACTAATGTCATTCAGACACGCTGAGCTACAGCAAACACTCAAACCACTTTGACTTTAGCCTGACTGCTTCTAGTTTGTTACATGTGTTGTGCAAAAGCACATTTAGAAAACAAATGTTTTGTAAGTGGTAATTAATAAACAAAATGTAATCCACACTGTTCTAGTAAACTTCGTGATAAACTCCAACCCTGGTACTAGTTATGATCTGGAGGGTTTTTTGTTCTAATGTATTGTATTCACCAACATCAGAGACTGTTATAGGTCTTTGCAAATTATCCAACGATTGTGTAACTTATTAACTAATTGATTAAACGGTCTGACTGCTGTGGCTTTGACCTTCTGTAAAACATCACATTTGCCTCCAAGCGGAAGCAGCTGGTTAATTATTTGTGGACTTTAATCTCCTCTACTTGATCCGAGCCTCAGACCGGCCACAGTGGGACTGGACCGGGCTGGGCGGCAGTAAGAGGGTGTGGATGGGGCGCTCACTGCTGGTTGCTGTTGCCATGACAACTACCGTTTGCCGTCAGTTTCATCTGGCTAGCTGCCAGCTCCCAAGGTGCACGCCAACTTGCTGTTAGTGATGCGCTAAGTGTTTCATTTATTCGCTGCTCTATCTACTGAGAGAAAGGAACGATGCACGGGGTCGGTGCTGGAAGATCCATCAACCGTTTCTCATAGTCTGAACCCAAGCTGCTGCGGATTCCACACCAAGGCCCGGTTCCTACCAAGCAGACGCAGCGTAGTGAGGCTGCCTTCATGCCAGGAATGGCACTGGCTGGAGGCCGTCGGACCTCCTGCAGCATCAGTCAACTATTGATCACTGTTTGTTCAGGCCTCGAGTCCAAACAGGCTCAAACACTGCAGCGTCACAAACAGTGAATTTATAGAAAACTACAAACAGGCACAGCTGAAGCAGGAAGATATTTGTAATTAGTCTATGACAAGCAGATATTAAGTCATAAATCAAACAATTGGTTTGCTGCCATTTTCGCTATTAAACCTTTGCACGGACCAGAAAAGAAGAGACAACAACTGAGCTGGGATGTTTACCAGCTGCCTTAGCGTCCGTCCATCCACCTCCAGCTGGCAGAGGAATAAACGCTCACACCCGGCAGGGACCCGATCAGCAGCAATTTATGCAGGTACAATTAAATACGACTCAAATTCTACACAAGTATGAACAATCCCTCAAAAGAACTGGGATTGTTAAAAAAGGAGTTGAGGTGGAGCTGGGTGGTGCTTTAAATCGCACTGAAAGGTTCTGGTTCCCTGAGCTCAACTTACTTAGAGATCCTGTCCATGTTTGCAATTTGTTTCTGGTTGCGAATGACCTCAATGGCCTCCCACACATACTGGACCACCTTGGGGTCCGCCTGCCTCTTCTTCATCACGCGTGACATGACCTCCTTACTCATCACGACTGTGGAGAAACAAGGGAAGAACAGAAATCAGCAGGTGTCAGCTTGAGACAATTACACAAATAATAGTAATATTTAGAAGTTGGTCGTCGTTCTACTACAGCAGGTCACAGGCTGGAAGACAGATGAACGGCAGCACCGTTTTAATCAGATACTCTTTTGTGTTTGTTCCTAATAAGTTTGAAAGTATAATAAACAACTCTTTACTAACCCTCTAGATAGAAGCCATTACGACTAACAAACAAAAAAACACGTGTGCTCACCATGTAAAATTCTGCCCAAAGCGGGTCAGGACACAGCAAACGAATGGGCCGAAACAATTTTGACAGCAAACACAGATTAGTCAAAGGTTGGTTACTGTCAAAACAGAAGACTGAGATTTGACAGCTTCCCAGACTCTGTGTCTTAACCTGCTCCACCTTTAGGCCTGTGGCACATTTGAGACCGCTGAGGTTACACCTATTAACCTACACCAGGGCCCAACTGCATCTGATCAGTGCTAGTTACTGTTAGAGACTTTAGTTTATCCTCCACGTTAGACGTCAGAGCAGCTGCCTCCCCCTGACAAAATTAAGCAGCGGGACACAACAGACACGGCCGTTGTTTACGTGCTGGTTAATGCAAACCTCAGTCTGCGAGAAGCTTCCACCTTCAGCTCACAGATTCTGAATCTAAACACCTGTGAGATTTCAGCCTGTTTCTTACCTTAGTACGAACCTTTAGAAGTCTCCACTTCGTAACTAAGACCAGAACACTCCTCCTCGCCGAAAATAAAAGGTGAATCTTACTCGTGGCTGAAAACAACTGCTCCAATCAAGAAAATAAAAGCATGGTTGAATCTGGTAAATATACGCCTGATGCTCCCCAGACGCATTAAAAACCGTGTGCAGAGAAACTCATGGCGTGGTTGTCATTACAAGCACATTTCAGCTCGTCAAACTGTCCCCTCTGCCACGAGGACATCAAATCCAACGAAGCCGTGGAAAGACCTGAAAATGCCAACGGGCCATTTGACAAGGTAACTCTCAGACCTTCAAAGGTTGAGAATGATGCTCGTCTTTAGTGTGGTGAACAGGCCTGGTGCTTCCTAAACATGTTGAGAAATTCAAATCCACTTTTATGCGCCTCTTCTCTAAACCAAGCGTGAAACGAAAGCTGTCACTTCCATAAATCGCCAAAAGCCAAACATCAAGCTCGTTTTCATAGCAGGGAAAGTGTCAGGTTTCAGCTCGGTTCCGCCAGAGATGTGAGAAATGAGGACGTTCACCAGGATACTCAATGGGAACAGAACTAACTGACACAGAGCACGCGCTCCGTTACAGCAACCAGGCAAAGCCCGCGCGTTGGTTCCGGTCCGAGGTTCTGTCAGACATCAGGACGCTGTGCGACACCTCTGAGCATCAGCAGAACCATCTCATTCACCTCCTGGATTCCATGACATCTGCTGCCTGGAACCACAGGTGTCGCTCGTCCTGCCGCCGCTGGACTCGACTGGAGCCGTTCATGAAAAAGGATGAGAGCAGGCGGAGGCGCAGCCGGTGGGAGGGAATGAAGCCCAGTCAACGGCTCCAGACCAAGGAGCCTGTGCACCTCCCAAAACACACGAGTCTGGCTCCACGTTGCTCCTACTAACACCGGCGGCCGCCGGCTCCGTTCTGCGCGCCGCCAACTTGGCTCAACGAGGCGTCAGCGGGGCTGTCACCCGCCGTGAGCAGCTAACAGCTGACACCCGACACAAAACACCCGCCTCATCGCGGCCCGGCCCGGAACCTGCTGCAGGTGTTTTACACGCGGAACCCAGCAACGCAAACTGCTCCTCAGGCAACAAAGACACATCCGAGGCCACGGGGCTGCGTTAGCTCGCAGCTAGCAGGCTACGAGGGCTAACGGTCAAACCGGAGCCTGTCTGGGCTGAAGGGGGCGATTTAAAGCTTCCCGCTGAGTTTAAAACTGCCAACACACACCGAACACTGGTGTTTACAAGACAAGACCCACAATACGTCGGTAAAACGACGGTTCTCTGCCAAACGTACGCACACCGAGTTAATTAGCTAATGAACAGCTACGTAGCTAGCTTGTTTGCAAACCTAGCAAACTTGTCAGCATCCCCAGGCGAGATTCACGCTCCCCGGACTAGCTGGTGCTGGTTCTAACGCACCCGAGGTTCGACCCGTGGTGGCAGAATAGCGAAACGCTGCCAGATCAGTCGCCCCTCGTTTGTTTTGGAGGGCGCCATGTTCACAATCCTCCATGACGGACTGGGTCAGCTAGCCGTGCTAGGCTAACGGCGCTAGCGCCTCTTGTTGCTAGCCGCGGTGTTGTCATTCAGTCCGAGCTCGGTTCGGTGTTCCGGGATAAACCCAACTCACCTCTGTTATAGTGTCTCCAACACTCGGCGCTGCAGGAATCCGCGAAGGACCGAACGCGAGGCCGCTCACATCAGTAGCAACCAGGGTCTGAGGCTGCGTCCAGCTGGCCGCGGTACAGCAGCGCTGGTGGGAGGTAAACACAGACAGCGCCAGCCGAGCCGAGCCGAGCCGAACTGTAGCGGTGGAATCCGACTTACTGCACTCAGCAGATGTTAAAGGCACACTCCGCCGTGCATCCACGCAGCTGGGCCACCTCCACTCATAGCACCCAGAACCCAGATAGAACCTCCCAGCCGCTACACGGAACCATTTGCGGGTAGTTTGTTGATTTGACGCCTCACTGTGGACGAAGCACGTGTCTGTGTGTAGTAGAGACTCGGGTAGAACGAGTCAAACCAAACTGATCGTGTTGAGTCACTGAGCTGATGAGTGAAGTGGATCCTTAGACCTGGTGTCACTGAGCCTCTGGCTCAGGAGAAGCTGGTACCGACACTCAGTTTACCGGCAGACGCGTCTGTTCGTTCAGTTTAAAGCTCTGGTTCAGATCATCCCTGGCAGGGGCCCGAACCCACTGAACCCAGTCTGGGACCAGTAACCATTGGGCCATAAACGTACCAATAACAGCAGAGTGGCGTTAACTCCGCCTCGTCACACTGAGAGTGACCTGTTTTCCACATTCGCCTTGAATGTGCCATGAACACAGCAAACTGCTGCAGAACCCAGAGCCGGCACCACAGCTGCCCTCTCAACCCGCGCAGGGAAGGGTTATGTACAGATGTCTACATATAGTGAAGCGGTTCTGGTCCAGGCGACCAGAACCCGAACGTCCTGTCTGATGACCAGTCCGTCTAAGCTCAGCAGCTGAGATTTCATTGGTCTCCAGCATCACCGGCTCAGAGAACAGCGCTGTGAACACGCTGCCCCCTGGTGGCCACCGGCGGTCACTACACCGCGAAACATCCCAGAGAATCCTTGATCAGTTGTTGGTGATAAATGTTTAGTCAAACCATTTGACCACTGCTGGATGTTAATTCTCTATTCTCCACTAATATTATATAATAGTCAGCTTTTCAAATTAAACGGTTTCTCTTTTAAACTTTGCACAACCACAATCAGTTTATCCAGTAAACTACAACCAAACAACAGTTTCTAGCCATGGACACGCTGACATTACTTACTGGCCAGTTTATTAGATGCACCTGTGAAGCCCAGGTGAGACCCAGAGATGTCCAGCACACATTCAAGCTTTAAGATGACCTTGAGCACCCGGTGACGATGAAGCTGAGGAACAAAGTTATGTTGTGTTGACTAAACATTAGGCTTCATGGTGAGTTAATGGGCATAAACATTAAAACACAGTGAAAAGAAATCTACAAAACCAAATGTGCACCTTGTTTCTTCCAGGGAACAGATGAACACTGCTCAGCTCTTCAACAGTGCCTAAATCTTTATTTTTCAGTAAGCTACATTTTTTCTCCAAATTAGACAGTTACATCATGACACAAGGGTAACTTAAATTATCTATAGCTGACATGTACGCTTGATTCCAGTCTCAGTGGAAGAGCAGACCCAAAGTAAAAACAAAACTAAATTAATTAGAAAAATAAAATCAAAAGAAAGCAAAAGCCCTCTGTTCCACATCTGTTAAAGGTGTCGTTAGGCAAAGTTATCTGTCCAAACCCCAACGCTCTGGAGTCGTCGATTGTCCATAGCTGTTAGCGTAGCATGGTGAGTGTTAATGAGTGAAACCACAGTGAGCGGAGTCTTGTTCCAGTCAGGTGCTGTGCATGTGTCATTATCTTTGGAGAAATCAACCAAACCAAGGGGTCAGTGTTTGCAACCCTCAGGAAACCAAGAAAACAATGGCACCGGCGAAACGGGCGAACAGGAAGGAGGCGGCTGAGCGGAGGCCACTGACCGGCTGATATGAAGCGTGACACGCTTTCAAATGCCACAACCGACCGTTTGCGTTGCAGCTAAGGAGTCAGGAGGGTTGTGCAGAACCTGCGAGTCCACCAGAATGAGAGCATCCCTCTGTGCGGTACCAGCTCTGGAAGTCACGCTGGCTTCTTTCCTCATCTGTTGATTCACACACACACTTGTGTTTATGTCTCACACCACAAGCTACAGCACACGAAGCTGCTCCGATGGGAAGTGGCATCACATTTCAGGTTAGTCCAGATGGGAAAGTCTTTGACAAGAAGTAAAAAAAAACAAAAAACAGATGCAGGCGCTCAGCTATGTACAGGTTACGCTGCTGTCAAGTCAACAGTTGTTTCATGGCACAGTTAACTGGTTTCAGCCACATCCAATGCGGTCCACACGTGGCCAGAGCGGCGCAGAAGGACATCCCAGTTTGTCAGGTTACGGTCCTGTATGTGCCAGAGACGTCGCTCTGAAAGGTGGGAAACTGCTTCCAGTTGAGCCTCTGCTTTAGTCCCCAACACAAGTCCAAAAGGAACTGTTTGTACATATAAGTCCCAGGAGGGGAGGACTGAACTTCAAACATGTTTTGGCTGATTGGAACCAACACTGACAGTCAAGGGGGAAACTTTAAGCTGCCAGCGACAAAACCAATTTGAGTTTGATTTGACTGTTTCTGAATGAGGTGGAACTAAACGGCCCAGAACACTAACCGGCACCGTGCTGCAGGCGCCTGCTGCTCGAGTGCAGCGAGCATCAATGTGCTTCACGTGTGCTTTACTGTGCTCCTCACACAAACAGCCAAGAAGCACAGCGGGTCTGAAGACAGGACAAAACCGCGTGTCCATCACCCATCGCCCTCCAGCCAGCTTTACGAGCCGGACCATCATCATCCTTCTGCTTGTTTTCCACGGTCCATGACAAATGAGCTGAACCACAACAATCAACTCAAACACACGAGTCCAATTAGACTGAATGAATGTACAGAACAAGGCCCAGCACACAAAGCTGGCTGGGTTGACAGGTTCTGTCCAGCCTGAACGCGACGCTAGGCCACAGCTCATCGTGTTGACTAAATAGTTTGGTTATATGCTACAGAGCACAGACGGCTAAACAGGATCATCAACGCTCAGCCTTAGTGTCACGTCTACCGGTCTGGAAAACCCAATGACTTTCATGTTTAATGCCTTAACTGTAAGAGTTAATGATGAATCTCATTAGTGGGTCCTGTTGATGCAGTGGAATAAAAACTGTAGTGCTTCTGCTTAAATAGTTTCAAATTTCTGTAAAACAAGCAAAGACGAGAAGACGATGGTGGCGGACACGCAGGTTTGTGAGCTTCAACAATAAAACGATCAGCAGCACAACAGGCTCGTCTTTGAAAACGGCGCAGGATGGAGGGAGGCGGGCTTACGGGCACACCTGTCAATCCAGGTGCGTCCAAACGCACTGGTAGTAAAATGGAATGAAACACGCACACACACAAAAAAAAAAAAAAAAAAAAAAAAAAAGGTACAATCAGACAACTGTCCACGCTACAGAGTGGAGCAGAGCTCGAAGCCGCAAACCAAACTAAAAACAGGAAAAGAAAAACCCAAGAGCACAACATTACGTTTTTATATCCTACATCCAGCTCGATAGCGACAATAGTTCAACAAGATCAATATATTTTTATAATCATTTTAAGGTACCTCTTATATTTTTCTGAGTATTTACAACTGTACAAGCAAAGCACACACTCCAAAGTGCACATATTTAATACAGTATTGACTAGTTTTGCATTTACAAGGTTTCCATTTTTCCCAAAAACACAACCTGAAACTATTAAACAAAAAGATCAAACCTATTCTTTTTCATTCATTTTACAAAAACCAAAAAGGGAAAATAAAGACGATGCTGCTAGATCTGTCCTCTCGCTCTGTAAGACTCGTGACGCGCCACACTTCAACGTGTCGGGGACTTTTTTTGAAAAGAAATAAACTCTATGCTTGTCTTGTAGAAAAGTTAAGGCAAAGTCATTTTTCAAGTTTAAATAAAATTCAAGTTTCTCGAACACTGGATGGATTTTTACATGTTGTGTATCGACAGACACGTCGATGCGTCTCTACTTTTCTTCTCCGTAAAAGAAAGCGTAGTCATTTATGAAGGAGTAAACAGCATTGGTTTATAAATAAGCAGAGATGGTGTGGTTTCATCTTCTTGATCATTCCCACATAAAAAAAAAAAACCAAATACGAAATAATCAACCCATCCAAGTGCATCTCAGTCCTTCAAAAACAACCAAGCAAAGAGAAGCGTAGCGAACTCAGGGTTTAGCGTCCGAATCGGCAGCAGCTACTAGGAGGCGGCAGGCGGCTGCGTCAACCCAGGACGACTCTGGCTGCAGGAAGACTTTGGAGACATGAGAGTCGTGGACATTTGTTCTCCCCAAACCAACATGTGTAGTCCAGTGGGTTTCATAAGTTAAGAGCAGGGAAGGAATCTCACCTCCATAATTAAATGCAGGAATCCGGCTCTTCAAAGCTGCTTTTTCTTTTTTTCCAGCTGATCACCTTGTTGAACAATCCTTTGTTGGTTCTCTGCCACAGTGGCTGCTACAGGAGGCAGAAGCTCCAACCTTACATCTGCTGCCTTCCTGAGTTCTCGTACCCCAACACTCACACCTTCACCTGGTGTCACTGGACCAGCTGGCAGCTCTGACGACGTGACTCCTTACAGCTTAACTAAACCAACTGCAGTGAAGCAGCGAGAAGATGCATCTCTTCCCATGTTTAAACGGTTTTGAACAAATTGAAGCATGGTGGTAAAGGGGCGGATCACCATCATTCCCTGATGACACCGTGGTAAACACGCCTGCTGCCGCCGGCCACGTTTCATTAAATTTGGACATTTCTAAAGGCGGTTTTGGTTTATCACACATTTTAGTGCATGGGACTCCAACACGACACATCACTACCTCGCAAATAATCAAGCTTTCATTGGTGAAGTGTCATGAACAATCTTTCCATAAACCCTCCGATACAGAACCAGAGGCCAAAATCCAAACCACTGCACATCTACACAGACACCAGCTCCAAGCATCTCCACCACACCTACGAGGCAGGACAACACAAGCTTCACCGAGAACTTCATGCCTTCACTCTCAGGATTCGTTCCCTTTTGCTTCAGGTATGATAATTAAATATTTGCCTGCATGTGTGAGAAAACAGCAACTGTGTAAACAATGTTGTGCAGCTGTAAATCAAGTATTGTGTACATGTATCACTTGATCTGTAACTGATTCCAGGCTTCGGCGTCTAGCACCATCGAGCAGAAACTTGCCAGTTGCAACGTGAAGCTTCTGTCAACACTGAACTGAATGTGTTCACCGAGGTCTCACACACCTGGCAAGTCGTTTTCAGGAGCCTCTGAATCATTAGTGTTCAGTTTCTTCTCACCAATGTTTCCTGGCCTCCAGTGTGAACCTACAAGGAGCTGCTCCGTTATCATCACAACTGGATTTCAAATTCTTAGCGTGAAAACCTTGGACAGTCTGGGTCAGCTTGTCGGAGATGATGTCGGAGGGAGCGCTGCAGCTGGGAAGGTTCTGCTTTTCCTCACGCGAAAGCAGAGATACCAACGATACCTCCAGCCCGAGTTCAGTTGAGTTATCCAGTTACAAACTAATGCCCTGCCCAAACAGCACAGACGTGCAGGTTCCCTCAACACTCCCTCAGAGACGGTTCTTTACATTCAGTGCATTTTTCCAGCCCTTCGCTGTGCATCAGATCTCTGATCTTTCCTAAACTTTTCTTAAACTAGAACAAATAAAACAAGGTTGTTACAGCTGAGCGCGTTTTCTCTGCCTCTTCTGATTTCACTCTTAAACTTTTGAAACCAGAAAGACTAGAGAATCTTCATTTGCCTTCAAAGTTTGCTCTTCCTGTCTGGAAGACCAGAATCAGCACTGACCACACAGCGGCTTTGAGATGCAAGCTACACCACCCAGGTCATTAGCAGTGTTAGCACAAAGCGGACGACACCACCCCAGCAGAGGGAGGCATTTCTTTCCAGGGAAAACGAGCAGAGGAAGAGCTGAGGACACAATTACCTGCAGCAACTACACCGGCAACGGTCTGCAAACGAAGCGGAACAAAATGAAAGACGGGAAGAAGTCATCTAGAGTAAATACATGCGCAGAAACGATATCGCTGAGGTGATGTAAACCTTGTTGTGATTGTGATATTAGGTTGCATATCCGTGTGAGTAATAAAACATCTTGTTTTGACGGATGCTGAAGCTCCAGGAAGCTGCAGCATGGAAACCAACCTTTGCCCATAAGAGCCAGACAAGGTGGAGGCAGACGTACGCGCTTCTTCCCTATTACCTTCCAACAATGCCCTGCTGGTTCACACAAGACTGGTTTAATCCCAGAAGGCTGCTTGGACTCAAAGACTGAATTTCAGTGTTGTCTGTGCCAACTAACAGGTTGACACAATTATGTAATGCAAAAAGAGAAGAACTGAAACTAAAAAAAAGCAAATAAATAGAATAAAAAGAATGAAACGGTGCCCTACATGCACAGTAAAGTGCTTTTTGTCTGCAAGCCCTGATCCAGAAAAGAAGGCGTCCTCTGTCTGTGACTGTTAGGAGTAGCCCTGACGGAGATTTCCTTTTCAAACGCATCTGTGGAGCATAGTGGGGAAACTGGAGGTCTCTCCTCCCCTACTGCGGGGATTTGGGTGGGGTGTGGTGGGGGTCTTTACTGGGGGTTTTCCCTGGGTGTGGGGGCGGGGAGGCCCACCGCCCAGCTGGCCTTCGGTTCTCCCTTGGCGTTCTGCCTGAGTTGTTGACCGCCAAGCCGGGTTTGGAGGAGGAAGGGTATGTCTCTCTGGTCTTGGCCTCTGCCTGGTTGGAGGCATCGGGGCACTTCCTCTCCTCGCCTGCAGAGGCTGCGCAGGGTGGCTTGGCTTCCTTTGGGATCTGGGGTTGCTGTGATGTTGCGGTGTCCTTCACTCGCTGGCAGATCTCGGCGTACGACGGCTTCCTCAGCTCCTGAAAGGACGACAGGCTCAGACATTCTACTCGTCAAGCTCCACATATGTATCATCACGCCACTGTCGGGAGATTGAAGTAAATCTGGTCAAATAGCTTCCAGGTTAGTATAGCAATCACCATCTAACACTGATCAGGACATTTAAACACCTATTATCCCTTCGCAAGCTCCCCCTGTACAACTAGAGCCAAGTGATTTTAAAGGCTTTCATAGCTATAGCACAGGCTATAATCCTTCACATACCTACATTTTTTAGCTCTAGTTTGAGATTTACTAATGTGTTGTATCTCGAAGTGACAGAGTCTGACAGAAGGAAAGCATTAAAGACCACTCGATGAGGAATAAAGCACAAATCAATACTGACTGTGGCAGCACCGTTGACCTGCACCGATTTGCTTGCAGTGGACAGAGTCCCAGGAACTCGCTCCACAGACAACTGCACCTCCTTCGGCCTCGCCTCCATCACCTTCATCTCACTGCAGTAAACACAAACATGAGGGTTAGGAGGCCATTAGTACAGAAACACAGGACCTTGACAGAGAACCAATGTGGTGAATTGCTGCTTTCAAGTAGCAACACACAGCAACTCCAAGGAGTATATGGTGTGTGGATCTGTAGAGAGAACAAACAGCCACCTGATCCCTAAAGTGATCCCTGAGTGAAAGTGAAAACATCGCGTCTGCTGCACTGTAATAAACGGAGCAATGAGACGGACAATAAATAAAGAATCGCTATGAACAACACAGCAGCTTTTGTTACTTCCTGCATGTGAGCCAACTTGAACTTCATAACCGATTTGACCAAGTCTTCCAACTAAACGCAAGATAAGACGAAGGGCCACTCACGCTGCTGGCAGGGAGGGGGCAGGACTGTGTGGTGGGGCAGCTGCTGGGGTCAGCGTCGAGGAGGAGGCCGTTGTCGGCTGGTTCGGCGTGGGCTGAAAGCTCGTAGGCATCGGGGAGGTGGAGGACCGAAGAGGCTCTTTAGGACCTGCTGGCGAGTGAGTTCCTCCAGCGCTGGACTCAACACTTACATTCTGCAGGGACAACACAGACAGAAGCAGAACCTCTGAGCATGTTTAGGGTCAAACTGATTTAATGTAGGAGAAACCTTCAGTCTGCTACTTTAGTATAAACGCACAACAACGGACCCTGCTGTCAGTTCCTACCCGTTCCTTGGTCGTACTGACAACTGCGCTGCTGGGAGGCCGGTTGTCAAACAGGTCTTGAGTTGAGTCTGTCTTGAGCTGGCCGGCTGCTCCGGGAAGGGGAGGGAAGCTGGAGAGACCCAACTCAAAGCTCGGAGACGGGGGTTTGGGAGGAGGCGGCGGTGACTGAGGCGTCACTCTCTGCATGACGGCAACAAACAAAACTCAGAACAAGCGCCAGCAGCTTTTGGCTCAGCAAGACGTTTGGAAAACAACGACACTACTATGAACCATGACACTGAATCCTGAGGCGCTAATTACAGCTGCATTAGAGTGAAGAAGACTAAATTAAATACTTACTGTAAACTTTTCATCCCTCTTTTTCCTAGAAGCAGAAACATTTTTCCTTTAAGAAAGAGAACATCTCAATTTACAAACATCCAAACTATACTAGTTTATACTATCCTCTGCATGTAATTGTACACGGTTCCAGGACATATGCATTAGCGCTGTCAACCCAGATTGGCCTTCACAGCAGTTAGCAAATAAGCTAGTGTCAGGTGGTGAACTGGACGACAGTCATGATGTCTACACGCTCTATGTGCTTTTGTTTTGTAAATCCAGATATTAAATTAATATTTTTAAAAAGCCTTAGGCCATTTTACACATGAATTTATTTTGTAAGTGCAACCACTGTGCTAAACCAGTGTCTAGTGTCAGTAGAGCCGTACCTTCCTCGTCCCACACTGAGGGAGTAGTCTGGGGCTGTGGCCTCGGCCACTCGGCCTGTGCCTGCAGCGTCCCGGCGGGAGAAGGCCACGGTGGAGGGTAACCTGGTTCTGGGCTGCGTGGTTGGGAGTCGTGTTGGCGGGCTGCCGCGGACTCCGTTGAGCCGCTCGCTGGGGAAGCTGGGGAAGAGGCTTGGGTTATCCAGCAGCCCGGCGCTGCGGTCCGCTGTCGGTACCGTCGGCCTCAGGTGAGGTTTACTGTGATTCCTGTGGCATTACAAATGACAGCGACTGAGGAGGCTGTTTCAGTTGAGCTTGTTTGACTCTCTCTTTTAGAGATACAAACCTGTTCCTGGGCGAGTAGTGTCTGACAGTGAGGGGCGACGTTGCTGGCTTGAAACTGTGTGATGTGGTAAATCCATTGATGAACTGGTTGTTGTGAAATGGGGTAACCTGGAAAAAGACCATAGATACATAAGCATCAAAATGAAACTAGATGTAAACATTAGCCTTTCCATTCACGGTTTGTATCATCAAGCCCAGCAGCCAGTTCTTACTAGTGTGGGGTCGATGAAGCCAGGTGTGGCCGTCCAGGTGTGCGGGGCGATGAGGTTGTAGAGGGGGAAGTGCTGCTGAGGGTAAACATGTGGGATGTAGTAGGACGTGTACCGATGCTGGGCATAAGGGTTTACCTCCACCGGCCGGTAACCGTTCTTTGGCATGAAAGTGTTGATAGCGATTGCCTTCGCCTTTATCCGCGCCTACGGTGGAGAGAAGGAATCACACCATCTTATCCTCACAACAGACAAATTTATGTGCAACAGTACAGGACTGACTGTTAAAGCAGCATCAACAGTTGCCAAGCTTTTGACTTCAGCTGGATACTCGTCATTAAAGACGCGGCTGGTCTGAGAACCACCGCAGCAAAACTTGTTTAAGCTTTTCCTCTGACTGTAGTTGGTGAAATGTGCTTTTATAAATACCTTTATCACAAGCAGTACATGAAACTGCTAAAACCTAATTTATATTCAAGTGAAGCCCAACAACATACAGCAAACAGCACACGTGTGAGGGAGAAAGATTTGATGAAGCAGTTGGTCCAGGAGAAGCTTTCATCTTCTGTGGCGTTGATGTGGCTTTTTATACATTAGTGGAACTACTCAGAAGTGCAACACCACCTCTGCATGAACCTCTTAAGTGAAGATTAGTGAGGTCTCTGCTAAAAACCCTGATGTGCTGTGCCCTTGATTAACTATGCATGAGGAAGAAGCGCTTTGTTCCCCTCATCTCTAATGGAAAATACAACATTTGAGACTTTGAGATGAGGCTGAATTTGAATCAAGGCAGAGAAATTGACTGAATATTTCACCGACTGACGCAGAAAGAAATTGTTGATCATGACTTTAAAGCACTAAACTGTTAAGATAGACAATAATAAATGAGTCCATTATACTTTACCTTAATTGGCTTCCCTTGGAAGGTCTTGACCTCCTCGCGGAGATACTGATATGCCTTTATCAAAGGACAAGAGCATTAGGGACAACTGGATTTAATTTCATAAGAAGCAGACAGCTCTAACAAGCAGACTCATGTCTGGTGGCCATTAAATTATTATGAGCACAAAATGTACAAACAATCCTGAAACCTCAGGAAAATGTGACAACTGGGTATTAAAAGCAAACAAACTCTTCACATGTGACGTTACCTGCTGTGCGTCTGCTTCCGATTCAAAGGTGATGAACCAGTTGTCGTTGTAAGCAAATTCACAGTTGATGAACTTGGGTAAGTTGTCCCCCTTAAACAGAGCCTCAACTTCCTGCAACACAAAACGGGCATGAGGACATTCCGTTATACTGTCGCATGTAAACAAGCGTTTACGCCTCACACGTTTACTGTTAAGCACACAGCAAAGAGCCTTCACAGCTGGACCGCTACGCTCCGTAAACCGAACACCGTGCAGCGGCTAAAGACGAGAGGGATCATGTGGGGGACAAAAGGAAATGTCCAAAAACAAAAGCATCAAACTGGGAGCACGAGAGCAGGATCTATTCACTGCGGTGGGCTGGTGACAAAAGGAAACTTCGTTTACTCTTTGATCAGTTATCACATGGGTTGTAAATAATTTACTTGATAGTGAAAAGTGCAGGTGCCTCATGAGAAATGCAGCCACGTTTGTTCCAGATACTGATGCCATTCTGAACACATGTTTTTCTTGCATGACCTCATCAATAGATCGGCCCAGTATTCTGAAAAACTATCCAAAAGAAATGAGAAGATAGCTTTTCAGCTTGATTGGTAGAAACCTGAATAAACAATATACTTAGTAGCTGCACTGATGTCGTATACATATTTACACTGATATGATCAGACTAAACAGTGTGTGTGTGTGGGTAAATGTGTCTGATGCAGAGATGAAGACATGCTGCTAAGTCCTCACAAGGTCTCAGTTGACGTGAAAATGCTCAGTCATGCTTAGCTGAAGTGTGTTCCTGGTATTAAATGCTTTCTGAAACTATATACATTGTACAACCTGGATAACTGAGCGCAGGACCATAATGACGAGGATATTTACTGCACCAATGTCTGTAATAGTCTCAGCTCAGTTTTTCAGACCAGTAATCAGTTACATACTGTAATGAGGTGTATTTAAACAGCCAACATGCAGAAGAGATGTTATTACATCTGAATTTAACAGTAAATAAAAGATCCACCACAGAGCCAGAGGTTGTGACGGTAAATTATTACTCTCACACGACCTGGCATCTTCAGTGTACACAAGTGGTGTTGAAATAGGAGGTGTTCATCCATGGAATCAATCAAATGATAAACTACTATTTGAGCCAAGCCAAGCGCAGGCGCTGACCTCTATCGGCGTGCTTTCAGGAACCTCTCTGAGGATCACGATGCAGCGGTTCTGATTCGGTCGCACTTTCTCCCCCTTCTCATCGACCTGGACCAGTGGCAGAGCTGGAGGAAACCAAAGCATTCGGTGTTACATGAGGATGTGAAACGCAGCCACAACCACACATTATTATTAGCCACACGTATTTAGTGTAGGAGCTTTCCATCTACTGACCATGTCAAGCTTAAACCTTATTAATGTACAATACAATATACATGTTCACCCGACATCATCAGGTAAACGTTAATGCCAGGTGCCAAACAAGTTTCACTCAAACTGAAACAATTAGAGACAGACGGAGAGTGAAGGGAGGGAAGAGGGAGCACGAGTGTCAGAGCGATAAGGTTGCTACAGCCTTTTAGCCTCAAGGTTTCGGTTCGCACTTTGGTGCCTTGGACATAAAACATATGAAATAAAAAAAATCTGACGGTTTTAGGGTGAAACTAATTGCTGCTTTTTGTTGTCTTGTTTATTTATTTCTGGTGATTACTGAAAAGAGATTCATCACATTTACTCTCCTTAACCTGAAAAGTAGAATGTCTTAAATCTGACTTACACTAACAGGTGAACAGCCTCACACATGGGCTTGTGCCTGTAGCTCATACAACGTTAAATATTAATCATGACGCCACCAATCAGATTGAAGTGCAGCTTCGAGTCCGGTACGATTAATCGAGTAGTGAATAAAGTGCGTGAGAATCAAACAACTAGGTGTCTCTGCTGGGAGCACTTTAACAAGCTGTCCTGGGAAATCAACTCAGCTGCCTGCTGATAAAACTCACTGTGCATGGTTTAATTTGTCTCGTACATTGCGTTTTGCAGGTAAGCAGCCACCACAGTCATCAACGGCAGTGAAATACAAACGTCGCGTCAACCAGCCTGCGTCCAACGGGTTGATATTTAACTCACATCGTAAAATGTCCACGATCAGCTCCACGTCAGTGCTGAGTTTTTTGACATGGTCCAAGTTGGCCACAGTCACGATTGGCACGTACTGGTCGCTGTCCATCTGGGAGATGAGGTACATGTCACTGGCCAAATTCTCCCTGAGGACGAACGTGACAGAGTGATAAGTGACACATCCAGGTGCAGCGAAAGTAGCAAAACCCCCACTTTTAACTGCAGTGGACGTTTTACCGGTTAAGAGTCTCACCTGGGAGATGTCCCATTAAAGTGTACTCTACTTAATAAATGCCAGGCTTGTTTAAGAAACACAGGGGACACCAATGTGGGAATCTGTGCACACGTACAAGCCTTGCACCTGTCACCTCAGTCTACAGCTGTGAAAGCTAAACCACCCTACCCCAACGATGCACCCAGTACGCTTCTTGGTGATGTAATGCTGTGTAAAACGGTCAAAGTTAAATTAAATCCACTCACCGGGAAAGACAGAACTCCAAGGTTTTCTTCAGGTGCTCCCTCAGACCCTCCCGGGGACTCTCAGTCTGGGGATCGGTGGCTGTCGACACAAAGGGGAAAACGTTTCCATAGGTTCTGGAACTTCCATCACAGGGTTCCAGTAAAGCTCAGCGTGCAACGCTTGCAACAAATGTCAGGTAATAGGCAATGTCACGCTAGCCTGCGTGGTACACGTTGTTCTTTATGGTTTGTAGAACGCAAACAAACCGACAATGACACACTGGCGTGTCGTCATGAAATTAATGACAGGTGAGCAGAGCAGCCGTTTGACAGCTGTTTGCTCTGATCACCACCCACCTGTGTGCCCAGGTCGCCCAGGCTCAGGGTACTCTGTGTAGGCTGGCTCCGAGCACTCCACGGTGACGGAGGCCACGGGGGCCACGGGGGCCGGCTCGGCCAGCATTACTGGCACCGGTGGAGGCTCATCTGGGCCGGTTAGTAGGGGCTCCTTGTAGGTCTTGTCTTCACTGGCTTCATAGTCTGACGAGCAGAGGGGCATAATAAATATTAAAAGGTGTTTGAGGACAGACACTCGGCCATTTGAACAAAAAACAAAAAGTGAGTTCCATCTGAAGCCCAAGGAAAAATCTCACAGGACAGGTCCAGCATCAATGATAAATATTTCCTATGCTTTGCGATGCTGAGCGGACGACTGAAAGGAACAGACTGGTCATCTGCTCAAAGGTACTTTGTGGCAGGGAGCAGTGAATATCACTCGTTTCATGCCTGGGCTGGTGACAGACACCTGCAGTCTCACATTCCAAAACAGGTTTGAAAATAGCAGCACACGTTAATTAAGTCTTCCTGTTTATGTTTTTGCTGTGTAATAGCCATTGCAATAAAGTTAACAAATGACTTGATTCATTTTAGCTTGTAGCTCCAGGTTCAAAGTGATCATCCACACTAGGCCTACGTCACTGCTAGTAGTACTTTTAGTTTTACACCAATACTAATCAACCCTTTCGTTAATTAATGTTGTGCATGTGTTAGGAGAAGACATACCCGAATTCAAATGGCTGCATTTCCTAAATGGTCAGAGCTACATCATTTGTGAAACGAACTTTAGCAATTAAAAAAAAGAGGAAAGAGTTTCCCTCAGAAAAGACGAAATTCGAGAAGCAGAAGAGCGACTACAGTTATTTCACTGACCGACATAGTGTTAAGAATAAACAGGAGGCAGCAGGAGACAACAGGAAGGTCAAAGGAAAACAGAAAACACATTTACGCCACACAGAAAAACAGCCTGTGTGCTTCTACAACTGGGGTGAGGAAACGCATAATCTGTCACTTGTCAAATTGAAACTTGATTTGACTAGAAACTTTGATCTGCTTAAACTTTGGTGTTTTGTAGCTTGAATGAGCTGCATCGGTCCAGGAGCCGATACTGCTCTAATGGAAGTCATCTCAGTTATAAAACAGACTCAGATGTGCGAGGTAAGTCTCCAGAAGTTTAACTTTTCATATTCACATACTAGTTGTGCTTCAATTTAATCGAGACCACGCATTTCACAGACTGAAGCTGATCCCTGAAAAAGGAGGCGTCCAAAGTCTTAAACCTTTTCGTGGACAAGTGACTCGACACGAACGTGGTTGTGAACTAGGACGTCTTCTACTGTGACCGTTGTAAAGTAGAACTAAGCTGCATCCTCCTCACGTCAGCTTCAGGCAACATTAAATGATGGTGAATCAAGTCAACAGTTAAACGCATCCATGTTTTTAAAATGTTGAACCTGAATGAAAGAAAAACTAGTATGAACAAAAGAACAAGGTTGAAACTCGAAGCTTCATGATGAGGAGCATGTTACCAGCCCTCGTCAGGTCAGCGTTGAAACATGAAGCTGCAGCCTTTTCTTACTACTGTTCTACGTTTGCTATAGACTTGTCATCTCTTCTTTATCCATATCATAGAAACAGATATTTGCCCCCAAACTGATTGGTTTAATAAGTCTCTAAGTCTCTAGCTAGTCACCGATTTAAATGTGAAACAGGCTGCTACGTCAATCAGTGTCCAACCCAGGCTAATCAATCATCTCTGTTTCGCCACCACGTCCTTGTTGCCTCTGCATCGGCATTACTTGGCTTGGCACATTAGAGTGAGTGATTACAGTCATTTGTGTGGAGGGAACAGTGATTCTTGTTAGAATATTCATAGCTCACACTAAACTGAGTAAAAATGATTAAGGTTATGAAGTAAAATAAGGGTTTGTAAGAGGAGCTCAGTCATTTCAACAAGGCCTTTTAGGTTAGAAGACAAATTGCACTGGGAAATGCTGGCACATCAGTGAAGAGTATCTGGGTGAGTGAGGAGCTCTTCATGAAGCTTGGCTCCATGTGTAGTAGATTCATTAGCTATTATGACAGAAACAACAGGTTCGGGAGCGATGTGCATATGTTTTATACAAAACAGGGGCCTGACCTTCTGGGCCTGGGTCGACTGAACTATCGCAACCTTCCTTCCATGGCTGCAGGGCAGCAGTTGTGTTGTCAGCACTCCCACTGGGGTCCAGGCTAAACATGTGGTTGGCCCATGCTTTCGCATTGGGGTTGAGGTCCGAAACCTTAGTGGAATCCTACAAACAAAACACAGGTTGATTAGTGATGTCACAGCAGACTTGACTGACTTGAAAACATTTAATAAGTCAATAGCGAAAATCGGTAAAGCAGGTTTGCTAATTCACAAGCCATCACAAAGCAAACACGTTAAAAACATAACTATAAATTAAAGACGACGTCAGAGCCTGGCAACCAAACGACAAGACAAAAAACCTGCTATAAATAACAATCAACTCGATTAAGATTTTGCTTTGTATTTATTAAAGCCTGACATGAAAGTTACAGATACTGATGACCCCAGCAGATTATGGCAGTAAGACAGGTGCAAAAACGTTCAACAAGGCCGTTAGTAGAAACAGAACTTCAGACGCAGCAACGGCATCGCTTCGGTTGCAAACCGACGGGGAGCTGGCCCTAAACCCGGCTGGGCTGGACGTACTCACTGGATCAAAGCAGCAGTTTATCACACAAGCGTCACAGGCCAACAGGCTGTAACCCAGAGCTGTGGTCAGAGCCAGCGTTTCATCGAAGTGCTGAGGCACAGCGGGCCAGGTGCTTCCTGCTGGTGACGATACGAGGCTCCACTGCATCCAATCCATGATTAACACACGTAAACAGAGAGTAAGTATCTCCAAAGGCAGGCACAGAAAGACACCCCACAAACGCTGTATCCCTTAAGCCCCAAGGCGGCCTTCTTCAAATGAGGCAGCCACCACACCTGCCCCAGTCATCCCTGTCAAATCACAGCTATTGCCACACACCGTCTGGCCCACAGATCCGAGCTGCTGGGTAGACTCGACGAGTGCGATGACAGCACCGAGGCGCTGCTGCCCCGATGGGCTAGGCTGACGTTGCAGAAGCTGACTGGCTGTCTTGCTCTTTTCAGGCATCCGTCTCTGCTGCACTGACTCATTCTCTGGTGATATACTGGGGCTGTGGACGCAGTGTTGAGTTGCACACCTGAGCCCAAACAAAGCCTGCTCCACTGATCCATGTGATAAATCAACACTGGGGCGTTGCTCAAATTAAGCAACACCCTCAAGCATAGGTTTTAATAGATTCTTCCACTAATGACCAGAGATGCTGCTGCCAAAGAGAAGCTGGAAGAAGAAAAACTGAATCAGAACAAAATCAAAGATGGAGATTGAGAAAGATATGAGCCTGACTTGATACAAGATGAGCAACAAGAGGCCGCGTTCCCGGGTCATATTTCACAGAGGCTGCACTACAAAATCCATCTGGATGCGTCTGGACAGACAGAAAGAAAACTGCACCTCTGCTAATAATCCATCCCTGCATTAATGTATAACTCCCGCTCCTGTTCAAGCTGGGTGCCATAGAAACAGCTGATGACATCACAGGACGTGTATGTTCTAGGCATCGCTTGACCTTTCAAAATTTTAAAATGCACCCCACCGTCAGACGTGGAAAAGGTTGCTGCATCCCTGACTGAGGGTGCGTTTGGGACGAGACGATGTGATTCATCATGAACCGCGGACCGAGATGAGTTATTGTTGGTGACATCAGAGGGCAGCCCGTGTTTATTGCTGCGCCTCTGATAGAAGCAAGATTGCAGCAGGAGACAGAATGACAAAGAGCCAGGCCTCCAAGTCCTTCAGCGGAGAAAACAAAACAGCTAAACCTGGACTTACAGGTCTGCTGCAGATCCAGGGTCAGCTGCCTTCCCAGAGAAGACAGTACAGGGAACTCAGGTCTGGCTAAAACGGCATCAAAAGACAAAGTTCCCGATTTTCCTCTAATAAGAATAAGAATAGGATACACACAGTATATTACTAAATAAAAGCCCAGGTTCAGATTACTGCACGAATACAGTAGTAACCTTCATCACATGCAGAAAACAGTGACTTTGACTTTTTGTGACGTGTGCTTCAGGAAGACAAGTCGAACACGCATTCATTAGATCCGACTGATGCATTTATAAACACAGATGACAGGGAAGTGTTAAACTTATCAGCCTGTCCAGTCGTCTCTACAGCTACCACAACATCTTGGTCGAAATATTGACTCAGCAATGAATCAGCAGGAAGAGAAAATTCAGACTAAAGCTTTCAGTAAATGCTGCCATTTCCAGACAAACCCCAGGTAAAATAAATGAGTGTCTCCCTGTGTGGATGTTTCCACAGGTACCGTCAGGCTCACTGTGATCCTGCCTCTGCTGGAGGTTTTTCCTCCCCACTGTCTCCTGGTCTGTGTCTTAAAGGTCTTAAACTATAACATTGTTTTTTAGTCACATTTGGTCAGCGGTCCAGTTAGAAAAACTAAGCTTCACCATTTCTAAAATACACTACACAGCACAAAAGTCTACGTTCTCCACCATTAATCATCGGATCCTCCACAGACAAGAACTTCCCCCAGGCACCAACTTTGATTCCATCACTGCAAATCTTTCACACGCTCCCGGGTAAATGGTTAAACTAGTCTGTAAGTTGTTAGTTACTAACAATTACGAGCCGCCTCTGCTTGTTAAACATCAGTTTGATCACAGGTTCGTGGCTGCAAGGGGACTTTTTCACTTTTCAGACTGTGTGTGAATGCATTTTAATCTTCAGCTTGGTTCACTGTAATGAGCCCAAATATGAGGACTCAACCCCATTTTCAGACGCCTCACTCCAGAACCGATTGCATTAGCCACACGAGGATATAAATAGGTCATGTTCACTTTCGGCTCAGTTTCTAACACATATGTGCGAGGCATATGGCGAACGGCTCCGTCGCCCTGTGTGTATGCATGCGTGTGAATAAGGAATGAGCTGGAAAACACGAGGGCTTGGTAGCAGCACATGGCTCCACGGATTAACATGCAACCAGCCCTTTTGGGGGTAACCTGGAGTTTGTCATCTCTGGACAACTGGGTCTAGTCATTTGTATTTAGTTAAATCCAATACTTTAATACCATCGACAGCAAAACACAACCTTAATCAGGTTTTACAGATGTGCAGAAAAGACCTGAAAGCGTCCTGTGAAAATTTTGAGGGAGTAAAACAACAACAACAACAACTGATGAGCTGTTTCAGTTTCACTTTTCGTGCTGGGTGAGCATCAGCACCAAGGAAACTATGATAAGGGCTTGATGGTGAACGTCCTCAGTAGGAGAGGGACAGCTGACAGACCAGCCTGTAATAGACTAAATATCAACGTATCCTCAATGATTAATAGGTATTGAAGACAAGGAGTCAGCTCCAACCTCAACATGGTGAAGTTTTCTCTATCACTAATCACAGCTTGAGACCTACAGCCTGAAGCATTAGTCCACTGGACTCCCTCTGGGAAAACGTCCCTCTCTTTTAATGCTCAATCTTCCTTCCAATCTTGAACATGTGTAAATGACAGTGGAAAAAGACAGCAGGCTCTTTCCATTTCCTAATTTCAGAGCTCTCAGGAAAAATAAGTCACGCCTGAAGGCCATCCGCTTACTTTCTACCCACTTCCTCAATTCCACATTCTTTCCTAGTTGAAGGGGTTGACTGAACCTGTGAGGAAACATCAAGACACTTCCATGTGCTTGCTTTGATTAAATCCGATGTTTCATTTCCCTGTGTTTTCTCTGTGCTGAAGCAGCAGCGATTCAGCAACACACAGAAAAATGACAAGTAAGTTAAACAATGTGAGATAGAAAAAATGTGTTAGAAACACAAGTAATGGTGAGCTGCGATTTAACACCTGGACCCTTCCGTCCTCAACCTTTAGTGCATTTTCTCATTCTACAAAAGCATAAAGGCTAATTTTTAGTCAATACACCAGTACAGCGGCACAAACACTGTTCAAGGAAACAGCAGGCGGGGAAGGAATAATAAACGTATGGTTTTAATCTCATTGGACAGCACCAACAACTCACCACCCACCTTCAGTCTAACCAGAGGTTTTCTTTTCTTTTCTTTGGCAACTGTAAACCCAAACAGAACGTTGGGTGGCTTGTAGAGACGTTTACAGCCCAAATTCACAAAGATGTGGCATCAGGCTGGTGTTGCATCCCACCCTGATCAACACGTTTAGCACCGCCTGCGAAAGGGTCACATGAGGTATCATCAATCACACCTGCAGGGCTAAACCATAAGCCACACGGACTGTTCAAAGGAGCCCAACATCACGCAGGACCAGCCACACAACGAAGCCTTTCAGAGGAAACACGGGCACAACCAGCTCAGCACGATTGGTGTGTCCCCTTACAGAACACCTTCAGAACTTTAATCTGCTAACGTTATGATCGGACGTGTCCTGGGAAGATACTGAAATAGAGTGAACAAAAAACATCAGCTGATAAAGGTTATGTCCCGTTTTTTAAATTCACGCGTCATATTTCTAATGCAGATACAGTGATGCAAAATGAGCAGCTTTGCTAATGCAGTCACATCCAGGTATGGCTGAAAATACACCACAGACTCTGAAACTGACAAAGGCAGTCAAATGTTCACCAACAAACGCTTTCAGGAAAATCAAATCACAGCAAATGATGGCTGTAAATCAAGCACGTGTGTGGTCCTGCGCAGTCCAGACGGTGACTAAACAGCACCACATGGCCCACTGAGGGTGAATATGCAGTTTGATTGGTCCGTCACTGGACCAAACTTCACCGTTTTACACGAAAAAAGTCAAATCCTGTCAGTGAATGAACAGGTCTAATGTGCAGGTCTAAAGTCAGTACTGGGCTCTAAACGCAAACCTTCACACCAGTCAGATTCAGATTGTTCTGCTGCTACATCCCTGATGTTTGAACGTTTACTAGTTATTCAGCGTCACCTCTGTTGCTACATCCCTCATTCCTTACTCTGCCTTACACATAATCACTGTAGGAAATCAGATGATAAAAGTATCTTGTCTTAATGGTGTTAAAAACCTCGGTTCACACAAGGGCAGAGCCGCTGACTAATGCAATGAATACTACATGACAGACAGCATTTACATCAGCTTTAGACTTTAAAATGATATGCAGGTCCGGCTGAGTGGAGCAAACTGTGTAACAACTGTGTACTAGTGACTTGAATGAGCTGCGTCGTGAGTGATTTACTCCTATTGGAAGAATGTGGAACAGTGAGAGGATGTATGAATCTGTATATTTCAGTTGTTACCCGATCCAAATAGAGGCTGTTAATCAGAAATATTAGGCATTAAGTCATTGATATTGAATAAAAGAATAACCTCAAGATTAAGTGGACACGACTGGACCCACTAGAATGAAGAGATATCGCTCTACAAACACATACATTTCATTATCCATAGATCTGGCAGTTACTACATCCATTAGTGTATAATCATTTAGTATATAAAAAGGTTTCATTTCATCCATTCATATTTGCTTTGATACATAAAAAGAAATCCTAGAACTAGCAGAGAAATTACAATAAGAATCATCTTGAAAAATCTAATGAATTGTGTGAGCACTAGACAAATCCACTACCCTGAATGCTGTAGATGTGTGGAGCCAGAACCCTCCAGCTCCAAGGTTGGTTCCAACTCCTGATGCCACCCAGCATAGCCTCTATGTTCTCTAGATTCATTTTGTCGTCCACCATAATTGAACAAATGTCATTTGTCAATGAAAACAGATATGGGTGTGTAAAAGTGTTTTATTGGATCTCCAGCGTTGGTTATGAAGGTTTTACAGAAACCGTGTACTGTGTAGAAGACGTGTAAAACACGCAGCTCACCAAATGAGAGTTCTCTTTTGCCTCTTGTACTTGCTGCACCTGTGGTTCAGCTACAACTTTCGTGTCCTGGTCAGAAGTCATGAGCCGTCTGCTTCTTGGCTCCTCAGGGAGAAGTCTCTGTGTCACCAAGTAAGCTGCAGGGGGTGGAGGAGACAAACACGTTAGATTCAAGAACGGATGTTTACCCACACAACTGCTGCACAATAACAGTTTAAACACGTGTGTGATGAAACAGGACAGTGTCCGATAGTGACTTTAACAGAGCACAGGTGGCAGCAAACAGCACAAAGGCTTCTCCTGAACAGACGAATAACTCGTTTTAAACGTCTATTTGTGTACAGATGTACATTTAACTCTTTATTCGGTTTAAATTTGTTTCTTTGTGTTTGTACCTATCGCCTCTGTTCTCTTCACCCGTGTGGGATTGTTTTCCACAACTCCTATAGTAACTTTCAGAAACAAGTACAAAAAGAACAACAGGCACCAACTGAATAAATATATCATTACACTACTTATGCCTAATATGGTCTGTGTGTTTGTCTATTACCAGCTGGTTTTTCATAGATTGGTCTGTGATGCTAACAAATAATTTATTGTATTATATATAAAATTTACTTTATCCAGAGGAACAACTGATTTTCACGTGAATTACTGAATGTCTCAGTACAAATGACTTGGAGTGAAATACGGCATTTATACCAAAACCACAATAATTTCCACTTCCCTTACAGAGGTGACAAATAAATTTGAATAAACCTCTAAATAAATTACACACATACAGTGCAAACAGATATTATATACAGTAACAGCGCTGCACTGTTTAGTGAAAAGTAGCTGCGTGGGAGAAACACAGGCAGATAAAACGCTCATCACAGCGCCGTCCTGAACTGAATTGAAGAATTACATTGAATGTGCTTCGGGGTGGTTTGGGTTGGTTTCACTTTTTGTTCTGTTCTGGATGGACTTTAAACCAAGGCAGCATTGCTCTGTGAAATAACCTCCCATTTCAACCCCAATTAAAAAACAACACCACATTTCCCATTTACATGTAGATGTATATGTGTAAACCGGGAGCCTGGCTTCCATAACCAGTGAAGCGTATTAGGGAAAGCTGATTGATGATAGAAGCTGGTAGATTCCTCCCTGAAAACACACATGTAACCAGGTTATTCACCAGCTTTTTATAAGACACATGTCCATGACAAAAGCTGCAGACACTCACTACCCTCCCTTCAGCAGAGAACCTCAACTTTATGACAGTTCAATCAAACTGAATCACAGACAGACATCAAATACATGAGATGACTTTTGTTTGAATTGGAACTATACAAATAAATTCAATTATACAACAGGGCAAAAGAATTTTCCAGTCATGAGCTATTTACTAAATAATTTTGATTACAAATGAATCTTAATTATAAAGTAGAATTTAATTAAATGACAAATGTAAAATTAAATGAAGTTATAACACAGTTAAGGAGTTTGCAACATGTCTGTGAGGAACAACAAAGGCTATTTGATTAGGTATCAAAGTTTCATTCACTTCAATTAACTTTCTGTCACTCACTCATTTCATCGCTTCAGCACAACTGATCATCAGCTGCCACAGCTCGGTTAGTTGATGCCTTCTACAGTTCTGCACATAGCGTTTCTGCATCAGCAGGTGACAGATGCGATGTAAAGATCACATACAACAACATACTTTCATCCACAAGTCTGATGAACTCAAGGCGTTCAGTGCTTTATTACTTCCACCAGACCACCACATTAAGACAGAATCCACATGGAGGACCCCACTAACTCAAACATCCTTGGACACCTTCTTTTCTGTCCTGCTGGAGCAGATAACCCGGCCCAACAATCGGTGTCTGTCTCTGACACGGGCCTCACTGTGTTCGCATACAAGGCAGAAATAGAATGGCGTGGCTGTAAAGCTGTTGCCCTGTGATCCACAAAGATTCTCAAACACAGGTGTGAGGATATAGATGTGTGATGCCACTGTAATAAATGAAACCAGGTACAACTCTCCATTAATTCTAGACATTTTGTATCCATTTTGAAGACAATACAACTTCACTTTTCACAACCAAGTTTACCAGAGTGACTTGCAAATCTGGTGTTTGGTTGGCATATACGTCGTCACCATCATCACATAAAACATCAGGAGGAAGCAACAAAACAGTGACGAGGTCAGATGAGTCAAACTCTTGATAGATAGTTGACAACATTTATGCTTGAAAACTTCACAAGTAAAGTGTATTTGACAAACCACCTATGAAACAACGTGCAGATGGGTAATCGCTGCTTGCTATAAACACACTGACTGTGAATGACTTAACTGTCAATACAACATCTTTAGAGACAGCATCAGTCACTATGGATCTGTGACGTAACTATGGGACAGTTGGGAGACATTTATAAAATAAAACACAGAATTTCTGTTTCTATAAATGGCCAATGTATTACCAAAGCATTTATTATTTACCCCTTTGAGTAAACCTTCTACAACATTGTTGTCTTGTAATAACCTCAAATGGACATTTACGATCTTTGGCAAGATGCACATAAGGCAAAGTAATATGCAAAATTAATCCCACTGTGATTTCTGTCTCATTGAAGGCTGCAACTACATACTGCGATCAAAATCAATTCAGCTGCCTTTCACGCACACATCTCATTCAATTTTCTAAACAGATATGAATTCGATCACTGACGTTTGCAGCCATTCCGAGCGGACCTCCATCACGGTTCATGGGTTCACATAGCGAGTAGAGGCGGCCTGAACCAAAACAGGCTGCGCTCAGTCCTTCTCGTTTCCATCCTGCATAATCCCAGGACGGGATTTATGACCCAAACGTTCCTCTGCTGTTCCAAAATAAGCCACATTCAAGCATCACCGGAGAAAAACGCGACTGTGGGCCAATAGGTGTATTTTTAGACGCTGGGTAACCGCTGGTGGAGGACCGTTACCAGGCGTCCAGCTCGTCCCTGTGGGAGGCTGCACAAGTGTCTCCATGCAGACGCCTGGTGGGTGAACCTCACTAGTCAAGCACTTCAACTTCTCCTGAAGACGCAATGCAGGCGTACGCTGAGGACAAACACTGCGGCTCACATGCCATGCCCATGCCAAGGGCCATGCCCGCGACACCCCGTCCCCCGGCGTGTGCGCGACGGCCTACTGCGAGCAGAGCACAGGCTGCAGCTGGCAACGCAGCGCAAACACGCCACAACGATGCGTTAGCGCTGACACGGGCCAGAAAGTAGCAGCCGCGTCAGGTAGCTGGCTGCAGCGGCACCCGGTGAAAGATGGCGACCTCCGGTGTGATTTCGCGGATTCCCCCAACCCCCATCACTGTGAATCAAGCTAATTTACAGTTAACAAACAGCCGAGTTCACGGGACTCCACTAGGCAGCGGCCGCCTCCGTCCGTGTCATTTCCCTCCTACTGTCCATTTCGACAAAAAGTTTGCGAACAGTTTGTTACTCACCTGTCAACTCTCACTGCACGGCGTCGCAAATACTGTTGTGGTAGTGGCAGCTGATGGTGGTGATGGACTGCGGCCTTGCACTGGTTTCTAGGCTAAATACGCAGGGTATTAGCTAGCAGGCTATATCGAGCAAGCTAGCTAGGAACACAACACTTAGCGATATAAACCTCACCGCAAATACTCTTCAGGTTATGGGCAGGTGCGGTGCAATGACGACGCCTCCGTGTATGTTTACAAAACTCCGCTCCCCGATCAGCACTGCAAGCTAGTTACCAAATAAGCTAGCTAAGACTTAGCTAGGTGGCTAGCTAGCTAGCTTGCCTATGAACGGGCTCGGTGAGTCTGGCGCCTGGAAATTCACTCGAAGCAAAGTGCTCACGGTGAAAAGAAGGCTGCACGAGAGGGAAAAACCAAAAACCGCCCAGAAACCCTAAAAACAAGGACTAAACGTTACGCGTCGCAAAGCCTCCGATTGACGAACACTCGTTACGGCTAAAGATGCGAGAGGGGGATTTCGGAATGGAGAAGTCGCCGTTTCATTTCCCTTTCGTGTGCAGCACAAAGATCTTCTATATAAAGACAATGACTCACTTAAGAAACGACTTTATTCTTAGTCAAGACGTAAACATACAAAGTGTTTCGGAGCTCGTGTACAGTAATTGAATACATTTTATTATCAGGGACACGTTTTAAAATGTAATTTTAACATGTACAAAAGTACTGTACGTCGGTTCTTATTAAGCACTTGATAGACAGATGTCACAGCTCGAATGTTTTTTTTACCCGCTAAGCTACGTCTGCCTTAAACATGAAAGTTGTGCTTTTGTAATTTTACATCTGAGTTTAGTCCTTTAAGTCTTTATTTAAATTTGTAGTCATTGTGAATGTCGTTTGTGTTTGCCTTGATTTAGATGGAGGATAAAGACATCACAATGCTGGTCAAGTCCTATAAGACCCGAGTCTGAGCAGAGTCACTTAGATGAAGTCATGACATCATGCTTTACTGCGGCGATACCAAAACTATCCGAATGAAGCCGTCTACTGTCACAGTGAGACGTCTTTGTGTTTGTCCGCTCTTTGGTGCAGTAGTGAACCGGGAGCTGTCTCCCAGGGCTCGAGCTCCCGCCCCTCCTTCTCCCACTCCACGCTTTTGCTCACAACGGGCCTTCCTGATTGGTCAACATTCGCAGTGGGCGCAAACTAACCCACTCGTGATCACTAATAATAGGCGTGGCCGATATACATTGGCGCCCGCTGATTGGCTGCGTCCATATGCCGCGGATCACAACAAATATGGAGGCAGCTGTAGCAGAAATCTTAACACCCAGTTAGGTTCTTCTTACTTCCTACGTGAATTAACAAAATCCACAGTTTTAAACACAACATATCTTATGAAAATATAGTTTAAACATTTGTTACCTAAACCTTTCTTTTGTAAAGAGAATCCCGGAGTAATTGTAACATGGAAGAAAAATGAACAGCAGCTCCTGGTCAAGCTGATCATGAACCGTGCTGGGTTTTAGACCAGGAGCTGCTGAGTTCATACTTCATATTAAAGGTTCATTGCAGATAGTAACTTGTTCTCATGATAAAATATACAAATAAAACACAATACATGTATTATCCAGTTCGATCAGACTTTAGCAAGAGGAGCTGCTGTAGATATCTGAATTTGCTGTGGCTTAATTGTTGTTTTTGCTGTCTCTAACCTGACGCCAGGGGGCGATGTGCGGAAAAACTCTCTCAAGTATTTTGTGCGTCTTTTCCGGTTTCAACGGAACCCCGAGCTTTCCTTTCCCGTGCCGTCACCGGACCACGACGCGTCCACACAAAATGGCACTTTATAACTTCAAGAAGATTATGGTGGTTCCCACCGCCAAGGTGAGTTTAACGTCAGTGCTTCAGTGCGTCAAACCGGCGTCGTGTTAGCCGCGGTGTTACTCAGCTGAGAGACGAAGAAGAGACGTTACGCGGTGGGTCGTGGAAGGAAAACACGTGCTAGCTGCTCAGACCAGACAGCGGCGTGGGTCGCGACTGGCCCCAGGGAAAGCGAACAGAAAACTGTTGAGTAAAGCTGTGTGGAAGACGCTCCTCGTGGCGAGCTGAGTGCAAAGTGCTGCGAAACTCTCAAAATCAACGCGACTACATTAAAAAGACGCGTTTCTAGGGTCATTTGGAGTCTGACGGGCTAGAAAGGAGGCAGCACCTGGAAAACGGACGGATTTACTAAACCTTCATGAATCAGATGGGTCCGATGTTAACACAAGGATCCCTCCTGACACAATCGAAGAGTTTCTGTGGTTGGATTCTACACTAATACCTCACAGCTCGTAAGTAATTAATCTTCTACTGATCTGTGATCTGTTCCCCTTTCTGCAGGAATTCATCGACATCACTTTATCCAAAACTCAAAGGAAGACGCCTACAGTTGTACACAAACATTACCAGATCCACCGTATCCGACACTTTTACATGCGGAAGGTGAAGTTCACCCAGCAGAACTACCACGATCGCCTCTCGCAGATCCTCACCGACTTCCCCAAACTTGACGTAAGAAGCTCCCTCTGCAGACATGAGCAGGTTGTAATGGGTCATTTTAAGAGCAGCTGGTAAACGGTGCTTGTTTTTCTTTTCAGGACATCCATCCGTTCTATGCTGACCTCATGAACGTGTTGTATGACAAAGACCATTACAAGTTGGCCTTAGGACAAATAAACATCGCCAAGAACCTGATCGATAAGTAAGTTGCGTATTGTTGTGTGGACTCAGTCGCGTAACAGCTTTACCAAAGGAGTGAACAAACATCTGGTCTTTCTGAACCTTCCAGTGTTGCCAAGGACTACGTGCGTCTGATGAAGTATGGAGATTCTCTGTACCGGTGTAAACAGCTGAAGAGAGCTGCTCTGGGTCGTATGTGCACCATCCTGAAACGACAGAAGTCCAGCCTGGAGTATCTGGAGCAGGGTAAGAGAGTGTTTCAGGGTCTTGTCTGTTATGATTAATTGGCCTCAAATTGACCAGATGAGAAGCCTTTGCACACCCAGAGCTGAAGCTTCATTATCAGCATGGCATAAACGTTTTCCCTCGGTCCCCAGTGATTCAGTAACGTTCGCCTCTGTTCTTCACTAGTGCGTCAGCATTTGTCCCGGTTGCCGACCATCGACCCCAACACGAGGACCCTGCTTCTGTGCGGCTACCCAAACGTTGGCAAGTCCAGTTTCATCAACAAGGTAGATGACGCTGTCGGACGCAGCTGCGTAGAAATGTGTGTCGTGATGGTTCAGATGGTATTTTTTAATCTTTTGGTGTAAACTTTTTCCAGGTGACCAGAGCAGACGTTGACGTACAGCCTTACGCTTTCACCACCAAGTCTCTGTTTGTGGGTCACATGGACTATAGATACCTCCGCTGGCAGGTAAAACCCTGCCGTTCTGCATGGGGTTGGGTTAGATGCTCCAGCTGTACCTAATAAAGTATGAACGCATTTACCCCAACACGTTGATAGAGCGTGGTATTCATTAAAGTGTTCCAGTATAATATGACAGTAAATCTTTTGTCTCTAGCCTTTTACGAGCTATTTTCAGTCTGTCCTGATTTGTACTGAAGGTAATTTGCTGCTAAAAGCTAAATAATTGCCTGGAGACTTGAGATGAAGCCACTTTGTGAAGTTAATTAAACGTCCAGACCTGCAGACGGTCAGGTTACCCTTGTTTTGCCACACTGATGTGTTCGCTCTGTGTGCACCAAGGTGGTGGACACCCCCGGCATCCTGGACCACCCCCTGGAGGAGAGGAACACCATCGAGATGCAGGCCATCACAGCTCTGGCTCACCTGCGAGCCGCCGTTCTTTACGTCATGGACGTTTCTGAGCAGTGTGGTCACACTCTGCAGGAGCAGCTGGAGCTCTTCAGCAGCATCAGGCCCCTTTTCACCAACAAGGTCAGTCATCAGTGTTTAGTGTCGGTACTGATTTGTTCTTATAATTAAATGGTGAGTTTAACGTTTCACAAGTTACTGTCCATGATGGCGTGTAGTGCCACCCTGCAACAAAATGACAGAATTCATAATATTCAGGAAATTACGACAAATGTGTAGGACACAGGTCAAAATATGATAATTTGCATATCAGTCAAAAATACTGAAAGCTGATCTAGATATTTATTGATTCTTCTTACACAGTTCACAGCACCACATAGAATTAATTGTATTCTGCATATTTTTCAGGTCTAGGTTAGGCTCCGTTAGAAAAATAGTTAGTTTAACAATGTAAAACTTTGCATTTGACGCAATTCTGGTTTGTTGTTTCCTGCAGCCGCTCATCATTGTGGCCAACAAATGTGACGTGAAGAAGATCAGCGAGCTGTGTGAGGAGAACCAGGTGGGTTCTGCCACCAGAGATAAAGGGCAGGAACGGACGGGTCTTTATTACCAGCTGGATTAACTTCACCTCATGGCTGATTCTTTGATCCTTGTTGTTTTCAGAAAATCTTTGCAGACCTGACTGCTGAGGGCGTCCCCGTGATTGAGACGAGCACCCTGACCGAGGAGGGGGTCATGCAGGTTAAAACCGAGGTGAGACGCGGACGCTGTCAGGCTCGTTCTGTCCACGACGCCTGCACTAACGTAGTGGTCGTAATTCATTCGTGGTCTTGCGTTTCCCAGGCCTGTGACCGGCTCCTGGCTCATCGCGTCGATGCCAAGATGAAGGGCAAGAAGGTCCACGATGTTCTGAACCGGCTCCACCTGGCCATGCCCACCAAGAGAGATCAGAAGGTGGCTACAGCTTCCAGCGCTGGCTCTGACTACCATCGTTGTTTTAGCTCCATGGTTTGTGTGTTTAACTGTATGCTTGTCGTTTCAGGAGAGGCCTCCGTTCATCCCGGAGGGAGCCTTGACGCGCAAAAAGGCGATGGAGGTGGACGCACCCAAACGCAAACTGGTACGAAACGTTTTCCCCAAGAAACGTGCTGAATGTGTGACCTTTGCTTAAACTTCTGGTTTACAGGACTTAAAAGTCAAGAGATTACATTTACACACACCAGGAGAGTAATGTGGTCTATAGAGGCACAAGACGCCTTCTGACGCAGTTATTACTGTTGATCTTACAGGAGAGAGATCTGGAACTGGAGCTTGGTGATGACTACATTCTTGACCTACAGAGTAAGAAGGTTTTTGGTTTGAATAGTGTGTTTGTGTGTGTGTACAGTCCTGTGTAAAAGCTTTAGGCAGGTGTGAAAAATGCTGTAAACAAAGAAAGCTTTCAAAAACTGAAGTGTTAAACATTTATTTTCCTAAATGAACCAAATGCAGTGAATGAACAGCAGAGAATCTAAATCCCATCAGTATTTGCTGTGTCCACCCTTTGCCTTCAAACAGCAGCAGATCTTCCAGGTTCACAGTGTTTGAAGGAACTGGGCTGTAGGTTGTTCAACATCTAGAGAACCAACCACAGATCTTTTGTGGATGCAGGGTTTCTACATCCTTCTGTCTCTGCATCATCCCAGACTCACATGATGCTGAGACCAGGGCTTTGTGGGGCCAAGCATCACTTCCAGTACTGACGTAGTAACCAAAGACTGATTTGATTTAAATTTTTCTTTTGTTCGCTCACTTTGCATTTTGTAAATTGACAAAAATAAATAATCATTATTTATATTTCTGAAAGCTTTCTTTGTTTACAGCATTTTTTCACACCAGCCTAAAACTTTTGCACAGGACTGTATGTGAGTGAGATTTAATGCTGACGTTGTGTGATTCGTTGTTTTAGAATACTGGGACCTGATGAATGACGAGGAGAAGCACGATAAGATCCCTGAAGTGTGGGAGGGCCACAACATTGCCGATTACGTTGATCCTGACATCATGAAGGTGAGTTAAAGTGAACGGGCTCCTCAGATCAGAGGACTGGTGGCCTGCTCGTCGCCACGTGTCTGTCTTGGTGCAGCTTTACTCCTGTAAAACTAACTGGACTCTGTCTCAGAAATTGGAGGAGCTGGAGAAGGAGGAGGAGCTGAAGGAGCGGGCTGGGGAGTACGATGATGACGAGGAGAGCGAAGATGAAGAGATGCAGGAGATTCGTGCTCTGGCCCAACAGATCCGCCAGAAGAGGAACCTCAAGATCATGGAGTCGAGAGAGAAGGATGTGCACGGGCCTCGCATGCCTAGGACGGCCACTAAGGTCGGTCGGTTTCATGGTGTCACCTTCTTGAGAGTTTTGTTATCTCATAAACTTTCTTTTTTAATATGTTAAATAGCTGTTTCCATTTACCTTAGAGCACTTGACCTTGGCAGTGATGGTGCTTGTGTTTGATGTGTGTAGGTTGAAAGGAAGAGGCTTGAGAAGGAAATGTCCAACCTCGGTCTGGACATGAACGATAAGGACGACGTAAGTCAACAACTACACTGCTTGTCTGGAAGCGGAGCCAGATGCCACGTCTCCACTTCCAGACAATCTTACCTGGATAACTGGGAATCTTCACTGTCCGCTACACTGACTGTGAATGTCTGAAACCTGCTATGTACAGAAAGGAAGTCAGGCCTTCACCAGTGTTTTCCTTCTTGCAACTTCAGAGCCACTACGTGCAGCAGGCGCGAAGGTCCCGCAGCATCGCTAAGAAACGCAAGCGTGAAGCTTCAGCCCCCCCGACCTCCAGGACCCGCAGCCAGAGCGCCTCCCGTCCGCCACGAGACCAGTCCGGCTTACGAGATGCAAAGGTCTGGATTTTTGAATTATTAAACGATGCTGCAGTTGATTTGCTTGCAGAGACTTTCAGTTTGAACAAGCATATTTCATACTACATAACTCAGTCCTCTGTGTGGTTCTCTGTGTTGTTCAGATGGTAAAGAAAGCAAAGAAGATGATGAAGAACTCCCAGAAAGGCATGAACCGCCAAAGCAGGAAGGGAGAGTCCGACAGACACGTGTTTGACCTCAAACCCAAACATCTTCTAGCTGGGAAGAGGAAGTCAGGCTCCACAGATCACAGATAAAGCTGCTTTTCTGGACTCTCTTTGGACAAAGAGAAGCTTCTGTGTAGTGGTGTCTCTGTGTTTTGGCCTCTATTCTGTGCATTTTCTGCAGCTGCAAAATAATATAAACGCATCCTTGTACTTAAGGAAATGTTGGTCACTTAGGGTGACACGCTGATTACTTCTGGACGAGTCCGATATTAAACTGATTAGTGAGGGGAACCTTTAACACGACAGCAGCTGCTGCGTTGCCTGGGTGGTGCTGATCCTTTCCCATCAAGCCGCCTCATATGAAATCTTGACGAACCGGGAGCTGAATAAATCTCGATCCTAACTCAACGCTGTCAGCTTGTCTTTATTCCTTTGTTTGTAGCCAACTCAAACAGTTTGTGTCTGACCCACAGTCCTGACCCTTCGGCTCATATCAGCATCAACACGTGTGAAGGAACATTCATCAACTTACTGTCAGTGTTTGAGAACCTCATTTGAAAACCTTAAAGCTGCTGTTTTTTGGTTGTTCATGAATCATGGAACCATGAATCGTTTGTTGTCTGACTGCGCTTCGTTCGACAGCTGCTTTGCCTTTTATTGCGAAAACCTCGAACCGGAATTAGCCTCGTTATCTTCGTACGCAGCAGAGCTCGTCCGCTGTCAGCGCAGATTCCGGACCGAACCAGCTCAGTTTTATCCGACGCCGAAGCAGACGATGGAACGAGAGACGGGTCCACTTACGTCCCGGAACCAAAGCCTGTGTTCGTAGAGTTTCTGGTGAGTTGGGACGGTCGTCCGCCGTTAGCATGTTTGCTAACCGCTAGCTCCGCTAGGTGTGTATCGGCTGACACGGTCTGGACGAGCTAATGCTGGCTCTCACTCCGCCAATTAGCTCGTTGTCATCTAATTCGAATCAATCACTTGGTTCGTGTTCTCTTAATTTAGCATCTTAGACTCGTTTCTACTCAGTCCTGCATCATCGGTGACGGTGAGCTGAACGAGGCTGTTTTTACTGATGAGAAGCTAAAGACAACATAATATAAAATGAAGTCGGTGGTTACAGACGCCTTGTTTGAGTTCAAGGGCAAAGACAACAGCGGCTTCACGGGTGAGAGCTGGAGTCAAACCCACTGAAGGTCACGACCAGCGTTTACACACAGTCACGATGAGCTTCAGGTTCCTGCTGTTCCTGTACGTGGGTCGGACGGTGGTCGTCCACGTGTAGCCATGTAACGGTGACATGTTACGAGTCAACCTCCAGGTGTAGCCATGTAACGTCGACATGTTACGAGTCAACCTCCAGGTGAAGCCATGTAACGTCGACATGTTACGAGTCAACCTCCAGGTGTAGCCATGTAACGGTGACATGTTACGAGTCAACCTCCAGGTGTAGCCATGTAACGTCGACATGTTACGAGTCAACCTCCAGGTGTAGCCATGTAACGGTGACATGTTACGAGTCAACCTCCAGGTGAAGCCATGTAACGGTGACATGTTACGAGTCAACCTCCAGGTGAAGCCATGTAACGGTGACATGTTACGAGTCAACCTCCAGGTGTAGCCATGTAACGTCGACATGTTACGAGTCAACCTCCAGGTGTAGCCATGTAACGTCGACATGTTACGAGTCAACCTCCAGGTGTAGCCATGTAACGGTGACATGTTACGAGTCAACCTCCAGGTGAAGCCATGTAACGGTGACATGTTACGAGTCAACCTCCAGGTGTAGCCATGTAACGGTGACATGTTACGAGTCAACCTCCAGGTGTAGCCATGTAACGTCGACATGTTACGAGTCAACCTCCAGGTGAAGCCATGTAACGTCGACATGTTACGAGTCAACCTCCAGGTGTAGCCATGTAACGGTGACATGTTACGAGTCAACCTCCAGGTGTAGCCATGTAACGTCGACATGTTACGAGTCAACCTCCAGGTGTAGCCATGTAACGTCGACATGTTACGAGTCAACCTCCAGGTGTAGCCATGTAACGGTGACATGTTACGAGTCAACCTCCAGGTGAAGCCATGTAATGGTGACATGTTATGAGTCAACCTCCAGGTCAACAGACAATTACTAAGAACACAACTGTAATGTTGGTATTTGGGAAATATGTTTTCCAGCTTTTCATATAATTTAAAAACTTTGGAGCTTGGTCAATAATATATTAGTTGTAATTGACGTTACCATCTATGTATTTCAACTGATTTTGTGTAAGATTAGTTTGATTCTTAAACGTGTGATTTTTGTTGTCCTCTAATACTTTTCCTTCTTTCAACTCTGCTGTAGCGGCAGGAAGTAAGGATGCGTCCATGGTTGGACACTTCTCAGTTTCTGTCTCACTTGTTGCAGCGTAAGGTACCTGCTGAGGGTCTGTTGAGCCTCAACGCGCAGCAACGCTCTGTTTCACACTCATTTACTTTGTCTCCTCACTCATTCGCACATGGAGGCGGCCAAGTACAACCACTGCCAAGTTCTGAGTGTAGCTGCAGAGACTCGAATGCCTCCAGAGCACTTGAACCAGAACTTGTTTTCTGACTCTTTGTACTATTTTGTATTTTCAGACTGTGGTTGCATCAGCTTAGAGCGGAGAGATGCCGGTGGAGAGCGGGAGCAGCGCTGCCTCTCGCCAGGCCAAGCAGAAGAGGAAGTCCCACAGCTTGTCCATCCGCAGGACCAACAGCACGGAGCAGGATCGCTCTGGCCTGCAGAGGGACCTGATAGAGGCACAGGTGAGTTTTACCACAGCCAGTGTCCAGCTGCCTCAACGAAAGCGTCGTACTGTGGCGTGTCTGGCAGCGGCAGCCTGTTGTCCCGCTGTCAGCACTGGTGAGCTCTGGTTTTAAGCCTAAGCCAATTAGGTTTTAATGCACCTGTTGTTGCTCATTAATGCCACAGATACTGGACGATTGCTACACTACATGGAAGCTTGCCTTCAGCCTCTGCACGTTGCTGTAGGCGGCGCTCAGCCTGGCGTGCACCTCCACAGACACGTTTGGTGGAAACATCCGTGATTCCCCGTCCTTCTTGCATGGCAGAAATTTCATTACTCTGCCCACGTCTTTTAGCTCCAACCCCACCATGACGCCGGATCACGGTGTTTCATTGTAACAGCAGAGGGACACACATGAGTGCAGTGTAAACGGTATTGGCAGAGGTTCCATGTGAATTAAACACAACCATGTCAAAGTCTAAACTCTGGTTCAATGGGCTGCAGGGCTGCAGAAAAGCTGCGAGTGTCTTTATGTGGAGATCTGGTAGAGACGGTTGTGGGCAGATAAGCCCCAGTGAAAGGAGCAGAGCTGTTGTGGTGTTGCAGGCGGCGTAATCCCTTCCTTGACCTTTGTTTTTTCACTGTGGTCTCTCTTGGTCTCAGTCTTCTGATCATCTGGAGTCCTTCATGAGAATGGAGGTAAGTGTCAGGTGTCTGTGTACTGTAGTGGTGTAGGTCTGGTTCGCTTTTAGATGAGGAGCTGTGTAGTGGCTCTGATTGAGGTTTCTCTCAAATCACTGATCCAGGATGTTGTTTTGCTAGACTGTGTGTAAGTGGAAGAGTGAACCTTACTTTACATCCACATTAAGTAGCTGGTTATAAACCAGAGCCAGGAACCGACCGAGACTGTGATGATGAGACAGTAAACGCTACGACTCCCAGTTGATTACTGACGACAGAGATGACGTCGTTTACACAATAAGGCCATGCTATGACACCAAAACAATATGAAGTCAACGTCCATGATATAATTATGATGTGGTGGAGTGCTACCCAGCCTCCACACGCTGCTCATGTTATAATCCGTAGTTATAGTTTTATTAGCGAGGGCGGCAGGAAAGGCTCAAACGTACATGGCGTTTATTCTAAACCGTCACACTTCCCTGTGTTTGTGCTTCGTCCCCCCGTTGTTCGCAGCCTCTCCTCCTCCCCTGTCCGGTTCTGATGTGTGTGTGAATGCTAACCGCACACTTGAACGATTTCTTTATAAACCTTAGCTGCCAGCAGCAACTCAGCCCAAGCAGCAGAGCTTTACGCAGAGCTGCCCCACGTTCACCGACTGGACAAAGCCAGAGTGCAAAGCCTGAGTTACTGCTAGAACCAAGTAGTGTGTGTCTGACTCATGTCTTTCAACCTCATGAGCCGTGACGCTGTGCTAAACGTAGCGTAATGTTGTGAGTCTTCCACTGATCCTTCCCTTTGGATTGTTTTCTCCTATTTCCTTCCTCGTGGTTTATTGTTTAATAAGATTGTCGTGATTGGAGATGGGGTTGTTGGTGCTTTCGCACACTCATGTACTCAGGGTTGTTCCCAACCTTTTCTTGTGCATGTTTGTTTTTCATTCAAGGGTCATGAGGTCGTGTTGTCTGGACTCAGTGTAGATCTTACATTCCAGCTGGTTTCCTGTTCTCCATATCTGAACCTATGCTGTTACTTGCTCCGCTCCCTGTCTACTACACTGAACTCCCCACACAGCTCTCCTCTGTGACTATCCCGTATGTCTACAGGTTGTTCAGTCTCCTTTTCTCTGGCTGCAGGACTCCAAGCTGCCTCTGTCTCTGAGGAGCAATCTGCTGGACCTGTTCAGTCAGATCGAGAGGGAGTTTGAAAACCTCTACATCGAAAACCTGGAATGTACGTCCTCAGAAAACCAGGAAGTATTTATTCAGCTGTGTGCATCACATTATGCCTGTAGACGCCAGGACTGGATTGTTGCTGTCAGCCTTTTAACGCAGCACGTGTTGGTGTCTCAGTGCGTAGAGAAATCGAAACGCTGAACGATCGTTTGGCTGCTGAGGGACAGACTCTGGAGGGAGCGGATTTAGCCAAAGGAGCGCTCAAAACCAAAGGTGAGTCTGCATTCACCAATATGAAAGTGTCAAATTAATATAATGTTATAGATTCTAGTTTAACCTGTTATCTTGGCTCACACACTATGTGACGTGGACCTCACAGCGAGTCACAGCACCAGCCAGCTGTCACAGAAGCTAAAGACGACCTACAAGGCTTCCACAAGCAAGGTAAGCGGTCGCGTGAAGCTCATTTTACAAACAGGAGCATCGTCATCATGAACGTGTGCGTCGTCGGCTTAATATGCTCACAAATGCTGATTTGGTGAATGAGCTTTAAAATTGTGAATCATTTCTATCAGCGTCCGATCATGTGACCTGTGAATGTTAAAGAGCAGAACGTCTGTGTTTTTCACCCTTTTACTCGTAGCCGCGTTCAAATTCTTGCCATGCCAGAGTAGGTGGATCCCGCAACTTCAGCGTAACCGGCTGGGAGTTGTGGGGTGGAGACTCATGGGTAACTTGTTGATTTCTCCCCCTTGTGTGCCCATATGCATGAGCAGCCCAGCCGGGGGGTCGACACTCCCTCCCCCAGAGACCTGGTCATTCAAATGTAGGCGCCTGAGCTTTTTTCCCCGAGTGTCAGTGTGAGATAAAACGAGTCTTCATTATCTCACTAACAGGCTTCCTCAGTTGCTCCTCATTAGATTTGATTTAGCGACTTGTTGGCATTCACATCTGGAGGAATCCTTCACCTGAAGCACACCTGCCGTAGGTCAGCGCTCAGTCAAGCCGGAGTGTGTGGTCTGCAGAGCACAGCCTGGTCGCATCACCTCATGTCAACACATGATTAGAGACCGCTCAGCGTCCAACAGCACGTTTCTAATCTGGCTCTGTGACGTATGACTGTGGGTGTAGAGTCCTGACGTGGTTCTGGCAGACTGCACACTGAAGCTGTAGCTGCCTCACATTCGCTGCTCAGCCAGATTATTAAAGCTTTTTTTGCGCCGCTTGATGTTTCTTTACGCCTCTCGTCCCTGCTGCTCCTGTTTTCATCATCTAATAACTTGAACTTAACACAACCAGGCTCGGAGCAGAATGAAGGTCCGTTCCACGCCTCTGGTTCCCCCGATGCTCTGTATGTCGTTGACCTAGTATCTGATTCTCTCATGACATTTTGAACAACCTGCTGAGTTCATTTCTAGATGTGTGATGCCGTCCTGTGCTCTTCCTTTCAGCTGGAACTTGTTCAGTGGTCTGTGGCCAAAACGAACCAAGAGTCCAGTTTGTGTCATCCCCATCTTTAATGTAAACACTTTGACCAAACAGCTGATTCTGATTACTGACCAGTTTCTTCTGCGCCACCATAACATATTATTTTGAGCCTCCTTTTGTTTAACTCAGTTTTGCTTTGACAGTTACCAGTCAGTCCTGGTACTGAAGTCACTGTGTTGATAGCAGATCTGGGTTGATTGGCCTGTCGGTGGTTGTCCCTTGGTGTAAAGTCCACCTCTGCTTAAAACACGTAACAGCAGCAGCTTGTGTTGAATCGTCCTGAAACCCAGAGCTGATATGAATAATGCTGCTGTCAACCCAAGCTTCTTCTTCCTGCCAAACGACATGGACCCTGCTCAGCAGCCTCCCAGTGGTCCCCAGCTCTGCTGACCTGGTCCCTCCTCATCTCACCAGGGTTCCTACACAGTTTACATTACATTTAATAAAAACTGCATCATTTCCAGACCTTAAAGGAGTTTTGGAAATTCTCAAAGAACAGTTTTAAGTGTTTCTACTTTCATTAAAGTGATGGAGTTTTATTGACACGTATTTCAAAATCATAGATTTGCCTCAACAAGGCTTAAATAGTGTCTACTGATTGGAGATTATTGCTTATAAGGGCATTTAAGAAAGCGTGGAAATGCAGAATCACATCACACGGATCAGCAACCAGTCAGGCTACAAGTGATGCAGATTGTGTGGGAGCCCTGCTGGGAACTCAGCTGGGTTCTCCCTGGTTCCGTGGTAACTTGAGTTTGGTGTCGCTACCAGATTGTGTCCAGTTTCAAAGCGACCACGTCCAGAGCCGTGTGTCAGCTGGTCCGGGAGTATGTCGGCCACAGAGACGGCATCTGGGACCTCAGCGCCACCAGGAGCCAGCCGGTGGTGCTGGGCACGGCGTCTGCAGGTGCGTCACGCGTCGCCTGCCTTCATTTGTCCTGTGATGTTATGTGAGTTCCACCCTCTGTCCGCCACACCGATCCGTATTAAAATGGTAACATGCTGTAAAACTTCTGCTAACAGACCACACGGCCATGCTGTGGAGCATCGAGACTGGAAAGTGCCTCCTCAAATATACAGGTCATCAGGGATCAGGTAAAAGTGTTCACTCAGAATGTTTCATATTATAAAAGTATCTTTATTATTCAGTGTGTTCACTAAAGTGGCAGCAGTTAGACAGTTAACATCCTAATGTCTCTGTCTCTACAGTCAACTCCATCAAGTTCCATCCCACTGAACAGATGGCTCTGACAGGTACTGGACACTGAAACATCCCCAACTGAATCCATCCAGACCAGAATAGAAATGAATCAGTCAGGAGGTGGCGAAGCACAGAGGTGCTTCAGGTAAACGCTGTTCAGACTGATTGGACTCTGTCTCTCTTCTCGTCAGCCTCTGGAGACCAGACCGCTCACATCTGGAGATACATGGTGCAGCTGCCGACTCCCCAGCCTGTTGCTGACGTCAGTGTAAGTTCTATCCCCGGTTCAAGCTGCTTGCGTGTTGCTGTGTGATTCATCATTACGTCCCTCGTACGACAGCAGCAGCCAGCCTGCGAAGACGACGTGGACTTCTCCGACAAAGACGAGGCTGACGGAGAGCTTGAGGGTCCCAACGACTGTCCTTCTGTCCGTGCGGCCACCACGACCCTGCGCAGCCACCAGGGCGTGGTGATCGCTGCTGACTGGCTGGTGGGGGGCAAACAGGTAGTGACGGCCTCCTGGGATCGCGCTGCCAACCTGTACGAGGTGGAGACATCAGAGCTGGTCCACTCGCTGACTGGTAGGAGGTTGACTGTGTATAATTTAACCGTAGACGTAGGTAACAGAGTAGAAAGTAGCAGAAGGTAGCAGAAGGCCTTGAACTGTGACCAGAGCAAGTCACTGTGATTGTGAAAGGCGTCTTTCTGGGGGGATGAAGTAAAATCCCCCCCAGGCTCGAACCCACCACTACTGCTCTGTGTGTGTGTTTTCAGGCCATGACCAGGAGCTGACCCACTGCTGCACACACCCCACCCAGCGCCTGGTGGTCACCTCCTCCAGAGACACCACCTTCAGACTGTGGGACTTCAGAGACCCGTCCATCCACTCTGTCAACGTGTTCCAGGGACACACCGAGTCCGTCTGACGCGTTTGCTCTTTAGAGATTAGACGTTAGACCTCTCATACATTTCCTACAACCTAAGTGAAGGTGAATAAAGTGCTTTGTGGTGTTTGGCAGCACGGTGACGTCTGCCGTGTTCACGGTGGGAGACAACGTGGTGTCTGGGAGCGACGATCGGACCGTCAAAGTGTGGGACCTGAAGAACATGAGGTCGCCCATAGCAACCATCCGCACAGACTCTGCTGTCAACAGGTAAGTGGTTAACCTGCAGACGGACAGACAACCCTCAAGGACGCCTCTCGCTGCCTCATTACCTTTGGACGACAGCCGATACCTGGGGTTTATAAAGCATTAATAAGGCATCTATTAAACCCGCAGTTCAAACGTCTTTTGAGTCCAAATGTTTGGCTTGTCTGTCTTGTGTGTTATTTACTCCTGTTGCCCTGTTCAGGATCAGCGTGTCTGTGAACCAGAAAATCATCGCTCTTCCTCACGACAATCGGCAGGTCCGGCTGTTCGACATGTCCGGGGTGCGACTGGCTCGACTCCCACGAAGCAACAGGCAGGTGAGTGAAAGGAGGAGCAGTATGTAGAGGGAGCAACGTCTGAGCCGTTACCTTTTAGACCTGCTGACTTCACGTGAATCGTGTTCTCGTTGGTGTGTCAGGGTCACCGGCGCATGGTGTGCTGCTCCGCCTGGTGTGAAGACAACACCTCCTGCAACCTGTTCACCTGCGGCTTCGACCGACAGGCCATCGGCTGGAACATCAACATCCCGGCTCTGCTGCAGGAGAAATGACCTGCTCCTCCTCCTGCGGGAGCCTCACAGTATCAAACACTCATCACCTGTGGGTGTCTGAGCCTACAGGAGGTCAGTGTTTCATGCTCCCTGAGGTCTTGTTCTCACCACCACAAATGAACAGTCCTTTAAATGAATCAAAGCACAGATTAAGAAAAGCTGAAGGCAGAAACGTTGGCGTGAGGCTCTGCACGTATCTGCTCGCTGCTCACGCAGGTGTAGCTACGGGCGCAGACAGCACATCAGTGGACGACCGTCTGCTGTCGTGATGCGACGTCTAACAACCTTCTGCCTCCCTAAACGTTCTGATTTTTTTGTTGCTCCTCCTTCAAACTAAATGTGATCAGTTCTGGTTCCTGATTTCTGTAAAACGATCCAGGGGAGCCCAACCGCAAATTTCAGCTCAAGAAACGAGTCGTTGCCTGTGGCATTGTGTGGAACTAAATCTTCTTTTTAAGACGAGACAGTTTCAATATATCCAGGTAGACGTTGTCTTTTAAACATCATGTTAAAGTGGATTCGTTCCTCTGGGTTTCATTCCAGAAACGTTTGTCTGGCGCCTGACGTTTACAGCTCAGCGTTAGTAACGGTTCAGACTCAGCTGTGATTTGATCGTTCCACGTATCTGGAGCCGCCTGCGCATTAATTAGTAATAAGCTTCAAACACTTGTGAAAACTTCAAGTAATGGTGACTTGTGCTGCGTTCAGGGACAGTACAGACTGTAGGCCATTCATGTTTTAAAACTGACGTCAGAGCTAATGGTCATGATCCCAGCAATTAGTTCTTTATTCTTCGACAGTCGTATTTTGGATGTCTCTGAGCAAATAATGCACCTTGTTGAAATGATACCAACAGCTGTTACACTCTTTGTTTTGCCTTTTACAGCTGCTGTAAATAGTTGGAGCAGACAAATTAGATGCGTGAGTTGTGGCTGTTGTAAGTTAGTCTGGCACATGAGGGATTTCACAGCCCCATGGGAAACAGAGCCACGTTTCCTGTGCAGCGTCTCAGGCCCGGGTCCAGTTTCTCACGGTGCCCTTGAGCCATTGGTGTGGGAGCAGTGTCTGTCTGTGACATGCGTAACGCTGCTTTACAGGAGTGTCGTGATGCGTTTATGTTTCCTGTTTCGCTTCCCCACTGCCACCGCGACTCGGCCAAAGCGTCATCAGGTGTGTGTGTGTCACCGTACGTCCTGGTCCTCACAGCAGCTTTTAAACGAGCCGTTCACGTCGTTAGAGACCTGACTCTGAAGGACAGAAAGGCCACATGCGAAGCGCTGGATGTGTCTCAGCCGTTAGTCGTTGGTTTAGAAATGATCTTAGTCACTGATGTAGGATTCGCTTTGCATTCTGGGTAAAGGTGCCATGTGGTTGGACTGATATCTGTGTGATCTGGCTCAAATCAGAAAGGCTGAACTAATGAAAATGTAGATCAGTTCAACTATGACATCATTACCCAGAATGCACTGCGAAAGGATTTGCCTAACAAAATAATGAAGATATGTGGACTGAACCTGATACTTAGTATCTCAGCAGTTTCCTGTAGGTGGGGGGTGGAGCTGGGGAGGCTTGATGTCAATCAGTGTTGTTGCTAGGATACGGCGTTGATGGGCAGTGTAGCTGCTGCTGTGCTTTGCGTTGCATGAGCACAGTTCTGTACAAGCTGATTGTAGGTGTAGCTTTAGAGCTTTGTGCTGGTTTGTAACAAACCTGGGTTCATTTAACATGCGTGTGGAAAAGTATTTCTAACGACAGGGAAGCTCAGACGTCAACAACCTGAAGGCAGGTCACCGGTCAACCACGTGGACGCTGTCGTCCCTTATGACCTGATCACCAGGCTGCTGTTTTCTGTTGTGAATCCTCTTCTTGCTTGTGGTGGACGTTGACTTGTTTTCCTCTTCAGAGCCTGTCGCCGTGTTCGTGTCTCACCAGTCTGACGGATGCTCCTCATCGTCACGGAGCTCTGTCAGCAGTGTTACATGTGATGTTGATGTCCATGAACGGGAGACACGTGTGTAACGAGGAGCAGGTATCTGCTCGTGAAACCACAATAAACCCTGAGTGTTCCAACCTGTGTGTTGATGTCTGTGCGGGTAATTACTGATGGATCTACAGGAGGAGACACAAAACCTACACAAATAGTTTATTTGCTGTGGTAAAAATAGTCTTGACTATGTAGGACAGAACCAGAAATGTTGACAGGACCAGTCCTTCATGTGTCTATGGGACAAAGCGTCTTTCTGCCTGTAGGTGGCGCCGCATCGTCACGTTTACTTCACGCTTCAAACAAACGCAGACCAGTGAGGGACACGAAACAAAGAACCAGACGTGAAGGGTTCTCATCACACGGTGGCTCTGAGGACGGAGTCTGGTCTGAGCGTGTGGCATCAGAACCTGAAGCATTGTAGTCGTCAGAACTCTGGTAGCTGGGGTCAAAGGTCAGAGGCAGAGTCCTGAGGCCGTGCAGTCTCATAAGTAAACACGGTAAATTTACGCCTGACTGAAGACGTGGTTTGGTTTATTCTAACGGTTCCTGGCAGCGGTGACCCGTCACAATGAGGTCACGTCCTACACGAACTAAAACAGGAAAAGCTCTGAACACTAGGGGAGGGAGCAGGCAGAACCGGGCCCTGGCAGAACCAGGCCCACGTGACAGTGCCTGTGCGCTCTCACTAAGCCTCTAACTAACGAGCTCTTATTGCTGAGTAACACTGAGCTTCGTGTGGACGAGGTGTGGGAGACCGGCTGGACACTCTAAGACCCAGCAGCACTGAAGTCAGTCGGTTCTGGAGGTTTTCTGATCCACGTGCCCAGACCTGCTGCCTGCAGGCCCGAACCGAACCGCTGCACCGCCCTCTGGTAGCGCCCGGCAGCCGCCTTGGACGCAGCGTACGACGCAGCTGGAGCCTCTACATCGTTGAGCTGGGAGACAGACAAAGGGACAGTTGGGTCCATCAGAACCACACCGTGACGCAGAGACCCGTCCTCAATCAAACCCAGTCAGCTGAGGCTTGGGCTCAGACTCGTTCGTCTTCCATGTGACACCGTCTCTTACACTGATCCCAGTTGTTCCTGTAAATAATTACGAGTCTGCCTCCATCAAAGTTTCAGAGCGAAGCCATTTGCTGTTGTTCCCTCAAGCTGCATATTTAAACTGAGCTGCTGCTTATGAAAATATTATTAGAAGCGTCAGGACGAAGCTCATTAATGTTGACTCAAATTAAACCATCATCTGAAAACACAGACCAAGAACCCAGTTGTTCGACCCAAACCTGCCAAGCCTGCTCTTTAAACTGGACCAGAACCTGGGCTTTGAGTACAGAACGCATAGCGTCTGGCACTGAGGTGCAGTGCTGGTTTGTTCTGCAGCCACTGAACTCCTCCTGGAGGAGACGGGAGACGGTCCCACAGATGAAACTTCCTGGGTCGGTTCTGACATTCTGACCCACCTGTTGCTGCAGCCTCTGCCAGCGGGCCATCAGGGAGCGCCTGCAGAGCCGGGATGGCGCTCCTGACCCCGTCCTTCCAGTGGAGGTGCTGATCTCCTCCAGTTCTGCATCACCACAGGTCCAGTTCACGCTGACGTTCGGGGCCTTCCCCGTGGGCCGGACCTCGGTGCTGCTCAGACCTGTGCAGACACAGAGATCCACGGGTGAGCAGCATGGTTCTGACCCGCCTGACTCAGGAGCAGCAGGCACCGACTCACAGCCGAGCAGCAGCCGCCGGCGTCTGTAGGGGAAGGGCAGGTGTCTGACCGCTGCGAGGCGCCGGGTCATGGCTCGGTTCAGGTGACCTGTGTGCCTCAGCGTCGCCACCGTCAGGCTGTGCAGGTAAACCGGCCCCACCAGGCGGGACAGCAGCGCCCCCTGCAGGCCCACGGCGCTCCACCTGTTGAGACAGGACACTGACGGCAGGTTCCTCTCAGGTCGATCCAAGCGAAACTAAGCAGAACCAACGTTAATCGGAGCGCTTCTGCATTTCACGCTCATCTTCTGCCGTTAACAGAACCAGTCGTACGTTCATGTGTATTTGTGCCACTGAATCACATCTGGGTGGGTTCGTCCACTCACTTTGCCATCTTGTCGGTGCAGGACATGCTGGACGCTCCTCCCCTGTCCTGAGCGGTTCTGCGCGTCCCTTCGCCTCCGCTGGCCTTCGCCCGGAGGTGGCAGCGGAGCCTCCTGCTGGGACCTGACAGAGCAGACACACGGGTGAAGGCCAGCGCTCGGCTAACGAGCCCTCATGTCGTTCCTCCGCTGGTCCAGTCAGGTCTGGATGTTCAAAAGTAGCCATGTGGCTGAGGAGCAGCCAATTATCTGCAGCTTCCTGTCACCTCCCTGCTGAATGTGAACCTGCTGAACATCTACCTGCTGAATGTCAACCTGCTGAACGTCCACCTGCTGAACGTCCACCTGCTGAACATCTACCTGCTGAACATCTACCTGCTGAACGTCTACCTGCTGAACGTCCACCTGCTGAACGTCCACCTGCTGAACATCTACCTGCTGAACATCTACCTGCTGAACGTCTACCTGCTGAACGTCCACCTGCTGAACATCTACCTGCTGAACATCTACCTGCTGAACGTCTACCTGCTGAACGTCCACCTGCTGAACATCTACCTGCTGAACATCTACCTGCTGAACGTCTACCTGCTGAACGTCCACCTGCTGAACATCTACCTGCTGAACGTCTACCTGCTGAACGTCTACCTGCTGAACGTCCACCTGCTGAACGTCCACCTGCTGAACATCTACCTGCTGAACGTCTACCTGCTGAACGTCCACCTGCTGAACATCTACCTGCTGAACGTCCACCTGCTGAACGTCCACCTGCTGAACGTCCACCTGCTGAACGTCCACCTGCTGAACGTCCACCTGCTGAACGTAAACCTGCTGAACGTCCACCTGCTGAACGTCCACCTGCTGAACGTCATGTTGATCAATCTGAAAAGCTTCTCTTCTGCACCAGTAGAAAATGAATCTATTGATAAATTAAGCTGCTGGTTGTTAATGAATCATTTTTAGACGAGCGGTGGTAAAGATGCTTTAAATGCAAAGATCTGTTTCAGGTTTTCATGTCGCCAGTTTCCATGTGATGCGACTTCATCACGTTCATCAAGATTTGCTGCAGTCAAATGTAATTTAATCAGTCATACATCAACTAAACACAACTGACACTAAGGCGTCGATCATAATGGACGTTTTACACTCGGGTTTAATTTCTGCTTCTCTGTGATGCTCACACGCCGCCGTGGTCTCGTAGGGACAACTGAGCCGAGCGTCTCCACACGGGGACGAGCTGACGAACATGTGGAACAGGACGTGGTTCCGCAGCCGGAAGCCTCCAGAAAGTTCATCCGGGACAAAGACGGAACCTCCCTCAGCATCAGCAGACGGACTTCAGACAGGAGACACAACCAGAGTCAGAACCAGAGACAGAACCAGAGACCGATTTTGCTGAAGTGGGGACAACGTCGGGGCTGGTACCGGAGCAGCAGGTCCAGCTGAGCGTACAGGAACCGCAGCAACGCCCTCCTGCAGACCACCTCGGCGTGGCAGTCGCTGAGGGTCGACCCGCGTTCGCTCGCCTTGTCTGAGTCCAGACACTTGGTGCCAGTGGCCAGAGACACGACCCGGGCCGACGTGAGGTCCGAACCTTTGGTGGAGAGGACGAGAAGAAAGCAGATGATCAGAGAAGCACAGACCAAACCTCACGTGACGTATGTTAAATGCGTCTGAATCTCTGCTGAGGCCCGGCTCGTCACAGACCCACAGACGAGGAGGCAAAGCGCTTCTGGATTCCTGGATATGAGGCTCCAGGTCTGACCTGCTGTTTTCCTCTGGACGCTTAGAGCAGCTCTCCTGGCTCTTTGGACCACTCACCTCGGGTCATTACGATCCCTGCCAGCACCTTGTGGCGGCTGTGCGACGTAGGGAACCTGCTGTCTGTCAGTTCTCTGTATTTATCTGTCACCAGGTGGAAAATCAACTCTGCAAACGCCTGGAAAAGAAACGGACACAGACAGTGAGTTTAGAAGCTTAGCCACCAGCAGCAGGTCGATGCTGAGCTTGTTCCCCACCTGCCCACCAGGAACCTAGTAGAGCATCAAATGCCTGTTGTGGCTGTGTTGGTGTTACACCTACTGAACACGTGAACAATGAGACTCGTTTGTCTGGGTGACGTCACTGACGGGTTTTCCTTCCGGAAGAATGTCAGAGAACATCAGAACAAACGAGTTGAATTTGACGATGGCGTGAGCTTAGACTTGATTTTCTCAAACGTACTTTATTAAAACTCGTTTTCTGGGTGACTGTGGCACAAGGTCGTGTGTAATGAGTGTGTTAAACAATTATCTGCCCATTATTATGCTCTTCACGCCGTCGTCTCGCTCCAGCGCTAATGTGCTGTAATAACGTTAATGCGTCACGGCGGCTGACAGACAGGCGTCGCCTCCAACCGTCAGCGCCTAACGTCTAATGTTCCTTTTGTGGACGCCTTCAGCTCCGCGGAGACACAAACGTGCTTGTGTTCCTGAAGCACCGGGAGACGTTGTTTGGATGCGCAGGGCAGCAGCCAGAGGCTCGATGGCCTCGCTGATGAGCAGCCCAGGCCGTTTAGAGAGCGAAGCTCAGCAGATGAAGGACAAGCTCAGAGTCGCTGCCTCGGGCTGTGATTAGCGGCGGAGGACGCGATCTGACGCTGCAGGTGGTTTCATTTCCTGTCTGAAGCCTATAAAGGTCTGATCAGCATTGAAACACGCGACTACTGTAAAGCGGCGATGGAGCCAAAATCATTATGTTTTTTGAGAGCCGGCACCTACTCACCTGAGGCAGCTGGTTTCTGGCGCTGTCGTCCCGAAGGCCCGCGAGCGTCCGGCCTGGGCCCAAATTCGTGCTGTGCAGAGCCTGCAGAGCAGCCGCCGCCGCTTGGGCCTTGGCCCGTCGCTTACTGTGGGCGCAGCCTTCGAACACTCGTCCCTCCACCCTCACCACCATGACGAACCTCCTCGCGGACCAGCCAGGAACGCTCTCTGTCAGGCAGAGGTAGCGGAGTCCTGGTCGCAGCTGGTTGAGTAGCGCCACCGGGCCGAGCTGCTGTGAGGCGCTGAGGGCCGGCGTCCTTGGACCCGTAGAGACCAGGTCCAGCGTGAGTCGGACGAGCCGCCTGCGCTGGTACAAGCTGCAGAGCTGAAAGGAGTCGGAGGACTCGGTTTTATCTGCCGTGAAGTCCAGAGCGGAGCCGGGTTGGTTCTCCACGGCAGCGTGGGCCTGGGAGGCGTCGGGGAACTGGACGAACGACCGAAGAGCCAGCTCTGCAGCCCTGAGCTTGGCCTGCTTCTTGGTCGGCCCCCGGCCCTCGAAGCGGAGCCCGTTGACCTCCACCCCCACGGAGAACACGGGCGCGTGCAGCGGCCCCGTCTTCGACGTGATGTCGTAGCGCAGCCCGGGGAGCAGCTCGTTCAGCTGCACCAGCGCGTTCTTCTGACCCGTGGCCCAGGCGGATCTCTTCGTCTGGGTCTGGTAGAGTCGCTGGTCGTTTCCGTCCACCAGCGGCAGCTTCCTCTTCAGGGCCCGGTGTCCGTGTCGGCCAAACGCTGAGGGAAGATATTTGAGTAGCAGGTCATGGCCCTGGTGGATTGAATCATCCTGATTCTCCTTCACCTCCAAACTGCTGGTACCTGTTGACAGAGAACAGGACGAGTTCATTAACAGCTTCTGTTCCATCCTCACGTCCTGAATACAAGTTGCTCTAGTTGCCATGAGGGGACGATGGTCCAGTAGCTGTGGACTGGACACGTCCCTACACCCAGCGTCACGGACGACCCCCACACACCACGACAGAGGCAGACAAGTGGAACGACGTTTACTTGAAGCGTCCTCGGCCGCCGAAGCTCCGGAGGCCCAGCGTCTGACGGGACAGATGAAGGACGAAGACACGTTGACCTCGTCTGAAACACACACGACAAACCGTCAGAACCGCGAGGTGCAGCCTGAAGATGGAGGCATGTTGACCCTGCTTGACCCCTGTTGAAAATATAGTATATCTTGCACATTTCTGCCTTTTATCTGTAGCTGCTGAATTTCCCCAACGATCACTAAAGGATGATCTCATCTTATCTCATCTCATCTCATCTCGTCTCATCTCATCTTTCTCATCTCGTCTCATCTTGTCTCATCTCATCTTATCTCATCTTATCTCATTTTATCTCATCTTGTCTCATCTTGTCTCATCTTATCTCATCTCATCTCATCTCGTCTCATCTCATCTCATCTTGTCTCATCTCGTCTCATCTCATCTCATCTTGTCTCATCTTGTCTCATCTTATCTCATCTCATCTCATCTCATCTCATCTCATCTCGTCTCATCTCATCTTTCTCATCTCGTCTCATCTCGTCTCATCTCATCTTATCTCATTTTATCTCATCTTGTCTCATCTTGTCTCATCTTATCTCATCTCATCTCATCTCGTCTCATCTCATCTCATCTTGTCTCATCTCGTCTCATCTCATCTCATCTTGTCTCATCTTGTCTCATCTTATCTCATCTCATCTCATCTCGTCTCATCTCATCTCATCTTATCTCATCTTGTCTCATCTTATCTCATCTCATCTCGTCTCATCTCATCTCATCTCGTCTCATCTTGTCTCATCTTGTCTCATCTTATCTCATCTCATCTCATCTCGTCTCATCTCATCTCATCTCATCTTGTCTCATCTTGTCTCATCTCATCTTATCTCATTTTATCTCATCTTGTCTCGTCTCGTCTTCCTGCAAGTCATCAGAATAATGAAGAGACGCTGAGCTATTGAGCGTTAACCTCCAGCTGGCGGCTGCGCTGGGCGTGCGACGCCTTGAAGCTGTGGGCTGATATGAGGGCGATGTAATGATGTGAGTCTGGAGCTGCTGAGGCCGTGGCAGGTGGTGCTGGGAGGTGTTTTAATGGCCTGGGTCCTCGGCGCTAATGGGGCCGTTTGTTTTAAGCTGAACAAAGAGAATAATTGTGTTTGTCTCTGCTAAACCCTCGGATCCCTTCATTTTTCATTCCTCTCCGGCTTGATCCTGCTTCGCTGCTCGACTCTGTCCATTAACTCAGACCCATTTGTGAATCGCAGTAACAGGCCGACGCTTGATTTAAGTAGAGGTTAACCAGGTTGCATCGGAACAAATGCTTTGCTTAATCTCTCTGCAATGGTTATCAAGACCAAATCGCTGCAAAGCGAGTTCATGCAGACGAACTCACAGCGAGGTTCACCTTTGACCTTCACGACCCAAACCCAGACGCTCGGTCGTGTCTGTCGCTGAGGGGGGACCTGCTGCGGATCCAGACAGTGACAGTTACAGGCCTGATGTCCTCGGCCATCACAGCTACAGGTTCAGGCTTCATCGTACCATCCACTCAGAACCACCGTGACTAACGTTGATCTGGCCTCACAGAACAACCAACAGGTCCCTTCACTGTGACTCTCCCTCCATCCACTGTTAACAGACCTTCTCTAACTAATAATGACATTAGGCACAGCAGGCGAGCGAGGAGGCTGCTCGCCGTCCAGGCCGAGCGTCTGACAGCTGGATAATCTCGTTTGCTAAGCGTAATTAACGGCGAGCGGGTTTCATTTTCCAATATTGTGAACGGTCTTTGCTCAAGGGCAAAGGAATGTGGAAACTTTAGCTGATGGCCGTGAAAACCGTCAGTTATTGAGTGTTTGTCGTGTGGTTCCACACGTTTGATAGTGAATTTGTTGAGACTCGTTACGAGAGGTGAGTTCACAGCGGAGGCTCCGGATCATTCAGCTGCTGTGTTTTTCCATAGACTCCATGTTAAAACTAAACCAATACTAAACTTAGCTCACACACGAGGCAGAGCTGAACGTCTGCGTTCACACCAACAGGCTGCTGGTCGTCACGTGGACGTGGAAATGTGCAATGAAAGCGCGACGAGAGGCGACAGCAGCAGCCGCTGGCAGCGTGAGGCTGAGTCCGCGTTAAAACCGAGATTCAGGGCCGAACTGACCAACAGCTGAAGAAGAAGACGCTTTGCTCTGAGCTGATGAAAAGCAGAAAGGCTCAACGTTGAGCCGCCTTTTAAACAGTAGCAGGTGAAATATTGTCCTTTATTTGTATTATTTAGAATATTATGAATCTCTTTATGTTTGCAGTCCACGAGAGGAGGCCTTTAAGGTAAAAACTTTATAAAACTGAAGCAAGTTGTGAGATTTATTGAAACAAGTCAAGGGACGTTTCCTGCCGCCGGGCATTGTGGGATGTGAAGTGAACCCCAGCGTGTGTAGGATTATCATCATCATTGTTTCTATGCCGACGTGATGCAGGACGATACAGCAGCATATGACACATGCAGGACTCCGGGTTTTAGAGGATCAGCTCTTCATGGCTCATTCAGCCCAGAGAGATGCGAAGGGAAGCTGAACCCTCCAGAGCGAGTCACGCTGAGCAGCCCTGCAATTAAGCCAAATGGGCACAGAGCATATTGCTAATGTTTCCGTGGACGCTGAGCCCCGGGGACGTGGGGATTGAGGGATCCATCAGCGAGATTGCACAGTGACACGGCCCACTGGGCCTGACTGCACCGTGGGGTCACTTATCCAAAACGGCTGCGACGCATCAGGTCTGACGGACGCGCGGCAGAGAGCAGCTGTTGGCGCCGCGTGGCGTCGTTATAATCCGCTGAAAGCAGGACAATCAAATCTCCATGTCACAGCCAACAAACAACAGTTTGACCGAGGAGTCAGCAGAAAAGGCCGACGGAGTCATTCCACCAACTTCACGTGACGGCTGAGACCTGCTTCTGCTGCTGGGTCGTCATCACCGGGGTCACAAGAACACGCATCACGTGTTTCACACATGATCCAGCCACCAGCTCGTCTCTGCTTCCTGTTTGTTGTTGTTGGATTTTACCTCATAAACTGCAACTATTTCATCAACTCAGCAAACGTCCGTTCCGCATGAATTCTGATGTTTCTGATCCTGGAGTCCGACAACGTGACAGCTGGCACAGAACCAGCTCATTGTTGGACACGGTGTAGTTAAGAGCGCTGCGGGATTTGAGGGGCTCCATTTGGTAATGACTTTACGGAGGAGGACACAAAAAAGGCCAGCGGGTCATTAATGAGAGTGGAGCAGGATTAGCGCGCTTTGAATAACCAGAGTTAATCTGCAGTTTACTCAGGATTAGCAAGAGCAGAACAATGAGTTTGATCTTAGCGCCGCTGACCTGTCGCCCAGACGACAGAGAAGCGGACTGAGGCGCTGACGGAGCCTGGGACCAGCCTGTGCATCCAGCCCATGAACCCACCCAGCGGCCTTCCCTGACCGCGGACACGTCTGCACTGGGGACGCGCCGAGCCAAGCGTCGCTCCACGGGTCGGTACCAACAGAACAAGTTAAATGACCTTCTATCATCTGTAACAGCTTCACCTGTACACGGCTGACACACGTCCACCTGGACTCAGTTCAGCCTCACTGGTCTGAGCCAACAAAGCAAAAACAGGCAACCGAAGGTCTGTGGTGTGGGCCGGTCCTCAGGCTGCTGCTCTGACACAACCACACAGGTTCAGATGAAACACCAGACACGAGCTCACGTGGTCCATCAGAACCACGTTACATATGACCTGCGTTCTCCTGGACTCACCTCGGCCGTTCCGCCGCCTCCTCCGCTTCCTCTTCCACTTCCCTCTGGCGTCCCGCTCTGCTGGCCTCTCCATGGTTGTGCTGCAGGTCCAGGCTCCGGCGCCGCTCAGCAGGACTTTATTCTCCTTCCCTGCTCTGACACAAGCCGAGCGGCTCTGCAGCGGCGGCTCTGTACAGCGACGGACCCCCCACCCGCTGCTGAGCAGTGACATCACGGGAGGAAGAGCTTCAGGCTGCGAGTCAGTTCAGCATCGGCCGGTAGCGCAGCATTCAAAGCATTAGACAGTAACGACTCAGTCAAATACTCAGTTTCTCCAGGTTCACTCTCAGGGGTTTAACTGCTCTGTGCTGAATTTCTACTTTGCCCTCTTTTCGTTTTTGTGTCTTTTATGAAACCGTGTGGCCTGAAGGTCAACAGACCAAAGTGATGCTGGACGACGTCACAGCTTCACAAACACAAACCTGCAAACGACCGTCGTTCTGGTTTTACTTCTACTTTTATGTTGTCACGCTCATGATGACATCATCATGAAAAATTAAAGCTTTGTTTTAATTCGAGCTGTTCACAGTTTTCCCACTTTGCATAATCTTGCTCTTTGTTTCCAGGTAATTGCAGCCGTTTAATCCCTGTCAATCACCTTTGTCACGCTGATAATCAGCCGATTCTCCTTCTGCTCTCGTCGTCTCCAGGTGTTTGCTGGAGGAGCTGTTGTCACTCGTCTCTGCGTTTTCATGTGACATCTGCTTTTCTCACCGCGAGCCTTCGATCAGCTGTAAACGGGAGGAACGACTCGCACTCGTTCGTTGGACTCATTATTCTGTCTGTTAACTGTGAATGTTGGAACCTTTAATTGTACTTGTGTTGTGGCTCCACACGTCTCTCTGCACATTCAAGGCTCCCAGATGATGAATCACGTCTTGTCCGTTGTGTGGTTTTTCTGCCCTCTAGTGGCCAAACACTCAGTCAAAGCAGCACATTCACTGTTTTCACAAAGCAGAGAAATAGTCCCACAGCTTCCAACAGGACATGAAGATTTCATCATAAAACGTTTACAAGGCCTTGTTATTGCAGGTCCCTCCAGCTTTTATTGGTGCAATAGAAACGTTCGGCTGAAAATGATGACAGTTGTCTCCAGACATTCGAACTGTTCAGGTGTGAGACGCCACAGAAGCTATTACAGCCTCTGATGAGAAACACGCTCCGTCCTGTGGCTAAGGCCCCGCGGGGCAGCGCGGATGAAGGCCTCTCGAAATGAGGCCGACATCCCAGCGAGTGGCTCCTCAGGCCAGACATTAACCTGTGTGTTGGATCGGTGGCGTCATCTGGAGGCTTGTGTCTTATTAAACTGCCATGTTCTAGTTTTCAGTTCAGTTCATTTGTAAAAGGCAAGAGTCAAACAGCTTATGAAGCACAAGTCTGACCTCACACGTCTGGTTTGTGACTGTGCTTCTCCCCAGGTTGACTCCATCTGAGTGTCCTCCTCCTCCTCCTCCTTCTCTTCTTTCTGGCCTTTTCTTGTGTCTTATTTCAGTGTCTTTAATGTGCAGCGAGGCCTGTTGGGAACTTGAATAAACGCGTTTTCTTCCTCACCTTGGGTTTGTGTCAAGGCTCCGCGGTCACGCTCCAGTGAAGGAGTTTCATTACGCTGTGAGTAACGATCACGCTGTGATTAAGGTGATTAGATTTCATGAATATTTGAAAGGCGAATCAAATCGCTGATTAAATATTTCCTGGTGGTTTCCTTCCTGACAGACTGGGAGATGGTATCGGGCCTGTACTGGAAACGCCTCACTCAGCCACAATACGTTAATGAGGTTTATTAGCATCTGACTTAATCATGTTTATTTTTAGTAAACTTTTAGCTTTTAGCAAAGCTTCACTGCTTTTATTTAGTCTGACAATAATATGTTTATGCTGCACCTCCAGTAAAGCTGAGTGGTCTGAACTGTAGGTACAGTAGCAGAAGGTAAATAATGATCCATGTGGCTGGTGAATGGATGATATGGCCCAGACAACGTCCCTGGTCGGGCCCTCAGAGCTGCCTGACGTCCTCGCCTCCATCTTCAACCTCTCCCTCAGCCAGAGCATCGTCCCGACTTGATGCCGCCACGATGATTGTTCCTCTGGTCAAGAAGAGCCCCCCAACCTGCCGGCTCCAAGTGGTGCTGGCCCACATCCAGAACACTAAGCCAGACACGCTGGACCCTTTGCAGTATGCATACGGGTCCACCTCCGACGCCATCGCTGCTGCCCTTCACATCTCCCTCTCTCACCTCGAACACAAAGACTCGTATATCAGGATGCTCTTTATCGACTACAGCTCTGCCTTTAACACGGTCGTCCCCTACAAACTGTCCACACTGGACTGCACCCACACTCTGACTGGCTGCTGGACCTCCTGACAGGCAGGCCCCAGTCTGTCAGGATCGGAAACAGGACGTCAGACACCAGCACAATGAACACTGGCCCCACAGGGGAGTGTCCTCAGCCCCATCCTCTACACCTTGTTCACGTACGATTGTGTCGCCTCCCATAAGGACAACATCACAACGACGTTCGCTGATGACGCTGCAGTGATAGGAAGGATGAAGCAGCCTATAGGAGGGAGGTGGTCAGTCTGGTGACATGGTGTGAGGACAACAACCTCACCCTCAACACAGACAAGACGAATGATCGTGGACATGAGGAACGAGAGGAGACCTCATCGACCTCTGTTCATCCGGGAGCTTGAAGTGCAGAGGGTGAGCAGCTTTAAGGACCAGGATCTCACCTGGACTCTCAACACCACACAGTTGGCCAGGAAAGCACAACAGCGGCTGTATTTTCTGAAGAGGCTGAGGAAGTTTGGTATGTCACAAAGATCCTCAGCAACTTCTACAGCTGCAGCTGAGAGCATCCTGACCAACTGCATCACTGTGCGATGAGGATCATCAGGACTCTACTGCCCTCTCTGCAGGCTGTTACCATCTCTGTCTACCATCGCAGAGTCCACAGGAGCTGCCTCCATCCTTAAGGACGTCACCCACCCCAACATGGACTGTTTACACTCAGAGGTACAGGAGTCTGACATGCAGGACCTGCAGACCCTGAACAGTTAACAGTGGACTCACTGTGGTCTGAGCGCAACTGATGCTGCTGCTACTGTGCACACGTCACTTTACTTTAACAACCCTTTAAATAATTACTATTATTATTATTACTGTATAGTTAATGTTCTTATATTTCTTAAACAGTTTTTATTCTATAGTTTTATACAATTATGCTTCCTTTAGCACTGTTACTTGTTTTGGTGTTTTGAGTAAGAATTTCATTGTACAGGGAAACTTGCTTTGCTAATGTACATATGACAATAAACGCTTTTGATTTGATTTGATATTAATTTGGTGATTGTTTGTAGGCGTTTATGTGGCTGATTCCAGTAAAAACAGCGAATCAGAAATGTCTCGTGAAGTTTGATGCAATCAGCTGCAACTAAATGATAAATAATAAACATGATCATTAACCCGTGAACCAGACTAGTGTGTAGCAGAATCTGACAACCTCGGCTTTTAGTCGTCTTCCTTGAACTTTTTGTGTGTAGCGTTACAGGAAACGTGAAGCATCAGCATCAATTGTTGATTTCCTTGCATCTAATTTATTTATTTCTCACGTGTTGATGGTTTATAGAGAAAGAGATTATTTAGCTCATTTTTATCCTAAATACTTTTAAGTTCATATTCCCCCTCATCTGTTTAATATGAGAAATGCTCTAATGCTTCTGTCTGCAGAAAAACTAACCTGACATCAGATTGACGCTGCTTCTGGTTGTGAGGTGCATTTTTTTTTCTTGAATGTCGTTTGAGTGGTGCTGAAGCTGTGACTAAAGTCTGATTGTTTTCAGCCTTAAACGCTTAAGTCACAGTAGTGACTCACTACCTGTGAACCTCAGCTCATCGCTGTTCAGAGGCTGTTAGCTCACATTCACAGACGTAAATACAAGAGGAGACTGAAACTATCTCACAGCCTGACTCTCGTCCTCTGTGTCTGCTTGTTCCCTCCCCTGAAGGCTGACGATTGGATGGTTGAGATAAGAGCTCAAAGCTCAAAACTAGTTTCAATTCTCAGAAAATGAAACTACTCGTTGCCACTATCAGCTGAAATGGCGCAGCAGGGAATTCAGCTGGACCAAGAACTGTTCTCTTGTTCGATCTGTTTGGATCTACTGGAGGATCCAGTGACTGTTCCCTGTGGACACAGCTACTGCATGAACTGCATCAAATCCCACTGGGATGAGGAGGCTGAGAAGAACCAGCACAGCTGTCCTCAGTGCAGACAGACCTTCACTCCCAGACCGGAGCTGGTGAAAAACACCATGTTGGCTGGTTTAGTGGAGCAGCTGAAGAAGACTGGACTCCAAGCTGCTGCTGCTGATCTCTGCTCTGCTGGACCCGAAGACGTGGCCTGTGACGTCTGCACCGGCACCAAACTCAAAGCAGATAAGTCCTGTTTAGTTTGTTTGGCCTCGTTTTGTGAGGAACACCTGCGGCCTCATTATGATGCAGCTCCGTTAAAGAAACACAAGCTGGTGGAGGCGTCCAAGAAGCTGCAGGAGAACATCTGCTCCCTCCACGATGAGCTGAGGAAGATGTTCTGCCGCACCGATCAGCAGTGCATCTGCTACCTCTGCTCCGTGGACCAACACAAAGGCCACGACGCCGTCTCAGCTGCAGCAGAGAGGACGGAGAGGCAGAGAGAACTGGAGGGGAGTCGGCAGAGGATCCGGCAGAGGATCCAGGACGGAGGCAGAGACGTGAAGCTCCTTCAGCAGGAGGCGGAGGCCATCGGTCGCTCTGCTGATCGAACCGTGGAGGACAGCGAGAAGGTCTTCACGGAGCTGATCCGTCTCATGGAGAGAAGAAGGTCTGAGGTGAAGCAGCAGATCAGATCCCAGCAGGAAACTGAAGCGAGTCGAGTCAAAGAGCTTCAGGAGAAGCTGGAGCAGGAGATCAGGGAGCTGAAGAGGAGAGACGCCGAGCTGGAGCAGCTCTCACACACAGAGGATCACACCCAGTTTCTACTCCACTACCCCTCACTGGCAGAACTCAGTGGGTCCACGGACTCATCCGGCACCAGCGTCCGTCCTCTGAGATACTTTGAGGAAGTGACAGCAGCTGTGACAGAGCTCAGAGACCAACTACAGGACGTCCTGAGTGAAGGACAGGCCAAGGTCTCAGTGGCAGCGACTAGAGGAGACGTTTTACTGTCAGAACCAGAACCAGAACCACGGACCAGAGCTGAGTTCTTAAAATATGCCTGTAAAATCACTCTGGATCCAAACACAGCAAACACACGTCTTTTACTGTCAGATGAAAACAGAAAAGTAACATTCATGGCGACAGAACAATCTTTTCCTGACCACCCAGACAGATACACCGTCAGTCATCAAGTCCTGAGTAAAGCGAGTCTGCTGGGATGCTGTTACTGGGAGGAGCGTCAGCAGGGGTCTCATTCAAACACAGCGACACTGCAAGTGAAGCATTTGGAAACAATGAAAATTCTTGGGTGTTTGATATTTTCAAACGTCGTAATGAATTCAGACACAACAACGTCACAACTCCCGTCTCGGGTCCTGGTTCCTCCAGACTGGGGGTGTTCCTGGACCACAGAGCAGGGGTTCTGTCCTTCTACAGCGTCTGTGGAACCATGACTCTGCTCCACAGAGTCCAGACCACGTTCACTCAGCCTCTCTATGCTGGACTACGCGTGGAAACACTGCAGAGATCTGTCAGCTTCAGTGTCACAGCAGATGAACCACCGTCATTCTCAGATCGGGACAACTTGAACAAGCTGATGGAGGAACTCAAGCTAATAACGTGAAATATTGACCCAGCTTAAAATGTTATCATTTCATTATTGATTGTCCAGAATCTGGCAACACAAACGCTACAGCTGTTGAGTCTGTACGTGTCCCTACTAGTTACTTCACTATGTGCAGTCATTGCTCTGACCAGCAGGGGTCGCTCTTTACGCAGTTATTTCCTCAGCGCTAATGAAAACAGTAATAATAAAATATGATCTGCTGACACAGTTATCACCAAGTTTACTACGTGTTGGACAAACAAGTAGATTCATAGACGTCATTTCCAGATTCACTGGCTTCAGTAAACAGTCACATAGATTTTAATTGCTCGCATTATCACTGTTGGGATTCTGGTTCTGCTTAATTTGGCTGCTTTAATTTTCCGTGGTGGTCTGAATATTCCATGTGAGAATGTCTCAAGCTGTGTATGAAACGATGAAGCGTGAATCCAGTGACTGATGATGCTTCTCTGAAACATAACAAGTTTATATATTCAGACACCAAACGCCAACAAAACCCGAATTCTGCTAAAGTTGCAGTAAACGTGTTCACTCATTTACTGTAAACGTCACGTAGAATGACCCACAGAGACCGGAAGCAGCACCAGGACCCACCTGCACGAACCGGTCCCAGCTGATCCGTTTAGAACCTTTGCAGAACGCTGAGTGTGTTCCGTTCTGTTTTACTTTGAAGGCACGTTTCCGGCATTAGCGTAACAGTAGTAGCTCGTCAACAACCCGCATCTGCATTAGATGCGAGGTGAGACCGAACAACGACGGGACTCTGGGATGTTCCCGTCGCGTGTCCGCTCGGAGCTCGTGGAGTGACGCGCGCAGCTTTGACAGCCGTGACATGGCCCCACGGCGACAGGTTAGCGAGCAGCTGTTTATTCATGGGGTAATGGTGTTGCTAGCTGCGATGCTAACGGCGGGACGCTACTTAAAGTAACGTATCGCACATGGCTTCGCTGAGCGCGTGCGGCCTTGTTGATGCAGCTTGACTTTAGTGGCGGGATAAGCGGTTGGCGGTCGTCACTCGAGTGTCTGCCGCGGCGTCGTTCAAGCTTTATTTTGGAGCCTGGCGCCTGGCTTCCGGTGTCAGTGCGCGTGCAGCTCGGCTGGTGGAGGACTGCGGTGTTTGCGAGCAGCGCGTCGCCGCAGTCGTTGCGCATCTCTCGGCTCGTGCTCGTCGTCCTCGCGGCTCCTGAAGCCGTCGATAAGTGAACGTTTCGTGCTCGTGTTGATGCGCGTGACTCGATGACCGCCCGCCGTGGCGACAGCTGGTGATGCCGTCGGACGGGGGGGGTGCCCTTGACGCGGGGGGAGGGGTTATTGTGAAGTCACTAGCTCTGTGTTCTCCTTCTCAGGGCCGGAGGGATGCGAAGTCTGCCGGCTGATCTCGGAGCAGCACCGAGGGGACATGTCGAGCATCTGCTGGAAGCCGTGGCCCCGGAGCTTCGCCGGCCGAGCCGCGGAGGCCTGAGTCCGGATTACACGGTGGCAGAAGGCGAGTGTGGAGGACGAGTTAACCGCTGCTGTCTTTGTGTCGGCCCCTCTGGCTACCAGACTCTGCTAGTCCGAGTCCATGTACCCATGAATAACAGCAGCACCGGGCCGCTGCCCCCGAACTGTCCGTGAGCTCGCAACTGCTTTGTCGTCTAACCTCTACCAGGAAAAGGTCGTTTGTCTCTAATGGCTGAGCGCGAGGAAGCCGAGTTGTCCGAGTCTCTGCACAGGGACGATGGGTTTTCCAGCGAGATGGAGGAGCCAGGTACAAACTTCAAATCTAAAAGTTTGCCTGTGTTGAACGAGGCGGCGCCTCAAGAGGAGACCTTACTAGCCAGCTCCGTGCAGAAGAGCCTAACGGCCGAAGACGGCGCCGGGCTCCTCCGGCCCCCGACCGAGGCCGGGTCCCCAACGAGAGCCAGCCACCAACCGAAGCCGGGGAAGTCTGCGCTGAACAGGCCGAGCTCGTACGTGGAGAACTCCGAGAGCCGGAGGAGTAAAACCCTGACCAGAAGGCCGCCCGCTGGCCGGCTGGCTTCCAGGCTAGCTGGGCTGCGTCTGCCCTGCAGGAAGTACCTGGCTGTGGTCCTCCAGGACTCCCGCTGCTTCCTGTTCTGCATGTGCTACCTGACGTTCATCCAGTCCCTCATGGTGTCGGGCTACCTCAGCAGCGTCATCACCACCATAGAGAAACGGTACAGCCTGAGAAGCTCGGAGTCGGGCCTCCTGGTCAGCTGCTTCGACATCGGCAGCCTCGTGGTGGTCGTCTTCATCAGCTACTTTGGCGGCCGCGGTCAGAGGCCTCGCTGGCTGGCGGTCGGCGGCGTCTTCATCGCGGTGGGCGCTGCCCTCTTCTCCTTACCTCACTTCATTTCTCCGGCCTATCAGATCCAGGAGGTCAACTCGTCTTCAGCCAACGAAGGCTTGTGCATGAACAGCAACTCCAGCATCAGGGATCGCGTTGACATCGCGTCCTGTCCCAGAGACCAGGAGGGCAACGAACACAACCTGTACGTGGCGCTGTTCATCATCGCTCAGATCCTGGTGGGCATGGGGTCCACACCCATCTACACGCTGGGACCCACCTACCTGGATGACAACGTGAAGGAGGAGAACGCCTCGCTGTACCTAGGTGAGCGAATACATGAGGCCGTCGGCTCAAACACTAACTAACAACACCTCCACCTCCGCTGGGTTCCCTGATTAGGTTCTGGTGCTTGGAGTAAATCAGTGAAATCGGCCGCACAGTGCTGGGTTTGAGTTGAAGGAAGTGTTTGGGTTCATGTTCTGTGTAATCTGACACATTCCCACCCGTCGTCATCCACTACCTGGAACGTGTCCATGTATAATGTCCACATTATAAATATGCAGAGGAACGGCATCGACAACCAACGTGTGAAACAGGCCAGGGCCCAGTTTCCACAGTCTTGATGTTCAGGTAGTATTAGCTTCAGTCCAGGTCTGTGGCTAAAATCATCTTGGTCCAAAGATGCTTATCGTAATGTTTTTACATTTGCCATCTTTCCTCGGTGATGGTGTCCTGTTTATGTCGCCATGGTGATCCCCTGCATCGGGCCCAGTCCTAACTTTCTTCCCGAGCCGTGTCAGGAAGTGACAGAGCTGCCACCTGACAAAGTGATGTTTGCAGTGAGATCATGTGAATGTGTCATGAGAAGGTTTAGCTCCAGTCAGTGCTTCATCACACGCTACAGAGGAATCACTGGCTGTAACTTATAACTGATATAAATACAGGAACCCACACTTTACTTTATTACTTAGTCGGCCCAGTAACCACAAACAAGCTAAAGCCCATTTAGACCAACAGACGAAGGCTGTTATGAAATGATGGGAAGGTTTGTGTCGATGGAGTGGAATAAAGTCCTGTTTTTGTGGAGCGGCGTCGCCTGCAGCGCGTCTGGACGGTGGAACGCTTCCACGCTGCAGCAGGGAGTCTGATGCCGTTAGTCTTTCAGCTGCTTGAATGTTTGCAGTGGAGCCAGTATCAGAAACATGTTGACAGCGTCTCCAGTCCCTGCAATGAGGACGTGGTCTGTTAAACCTCATCCCAGTCCGGTGTCCTGAAACACAACACGACACAAAAAGACCCACAGAGACCGGAAAAAGACCTTCTAGCACCCAGGCTTAAGGTTTAATGTTAAGTGAACGTGTGTAACAGATGCATTTAGATGCTTAGCTGTGAGCCGCAGTCGGATCTGAGATGGACCCTAACTCCAGGTGTGCCGCCCTGTTTGTGTGTAGATGTGACGTTGTGCGAGCTGAGCTCTGCGTTATCGATGTGAGCTGTGCACAAAGGGCTGACTGCTCGTACATAGGCCTCTTATGCTGCTTAGCCTACTTAGCTTATTATGTTAGGGCCAGAACATGAGATGAGTGGAGACAAATGTCTTGAGTAAATCTGCAGCCGTACTGTGGATTCAGCATCAGGCCACGGTGTTCTCTCCGCCTGCGGCAGACACTTAAATCACAGATTGATCGAGAGCTTGCACAGCGAATTTCCTGGCACAGGCCTGAGCAGATGGAAATAAAAAGACGACGAGGAGCCAGAGTCAAACTTCACTGAACCACAGACGTGCAGAGCGGTAACAGACCAGTTCAGCAAGATTTTCTTTAAGGGCTCGGCCCTAAGAAGAGAAGACGGACTCGCTGAAGTAGCAGCAGTGCATTGGCTGCTCAGCGTTACCCTACACATGAGCTCCTGCCCAAAGGCGTCACAGAAGGCCAGGACAATACTTCAGCCCAGTGTAGCTTTGTAACCCCAGTGAGAGACGCTCTGTGTCCATGCGAAGCAGCGAACCGCGCTGAAGCTAGTTGAAACTCAGACGACGTGGGTCTGGTTGCACGTAGCGTGTGGACTCTGAAAGCGGACTGTGGTCGGACCGGGGTCTGTGCTTCCTCTGTGACTTAGGGGAAATGCTGCCGAAACAGGCTTTCAGTTAAAAAAACACGAACCACTGAGTACGATAGGCCACATCCTCAAAGGCCTCAAAGCCAAAAGCTTTAACAGTCGGCAGGTAGGTCGTCTCAGGTTTGGACCAGACTTTCTCCAGGGTGAATGTTTAGACATTACTGAAATGTAAAACAATTTCTTGTTTCGTCATTTTGCGTCGTGAATCTGCTTCTTCTGCACTAGCGGCAAAATTGACAGCAGTGAAACAATTGATTAACTAGTCAGCCTGCGCTGATCAGCACTTCTTTCTTTAAGGTAAAGCCAGTCAAGAAGCAGAAACGTTGGACATTTGATGCTTGAGTGCTGTTGTACTGAAATGTTTATGGACCAAAGATGCACCGTTGCAGCTACTGTTCGGTTCTGTCTGCGTTATGGAGAAGGACGTGGGCCCAGGTAACGCATGTGGACGTCGCTACCTCTGCAGGCTTCAGTTATTTTATGTCTATCTGTGCCCTCCTAAACCTTCAAACATCCCCTTGATCCTGAGCGGTTTGAGCAGTTGTCATGGTTACGCTGTGGATTACAAGCTGCATTGTCTGGCAGTTCTCCGACAGACTGAGGTTCCCAAAAAATAATCTGACGTGAGAAGTGCAGGAGGCAGAGAGAGTCCGATGTCGGTGCCCGTTGGAAGTGCGAGACTGCTGTGTCAGCACGTTGCCGTGGCAACGCTATAATCCCATAACGTTTAAATTTGTGCCCCTCGCTATGGCCTCGTCTGTCCACATCACGTGGCTCCTCGCTCAGCGTTTACTGGTGAAACGCTGTTTCAAGGCGGCCATTAACTGAAAGAGCCTGTGAAGCTCCAATAAAACTTGGCAGCATTTTTCCTGATTTTCGTCTTGATCTACGATGATGTGATAGAAAGCTGACAGAATAACATCTCAGATGTGGTCTGGGGCTGTGTGTCGCTGTGTGTCACACTACAGCAAGCTGCTCATTATAATTATTAGTAGTGGTATTGGCTTCTCTCTGAAACACACTATTAATACGTATATTTTATTTTGCCCTGGGAGGAAAAGGTTTCATAGGAAAGATGACGTCTACCTGCTCACTGCAGGAGCTGCTGAAGTAAAGGTGACGCACAGCTTTCAGAGTTGATCTCAAAGCAGATCTGACCAGATCAGGCTGCTTGGACGCTTATAGCTGTTGTGTAATAGACCACAGCGAAGGCAGCGCAGCCGACGAACAGGAGGCATCGCATCCACTGTCCGACCTCTGAAATGGTCTCTGACTCCGCAAAGACGCGTTGGATGAACTGATCCTTGTGCCGTCACACGCAGAGGTGATCAAGCCAGAATGGATTAGAGCAGAGGTCACAGGTCAGAGGACTGGTCACGTCCAGCTCGTCAGTAGCCGCATAAAACCAAGCGCTTGTTCAGCTAATGCTTAAATAATTAATCGTTTTGTCACGTAAGTAGATAAACTCACATTTAGTAAAAGTCAAACTTGGACTCAAAACTCAACACTATTGTATTTTTAGTGAAGCCGCTGAGTAATTTCCGATGTGGACGTCAGGACAGTTCGAGCAGCTGAACGTCCTCCTGACTGCTCCACCGTTCGCTCCTCAGCTTTCAGTCTCCACGTCGTTCACGTCACTTCCTGCCTGGCTCCTCGTATCGTATCTGGTCACCCGCCGATCGGCCTCGTTGCGTAAGGTGGCGGGCTGCCAGCCGAGGGCTTTCCCTCCGCTGTAGCTAGATGTAGGATTACCCACAAGGCCTCTGGTTCCTCTCAGAACCAAGCGTTATCATCCCAGACGCTGGTCCCAGCCACGTGATGTAAGAGGTGAGATGAAGAGGAACCGACAGCTTCCACTGTGAAGCTGCTGATGTGCTTTTCAGTTTATTTCTGCAGTGTTAAACACGAATCACCTCAAATATGAAACGAGTGTAACACAGCTGACATGAACCCGCAGACCCCACCAGGTCACGGGTTGGGTCTGGTGCGGTGCCTGGCCCAGAGCTTTTAAGTCACACCACCTGATCTGTTTTGTTCTCTTTCAACCCAATCCAAAGAATGTGGGACGTTAATTCCCTCTAATTGGAGAATCTAATGCTCAGCCTCAGTAGGTCCATTATTGAAAGGTCATATGACCCACACACACGGGCTTTGTACCCAGCTCTTAATGCTGGATTAGTCTTGATTTGAAGAGTTATGTAAAGTTTAAAGTTGGCAAATATCGCAGAGTTCAGATAATTCAATGAGTCTGACGTACAGTAGTTTTAGCAGAGGAAGCCCAGAGCAGAGATCAGAGACGCAGACCACATTTCCAGAGTCGCGCCGCAAAAAGGACACAACCACACAAAGTCTGCGTTTAGGAGGCAGTTTTCTAAAACCTGTTGGAAGAAGCCTGCGGTTATTTTAACTAGTTGTTACAGTAGGTGACTGGTCAATCAATGGGTTCATCAGACAGAAACCCTGCGTTTACAGGTGAAGCAGGAGACGTAGTTCTTTACAGAGCTGCTGTTCCACCTCTGTTCATTAAGTCATCAGGTCACCGCTGCCTTCATAACCAGTGTGTGGATGCTGGCTCCACCTGATGGGACGTGTCTGTGTCAATTAAAGCTTCGGCTCTTTATTCCAGCCATCATGTATGTGATGGGAGCCCTGGGTCCGGCGGCCGGATATCTGCTGGGAGGAGTCCTCATCGGCTTCTACGTGGACCCAAAGACTGCCGTCAGCATCGACCAGAGCGACCCGCGCTTCATCGGCAACTGGTGAGTCGCTGCCATAATTATTCTTTATGGTTCCTCATAAATGAGCCGCAGGCCTACGTTCGGATGAGGACTAAAATGCAGCTTCACTTTCAGTCCATCAGCTGAGTTTCTCTTCCGGTCATGTTTTGGTGTGAATCTGTTGGCGTGTGTGAGATGAGGTTAGTCATGGATCTACAGATCTCAGCGACCGCTGCTGGCAGCAGGACTCCAGGTGACTCCACAGGTTCCAGACAGGAGGATGGAGGAGGGGCCAGTAATGTTCACGAGCCAACTGCTGCATAGATACGAGTTTAGACTCCAGTACCGTCCTCGTATTATCGAGTCTCTCTCACCTGCGTAGGTGGAGCGGCTTCCTGCTGTGCGCTGTGGCCATGCTGCTGGTCATCTTCCCCATGTTCACCTTCCCCAAGAAGCTGCCACCTCGACACAAGAAGAAGAAGAAGAGGAGGAAAAAGCTGAGCATGGACGACCTGTCCAGCGACGACGACGTCCTCAAGGAGAAGAGCAACAAGAAGAGCCAGACGGTCACCTCGTCCATGGGTTTTGGCAAAGACATCAAAGGTTAAGTACTGTGGCCTGTGTCCTCAACGAGGTCAACGCAGACAGAGGTTCAGACCTGATTTACTGCCTTCAGCTCAGCGTAGGTCTAAGAAGATCTGTTGTAGTGTTGATCTCTATCCGTGTGATTAAAGTGAAGTAGGATGATGGGTTCTGTATACGACAGGAATGAAATTAGATGTTTCATGGTTTCGTATTTTAACTGTTCAGAATTGAGGAGAACTAACTTTCTCGTTCTTTTCTCCAGACCTGCCCAAAGCTGCGTTGAGGATTCTCAGCAACGTGACCTTCCTCTTCGTCAGTCTGTCCTACACGGCAGAGAGCGCCATAGTCACGGCCTTCATCACCTTCATCCCCAAGTTCATCGAGTCGCAGTTTGGCATCCCGGCCTCCAGCGCCAGCATCTACACTGGTGAGCTCAGCCATTGCTGAACCACGGCCTCAGTAGAATCTTAACAGCGGCCAACAGAATGTACGTCGTGTGATCTAATCCAGTTGGTTCGACAGGACTCGTCTCAGCTCTGTACGTTCGGTTTAAAGTCGGGAGAGTCTTGGCAGGTTTGGACACGTGTTCGGCTACGTTGCGTCTTTAGGATCATATTCAGAGAATCTCCTCTAGGAGACCATGTTACTCTACGGCATGAAGGGTTAGGGTGGGAACCTTGATTTCCTGAGGATGTGATCTGGTAAAAGCCCCAGAGCAGACGACTCTTCATAAAACGTTTTCTTTTGGGACGCCCTGTGACGTAGTGGAAAGGCAGCACCTCTACCTAACGATGCGCTGTCAAGCTAACGCACGGCAAACTGGAGGAGGCTGCAGTACCTGAAGGAGAAAGTAAAGACTGCACAGCCAGTGGATGCAGTACGAGTAAAACCTAAAGATGTGACTTTATGCTGCGTCATCAGGATCAGATCGTCTTATCGACAGACCTTCAAACACCATTAACCTTAAAGGAATCCATATACTTTTTAAACTGCAGTATACGCAGAAAGCAGGTGATGGTGAATTTCCTCGATCTGATGGAGGCGTGTTCATCAAAGCCTGGAATCTGTTCTGCATCAAAATTCATTATTCAAACAGAAAATATATGTTGATGGTTTAACCTGCATGAGGGAAAACCTGTATTCAGCACTGGTGCCCTCACTAGAGCCAGCTTTAAAGTGCTTCACACTAATGTGTTCATTCCTCTGCCCAGTATGCGTCTGAGTAAACGGGTCCTCTCCTGTCCAGGTGTGATCATTGTGCCCAGCGCTGGTGTGGGCATCGTCCTGGGAGGCTACATCATCAAGAAGCTGAAGCTGGGCGCCCGCGAGTCGGCCAAGCTGGCCATGATCTGCAGCGGAGTGTCCCTGCTCTGCTTCTCCACACTGTTCATCGTGGGCTGCGAGAGCATCAACCTCGGAGGGATCAACATCCCCTACACCACTGGGTGAGCAGAAAGAAGCGCGGTGTGAAGGCTTCCGGTGATCAGGGAGAGTCTAACCTCTCAGAAGATGAAGGTGTGAAGGAAAGCAGATACAGGAGAGAACGTCAGAGGCTCTTTATTCTGTGTATATCTCAGCACCTGGAGCGTTGGCTGCCTCCCTGTTTCTTAGCTTTCGTTCTTTCTCGTCTTCTTCTCTTCATCCTTAGTTTTGCGTTGTGTCATTTGTGGAACATCCATTTCTTTGTTATCTTCCTTTCATTCTCGTTGTGAATTCCTCCTTTTTCTTGCTCACACCTTTCAAGTCAACAGGTCACAGATCCCTTTGGACTGAGGCGCAAATGTAGAAAAGGTTAAGCATAAAGTTTAACCCCGTGCTTCCGTTCCAGACCGACTCTCACCATGACCCAGAGGAACCTAACCGGTGGCTGTAACGTGAACTGCGGCTGTAAAATCCACGAGTACGCTCCGGTGTGCGGCTCAGACGGCATCACGTACTTCAACCCGTGCCTGGCCGGCTGCAGCAGCGTGGCCAACGACAGCAGCGGGGTGAGAGCCAGGAAGCCAGCAGCTGGTCACTGGTTTCCGTGAAAACGTGTAAAAGATTTTCAGTCTGGGATGGTTGGTGACCAGCAGACTGGAGCCAGGGTTCACGTCCCGTCTGTCCTGCAGAGTCGTAACTACTCGGACTGCGCCTGCGTCCAGAGCCGGCAGGTCATCACGCCGTCGTCCAGCGGTCCGGGCGGCAACCAGCTGCAGCTGGTCATAGTGAAGACCTACCTGAACGAGAACGGCTACGCCGTGTCAGGGAAGTGCGACCGCACCTGCAGCACCCTCATCCCCTTCCTGATCTTCCTGTTCATCGTCACGCTCATCACAGCCTGCGCCCAGCCCTCGGCCATCATCGTCACCCTCAGGTAGTCGATGCCGTCATATTATGGGTCGAAATAGTCGAAGGAAGTAGAATCAGCTGATGGGCTTTGGTTTGCGTCTGCCTGTGTGGTGTGTGTTGCAGGTCTGTTGCGGAGCAGGAGAGGCCGTTTGCTCTGGGAATGCAGTTCGTGCTCCTCAGGACCCTCGGTGAGTAGATCAGCGATGTCAGATGTCGTTGATTCTCGCTATCAGTCCAGATGAGAACGAGGACGTCAGCTGATTGTAAAACTGCTGACTGACGAGCTGATTTAGCTGCAGGAACGAGATGCTGTCGCTTGTCTTCTGCTGAGTCGGGACGAAGGAGCTGGACTAGATTTGACAGACTTCGACTCCTTGTTGTGGTGCAGCTGCTGAATCGAGCAGCGTCTGGTCTCATTCCGTTTAAGTCTGGGTGTCGTCTCTGTGCTTTCGCTCTTCTTCCTCTGTCTCTACCTGATGCCTTCTCTTTAATGTTGCCGTCATCGTGTCTAACTTGTTTCTTTTCTCCCGTCTCTCTTCTCCTCTCCCTCATGTCTCCACTCAGCCTACATCCCGACACCCATTTACTTCGGAGCTGTCATCGACACCACCTGCATGTTGTGGCAGCAGGACTGCGGCGTCCACGGCTCCTGCTGGGAGTACGACGTCACCTCCCTGCGCTTCGTCTACTTCGGCCTCGCTGCCAGCCTCAAGTTCCTCGGGTTCCTGTTCATCTTCCTCACCTGGTACTCCATCAAGTACAAGGAGGAGCGGGTGGAGCGCTGGCTCAAGCGCCACCTGTCGCCCGTCGACACCGTCGGCAGCCTCGTCTGCCACCCGGGCGGCCACAAGGGCCACGCACGCACCCGCTCCTGCCCGGTCAACATCCCCCGGAGCGACGCCAACGGGATGCCCGCTAACGGCCCGCCGCGCGCCGGCATCCTCAACCGCGGGGTCAGCACCCAGAGTTGCCCTGGCAACGAGCTGAAAGCAATACCTACTCCCCCCGTGACCGCGGCGTCCTCCGCCGCATCCGCCCAGTCGCTGGACCACGTCTCAGTCCGGGTCTGACGGGGACGAAGCCGCCATCGTGTGGCGTTCCCACGCTCCTCCCACCGTTTGTGGCTGTTGAATGAACGGGACCAGTTTAGGGCCCAAACATCTGCCTGGTTTGAAAAAACACCGTTTCCCTTGTGATGCAGTGAGCGAACGCAGGCTTAGCATCAGCGCCGGTTCATCACCACCTGCTCCACCCCCACCGCAGCGATACGTGCCTTCTGCCACATGTATAGTTCACGTACGCTGCAACAGCGGACGCCCCCAGAACAGATACCTCAGCTTCACGCCACCTTTCTGTGCTTCCCCTTCATCAAACGTTTTTGTCTCGTCACTCTTTCGCAGCGGTTTGATTTACAGACTCTGTATATCAGCAGTATACGACACAGAAAACAGAAAACGACAAAAAACAGGAAATGTGATCCACTAGTTCAGCGTAAGAACTGGAAACCGATGGCATGGTGCTATGTGAAAACGGTGTTTTGCTCTGTTTAGTTGTTTTAGGGTTACAAACGTATAAAAGAACCCAAGTGGGCCACAGGTCACTGGGCTAAGCAGCTTGTCCCCGGACACAATGACACAGTATTACCGCTGCCCAGCTCCAAACAATGCTCCTTACAGCAGCAGCTCATAAGTGGTTTCACCTGAAGAGAACACGTCACCACGCATCCCTCACAGACAAAAGAGAAACTGTCTACAGCAGCGATGGGCAGGGACGACGCTCGGAGCTCACAGGGACCCACGCGGTCGCGTCCCGAAGAGCCCGGGGCTCAGCCTGCGCCACAGAGCGTCCACCCGTCAAACCAGGCCACATTCTAGAGAGGAACTCGATGTACAGGCTCCACATGCAGACGATGGCGTGAACATATGCAATTTAAACTAGAGAAATGATTAGAACATGATAGAAAGGTAGAAAGAAGCCACAGATGAATCCTTAAGGCTGAATGAACGAATGAGGGTGAAGTAAAGTTAATTTCAAGCTGTTCAACTGAAGCTTGATGTAATTTTCTAGCTTCACATTTAAGTAACTGTCATTTCCTCATTTTAGACTAGTTCATCAAACAAACCCCAAAATGTTTCATGTTTTTGACATAGTGGTTCATAGTTGAATTAAATCTAGATGTTTGAAGGTCCAGACTTTATTCAGTATTCACCAGTGGTCACAAGGTTTATAGCCGTAGTTTGCTTCCACTGAGGGAAGCGTTGGATCAGAGAACGTGAGACAGGACGTAGTGTGACCACGAACGTGACCTGACGACGACCCCGTGTTTGATTCCCGACACCCTCCTCGCTTCTGTTTGTGAGTTTGACTCGTCAGACCTTAATGAGTTTGGATCCGCTGAGCTGCTCTCAGGTCTCACACACACACACACACACACACACACACACTGCTGTAGTTGTGTGACACCTGCTGGGCTGCTGTGGAACAGCATGTAAAGACATGTCTGAAGGTTGAGTCCTGGTAACTGGATTCTTCTAGTTGGTAGAAACGTTTCTCCATCTGTCCAGGAGGCTTCTTCAGTCTGTGGGAAGTTGGTGAAGACACTGATTTATCCTCCAGTTTGGTTTCACGTCACACTGTGTAGAACGGGTTCGTTATGTGAACAGAGGGGGGTGTGAGGGTAGTGAGTAGGTGAAACCTCAACTACCGTGACTCCTCCTCCATTACAGGTCGTTAAGCGTCTCCTTTGTGGGGACGTGTGAACTGGTCTTGATCTTCCTTCATAGTTGAAAGGGCAGCAGGTAGATGGAGACAAGTTGTGTCTGAGGCCTCCACCTCTGTTGAGAGAGGGGCTGTTCACCTGGACATGTAAAGCTTCTCTGACGCCTCGTTCAAACCACCTGTCTTCTCTGTCCATGTGAACGTTGTTGTCTCCAAAGGAGGGGCCTTTGTCTTTTAAGTGGAGATGCTCTGTGTAGGATTCGCACCTACTCACTACCCTCACACCCCTCTGTTCACATAACGAACCCATTCTTCACACACTGGAGGATAAATCAGTGTCTTCACCAACTTCCCACAGACTGAAGAAGCCTCCTGGATAGATGGGAAACGTTTCTACCAACTAGAAGAATCCAGTTGCCATGACTCAACCTTCAGACAACTTGACCTGGATGAATGAGAATCTTCACAGACAGATGTAAAGACATGGATGGAGAGAGCAGGAAAATGATGGAGGGAGAGTCTGACTCTCGTGAAATCTGTGTTTTTACATTGGACACGTTCCAGTGTTTGTTAATATTTCTAAAAACCCAGCAATAAGTGGATCCTTTTGTTTGGGTCTGATAGTTTATTCCTTTGCTGCGCGTCTTACTCTTGAATTTGACGTCTTCATCGGTGCAGGACGGAAGGTTTGAGGACGGCTCCAGTGTAAAAACCGTTGCCCGACACAGAGTGAATGCAGTCAGACAAGCGAAGGTCGAAGCTTCGCTCCAGAGAAGAACCAGGTTTGGCCTCAGTGAAGCAGGTTTCAGCAGGTGTCACGTAACCGGAGGTAGAGTCTGGAATTTACACGCTTCCCTCAGCAGCATGAAGTTGGGTTTGACTTAAAGATGTGGATCAGGTCACGGCACGGAGCCGCTGCAGGTCTCTGTACTGGTCCTTTTGTTGCCTTTGAGCCCAGTAGTGTTGAGTGTTTTAGGCTGAATGTTAGATGTGAAGTTAGTTTAACGTCGGTCAGCTCGTCTCAGCTTTTCATCCCCTTCACCTCGTTTCCAGACTGGAGACGAACCGACTCGGACTCGTTTTCTTATCAGTGTTGTATTTATTTCAGCAGACGTGTCGACACGCTGTTTACAATGTGAACACTAATAAACCACTGTTCCAGCAGCGCTGGTGCGTTTACTGCGTCTCTGCCGGAATCAAACCTGGTTCAGGTTTAACTGCTTTAATTAGAAGCGTCACTGGGTCTGAGAAATGTTCTTACCAGGACATTAAGTTTAGGTTTGTGGTTTTAACCCGCTTTCATTGTTTTATTACGTATTTTAAACATTAACACAAAAGCTTAATGTTTGACATTTGAATGGGTTTATTTTACAGACTTCAATGGGCTTTGAACGTCCACATGTACACATGCATGTACATATGGACACGTATGTTTCTCAACTCATGACACAGATAAACGCTGCACATTCATGGCTCGTAGCTTTACAGTAGAATACAGACAGTGCTTCAGTGCTTTAATGGAAATGTTGGTCCAAACGCTCAGGACGGGTCTGCAGGCTTTTACTGGACGTCACTTCATGTTCATACACGACGCATGTGAACATTACACACGTCGACATGCCAGATATATAAAACACAAAATAACAAAAGTGAAAGTTTGAATTGTGAGTTTGAATGTGTATAAAAGTGATTTATTTTTATTTGAGCAACTTGTTCTCACATCTGTGAAACTGACGCGATGTGCAGGTTACAAGACTGATCTCAGAGGAAGCCCTGAACGAATAAAAACCAAGATGGCCGCACACGTAAGGCAGGAGACGCTCAGCGACGAAGACCCTGCTGTTCTCGCATTAAAGCAGCAGCAGCTCACGTCACCGCTGGGGTCAGACGGGGAGGAGCCCTTTCTCTGGATCATGTTTATCGTCCAGATCCTCGTCAGAGTCTGAAAACAGATAAGACACTTGAAACGAATCAGTAGATGTAATAACTAACGTCTAGGTTTAATCATACCCTTTTTTAGGGACCACCTGTGCAGCCTGATCGGTCCAGTCACTCTACTCATCCTAATTTAATGCACTTCAGTCCAACAAGGACAAATTAGACGAAGCAGGAGGAGAACAAACGTTAACCATTAACTTCATGACGCGCTTGGTTCCTGCAGGGTTTTGTTTTGATGCGGTTTCTGTTCCGTCTCTAGCTTCATTTAGTTTAAGCGAGTGATTCTGGTGACTCGTCTGCGTCATCGTTACTGTGTGAACAGACCTGCCAACGACTCTGGTGGGGAGTAGAACTGTCCCTCAGACACCGGACCCGGGTGCAGGAGTGGAGGCCTCTGCACGGCGTCGACGAAGGACCGATACCCTGGAGGCCCAAAGCCAGGAGCATTAACACGGCTGCTAATCAGTGGATGCTAATCATGCGCCGTAGTGTATAGTGAACAGCATCATTTACTGCAGCGCAGGCTTTTAGCAGCCAAAGGTCCAACAGAGCCTAAACTCACGGTTTTCTTCTTCCGCCTCCTGAGGCAGAACTTTGAAGTCGAGCAGCCACGTTTCGATCCAGGCCAACACGAAGGAGATGATGGGCAGCAGGTACCCAAAGGCCCCCTGGGAGAGCAGCTAGGGACACAAACAGAGGTGTAGCTCCCTCAGTGAGCGGCAGGCGGCAGTGCAGCAGCGCGTTCTTACCTTTGACAGAATGACTTTGACGATGAGGAAAGCGCAGCAGACTGCAGTGGTGACCTGGACAGAGGGAGGGAGGGCCGTTAGAGCGACGCCATCTCGGTCGAGGTTCACGTAACAGGAAACGTTCAGTATCTGAGGTGTCACGTTCGAGCGTCCGGGTTCTTCTGCTTTGTGTCATGCTCCAGTATTAGAACCACTTACTGCGATGGCCCACCAGTGACGAAGCTTGCAGACGGCGTAGGCCAAGATCAGAGCCGCAAACCTGAACACGGCCAGGAGCTGGAGGAGGAGACGAAGGAGGATGAACACAGAGCAGCTGTTCAGCGACGTTTACGGTCAGCGACAAAGTTCACGCTTACGAAGATGTCGAAGAAGGAGGCGTGGTAGTCGTAGTGCAGGACTTCCTGGTCCAGCTGCTTCTGGATGCCGCCGTTCACCTGCAGCACAAACAACTCTGAGTTCTGTGGTTCTGGATGAGTAACGGATCCACACAGACCAGACTCATCCACGAACCGAAGCCAAACTGAATCTGAGTCTAAAAGATTAAAGGATAAACTCAGGCATCATCAGACCAGTAAAGAACCAGGAGAATCACATCACATCCATACTTCACACAGCGGCACTGACTCAGCCTCAGACCAACAGGTTTACTTTCATCAGCTCCAGCATCGTCAGACTGACTGGAATGAGATTCGTGTCAGAAACAGGAATTTCCCAACAATGACCTCAGTTTGTGCTCAGGAATTTTTAATCTGCGGCTGATTCAGACTGTTCAGCCAGACGCCTCCAAAAGCTACTGGACAGACGTTTATCTGGAGGAAACTCATCCAACATCCTGTGAACCAGGAAATGATTAATGACATTTTAGAATCATAAGCCGATCAGGAGAACAGAGAGTTCACCCGTCTTTTCCCGTCAGATCCAATAAACGGTGGATTTTTCAGAACCACCAGAGTGAAGGTGGAGATGAGGACGAGCCACCAACGCAGCAGCAGCGGTTCCAACCGGCTCAGGTCCGAACTGCTGAGAGGAAGCCGGACGACAGGAAACTGCTCAGCACACGTCTGGGTTTGGGCAGATTTGCTTGTGATAGTGAATCTCTAAAGACCAAGCGTCGCCACGAGGCCTTCAGTGGCTGCAGTAAAAAGCACTTCCTCATAGAGGAGCTTTTCAGCTGCGTGACCTGGAGCCACTTCTCCAGCAGCACCTGACCTGCTTCCGTTTGGCCTCAAGCCATCATTTGACCAATAGCTCAAACACGGTTGATTCCAGCGTTAATAAAACCTGAAATGTTTATGACCGAGGTCTCATTTATTGGTCCTTTACACTAAAGCCTGGTTTCCACGTATTTAAACGGGACTCACGTTGAGCTCTATGATCCAGAGCAAGGTGATGAACAAGAGGTCGAAGGTGACGAAGAGGCAGAAGGTCCTCCTCACGTCAGAGATGCACTTCTTCTCCCCGGCTTCGTACGACTCCCCCCTCACAGAGTTGGACGCGGTGTGGACGGACCCCCTCCCTCTGCCCGCCAGCCACGACTCGGACACGCTGCTGCCGCGGCTGTCCATCGCCGCCCGCTCTGGCCGACCTTCAGGAGCAGGACGCTGGGCCGGGTCAGCGGATCTGGACTGGGTCCGTGGTGGGAAACATCTGGACAGAGAGAAGACCAAGGCTTTTACTCAAAGGGAACAGGAGGCGTTTCTTCTTCTCTGGCTCCAGCCATTTGCAGCTAATTGACCGTTGACTCTTTCTACACCGACAGCCTTCAGATTAAACTGAACACGGTTTGTGTCAACCGGTGAGAACAGACGCAGATGGACCCAGAACAGCAGCAGCAGCTCAGACACAAAGGTCACAGCCTGGTGACGCTGGAGGCAACGTCTTCCTTTATACTCACGCGTTTGTGCGGCCGTCACTTGTTTACAACGTGTTTTAGGAAGTGAAACTAACAGATTAACTGTAAGTCACTGAGAGAAGCAGCTAAATTACACAGCAGACAGTCGACGGTGGTTTGGCTGCTCATAGAAGCTTGACTTTGATCTTGTACAGCTGAGGACGAGTGACGTCACAAACCGAAAACGCTGCCACGAGTCACGTTTTCTCTGAGATTCCCTGGAACTAAAACTCTTCATCTGCTGAGCATCTGATTTGACAGCTTTGTCTGAAAAGCTCGTCCTTTAGGCTTCGACCAGACCCACGAGGACGAAGGTCTGGAGCCTGGAGACGTGTTCACGCCTCATCACGTCTGAGGACAGAGAACCAGCGTTTAGTGTGGAACCTACAGGGATTAAAGGACGACTGCAGATCGTTTGGCGCCGGGTGACGTCTGCCCAGCAGCCGGTGCAGGTCTGACTGGTTCCAGGGAGCAGGAACTGGAACCTATTCAATTCAACTGGGACGTAGATGAAAACAATGAGCAGACATTAGTTCGATCACTTTATCTCTGCACCAAACATCACTGCTGATTTACCTGCATTTAGTTTTCTGATTAATTAGTTTGTCTAAATTTGAATAAAGCAGCGAACCAGAGAAACTTATCAAAGCAAACGATGATGCATTTAAACAAACAAAGACTCACTTCACGATCGGACCGGACAGAAAACGACGTCACTGCGTTTCAGAGGCTTCTGGGAAAACACACGAACCTAAACTGAGATGCTAAACCCAAACACGGTGAACCAGACAGAACCGCCGGAGGCCGAACGCTCATCGTCCGGGTCGAGGCCCGACACCTGCTCCGAACATGAGCCGCCGGTACCTGGTACCAACAGACGCCGAGATTAAAAACTACGACAACACAAAGACGCGTCTGGCGAACGAACGACAAACGAAAGTAACAGAGCAGGTGATCGGATGTAGCCGCTTAGCATCCAAGCTAACACAGCGCTTAGCCGCTGGTTAGCAACGTCCCACCGCTAGAACTGCTTCCTTCTGGCGGTTCGGCCTCTGAATTAACCCCGGGATGGATTCAGTCGGACAGATGTTGACCTCACCGATGCAGACTCACCTGTTTCCCCTTCCACTGCTCGGACGGGACGGAAGTAGCCGCAATATTTTAAAGTCTGCCGCTAAGGATTCTGGGACATGTAGTCTTTGGGTAAGTTCGTGTGACGCAGCGGTCCTTGCGCTCCCCCTGGTGGTCAGGTTGGAGATCAGCATCAGCTGCTCACCTGCAGGGAACAGTTGCACTTTATTATTTACTTTCTTTTTCTTTTACTGTCTTTCTTTTACATCTTTGGTTCTTTTTGGTTTGGTTGTATTTGATTCTGTGCTAAACAGAGAAATCACAGAAATGATTAGACACAAATAAGTAAATAAATTGTATAAATTAGCTCCCATGAAACAAATGAAACCACAGTAATAAAACCTGCTGCTACGCATTCTCACATTAACTATTGGTTCAATTAAACGCAGGATGTAAGTTGTTGGGGATCAAATGAGCAACGGGAGTCGACAGGTCTCAGCAGACTCTGTAGTAAATGAGCCAGAGTCCAGCATAGAGAGGCTGAGTGAACGTGGTCCGGACTCTGTGGAGCAGAGTCATGGTTCCAGAGACGCTGTAGAAGGACAGAACCCCTGCTCTGTGGTCCAGGAACACCCCCAGTCCGGAGGAACCAGGACCCGAGAGGAGTTGTGACACTGTTGAACCAGTATGTGTAACAGTTTTCAAGATTTCTTCCTGTAGCTCCCTGTTCTGCTGATGTTCCTGTAGGTGACTGCTACATACACTCTGTCCTTCTCCACCTCCCAGTAACAACGTCCAGCTGTTCTTTCCTCAGGACGTCCTGTAGTTTGTCACTTCCTCAAAGTGTCTCAGAGGACGGATGCTGGTGCTGGAAGAGTGTGAGCGAGTTTCTTCTCAAAGTACAGTAGTAACCGTAGTAACAGTAGTAACCGTAGTAACCGTAGTAACAGTAGTAACAATAGTAACAGTAGTAACAGTAGTAACAGTAGTAACAGTAATAACAGTAGTAACAGTAGTAACAGTAACAGTAATAACAGTAGTAACAGTAATAACAGTAATAACAGTAGTAACAATAGTAACAGTAATAACAGTAATAACAGTAGTAACAATAGTAACAGTAATAACAGTAATAACAGTAATAACAGTAATAACAGTGATAACACTAATAACACTAATAACACTAATAACAGTAGTAACAATAGTAACAGTAATAACAGTAATAACAGTAATAACAGTGATAACACTAATAACACTAATAACACTAATAACAGTAGTAACAGTAGTAACAGTAGTAACACTAATAACACTAATAACAGTAGTAACAGTAGTAACAGTAATAACAGTAATAACAGTAATAACAGTAGTAACAGTAATAACAGTGATAACAGTAATAACAGTGATAACACTAATAACAGTAGTAACAGTGCTGCTACAGGCAGAAAGTGATGCAGTGTGTGATGACAGACGGTAGAGGGAGGCAGTGTTTTAGTTTTAAACAGCCGATATTTAAGTTGTGAGAACAAGTCAAAGTTTACTTTGTGTAAGTCTGCTACTATCTAAACTACTAAACTATCGATTCACAGAAAGAAGTTGATGGAAATTTGACAGAAAAACACAAACAACACAACTGATAACACAACAAAGCGATAAATGGAATAGTAGCAGAAGTAGATGTAGGCTCAGTAGAACAGGTTCATTCAACACACAACTCACAATGGATGATATAATTATTACTACAGTAAATACCACATTTTATCACAGGTATAAAGAATGAATCAATTACTAAAAATAAAAATGTTATTTAAGACGGTTATTACACAGTGAAAGACTACAAACACTGGAAACACTAACGCAGTCACATGTGAACACAACAGAAAATTATTTGATTTAACAATCAAGTTATCAAGTAAAAAGAATGAAACCAGACTGGAGTCTCTGAATTCAAGTATTTAAAATGATGACACGATTTACATGAACTCTGAGGCCTGATGTCAGAGACCACGTGGCCTCGTCCTGGTTCGTCCTCAGCTGCATCACAGCGTCACTTCTCCTCAGGTTCACCAGAGGAAACACCACTGAGCAACATGCTTTTGCTCCCAGCTGCTGCTCTGTGCTGTCTGTGTTCAGGTGAGTGTTTCCAGCAAACTCCACCTGGAGCCAGCACTGACACACTGACCTTCACCCGTCTGCTGTTTGTCTGCAGCGCTGGTTGCCACGGCAACGCAGCTGCTCCAGGAGGACTTGACGTTGACCAGGAGAGTTGGTGGAAGCGTCTCCTTCAGCTGTGGAGGAACGGACCAGTGTGATTATGACTATGTCTACTGGTACCAGAAGAAAGACTCAGACACGTTCAGAGTGATTCTTGACATCGATAGGAGAAATGGTAACATTTATAATAGTTTCAATCATCCTCAGAAAGATGATTTCTCATCAGTGAATAAAGGGAAAGGTTGGGAGCTGGAGATCAAACAGGTTAAAGCCGATCATTCAGCCTCCTACTACTGCTCCTGTTGGGTCAGAGGTTCCCACAGTGAGAAACGATTCATGAAGCCTGAACAAAAACCAGATGTACAGATAAACTCGTCTCCTAGTTTCTCTTCTTTCATTTGTTCTTCATATTTTGAGTGGTTGACTTTCTAATCTGTGACTCTTCACTTTCTTAATCCTCCAGTTTAATGACATCGAGCTGAATCGAACCTACAGCCGCCACACGAGCAAACGTCCAGTGAACGTCTCAGCTTCATGTGTGGAACATGTCAGAACCAAGCGCGTTCCTGGTTCCTAGTCCTTCGTCTGGTGGAATCATGGATGTTTACGTCCCATCAGCGTTGATGACGTCAGGCCGGTTCCTTCCTGAAGCGAGGGCTCAGACAGGTGCTCGCTTCCTGTCTCCATGGCGACCCACCGCTCCTGCTTGACCGAGCAGAACTTTCCGCTGCTGCTTCTCACTGACCCGTTTGTGTCGACGCCTGGTGAAGAGTGAACTGCTCAGACATCAGCTTTGAACAGTTTCCACTCGAGAGAAACGCCTGAAGCTGAACGTTCTCCTTCAGCAGCAGGTTTCTGTGTTGCGGTCTGTCACTGTGGGCAGATTCTGGTCCCACGTCACCTTTGGATCAGGAACTAAACTGTATGTAACAGGTAAGAACCAACACTGACTCTGTTGAAACGCGTCTGAAGTGGCTTTGGGCTGTTTAGAGCTATAGTCCATCGCTTCTGGCAAAGTTACGTAAAATAAAACGAGGAATCTGCATCAGGTTATTGACGAGCTTCCTGCCACGTTTACACTAAATCATGGTTGACAGAGAAATTCTGTGGTTTGTAAACGTTCATTTCTAAACAGTTAAATTCACATTTGCTGAAACTGATTTCACACGAGACTGAATTTCTATCATGTTAAATATCAACGGCGCCACTTACAGCCCGTAGACACCACGTGTACAGAATATGAGGCGGGTGCTTGTTAGTAGCTTCTCACAGTTTATGTTTCATGTTAACATTGTAACAGAATCCTGTTATTTAAAAATGTCCTACATGTGGTTTGGGTCATATTTTCTTTGTCCGTTATTTTTTTAAACTTTCACACAATATTTAACTTAAAAAAACAGATGAGTAGATATAAAAAAAAACATGTTGATGATTATATTTTGTCTTTTACAATATGAGATAATAATAATCAAGATAAATTATTCGTCCATTTAAAGCTGGACCATCAGACACAACTGACATGTTCATTAAACAGTTTCTTTTGTTTTCTACATGTTATTAATCTCGTTTGTTACATCGAGCGTTTTACACAAGTCTTTGCTCACGACAAGTGAATTTTCAAAGTGGAGGTTTGTCATTGACATTTTGAGGTTCTGAGCTTTTCTGGCAGATTTTCTTTCGTTCGTTAAATCTGATTCCTGATCTCCAGCAGAAAACGTTTTCTGTCTAAGGTTTGATGATGCTGTGACGTTCGTATCCTGTTTTGCTGAGTAGCTCATTGATCAGAGGCTCCAGCAGTTTCCAGGATCAGAGTTCAGCTCTGATCCTGGAAACTGCTGGAGCCTCAGCGGCCGCTGACGCTGTGAATGTGTTCTTGTCCTGCTCGGTTCTGCTGGTCCAGACGAGCCGGTGCTGAAGCCCGTGGTGAGCGTGTACCCAGCAGCATCCAGAGGCCTGGAGGGGAGCAGCTCCCTGCTGTGTCTGGCCTCGCACATGGTTCCTCCTCTGGTCCAGATCTTCTGGAGGAGACGCAGGGAGGGTTGTCCTGTGGAGGAGCTGCCTGCAGGTGGAGAACAGCTGGAGCTGGAGGAGCCGGGACGAAGCGCTGCCATAAAGATAATCCACAGAGATGCTCTTCACTCGTACAGATACCGCTGCTACGTCAGGCACGAAGGGGGGACGGTGGAGGCCCAGACAGAACAAGGTACCGAAGGCTGAGCCTTTGCTGCAGCTTCACGTTGAGCCGCAGGCATCGAAGATCTGACTCCTCTCGTGTTTCAGTGGTTTCTCCGCTACTGGCGTCCATCCAGCTGCAGGTGAAGCTGCTGGTTCTGCTGGACTCAGTGCTGATAGTGAAGAGTCTGGTTTACTGCTGTGGACTCTCTCTGCTGATGTTCTCTGAGCAGATCAGCAGCGTCACTGAGATCAAAGGTCACAGGTCTGTAATATTCTGTGTGGACTTGTTTTTGTCTTGTAGTAGAAGAGGAAACTCTGAACCAGCAGACGTTTGGTTGTTGGTCGTGTTGTGCTTGTCTTTTGTTTCACCTGTGACATAAATCCTCACTTTCATCCCAGCGTTCGCTGGGTGACAGGTTCTCCTGGACCCTTCGCACACAGCTAAACATCCTCAGCCTCCTTTCATGTCTGCTGTGAAGCCGACTGTTTGTCTGTGGGAGGAAGCGGAGAAGCCACAGACGCAGGAGAACGATCAACCCGAGAAACGACGAGCGACTCGCAGCGTTGGACACCGACTGCAACCAGCAGCATCTGCAGCTCCTCAGACCCGAGATGCGTCAAACATTGATCGTTCAGAAACAAACTGTTAAACTGTTTAAAGGAATAAACTAAACTTACCTGAATCTGTCTGTTCGTGTCATTTGTTCTTCAGGTGTCAGATTAAGTAAATACACTGGTTCAGGTCACGCACATCGTTATGAGAACAGTTACCCACAATCCCTGTAATTCAACAAACCAATAAAGTCAAGAGCGAGGACACGTTTATGTGAGAGACCTGCAACGTGTGCAAACCGCTTCCACCAGTAAAACCCAGAGGATGTGATCTGTGGTCGGCACCGAGCTGGAGGAGCTGAAGGAGGCAGAGCTGACGTGAAGCTGCTCTCAGCTCTTCTCTGACTCTGACGTGGATCCTGCAGCAGATGGAGCTGATCTGTGGTTTGTGTCGTTAATAACAACTACAACCTGGTTGATCAAAGAGGAGAAACAGTGAAACAGAGCAACACACGACCCGAGGTTTAAAGCTGTCAGTGCAGAGATTAGTGACACATGAGCTGAGAGCAGCAGTGGCTGATGCAGCTCTGAGGCCTGATGTCAGAGACCACGTGGCCTCGTCCTGGTTCGTCCTCAGCTGCATCACAGCGTCACTTCTCCTCAGGTTCACCAGAGGAAACACCACTGAGCAACATGCTTTTGCTCCCAGCTGCTGCTCTGTGCTGTCTGTGTTCAGGTGAGTGTTTCCAGCAAACTCCACCTGGAGCCAGCACTGACACACTGACCTTCACCCGTCTGCTGTTTGTCTGCAGCGCTGGTTGCCACGGCAACGCAGCTGCTCCAGGAGGACTTGACGTTGACCAGGAGAGTTGGTGAAACTGTCTCCTTCAGCTGTGGACGAACTGACCAGTGTGATAGCGACTATGTCTACTGGTACCAGAAGAAAGACTCAGACACGTTCAGAGTGATTCTTGACATCGATAGGAGAAATGGTGCCATAGATACAAGTTACAGTAATCATCCTCAGAAAGATGATTTCTCATCAGTGAATAAAGGGAAAGATTGGGAGCTGGAGATCAAACAGGTTAAAGCCGATCATTCAGCCTCCTACTACTGCTCCTGTTGGGTCGATGTTTCCCACAGTGAGAAATGATTCATGAAGCCTGAACAAAAACCAGATGAACAGACGTCAGACAGGAAGAGACGACAAACCACAGAACAGCTTGACACAGATCAGTTTATTCATTTAGTCCATTGAGCTTCAGTTGGACTGTTCACACAAGAGAAACAGAATCACAACAAGAAGCAAAGATTAAAGATGAGACGATGAACAAACTGGACCAGTGCCAGAAACACAGACTGTGGATCAGAACTCTGGACCCGTTGAAGAGCTTTGAGTCCCAGCAGACGACTGACGCGTTTGGTGATTAACCTGTAACGAGTCCAGACCATCGACATCTATTACTGTGGTTCTGGTTCTTTGGTTCTGGAGCTAAACTGGTTGTAACAGATGAAAACAAACGTTTGTTTCTCTCTATTTTATTGAAGCGTTTAAAACGTGTCTGTTGCAGATTTAAAGTCAGAGAATCATCAGATGTTTGGTTCATCCTGAGGAGAACATGAACGTTTGAATGAGGATCCATCACCTGCCACTAAAACCCTTCAGTCTGGAGACAACGACACGATTAGAGACAAACGTGAAACAGGTCCATGGTTTGGAGTCGTTGGCCTCCGACGACACGTTGAGCAGCTGACGGGTTTTTGTTCCTGTCTCTGTCACTGTGGGAGGATCTTGGATCTACCTGATCTTTGGTTCTGGAGCTAAACTGGTCGTCACAGGTAAAAACCATCATTTTCTTTTACTGAACGTGTTTAAAACATTTGCGTTTGAAATGTGAGACGTTGATCAAAGTAGTTTGGTTCATCCTGAGGAGAACATGAATGTCTGAACCCGATTAAAAGACAAAAACGGACCCAAACCCAAAGTAGACGGAGAAACAGGTTCAGACAGAAACAGCAGAGAAAGTGATCACAGAGCTGAAATCAGAAACGGGTTCATGGTTTGGAGTCGTTGGCCTCAGACGGGTTCGTGTTCCTCTGTCGCTGTGGGGACGTATCGGTACCGGGTCTTTGGTTCTGGAGCTAAACTGCTCGTCACAGGTGAGGCTGAACGTTTCTTTCCCTCGTGGTGTTGAAGTTCAGACTTTCTTTGCTCCGGCGTCAGTGGATCAGTTTCCTGCTGCTGCCGCTCGGACGAGCGTCTGTAAAGCAGCAGCTGAAAGCGTCTGTCAGAGTCCAACAGTCTCTGCTGGTTCTGGAGTCTCATCATCTGAACATCAGGACCTGATCTGAGCAGCACATGGTTCACACTGAGTCTGTTCAAGTGTTTCTGCCCAACATTGATGGTGGTAAATAGAATTTAATGGTCAGCTGCTGAATATTTCATGAATCGATGGAAGCGATAACATGAAGAGTTTAACGTCACATAGAAACTACAGCAGATGATGAATTGTGATTTTCTACACGTTGAACGGTTCCAACCAGCGTTTGGTCAAATCTACGGAACCACTTAAACATGTTAAAGCCAGCGATGAACCAGCTGAGACACAGAAACACGTTGATTCACGGGGAGGAAGCAACGACAGCAACGTTTCAGGGCCTTTCACAGATTGTTCCGTCATCGGTTCTGCTGTTATTAGCGCAGCAGAGAACAGAATCCGACCGTTGTGTTCTTGTCCTGCTCGGTTCTGCTGGTCCAGACGAGCCGGTGCTGAAGCCCGTGGTGAGCGTGTACCCAGCAGCATCCAGAGGCCTGGAGGGGAGCAGCTCCCTGCTGTGTCTGGCCTCGCACATGGTTCCTCCTCTGGTCCGGTTCTCCTGGAGGGTCCAGAAGGAGGAGGACGGCCCGTGGACCGAGCCGAGCCCCGCCGAGGGAGAGCAGCTGGAGCTCCGAGAGTCGGGCCGCAGCGCCTCCATCCTGCTCCGTGGGCCAGAGAGCAGCGCCGCTAGATACCGCTGTGAGGTGGAGCACGAAGGGGGGACGGCGGAGGCCCACGCAGCACAAGGTAACCGAGCTCCGGGACGGCTCGGCGCAGACTGGACCTCGGCGCTGACGTGTGTGTGTCTCATTGTGTTGCAGAGGTTCCGGCTCCAGCAGCCTCCTGTCCTCCAGAGAGAGAGCCAGCAGACCTGGAAGCTGACGGTAAGACCCCCTGCTGCCTCCCTGCAGGAAGCCCCGATGGCCTGACTGAGGCCTGTGAACCTACTGTGTTGCAGCGGGTCCCCAAGACCAGGACCAGGACCAGGACCAGGACCAGGACCAGGACAAAGACCAGAACCAGGAGCAGAACCAGGAGCAGGAGCAGAACCAGGAGCAGAACCAGCTCCAGGTGAAGCTGCTGGTTCTGCTGGACTCAGTGCTGATAGTGAAGAGTCTGGTTTACTGCTGTGGACTCTCTCTGCTGAGGATCCTCAGGAACAACGGAGATGACTCCAGAATGTAAACTATGTTTGGTGATTTCTATCCCAGGTTCACCTGGTCAGGCCACCAGTCAGCTTAATGTGTCTTAGTTAATTAGATGTTAACTTCCTTTTTTTGGTTTGTTTGTATGTATTAATGTTTTACATTTGTTTATTTTATTATATTAGTGTAACATGTTTGAATAAAGTAATAAATAAATATCATTGACTTCATAATAAAATTGTTCCTTTTTCCTTCTTTATATATTATATGTAAGTACACAGATAAACGTGGGACAACATACCCAGATGTTATGAACTAATAAATTCTGTCAAACTCTACGCCGATGACGCCTTGGTTTACATGTGTAAATTAGACATCACGCTGCTTTTAAGATGAAATGGATCACACAGCACATTAAAAGTTAAAGTTCATTACAATCAGTCTTGGGTGGATGTTATTATATGTCAACTATGATGGAGACAGAAGAAAAAACAAGAAACTGTCCTTAAACGACCTCCTGAAATAAAACACAAAGTCCCACAGCAGCGTCATCTTCAGGTGACATCACCAGCGTTCACCCCAGAACCACTCAGTCGTGACCAGGTGTGTTCTGGCAGCACGTCCAGACCAGGACCCGTCACTGAACAGAAGCCTGAATAAACCAGACCAGGACAAAAAAGGTGGTTTGAAAACCTACTAAACCTGTGAAACAGCTACTGGGACGTGATTAACGATGGGTCGACGCATGGAGCCGGTTCTAACGGGTCAGAGTTCGTTTATCAGCCGTGAGCTTCTAAACCTGAGGCTGATGAAAGATAACGAAATGAGTTTACTGCAGGATTTGTCATAGTGTTGTTGTGAGATTATCTGATGAAAGAACCACAGACATGAATCATTTGTGTGTTCTCTCACCGATAAACAGCACAGATGCTTCCTGGAATCATTCTCTAACCGCATGTTGCCTCGTAACTGTCGCTGCTGTTTAACACCAGAAGCCACAGCTAACGGTGTGAAGGCAGCAGAGCTGGAACCCGCGCAGGCAGGAAGCGCCGGTGAAGGCGTCTAATAACCACAGAGAGCAGATTCGTATCTGCTGCTGTAAACACACGTCGACCACACGCTGCTGTTTTTCCACTGCGTCCTCCACACACACACAGACACACACACACACACACACACACACACACACACACCGAGCCTCAGAGACGAGCCTCATCACGCCAGCGCCCTCCAACGCTCGGCATCAGCAGAGGTCAGAGGTGGCGACACAACCAGACACTGATTAACAAAGACAAAATGACTGATGGGAAACTCTGCATGTCTCGACATTAACAGGTTGATTCTGCTTATTTAGTTGAGTTTAGTTTCTTCTATGAATATTCGTTCATTGGTTTCAACTTTATTGATGTTGTTAATCATTTCTGTTATATTGATGATGCCTCACTGTAAAGCATTTTAAACCTGTTACGTTATCAAAACTACTAAAAATACAGCATGGTGTTAAAATGATGACAATTCAGAAAAAAAAACAAACATCAACGCAGGTTGACAGAAAAAGGTTTTATTTTAGAAATGTCTTCATTTCATAAAGAATTAAAAAACATGTGAGATAAAAATAATAAATTCAAAATGTTCAAAATCAAATTTGAATTAAATCGAAAACATGTAAACATCTTTAGGTACATTAGTAATAATTTCAATTGGCAAATATACAACGTTACTATTCATTTAATAATAATAATATAAGTATACGGTCTTATGAAAACAGATCAAACTTGCTTAATAATAATAATAATAATAATAATATAATAGTAAACTCTATTAATACAAATAACAAGAAGAAACGTGAAATAAACATAACACACAGTAGTGAAAGCTGCATCTGTCAATCACATCGGTCAGAGTTAAATATAGTTTGAAGAATATTTAATTGTGTAACAGCAACAGTTTATATGAAGCAATAAAAATATGAATTTATTATTCGTCGTTTATTAACCTCTGATCTTGACATAGATTATTATTATTGTGCGATGTTTAACATTAGCAGAGTCCACACAAAACAGTTATTGTCTCAGCAATAACAATATGTTCATCCACTCACTCATCCAGTCATGTTTTCACCCGGTCATCCAGCCTGTGGTCCCGATCAGACCCAGTCCGCCTCCGTTCATCCAGTCATGTTTTCATCCGTTCATCCAGCCTGTGGTCCCGATCAGACCCAGTCCGCCTCCGTACACCAGGCTCTTGGCGACCAGCAGCGTGTACACCAGGCAGAGCCGCTTCTCCCGGTGCCCGTCGTCCTGTTCCCCGCAGGAGGCGGAGGAAGCTTCTGCCGGTGGTGGAGCAGCAGAAACCTCTGAAACACAAAGCACATCGGTTCTACGACACGAAGCCGGATCCCGGCCCGGGCCCGGACGTGCTCGTACCTTGGTCCCGTGGGGCCGTCGCGGAGCCGGACTCGTGCTCCACGTGGCAGCGGTAGTTGTAGGTGAACCCGGCGTCTTGCTCGACTTCTCTGATGGCGACGACGCCTCCGGCCGCTCGGAGCTCCAGCTGCTCTCCTGGACCGGGGGGCAGCTCCTCCGGGGGGCCGCTCTCCCTCCGCCTTTTCCAGGAGATCCGGACCAGAGGAGGAGACATGGCCGAGGCCACGCACAGCAGGAGGCTCCTGCCCCGGAGTCTGGCGCTGGACGCCGCCGGGTAGACGCTGACCACCGGGCTCAGCACCGGCTCGTTCCGCTCTGTAGCAAAAATGGTAAAATGACTCGAACGTCATAAAACAGCGGAAACATGTTTGGCTGCACTGGATGAGTTTGGTGTTAGTTTTAGTTTATTTCATTAAGGCTCCACCTTTATTCACGTTTTCTGTGTGGTTGGTTGTGAAGGTCTGGGCCTTAGAGGAAAAGCTCCCGCAGAGCTTCATTAAACTTTAGTCCCAGTCGCCGTGGAATCAAAATCCCGTTGAACGAATGTCATTAAAGTCCCGTCACCTTCCAACTCAGCTGAATAAAAGAGGTTTGTTTTGTCCTCTGCTTCATCCGGATTCTTATGGTTCAGTTTATTGTGACTGAAGCAGCGTCTTCTGACTCAAACACCAACTGAACTAACTGTAAACCGTGGAAGAAGGTTTGTTCTTACCTGTAACAAACAGTTTGGTTCCAGAGCCAAAGATGAGGAACTTGTCAGATTCTCCGTCTCCTTCCACGGTGACACGCACCGATGCAAAAACCTGGGAGATCCGAGCCTCAGCGTCTCTGCTCTTCGCTTTATTGGAGGCGTTTGTAAAGACTGTCTGCGTGTTTATTCATCATCATACACTAAACATTATGACGCCATAAATTAACGATAACACAGTTAAATGCTGCTGCATCACGATGGCAGTAAAGTGATGAACTATTGAAACGTGACGCTTTACTGTGAAGGAGCTGCAGGAAGCGTAGACGTGATGGAGTTTGACTGTTCGGTTTTTCATCAGGTGGACGTGAACTGTGGTTTACTGTCGCTTCCTGTTTGACATCTGCTGCTTTTTGTTCAGGCTTCATGAGTCGTTCATCGCTGTGGGAACATTCCTCCAACAGGCGCAGTAGTAGGAGGCTGAATGGGCAGAATCAACCTTCCTGATCACCAGCTCACAGCTGTTCAGCTTCCTGACAGCTGAGAAATCATCTTTCTGAGGATGACTGAAATCTGAATAAACTGTTCCTCTGTTCCTGTGAAAGCCGAGAATCAGTGTGAGTGAGTCTTTCTTCTGGTACCAGTAGACCCAGACCCTACCACACTGGTCAGTTCCTCCACAGCTGAAGGAGACAGTTTCACCAACTCTCCTGGTCAACGTCAAGTCCTCCTGGAGCAGCTGCGTTGCCGTGGCAACCAGCGCTGCAGACAAACAGCAGACGGGTGAAGGTCAGTGTGTCAGTGCTGGCTCCAGGTGGAGTTTGCTGGAAACACTCACCTGAACACAGACAGCACAGAGCAGCAGCTGGGAGCAAAAGCATGTTGCTCAGTGGTGTTTCCTCTGGTGAACCTGAGGAGAAGTGACGCTGTGATGCAGCTGAGGACGAACCAGGACGAGGCCACGTGGTCTCTGACATCAGGCCTCAGACTGTGTCAGCTGTACCTGACTGCATTGCTAGTTCTTGTCATTCCAGCTCATCACCAGGCTGATTTAAATAAAAGACAACTGTAGATAAATGACTGAAGACACATTCTGCAGGTCAGAACCAGTAGATGCTCGAGGAGCCGATGGAGGCCTTTACTCCTAAGGAGCCAGTATTTACATGACAACAGCAGCAAACAGAGGAGGTTTGTCCTCGGCCCTGGTTGCCGGTGGCTCTGCTGAAGACGAGCGTGAAGCTGTGGTTTACTGTGTCTTCCTGTCTGACGTCTGCTCATCTGTTGGTTTTTGTTCTGGCGACAGGAATCATTTGTCGCTGTGGGAATGTGTCTTCCAGCAGACGCAGTAGTAGGAGGCTGAATGGACGAGCTTCATTTTCATGATCACCAGCTCGCAGCCGTTTGATTTTCTGGAAGCGGAGAAGTCGTCTCTTTGAGGATGAGCGTAGCGGTTGTTGACTGTCCCATCGTTCAGATCAACACGTAGAATCACTCTGAATGAGTCTGTCTCTGTCTTCTGGTACCAGTAAACATGGTTTTTAAAACACCCCTCAGTACCTGAACATCTAATGCTGTCAGTTTCACCAGTTCTCTTGGTCAGCGATAACGGGGTCTGAACCAGCTGTGCTGCCATGGCAACCAGTGCTGTAGAGAAACAGGCAGACAGATGAATGTCAGTGAGACGGTGCTGGCTCCAGGTGGAGTTTGTTGGCTCCTGATTGGCTGGAAACACTCACCTGAACACAGACAGCACAGAGCAGCAGCTGGGAGGAAAAGCATGTTGCTCAGTGGTGTTTCCTCTGGTGAACCTGAGGAGAAGTGACGCTGTGATGCAGCTGAGGACGAACCAGGACGAGCAGAGACATCAGACGAGGCCACGTGGTCTCTGACAGCCCTCAGAGCTGCACCAGCCCCTGTGGTGGACACACAACGCTGCAGGCTTTGTACCTTGTCCCACCATGAAACACAGGTTTTGTGTCAGGTCCAGGATCCTGAACCTGAAGCAGCTTCATGAAGTTTAGCAATGTTTAGTAGATAATGAAATAATTCTGCTTCAATTTGATTTATTAGGTAGAACTTTGTGTTTACAGTCACTGTATTTTTAAAGTGTCCTTGAGTCACTTGTGGTTTTTCTGAGTGTCTTTGTTACAGTCTGTCAAGGTTCAGAGGCAGCAGTTTACAACTAAAAACTGTTTGAAGGATGACAACATGTTACCATCTCTGTCTCCTGGCTTTGATAAACCAAATAAAACAGATTCATCACATAGTGGCTTTCTGTTTGAAGCTCGCGCTCCAATTAAAACAATGGAAGAGCAAAACTGCCACCCAGTGGTCAGCAGCAGGTAGCAACGCAGTTCCAAAAGATGGTTGCCATGACAACACTACTTAAGCGAAAACACGGACACCGCAGTTTTGTAGGTAGAGAAGTGACCGAGGATCATTAGAAGCTGTCGTTTCACGTCATGATGACAGTGATTTATAATTTACTGATGATGTTGAAGCTCCTCAGCTGGTTCGCGGGACTCGACCCAGGCAGCTGTGGGGCCTGTTCTTCTCTGTTGGCACCAATACTTCATCTCTACGATGAACTCACTCACTTCTTTACTTTGACCTCTGACCATCATTTCAAGGAGTCGTTTCAGGTTTGTCCTTCTCTTGGCCTCCAGCAGGTGGCAGCAGGAAGCTCGCAGACCACATTCACCCAGATGTCACCGAACCAAAGTTCGGTTCGATGGACCAGCAGCGACGCATAGTTGTACAAACTCGAGGAGAAAACGTTTGGTCTGTTTTGGTTGCACAGCGGAAAAGCAATAAATGATCGTATGTTTGAAGGGACTTCGTGACCGTATTTCTGATGCAGCATGCTACCAGCTAAGCTAACCACTATACTGTAGTTTAGCAAACTTAGCTAGTTCTAGTGTCAAATCATCCAAACCACACCGCAGCGCACGCGCATAAAAACTACACGGAGCCAAATCTCAACTTTAATAAATTCTGCGGAGCAAATATTTCAGGTTTTCCGCGAAACAATCCAGAAAATCTGCCCGGACTGCCATGATTCTGCTTTATTGACTTCCTTACACAACAGAGACGTCGCTTCACGCGTTGCATTCTGGTAAATGCAGTCAAGTGATCGGTAACGTTGCTAATAACGTTGCTAATTGTAATATTATGACGACATATTTTTGCGCAACTAACAGGTTTCCTGCATATAAACACTGCCGTAAACACAACACAACGAAACGACAAAATGCATTAGTTAGCTGTTCTTGTGTTCATAATTAAAGGGAATCACGCTCTCGGACTACAAGTCCCACAACCTGACGTCAGCGCGTAGTTACGTTTGGCAGCGGTCAGTTGCTAGAGAAAAAACAGCCGCTTCCGTGTTGTTCTTGTTGTTTTGGCTAATAACTGTCGCCCGCGCCGTCGGAGCTCGTCTGACAGCATCGCCTCAGGGTCACTATCATGGTTTTGTGAAGCTGAGAGACAGTTTCAGCTTTTCTCGCCCGAAATGTCGCTGCTGCAGAGCTCAAAGAAAAAGGACAAGCGTATTCTGTCTGGTACCTGCCCAGACCCCAAATGTCAGGCGAGGCTGTTCTTCCCCGCTCACGGCTCCATTAGCATCGAGTGCACGGAGTGCGGGCAGCGCCACGAGCAGAAGAACCTGCTGAGCGTGGAGGAAGTGACGGACCCAGACGTGGTGCTGCACAACCTGCTCAGAAACGCCCTGCTCGGCGTCACCGGGGCCCCGAAGAAAGGCACCGAGCTCGTCAAGGTGATGGGTCTGTCCAACTACCACTGCAAGCTGCTGTCTCCGGTCCTCACCAGGTACGGCATGGACAAGCAGACCGGCAAAGCCAAGCTGCTGAGGGAAATGAACCAGGGCGAGATGTTCGACTGCTCGCTCCTGGGGGACAGAGCGTTTCTGATCGAGCCCGACCACGTGTCCACCATGGGCTACGGCAAAGACCGGTCCGGGAGCCTCATTTACCTGCACGACACCCTGGAGGAGGTCAAGAAGGCCAACGGCAGCAGAGAGTGTCTCATCCCCGTCCACGTGGACGGAGATGGGCACTGCCTGGTCCACGCCGTGTCCAGAGCGCTGGTGGGCAGAGAGCTGTTCTGGCACGCCCTGAGGGAGAACCTGAAGCAGAACTTCAAGCAGAACCTGGACCGCTATAAGGCCCTCTTCCAGGACTTCATCGACGCTGCCGAGTGGGAGGACATCATCAACGAGTGTGACCCCCTGTTCATCCCACCTGAAGGCGTCCCGCTCGGACTCCGCAACATCCACATATTTGGTTTAGCTAACGTCCTGCACCGACCCATAATCCTGCTGGACTCTCTGAGTGGGATGAGGAGCTCCGGGGATTATTCTGCCACCTTCCTGCCCGGGCTGGTGCCTGAGGAGCAGTGCAAGGGGAAAGACGGGAAGCTCAACAAACCCATCTGCATCGCCTGGAGCAGTTCTGGTCGGAACCACTACATCCCTCTGGTGGGAATCAAGAACACTGTGCTGCCTAAGCTCCCGCCGCGCCTCCTGCCGAAGGCCTGGGGCGTCCCCCAAGAGCTCATCAAGAGGTACATCAGACTGGAACCAGACGGGAGCTGCGTGATCGGGGGAGACCGCAGCCTGCAGGACAAATACTTGATGCGGCTGGTCAACGCCATGGAGGAGGTGTTCATGGAGAAGCACAACATCCATCCGTCGCTGGTGGCTGACGTTCACCAGTATGTCTACAGGCGGACGGGTGTGATCGGCATCCAGCCCGAGGAGGTGACCGAGGCAGCTAAGAGGTCGGTGATGGACAACCGGCTGCACCGCTGCCTGATCTGCGGAGCCCTCTCTGAGCTCCACATCCCACCGGAGTGGTTGGTTCCTGGAGGGAAGCTCTACAACTTAGCCAAATCCACGCACGGCCAGCTGCGTCCGGACAAGAACTACAGCTTCCCCCTCAACAATGTGGTCTGTTCTTACGACCCCCAGAGAGACGCCCTCAGCCCAGATTATAAACTGAGCTCTCTCAACACCTGCAACTGGTGTCACGGCACGTCAGTGCGCCACATCCGTGGAAATGGGTCCGTGGTTTACCTCGATGGGGACAGAACCAACACGCGCTCGCAGGGCGGGAAGTGCGGATGTGGCTTCAAACATTACTGGGAGGGGAAAGAGTACGACAACCTCCCTGAAGCCTTCCCCATCACGCTGGAGTGGGGAGGCCGGGTGGTGCGAGAGACCGTGTACTGGTTCCAGTATGAGACTGACCCGACCTTGAACAGCAACGTGTATGACGTGGCCATGAAGCTGGTCACCAAGCACTTTCCCGGAGAGTTCGGCAGCGAGATTTTGGTGCAGAAAGTGGTGAACACCATCTTGCATCACACTGCCAAGAAAAATCCGGACGAGTACAACCCAGTGTCCATAGACGGGGCCCACGTCCGACGTCTCACTGACACCGACGCTGAGCAGACGGTGGACCCCCAGCCGCCCACCAAGATCATTCTGACGGGCCAGAAAGCAAAGACGATCCACAAAGAGGAGCTGACGATGAGCCGAGCCGAGCGCAGCATCCAGCAGAGCATCAGCGAGCAGGCGCTCGTCACTCAGAAGCGACGGACAGACAAGTTGAAGCAGGAGCAGAAAGGCCCAGGTCGGACGTCTTCCCCCAGTGGGTCTCCGGAAACGTCATCCTCCTCGGCTCCTGCCACGCCCACCAAGTCCTCCTCCCCGTCCTCATCCAATAAGGAAAAGAAGATCCGTGTGACCACCAGTGATGGCAGGCAGGCCATGCTGACGCTGCAGGTCCACACCACCTTCTCAGAGCTGCAGAGGAGCATCACCAAGCAGTTCGGCGTGTCGGCTCCGCTGCAGTGCATCCGCTACGGCTTCCCACCCAAAGAACTGCTCCCGCCGAAGGATGGCGAAGAGAACGAGCCGGTGGCGTTGCAGCACGGCGACAGGGTAACGGTGGAGATACTGAGGGGCCCAGAGGACACAGGTCCCACGGCCTCCGTTCCCCGAGCCTCCAGTTCGCACTCGGTCAAAGGTGATGACGCCGTGACGTCTGGCAGGATGAGCAGCCGTGAACTCCAAGACAGCATCGACCTTGAGATGTCTTCCCTCTGTCTCCTAGCAACCCTGATGGGTAAGAAAATTAAAAACAACACTCATTATCACACACGGCTCCAGAGACTGTCTCAACTTTTAAGCTTTTATTTAACTCCGCTACTGAATCACTGACTGCTCATAATAAGTGACACAGCAACACGTGTTGCTCTGCTTGGTTTCATGTTCAGATTGTTAGGTACAGTTACGTTTAGGCGTAAACGCGGTCGAACCCTAATTCGTGCAGACGTGTTAGTCTGCCTGTCAATAAGCCGCATCAGTGGAGGAAGCTAGAGCAGGTTTTCACCGAGAGGCCGTGATGCCTGCAGGTAACAGCCCAGCTCACAGGCTGTAGGCGACGCCCAGCACTGTGTCCGGTTTCTGATCAGCTGCTGCTTCCAGAAACGCCGCGTGTGAGCATGCTGCCAATGTGCTGACGCGAGCGTGTCACCTGCCAGCGAGGTCAAAGGTCGTGGCTGCATACAGATAAGCAGATAGGCAGCGTGACAGAGCGTCGATATTCAGGGAGGTTTGATCTGCAGAGCAAGCAGGCCTGACGCTGCACTTCCTGTTGGCCTGAGCTAAATTCAATAAGCCTCCAGTAAAAACAAGACTCTTCAGTCTGGGTTTTTAAGAGCTGTGCGGTCGATCGGCAGACGTTTCTGGAGGTGACGTGACTGATCGGCCACTACTGACCATCAGACCTTTATATGTTCAAACCTCTCAGCAGTTGTTTCACTTTTACTGGTTTTGTTCTGATGCATCAGAGAATTTTCTTTTCCCATCGCATTGAGTTAACGTGATGGTTCAGATATAAAACACTGAAACTCACATGTATTCCTGGATTTGTAATTCACACAGTGAATCGTATTAAATTCCGTGATGCGGTAAAACTGATCACTCTGATTCCAGAGAAGATACTCGAGACACTTTACTTTACTTTCACTACAGTTGCTGAAAGAGAGGTTTGACCACACGGTGCTGCTGAAGAGAAGGAAGCGTCGTCAATGTGATTACGTTTAAATGTGCTTAGTAAATCGTCACGTCTGCTTTTACTGCGTTAATTTTGTCAGGTGAAGATGCTGTCGACTGCATTTCACTGATGTCTCTGTTCTTCTGTCGCCTGTTTTAATCTAACACAGTGTTTTGCTGCTTTAATGAGTCCTGTTAACAGCTGTCAATCATTGCTTTGTGTTCCAGGTGAGGATGTGTGGTCGTATGCAAAGAAGCTGCCGCACTTATTCCAGCAGGGCGGCGTCTTCTATAACATCGTCAGGAAAGACATGGGTGCGCTGGTTTCCGCTCGGGTCTCCAAACAATGTCATACTTCATTTCATATTCTTCTATCTTTAAGTCTCTGACGTCTTTCTCTTTTTCAGGCCTGATGGACGGGAAGCACTGCACGCTGCCTCACCTGACGGGGAAGACGTTCGTGTACAACGCAGCGGAGGAGCGTCTGGAGCTCTGCGTGGACGCTGCCGGTCACTTCCCTGTTGGCCCTGATGTGGAGGAGCTGGTAAAGGAGGCGCTGGTGCAGCTGCGCTCGGAGGCAGCTGCCAGGGGCAGCAGGGAAGGGAGCCCGTCCCACGGCGGGCTGCGTCTGGGCAGCGGCGGCGTCGTCCGGAAGAAGGAGCAGCTGCAGAGCGTCACCGCCTTCCAGGGCAAAGGCCACTCTCTGGGCAGTGCTGGTGGCTCCTCCCCCCCAGAGCACCGGCCTATCACACGTCAGCACAGCAGCGGCGTGGACCTGAGCGCCAGTGTGTCGCGAGGCCCGCCGGACCTGTCGGACATCCCCGAGGACACCACCAGGGAGCTGGTCCGCATGGCGCCAGGCTTCGTCACCATGAAGGACGGTCGCGGTCTGGACCCGAGCCTGATGGAGCAGCAGCGGAAGAAGCTGCAGGAGATGGTGTCGTCCATCCAAGCCTCCATGGAGCGTCACCTGAGGGAGCAGCAGAGCGGCGCCGCCACAGCTGGTGCGTCCAACCAAGAGCGGACGGAGCAAGGCCACAATCCATCTGCAGTTGTCCAGGGACCGGCTGCTGCGAAGGCGAAACCAGAGAAGTCAGAGGAACCAGAGGAGATGGAGAGTCAGGACGCCGGGCAGAGCAATACCACCGAGCCCATGGATCACTCCTGATCACTCCTGGACCCGCCTGGCCGGCGCCCGTGGGTCCTGATGCCTTCATCGTGTTTCTTTGTCTTTACTGCATGACCAGAGGGCCGGCCGTCCTCTCCGCGCGGCGGGGGCTCTGATTCTGACGGGTGATGTGGTGCGACTCGTTCTCTGCAACATCATTGAGGTAACAGCTCGGTTCAGGAGCTGCTGCTGTCTTTACACCTAACAAATGCAGCTTAAGATGGATTACTGCTTTAAAAGGAATCTTTTTGCTCTTCTCACCTGCTGATGCTGTGTCGCCAACGACTGTCCCACAGTGTATCGCAGACCCACCTGTTCGGAGGCAGGGCTGCGTCTCTTTTCACCTGCACGAACCAAAACCCAAAGGAAGAAATGCTCTGATGTGTGAGACGGATACTTGTAGATAGAACGATCCTGAGTCTTAATCTGCCACCAGGAGGAGCTGCTGGTCCTGCAAACACGCTTCTGTCACAGCATCCGCGCCTTCATCACCAAACCTGCTTCATCGTGGAGGTCGAGCTCTGATCCGTGTCCACCTGACTGCACAGACTCCTTTTCGGCATTTGATTCAACATAAACTCAGAAATGCACCACTTAGTGATGCAAACGGTGACGTGAAGCACGTGACTCCAGCTTCAGACACACCTGCACCACCTGTAGGCAGCAAAGACCTTTCAACTACACTGTAGCATCACATGTGGACGTGTTTATTAGCCTAAAAGAAGCCTTGGTTTCAAACAGAAATCCTCCGTTAACATCCTTTACATGTTGTATGGAAGGAAACAACTTATAGTTTAATTCAGAAAAGAAAACAGTTTAAAGTAAATGTTTTCCAGCCATAATCTGAAATGTGTTGAATCAAGCAACAAAGTTGAAACAGCTGGTGGTTTTACTGAAGGTCGTTCAGGATTTGTCTGTTTGGCGTTTCCTTGTTTTGTGATTGTCTACGAACAGAAGCTGGTGGAGCAGAGGCTTAGTGTGAAGGTGCAGGTGTGTTGAACTGGCTGATGACGTGCAAACACCCGCTGAGGAGAAACTGCACAATCATGAGGAGTTGAACGTAAAACGTGGGTCCGTTAAAACGTTTTCAAATGTTTGTGAAAGTGCTGAGAGTTTTAAGAAAGCACATGATCGATGTTCCAGTGAGTAGAAGTCAACATCTCTCTGCTCTTTGGAGGTTTGATCAACAAACTCCTCATCAGGTGCTTCTGTCCTATGCAACGAAATCGAAGCCTTCAGCGAACTTCCAAACGAACGCGTCACCCACCGTCCAGTTTAGACGCGACATCCGTCTGCTCCATCAGCTGTCAGTTGAACGATCGCTCCTACTGCTCAGCTCACAGCTTATGAAGACGGATCCGATCAGTCCAACCCAATAAACAGCAGCCAGGTGAACGGACGTGAGACTGTAGCTGCCTGTTGGGCAAGACTTTAACTTTTCCAGGCTGGTGACCAGGTTTTATCGTCTTCGAGTCTTTGAATCAGCTGATCCAGGCTTTGGTGCTTCTCTTGTTATCCTCACTTTGTTTGCAATCACTTCTGTTACCTTTAGCATTTAAAGTTTAGGTTCATTTAAATGGATAAAGTGAGAAGTTCTCCTTGTGTTGAGAGTCTTCACCAGTGAACTCGACCGTCTGTTATTGTTGACTGAAGGATGGAGCGAAGTCAAACATTCCTAAACTTAATGGAAAGTTTTGCACTTAAGGTTTTTAAAACTTTAATTTGGAGGCAGAGAGAAAAGTTTTATTTTTTTAATAAATCAAGCTGATTATGTGCTTGGTTTTATTGATGCCAATATTATAGCCAGGATCACCCGACTCTTGACAAAGCCTGTGATCATTGCTGAAGTTAAAGACCTCAGCAGGTTCTTTTTGCATTTTTGATGTCGTCTGTCTTGGGGCAAAGCTTCAATCGTTCCATTAAAGGAATATTTGGGAAATGAACTCTCTCCTGCTGAGAGGTTGCTGGTGATGGTCATAGGTTAATGACATCCATGGTCCTTTTTCTCTGTTTTTATTTTGAAGGTCGGGTTGAGACCAAGCTAGCGCAGACGTGACAGTAACGTCCATCTCCCCAACCCACAACAGGTTTACTCATATGGACAGAGCTAAACATCCGTTTTACACATTTACAGAATGTTTCTTCCTCATCTCTGTGTTGCTCTTCAGACATGTTTGACATCATCACGCCTTAAAAGCAGTTTAACTGTCCACAGACGTAGTTTGACTTCGAGTGTTTTTGTTTTGCTTTTACGTCAGACTCCATCATGTGAAGTTAATCTTCACCACTGAAAATCTGTGAGCATGTGAATCGCTGTCCTTCTGTTGTCGGCTCTGAAGTTTTTTTGACATTGAAGTGAACAAATGGAAAACTTGACACTTTGAGTGAAAGAGGGAACGTGAGCGTAGCAGACTCGTGCTAGATCAACCTGTCAGAGGACGCGCTCGGTCGAATGAAAAACAGAAGACGCTGCTGTAACAGACTTGAAGTTTTTCTTTGCGACTGCTGTACTAATGACAGGAAATGTATCCAGTTGTATAATAGTATATACAGTATTGTAGTATATTTGGACTGTACATAAACTACAGAAACACAGATTGTTCAGTTCTTGAGCTCTTTTTGGTTGTTGTTTACTTCTCTCTGGTTTGCTAATAAAGTATCAATGATACCCAGCTTTGACATCACTGTTTGCATGTGTGATGAATTTTCAACCCCAACAATAAAACTCACTTCACACGTGTTTGTATTTTGTCGTCATTTACAGGTTTTTCCTGTTTTTTGTTTTTTTTAAGAAGCGTTTTGTGTTTGAGGTGTGAATCATTTTATGGTTTGTATTCTGACACCACTTTGGTGAACGGCTGGATGTGAAACTTTAGAATGGGACAAAATGCAGAAGTAAACAACAGCAGCGGTAGCGTCCGCTGATGGTGCGTCGACTTTGGTGAGAGTCGTGTTGTGTTACAGACAAAATGCATTTGTCACAGAGCGACTGCTGCTGCGGAAGAAGAAAGACTCAGAGCCTTTGAGAAAACGATGGAAAATGAAGCGTTGGCGGCAGAAATAAGCCGCCGCGTTGCACCTTCTGCCCTACGGTAACAATACTGGTGGGTGAGTTCTTAACTAGAAATAAAACAATGAAAACTAATGAGTCAGTCTTTTGAAATATTCATGTTTATTGGATTCAGTCCAGACAGAACTCAGTCATCCGTCATCAGAGCATTTCTAAAACACACTAGAAGAAGACAATAAAAAAAAAGTTCTCTCTCATTAAAATAAAAAAAAAAACAACCCAAACAATACCTGGAATAAAACGTGAGTCATACAATGATCGAGAGGAACCTGGTGTCGACACATTGATTGAAGAAATGTTACGTTTTTTTAAACAGTTTGAATCAACATCGCGACTAGTTTCCATTTGTTCAGACGGTATCAATGTGCATTTGCATAACTCTGTTGAAACCCAAGCTCCATCGGTGATGCAGTGTTTAACTGGGTAAAGAACCAACAGTTGACGATCCTGCTGGAAGTTTCACGTTTCAACTTGTATGAATTTTTAAGTCTTTGACCCAGTAGAAATGTTTCCTACAGGCTTCGCAGCAATACGGATTCTCGCCCATGTGGATTCTTGAATGAGTAGCCGGTGCAGCTGCCTGCTTGAATTCTCACAAGGACACGGCCTCTCACCTGTGTGGACTCTTTCATGCCTGGTCAATACAGATTTTTCTGTAGCTCTCTTCCCACAGGTGCTGCAGACATGCGGTTTCTCACCTGTGTGGCTTCTTGTGATCTCTCTGAATTTGTTCCCACAGGAGATGCAGACATACAGCTTTCAGCCCTGATACCTGACTGAACCCTTTACCACGTGTCACAGGAGTATGGTTTTTCCGGAGTGGGTTTTCTTGTGTCAATCAAATTTTGACACTTCTTCAAATCCTTTCCCACAGGTTTTGCAGAGGAACCGGTTCTGCCCTTTGTGGATGTGAACATGCTTCTTCAGCTGTGAAGCGTTACTGAATCTTGGTTTCACACCTGTGTGGATTATCTAATGTACTTATACTGATAAACATTACTAAGTCTTACATTTGAACACGTTTTTTCCAGTCTGAGTATTTTCCTTTCCTTCTGGTTCTACAGTTCTACTTGATCCTGGGTCTGCGTGATGGCTTCTTTCTGATTTTCAGTCTGTGGTCACTGGGTTGGTCTGGTTCAATCTGCTCACTTTCCTCACAGGCAGAAATCATCACGATAACACCCGTCTCCTGCTTCAGAACCAGCGGCTCCTCCTCCTGTTCCTCTTCAGTCTGTGGAGGTTCTACTTGCTCCTGGTCCAGACTGGAGTTCTGCTCCAAGCTGCTGATCAGTGGGAAGCTCCTCCGTCGTACAAACGTGTAGCTGTGGAAGCTCTGATCTAAATAAACAGCTGCTCCTAAACTTCTCCTGTAGCTCAGACACTGATTGTATGTGTAGCTGAGACTGAGACGCGTTCAGTGTCTGTAGGCGTCACGTCCTGAACGACGCAGGATTTTATTTGGAAGTTTTTCTTTAACTTTGTCCAGACGCCAAATGTTACGATCACTGCCAACATCTCGTTCACATTCTAAAGCAACTGGAAAACAAACCGCGTCATAAAACCTATTTTCAACGGGCACGACAGGGTTTACGTCGCTGGCTGGTTCTTACGGTGTTTATTGTAAGTCAAGTCAGCTTCACCTCAGGTCTCCAGACCGCGTCCAACAGTCTGCGCTGCCGCTCGATCTCTTCTTCATACTCCGCGATGGTTTTCTCAAAGGCTCCGAGTATTTCAGCAGCAGCAGCAGTTAGTCGCTCGGTGACAAACGCTCTCAGACCCTGGACCGAACACATCGCTGCGTTGAAATCACCAGACGTAAACTAACGTGTTGCATCTACTGGCAGGTGGACTTTCCTTCCGCCTGTTGTTACACTGTGTTGTTCCGGCAGTGGATGTTAGTCCACCTTTAGTTCCGTCTTTATGTGTTGACATAAACCTAATAGCAAAGGCTGGAAGTAGTATAACTGTAGTAACCAACTAGAGACTGTTTCCGTTTTCTCTGCCCTCCCGTCCAGTGAAACCTGGAAGAAAATGCTATTTTCATAGAACGACTCGCTTTGTATTACACCACCAGTAACACTGAGATAAGAGGATTTTAGTTTAGTCAACGATCTGAATAGGTTCCTGTCACTGTTGATAAAGCTGCACCGTCCACCGCACAGCGGTGATGCGTGTTAGGTGCCGTTTCTCAAGGCGGAACTTTGAAACTCACTCAATTTCACTTCCGGAGTTTTGCAGCGCGACACCAGACGGAAGTAAAAATCAAAACCCTGAAGCGTTGGTGCCGCTGCTGGAAGCAGCAGAGAAACATCTGAAGGAAAGCGACGATGTGTTCGGTCCAGGGTCTGAGAGCGTTTGTCACCGAGCGACTAACTGCTGCTGCTGCTGAAATACTCGGAGCCTTTGAGAAAACCATCGCGGAGTATGAAGAAGAGATCGAGCGGCAGCGCAGACTGTTGGACGCGGTCTGGAGACCTGAGGTGAAGCTGCGCAGACTCGGAGGTAAACGGTCTGTGGATCCCACTAAACACTAGCGTCATGCATCAGGAAGTATCAGTTAAATTACTGTTTGCATGTTACACAACTAAAGATGTTTTTCAAAGCTTTGCGCTTTTTGGTCAATAAAAGACAGGACTCACATCAGTACTGTTTAATGGTCAGCTCAGTGTTTTTTTTGAGTGGAGAACAATTTTTAAATAATTTCTATAAAAACATATCAAACAATATAACAATTATTATTATACAGTTATTAGATATTACTTTTATTGAAGCGTCACAGCCAGGATATAAGTCTGTTCTACACTGTTGATGCATCATCCTGTCACACGCTTGGTTTGTGTTAATGTTTCTTTACATGGGTGTTGTACTACTACTACTCGCTAAAACCTGCTCATTGGAGCTCGGCAGATGGTTCAGGCTGTCAGGAACCTATTTCTTGTCACTATATCTTTCCAGAGCTCCTGGAGCAACCTGTCAGTAAGAAATCTGCTGTTGCCACCAAGCAGCAGCTCAGAAACTCCAGGTTGGACCAAGAGGAACCAGATCCTCCACAGGTTAAAGAGGAAGAGGAGGAATCCTGCATCAGCCAGACAGGAGAGCAGCTGGTCCTGAAGCGGGAGTCTGATGATGTAATGTGGATTCCTCCTTATGAACAAAAACCAGTGTTTGACCACCAGCTCCTCGATCCCAGCTGTCCTGGAGCTGAGAGCTCAGACATTGACTCATCAGCTAGAAGTACAGAACCACAGCTGAAGAAGAAACGTCACGAAAGCACAATTACCAGTAACAATACAGACGACTCTCATGTGCCAGAGGTGCAGTGTAACAGCGCCACAGAGAAGACATTGTCTGAATGTGACTTTTGTGGGAAACAGTTCACGTCTAGCTTCAGTTTGAAAGAACATCTGAAAATCCACACGGGTCAGAAGCCGCATGTTTGTGAGATCTGTGGAAAAGGCTTCAGTCGTGCGTCAACGTTGAACATTCACTTAAGAATCCACTCGGGCCAGAACCTGCATTTATGCAACATCTGCGGGGAAAGTTTTAACGAATGGTGTGAACTGAGGAGGCACATGATGAGTCACACAGACGAGAAGCCGTACCGATGCAACAGCTGTGGGGATCGTTTCTATCAGCTGAGCCATCTGACAAATCACAAGAAGATTCATACACGTGAAAACGTGCATGTTGTTAAACTCATAGGAGAGATTTCAGGTGGTGAACTGAGACAGGACGTAGAGGAGACGGTCAAGTAGCGCCGAGCGCAGACGTAGGACGGTTTCAGCTATAATGACTCAAAATGTTCTGTGTCGTGTGAACTAAAGGTGAGAAACCGTTGTGAGCTGTTAGCAGTTACGAAAAGTGTCAAAGTCTCATTTTGTGTGTGCTTTAATTTTTACAATCTGAATTTTCTTTTTATTGATTACAATTCACATCGTTCAAATGTATTTCACGTGTTTATAATGTATAGTAATATCCGATGCTTTGGTTGTGTGCTCAACTTTAAGATGGAATCATGCCGTTTAATGCCATAATAGATATTAAATACATGTTAATATTGTAATAAACAACATAATCAGAAGCTACGGCTGATTTTTAGTTCTCTGAAGGTTTTCTGGTACTAACATCTTTCCCTTCAAGTGGCTCATGTCCTAATGTTAACATGGTGAATAGACTGTGATGGTGTTTTATACTTTTTCAATAACCATGAAAAGAGGTAATAGTTGGGAAAACATTTTAAGTGAAAGCAATGTACTTCATTCATATTCGCAGCTAATATTAGCCACGCGTTTCAAAGAAGCCGCGAACATGTTGAAGGCGGAACTAAAAGCAAACTTTGCTTTCACTGCCGGAGGTTGAGAGTGTAACATCCGGCGGAAGTAAACAAAGCGCTAGCACCGTTAGCTCCTAACGTTAACGGAACGACGGGGGTGTAGTTAAAGCAATTACACGCCGAGACTGTAAAGAAGCAGCGATGTGTTCGGTCCAGGGTCTGAGAGCGTTTGTCACCGAGCGACTAACTGCTGCTGCTGCTGAAATACTCGGAGCCTTTGAGAAAACCATCGCGGAGTATGAAGAAGAGATCGAGCGGCAGCGCAGACTGTTGGACAGCGTTTTTAAACCTGATGTAAAATTGCACAGAATCGGAGGTAAAATAATAACCGTACAAAACAACAATGCGACGCTGAGCTTGTGGTTACTGGAACAACACGCGATCCATTAGCTTTAGGTCGTGATCAGACCTGTGAAGGATGTTTCCAGTGTGGAGCTCAGACACAAATGAAAAGAGACGAGTGAAAATATGTCATTTTTATGATCACAGGTTCGTGTTTTTGTTATGTGTTGTTCAATTCACCTCGTTTTTCCTGCTGCTTGACTCGGTGTCATTGTTCTTTGACAGATGTGACTCAACGTGTGGTTTCTACAAAACGTTTCTAAGCGTTAACGCAGTGACTGAAGCTGGTTAGAAATGAGCTTTATGTGACGTTTGAAGCTCCTGTTGCAGCCGGTCCGGCCACAAGCCCCGCCCCCTGGCGGAGGTTATAAATGGAGCTACACGCTGGCGTGAAGCAAGTTTACATGAGTCGCTAACTGGACAGTCAGACACTAACGCTGTTCCATTCTAATCCATGTCAGTCTGCAAGTGAACACAGCAAACCTAAGGTAGTTTCAACTGGTGTTATATCAGCTGTAACGGTGCAAACTAATGCTCCGCTACAGTAAATTAGTTTAGCTAAGTCGTCCACAACGATGGCCTGCGGCTGTAAACTACGGTAGACAACTACCACAAGTCATAAAACTGTCCAACAGGATGATTCCTCTTTACCTCTGGGTTAGTCCCAAAGCAGATTCCTTCTCTTTCAACACTGCTGAGCCCCACTAATGGTTTACTAACATGCTGTTTGTCTGTTTTTCTTCTTCCAGACACCCCACAGCTTGTCTTTAAAGAGGAGGAAGATCTCAGTGACCAAGAGATAAACTCAAGTCTGGACCAGGAGGGACTGGAACCTCTACGGATTAAAGAGGAAGAGGTGGAGCCTGGCACCAGTGAGGAGATAGAGCAGGTTGTGCTGAAGGAAGAGACTGAGGACTTCCATGACGGAAGTTACCACAGTGAATCAGAACCGGTCAGTGATGACCAGCTCTTCTCTCGTAGCTCTCCTGCAGCCGAGGGTCAAGCGCAGGAAAAAAGCCAATATCTCGATGTAGCATCAATGAGAGAAGCAGAGACAGAGCATCCAGGCAACACAAGTCATCAAGACAGCGAAGGCAACACTCCCGTGTCAGGAGCTCAATCCAATAATCCCACACGTAAAACATCTTTCGCGTGTGGTAAAGGTTTCAAGTCTAGGTTTAAATTAAGAATACATTTAAAAACTCACCCAGATGAGAAGCAGTTCTCCTGCCAAACCTGTAAGAAAACATTTATTTGCTCATCAAAACTGGAGAGACACATGATAATCCACACAGGTGAGAAGCCGTACCTCTGCAGCATGTGCGACAAAAGATTTAGTGACAGCTCAGTGTTGAAAAGACACATGATGATCCACACAGGTGAGAAGCCATATTGTTGTAGCTTCTGCGATAAAAGATTCATTCTGGCATCATCACTAAACGCTCATTTAAGGGTCCACACAGGCGAAAAACCATATTGTTGCAACATCTGCGGGAAACAATACAGTTTGAAATCATCACTGAATGCTCATTTAAGAAATCACACAGGTGAGAAGCCCCATGTTTGCAGCACCTGTGGCAAAGCATTCCTAAAAAAGTCAACACTGACTAGTCATGAGAAAACCCACACAGGAGAGAAGGCAAATTCATGTGAAGTATGTGGGAAAAGCTTCATGTTTAGCAGTAACTTGTTGGCCCACATGAAAATCCACACAGGTGAGAAGCCGTACCCCTGCAGCACCTGCGGAAAAAGATTCATCAACTCGTCAAAACTGAAACGGCACATGCTGAGCCACACAGGTGAGAAGCCGTATTCCTGCACCACCTGTGAGAAAAGATTTGCTAACTCATCAAAATTAAAAAAACACATGCTGAAACACATGGGTGAGACTCCGCCCCCTGACACGCCTGTGTGAAAAGAGCCACTCAGATGCCAACAATAAAACCCCTTTAGCTGCTCGTACATGTAGTGAGGCTGTATGTGATTGAACCTATTTTATAACATGTTTCGAGTGCTGTCTAAATAGAACGTGTTCTGTTTAATACAACAGAGGAACCGTTCACAAATAGCAAATACAGCATTTTGGTGATGATCACAAGCCAAACGTTATTACGTAGACACAACAGAATCACGCTCCCAGACGTTTGTGATCAAATCTGACTCTGTAGCTCTGCACAGAACATAAAAACTATAGAAACACCCTCTAATCTAAGAAGAACTCGTATGAAGTAGTGACACTATTTGAACGTGATCTAGTCGGAAGCGTGGTTCTACACATATACCTGATGAAGTTCCCTTTGATTAATGCGCGATAATTCTACTTTTTAAATAGCTTTGTATAAACCACTAATAGTAGGAACTACGCAAAGTACAGGACACAGCTGTTTCCATTATAAAGTCCGTCTGTGTGTTTGCTTTTGCAGTGAAAAAGCCATTTGTGTGTAGCGTGTTGAAAAATGTTTTTTAAGGCTTCGATCTGACACAGAAGAGCGACGTTATTCTCTAAATGTTGTCTCGCTTGATCGTGGGCAGTTTTGATGGAATGACCCAAATTTGGCAATTGTGTAAAAAAAATCGCAACTGTTTAAATGAGATCTTCATATCTAAACTAGAATCTGTGAACGGTGACATCATGTCTTGTTAAACTAGCCTAACTTTTACTCTTATAGAATATTCATACTTAGGTTTGTAACAGTATTTATTTCAATATGTCTACACTAAGTACATATTTCACACAAATGTCAGTGATTGAACTCTGATACGTTTTCTTCTTGACTGTTTTCACAAAGTCTCTAAAGTAACTAAATGGTTTTGAAGACACTTAAATGTTTCCTCTTTTTATTCCTTCTATTATTTCTTTATTCTTTTTACGAGTAACCAATGTTGATGTTTTACGCTGAAAAAAATTGAAATGTTTTTCAGTTATTCATTTGAAGTTTTCAAACTGGTGGACTGATTGTTTTGTAAATGCAGTTTTTATATCTTATGTATTTACTGTAAACTAAACTTCGTTGGGTGAAAATGTTTTCTAGGGGTGTAGTGATTCTGCTACAGAGGTTGAAAAAAAAAATGCCACAAAACAACAACCATAAATAATAATTTAAGAAATCAGAGGCCAGTAATGTAGAAGCTACTGCATGATGCTTGTGTTCTCACTATGTTTAGTTTATATTTCAGTAGATCTTCATTTCTTACTTTAGAAAAGTTTCTTGTTCAGAAGTGCATATCGTCTTTTTTTAAACATGGAAATCATATAGTGTGAACAATAACACTTTTCAGAACAGTTTTTATCTTGTGGGAGTCTTTACGTTTGCATTTAGTCAACACTAATGGCTTTTTAACTGGTGATGTGGATTAAGGCATTTGCTAAATGTCATACAGTAAGTGTCTCTCTTTGAAAATGTTGTTCTATGTCTTTATTTGCGTTACTGTAATTTGAACCTTTGCCATCTCCAGACGTGTGTGGTGGGTTGAGGTTAAATGTGTATGATGTGGGTCAAATAAAACAGTTGCATGCACTTGATGAACCAAGACGTGTTGTCTAACTATGAATATGTAGAGGTTAGTTCCACCTTGACTAAGCGACATTAACGACGGTGTTGTTGTGGAGGTGCTGAAACCTCGAGGTCGCACTGGGTGAGAAGCGAGATTCACCCTGGACAGTCGTCAGTGCAGCATAATGGATGCTTTAGCTTAAAAGATAATCACCAGGGAGAAGATTTATTTTGTTCTATTTAATGTTTGGTTTGTTTTAAAAATGTAAAATTATCTGTTAATGAGAACAGAAGTTTATAAATCAACACATTTCTATGCGGAATAAAAGTGACAATAGGTTCCAGCAGCCTGCAAAACGATACGGGGCCACGCGAATCAAGATGATGGATAAATGTTCCTCCATGCTGCAGACATTTACCCTCAGTGACCACTTTGTTAGGGACACTGTGGCCACAGTAATAAGCAGTAGAGAAGTATTACCTTTCTGGCGGGTTCAACTTAAAAGTGGGAAATTAGAACCTGGTTAAAGAAGAATTAATGAGGTAGATTCAACTGTACAGGTTTGTCCCATAAAATAAAAAGTTTCTAATGAAAAGCCAACAATTGCAAGTGGAACTGAAGTAGAACTCTCCTCCATTGACGGAACTTCATACTGTGACACCCAGCGGAAGTAGCTGAACGATTGAAACACCGGTAGCGCGGTAGAGGCGGGAAGTGGGACAAACGGAATAACAGCCACGTTACGGTGTAAAGTGTTAGAGAAGCAGCGATGTGTTCGGTCCAGGGTCTGAGAGCGTTTGTCACCGAGCGACTAACTGCTGCTGCTGCTGAAATACTCGGAGCCTTTGAGAAAACCATCGCGGAGTATGAAGAAGAGATCGAGCGGCAGCGCAGACTGTTGGACGCGGTCTGGAGACCTGAGGTGAAGCTGCGCAGACTGGGAGGTGAGATGATAAGAGAACTGGAAACAACAATGCGACGCTGTGGTGGCGATTACAACGCGATCCACCCGCTTCAAGTCGTGACCAGAAGCAGAACATTTAAAGTGTGAGCTCAGACACGAATGAAGAGACAGACGAGTGGAAACGTGTGATTTTCATGATCGCAGGCTCGTGTTGTGTTCAAGTCCCCTCGTTTTCCCCATAATCCGTCTTTTTGCTGTTTGGCTCACGTAACACGTTGTTTCTACAAGACGTTTCCAAGCACTGACTCTGGGACGCGACTGAAGCTCGTTAGAAATGTTTACATGATGTTAGTTTGTGAAGTTCATTGTACAATTTCACTAACTGTCCATTAGCTTGTGGTTTAAGGCTGTGAACCAAAACCTGGTCAAAAGCAGACTAGTGGGTAGCTGGTGCAAAGACTGTTTGCTCATTGGTTCCAAAATATGAGTCCTACACACTGTTGCACATCATGTTTAACTAGTTTTGAGAGGGTGTAATGTGGCATTTGTTTCTTTTTGTTCTTCCAGAGATTCCAAAACATGTCTGTAAAAAGGAGGAGGATCTCCGTGACCAGGAGGTGAACCCAAGTCTGGACCAGGAGCATCTGGAACCTCTATGGATTAAAGAGGAACAGGAACCTGGCACCAGTGAGGAGGCAGAGCAGATTGAGCTGAAGGAAGAGACTGAGCTCTTCCTGTTGACTCATGTTCAGGACGCAAGTTACCACAGTGAATCAGAACCGGTCAGTGATGACCAGGTCTTCTCTCGTAGCTCTCCTGCAGCTGAGGGTCAAGCGCAGGAAGGCAGCAAATATGTCGATGTAGCATCAATGAGACAAGCAGAGACAGAGCATCCAGGCAACACAAGTCATCAAGACAGCGAAGGCAACACTCCCGTGTCAGGAGCTCAATCTAAAGGTTTCAAGTCTATGTTTAAATTGACAACTCATTTGAAAACTCACCCAGATAAGAAACAGTTCTCCTGCACCATCTGTAAGAAAACATTTAGGTGCTTATCCAACCTGCAGAGACACACGATAATCCACACAGGTGAGAGGCCGTACCCCTGCAGCATGTGCGACAAAAGATTTAATGATACCTCAACCCTGAAAAGACACATGATGATCCACACAGGTGAGAGGCCGTACCCCTGCAGCATGTGCAACAAAAGATTTAATGATACCTCAACACTGAAAAGACACATGATGATCCACACAGGTGAGAAGAAATATTGTTGTAGCTTCTGTGACAAAGAATTCACCCTGGCATCATCACTAAACAATCATTTAAGGGTCCACACAGGCGAAAAACCATATTGTTGCAACATCTGCGGGAAACAATACAGTTTGAAATCATCACTGAATGCTCATTTAAGAAATCACACAGGTGAGAAGGCAAATTCATGTGAAGTATGTGGGAAACGCTTCTTGTTTAGCAGTAACTTGTTGGCCCACATGAAAATCCACACAGGTGAGAAGCGTTACCCTTGCATCACCTGCAGAAAAAGATATTGTACATGCTCCAATCAGAACCGGCATATGCTGAGCAAGGCAGGAGAGAAACCGTATTCCTGCAGCATCTGTGGAAAGGGGTTTATCACCCCTTCAAATCTGAAACGGCACATGCTGAGCCACACAGGGGAGAAGCGTTGCCCTAGCAGCACCTGTGGAAAAAGATTCAGCAAGCCCTCAGCCTGGAGTTGGCATATGCTGACTCACACAGGGGAGAAGCCGTACGTCTGCAGCACCTGTGGAAAGGGGTTTATCACCCCTTCAAATCTGAAACGGCACATGCTGAGCCACACAGGGGAGAAGCCGTACGCCTGCAGCGCCTGTGAAGAAAGATTTGCTAACTCATCAACGTTAAAAAAACACATGCTGAAACACATGGGTGAGACTCCGCCCCCTGACACACCTGTGTGAAAAGATCCACTCAAGATGCCAACAATGAAACTCTTTGACACCAGAATCACGCTCCCAGACGTTTGTGATCAAATCTGACTCTGTAGCTCTGCACAGAACTTAGATCAGAGGATGTTTCTATTGTTTCCAAGAAGAACTCGTATGACACTATTTGATCTAGTCTGAAGCTTGGTTCTATAAAGACCTGATAAACCTGCCTCTGAGTTCCCTTTGATTAATGCGCATTAATTCTACTTTTTCTGTTTTAGTATAAATGATTCCTATGTTTTTTCATTGAACAGGCATGAAAACCCCCAAACAGTAAAGTGCAGTGTGTGAAAAAAGCTTTGTTTAGTGGTCGATTGTTGAGGATCTTTTTTTCCAGTGTGCATCAGATTTCTGTGATTGTTACTCATTTGGAAGTTTGATCGAATGATGTGTAAATGAAGCTTCTCAAATATTTTAATGTAAAATAAGTTTTACCAAGTGAAAAGAATCTGATTTTTTTTTTATGGTAAAACATTTCTATCGGAAATATAATTTCTGTATTTGGACAGGATTCATAAGGGCTGAGTTCACGCATTCCAGAGTAATATCTGATTCGTGTGCACAGTTCCACGTTTTATCTTTCTGTCTTAGATGACACTCGTTGGCCACTTTATTAGGTACTATACAGGCCAGATGCCACTGTGACCTCAGTGGTAAACACATTCATTTACGCGCTGATTATTCATGCATTGCTGCAGTTTGGGTTTATGTTCTGATCTACTCGTGGCCGGTTTATTTAGAGCAGTGAGTTGTATTAACAAGCAGAGAAAATATTCTAAAACCTTCATGATCGTTTATTTACATAGCACCTCTTACAAAACCATGTAGGATTAGCACAATCACAGGACAACTAACATTTAAATAACGTTTATGAAACAATATTCATTGAAGATATGTCACCTACGTTTGTGGAGCTTATGTACTCACTGGGCATAACCTGTGCAGGGTTTTTTTCAGTAGCTTTAAATAGCTTTGCAACCAGAAATAAGCAAAGCTAATGATTCTTCAAAGCCACGGTTCAGCTTAGCTCCTTTGCTTCTGAGCCACAGCTTGAAAACAGCATAGCTGAGGCTAGCAAGCAACATTAGCGCCTTATATATGAACTGCAATAAATCCATAGCTCACGATCAGCTGCTTCAATGCACGATTTGACATAATTCTATCAGGCTAAAGGCCCAATAACGTTTCTCACCTTTTCACGTCTGTTTCATCGTCGTGTTTTTCTTCCTGCTGTTTTTCCAGAGGTGACGAGTGTTTACTTCAGACACCGGTCCGGCCACAGGCCCCGCCCACCTCCAGTGGGTATAACAGCTGGTCTCAGTCTAGTTGGCTGGAGCGAAGACAAGTTTACTCTGACTTACGTACTGAACAGAGTCACAACCTTTCTAAGGCGGAGACCATTAGGAGCAGCAGGAGGCCTTTAACCTGTGGCACATGCTAAGCTCAGCTGCTATGTGTCAGGTTAAATATCCTCAACTTCCTCAGTCGTCACCAACGTTAGACGACCACTAATCACACAACTGTGCTGCACTGAACACAGCTGACTCGACTCCTGCTGTGATTGTTTCGCTGTACTAATAAGCTGAATTCAGGTGAAAAAGTAAATATAATTTGACTTTGGTAAAGTCATGAACCCATTACAAGACGTGCACGCATGCGCACTGCGTAGGTTAACGTCGCGGGTTTCAGATGCGTTACTAACAGTCATGGCCGGAGAACCTGACAATATTCACAGAAACACACTGACCTGTTTTCAGTGGGATCAACAATGACGAGGTTCTGGCTCCTCTACTTTCATTATCAACACAATAGTTCTGGTAAACGCTGCAAGTCTGAGCTTCAGGTGTTCGGTTCTCCCCGCGTATGAATGTTCGTGTGTCTTTGCAACTGTGTCTTCTGACAGAATCTTTTCCTACAGATTTTGCAGGAGTACGGCTTCTCACCTGTGTGGATCTTTATGTGCCTCTTCAGTATTGACATTTGACTGTACCTTTTCCCACAGGTGATGCAAACATACGGCTTCTCACCCGTGTGGATTCGAAGATGCCTCTTCAAATTGTACTTATACTTAAAAGCTTTTCCACAAAAGCCACATTCGATAGACTTTTCAGCCGTGTGAACGTTACAGTGAGTCTCTGACGTAGGAGCTTCCACATCGTCTCTGGGACTCTTGTGACGTCCCTGCTTTGACTCTGCATCTCCGCTGGATCCCGAGTCCAGGCAGCGTCTTCCTCCCTGGTCTGGGCTCTGCGCTGCAGGAAGGCTGTGGCAGAACAGCTCGTTGTCACCGTTTGGTTCCTGGTCACTGTCGCTGTCCTCACAAGTAGAAGTCAACATAAAGGCGCCCGCCTCCCGCTTCAGTGCCGGCTCCACTGCGTCCTGGCCGGTGCAGAGCTCCTCCTGTTCCTCCTTGATCTGTGGAGACTGTGGGTCCGTCTGCTGCTCAGAGACACGTTGCTGAGGAGACTCTGGAAAAGGAAAGAAGCGCGTTGCTGATCCGCTGCATAGACGATGCTGCCTAACGCGAACGTGAGCAAACAGACCTTTCTCGTGTAGGGACCCGGGGGGTCGTCCGGGGATCCACTGCGTCTCCAAACCAACACTCAGTCTGCGCTGCCGCTCGATCTCTTCTTCATACTCAACGATTATTTTCTCAAAGGCTCCGAGTATTTCTGCTGCAGCAGCAGTTAGTCGCTCGGTGACAAACGCTCTCAGATACTGCACCGAAGACATGCTCGCTTCTTCTCGGCTGAGATGTTCACCAGGGGCCGGACACCGCCGTCCTCCAAGCGCCTCCACACATCCCTAGAGTTAGCTAGTTGCCAGCGCTGCTAACTCCCTGCTTCCGCCGGATGTCCCACTGTAAAGGTCCGGCAGTGAACGTTAAGTTGTTGTTCGTTCCTCACTCAGTTTGGGTTGATTTGGGTGCAGCACAAAAGGAAACGGCAGCAGGAAACCAAGTCCATCAGCGCAGAGGGCAGTGAATCGGACACTGAGCTCCTGACGGTCTGTGGTGGCACTTTGCCCCATACATCACTTTATAATGTAGCTGCTCAGTACATTTCAAACTTTAAAACACAGGTTTCATACGAAATAAGAACTTAATCACAATCTTAAAGAAGATGAATAACATTTCATCCTCTCAGTGAAAGGAAGGATCAGTCTAGTCCAGTTGTAAAACACTAATTGCTTAGGTGTAGGTGGAAGTTAGTTCGACCTTTGTAGGAAATTCCTTGTTTTTGTTGATTCAGCAAGTTATGAAACTCATCTCTGATGAAGTTACAGATATTTCAATTTATTTCCAAAATATTTTATATACTATGAACAAAGGTCTTGTTACAGTCAGTCTCTGAAAATATACTTATGCACATTTATTGTGCAAGTTTACTCAATCAGGCTGTTTTGTTCTGAGCTTGTCTTCACCTGTGACAGAAATAATAGTGAAGACTCTCAGTTGTCCAGGTGAAGTTCTGTCCCCTGAATCTGTTTGAGTAAACACATTCTAATTGAAAATCCATCAAGAAGCAGCAACTTCTGCTTTTGACCTCTCGACCAAGAAGCAAGTCCAGTTTCCACAAACGCACTTGACTTTGGTGTTTGTGGGAGTAAAGGTGGTCATGACTGGCTTCTGGACTTAGTTCTTCTACGTCCATTCAACTACATGTCCCCATTTAACCAAACCTGGCTGGAGACCACACACACGTATCCTCCAGTTTGGTTTGTAAAGAACAGACAAAGGAAGGAGGACGAGTGAGTTGGTGTCTCACCTCCTCCAGACGCCACGACTCAACGTTCAGACAACCTCTGCTGGATGAGCCCCGTGATACAAGACGTCCGATCCTCTGTGTTTCTCTACGTATCCAGGTGACCACATCATCAAATGAAAGATGGCGTTTGGAACATTTGTCGCGTGTCACGCATTCTGTTGCCTTACGTTTTTAGTTTGTATGAACTAACATGTGCCTTTTCAGGTGAGTCATACGATGGAATCGCTTCCCACAAACATTGCACAAAAACGGCTTGTCATCTGTGTGGATTTTTAAGTGGCCATTCAGTATTGACAACAGTTTAAACTTTTTACCACAGGTGTCACAAGAAAATGGTTTCTCCCCAGTGTGGACTATCAAATGGCTTTTCAACTTTGAATTTGCGCTGAATCTTTTTCCGCAGGTGTGACAGGGAAACGGCTTCTCACCGGTGTGGATCCATGTGTGGACTGTCAACTTTGACTTTTCCCGAAATCTTTTCCCACACATGTGACAGGGAAACGGCTTCTCACCGGTGTGGATCCGTGTGTGGATTGTCAATTTTGACTTTTCACGAAATCTTTTCCCACACATGTGACAGGGGAACGGCTTCTCACCGGTGTGGGTTTGTGTATGAAATTTTAAATTGTAGCATTTCTTGAATCCTTTGCCACAGACGTCACAAACAAAACGGCACAGCTCTGACACAGAGGAGGATTCCACAGTCCGACTTGTGTTTTTCCGATGTGTCGTCTCTGTACCGTCAGTAAGTCCAGAGTCTGTCGGCCCGTCACCGTTTGGTTCTGGTTTGCTGCAGCCACTCTGCACGTTAGGAGGAATCAACATAGCTTCCTCAGTCTCCTGCGTCAGAACAAACGGACTGGTGGAGAGTTCCTCCTGCTCCTCCTTGATGTGGGGAGGATCTGGGTCCTCTTCGTCCAGTCTGGATTCCCTCTCTTTGCTACAAGTCTGAGGGTCAGTGAGAATCTCCTCTTGTTCACACACATGTTGCTTTGGAAGCTCTGGAGGAATAATGGGGCACAAAAGGCAGGTTATTAATCAGATGGTACTGGGTTCCAGGACTTCCCTGGATGTGTGTGCGCTTGCAATAAGTCTGAGAGTCGTATAATAAGGGCAGTTTAAGGCAGAACAAGGTTAATATTCAGCAACCGGCTGCTGAGCCAAGGAAAAACAGCGCTGGACCAACGGTCACTGTGATCCTTAAGTTGGACAAGACTGGTTCTGGGTCCGAGTGATACATGTCACTATGTCATTGTTTGGCTGAAGCTAAACCATTTCCCTCTTTCTGATAACTGGCTGCAAAACGTGCTCGGTGTTCACTGAGTCCCTGCTGGGAGTCGTTACCGTAGCCAACACTGAGCTGTGAAAGTGTCCAAATGCACCGTTAAGGATCGTTTATGAGAAAAATTAGGGTTGAAGGGAGAAAGTACAGGAAGCATCCAACGCATTTACGGAAAACATCCGGAGGAGCCTCATTGAACAGTTGGATCCCACCGGACACGCGAGGACAAAGGACTGAATGATGGACAGCAGTTTAACCAGCGGATCAACGTTTAACTGACATCATGATTCCTGAACCCACCGAGTCTGCGCAGCTTCACCTCAGGTCTCCAGACCGCGTCCAACAGTCTGCGCTGCCGCTCGATCTCTTCTTCATACTCCGCGATGGTTTTCTCAAAGGCTCCGAGTATTTCAGCAGCAGCAGCAGTTAGTCGCTCGGTGACAAACGCTCTCAGACCCTGGACCGAACACATTATTACAACGAATTACTATTTATTTCATACAGCTGCACCGCCAGCTAAAGGCGCTGGTGCTTTTATAGTTTACTTCCGCCGGACGTCTTCTTCTTCTTCTTCTTCTTCTAATTCTTCATCTTCTTCTTCTTCTTTCAGTTTTATGGCGGGTGATGTGATGAGGTACATTACCGCCACCTACTATGCTGGAGTGTGGATCAGGATTTAAGAGAGAGAGAGAAAAAAAACCCCAAAACAACCTACGCTCTACTTCCAGAAATGTCATTGTTGCTCTGTTACTCCCTGACTGACTGAGTCTGTGTTTCAGGTCTAATCCCGTGTCTCCTGTGGCTCCTCGTGTCTCCCTCTCTGACCTCCATGCCTGACAGTGACACCTGCTCCACTGACTCCTCTGCTTGACAGAACCTACACAGACCCGTCTGGTGTTTCCCTGTTCGGTGCAGTGACTTATTCAATATTACATTGTTCTCCTTTGTGTTTGCTCCGGTTGCCTCATCTTCCTCACTTCCTTCTGGATGTTATACAGATGTTGCCTGTTTCCCCTTGTCCCAGTTTTGTTGCCATTTGCTGATGATTTTACTTTTAATTATGGTTTTTGCTTCTAACACTGTAAAGCTGCTGTAATAGGTTTCTAGCCTCTGTTTGTCCTTTTAAACCTGCCCAATAATTCATCATGAGCTGCTGATGTCTGGGGCTCGTTGGCTCATCTCAACATGCAGAGCATCAGCAGGTTCATCGCACCACAACACAGTCTCAGTGCTGCCGCCTGCACCACCTCCAACTTCTGAACTGATGCTTTAGCTGCTGACCCGTAGACAAAACTCCCAGAATCCTGGACGATCTGTGAAGTTCCGTCAGTGAACTGATTTAATTTCAGGTCCACGTTCAATCGTTATTTTGTCCAAATGATACATTTAGTGCCGTCATGGAGCCGCTTTAATCCACTTACTGTAATTTGTAACAAAGTAAACAAAGAAAACAAATGACTTGACATAAACACGTGTCGGTTTCCTTATTAAGTCTCTGTTTCATTTATACAGGCATCGTTTCCGTAGTGTAGTGGTTATCACGTTCGCCTAACACGCGAAAGGTCCCCGGTTCGAAACCGGGCGGAAACAGTTTTATCTTGTAGCGAATCTATATGAAATGTGCTTCATACGTAACGTTAGATATAATATCTACCAATAATGGAAATGAGAGATAAAGCGTCACCATTCATTTATTTAAGCCAACCCCACAGTAATAGACCACAACAATGTGTCTATTGCTCCTAAATGTATCACAACACACATGCAACACGTTCTCTGCGGTAAACAAACACTGATTAATTAAATAAACGTATATAAATATATAAATAAAGTAAGAAGAAGGACAAGAAAAAAACAATAACCAGACAAATTGTGCTGGCGCCTTGGCTCCACCCATTGAACGCATGACTCGTCCTCTATTACGTCCGCAGAGCAAATATAAATACAGGCAGTTCTCGCCAAGCCCAGCAGTTGAGAACGTTTGGAAGGAAAACTTCTAGAGCAACATGTCTGGTCGTGGTAAAGGCGGGAAGGGTCTCGGTAAAGGAGGCGCCAAGCGCCACCGCAAGGTTCTTCGTGACAACATCCAGGGCATCACCAAGCCCGCGATCCGCCGCCTGGCTCGCCGCGGCGGAGTCAAGCGAATCTCGGGTCTGATCTACGAGGAGACACGCGGCGTGTTGAAGGTCTTCCTGGAAAACGTGATCCGCGACGCCGTCACCTACACCGAACACGCCAAGAGGAAGACGGTGACCGCCATGGACGTGGTCTACGCCCTGAAGCGGCAGGGACGCACCCTGTACGGCTTCGGCAGCTAAAGCGGCCCGGACCCAACAACCAAAGGCTCTTTTAAGAGCCGCCCACTGTACCTGAAGGGCTCGGTTCTGGTTTAATGCGGCCACGAAGGCCAAACAGCTGCTACAATAACGAGTAGTTTCAGTGAATCTGAAGTAAACGCGGATCAGAGCAGTCATCCGGATGTCTAATAAATCTTTACGTCACCCAGACCACGTGGTCACGACACTATTATTATTATTATTATTATTACTACTGACACTGGTTCTGATCAGCTCATTACCGCGAATCAGACAACCGGAAACGAACGGCTAGAAAGTCTCAAAGGTGGATTCTGTGGCGCATGCTCAGTCGCATTTCTTACCAAGCCAATCCTGTGCAAGCAATGGCACACTGCATATTAGCATGAAGTACATATAAATGTCACAGTTCTGCAGCACATTCCGTTTTCAAATTCCAGAAAGAAGCAAGATGCCGGATCCAGTGAAGGCACCGAAGAAAGGCTCCAAGAAAGCCGTGTCCAAGAGCGTCAGCAAGGGCGGCAAGAAGAAGAGGAAGACCCGCAGGGAGAGCTACGCCATCTACGTGTACAAGGTGCTGAAGCAGGTCCACCCCGACACCGGCATCTCCTCCAAGGCCATGAGCATCATGAACTCGTTCGTCAGCGACATCTTCGAGCGCATCGCCGGCGAGGCCTCCCGCCTGGCGCACTACAACAAGCGCTCCACCATCACCTCCAGGGAGATCCAGACCGCGGTCAGGCTGCTGCTGCCCGGGGAGCTGGCCAAGCACGCCGTGTCCGAGGGCACCAAGGCGGTCACCAAGTACACCAGCTCCAAGTAGCCGAGCTGCGGCTCCAGCAAACCAACGGCTCTTTTCAGAGCCACACACCGAAGCTGGAGACGAAGCTTCCTGCCCCCGATGCTCCGCAGACGCTTCAGCCATATGTTCACAAAGCGACGGGACTCGTTCAGTGACACGGCGGCGAGTTTACCTGCCGTCAGTCACGTTGAACCGAAGCTTAAACGGCAAATCGCTTCTCGTTGTGAGTTTTTACTGATGCAGCTGTTGCATAATGATCAGTAGCGTTAATGTGCGACGACGGTTGTGTGAAGAAATTATTATAAACCTCACTAAACGGTCAACGTCAATATATAGAATCTAGTAACTGATAACCAACTATACTGTATCTCGTGCTTTGTAGCAGTAACATGAACTAGACACGTTTCCTGATAGAAATACGCTCGTTCTGACTGTAGATAAATGTTAAATCCAGAGTCTGACTGGACTCAGGAACAGACGTCCTGTACAACATCCTCACGTCCGCAGCCAATAAAGCTCCATCTTAGATACGCGTCACCGGTTCAGCCCATTATTGTCTCTTTATGGGATTTATCGTCGTGCAAACCTCTAACAGGAATCACTGCCTGTACAAATGTGATCAGCACCAAAACAAACCAAGCATTAAATCTGTGTAAACGTACAGGAGGCAATAAACAAGCTTCACTCACGGATCCTTAAGAGTCACTTCATTCAGACGTTATGTCCTGTAAGTTCTAGGATAGAATTAAATTCTTCTCCTCTTCCACAGCTCTTCATAATAAAGCTCCATCTGGTCTTAGACCTCATGGCTCCTTCTGCTCCAACAGAACCTTGCTTCTCAGAGCTGGTCTACTGGTGGTTCTAGAGTTTCTACCTGTAGAACAGGAGGCAGAGCCTTTAGCTCCAAGCTCCTCTATGTGGAACCAGCTTCCAGTTCAGGTTCTAGCAGCAGACGCCCTCTCTGCTTTAAAACTAGGCTGACCAGTAACCGGGCCACACGTCCCAGGCAGAGCTGCCGCAGCCACAGGGAACAGCACCAGGAGCCGGACCCGGCCACCGATGGGCCGGCGCCAGCCCACCTCCGTCTGTGGAGCCTCCAGCTACTGAGACTCTGATGTTGGTTCAGGGACTCAGGCAGCAAACGCGATGAGTTCAGACAAAACTAACCATGAACAAACTGCTCCGACCGAAGATTTAACAGAGCGGAAAACAGAAAGGTGTTTGTGTTGATCTGCAAATGAAAGATTACCTCAAAAACATATATATATGACATTTACATTTCATCATGTTCTGCTCTGGACTGGTTTCAGCTCCAATTTACACAGTGACTAGAATCAGTCGTTGACCTTCCATTTGTAACAGCTTTGTCGGTTGGAGAAGAGAGAAAACAACAACAACAACAACAACAACAACAGACTCAGGCAGGATGGTTGGACCAGCAGCTGAACACTGAGACACACGGCTCTGAGTCTGACGATACCTGGAGATGAGAATAGAGACAGAAAGACAGAAACACAACTAGGAGAGAACAGAGACAAAGTTAGTCACATGTGGACATGGAGGCATGTTAGTGGATGGAATAGATAGAAAACCAGAGGAGCTCAGTGAATGAAGGAGGTTCCAGCATCTAAGCCTGTAGCAGCTGAACTAAGAGATGGATCAGAGGAACCAGAACCATCTGGAACCATCAGCTTTGTCAGAAAGGAAGGTTTCAGCCTAGTTTTAAAGCAGAGAGGGCGTCTGCTGCTAGAACCTGAACTGGAAGCTGGTTCCACATAGAGGAGCTTGGAGCTAAAGGCTCTGCCTCCCGTTCTACAGGTAGAAACTCTAGGAACCACCAGCAGACCAGCTCTGAGAAGCAAGGTTCTGTTGGAGCAGAAGGAGCCATGAGGTCTAAGACAAGATGGAGCTTTATTATAGATATATAAAGTTTTCAGTTACTAGATTCTATATATTGACGTTGACCTTCCATTGAAGTCGTTTAGTGAGGTTTATAATTTATTCACACAACCGTCGTCGCACATTAACGCTACTGATCATTATGCAACAGCTGCATCAGTAAAAACTCACAACGAGAAGCGATTTGCTGTTTAAGCTTCGGTTCAACGTGACTGACAGCAGGTAAACTCGCCGCCGTGTCACTGAACGAGTCCCGTCGGTTTCTCTTGTCATTTTTAAATCCCATAGAGATAATTTAAATAAATTATTGAAGCACTGCTGAGGCTTTGAACGTTTCCTTTCTTAATCTGTAGTTTTTTGCAAAACCACCTTCAATTGCTGGATGAACAGGTGACGCGTATCTCAGGCCTGGAACACAATAATATAATATATATATATTCTTGTTATACTCTATATATATAGTATAACAGGAATAATTATTGTTATTATGTAGGGAGTGAGCTACATATGGCTGATATGTTCAATTCACCAAGATGACCCCATGTCTTTGGTGCAGAACAAGTCAAACACACAAAGGATGTGAGGACGACAGTTATATTAAAATATTCTCTTCTCAGCAGCAGGAGCCACGAGGTCTTTCGTTAGAGATGGAGCTTTATTATGGAGAGTGAGGAGAATTGAAGCCGGTCCTAGGTTTGACAGGACAGAAGCTAATGGAGAAATGTGACGTCTGTTCTGAGTCTAGTCGGACTTTGCTGCAGCCGTTTGATTTACTGGACTTAACATTTATCAACAGTCTTATTATTTATATCAGGAAACGCCTCTAGTTCATGTGGTGGCTCTTAAAAGAGCCTTTGTTCTGAGCGGAGCGTCTACGCCCTCTCCCCGCGGATGCGCCGGGCCAGCTGGATGTCTTTGGGCATGATGGTGACCCTCTTGGCGTGGATGGCGCACAGGTTGGTGTCCTCGAACAGACCCACCAGATAAGCCTCGCTGGCCTCCTGCAGAGCCATGACGGCCGAGCTCTGGAAGCGCAGGTCGGTCTTGAAGTCCTGGGCGATCTCCCTGACCAGGCGCTGGAAGGGCAGCTTGCGGATCAGCAGCTCGGTGGACTTCTGGTAGCGGCGGATCTCTCGGAGAGCCACGGTGCCGGGCCTGTAGCGGTGAGGCTTCTTGACGCCGCCGGTGGCCGGGGCGCTCTTGCGGGCGGCCTTGGTGGCCAACTGCTTCCTGGGGGCTTTGCCTCCGGTGGATTTACGGGCGGTTTGCTTGGTTCTGGCCATTTTCTCTTCAGGCTCAACAATACAGGCGCGAGCCGAGAACCGCTCGTTTTAAACTGTAGGACCGGGTGAGAACCGGTGACGCTGCTTCAAACCTCCGGCTGCTGATTGGTGAGCGGCCCCTCCTGCAGCTCGGCTCCGCCTGGAGGAGGGAGTCCCCGCCTGAACCTGCGCGCCGATTGGGGAAAAGCCTTTCAAAAAGTCCGCCAACACTGAGAGCGGCCGCCCTCCGCGGAGCCTCTTCACCGGTTGGTCCGGCAGCAGCCGTCCCGCTCTGAGGTGCATATAAAGGAGGGTTGCAGCTGCTGGAAGCTCATGTTCACAGAGATCCGTCTCTAGAAACGATCCAAAGCCAACATGTCTGGAAGAGGAAAGACCGGAGGCAAAGCCAGAGCTAAGGCCAAGACCCGCTCCTCCAGGGCCGGGCTCCAGTTCCCCGTGGGCCGCGTCCACAGGCTGCTGCGTAAAGGAAACTACGCAGAGCGCGTCGGTGCCGGAGCTCCCGTCTACCTGGCGGCAGTTCTGGAGTATCTGACCGCTGAGATCCTGGAGCTGGCGGGCAACGCTGCCCGCGACAACAAGAAGACCAGGATCATCCCCCGCCACCTGCAGCTGGCGGTGCGCAACGACGAGGAGCTCAACAAGCTGCTGGGCGGCGTCACCATCGCCCAGGGCGGCGTGTTGCCCAACATCCAGGCGGTGCTGCTGCCCAAGAAGACGGAGAAACCCGCCGGCAAGGCCAAGTAAAGTCCCCGGATGGGACCCGCCACCAACGGCTCTTTTCAGAGCCACGCACTCAGACTAAAGAACAGTTTCTATATGTTTAAATACGACAGTAAACCACTAGGACATAATCCGTTGATTAAACTGAATATATGAATGTTAATACTGACGTTACTGTAGTTGTTTGTGTTAATGTGCATCTATTATGTGACATTTAGAATCAAATAAATACAGTAAATACCTGACAGCTTTCAATTTACGATTTATTTATGTAGTTCAACAGCAACTAAGGTACAGAACTAAACCCAACAGATCCCAGTACTGCAACTAGAGAGAACAGAGACAAAGTTAGTCACATGTGGACATGGAGGCATGTTAGTGGATGGAATAGATAGAAAACCAGAGGAGCTCAGTGAATGAAGGAGGTTCCAGCATCTAAGCCTGTAGCAGCTGAACTAAGAGATGGATCAGAGGAACCAGAACCATCTGGAACCATCAGCTTTGTCACAAAGGAAGGTTTCAGCCTAGTTTTAAAGCAGAGAGGGCGTCTGCTGCTAGAACCTGAACTGGAAGCTGGTTCCACATAGAGGAGCTTGGAGCTAAAGGCTCTGCCTCCCGTTCTACAGGTAGAAACTCTAGAACCACCAGTAGACCAGCTCTGAGAAGCAAGGTTCTGTTGGAGCAGAAGGAGCCATGAGGTCTAAGACCAGATGGAGCTTTATTATAGATATATAAAGTTTTCAGTTACTAGATTCTATATATTGACGTTGACCTTCCATTGAAGTCGTTTAGTGAGGTTTATAATTTATTCACACAACCGTCGTCGCACATTAACGCTACTGATCTATTATCTAACAGCTGCATCAGTAAAAACTCACAACGAGAAGCGATTTGCTGTTTAAGCAGAAGGAGCCATGAGGTCTAAGACAAGATGGAGCTTTATTATGAAGAGCTGTGGAAGAGGAGAAGAATTTAATTCTATCCTAGAACTTACAGGACATAACGTCTGAATGAAGTGACTCTTAAGGATCCGTGAGTGAAGCTTGTTTATTGCCTCCTGTACGTTTACACAGATTTAATGCTTGGTTTGTTTTGGTGCTGATCACATTTGTACAGGCAGTGATTCCTGTTAGAGGTTTGCACGACGATAAATCCCATAAAGAGACAATAATGGGCTGAACCGGTGACGCGTATCTAAGATGGAGCTTTATTGGCTGCGGACGTGAGGATGTTGTACAGGACGTCTGTTCCTGAGTCCAGTCAGACTCTGGATTTAACATTTATCTACAGTCAGAACGAGCGTATTTCTATCAGGAAACGTGTCTAGTTCATGTTACTGCTACAAAGCACGAGATACAGTATAGTTGGTTATCAGTTACTAGATTCTATATATTGACGTTGACCGTTTAGTGAGGTTTATAATAATTTCTTCACACAACCGTCGTCGCACATTAACGCTACTGATCATTATGCAACAGCTGCATCAGTAAAAACTCACAACGAGAAGCGATTTGCCGTTTAAGCTTCGGTTCAACGTGACTGACGGCAGGTAAACTCGCCGCCGTGTCACTGAACGAGTCCCGTCGCTTTGTGAACATATGGCTGAAGCGTCTGCGGAGCATCGGGGGCAGGAAGCTTCGTCTCCAGCGTCGGTGTGTGGCTCTGAAAAGAGCCGTTGGTTTGCTGGAGCCGCAGCTCGGCTACTTGGAGCTGGTGTACTTGGTGACCGCCTTGGTGCCCTCGGACACGGCGTGCTTGGCCAGCTCCCCGGGCAGCAGCAGCCTGACCGCGGTCTGGATCTCCCTGGAGGTGATGGTGGAGCGCTTGTTGTAGTGCGCCAGGCGGGAGGCCTCGCCGGCGATGCGCTCGAAGATGTCGCTGACGAACGAGTTCATGATGCTCATGGCCTTGGAGGAGATGCCGGTGTCGGGGTGGACCTGCTTCAGCACCTTGTACACGTAGATGGCGTAGCTCTCCCTGCGGGTCTTCCTCTTCTTCTTGCCGCCCTTGCTGACGCTCTTGGACACGGCTTTCTTGGAGCCTTTCTTCGGTGCCTTCACTGGATCCGGCATCTTGCTTCCTTGACTTAGTTTGTACTGGTGAGCTTCTGCTCGACAACGTGTTGATATATATCTATGTGTCATGCAAATGTCTCTGCGCTGGAGCTCTCACAGGATTGGCTGTGTTTGACGAAAAACTGAGCATGCGCAAGGCAAACAATCGCGTGAGTCATGTTTCATGTCATGAAGATTTAGAAACAGAATGTTATAGTAACATATAACTTTTACTCAGTCGTCCTCACATCCTTCATCTGTTGTTGTTCTGCACCGAGGACATGGGTGAATTAAAACATATCAGCCAACTCACTCCCTACATAACAACAATAATAATTATTATTGTTATAATATACTTTATTATTGTGTTCCAGGCCTGGGATACGCGTCACCTGTTCTTCCCAGCAGGTGATTGGCAACTAGTGGTTTTGCAACAACTACAGATTAAGAAAGGAAACGTTCAAAGCCTCAGCAGTCCTTCAATAATTTATTTAAATTATTGTCTCTTTATGGGATTTAAAAATGACAAAACAAAACGTCGTGCAAACCTCTAACAGGAATCACTGTCTGTACAAATGTGATCAGCACCAAAACACAAATGCTGCAGCTCAATCGAAAAACTTCAATACTTGGTTTCACGTGAACGAGCCCTGGTCCCGAAGGTCTGGTCTCAAGTCTCAGCTTCCACACAAACGTTCCTCGAATTCTGGATCTAAGAGCATTTTAGAACCAAGCAGCAAATCTGTCTATAAAAGCACAAGAGCCAATAAACAAGCTTCACTCACGGATCCTTAACAGTCACTTTATTCAGACTTTCATGATTCCGGTCCAGTTCGTGCAGCTTCGCGTCCAACAGTCTGTGCTGACAATTGTATTTCAAAGGCTCAGAGTATTTCTGAACCGAAGGCGTCGCAGTGTTGATTTTGGATCCGCGCTGGTGATGCCTTCAGGGTCTAACGTGCATCTTATCACTATTCTTAATGTGTCTGTGGCTTGAAGAATTCAGTTTGCTTCCTTTTTTTAACAGCTCGATTCCTCCTCAGTTCATTCTTTTTTCCTTCGAGTATAATTTAAACACTGGTGATCCGCTACATGTTCTCTGTGCACAACACAACGTGGAGCCGCAGAGCTTCCGTCGTTTACTGCAGCTAGTAAACCTGAATATGTGGAAGCTCTACTTTAACTGCAACGCGTGACCCCTCATGTGAGTTTTCATGTGTGTCCTCTGAGTGAATCGCTTCCCACAGGTGCTGCAGACGTACGGTTTCTCACCTGTGTGGACTCGTAAGTGAGCGATCAACGTGCCCAGCTGCCTGAACGCTTTACCACACGTCTTACAAAGAAAAGGCCTCTCCCCCGTGTGGACTCTCTGATGTACGACCATGTCGCTCTTCGCCACAAAGCGTTTGCCACAGGCGTTACAGACGTGCAGCTTCTCACCTGTGTGGGTTTTTAGGTGATAATTCAAGGCTCCAACCTGCTTGAATGTTTGACCACACATCTTACACGAATGCGGCCGCTCACCTGTGTGGACTCGGGAATGAATTTTCAGTTCTGACAAGTAGCGGAACCTTTTCCCACAGGTCCTACAGGGAAGCCGTTTGGGATCCGTGTTCGTTTTCAGACGTTCGCTAATTTTGGTTTTACATTTGAAGATCGTTTCACCTTTGTGTGTATTTAAATGACTTTTTAAATTTGATGCCTGGCGAAATCTCTTTCCACAAGTGTTGCAAACATACGGCTTCTCACCTGTGTGAACGCTTAAATGAGCTTTCAGATTTGATGACAGACTGAATGTTTTCCCACATGTGTGGCAAACATGTGGCTTCTCACCTGTGTGAGTGGTTAAATGACTTTTTAAATTTGAGCCCTGGCGAAATCTCTTGCCACATGTCTTGCAAACATAAGGCTTCTCACCTGTGTGAATAGTTAAATGACTTTTTAAAGTCGATGGCTGGCGAAATCTGTTTCCACAGGTTTGGCAAACATACGGCTTCTCCCCTGTGTGAACTCTCATATGTCTCTGGAAGTTTGATGGACAACTAAACAGTTTTCCACAACTGTCACATTCGTAGGGTTGGCAGTGGGACTGGACACAGGACGACGTGGGAGCACTGTGGGCTGGAGGGGAGCTGGGAGAGATGAGCTGCTGGTCACGTCCCTCATGAATAGGAATCGTAACGGCGTCGGACGGTTTCTGATCCATCTGGGACTTCAAAGTCCTTTCACATGTGTGGAGTCTTAAATGAACTTTCAAAGATGATAACTCACTGAATCTTTTTCCACAAGTGTGGCAGGCATGTGGCTTCTCAGCTGTGTGGCCCCTCAGATGCCTCTGAAAAATAGAGTTGTACTTAAAGCATTTGCCACAGGTGCCGCATTTGAAAGTGTTTCCATCCGTGGGAGTTTTACTGTGGGTCACAGAACAGCAGCTAGAGCTTGGTTCTGGTTCACTGTGGTCACTTTCCTCACAAGGAGGAATCAACGCAACTTCATCAGTCTCCTCCTTCACAAGCAGCTGCTCTCGCTCCTGACTGCTGCAGAGCTTCTGCTGCTCCTGCTGCTCCTCTGAAGGACCTGGACCCTCTTGCTCCAGGCTGTCGTTGTTCTTCTGGGTACGGAGCAGCTGGTTGGCGAGAACCTCCTCCTCCTTACAAACACGTTTCTCTGCAAACGCTGGAGACACAAACATGTCAGTTAAGAACTTCATCCCTTCACCTTTGAATATTCAGACAACAGCCAGACGTTTGTCCTGCAGCGTCACGTCGGTCTGTGTTAGCGTAGCAGGAACCAGTTCTACAGTGGGTCACTGAGCATCTGCACCGAGAGCAAAACCACCAGAACAGCTGCAACCAAACCAGTCAGAAAACCCGAGAGCAAAAAGCTGCGTTCACACACAAACACGAAGCGACGCTAAGAAGCCTGAACATCTGAGCCAGTGACGCAGCCTCCGGCATCTGGTTCTCGCTGCTTCTTTACCTCCGAGTCTGCGCAGCTTCACCTCAGGTCTCCAGACCGCGTCCAACAGTCTGCGCTGCCGCTCGATCTCTTCTTCATACTCCGCGATGGTTTTCTCAAAGGCTCCGAGTATTTCAGCAGCAGCAGCAGTTAGTCGCTCGGTGACAAACGCTCTCAGACCCTGGACCGAACACATCGCTGCGTTGAAACGGACTCAAAGTGTTTAGCGACACCACCGCCTTCCAGCTACAGACCCGCCAGGTGTCACACTCTGACGCTCCGCCAGTTAAACGGAACCATTTGTTTGTTCCGCCTTCACGGTACAATTGCAGTAAAGTTTGGTCTGTGACGTCCAAATGCAAACTGAATGATACCGGTTCGCTGGAGCCTGTTGTAAGTCAACCTTTTCATCTACATCAGCTGCGTCCGTCCGGGTCAACTTTCACCAAGACTCAGAATATTTCCTCGGCAGCAGTTAGTCGCTCTGACAAACGCTCACAGAAACAGAAAACCTCGTTTGAACCGTGGTCCAGCTAAAAGCACAGAGATAAGGCTGATGGTGCTTTTCGCGTTTACTTCCGGCGGAAGAGGCGACGTTTCCTGTTCCGTCCTGTGGTGGAAACAACAACAGTACACGACCAGTCCCCAGTTTCACTTTATTCATTCGTTGGAAGCGATTACTCGGTTCAAACAGAACAGTCTGACCCGCTCACACGTCAACCAACACAGGCTCTGCTCAGCCACTAACATGCGTCTGATGTTACTTCACAGGAAGCTGTGCAATTACAAACTGCACCATTTACATGCTCGTCATCTCCTTCTGGATGCTTTTACTGTCGCTGCGTCCCAGTTACATCTGACAGTATCATCTCCTTCCTGCAGCGTGAACAGACTCTGCTTCTGTTCCCGGAACTTAGCGGCATTTCAGACTATTTCACCTATCGGCCATCATTTCCTACAGCATAAATGAAAACCTAAAATATGTGGAAGCTCCATTTTAAATTCGGGGGCTTCTCATGTGAGTTTTCACACACACCTTCTTACTGAATCCTTTTCCACAGATGTCACAAACGTACGGTTTCTCACCCGTGTGGATTCTTGAATGATTGCTCAATGCGCCAACCTGCTTAAATATTTTACCTCTCAAAACTCTACATTGCCCGTAGGTGTGTGTGTGTGTGTGGCCTGCCACTGACCGGCGACCTGTCCAGGGTGAACCTGCCTCTCGCCCATAGACAGCTGGGACAGGCTGCAGCTCACCCACGACCCCTACGGGAGGAAGCGGTGGAAGATGACTCAGCTGCGTCCGTCCGGGTCAACTTGGAACCTCGGTCAGGACTCGGTCACGTTTGTCTTTTCACCTCAACCAAACTGAAGCCAACTCTGTCAGGTTACATCATCCCCTAAACACAAACCACTTCCAGCATCAACAACTCTGATACTAATGTTAAATGTTGTCTTCAGTTGTTTGTGACAGTTCGTCCAGATCGACCTGTTAAACCTATAACAGACTGAGACATCTCAGACCAGTCAGTCACCTGGTTCTGTTGGTCTCTGTGTCAAAGAACAATGTTACTTAAAACACCATGAATAGGTTTAAAAGCAAAACTAAAAACAACTGCAGCCAAAAATGACGTTATCGTCATTTAAAGAGGGAATATAGGCCCCAATGAAACAAAGAAAGCAAACCTCAAATTAACATTAAACGACAGCTGTATTTCTGCTAAGAAAAGAAGTTTTATTGAGGTTTAAAAAAAAAACTTCAAATGACATTTAATTAAAAGTAAATGGAAAGTACATTCAGGACAATGAACAGACTGCAGAGACCAAATTCTGACTTGAATGTTTACAGAAGATGAAATCCAACCTCAAATTTAAAGTCAAAAACATTTCATTTACAGCTGAGCGAGAACTGATGGTTTGAAGGATCATCAGTGTTTTCAGGATTTTACAGCTAATGTCACTTTATCTTCTATGATTAACTTTTGGAAGAAAAGTTCTTGACAGTTATGGGCAGAAACAGGAGGAAGATCTCGCTGATAGACAGGTTACATCCATCAATGTCTGAAGGCAAAGCAGACGCCAGAAGGTTCAAGTATTCAAGGACTTATTTTGATGACAAGCTGCCAACGAGGTATTTGGTTACATGTAAACTTGTTGCGTTTCAAGCTTTGCACCAGCCTGTATTTCAGCGCATGTAGACTCCAGGTATCAAGTTCACTGAGAAACAATTCAAACGATGCGAGTAAGGATCAGAGACGAAAGAAATAAATGCCCCTTTCCAGGAAGTGACCTGGATCTGCGACGAGGTTTCCATCCTCCACCGTTTACTGGGACACGTCTCACACAGAACCCAATGTGTCCCAGGGGGTCAGTCCCAGACGGGTCCATACTGGCCCCATCACGGCTGGTACATTAATGACCTTCCTGACGTGTCGCCATCAGCATGTTCATACTTTTATTTCTAATAGAAAAAGCTGCTAATGTATTAAATGCAGCGACATTTAACTCTCCAAGCAGATCATGTTATGTAAACATAACATTTGACTTTTCTAAGAAGTTTGGGTCTCAAATACCTTTAAAAAACAAGTAATAAAGCAGCTTCACGCCTGTTAGGAACCCAAGTTAACATCACCACTGAGTACGTTCAGTAAATATGCTAATACCAGGCATCACATTGAGACACGTTGTGGTCAGTGGAGCCTAAGTTTGTGAACAAGAACAAGTCTGTTGATGGAGGAACTCGCTTCCAGACGACTTCAGGACTAAAACCACACTTTTTACCACAACACTGGACCGAGCAGACAAATTCATGAACTCTGGCGCGGTGCGAGGCCTAACGCACCGCGTCCTTTGCATGAATCCGGATTTTTAAATGATTACTCAAAACTCCTGGCTGCTTAAAGGTTTTGCCGCATATGTGGCAGACGTACGGCCTCTCACCTGTGTGGACTCTGATGTGTCTGACCAGCTCAATGTTTCTGAGAAACATCTTCCCACAAGTGCTGCAGGCATATGGCAGCTGACCTGTGTGGGTTCTTCTAATGTGGTCTCCCAAACCCAAACTACTCGTGAACGCTCTCTTACATGTTTGGCATGAATATGGCTTGTTGCCCGTGTGAATTCTACAGTGAATTTTGAAATGTGATAAGTAAGTGAATGTTTTCCCACAGATGTGACAGGTCAATGGCTTCTGAGCCGTCTGGCTTTTCAGGCGTTTGAAAGTCCTTTCACGTGTGTGGAGTCTCAGGTGAACTTTCAAAGATGATAACTCACTGAATCTTTTCCCACACGTGTCACATTCCTGTGGCTTCTCACCTGTGTGGCTCCTCAGATGCCTCTGAAAAATAGAATTATACTTAAAACATTTGCCACAGGTGTCGCATTTGAACGCGTTCCCATCTGTGGGGGTTCTACTGTGGGTCTCTGATGTGGGACAGTCGTGGACATGGTGTGAGCTGCGAGAGACGAGCTGGTGCTCACTGATGGGCTCTGGTTCAGCGCGGCCGCGTTCCTCACAGGCAGGAACCACTGTGGCGTCGTCAGTTTCCTGCTTCAGGACCAGCTGCTCCCCCTCCTCACGACTGCTGAGCTCCTCCTGCTCCTCCTTAAGCTCTGAAGGACTCGGTTCCTCTGAGTCCAGACTGGAGCTGCTCTTCTGGACGGGCAGAACCTCCTCCCCATTAGAAACACGTTGCTCCGGAAGCTCTAAAGACAAAGCAACGTTGCTGTTAAACTATGGGTCCTGTTTGAAACCAGCTCATTTGGTTTTTACTGCTCATACTCGTTAGTTGAAGGCTGTTTAATAAAAGCTACAACCGGGCCTTAAACCGCTCACTGACCTAAACAACCCACATTATGACGGCTCCCTGCGATACAGAGCCACAGCGTCAGTTCTACTACAAACTGTTAAGCTGAGCCTGAAAAGCAAAGCCGGGTCGTAGTTAGCAGGTTGGACTGTTCTGTCCCTGGGGCTTTATTCTGATGCCATAGATCCAGATGCTGGGACGTCCTTCAATCACGTCCTGTTGCTGCCTGTGGTTCTCTCTGCTCGGCCCAGCAGGTCCAGGCAGATGAGCCTGGTTCTGTTCTTTTGTTTCCACTGTTGATAGCTGCTAAACTTGGGCTTTTATAGAACTGTGCGTAGTTTAATTGTTTTGGATAAAGGAAAACTGAAAAATGAAACATAACCTGAAGTTTTCCATCACAGTTTGATGCAGAAGGAAGAATTAGCCGGAGACACAGTTTGTCTGCGTTAGATGAACGAATTTACATGTGACGCAAAACACTGAGTCCGTTTGTGACGCTGAGCCGCAGGTTTAGCCGCTTTGGAGCTTTTCTGCTATTCATAAAAGTCGGTAACACTGAACCCACCGAGTCTGCGCAGCTTCACCTCAGGTCTCCAGACCGCGTCCAACAGTCTGCGCTGCCGCTCGATCTCTTCTTCATACTCCGCGATGGTTTTCTCAAAGGCTCCGAGTATTTCAGCAGCAGCAGCAGTTAGTCGCTCGGTGACAAACGCTCTCAGACCCTGGACCGAACACATCGCTGGAATATTTATGAGACACCAGAACCAGAACCACAGCAGCGAAGCCTCTGTTTAAGACTCAACCGGACGTTTGCGTTTCTCTTTTTCTTCTTCTCTGATGTTTAGGTTAAAAGCTGCATTATCGCCTCCGCCTGGACTGGACAACACATAACATTCTAACAACATATGTGACGTTATAATGACGTCAACATACATATTTATAACCAATACTATCAAAAACAATGAATACAAACAACCGCGTGAAGCTACATTTCGCTGTCAGTTTTGTACCAGACGTGTAGTCCGACCCCAACCTGGTCACACGTCAGTGTTTCAGGCAGATTCCTTGTCCAGCCACGTTTGACTCTCGCTGCCAGTGGCTCCTCCACACGACTTAGATTCTCTGTTTACACGGTGGGAACCAGCTTCAGTGTTTTCACTGTGGTGCAGAGGGAGCCATTGAATTTCTAGTTGACTCATACAGTTTATTTCTGCATAATTGAATATCATTTTTAATATGTGAAAAATCAACTAGAACTGTTAAAAGACGTTTGACTTTAACTGCAGAAGGTCTGAGAATCAAACTAAACTCAGACACGTTACGTCATCAGTGGTCACACACACACTGCGTCACCTTTACATGAAAAAGCCATCACACAGTAAAACACCTGTTTCAGGGTAAAGCAACTTCTCACAATGACTAAAACTCTTGTCTGTGTTTTAGCTTCAGTCCAATTTTGGATTGAGGTTCATAATATGCTAAAGATTCTCTTACAGATACATTTACCTCAGGTGTCTGCATGTAAACAACTTAGACTGTGTTGACTTTATGATAATGACTTTATTCAGCAATAGACTCTTTGTTAATTTATTGTAGTTGGTAGATGCTTAATTGAATAAAGCATCTAATCAGTAGATAAAGTGAAGTCTGGAGGTTTTCTTTAATTAACTAGTTAATGAAATGCTTCACTGACTGACTGCTGTGTGGACCTTCACGTGGTTTCTCAGTAACTTTGCTCCACTGAACTTTTCCCCGCAGGTGTTACAGGTGTACGGTTTCTCGCCGGTGTGCTCTCTCGTGTGGACCGTCAGCTCGTTGCTGTATATGAAACACGTGCCACATGTGTTGCAGCGGTACGGTCTCTCACCCGTGTGGGTTCTCAGGTGGACCAGCAGGTTACTGCTGCGCGTGAAGCCCTTCCCACACGTCCGGCAAGAGAACGGTACCGTCCCCGTGTGGGCGTTGAGATGAACCTTCAGTGCTGAGATCTGTCTGAATCGTTTCCCACATGTTTTGCAAACATACGGTTCCTCCCCCGTGTGGATTCTCAGGTGTACATTCAGGTTGGATTTGTGCCTAAAGGTTTTCGTGCAGAAGTCACATTGAAAGGACGGTCCACCCTGAGCGGCGCCCGGGGACGCAGCGGAGTCTGTGTGGTGGCTGGCACGGTGTTTGCAGCGGCGCTTCTTCGGCCGCTCCTCGGCGTCTGCGTGTTGGCTTCGCTCCTGCTCTCGGCTCCCAGCTACAGGAAGGCTGAGGTGGCCGCCGCCTGGCTCTGCTTCGCTGTGGTCACTCTCCTCAGAAGCAGGAGTCGACCTAAACGCGTCCGTCTCTTCCTTCAGGACGAGCCGCTCCACCTCCACGACCGGACCGGTGCTGAGCTCCTCCTGTTTAACCCGCGGAGGTTCTGGTCCTGCTCGGTCCAGACTGGAGTTCCTCTCCTGGATCCAGAGACCATCCTCCTCCAGACAGACAGTTTGCTGTGCGGGTTCTGGGGAGAGATCGAGTCGCTCATTATGTTCCGATAAGACAAATATAAACAGATGACGTTGATCTGACGCTGAAGACAGAAGCACAGAAAACATCACCCAACACTTGAAAGGTCTTTTATAAAACAGCGACTATGTGCAGCCTCAGACCATCACGCAGGTCCGAGACGTGACCAGAGCCCGTTTACCTCCCAGTCTGCGCAGCTTCACCTCAGGTCTCCAGACCGCGTCCAACAGTCTGCGCTGCCGCTCGATCTCTTCTTCATACTCCGCGATGGTTTTCTCAAAGGCTCCGAGTATTTCAGCAGCAGCAGCAGTTAGTCGCTCGGTGACAAACGCTCTCAGACCCTGGACCGAACACATCGCTGCTTGTTCCGCAGACAAACCTCCAAACACCCGCAGCCTCCTTTGTTTACACCGGATGTTACACCGAGAAGTTCCGGCCGGAGTCCGCCGGAAACCTTTTGTTCCGCTTGGTGTCCGTCATCAGTAACTAACGACATGGAGTCAAGTATTGTTCTAAACGGAACGTGGAGGTTCTTGTACTTTTTATGCTACGTTACATTTACTCTACATCAAATCACAGGAAATGGCGCTTACGTGTTTACAGTTTTCGCCGTTTTGTGCAGATTTAAATTCTTGCTGTCTTCCACGGCTCCAGCTTTTGGCAAACAAACCTGGTCTAGACGTGATTAAAAGGCGATGACGCCACGAGTAAACGTTGGTCCGTCTACTGACAGGTCGCTTCCCTTCGGCCGGTGCGGACTCTGAGGGACAGACGGCGTCACAGCGTTCGAGTCCCAGCTGGACGCAGGGCGAGCGACCCGCCTCGTGCGTGAGCAGCGTTAGGACCCAGGACACCGCGGTAAATATAGCAGCGGGGGTCACGACGAGTCTGCGCAGACGGGTCGGTCTGAGGCAAACACGCGCTGAACAGCTCGGCGCTGGTCCGAAGGTCACCTGGACGTGAGTCTGTTAGTGATGCGTTCACTGACCTCTGCAGTCTGTCTGTGTTGATGGATTATTTACCAAAAGTGTCCTTGTTTGTATGTTTTAAGTGTTTCAGCGTTTCTTTGTGTTTGCAGATGAAAGGCAGGCGGTTCCTTTCTGCAACGCAGTATTTATTGAAACCCACTGTTTACTTCACGAACGCTTTCAGAGCTCGAGTCACCGAGAAACTCTGTGGCTACGGGAGCCCGTGAGGGTCAGTCCGTCCAGGAGGATGCTGCAGCTGTGTCAGGTCACCGGCGCGCTGTTCATCAGTTCCGCCCGCTCAGCCTGCAGCGACGAGCTCATCCAGCAGGAGGCGGTGACGCTCTGCATCAACGTGTCCAAGCAGCAGCCGTTTCCCTCCGCCGGCATCAAGAAGCTGCGGGTCCCCGTCTACGACGACCCCAACGAGGACCTGTTCAGCCACTTCGACCGCTGCGCCGACGCGATCCAGAAGGAGGCGAACCGCGGAGGACGCAGCGTCGTCTACTGCAAGAACGGCCGCAGCCGCTCGGCCACCGTCTGCATCGCCTACCTGATGAAGCACCGCAGGCTGGCGCTGGAGGAGGCCCTGCAGGTGCGACGCGACCCGGAAGTGACGTCATCAAAGCAGGCGGCAGACGTGCTCTAACCGTTAGACGTATTCTCTGAAGAGGTTTTAAATTGTAGCTTCCTGTTGCTGGGCCTCCTTCTCAGCAGGGCCCCAGTAAAGCGATTTACTGAGTACAGTTCGTCCAGAGCGTCATTTAAATCCAGCCTCGTGATTAAAGGTCGGAAAAGTGCAGACTGTATGAAATCTGCTGCAGAGAGCTTCGTTTTCTGAAAGACGAGCTTTGACTGGAGCTGACGATGTCCTCGAGCTGTAACAGAAACCAAACCTCGTTTGACTCAAAGTGTGATAGAAACATTATGAACATAATGACATTTTCCATTTCAAAATGCTTTCACATAACCATAATGTTTCATTTTCACCAGAAAGTGAAGACGGCTCGACACGTGATCGACCCCAACCCCGGTTTCATGTCTCAGCTGCAGAGATACGAACAGGAGCTGAAGAAAAGTCGAGGAGAGGCCGACTGACCCTGAACGCACCACGAGGTCAACCGCTCCCCCGTCCACCTTCGCTGCAGGGTCAGAACTTGATGCCGCTGTAGGTGTAACTTTAATCAGTTAGATAGAATAGGTACGTAATAGAAGCTTGGCAATATTCTCCCCAAACGCAGTCACAGCAGCAACAATTCACAGAATGGATGAAGTTCAGAAACATAACATACATCAGCGTAATAATGTTTTTATTAACGCAGCGCAGCAGTTGGTGTTTAGTCTGTGTCTGGTCTTTTGTGTCTGACGTTCGTAGTTTTCTTTCGTGGCTTTTAGACGAACGTGAGGACCTGCTGACGTCTACGTGAGTCCAGGTGTTTACCGTGGTCAGCGATGGCTGAACTTGCAGCATCTACCTCCAGGCGGCAGCGTCTCCGCTGTTTAATACCTGCTGAGTCTGAGCAGTGAAACGTGTTCTGTCCACTGATCGATTTAGTTTCACCGCTGCTGCTTTTATATTCTTTCCATGTGAAGCTGTGTCTCACCTGGGAAACGCTGATCACAGGTAGTTTTACCTGGACTCCTTCACTGTTAGCGTAACCGTTAAATGTTGGGCTGAGCTCAAGCGCCAGACCTCGTAGCTGTTGTCACCTGGTACCAGGTTCTGAACCGTACGGTGGCTGATTTGTTGCTTACCGGTGCTTTTAGAAGTCAAACTACTGCCCTCGATCACGACTAAACAAGCCGTTAATTGTGTTGAACTGGTCATAGTGAACAGAGCCAGTTAAAGTTTAGCTCAGGGTAAATCAAGTGCAATTTTATCAAACAGCAGCTTGTTATTAGAGGCACAGCAGCTTAATGTGGGTTTAGTTCACACTGAGTGTGTGTCCACGTTGTGTGTTGCGGTCAACAACCTTGGTGTCGTCGCTGTGACGCCTTCGAGCTCAGTGATGGTGGAGCTGTGTAGCGCTGACTCAACCGGTGCTTCTGCTGTTCTCAACAATAAAATCTGTCTCTAAATTCAGCTTCTTTGTGCACTTTGTGAAACGCTCTGTGGTTTGACCTGTTGTCACAGTGGATTTTAATAGTCGAAGTTAAATTGTGCTCTTATTAAAAGCGGAAAAAACAAAGATGATCGTGCCCCAAAGTTTGGCTCTTTATTGCTAAGTGGCTCAAAAGCGGAGACAGCGCTGGGTTCATGTCACACGGTTCTACTGAGGCCTGTGTGGAGGGAGGAGTTCAGGGGCCTGTTGTGGATTCCTACTGTTCCACCGATCCATCGCTCTGCTGATCCACTCGTTGTAGTTGGACACCTTGGTGTAGATGCCCAGCTTGTCCAGCTTGCCACAGCCCTCGCCCCAGGACACCAGGCCGATCAGGAACCAGGTGTCACGGTACAAAGTGACCATGGGCCCGCCGCTGTCGCCCTCGCAGGCGTCCATCCTCTGCCCAAGGACGCCGGCGCAGAGCACGTTGTTGGAGATGTTGTGGGACATCTGCCGGGCGCAGACGCTGCGTTCCACCAGCGGGACCCGGATGACGTTGAGCGCCGAGCTGTACTTGTTACTGTCGTTCTTGCCCCAGCCCGTCACCACGGTGATGGTGCCGTTGAGGTGGAGAACCCGCTCGGCCAACTCGCGTCCCGGCAGGCAGATGGGGACGATGTAGTTGGTGAATTGGACGGGATGCTCCAGACGCAGCAGGGCGATGTCGTTGTCCACTGTTCTGCTGTTGTATTTCGGGTGTTTGAAGGTCTGAGCCACCGTCACCGTGACCTCGCTGCCTTCCCTTCTGTGACGCTCGTAGTCACCTGGAGACAGATCGGTAACAAAGACGACTGGTGACTATGGGCCAAACAGTCCTTCAGTAGAAACAGCTGCCACCATATCATCAGAGCAAAGGTCAGCACTTAAATCAAAGGATAATCTGACACAAGGAGGTTAGATAACGTTTCACCAGGACCCGCATCAGTCGTAGAGTTTTATCTCTTGTCGTTGTCCTCGTCAAACATTCAAATTCAGCCAAAGACCTGCTGCTGCTGTGGAGCCTCTCTGGTGTGTTTACGGGCCCAGCGTTTAGTGTGGTCACAGCGAGAAACTCACCAAGTCGCACTTTGAATTTCATGCTGCCTTCGAGGCAGTGAGCAGCCGTCAGCACCCAGCTCTCATCGATGAGGACGCCCCCGCAGTGGAAAAAGCCTTTAGCGTTCAGTAACAGCGCCTGTGCTCAAACACACTATCCAACTTAAAACTGTGATCAGACAACTCTGATTCAATAGAAATAAAAACAGATGCTGACAAAGGGAGAAGCTGCCCCTGCAGTTCTGCAGGGAAACCGTCCAGACAGAATCTGCTTCTCCATGTGTGTCGGCTCCTGATTATCTGTCTCAGTTACCTGCCAGGGACTCTCTCCTTTCTTTCCCACCTCCCCTCCCACTGTCCAGGGCCACAGGGTGGCCTTCAGTTTGGTGCTCGGCGACCTGCCGATCATCAGACGGCCACAGGAAGAGCTTCCTGAAGCAGAAACACTGTCAGAGTAATAACTGTTCATTCACATCGTTGGTGAGTATAAATATTCAGGGAACTGGCATCTGGGGCTGGTTTAATCTGCCTCCACACCCATCAGTCCGTCTGCTCTCACCTGCCGGGACACATGTCCTGGCGTCGTTGTGCAGCTCGTATCCTTTCACGCAGCTGCAGGTTCTCGACAGGTTGTCCTGGTTCTCCGCACAGTCGTGGTCACAGCCGCCATTATCCACAGAGCAGTTAGTGGCTGTTTGGGCTAAACAACAGACCACAGCCATGAATCGTCAGAACCAGTTCTCTGCCTGCATAGTCCGATGTGGCCGAGACCGAGATCTCTGATTCATGTTGTCATCAGCATCGAGGTCAAATGTGTTTCAGATGTCAGGAATGTGAAGCTGTACATCTACTGTAACTAAGTACTTTTCTGCTTGACTCACGCTGGTTGCAGTATCTGCCTTCGTACCCAGGCTGGCAAACGCAGGCGTAGTCCTGATACATGTCCAAACACTCTCCGTGGACGCAGCTGTTGGCCAGACACTGGTTCCCGTCTGAAAGTCAGACCAACGGGAATTCGTTAAAGCCACATCTCCAGGTGTAGGGTTGTTATGGAACAGACGTGTCTTACCTATGTACACCGTCCAGAACTCCAGCTGAAAACACACAAGACAAACCTTGAGTATTGCCGCTCGTCCAAACGGTGCATGAATAGAAGCTAAGTAAGTCACACCAGACGTGCAGCAGGATTTCTGTTAAATGTCTCAACACACCTGCAGATAGTTTGACCCTTTTAAATCTAAATATTGCTGGTCATGCATTTTAAAATCATTCAAATTCTGCTTGATTTACTTTTAAGAGGTTGTTGACTCTACGTTTGCCCATAAATTCCACAAAAGTAAACACAAGACCATAAAACTAGAGAAGAATAAGGAATCAAGACAACACCACGAGTCCAAACCCTTTGACAATATTAGAATGAACTGTTCTGTGTTTCAGGGAAAATAAAGCACTTAGATTTATTTTATTATTCAGAAACTCAGAACAGGAACAGGGCACTGAGGCAGAAGGTCATGGTCAACCACAGGACAGAAGACTGGCTGAGGGATAATTACATGCCCTGATATTCGTGTTGTGTTTTTATCTAATCGAGTTCTGGACAGAAACAAAACCTTCTTACTGTGGCTTCCCTAGTTTGGAAAATCTCTCTGGCCTCTTCAAAGTCACATCTTTCCTCCACACATTCCCGCTCCTTGGAAGGAGGCCTCAGCTCCTCCATGAAGGAGTTCGCCCGACGAGACCGAAGCAGCATGTGGGCCCGCGGAGGGTCCGAAAACACTGAGGAGGCGGAAGACGGTCAATTTCTTGTCTTCTTGAGTGATTACATGGCCTGAGCAGGTACCAGGGTAGATTTCGTATCATGTCTGTGATGCATTCATGGACACTCACCTGACAGACTGAGCACTGACGCCGACCACAGAGCAAAGATGACAAACAGACAGAGGATGAGGCGAGACATGACGTCAGTCAGACCTAAAACCAACGACAGACATTTATATCTAATCAGTGTCCATTCGAGTTAATATCTAAGTCACATCACAGAGGTTGATGTGACCAAAATAAAGTAAAGCTGAAGATACAAACACAAAATAACCACATCACATAAAGATTTTTCTTATTGCTGAAATGTTCATGTTAATACAACATTTCAGTTGTGCAGTATTTTGACACACAGCGATGCCTGAGCAACCACTGTGACCTGTGACCTTAAGCGCTGAATGACAGGAGCTTGAGATGGAGCAGAGCTGGGGCGACGTTCTACGACTGTCATGACATGAAACCAAGACACAGCAGAAAACGAACGTCTGAGATGAGTTTTCTACTTACGTGTGAAGAATCAAGCCGTGGACGGAGACGACCGTTTGCTCTGTTGCTGCTGTGTTAATGACTAAACCACCAGTGTTTACTGTGAGTCCACAGTCTGCAGCTGAGCCCTGTCTGCCAACACTGTCAATATGCACACAAACCTCCCGTCCATCCTCCACTCACTCCTCTGCAAGAGAACCGAGGCTGGACTCCCAGATAAGGATGCGTCTCTGGTTCTTCTTCGATGATCAGGTGTTGCTTTCTATCCAGGACACCAGATGTGAGACGTAGATGTTGTGAGTGCTGCTGAAGCTTCAGAGTTGAATGACTGGATTTATATCAGGCTTCATGAAGCGCATGCCTTTAACCTGCACAACACGACGTTGATTCAGATAAGAAAAACCTGCCAGATGAGAGATCCCTCTTCAGGACAAGATGCGCAACAGAAACCAGGACGACCACATACCAAACGAATATGAACCACCAGAGGTCAGTCATGATGTAGAAACCTGGGGCATCATGAACAGGCTCCCAGTGGGATGCGCCAGACACAAGCTAGTTCAAACTGTGCGACCGATCATGCATCTGAAATATAAAACCTTTAAAACGTACACTGTTCAATACATTTAATGGGAACATTATTGTGGAAAACAAAAGCAATTCCATTTATTTTTTATTAATTCTGTGTATGTATTTAAATATCTGCAGAAAATGATATGGGGCATAAAATCTCTTCAGTATATGAAGAACATCCAATGCAGATTATGAAAATTAATACTTCATACTCCACATTTACGTGAGCTGGTAAAAACATTTTTTTTTTCAACAGAAAACACCAAAGTAAACACAATCTACCTTTTAGACTAGAACAGACAGGAAATCTGAACATGCAAACGCCCTGTAAAGAAGCCAAAAACTGTTGAAAAGAAAACTGATAAAGACATATTGGGACTACTGGGACCCTAAAACATATCGTTTTCTGAATGACTTAATATCACACACACGGTTTAGAGACCAAGGAATTGGAGACTACTGAGATCGTGAAGATATCAAGAGAAGAAAAGAAGCAGAAGATTAGGTTTATTCCCTGGAAATAAAACACAATCGAACTACAAACACTACGAGTCTTTTCCAACACTTTACCTTTAACTTTAATAAGCTTTAACTCTATGAGACTGTTAGTGGAGACCAGCATTAAGCCAAATGGGAGGACGTCCCCGTAATAGGGCTCTGAACTAGTGTTCCCCATATCATTATCAATACAGGAACACACACACACACACACACACACACACACACACACACACACACACACACACACACACACTTTAGCCATAGTCATCCCACAAACTGTTGGATGAAACATTTCATCTGCTGAAATGCAAGATAACAGCTGATGTGTGTCTACATTGTTCTCACAGAATAAAGCCGTAAACCTTCCGACTCCTCTAAAGATTAACATCCATGATGTAATTTGTTAAGACAACAAACAGTGTAGTAAAAAATTTCTGCCTACTGCTTAATTTTTCTGTATATGATGATGTGGATGTTGTTGTCAGAGATATTCCAGCTAAGAAGAATTCAATCAGACGCGTCTCAAAGTCTCAGCAGTGAGATGTAAATATGCAAAGGCAGGCAAACGGCGTCGCCTCTCTCCTGCAGGGACGATGTTGCAGCCGTGCGGGGAAGGACGGAGCCTGGCACAGCCCCCCTCAGCCTAGGGAGGGGATTTGAACCCTCAACCTGTGTCAGAATGTGAATATTTCATACCAAGAATTGTTTGTTCAAGCCCAGACTGTCAGACTGAATAAGCAAAGCCTAGACAGGGCCTGTTCTACTGTGTTCTACTAGTGTTGGAACACTGAGCTACTAGTTGTATCGCTGTCAGTGGTGACTGTGGGTTTCGAAGTAACCATTTTCCCACATTCTTATATATATATATTTATATACGCATGGTCTTTTTCCACTACAGATAATAATGTGTCAAAATGTTAAATCATTCAACATTAACATCAGGGAAATGTCTATAAAAGGAATCTGTAATTTCACACCAAGTGAGAAACGTCGTGAAAATGCATGTATTATAAACAACGCAGAATAAAGTCATTTTTAGTGGTCGCGTGGCATCATTTTATTTTAGTTTCGTTATATTTTGCTGGCCAGCGGCCAGATCACCTTCGATTTCCCGTCAACAGTTAAACCCTTCCATTAAAAATGCAAACGTGACACCCGGTCTGGCCTCGGGGGTGTTGCTGAGCACCCAAGACTGTGGAAACCAGGCCATTTATTAGGGTGAACTATTCAGCTTTTTGTCTTCCTTTGTGCCACAGCCTTGTTTCCTTGGCTCAATTTACTTTTGTGTAAATGGCTATTTTGACTTTTCATAATAAAAGCTGGCCCACAGATGAGCAGGACATGTCTCTGATTCCACAGGTGATTCAGTGATGAGATGGACGAAGGGTGAGGCCTCAAACACCACTGTTTTATGATGGTAAGCTGGTGTCAGACCTGGCCAGCTGCCTGCTGCTTTGTGTTTCCTGTATTCTTTTATTTTTCAGCTTTTGTTTTATTAACATAATTAAACTTTACTTATTCTTTACTGAATTAAATTAAGAATTAACTGCTCACAATAAACTGTTTCTCTTCAGTAATTACCACTAACAAGATCTCATGCTCACGTATTGGTTTAGCTACATGTATCACTAACCAGAGTTCCAGTTTTGTTTTTAACAAATTGTCTTCTTTCCTACAGATCATGAACCACAGCAATGTTTGTCAATGTTTAGTTTAAATTTCAGTGTTGAAGTTCTGTTTTATTCACGTATCCAGAAAATCCCACGAGGCATCATTGTCCAACAAAGTCCTCTGCTGCTGAATGTGCTAAAAAATTAGGTTGCTCATTGTGAACAGCGGCTGCTTTTCACGGGGTTGGATGACTGCATTGTTGTATCAACGGAGGTTGTTTATTTAAAGGGAGAAAAGACAAATCACTGATGTAAAAATGTATTGTTGTCCATTGTGAAGTCCTAAACAATTTCATGTCGATTATTTAAATAAAAAAATATTTGTGACTTTCAGTATCAAGAAAGTCAGAAATGTAACCTAATCCTGGATTCAGATTCAGTTGTATTTTGTTCTGATTTATGTAGGAATAATGCTGATAATAAAAAGACTGAATAATAATGTCTAATAAGTCTGCTTTTTCAGGAACGTACAAATCTCCATATTTACTTCAAAGACAAATTAGATATTATATTATATTATATTATATAATTATATAAACTACTTGAATAGTTATATAAAGTGGGCAAATATCAGTAACGTCATACTGAAGCAAAAAACCTTAAACTCAAGATTGTGAATGTGGTGGAATTATTTGTGAGGTAGGTTCAAAACTGAATTTATGTTTTATGGCATTTTCTGGCTATGTCAAAAATGTGGGAAAACCTCGCTCTTCTACTTTATTTAACTTTATTTATTTGTATTTAGTTGATTTATTATGATAAAATTCTAAACATATAAACATTGAAGAAGCAGACAAATTGTGAATTCACTGCATTCCCGCAAAGTCCTGGATGGACTGTATCAGATCTAATGTCCCAGAACTTTAAAGACAAAAGCTAGTTTTCTGGAAGCATGAAAGAAAAAAAAGGGTGGATAGTGATGGTAGATAAACTGAGAGGTCGTGTCACATATGGGCCCAGTTCTTCCTCAACTAGACAATGAAGACACGTCCCCTCCCTCCATCCCCAGCTTTTGTTTGCCAGACCATCAGGTGAAACTGATCTTGAAAGAAGTTTTGTTTTGGCTGAGAGGTTTCGTTTATAAATGGTTCAAAGCCTCCTTGCTCCTGCTCATTTTTCCAAAACTGTGTCTTTGGACAATGCTGCACAAATCGGACAAAGTGGTGAGTTTTTCCCAACATTTCCTAACAATTCTAAGATGTAGTAGCTCTGGCATTAGCATTCACTTTGCTTTTTAATTCTAAGTTCCATTTGTCAAAGTCAAGTATCAGCCTGCAACTTCAGACAAAAAAATGATCTGACACTATTTTGTGTAGAGTTCCTGAAACAAATGAATTTCCTAAACACGATGTACTGAGTTAAGCATTATTTTACTTTCGCCCCAGATGTTGTTGAGGCTGCTGGGACTCCTCATCTTTTCCTCCCTCTGCTCTGCCATGCTGGTACCCGACAATACGGAGCTTGGCTCAGGGGAGGTTCCTCCTTTTGAATTACCCGATACAGGCACTTTCCGCAGTGGGCTTCTGCCATTTCCCCCGACAGGTGAACCAAATGGGACCACCGACCCAATGATACCCATAGTGCCTGATCCTACCATCTGCGACCTGCTGATGAATGCGCCAGTACCACCATCCATTGCAGAGATTCCCTTTTTCTGTGCCTGTTGGCGGTGTAAGGGCACAGCGGGACCCAAGGGAGATCGTGGAGATCGTGGTCCTCCAGGCATGTCCAACACTTTAAATTAACTGCTACACTTTAGCAGGAGCAGTGGTTAGCAACAGAATTTGGTATATTTTAAGTGTGGGAGTTTGTGTTTGTGGTAGAAGTGAAGCATTTAAGACACACAGTGAGCTGAGTGTAATCTTTGACCAGGGATACCTGGGAGTCCGGGCATGAGAGGAATGACTGGGTTCACTGGTCGTCCAGGATTCACAGGCCCTCCGGGAATAAAGGGTAAGTTACAGCTCTACGTGTTTCCTCTAACACCATCGCTGTGAACAATCCAGCGATGATGGCACATGTAGTTTATAGTACATGAGTAATAATCATGATGAATCAGCACAGAGACAAGTATTGTCCAACTGAGCAGGAGAAACTTCACTAGTGCAGGTCACATGATGCATCTCTTTACTTAGGGATTTTGTCATGATTTGTGTCTATTTGTTGTTGCAGGTCAGAAGGGAGACATGGGGGATAAAGGGCAGCCTGGACCTTCCGGTTTCACTGGAACAAAGGGCGAGCGTGGCTTCAAAGGTCTGTTGTGATGTTACAGTATCCTATTTAATATTTGTTACAGTTCTCAATCTTTGTTTTCTTCTGTGGAAACACCCTCCATTCCTTGCTCCCTATGTAGAGCAGAGATGGATGAAGTAAGCTGCTCACAGAAAGAGAGGAAGTTGCATTTCAGGGTCAAACACCGATTATTATTGGTCATTGGTTAATGATATTAATGACACTCAATGATAACTTTGTTAAAATTTAAATATTAAAAGATGTTTGGTTTTTACAGCTGAGGTTTTTCAAGCACAAATTCTAGATGTCTATGTTTGTGTCTGTAGGAGACAAAGGAGACCAAGGATTGCTGGGCCCTCCAGGTCCACAGGGTCCTCAAGGAGAAACCGGCGTATGCCCTGCATCATGTCAAACTATTGAGGGTCCACAAGGTCTACAAGGGCCCCCAGGGCCAGCTGGAGCCCGAGGCTTACCTGGAGTAGAGGGACTTATGGGAGCCAAAGGTCTTAAGGGTGATAAGGGTGACATGGGCAGACCTGGCGACCCTGGGCTAAACGGACAAAAGGGTGACCAAGGGGCGCAAGGTCAGTGTACATGCACTGACGGTGTGAAGGGTGCTGATGGTAAACCAGGAGAAAAGGGGGCTAAAGGAGACAAAGGTGACACAGGTGTCCAAGGTATACAGGGGCCAACTGGGCTAAAAGGCAGCCAAGGCATGCTAGGTCCCATTGGACTACCTGGCCCCTGTTCCCCAACCATCCAGTCTGCATTCTCTGCATCTATTCAACAGTCATTTCCTCCTGAAAACCAGCCCATTATTTTTCAAAATGTCTTTACCAACATACCAGGGCATTACAATCCCAACACTGGCATCTACACAGCTCCTGTCAATGGCACCTACGTCTTCAGCTTCCACCTGGCTGTTGCCCTCAGACCACTGAAGGTTGGGCTGTTCAGAAACCTCTTCCCTATAGTCAGAGCAACAGAAGCAAACAACCAAGCCACTTCCAGCCAAACCGTTGTCCTCCACCTCTCAACTTTTGACCAAGTGTGGCTGCAAGTGAAGAATTCTGTCACCAACGGCATCTTCACTGACAGCGAGAGCACAAGCACATTTTCTGGTTACCTGCTGTATCCCGACTCCTGCGATTTGATGGCAGGACGCGATTTTGGGTTCCCGCAGCAATATAACCGTGAAGACTTTAACTGGGAGGGTCCTCCAACCTCTCCAGAATCCGAAAAACATACTACAAAAGCTCCCCCTCAACACACTACAGCTTTAAATGGAACCTATAACTGGGAGGGCCCTCACAACACTACAGCCATGGAAGAGCATAAAGAACCCACAACCGCACCCACTCCACGTACCACAGCCATGGAAGAACCAAAAGAACCCACAACAGCACCCCCTGAACATACCACAGCCATGGAAGAACCAAAAGAACCCACAACAGCACCCCCTCTCCACGCTTCAACCTTGGCTGAACAGATGGACACCACAACGACAACCCCTCCACACACCGCAGTCATGGAAGAAGAACCCACAACAGAACCTCCTCCCCACACTTCAATGGTAGAAGGCCCTCAAGACACCACAGCTCCACCTCCTTAGACTCCAGTCACATCTGTATAAACGCCACGTCTGTCCACTCCAAATTAACGCAGTGATTACAATAAGTTTAAAGGAGGGGTATTCAGGCAGAAAGTAAAGAAAACTCACAGTATATTAGTCTCTGGACTCAGCGTCAGTTGGCTGTTTCCCTTGTACCTGGAGAATTCAGTCCAAGTCGATCACAGATGCTGTGACGTTGCCCTTTCTCACAAGGAAATAATCTGTTCAATTCTGGCACAAAGGCATTAAACAGTGGAGAGCAGTGTCCATATTCCCATCATTCCCCAGACACATGCCAACGTCATGGGGCGCCGGCTGCAGACACACTGACAAAACGTGTAAAGTACAAGAGTCAGTAAAACATTCCATCTGCTCCTGATGCTGTTCCTCTGTGTACGTCTTCAAAAACCGTGAAATTATTTAATTTATTTAATTAAACCTAAGGGTGTGAAGGGCAAAATTATGAATCATAATATATTTGTATGCAAAGGGATTTTATCTGGACTTGGAAGCAGGAAAATACCCTGAAATATACTCAGATGAACCCAGCACATATTGATGGACACAGTGTAGGTGGGTGTCGATGTAGACATGTGTGCCAGACATTTAACTGAATAAATCACCAAGCTTGACAAATCTTTTTAGTTGGGACTCTGATCTGCTTTAAGGATAAATGTTTTAAAGGGTCTTTGCAGACTCAAAGCTTTGATTTAGAGATTTTGCCACTTTTCCTTCTCAATAGTAGATTACACACACTAGTTAGCAGGATGTGGCGTAGCTGGTGACATGGATGGTTTTATATTTAATGCGAAATATGAAATTGCGATTGTAAACGTGTTTAGGTAAACGTAGGTCATGATTTTATGCGTTTATCATTTTTAATTAATAAAACACCTTTTGGTGAGTTAAAACACTGAACCTTGCATAGAATCTCTTCAGATGAGTTTTTTCTGTTTGCTTTCATCTCTGGATTGTGGTTTTAGTCTGAAAATAAAGATTCACCTTCTCTTGATGCTTGTATTTCAGTTCCTTAAGCCTTTTGCATATTTTTTGCACAACCATCTCTGTTTGTACGTCACAGATCAAAAAATGAGATTTTAGTGTTGGCGTCGCCCGAAGTTCAAACTGGGACGAACTAAACCAGCCCAGTTGACCACGTTTACTGCAGAATATGGACGTGTTTCAAGCTACAGGAGAAGCTGGGAGCTGCCAGTAAACTGGGCTGTGAGCAGCTGTAGTTGGTCTTTAGGACAGACAGCGACTTGTAAAAATGCCTCAATATCACAGGTTACGTCTAAAGCAGTGACAGTCACTGAGCAAGAAACAGCAGCTGAAGCAGACACGTCAGTCGGCCTTTATTTGAGAGTTCGCGTCAGGCGTCTACAACAAAACTGAGCCGTCAGCAGATTAACGTGAGACAAGCAGGCAGCGATCAAAGAACTAAAGCAGTTATAAGGATGAAAACTGTTGACGCTCATTTCAGTGTAACTTGGGAACAAAACGATGCCTCTAATATTACTATTAGATAAGCTATAAATAACCTGCGGTGGAGTAAAATGCACTTTGTGGCGTTGACACAGGCGAAACCACAGCTACAGTCCTTTAGCTTTAGTCGTTCTAGCACAAACGTTTCGGCCTCTACTTCTCTTTGGGAGCCACGTCGTCGCCGCCCGACACGTTGGCGTCTTCGTCGTCGTCGTCGGCCATCATCCCCTGCAGGTAGGAGCGCTTGAACTCCTGGAAAACCAGCTCCTCCTCGAGCTCACTGCAGACAGCAGTGTCAGAAAGGACGACGGTTAGACCCTGGACTCAGGAAGGTACAGAGCAGCTGGAGTGAAGCCAGTCTGTCCAAAGCAGCAGTGAGAACCTTGGTCTTAATATGTCCAGTATGTAAATGTTCACGCTCATCTGGATGAAATTAACAAAGACATCTCCCTGGAGCCTGGACTGACTGACTGATTGACTCACTCATTCATTCATGTCCCGAGTTGAGACCTTACCTCTCTCTCACTGCTCGCAGCAATGAAGAAAAATGAGTTTCATTCGGAGTCAGTCCAACTTTTTACAACAAACGAACCTGTGAAATGTGGTGAAACGAATCACAAACGTCCAGCTTCTTACCTGCATCAGGTTTCGGATGCATCAGTTTAAAGGGAACCTCCAGACCGACCTCACTGCAACACAAACCGTGTTCACTCATGAAAACATGAGTTTTTATTCATGAATGCAACTTAAACAACAGGTGTAAAATGATTTAACTAAGTCAAAGTCAGCAATTCTACTGAAACTAAGCCAACTGAGCAGTGGACTCACCTGGATCCCACCACCCTGGAAATGCAGCAGGGAGAGATGACAGATCAGAAAACACAGAGGAGGAGGATTAATGAACGTTAACGCACTCGAGGCGAGACTGACCCTCCAACGATGAGCTTCACCATGACTCTGTATGAAACCATGATGCCTAGAACCTCCTTCAGGACTCCCTCCTTAATGCTGCAAGGCAGGAGAGAGCGTTTCAGCAGCAACGCTGTGATGAGAGACTCACGCATCTGAAGAACGTTGCTCACATGCTCGACGACGCCAGGTTGGTGTCCTCGTGCTTCAGTTTGCCGTCCAGAGCGATGCCCCTCCTCTCCCGGTTGTTGACCAGCAGGGGCAGCAGCGTGTAGACCTTCTGCAGGGTCGCTCCTGCAGAGACCGAGTCCCTGACACACAATCAGTTAGTTAAGGTCTTTCCAGATCACAGTCGCTCTTCCCTGTTCTACGTCCCATGTTGATGTTAAGATGATGTTAACATCAAATGGAAGCAAAGCGATCAGGCACAAACACGTCTGGGTTAATAACAGACTGTGAGCGTTGGAGCTAAAACGAACACAGATGAAGCAGAAGGTGGACGGTTATTGGTGAAGGTAAATGAGCCAGACACTACACAGCCCAACAAATAAGCTGAGGAGCTCAGAGAACTTGTCCGTCATCAAGTGTTTTGTTCCTCGTCTACCTGATTATTTTTAGTCTCTTCAGTCTTTAGTGCGAACTGAAACCATTAACGCGATTGTATGGCAGCTCCAGTCATGTACTATGGACGCTTTGTGATTTAAATCCCTACCCGTACTCCTCGATGGCCACTGACTTGACGTAGCTGTCGTTGGAGTACAACACCACGTTGGATATTTGATCCACTGAGGAGGAGACAAGAAGAGACATTAAACCTGGACCCAGTGACATGACAGGTCACACATCTGCAGGCTCCATGGTAACACATCTGCACCAGAGACGATGATGTTCTTGACGCTTTTGCTGGAGTTGTTATTGACGCTGACGTGGACTCTGATGGGTTCACCGTGATAATAGACCTGAAAACAGATCCGCCTCTAGTTAATGAGCTGTCTACCTGAAAAAACAGACGGAGAACAGGCTGCAGGGCAACAGTCTGGCACCTCTTTGTCCAGAGAGGCCTTCACGTGCAGCGGTTTGTCCGACATGAGAAAGTCCTTGGTGGTTTCCACCGACGGCGCGTCTCCCTCGCTCTCTGGAGCGTATTGGACCTTTCTGATCAGCAGCTTCACTGTGCTCCTGTTTGAAGACAGTCTGTGAGACTCGTTCGGTTTCACGGCTGAGCCTCCAGATGCGCAGACTCACCGTTTGCGCACTTTTGCGTCCTGGCTCTCGGCGCTAAACGCTTTGACCTCGAACTCCACCGCACATTGCTGCAAAGGGAAGAAACAGAAGAGGCGTCATTGGCCCGACAGCAGCTGGCAGTGGACACAGCAGGGATCTCACCTTGCCAACGTCATGGGGCGCCGGCTGCAGACACACTGAGCAGGGCAGGTTGTCGGGAAACTGGGAGGAAACGGATCAGTCAGTGAGGAGTTGGACTCTTCAACACATGCACACAATGAAAGAAGCTCAATGTGAGACTCCGGTCACCTCGAAGAAGAACGGGTAGGAGTCGTCTCCCAGCTTGCGCATCAGCTTGGCCTGGGTCTTGTTGTGGACGCCCTTCTCGCGGTCCTGCAGGGGCGGGTACACCTGGCGGGTCGACAGGTACAGCTCCCTGCGGAAAGCGATTCCCATCACGTCCATGTCGTCTCTGCCGTAGCGGAAGGTGCAGGACAGGGTGACGAACACTGGAGGACAGAGAGAGAGTTCATGCTCCGCCTGGAAACGCTGGTTTAAAGCAACTCTTCATCCAGGTTGGCGGGTGGACACTGACCTTTCCTCCCCTGCAGCGCCTCAGGATCAACAAGGATGACGCCGTCTAGTGGAGAAACAGGTTTACTGAGACACGAGTTAAAGAAACATTCAACAGATAAATGTCACGAGTGTGATGTGAAAATATCCGAGCGTCACTGTGATCCTACTAACTCTGCAGGTCAAAGGTCAAACTCACCCACTGGATCCACAGAGTCCACACGGTCGACAAAGTCTCTTTTCCCCATGTAGACTCCAACCTGAAGCAGGATTAACATCACTGATACTGACTGTATGTGGCGCAGTAAGTAGAGCGACAGTGTCTTATGGGCTGAAGCCTCAGTCACTCGATCAGCAGCTGAACATCACTCACAGAGACGAGACGTGATGTGAAGCGTTTATCACCAAACGCCCTGATTATCAGCAGGGGTTTGACTAAAAAGCAGCACAATGACTTTAACGTCGTGCTCGTTGGGCTTCTTATGTCACAAACCACCCAAAGCTGAGCCTGGGCCTCCTGCTGGGACGGTGCCTGTTCACTCACCGACTTGTCTTTGCTGATCTTCTTGAAAACAACGTTTTTTGAAGCCATGTTGATGCAGATGGAGACGAATCAGCGACGCCTGGAAGGAGAAACATGAGCATCTTTAACATTAAGCTGAAACTCGTGATGTTCTCTGAGATGCACCAGTTAAGAAGCTCGTAGTCGTTCAAACACACACTCATGGACTGATCAGACACCAGCGGGGACGTGATCTGACACCTCTCAATCATCAGAGCGACACCAGGGTCCAAGGCTCAGGCAGGAAGAACTGAACACGTCGTAACTGGTCTCCACAGTCTGATTTAATTAAGTTGATACGACTGATCACATTTACCTCAGCTGAGCTTCTCAATCCAGTTAAAAGCCTCTGGGTGGGATCCAGCTCTCCTCACCGAAAGCAGACAACAATCCACATCATCACTTCTTCTGATCAGAATCAGCCAATGAACCACATATTGTTCAAATACAAGACAAAAAGGCTAAACAGTGTAAAACCCTTTGACCTGTTCTGTTAACTGTTCCGTATGTTGAGTAGAGCAGACGTTTACAACATTTCAGATGTTGATGAGCTGAATCCCAGCCATCAGGCTGATTTTAACGGCTGAGCACTCAACAGGTTCCACTGCATCGTTTAAGAATCTCAAAAACTCACCTGTTGAAGAGGTGAAGTGAGAGCTGTTGAATCACAGGAGGTGGACGAGCGGCGGTCAGAGAGGCGCTATATGCGAACGGCTGCTGTCCGTCACCGGAAGGCCTCAGCCAATCAGACGGCCTTCGTGCGGCCTCACCCCTCCCCCACAAGCCACAACGTCCAGACAGACCAAACTTCCTGAATGAAGTGAGAGGATTGAAGGCGGTTCTCCCTCGGTCAGCGGGGACCGGATTAGAGGGGGCCGGTTATTTTTAGCAGCTTGGTACTGACGGGTTGTCAGAACATGGAGACTTTCACTGTGTTTGCAGTTTCCACAACAACAAAAACAAGTTTCAGCTTTGATTAAAGTCTGTGTCTTTGTTACTGTTGTTGGATTCGAACCTGGACTTCGTATCTCTACTGGTGCAGCCAGTTAGAGGCTGCTGCTGCTGTTTCAACCAATAAGATGACACACGTGTCACCAAATACAACCAGTATGTTCACAATGCGTCCACATCCGCTTCCTTTGATCAGAAACGAGTCTGGGGCCTAATGGTGAAAGGTTGACGTTATACTGAATCTGCTGTTTCTGTTGTTTGAATACCAGTTGATCGGCTAAATGATCGGTCGGCCTCAGAAAAGTCCCTTCGTAAGAAAAAGAGAGACGAGAACAATTTGAGAAAGGGTCACAGACAAGTAAGGTGGACTAAAGCTCCAACGTTCCCTCCAGTAAATCCTCCAAACCGATAAAACGTGAACCAGAGCGTTTAAAACCATGTAGTGTCTCTGTTGACTGAGGACGTGAAGACGTGTGCAGATGTCAATGAGGCAGCGAAGGCTGGACGGACGACGCTTTAATCCACAGTTCTGCCCGTCAGCAGGTAAACAGGCCGAGGAGGATTATCGCCGTGTGGTGGATTAATCATCACTAGACGGGAGATTAGAGGCAGCTCACACAGCAGCACCGTCAGGCCGTTTGCTGGGTTTCCTGACATCAAACTGGTTTGAACCTAAGCGACGTATGCTCACGACCAAAAGGGCTGAGCATCAACTGGCCTCTGACACCGACACGACCAACCGCCGCTCTGTGGCGTCGGACACCTTCTCTCCGAGCTGCAGCTCCTTGTCTGCTGGATGGGACCACGCGGGTCGGCCTTCGTTCCCACCCACGACCCAGTCTCTGACCAGTCTGCTGAGCTGGAGATGGGACTCCGTCCTGTGCTCGTCTCAGTCTGCACCTCGTCAGTCAGATCCTGACACTTGCCCGTTTCTGCTGCTTCTGACATCAACGTGGACACAAACCTGATACTGTACCTCCACCACTAACAGGAGCCGCGGTGAGGAGCTGATGTCAGTGTCTCTGTTCACTGACCTATACACTAATATAGCAAATCTGGTTATCGTACACACATCGTGTCTGTGGAGAAAAAACATCGACACCTTGAGCCTCCAAGTCCCTCAGTTGCCTGCTTGACTAATTTTACACCTGCTCAGGTAGATAACGAGCTGCTGCCTGTCCAGCAGTGATCACAGTGGGGAAGAACTGATGAATGACGAGCCGCAGTCAGTGTCGCTTATTTTGTAACACAAACTTTATTCAGAAACCAGCGTTACACAATCATCAACAATCACCAAATATCCGACCCAACGTTTCAGATTTTATTTCAGGATTTCACCTCAAGAAAACAAAAACAACGAAGACATAAAGAGAACCAAAACTTCAGACACTGGTCCAACTGAGCCTGTCATCGTGTTGTAGCAACTGACCTTCACACGAGAATGAAGGTCACAGCCTTCGCTTTGAAGATTTAAACTGCTACAACCGTTTAGTACATTCCTGTAAATGTAGACACCGTCCCACGAGCTCAGGTAGAACCCGTGTGCTTAGACGAAGGACTTGGCTGTTTCCGCTTCGGACTTGGCCGTGTAGACCTTCTGTGGAGCTCTTCCATAGTAAGCGCTGCAGCACAACAGAAACACAGAGACATTCGTTCATTCATCCGTCTGGACGGAGTCAGGGAAACAGCCCGGACACATTTCTGTGCCGTGACTGAGGTAAGATTCTTGTTGGGCCTGACGTGTAGCACTTACGCTTGATTGGCTTTTGACTTTGTTCTGGACACGGCAGAGCAGAGAAAACCTCCCCCCAGAATGGCCAGACTGGCCGCGGCCCAGCCTAAGTAGAGGCCGGCGCCCAGCTCAAACCTGGAATCAAGGACACGTCAGGAGTCACTTATTACTCTGGAACAGTTTCCTCAGTTGTATCTGCCTTTCAGCCCATAGATTCCTTCCTTAAAGCCCCAGACCTTTGCACAGAAGATACAAAGGCAGAGGATCCAGCTAAATCTGTGACGCTGTCCAGGTCAACTTACTTCATTCCCAGGTACTGTGGGCTGTAGAAGTCCTGCACCACCCTGTAGGCGTACCAGGAGCAGGCGACCAGGCAGCAAAGCCCTGCACAAGGAAGCACAAACGTCAGCGGGGCCTGTACGTAGGCAGGTCCATGTCTCTGCCCATGGACATGGAGATGCAGCAATGTTTGAGCCAACAGAAAGTTTTAAACACAACCCTCTTTGCATCAAGCCTGTGACTCATGGACTTTCCTCTTTGCTCATCAGTGCGGTCCATGACGCTCCTTGTGCTTAAAGGTTGTTGTGGTTTGTGTGCTCACCAGCGAGGATGCTGACGATTCCTCCTCCTAACGCCATCTTGGCTTTGGATTCTTCGCTGGCCGAGCCGACGGTGATGCACTTCAGCCCAAGCAGAGACACGATGATGGAGGCGAGACCGAGCAGCAGCGAGATGATCATCAGAGCTCGGCATCCTGCTATGTGAGCTGCAGAGAGGGAGGTATGTCACACGTTACGATGGACCCGACTCAGAACCGTCCCCTAAAGGCTTCAGTTGACTTCGCTTTAAGAAGAGGAAGAACGTTGTGTGATTTACAGCTGCTGTCGTTTATTGACCAGTTGACCTCCATCATAAAACCCTGCCCCGCCTCTTTATGGCTTTCAGGCGAGATAAACAGTGAACTGGTGACTGTGACCATGACGACGCCTAAGATCTGGTTTGTAACGTTTGAATACTGGTGGAAATAGTCACATTGAACAGACGCCTGTACTGCGTCCGCTCAGAGTTTACGATAGAAAACGTCATTAAAGTAATTAAAAGAAAAAAATGGAAGGGAAAGAATGTAGCTACAACCAGATTGAACTGAATCAGACAACGCGTGTCTGTCTCTGGCTGTGGTCGACGGCGTTTCCCTCCATTTAACTCAGAATGGCGCCAAAACGATGATCTCATATGTAGGATTATAAAGAAAGAACAACCTGGTGACACGCAACCATCGATCTCTATCAGCTACAGGTTAAAGGATGAACTATCGCTGTCAAGGCTGTTTTCACTTTAACTGAAACAGCTTTTGGTGGGAAAACTTTTTTAGAAATTATTATTGAACCCATCAACCTTGATTGAAAAATGGTGCCACATGGTAGAATGACCTAGTTTTTGTACCACACATCTTATAAACCTTCAAAGTCAAATAAACTAAGTTTGACAGAGAAACAGTCTTGACTCGAATGATGTCAGAATCTTTAAACTGACTCATGTGTTTTAATAGATGTCGATTAGAAGCATCTTCTCTTTTTTTATCAGCTGTTAAAACTTATATGAGGCACAAACTTATTTAACGACGTGTGAATAAGTAGGTTTTAATCCAACGCTCCCTCGTTACGCACTGAAGAGTTTGACTGTATGTGCTGCAGAACTTCTCCAAAATAAACACTATGGTTTCAAAGCCAGCAGGTCAATGTTCTCACCCGGCAGGTCGAGCAGCGTTTCGAAGTCTCGGCACTGGACCATGCTGGCGCTGTTCTCTGCACAGCTGTGCCACAGGTTTTCGGTTATTCTTTGGGCGGTGATGACGTTGCCAGACACTGTGGAGATCTTCCAGTGGTCGTTAGCTAGCGATGTTCCGGTGACCAGCCAGCTGACTATAGCCATGACGAACCCGGTTGTTTCCATAGCCGCAGACATGATTGCAACGTCTCCAGAAAGCTCTTGGAATAAAACAACTACAGGTTCTTTGGAGGAACCGACGGCGACGAACAGGCAGAGAAGAACCTTTAAGTAAAGGTCTGAATATAAGCAACAGGATCAACAAGGCCTGGTCCTCAGAAGCTCCAGTAGGTGAACGGTCGTCTGGTCCTTCTCTTATTTCTCGCTAATGTGGCGACTGTGGCTCTGACAGCAGGACTTTACTCAGCGCCAGGGGCCATAAACCAGAGCCACTCCCTGAAGTTCCCCACTCACCCAGTGCTGGTCACAATGATGATGAGTCCTCAGCCGCAACCAGGCCACACCTTAGGTTAAGGTATCAGCCGGAGACTGTGTATCGTTAGTCCCGAACCCTTCCCACGGCCGAAACAAACGTCATCCAGCTGATTGGAGATGATCACAGGATCACAGGTTTTCAGGTCACACAGTGAAGCCACAGCAGACGACCGACGATGGAGCCATAAAGGCAGTAAACACGTGTTGTCACAGTCTTGGCAGCAGTTGCTGGTGAGTCACCTGCTGGTGCTGCTTCACATGCAGGTGTAGTATTCACAGGTTCACACCAGGCTGAGGTTTTGACAATCAATCGTCCTGAGACCAGGTACGACGTGAGGCCTGTTGATGGAAGCACAAGCTCAGCAACAGAAGGACGAGCGTTTCCTTCCCCGGTTGAAGAGAAGGTCGTTGTCCTGTCAGGTCACAGATTCCTCCACTGAGCCGAGCTCTGTAGTAGCTGACCGGTACTTATCACGTAGTTATGACAGTAAGTGCAACTGGTGAAACCCACCGATGATTCAGGACCTGTCAGGTTTCAGGTGAAGCACTTTTACTTTTGCTATTCTAACCTTGACGCTGAGTCAGCTTCACTTCAGTAGCGGCTGCAGCGACTTCCACAGACGTCAACTTTAAACGCATTCCGCTAAACGTGGCTCTGTGCAGACAGTAACCACTGAAGGTCCTGCTACGGCAGAGCCACAGTCTAAACACTGGTGCACAGAGAACATTGTGCTGTCAGGTAAACGAACGCCTCACCTTCCCTAATGACAGGTCACTGTAGCTAATGTGAAGCCTGATGAGCAGCAGGGTTAAACGTAACAAAAGCTGTGAAATGTGTGGTGTAATACAGCGAAACAGCTAAATGTCAAATAGAAAGAAAGGAATGAACAAAACAAAACACTTTGAACATCAATACTAGAAAGAAACCGTAATACTACGGTTTCAGACTGAGACACCGAGACGAGGCCTGGGAGTCGCTCTGTGTTTTATAGTTTTATGGCTGATGCCAGTTAATGTTTATTGTTGATGAAAGTCCAAAGTCTGAGGCTGCAGCTCTTTTTGACAGAAGCAGAGCAGATTAATCTGAACACCCTGGTCTGTGTTTTACCCTGGTCTGTGTTTTACCCTGGTCTGTGTTTTATCCTGGTCTGTGTTTTATCCTGGTCTGTGTTTTATCCTGGTCTGTGTTTTATCCTGTTCTGTGTTTTACCCTGGTCTGTGTTTTATCCTGGTCTGTGTTTTATCCTGGTCTGTGTTTTACTCTGGTCTGTGTTTTATCCTGGTCTGTGTTTTACCCTGGTCTGTGTTTTATCCTGGTCTGTGTTTTATCCTGGTCTGTGTTTTATCCTGGTCTGTGTTTTACCCTGGTCTGTGTTTTATCCTGGTCTGTGTTTTATCCTGGTCTGTGTTTTATCCTGGTCTGTGTTTTACTCTGGTCTGTGTTTTATCCTGGTCTGTGTTTTACTCTGGTCTGTGTTTTACTCTGGTCTGTGTTTTACCCTGGTCTGTGTTTTACCCTGGTCTGTGTTTTATCCTGGTCTGTGTTTTACCCTGGTCTGTGTTTTATCCTGGTCTGTGTTTTACCCTGGTCTGTGTTTTACCCTGGTCTGTGTTTTATCCTGGTCTGTGTTTTATCCTGGTCTGTGTTTTATCCTGGTCTGTGTTTTATCCTGGTCTGTGTTTTACCCTGGTCTGTGTTTTATCCTGGTCTGTGTTTTATCCTGGTCTGTGTTTTATCCTGGTCTGTGTTTTACTCTGGTCTGTGTTTTATCCTGGTCTGTGTTTTACCCTGGTCTGTGTTTTATCCTGGTCTGTGTTTTATCCTGGTCTGTGTTTTATCCTGGTCTGTGTTTTACCCTGGTCTGTGTTTTATCCTGGTCTGTGTTTTATCCTGGTCTGTGTTTTATCCTGGTCTGTGTTTTATCCTGGTCTGTGTTTTACTCTGGTCTGTGTTTTACTCTGGTCTGTGTTTTATCCTGGTCTGTGTTTTACCCTGGTCTGTGTTTTATCCTGGTCTGTGTTTTACCCTGGTCTGTGTTTTACCCTGGTCTGTGTTTTATCCTGGTCTGTGTTTTATCCTGGTCTGTGCTTTGCACCTTGACGGCTGCTGCTTTAGGTCCAGGCATCAAATAAGCAGTGTTTGGTGTCTTTAACACCACTGGCTGATCGACCCGTCCTCCCACCTCAGCCTCCTCCAGCAGGTGACTGATGTTCATCAAACGTATGAACACATTGGTCCTTTTGGCTGCTAAAGCAAACAGCAACCTGCAGAATAAAGTTGTGGGGCCTGTGTTTGCTGCTTTAGCAACAATCAGCTGCACATCTCCAGCTAAGGTTATGTTCTGATTACTCACTACTGACGTCTGATGCCCTGAGGCAGCTGGCAGGTCCGACCGGTTCTGCAGCCGCAGCATCTCGACAGACCAGAGTTTTCTCTGCCTCCAGACACATCGCGGCTCACATGGATCCTGGCTTTCAGTTCTAAAGCTGCTTCTACGCGACTTTGGGGAAGAAACATTGAATCTGGATGATGTGGATTTACTGGGATGATGTGATCACCTTCAGACTGGAGTGAAGCCGTTTGTTTGCCTCCTGGGTGATGAGCAGCAGACGAGCGGGTGGGTTCTGTTTGCAGAGGCACCGGCTGTGTAGTCTGGAGCATTTGTACTGAACTGGATCAGTGTCAGTGCAGGTGACAGGTGGACGTGACTCGACAGACGTTTGCTCCTTGGTTTATGGATCAACACTGTGGTTATGAGACTGTGGCAGACTTCAGGGTGCATAGTGATGATGGTCCTGTTGGACTCGATCAACGGTGAGCTCATCTGGTCGGTTTCAGCCGTGAACGCGTCAGAAGCTGCAGCGTTCATAAAAATCATCATAATGTCTGGTGTGTGTGTGGGTCATATGTGAACTGTATCACGTCTGTGCTTCACGTTATTTTAGGTTCTTATGTATCTGGAGAGTTGATTCGTTATTCGTAGTGAAACAGATTTGGTTCCTTTCATATATAAAGCCACGACGCGGAGCCTTTGAAGTGAAGTCAGATCTACTGCTTTCAGATGTTTGTTCCTTTGAAATGAAGCGGCTGGAATCAGCTACAGCAACAACAAGCGCCAGCAGCTAGAAGACGAAACAGGAAATGGAGCAAACCAGTCAGACGCTTGAGATCCTCCCTGTTCCTCCTGCTTTACGTTTATTGACAGAGCACAGCCAACAAACAAACAAATGATTCATGATGCCTATTGAAGAGAGAAAGTAAAAGCTTGTCAGCCTTTAGACGGAGCAGAGGCAGGTCCGTCTGCACCGACGGGGTCAGGTCCCCAAGTTGACCTTAAGTTGAACTGTGAGAACTAATCTTTAACGTGAGAACATGTGGTTGCAGATGTTTGGATGTTAGCGGCTCCCGGCTCCGTCACCATGGTGTCTGTAGACATGACGCACACGCTGACGTGGCGCCCCCCGCAGGCGGCCTGCAACACCACCCTGCTCTACTCCGTCCAGTTCCAGGGGTGAGTACTGAAACGTCAGCTCCGACTGTTTCTATGGACGTAAAGGGGGAAACACATTACATGGTCCAGCTCAAACTGAGCTGAAAGGTCCAACCACACGGAAGCACAGAGACCAGGAATCAGCAGCAAATGTTTAATAACTGTAATTAATACTAATTAAAAGCTTTAGTTAATTGTCAGCATAAGTGCATCGGTATTCATACACAAAAACAATGTGCTTCATTAAACGTAATGAAGACTTTGTTCTCATGTTCTTTGAATTTGTGAACTATGCAGCTGAACGGGAGCAATTATCTGCAGATGTTTCTTCCTGATTCAGGTTTTTCCCTTTGGCAGAATTAAGTGTTGACGTGAACGACAAAGCATTTGAATCAGCAGGTGTGTCAGCAAGGAAGCACGGTCGCTGCGATGACAGAGCAGCAGTATTTCGTTAGAAAAGCACGGACTGGCCACTTCATTAGCAACAGCGGCTCTGTTTCTGGGCTGGATTATAGCTGGTTCTAATGTTTTGGCCCCGTGTTTAACATGTTAACAGGCCACGCCCCCTTCTCCTCTATCACTTAAGTCACAGGAGCTGTCAGTCAATCAGAAGGAATTTTAATTAACTCTCATGAACATTTTTGTGGCTTTGAAGTCTTCAACTAAACACAAACAAAGTTTAAAATTTATCAGTCGGTCAGGTCTTAAACTGATGTTTTGCTTTTCTAACAACTTTACTTTACTGCCGCTACAGATACACACTCATCTTTCCTTAACTCGATATTTATAACCTGGACCAGAACCAGACGCAGAGGTTTCATATCATGAATAATGAGGTTGATGTGACATGTCACCCAACAGGTTTGCTGCACCTGTTCACAGGCTGAATCAGGCTTGTACTTGCTTGACACACAGTAAACAGCCTGACTCACAGCCGAGCTGTACAGCAGTAGAGCTGCCTGAGGTCACGGTGACTCCCGACTGGGTCTCGCATCCATGTGCGAGGCAGCTGAACTAACCAGCAGCTCCTCCTGCTCTTGTGTCCTCCAGGGAATTTGAGCTGATGGTCCGGAACGGCAGCTGGGTGGATGCTCCCGACTGCCAGCGGGTTCCTCACACCCGCTGTGACCTGACCCTTGACCTGGGCTCCGACTCCGACTACAACATCCACGTCAGAGCGCAGTGTGGCCCCGAGGCCTCGGCCTGGTCCCAGCTGAGCCGCACATTCAACCGCAGAGACAGTAAGACGCCAACAACCAACCGCTCACATCAGCTGCTCTGGCTTGTTGTCACTTAAACATGAGTGGTGTGACTCTCGTGTGCAGCGACACTGACGGTGCCCAACATGACGGTGAACGCGGTGGGCAAAGTCCTTGAGGTGTCGTTCTACAGGCTTCCAGTCGCTGCTGCTGCCAAAGTGACCGTGTGGAAGGAAGGCAACGAGCCGCAGGTCAGGACTGCGACGGGACTAAGTTTCCCTCTGCTGGTCTGGTTGTGGTTCAGTCAGGCTGACGCTGTATTATCCGTCTGCCGTTCAGGCCACTGTCTACACGGTTCCAGCTGAGCAGACGCTGCTACAGGTGTCTGAGCTGCAGGACGGAGCCGAGTACTGCGTCAGGGCCCGGACTGTGTGGCCCCAACACGTCCTCAGCAGCAGCACCGAAGATCACTGCGTCTCCATCTCAGGTACAGACACACGCACGCATGTGCATCACGGGTATGAATATTCACCGTGGTCTCGACCTTCAGGTGACGACGCTCCGTGGAAGACTCCGACCACCGTGACGGTAACTGTCATCATCATGTCTGGGCTCCTGTTCGTCGTCTTCTGGTCCATGGTCCACTGTCACCCACGTCACTGTCTGGCGTATTTTCACAAGGAGCAGCTGCCACATTCGCTGGTCGGTCTCACCAATGAATGAACAATAATAAGGAAAAGCAAATGTCCATGAAACTAAATCAGGACAGTTCCTGTGGTACATACACACAAACATGAGTTTCCTTAAACAGTTTGATGGTACATGTGAATAAAGTCGACTTGTGTCCTGGTGAATCCAGTCTGACGCGTCTTCGTGTGTTTTCTGCAGCAACATGTTCAAGACGTTCAAATCCCGATGAGTCCTGAGGAAACAGAACTCTGTGAGCGGGTCCGCGTGGTGCCGGACTGACATCCGTCTGGGCTGGAACTGGGTCAGTGAGCAGCAGTGCAATATAAAAGCCAACCTAGCGGTGAACGGGAGAACTGGAGGCTGAAAGGACCAGCGTCGAACCCTGACAATAGGAACTGACAACAAACCTTGGGCTCATCAAACGTGGTTCCAGAAGACGTGGACTTTTTTCAGTTCGTTGTTAAATGAAGTCAATTGTTTCACAAAATGTCTGAGAACACAAAACGATTAAACATGTAAATAGTTTTTATTTATGTTACTTTAGTTTTGTAAATCCTGAATGACCAGTTCAGACCGGTTCTGAAGCACGTTGTTTTATCATTTTATTGTAAATTGTTAATACAGACTGTAAGTCTATGTTATGTTTTGTCAAATATGAAATGAAAAAGAAATGTGACTGTTTCTGCCAAGTCAGAGGATCCAAGTCCAGAACTGTTGCTTTGAAGGTCATGGGCGTTTACTTCCTCCCCTGGGCTTTTATTTTGCAAGTACTTCCTGTGTCGTTCTCTCACTTTCACGCAGCTTTATTATCATTAGACTAAAACGGGATTAGACGCAGACTGGAAGCCGCAACGTAACTTTACTTCCCACTGACTTTGACGCTTTGATAGCATTAATGTTTGCTGTTGGCTATCTAGCATATGCTAATTAGCTACATACTAATAATGTAAGTTGTTAAAATATCACGTTTATCAAACAGTTCATCTAAATAAAATCACGTTTCTAAGACATGTAAGCAGTAAAACATCATTAGTGTGTTTAACTTCATCAAGGAAGGTTGAGAAACAGGATGTGACACCGTTCTCTAGCTGAAGGTGTTTCCGCTTCCTGAGACTAAGTGGCTGCAGCTCCCACATGCGTCACAGCCTCAGAACCAGGGACACACATCACAGGTTGGTAGATGAGGCTTCAAGGCACAAGAAGCTCATTTTGCATTTTATTTATTTTTTATGATTTATTTTCTTCCATCATTTTTATCATTCACGAGAATTAATTGTTTCCCACACAGAACAATACAATCAGTACAATAGATTCAACTTCACACTTACTACACTTGTTAATAAAACTATTCGACACTAACAGCAAAAGCAGAAAATAGTCCTACTTGGCACAACACTGACGGACGCCAAATCCATTGAGTAGCCAGTTTTATGTTTATCTATGTATTTAATGTGTATTTTGTATAATCACTTTCTCTTGTGGACCTCGACAAGCAGCGGAGACAACAGCTTAGTTCGGATTCGTCTTCTCCACATCCTGCTGTTGAGACTCTTGCCGGCGAAGCACTTTCTCTCCTTTCTCCACCTTGGCCATGTACTCTGCTTTTTCTCTCATGGTCATGAGGGACTGAACCCTTTTCTTCCAGCCTGGCTTGGCCTCAGACTTCTCCCCCTCAATGAGCATGTCGATGTACTCGGGGTGGAGAGAGGATTTGGCTTCAGGGCGATCTCTTTAAGTGTGTTCAGACACCGGCCAGACTCCTCCATCAGCTTCACCACCTTAGCCTGTACGTCATCGTACTCAGCCTTCAGTTTGCTGACCAGTGCCTCCACAGGCCTCTTTTCCTCTGCGGCCTGCAGGTACTTTTCTTTCAGCTCTTTCACTGTTCGCTTTTCTTTAACATCCCTATAGTCCCATTTGTATTTCTGATTAAAATGTACGTTCCACTGACATCTGCCTGGGCACACGGTGCAGCGTCCATTTGACCCCATTGCAGCACAGCCCTCTTCATCTCTCGGCATCATTTGGAATAGCACAGGGATAATGACAGGTGTGGTGACACTGCTGACAGTTGGTTATGTAGCATCCACTATGTGCACTGTCTGCCCTGGCAAATGTGTCTGGAGTGTGTGTGTAAATCTAGTAAATAGTATTAGCTACTAATTAATACTTTTCTGTATTTGTTTATGTTATTACAATAATTTGCAGAACTTCAATGCCATTAATTATACTCATACATCACTTCTGAAATGTTAATTATATTAGTAAAAACTATTTCTTCTATTTAATTCTCTGTATCTATCTCTACATACTAACACAGTTTAATTGTGGATGAAATTCTTACAGTTTTCACATCTTGACATTTTCTGCATTGACGAGTTAAAATCCTGATATGATCAAATATGTTCAGATGACTGTGACTGTTATTTCTATCATGTGCACCTCTGGATATTTGTCCTGTTCTAAATTCTGTGTGTCTAAATAAACATTTAAGCTTAATCAGGTGGTGTGTTTTGTCTGTGTTTTGTTTATGTTGTGTTTGTGTTTTGTTTGTGTTTTGTCTGTGTTTTGTTTGTGTTTTGTTTGTGTTGTGTTTGTGTTTTGTCTGTGTTTTGTTTGTGTTTTGTTTGTGTTTTGTTTGTGTTGTGTTTGTGTTTTGTCTGTGTTTTGTTTGTGTTGTGTTTGTGTTTTGTTTGTGTTGAGTTTGTGTTTTTTTGTGTTGTATTTGTGTTTTGTTTTGCAGTACATTTGACTGCAAATACAAATACAAATGGTCTAAAAACCAGTTTAAAGAGAATAGACGTCAGGGTTCGTTCTGTCCAGTGGTGAGTGAATGTGTTTCAGACATTAGTTTGTTTAGAGAAACAGATGCTTCTTTAAAAATGTTGATGCCATGAAACGTTACATCTGCTCAGTAAAAGTGTATCTTTGACACGTGACGTGTTCAGCTGTAGTTCGTTTGTGACCAGCTGTAGTTCACTCGTTCCACCGACAGGTGGCGACAAACCCATGGACATCTCAATCCAAAGGTTTTAAACGACCAGGAGCTCTTACTCTGAATTAAGAACAAAATCATACGTACTAAATAAATTATGGGACACGAAGTATTAGTCTGTGATTATATGTACGTGAACAAGCAGCTGGAGAAAATTCAATATATATTCAATGAGAGAGTTTATTTAGTTTATGATCGAAAATGTAAAAGGTAAAAATAATTACAAACACGTTTTTATCTCCAACGTTACTTTTATGTAGGCGCATAAATATAATTATAAAAGTATTTTATTAAAATCCCGTTTCTAAAATATCCCCAGAGCGTCTAGATTTAAAAAAATGGGCGGAGTGATGCTGAGGTGTTGGTCATAGGCGATCTTTGGCTGGAGGTAGAAGCTGAAGTTGACGGGAGCCTGAGTCCGCGGGGACGAGCGCCGGCCAGAGGATTACTGAGGCCAGGGAGTCGGGACAGACCTGACACGGACAGTTTGACTCGGTTCTCGGCCGCTGGGAAGGTTTGTGGGATTTAACGCGACCACCGGGGCGTTGGAGCGCGTCTCTTCCCCAGGGAAGGACTTCCTGAGTCCGGGAGAGAAGGTGGGTGAAGGTGCGGGACGCGGAGGAATGTTTAGCCTGGAAGCTAATTAGCTAATGAGCTAACGTTAGCCACAGACGGTTAAAGTTACCTGATGAGCAGCAGTAACGTTACTCAGTGAGTTACTTCACAGGGACGCGTTACTCACGAATGGAGTAATTAAAGGCGCCTCGCTGTTGGTGGAAGTGGGAGGTAGAGGATCAAAAACCATTTAGAGTAAATCTGAATTTCACTGTTGACAGTTAACTAATGTTGAAGCTTTGCGCTTCAGTCAAACGAGGATTCAACCATCGCAGTGTCCACATGTGTCCTGCTGGAATTGTGAAGCGAATCTGTGATCTTATAATTTTATATTATACTCATACATTTATCTTATACTTTAGTTTACGTTGTGAAGTCGTCAAAGCTGTGACACAGAAACACAAGGACGCGTCAACAAAGCTGGTTTCAGGCGCTTTTCTGTTGTAATGTGAATAATTTCTGTGACCTTTTAAAGCCGAAGTGATGAGTTGGGACATTAACTGTGTATTAAACAACAGCTGCAGCTCTTAATGAACAAATTCTCTCTTGTTGAGTTAATAATTCTGTTGCTTTGACATCATCGCGTTGTTTCCCCACATGGTTGTGATGCAGTGTCCTGCTGCTGAGCTGGTTCATGAACCAGTGAGTTGGGAGGATAATGTTTAGTAGTAGGAGGGTTAGATGGTGAACCTGCATCATGCCTGCGGTGGTGACCCACCTTCTCCCCTCTGAAGATGCCCGTGAGCTGAGCTGCAGCGGGACCACGCGTGGTGAGAGGTTCCTGACTGGGACGCCCGGTGCTGGATCCAGGCTGTTCAGGGCCTCACGTGGTGAGAGGTTCCTGACTGGGACGCCCGGTGCTGGATCCAGGCTGTTCAGGGCCTCACGTGGTGAGAGGTTCCTGACTGGGACGCCCGGTGCTGGATCCAGGCTGTTCAGGTTCTCACGTGGTGAGAGGTTCCTGACTGGGACGCCCGGTGCTGGATCCAGGCTGTTCAGGGCCTCACGTGGTGAGAGGTTCCTGACTGCGACGCCCGGTGCTGGATCCAGGCTGTTCAGGGCCTCACGTGGTGAGAGGTTCCTGACTGGGACGCCCGGTGCTGGATCCAGGCTGTTCAGGGCCTCACGTGGTGAGAGGTTCCTGACTGCGACGCCCGGTGCTGGTTCAGGGCAGTGTGTCTGTGCAGGATCTGGCCGTCTCTGCTTGCTCTCGCTGTGATAAATGGTTTGTTTGAAATGTGTTTTTCTTAAATGGTCTTTCACTTAAAGCTCTCGAGTTAGATGAAGGGTTTTCGCTGCAGACAAGTGACATTATATACATTTAAAGATTAAATCAGCCTAATGCGACTGAAACTAAGTTACTGAAGTGCATGTCCACGGTTTAGAGACAGTCTCGGTTTCACACGCTCGCGATGAGAGTTAACTGCTTTGTGTTTGTCTGAGACAGGCTGAGGCAGGACAAGACTGGAGGAAGCACATCTCCTCTTTGCTCCCGTCAGTGCCTCTGTAGTCATAGTCACAACCTGCCGCTACACATAGTCGTTTTATCAAATTGGTGTGGATCCTCTGGTTCACCTGATCGGACTCAGCTGATTAAAGTTTATGTTCAACTCTTGTGTGTTTGACTCGTTTACCTACAACTGGAACGTGGGTGTGACACGTTCACTGTAGCCGGTGTACAGGTGTCAGAGCGTGAGGTCTTCCTCAGTGGCTGTTAATCTGAACAGGATGCATCAGCAGTAATCCAGGTGCTGGTGGCCTAATCTCAGCCAGTCACTCCTGTTAGACCTTTACTAAGTTAATTATTGAAGGTACAAAACCAGCTTCACTTAAAGAAGAGCCAGATTTCCAGCAGTGGGACAGAGTCTCTAACTGCTGTGCACAATGAATATGAATCTGGCTGGATGTGACTCACTGATGACTTTGTGGGATTACGGTTCTGGGAGTCAGTGCAGTCTCCTGCCGCTGCTGCTGTAATATCCTGCCACCTCATCTGCACCAGAAAGCTGTGATTTGCTCTTTGCTGAACTGGCTAATTACAGGAAACTAACCATGACCTTTGTCTCCAGTCATGAAGCTTGTACTGCAGCTTTTAGAAACTCAGTGAAACACATTCATTTATGTCTGTCACTGTTAAGGTGTGTAGTGTCCTTGGTTTATGTTTGTGTTTTAAACCCGACTCATCACGTGCTTCTTGTGTCTGTCAGGTGAGGTTGGAGCTTTAAATAGCTTTTAAAAGGTTGCTCTAGGTGCTGCAGCTTCGTCTCATGCTGTAGCTGCGTGTGCACGCGTGACCTCAGCAGGAAGCTATGAGTACGACGGACTCACCGCTCCACTCAGCAGCAACATGCCTGAGCTAACCGGGAAAACAGATGCAGCAGTAGGACGTCGCGCGAGGTTTCCGCTCCCTAAACTAGTGAGCGAACTGTGCATTCCACGCTGAGCAGGAGCAAGCGTCCTCAGTTTGAGTCTGATTCATTGGTTCTGGACGTGGTTGTCTTCGTTGTTGATGTGTTGAGAGTGGAGTCAGCAGCGTATCTACACTTTATTACTGTGACTAGTGTCATACAAGTAAAATCTGCTCTTCATTTAATCACATTTCAGTTGTGATTTAACTTCACGGCTCAACGGGTTGATACTGGAGGTTCTGGTCCTTTGTGCGGGCGGCAGTGGCTCAGAGGTAGAGCTGTCGCCCACTGATCGTAGGATCGGTTGTTCGATTCCTGGCTTCCCCCAGTCATGTGCCGAAGTGTCCCTGGGCAAGACACTGAACCCTAAGTTGCCCCCGGTGTGTCAGCTTAAGCTGCATAGCAGCTCTGCCACCGGTGTGTGAATGTCTGTGTGAATGGGTGAATGAGATGCAGTGTCAAAGCGCTTTGAGAACCGATAGGTAGAAAAGCGCTTTACAAATGCAGAACATTTACCGTTTTATCAATTCAGCCTTGAAGCGATTCTCTCGGTTGAAAAGCAGAGGTTACTGTGTGACCTTGTTCTCAGAAGCAGATATTGTTGTTGCATTTTGCTCGTTGAGCCAGTTTCAGTGATGTGAACTAAAACTGTGCTGACCTTTGTGTGATCAGCCAGTCACCACCACTGCCACATGTTTGTACCAGAACAACTGACTCTCACATTGAACCCAGACTATTTAGCCGGTGAAACATTTTCAACATGTTGCTTTAATGTAATAGCAGACAGGAAATTTGGAAACGCTCTGTGTGAAAGCTGTGGGCCCAAAAACTGGAATCTAAAAAGAGTTAAATGATGTTTACATGGAAATTTAAGCCTTGTTTGTTTTCTCTGCAGCTTTACCCATGAGGCCATGCTAATAAACAACATCCTGCTGTGGTGACAGTCATGGCAGAACTGTCCATTGCCCCGGGGCAGGTCTACATCGAGGTGGAGTATGACTACGATTACAAGTCCAAGGACCGGCTCATCAGCATCCGGCAGGGAGAGTGCTACATGCTGGTTAAGAAAACCAATGACGACTGGTGGCAGGTGAAGAAAGACGAGGGGGCGAAGCCGTTCTACGTGCCAGCTCAGTATGTCCGAGAGGTCCGCAAAGCCCTCATGCCACCTCCCAAACCCATTGTGCCCCATCCTGCTCCCAACAGCAAGGCATTCCAGATAAAGCCCCCCAACCTGGAGCTAGGAGTCACAGACCGGTCCCCTGAAAACCGTCAGAGACGCGAGTCTTGTAGTCGGCGATCACCGTCTGCTCAAACCGCCCCTCCAGGTCACCTTAGTCCCCCCAAGCAACGCAGGGACAATAGCAGCCATCACAGCCCCAGCAGCCCCACTGGCCCCGACCCAGCTCTGGCTGACATTGTCCAGGGCGGTGTTCTCCAGACGGGAAAGTCCAGCACTCTGCCTCGCACCCGAGCTCGTTCCCCAGACATGGTCAGGGCCCCGCTGGACGTAGACGGCACCCGGCACTGCGACTCTGCAGGCGAAGACAGACGCACCAACGACTCGGAGTCTGGAGACGACCTGAGCAGCTCGTCCACTGAACATCTACAGGTACAGTCACGCGAGTTACAAAAGCAGAGAGTATGTGAATTCAGTGCCACTGCAACAGGTTCAATACACTTCAAATTAGAGTCACAGGATTCTGGGTAAACCCCTGAAAATTATGTGGTCGGTGTTTAAAAAAAGGCATCAGATGAGACTTTTGACATTTTCAGCGCTGGCAGAACAAAGCAGAAACTCCACCCTGCTCCCTTTATACTGTTTGTTCTCACTTTAGTTCTGATTTTAGACCGATGTGATGACGTAACGATGATTCAGCGTCATGTTTGTTAAAGGTTATCTACAGTTCCATATATTCTCTGAAGGCCACCCGCTCCACAATAGCGCTGCTTCCTCCCTCAGCCAGAAAGGTCAGAACAGGTTTACAGAAGCTGAGTCGAGCTTTGTCTGCAGGTAAAAGCTCAGTTCTCAAGTCCTGAGCTAATCAGTGAAGCCCTCTCAGCGTCAGGATGTTGGTGGTGATGCTCTCTGAGGTGCTTGCTGGGTAACGTGACTCTCAGACCAGCCTGGTCCAGCGGTTTGCTGGAGGCATGTTTCATAGTGGTAGAGTTCCCTGTATTTCACGGTTACTGTCTAACTAAACATCACTGAGCAGTGACAAAAGCCCAGGGAATGTAGTTTCATGGCTTCAGCGGTGAGATGACCGTGAAGGTCTGTGTCCTGGCTGGATGTGGGCGTTTCCCTCAGACCTGTTGATATGAAACTACCTGAGTTTCAGTGCGTTGCTTGTTTGTTGTTTCCCGTCCTGCTGGTGTCAACACCACAGGTGTGGTTCAGGACTTCCTGAATGTGCTCGCCCCTCCCGTCCCTGAACGTGTGTTTTTAAAGGAGTAGGTAAGGAAGGATTTGCTGAGGAGCAGTGGTTCTGTGCAGATAGAGGCTTCATGTTTGTCTGATAATCCACCCGCTTCGGGCTGTGATGAGTGAACTCTTTGCCAGGCTCTTATCTGCTGGTGTGACTTCATCCCTGCCCAGACTTCAGGAGCGTTGCTGGAGGGTCAGATGCATGGCTGTCAATGTGTGTGTTATTTCCCCTTGGATCAGACTCTCTAGGGTCATGACTCGTCTGAAGGAGTGATTTCTGGGGTTATCCATTTCTGGGGTTCTCGTTCTGTGTTCTGTATCTTCCACCGTTATCCAGTGAGGCCTCTCTAACTGAGCGACACGTTTGAGGCCCTGGCTGCAGCTGACTGAACATTACAGCCGCTGAAGCAGACGACTCCCTCCAGCCACTAAAGAGAATGGCTGCCAAGGTCTCAGTGTGCTTTAATTTGCTGCTTCACTGCGCCTCCTCGTCCATCCTGCCTGTCGTCTTCTCTCTCCCCCGGATCATAATACTCCAGCAGCTCTGCTGTGTGCTCCGAAGGCTGCTGATGGAATGAGGAGCCCTGCCTGCTGCTGACTTCACATCCTGCCATCGCACTCATTAATCTTTGGTCTTTTAGCTGTTGTGTGGCTAAAAGTCATTTGTCCAGAAGGGCTGTACCTGAGCGTCTTTACAGCTGGCCGAGCTTCACAAAGACATGACAAAAAGCACAGTTCGTGTATCAAGTGACAAGCTTCCTTTAATAAAGTGCTGCAGTGAGTGTAACTGACCCGATTCTTCTGATAAACACTTGTTTGCTCCTGTTATATTTGTGTGAAATGAGCAGGAATTTGAGTCTTTGGTGGCACAGTTGGCCTCAGATCTCATGTGTTAACATATTATCAACATGTTATCACTAGGTAGAGCTCGTTGTGTTGAGGAAGCTGCTTTGGTAGCTAAAACGTGTAATCCTCACCTGAGTGTGGGTCACAGGCAAGTTGACAGTTCAGCTTCCTGAGACCAGAACCAGTTTGAAACGCTACCTACACCTGACCTGTTTCCCTTTTACAGTTTGAGTCGGTGCAGATGCAGCAGCTGTGAATCTGTTTACAGAGAAGTGTTGGGATGAGCTGTGCTCTTTATCTCCAACCATGCTGATGAACACAGGCAGAGGTTTGCATATCGCTAAGATTGACTTTCACGTCGCGGACACATTTCATCTATTATGGTGTGGAGCAGAGCAGCACAGAGCCGCATCGCGTCACGGTAGAATGACCCGAAGGCTCAGAAAACAATGACGTGGTTTGACTTTGTATTCAGCAAAACTGAAAAGTTGAATTTCTTGTCCTGAAGAAACGTTGTTATAGTTGTAGACGTGTCTTGATGAACGCTGTAATCAGCCGACCTTCTGTGATGACGCTCAGCAGGATGATTACAGGAAGCACTTCCTCAGCTGGTTGATTACTGAGTGGAGGAGGATGTTGTGCTTTTCAGAGTCATCACATTTTAATGTAGATCTGAAGCTTGTTAGATGCATAAATTATGAATCAAGCCATTGGTGGAGTGACGCCGTCAGTAATCTGTTAATTGAGGCCAGACCATCTGCGCTGCCGCTTATTAAAAAGCCTTATTATATCACGCTGAGCTCTCTGCAGGGCTGCTCACATCCCATCTCCCACTCGTTCAGGGGGTCCTGAATGTTTTCATGCTAAGGACACACACGGAAAAATAACAAACCTTAGGCTGCAATTGGTCACAAGTTTTATTAAAATATGATTTAATTATAGTGGTGAACGTTTAAATGAAAGCCTTGGTTGGTTTTCTTCTGCTCCCACTGTTTGACAGTAAGCCTTGGTTTTTCCCAGACTTGCTGCTCAGCGTCATCCTCACATTGTTGATTGTTCCAACTCCAGTTATATATTTTTATTGTTTCCATCTTACTGCACCGCGTATCCGGACAGATGGATGTGGATTACAGCCGCTGGCCTTGTCACAAACCCGCTTCTCTCACATCTGGGTCACTCTTTAGCACAGTGACACACATTAGGCCACTGATTATTTTCTTTATAATGAACTTGCAGATTGTTGTAAATCCAGACGTATCTTCCAGTGCAGATGTATTTAGCATTTTATCCTTGAAGCGATTGCACAGACGTGTCCTTTCAGGATCATCACCATTAGAGAACAGCAGGTCGTTCAGGAAGAAGCAGACGGGGTGTGCGTGTTCTGGAGCAGCCCCCAGCGTTTAGAGAACCTTCCTGTACTCTCCCCATGCGGGATGCACAAAAACAAACAGCGCTTGAGGCGGTGAGGCAGCCGACCTTCTCGCTGGCAGTGCGTTGAGCAGGGGACAGTATCAGCAGGCTGGACGTCTTCACTTCACGTCCTACCCTTCCTTTCTGGTTTTAAAATCCTGCTCATCCTCAGGCTCTGCTCCATCTCTTTTGCTGCTGTGTAATTGACCTCCTTCTATCGCTGATTGCAAAAACACATTGAAGCAGCAGGACCAATTGACCTTCTCTGATTAGTTAGAAGGCAGATCCTGTATCAGCACAGTTCACACAGACTGATGTACGTCACACTGCTGACGAGCAGGTTTATGTATTAACTATTATAAACTTCCCTTTAGGGGACAAACGGTTTGTGGTTGAACGTTGTCATCACATGTGAGGAGAGTCGTCATCAGATGCTCAGACCTGCTTTCTGCTGCGTAATGTTTTACAGGGTAACATACTTCTGGTCTACATCATATCCACACTCTTGTTGCTTTACAGGTTCTCTTCTACTGGAGTTTGAGCTCTAATCCGTCGGTTGTCGGGCCCCTGTGCTGCTCAGTATTATGACGTTCTAGGAGGGCTGGTCAGTGTGGCAGAGCTCTCTGTTTATGTAATAATGTGAGTGAATAAGAGTCGTCGAGCTTGTGGCCTCAGAGTGACACTCTCTGGTTCGCCACAGACATGTCAGTCAGGGTGAGAGGCTGTGACTAGGCAGAGGCTGCTGCGTCCCTGCATCATCGCAGCGCTCGTCAGCACCACCGGCTTCAGCGCTTGTTCCTCTGCAGCGGCGTCGGGCTACAGGACAGCATGTACCCAGATGAGAACGGGACGGTAAGACGGCTTCTTTCTGTCAGACGCCTCCAAGTGGATCTGTTCGTGTGCATTTTTCGCCAAGTCAGCAGACTCCGCGGCTTAATGGCTAATGTTCTACGAAAGTACGCATACGCGTGAATGTTTCAGCCTAAAGTCGCTGTGTGTTAGTTAGACGCAGGCAGATAAACACTCGCCAGCAGCTGTCACAACTCAGACGCGGAGCACGGTGCTGATGAGGCTCTTTATTTCTGTCTCTGCTCTATTGTCTCTAACACAGAGCAGCTGAAGTTGCATCCGTTCATCGGCTCAGACTTATTTATTATCCAATGAGCACAGTGATCTAGTCATTGATTGTTGACGCAGCCATGTTTGAGCCGAATCCATAAAATCAGTAGCCAGAAGCAAAAGTCTGGTCCAGTTGTTTCCTCAGATGTTTGAGCTGATTATCCCTCGCTGAACAGAGGATGCGCCAAACACTGGCCCTGCTTCGTTACATAAGCGCCGGCTACGTAATGTTTGTTTGGACAGCTGGCCGCTGAGATGAGCCGGGGGCAGCAGGAGCGATGGGAGGAGGATGAAGAGGAGGAGCAGAGGTGACAGACGGGAAGTATTGTTTGACTTTGATGAACTGACAGGATGGTGATGTTTTACATGTGAAGGGTCTTAATAGACGATTGAACAGTTCCTCAGTTCGGCATCAGGGCTGAGTGTGAACGGTGCTGCCTGCTGTGGTGAAATCAGTCCCCTTCAAACCACCATGTGTACCTGAGCAGCCACTAAATCACAGTTTGCACCATGTAATCTCCCGTCCAGTGTAAATAAAGGTTTGCTCGCGGCCCTGCCCAGGTGCTCAGGCTGACGACGTGTCTCACTTTCTTAGGCTCTGTTTGTACTTTGACCCCAGTGAAGTACGGACTCTGAGATGATTAACTTGGAAACATGGCAACACTTTAGGCTCGTCATATCGTTTTCCTTCCTAGTTTACATCAGCTGATTTCCATTTTTGTGTTTAACAGCCAAGACATTGACGTTCAGCCACTCAGATGTGTTACAGCTGCTTCCATCTCCTCACACCCTGACTGGCTGCTTGTTTCTCACAGGAAGCAGAGCCAGTGATGTGAGCGGCCGATAGATCGGTGACGGCCGATCGGCATCTGGCTGATGGAAGCTTGTGTGTTTTGTTTAGTCTTTATTTAAATCCATTTATCATTATTAAGTTGGTGTTGTTTATGTGAAACCATCACAAATCATAAGACTGGGAGTCAGAGAGATGACTGGTTTGGCATGTTTTAATATAATATGAATGAAACCTTCACTAATTATAAATGTGAATTGTCTGTGAAGTTTAGGTGCAGAAAAGCATTAGAGCTTCATCAGCTAAATCGTGATGGGAGGCTCGTCTGGATTTCTAGGTTTTCTGTACTGGAGATGAATCAGATTACAGCTGCAAACCCTGCTGTGGTAGTTGAGGCATGTTCAAGTGAGCTCAACTATTCGCTCCTTGTGTGATGGGAGCTGTTGCGTAACTCGTGGGTGGTTCAGCTTTTAACTGCGTAGCTACAAGTTCCAACACGACAAGAAGCAGCTGTGCAGCCTTGAAGGTCTCACTGCTCCACTTGCTGTTAGATCCTTTTGCACATTTCAAGGTGACCTGTTGAAAAATGATAATCCCCTGGATGCGTTGATTAAATAACTTTTTTAGAACCAAGATTAAAGCAGAAGGAGACTACGGTCATGCTGGGAAATTGGCTGCACGCGGTCGGCTCTGTCGGGTTTGATGTCAGCTCCTCTCCGCAGATAAAAGCTCCTTAACGTCCCGGTGGGACCGTGACCCGGGGATAATTCCAGTTCAGATTAGATCAGTAGATTATTCTAGGAGACTTGCTTACCGCCTCCTCTTCCTCCTCGTCCTTGCCAGAGATCGTTGAACTGGTTCGGTGTGAGCGATCCAGGGGCCTTGTTCAGGTTTATTATACTGTGGAAGCCCAGACACATGAAAACACTCTAATTCTTTATCACTGTAGACCAGAAATACTGGTTCCTCAACAGGGAAAGGCAGGTAGAGTTTTGCTGAATACAAAGTCAAACCACGTCATTGTTTTCTGGGCCTTCCTACCGATCCACCTGTGAGGTGGACGTGATGCGGCTCTGTGCTGCTCTGCTCCACACCATAATAGATGAAATGTGTCCGACGTGAAAGAGACGGACTCAATCTTAGCGATATGCAAACCTCTGCAGCCCAGCCTGTGTTTATCAGCATGGTTGGAGATAAAGAGCACAGACATCAGCAAGAAGTTCACAAGCTTCTGACAAACACAGAGATGTACTGAGCCACAGTGTGTGATTGCTTCTGCTGCTTATCGGTTCCCTGTATTTGCCTGGTTTCACCGAGTGAAAGGAAGAGACCAGGAATTGCTTCCTTATCTCTTTTTGCCCACTGCAGAATTACTTTGGGTTGAGGGCCTCATCTCACTGTTGTAGCCATTGTTGGCATTAAAAATGTAATATCTGATGACAGAAATGCTACGGAACATGAGGAATTACAACTGATAAAACATCAGTTTGCTTGGGTTCGGACACAGACGTGGTTAAGGCTTAGGAGCAAAGCAAAGATGAATCACTGCTTTACACAGTGTTTGATGCTAGAACTAAAAGCTCCAGAGCCTCTGCATCCCTCCCATGTTGATGTCTCAGGTCTCTTCCTTGTAGTTTCTGTCATAAGATGAATCAGATGTGGTAGGTTAGTGCTGTGTCTCACCGTGTTGTTTGTAATACGAAGGCTACGTTTGCTCGCCCTCTGAACCTACAGCAGAGTTTGGTTTACAGCTACCTCTCTTCCTCCTTGCGTGCCTATCACTGTGACCTTGCAGGATTTGAATGGCTGCTGAAGTAATCACAGCCAGAGTTCTGTCGCAGGCTCCTCTCTCTCCCCTTACATCACCCACTGAGTGCTAGCCATGATGGAGGAACTGCCAGCGGTCATTCTGAAGACGAGCCACCGCAGCTGAGAGCACCTGAGTTGAGTCGTCTCCCCCGTTTTTACGCTTTGCACCAATCTTTACTTTCAGAGCGTTGGACAGACGTGTCTTAGAGTTTTCAACCACTGTGTTTGTTCCTGAGCTGCTTTATTTACTGGCTTGTCTGGTTCTACTGTGCAGAGGATCGTAAAATCCACAACAAAACAGTCAAAGACGAGATGCAGTGAGGAGTTTCCTCTTGGTTTATCTGATGAGGCTCGTACAGCGTACCCAGTGTTGGAGGAACCGGCTGTAGCCAGACCTACAGAATCATCCTGCAGAAGTCACTCAAACATCCCTCTGCAGCAGCTTGCAGCCTTTTATTCCTTGTGAGTTTCTTTCATGTGCCCATCAAGTGGTTTTAGAAGGAAAAGTCCTGACTTGCAACCTGCTGAGTGAGTGTAGGATCATCCTTAGCCAGAGGCGTCTCTGCTGCCGCCACTTCTTCCTCATACCTGCTGTTTACCGGCCTCCTCTTCCACAGAGAGGTGTGTTGTTGAGGCATGTGGCTGTAAGAAAACCGAGGCACAAAGCCGTTCTCTGTAGCTGGAGGAGCTGAAAAGCTTTGGGTGTTTGAGTGTTTTTCCTCTCGCTTTCTCCTTCAGCACATTCTTTAGGTGCAGAGACGGGTCCACACAAGAGCCTCTGTTTTTCTATTTAAAAGCCCATCTTTGTCGTCAAGCTCGGGTTTTCACAGCAGCATTTGATGAGCACACACCACTTCATTTGTTGAGGAATCTGACACTGGGTGTAGAGTAGTAGAGGTTTAGTCCCACACTCGGGGGTAGTGTAGGTTACGGGCACAGGGACCATGAACATTGTCAGGGTTGATCACACCAAGCCTCTAATTCCTGTCATTTTGTTTGCACACGCTGCTGCTCAGCTGAGGAAGAGAGCGTTCACACGTTAACCTGCTGCGTCGCCTGGTCATCATTGGTCAACGCTCCTGCTTCAAATGGGGAACTTTACGCCAACCACAAGTTAATCGTGTCTGTTTCTGATCTTTAGCTGATCTGGTTTAATGGTTCCAGGTACCATCATGACCTGTAGATGAACAGGGAAGAAACATGTAGCGGTTTCTACAACGTGTCTGACATATTTTTTATTGGTTTATAACACAAGACTGTGACGTGTCTCTGCTGTGACTCAGTGTTTCCCAGCTCTGCAGTTATTGCATCTGAGCCTCGACTGTTTGACGTATGAATGTCCCTAGAATTGGTGCTGGCAGACCTGGTTTTCGTTTCCTTAGCTGATTGTACATTAGTGCTGTAGTCGTCTGTTTCTTTGCTGCTTTGTTCAGATTATTATCACTTTGTGAAGTGATTTAATTGACATTTCCTACTCGTTTGATGTCTGTGAGTCAAACAAAGAAAAAAGATTAAATTAAAGCAAAGCGCACATGAAAATACCCACAAAGCTTCTGCCTTTAGATGTCAGCACTCTGTAAAATATTGTGATCCACAGTCCTTCAACAGCTCCTGCCTGAAACGTGATGAGAAGTTAGTGCAGGCTTAAACCTAACCGCGACGGGGACCTCAGTGGCTTCCTCACCTTACATCATGTGTGTTCCCTCTATGCTGATACTTACAAATGACAAGTTCCCATCTGGTGTTGACGCGGGTCCCCTACTGATGCGTTTATAAGGGACTGTGCCCTGCTTGTGGCGTAGTTTAGCATTTTCATTTGTGTTCCTGACTGAATGAAGAGGTGGCAGCGATGTACCGTAAATATGACGTGGCTTCACGTTAAGTGCTGCTGGTGTTTTCTTGACAGACCGTGTTTGTGCTGGTGGCCCGACCTCTGGCCTCGCTACACAACGCTCTCTGCTATTTTTAGTTGAACTGGGCCTGATCAGATCATTACGGCCCCACACTGAGCATCTTCATTCACTGAGATCGGTGAATCGATGTTGTGTTGTGTCTTATTCTTTAGGCTGGAGCCGTATTCATGTCCATGAACAGACATCCAGCACATTTGAACTGATGACCTTAAAGGACCTGTGTGTGTCTGTGCTGGGAGAAATAACAGTGTGTCCTGTTCCTCCCGCTGGGTCCGGCCTCATTCAGTGAACCCAGCTGGGTCGGGCTGCTCAACAGTGGAGCTGTGTCTGTTCTAATGTGGTCTGACAACATGCGCAGGGGAGGAAACTAATGTGTTTGTCTCCTCAATTCACTGGGCAGATATTTACAGCTTCTCTCTCAACATTTGTAGAATTGCTGTTCTGAGCTGCCAGTTGATCTGCGATAGCTTCAGGACTGAAATGTGCAGCTTCATATTTGTGCAGCCATGAATCTTGTGTTTACAGACAACCCTGTGTGTGAATAGCCGTTAGATTGTTGTAGAATCTGGAAATCAGTGGCCTCTCTGCTAGATCCAGCCCGTCATTGTAAATTGACCCTGTGAAGGATCAAGTTACCACAAATGTTTTGTGCAAATGTCCAGAAACTCTTCAGAGGAAAATGCAAATACATTGTTTCCATCCTGTACTGTTATTCAAATATTACAGGTAGCTTCATTAAGATAAACAGCTGCTCAGGCTGTTTAAACTGGAATCACACGCCAACAAGTCAAGTTCACTTAAAACTGAGCTGAACTGTTGAGTGGTTGATACCAGTGTAGTTAATGACGGATGGATTCCAGCTCACACAACAAGTGTCACACAGGCATCAGGGGCAAACGCGCTTTGCCGTGAAACCTACATCGTGGCATAATTCTAAAGGTCTAGCAGAGCCAATTTTAGCGCCTGGTCCATGCTGCTCTAAGTGGGTTACAGTGTTCTGTGTGGAACTGACGGAACCAGAAATGTTCCAGTACTCGTTTCAGCAGTTAGTGGAAACCAGGCTGTGTCCCAGTTGTGTTCTCCCGTGTGCTGCCCGAAGGGACGTGAACTGAATGTGTCTGCCGCAGAGGGACGCACACCCACATCTGTCTCGCTGAAAACGAAACCAAGCTCTGGCACATGAAGGTCCAGTGATGTCTGACAGAAGCTTTGGCTTTTAAAGACTGTTGATAACTCAGCAGTTCAATGATCGTTTCTGTTAAGTGAGAGTTTCTGTAAATACTGAGCCTGATGTGAGAGTTTGTAACATCAAGAATGTAAAGCAGGTGACTGCTGAGTTTGTTCTGCTCCACTCTGTGCCAAGTTAAACACCGCGTTAAATAGATGTCTGTTTAACGCGCCGTTGAAGCCTCCAGGAGAGAGCGGAGACTGAATAGGACTTATCTCTGCTCCGTATCCATCATGGGGATTTAGATGCGTCTGGAAAGCTGCTGTAGAACGTTTGTTTCCAACTGATAACAGCCATGTGATGGAAGATAATGATTGAGACGATTCTGTTCAATTTCCACTGCTGATTTAATTCTTTCTTTTACGCCTGGCAGCAGCCCAGCGCGTTGGGTAACCTTAAATAAAGCCCAGGTGGAGGAGATGCACCCTGTAGATGACTGTACCCACGTCACATCCTGCGACCACACCTCGGTTTTCTTCTTACATAAGCCCCCAGCCAACCAGTGAGCTGCAGAATTAGCGTCGTTAGCTGCGACCAGTCAGGTAGAAGGGTTTAAAGGCTTACTCAGTGGATCTGTCAGCTGCCCCTCTGCTCTGCTTCCCGTCAGCACAGCGTGATCCTGCATTTAAAGCTGAGTCAGCTCTGAGAATATTACAGAATTAATTCACTTAAGCGTGAGGCACAGTAGGCAAAGCTCTAAGCCTAGTGAAACTCTGAGCTGGGCCTCCTGCTCTTTGTCTCTGGGTCCAGGCATCATGTCCGGCCTGCTGGGAATAACTCGTCCCCTGTGGTGGACGCAGAGCAGCATCCAGACGCGCATATGGTCGAACCCTCAGCCAACATCCAGGAAAAGTCACAGGCAACGTAGACACATTTTGGATTGAAGCAGTACTGCAATAAACCAATGGGTAGGTTTAATCTGATGCAAAGGACTGACAGAAATGAACTATGACAGCGCGCACACATGATCATCACAAAGCACACAGATAACAGCAGAGTTTCTTTATAGTGAAATCGTTTGACTCCCTATTTAAAAGCCAGAAAAAGACGTTAGTGCCAATATTCAGCCGCCAGCAGCGGTTTTGTGCTTGGCTCATTTGTGTGCTAAACATTCATTATCCTTCAGCGGGTTTTATTACACAGGTACAGTTTCTGGGAAAACAGGAAGATCAGGAACCAACACATCACACAACAGAAACCTCACAACAAGCTGACCTTTCACCGTAGCAAAGCTCTCACTGGTTGACTGTGTTGAAATCTGTGGAGGAGACACGAGTCCCTTCTAACGCAACATCTTCTCTTCCTGTTTCGATCAGGTGCTGTCACACCTTCAGACTGGTTTCACTGGTCATTTTCCCCTCGAGCGCCTGTCAGTGGTTAGCTGAGCTATTACCAAAGCACTATGGGTAATTGCTGCTGCAGACGTGAGGCCGTGCTGTGGAAAATTCCAATTAACTTTCAAATGAGATGTAGTTATTCAAATACCACAGTATTTGCAGGTTAAATGTTGATCATCTGAAGCTACTGATTCTCACTCATGTTACACAACACAGCAGTCGAGGACACATCACTGCCCCAGCGTAACAACTCACCTAAAGTGTGTGTGTGTGTGTGTGTGTGTGTGTTGGTGCTTTGTGTGCATGCCTTCGGCTCCCTGTGGTATGCAGCAGAGCAGGTTCATCTGTGTCAAACACCAAAGGGGAGGAGAGAGGAGGAGAACACGTGGAGCCCCACCTCCTCCTCCTCCATCACTGGACCCACCCCCAGACTAGTCAGTCTGTTGTCAGGCTGCCACCTAAAGGCCGCTGCTGCTGAGGAAACAGACCTTATTACTACAGTCAGTTACAGCTTGTCTAAAGACATTTCTCCAATAATGCCTGACTGTACGTCCTAAAATGGCCTGGGGTAAAAGTGTGGCCAGTAAACCTACTGGAGGCTTATTGTGACGCAGCAGCTTTTGACGTGATGAGTAGGTGAGTAAATAAAGGCCACAGCTGGCACAAATCTACAGCTGTGACAGTATAGCCAGCAGACATGGTTACTTCCCCGTGAGGCCAGATTAGTTTTATTTACAGATGAACCTAGCGTCCTACATGGAACATTAAAACAACAGAACCTGCCAAAGCCTCTGGATCTTAGACCTTTGCTACTTAAATATCCTCTTATTCTACTGATTGATGGCCAGTGAGTCAGTATGTTCAGGTAGGAGTTCTGTGTTGGAGTGAAACGTGGACAAAGTGTCCACGTTAACAGTTTTGCTTGCTCATTTCTACCTGACGTGGGTCCTGCTGCTGTCTGTTGTAATCTTCCTTCCCCTGTTCTGCTCTGCTCCTCCATGTCGGCTTGACGTGGAAGGTGGTGTGTGATGTTTCGTTTGTCTGAGTGACTAGGATTGAGTCCATGTGTAGAGATAAAATGTAGATTCACTCGCTGAAAGCTGAGACGTCTTACGCAACTGTCCCTGAGGTCACAGGTCACTCCGTCCCCTTTCATTATCAGATGGTGTCTTCTTCGTGCCAGGGCCGGCCCGAGTCGCCCGTCTACACCAACCTTCAGGAGCTGAAGATCACGCAGACTAACCTGCCCCCTCAGCCCTCCAGCTCCCCCATCTACGTGCTTGGCGACTGGGAGACCCACAGGGACCAGCACGGCAGACTTTTCTACTACAACCGCTCCAGCCACGAGAGGACCTGGAAACCACCTCGGGCCAAAGACGCGAGCAGCGGGAACTCCAGAGGCGAAGCCCTCAGCGCTGGAGAGACCTACGAGGTACTGCTCACGTGCTGCAGCAGCAAAGCGCATGTACACATCGTTTCATTGTAGCCGTGCAGGTGAGCAGTTCAAATAACAAACAAGCTACAGGAGGGAACGCCGTGCATTCACTCAAACCAGAGGAAGACGCATGGAGCAGCGGTGTGAGGAGCCTCGCTGGGTGAGGCTGAGCAGCTCGTGTCCAGAGAAAACGTGTGAGAAGTGTCATTTCATTCATGTGAACACCTGCTTAATCTCAGCAGATCAGACAGATTAGACACGTCGTTACAGTTACACAGATGCTGCAGAAATGTTTGTGTCTTCACCAGAAACCACGTCCAAACAGACCTGCAGCTTATCTGGGTCCTGCTGCTTTAATTGTGCTGCGCTGCCACCTACAGGTGGAAATCAGGCACTTCCTGCATTTATTCAGCTGGACACTTTACACCTGCATGGCCCTCGGTGGTTTTCTCTCTGTGCTGGGTCTTCTGGGCCTGTTCTGTATCAGTGTGGTGCTGGGCAGGTTCTGATGGTTTATCAGATTCTTTTCCTCTCTAACCTCATGGTGTTTTCTCCTGTCTCCCTTTCTCTAATCATCATAGACGACTCCTCTCTCGCTCTCGCCCTCTTTCCTTCCCTACCTCTCTCTTTCCATTGGTCGCCTCCAGCCGCTGTCGTCTGAGGACACCTGCTTCAGTACCTACTCTAGCCAGTCAGACAGCCAGTACGGCTCGCCGCCGCACGGCTGGTCGGAGGAGACGGACGAGTACGGCCACACGCTGTACGTAAGCGACTATACTAACGAGAAGGTACGGGCTGCTCTGCTGTCTCTGCTCCGGTGTTTCTGTGGGTGCGTGGGAGAACAGCTTTGGGCTGGATTATTACAAGGACAATACTATGACCACATAAATTAGCACCAGCCAAACTCTTTTAGAGCAGCTTCATCATTGCTAGACAGTTTTAATTCATAATAATCCAATTAAAGGCGAGTTACATACAGTGGTGCCAAACGGTACTGTCCAAATCCAGTTCCTGGCCTCCACAGATATTAACGGTCTGCTTTGCTCTGTCTATGTGCACCACCAGTGGTTAAAACATGTTGACGACCAGGGCAGACCTTATTACTACAGTGCAGACGGCTCCAGGTCGGAGTGGGAGCTGCCAAAGGTAAGACTCTGCTTATCCAGCTGAGTTCCTGCACTGACGGCCACAGTTAACAGGAGGTTCACTAGGAAAATAGACAATAGAAAATGGAGGATGAATCTGTGATTGACCAGATGTTCAGGTGTGAAATGACTCTTGACACGAGCTGCACAGTAGTAGAAGTAAAGCAGCCTCATCACGTAGTCTCTCGCACACTGTTTACAGGATCAGGCGTTTGAATGTAATAATTAGATGTGATTCCAGTTTGATCTGGTTTCATCCATCCGGCTCAATAAAGAAGCTTGGTTGTTAACGTCATCAAACCCTTGTCTGGTGGTTCCCCATCATCTTCCTCCAGTACAACCTCTCCCCTCCCCAGCCGAGCGGGGACGCTCCGAAAAGTCACAGTCTGGACAGAAAACAGGCGGAGCCCATCGTCCTGACCAAGTGGAGACACAGCGCCTACCTCCAGGAGCCCAACGACAAGGTCTGACCCCGAATCTGCCCACGTGTTACCGCTAACAAAGACAGTAGCTGAATCCACCTGAGTTAAATGGTCCAGTATGTACCTGAGAGTCTGTGCAGAACGATGCTGATGAGTCTCAGTTGTGGTCACATTACAGCGGCTGGTAAAATCCAGGGGTTCCCGTGCCGGCTCTGCCCGCCTCCACCCATACAAACACAGCGTACGTGTCAGTCAGTGGCCGTCACACCAGTGTTGATCACGTCACACAATCAGGCTGCATGAACATGATCACAATCTCTGACTTGATGCCAAATTCACCCATTTCTTGATTGAGTTAATTGAAAAACTCAACCTTCAATAATAAACCTGATCATCTCCTTAATCCAGGAGTAAAATGACAACTAATTATGAACATGAAGTACATGTAGTCGCATGAACACTCGAGGAAATTCACAGACACTTCTCAGACATGACTCCATTCCTGTGATTTCCATCACACTCGCTCATCGTCATCTTCTCGTTAAGCTTCCGATGTGTCATCACAATGTGTGTTGTCATCCCTCTCTCCTCACTAGGATGCTCATCAGGGCCCCTCTCCTGACTCTGACTCCTGCACTTCGACTCCCAAGCCCCCCGCCTCCGTTAGTACTCAGCCCTAACCTCAGCGCCCACCAGGCTCTGTCCTGCAGGGACGTTAATCTGGTCTCAGTATGCTCTGACACAAGCCGCAGCCCATTATTGCAGGTTCCTACACAGGTCTGAAGATCTGAAAATGAGGTGTAACGTTTAGTGTGACAGTCAAAATAAATCCTCAAATACTAGCTGAATAGACCTCGAACCTGTGTAGAATCACTGCTGAGGGGCAGTAATGATCCAAGGGGTTGTTTGGACTGAAACTTTGTGTTACCTTGGTTTGATTTTTCACAATTTCTTGAAATGTGTCTGAAAAGCTAAAGCTCTCTGACTAAATGCTCTGTAGCTCTGCAAGGTTAAATGTTTGTCCTTCGTCTAAAGTGCACTGCTCAGAAAGGGAACGTGTAATCATTCTCGTTTATGTCACCACTGAGGCTTTACCTACAGTCATGTATTGAAGATCAGATGTAACCCAGCAGGATCACCAGGTTCAGCTCAGGATGACCGCCGTGAGATAGTCCGACCTGCAGCAGGCCACTGTTATGGATTCACTGACGGTGGCGTAGAGAATAATTCTAATACGACCTGTGGTGCAGCGAGAGCGTTCACCAGAGCTCACACCCTCGTAGCCGGATCAGGGCGTCCAGCGCCACAAAGCTCTCATCCAGGTCTGAGTCTTCCACAAGGTTCAGAATCATGTCAAGAGTGAAAATTTTCAGGCCTCATCTTCACCTGGATTTTCCGATTCCATTAAGTGTCGTTGTGCCATTTAATCAAGTTATATAGGTGTGATTTACAGGTTCCCGTCTTTTGAGCCGTGTATTTTATTCTGACGTCTGCAGTGATGACTTTTCTGGTGTTGGGGTGTGTTTTAGTGATGGGGTTTTGCCAGCAGCTTTCTCGTACGTCATCCTGCTGTGGTTTGTGTTTGTCGGTCATCATTTGTGTGTCTTTCTGTGCAGCCCTCTGAAAAGTTCGGCCTTCTGAATGTGACAAAGATCACGGAGAACGGCAAGAAGCTGCGGTGAGTTGTACAGCACTGTAGCAGTTAGCGGAGCTATGTTTGTTTTACTGACCTGTCCTAAACCGAACGTATCACATGAAACATCAGACTCTACTGATATAAGTGTCAACACGAGTCTTAAAAATATACATTCAGCAATTAAACCTTCAAAACAAACGTGTGCATTGTGTTTGTACACGGACACAACTAATGAAACTGGCCTTTCGTTTCAGAAGTTACCTTTTTCTAGCAGTGTTTGTACAGGTGTGTTTTATGAACTGTGTTTAGGAAGAACTGGACTTCCTCCTGGACCGTCCTACAGGGGTCCCAGTTGCTGTTTACCAAAGGACAGGGTGGTTCCGCCAGCTGGGTGAGTGTTCATCAACAATTAGAAACACAATACACTAACAGATGAGGCGCTGTGAGAGGTGTGTGTGGGTCGTAGCACACCTTTAAATGAGCAGAACCGTCGATATATACAGGAGTAGATTGAATATGAGCAGGTCCCTGTGTGTCAACCTGACTTCGTTATTTCATCTCTCTGCAGTTTGGAGGCGGCCAGTCCAAACCAGAGATCACAGTGGACCTGAGGGGAGCCACAGCAGAATGGGCTTCAAAGGACAAGTCCAGCAAGAAGCACGTCATTGAGGTGGGGAGAGCTCAGTTTATCTGGGTTTCAAAGCTTTGAAAGTTCCTCCGTAAGTAAACTTCACGTCATATGTGGTGACTCTTGCAGGTGAAGACTCATCAGGGCACGGAGCTGCTGATCCAGTCGGAGAACGACACCCTCATTAACGAGTGGTACCGAGCGCTGCAGGACGCCGTCAGCACCCATGTGAGACTTGTGTGTCCTAATAAAGATCAGAGATTAGCATCCTTTTACTTGTCGAACACATTGACTTTATTGTTTTAAGAGTCTAAAGGTGCAGCAGGAAGAAAAGTTTACAGCCAGTCATAACCCGTGTCCATGTGTGTGCTTCCTTCAGGCCTGGGAGTCTGATGAGGCCATAGAGGAGGACATGCCCGAGTCCCCTGGTGGAGAGAAACACGACCGAGAGAAAGACCAGAAAGAATCCAAGAAAGGCAGAGGTCTGTGTTCTTTCAGGAGACTCGCTCTCCGTCCAGGCCTTCACAGACTGACAGCAGAGTCTCAGCGTCTGAGCCTGAGAGCGAAACCGTGTTTCTGTTTGGCTCGTGTGTCCTAATTGTGCCTATAAAACAGCAGCTTATCGCTCTCATTCCTCCAAAACACTGAGCGACCATCATGGCGATCAGTGTGCTCAAAAGAGTGGCGGACAACTCTTTCCTGTCTTATTTCTCCTCTGCAGCCGTGAAGACCTCCACCAGCGTGGAAGTCCCCGACCACAAGAAGACCAAACACAAGCTGAAGAAGCTCCTCAGCGGCCGCCCGACGCTGCAGTCCATCAGAGACAAGGGCTACATCAAAGGTAACGGAGACGTTTGTCTATTCTATTAACCGTTTGTGGTGCTTTGTTGTAAAATCGTCTGATACAAAGTGAGAACACGCAGTGAGACATGGATCATGTTTATTTCTATATTATACGCGTCATACTGATGATGTTTTATGTTCTGTGCTCTCACAACCCTGAAATAAATCTGTTGGTCTTTAGCAGACTCATTAAGGTTTTAGCGTCTAACGTCTGGATCTGCTTCCTAATACGTAGACAGGACGCTCATACTGTGACAGACCTTAGACTTTGAACTGTTTTGTGATCCTTGTTTTCAGACCTGGTGTTTGGCTGCAGTTTATCCAGCTTGTGTCAGAGGGAGAACAGCACGGTGCCGGCGTTTGTCAAGATGTGCATCGACCACGTAGAGAACAGCGGTGGGTCTCTGCCCCAGACCAGAGTTAGGAGGAAACGAGCGTTTAAACAGGGCTGAGCTAACTAACTGATGTCCCCTTGCGTGACGTGCAGGTCTGAATGTAGATGGACTGTACAGAGTTAGTGGGAACCTGGCTATCATACAGAAACTACGCTATGCTGTCAATCACGGTGAGTAATGAGGCCAGGGAGTAAAATTACGGTGGCTCGACTCTCTGGCGGTTTTGTGTACTTTAAGTGTGTGTACTTGTTGTTCTGACTGGTGTGTGTGTTCAGATGAGAAGGTGAACCTGGCAGACGGAAAGTGGGAGGACATCCACGTGACCACGGGAGCTTTAAAGATGTACTTCAGAGAGCTGCCGGAGCCGCTCTTCACCTACACGTTCTTCCACGACTTTGTCAACGCCATCAGTGAGCAGAAGCAGTTTCACTGCTTTTTCTCTATAATGTGAAGGAATTTTATGCAGTTATGTTTTTTGTGAAATGACTTTCAACTACTGAAACTTCCCACCAGGCTTTTCCTAGTGCTGCCTAACATACGTGGAATGATGAGCTGTGGCGCTTCCAGGTTCTTTACTCACATTAATAAATGTGTTTTTTGTTCTGCAGAGAATTTTGACCCCAGGCAGCGACTGCAGGGCGTCAAAGAGCTGGTGAATAAGCTGCCTAAGCCCAACCACGACACCATGCAGGCCCTCTTCAAACACCTCAGGAAGTAAGAACAGTAGAGTTTTAATAGATTAAATGGACGTTCAGGTGCAACGTGGAACCGTAGATCAGCATCGGCTGCTGTCAGATGGTGGCAGCAGAGCAGCGTTTTACTGTCCAGCTGGACTAAAGTCAGACCGAGATGAGTTAATTCCAGTTCAAATTATTCATGAACTGCTAAAACAGCGAACTAATAATCTGAAGTTATGACCTTACAGAGTTCGAACGAAGGTGAGGAGCTGTCGTCTAACCCTCCTTCCCTCCTGCAGGGTGACCGACCACGGTGAGGAGAACCGCATGACCACCCAGAGCGTGGCCATCGTGTTCGGCCCCACGCTGCTGCGCCCTGAAACCGAGACCTGGAACATGGCGGTCCACATGGTCTACCAGAACCAGATAGTGGAGCTAATACTGCTGGAGTACGAGAGTATTTTTGGCAGGTAGATGGAGATGCTGCGGGTCGAGCTTTCTCCCACCGCAGAGCTCTTCTCTCTCAGCCTGGTCCAGCCTCACCCCGAGGCAGCTTCTCTTCATCCCAGACCAACCTGTGGTCACTGGCTCATCCACAGTCTTGCAACCAAAAAATACGTCCTGAACCTAAAGTGAAGCCAAGTAGCGACCAAAACTGTTAAACTCTGCACTTTCCAGCCTCCATTTCTCCCGCAGCTGCATTTGTGCCGCTTTACTGCAGACGCGACGTCCTCCTGTCCCAACACTGGATCCCTACGCTGAGCACTCACGGGCCAAACAGAGCCACAGAAACACCGGAGGCGACCGGCGTAGATCATCATTCCTGCATGAACCTCCCTGAGGAACCGAAACAAACCAAACTGCACGCGTGTGGAAACTAAGAGGAAACGAGTTGGAGCGCAAAGAAAGTTTCTTGAATTCTTTTTTAGGAACTACACACTCTTCAGTTATTAAGTTTTAAATGTTTTGTTCTCTTCCCCCCTGAAATACTGGACCAGGTCCTCTGAACACAACAGGTTAATGATAGTCTGTGTTGTGTCTGCACGCCACCTTCTCCTTCTGGCTTTTAGAACAAATCGGTGGCGAACGATCGTTTCGTGTCTGTCCACTGATACATGTACAGTGTGTGTGTGTGTGCGTGGATGAATGGATTTAATAACATGATATTGTATAAATACTAACCGTAAGAAATGACTCTTGTGATGTGAGGGTTGAGTAGTGATCTGGGGCTGTGGAGGTTTACCTGGTGTCACGTTCGCGGACCGTTGTAATCGTAGCTTTGCAGAGTAAATGCTGTCGACTATCAAAGCAGAATAAAGACCTGGAACACGACCGATTCCAAAGAGTCTTCATGCTGATTCCACCCTCACCTCTACTGCTGTGGTCTGTGTCCACAGCTCAGATCTCAGATCAGTTTTACCTGTAGAGACCCACACAGACCGGGTCCATTTAAACACGTGAACTTGACGCTGGGCTCACGTCACCAGGTTCTGACGGACTTGGTGTCAGCTCGCGTCAAAGGCTGCAGATACTACAATACATCCAGAAGCTTCAGGGTTTCACTCAGCGGCGTCCTAGTGAGAGCAGCGGGAAGCGGCTACGAACACGGGAGCTGAAGCGGTAAGAACCGAACCAGCAGCTGCCTCCAACAGGAAGCAGAGACGTAGGTTTGTTATTATCGTGAAGGTCAGTGTGTGGTTTACTCCAGATGCATCAGTCACTGGCCTCCAACCAGTGTTTGTCTCATGCCTCCATCTTCTGGGAGCAGTGTTCACAGCACTGTACTCGAGGTCAGTATGTACAGCACACACAATACATGCAGACGCTGGAGGCAGACTTTCCTCGTGCTCTTTCCTTCACACTGTCCTACTTTAAACTGATCCAGTTACTGCTGACGAATGAGGTCAGCGCCTGATGCTAAAGTAGACGCACACGAAACCACACGGACTTCAGCTTCATCGCAGAGAAATGATGAAACTAACTTATGTTATGTAAATTAATATTCATCTTGAAGGTGCAAATGCATTGTATCAACATGAAGAAGAGCATAAATGCATCCATTTAATTTAGGAAACATCCGTGTGTGACGGTAGAGTCACCTTCTGCAGTCACTGCTTCTACCTGTGCAGCATAAAGCTGATGCTGCTGTGGAGCCCGGCAGGGTGAGACACGTTGCTGTTTGTAAAGCAGGGAGACGCTTTCTACGCTAAAGGAAAGGATTTTCATGTCATTTTAATTATATAAGATGTTTCCAAAGGCCAAGCAGCAACGTAGCAACAACAGAGCCTCACATTTCAGAGGGTACGTTAATAAATGTTACTTCACAGTAGTTGCGTTCTCAGAATGACAAACACTACAGTCGACCGTTGACGTGAATGCTTCGAGTGAGAAGAGTCTTCAGTTAACACTTGAATTACACAGTAGCTGCTGCTGTCGCCGTCCTCCGCCCTCGGCGTTCGCTCCACTTCACCCTCAGCCCTTTGTGGCTCCTGCTGATAAGACACAGCTAATATCTGCTCAGTGGCTGCGTGAGCAACGATGCTCAGGACAGGGACCGAGTCTAACCTTAAAGCACACGGTCCTGCGTGTACTCTGTGCTGATGGCAGTTCATCTTGTTAACACTACAGTGGGATTTAAACCAGGGTTGCAACGAATGATAATGATTTATTTATTGATTTATGAAATCACAGAACATATTCCAAAAGCTTCCTCTTCAGTGACCCCAGTCCATTCTTTGTCCCGAGCTCTGTCCCTGTCAGGGCGCGTGGAGGCTCTGGAGCCAGTCCCACAGACTGTGTCATGGAGCTGACACACAGCATCAGACGACCGTTGCATGAAACCCCCACAGACGTGAGGCACTGACCTGCGGACGCCTTCCCTTGAGGTGTGAGGTGACGGTGCTGTCACACAAAACAAATGCACAACAAAGCAGCAAACCTTTACGTTAAGCTTTGTAAGTATTATGTTTCGTGTTCTATCTTGTTCGGTTGTTGCCAGCTTTGCGCCTGCCGTGGTGGGATGAGGAGGCGTCACTGAGGCGGGAAGCAGAGACCTGTTTAATGGACGCACACGTACACATGCAGAGTGTTGGTCGACCACTTCAGAGGAACGGCCTCCTCTCGTGTGAGTAGACCTCCGGTGTGATGAGTCCATTGTTCTGGGCGGGCAGGGCTCCTCTGATCCTGCTTGCAGCTCTGCATGATGATCACCACCCCTGCAGCCATTTGTGTTGCCAGGCCGGCTCTCGGCTCTCGGCTCACGCTGAATGCTAAAAGCCAGGTGGGCCGAGCTCGTCCACACGGAGTTCACTCCACTCCAGTCAGTGGAGAACGAGGGACGGATGGACTTTAAATGCGCTGCGACCACTTCACACGGTTGTCTTGCTGCAGTGGATTCCCTGAAGGTTTTACAGAAAGTCTCGTGAGAATAAAAAGTGCTTATGTGACTTTATTTTAAAATTCTAAAAACGAAATGACACCGTACGTGACTCGTACAGAGGATCGCGATGAGAAGCCAGACGTGTGGTTTGTAAAGTCTGGGTTAATGTGATGCCTCCCTGTTAAGATGCTGTAACGGATGTAGCTCCGTCACATGTGAACGTGACACCACACGCTGCTCAGTCACAGTCAGACCATCGTTGACGTTCGCTGAGCTTAAAGCTGACTGTGTTATCGCTGCTCCTCCTACTTTGTGTCCTCCTGACTTAAGGCTTAGTTTTGGCTGCTGGCTGTAAGTGAGATCTCTGGCACTGTAATGAGAAAAGCCTACCACCAAGTTACAGCTACTCTTCTCTACGCGTCTCTATTCTGTTTCATCACAGGAACCACTGAAGTCACTTCTCATGTCACAAGAAGCTGAAAACTCATTCAGTCCCTGACTCTTCTCTCCTTCAGCTGAAAGACTCTGTGATATTTGTTGCTGTGTTTTTGCCTGGGAATTGGTATTGAAGTGATTTAGTTTCTGATAAGACAGAATCAAAAATGAGTTTTCTGCAAAAAAAAAGAGCTATAAAAGTTTAGATAACAACAATGAGGAGTTATTGTGATGGAGGCAGTAAATATTTAGAAGGGTGTGCATATAAGCAAGAGTAGGTGTGGACCCAAACTCCCAGAACCCTGTGGATGTTCAGCTCAGCTCAGCTCAGTCGTTAGTCATTTTCTAATCCATTTGAAGCTAAGCATCACTGAGCAGATGGCCTCACTCGTTTGGCACTAAATCACTTCAGAATTACAGAGCTAGTCTTTGGGGTAAAGTGGCTCCTGCTTTGATTGATGGTCTGAAGCCCACAAAATGCAAAAGGTTCAGTTCGCTGAGGCAGGTTTTGTTATTTAAACAGGCATTTTGGAACAGAAATCCTAGATAAGGCCTGTTATTCCACCTTGGAATGAAGTACAGACCCATGAAACAACCTTTAACCGGATCTCACACAAAAGTAGTTTGCAGCAGCTCCAGAAGAAGCTGAGAAAAGGGTTTTACATCTTTCAGTTGGCGTAAAAGTGTGTGACTCGCAGCCCACAGCTACACAGAGTCTGCCTCCAATTAGCTTGTGTTTTGCTTTTCATTTCATCAGATTCCAATAAGCTGCACCACAGTTTGATTTACCTGTAACATTCTGTCAAAGCTACCAGGTAAAGAGTAGAACTGCTGCACTAGTCCCACTGTTGAAATGCCTGCAGGTATGTGATCAGCAAACACAGCACGGGGCCCGTTGCACTGATGGTCCGACCTCAATCGGGTATTTATCAGATGTTCTGTGTGTCTGCGCCCTCACTGCTTCACTGCACCAGCCTCACGTGGTCTCATCCTTTACACGAGCTGTAACTTCCACAGAACAACAGACTATTGAATAACAGACGACTCTGCATCTGAGACTCCAGCAGATTGTCTCTCTCACAGACGCTGTTTTGTTTTGGATGACAAATTTCATAATGTCTGCCGCCTGCAGTCGTGACACGAATCGCTGGTGGAAGTCACAGAGTCGGATCAACACCAGCTGTGAGAGAGAGTAGCAGGCATGAATCCAGGAAGTGTTTCCCCAACACGCCTGAGGGTGCAGCTGTCTCCACCGAGGGCAAATAATAGAGCAGATTAGCAGACAGCGTGGAGACGCAGCTCGGGGATTTGTCACCACGCTGCTCGGTTCTGCAGGACCTGTGTTCGATGAACCAACGCGTAGGGACGCTTCCTTCAGAACTCGGGGCTTCGAGGCCGACTCGTTTTGCTTTGCTTTGTTAAGGCGCTGGCAGCAGGTGAAGTCATCAGTGTTAACTGGAACCTGCCAGAGAGCAACTCGAGAGCACTGGGGGATTCATTTTGTGTGTAATGCAAGTTAAGTGGAGCTGAGAATAATGCTGGGAGGCTGCGCGAGTGAAAGAGGAGTGGGAAGCCGAGATTCTGGGGAGAGAGGCAGTCACTGACTTATGTAAATCTCCACAAGCTGTCTCCAGTAATCACTCTCCATTGTAGATCGTGGTGTAATTGTGCTGCTGCTCACTGCAGATAAACCTTTGGCGGAGTCCTGTCTCCGCTGGATTCTATCGGGGGCCGTCAGACACGCAGAGCTTCTTCGCTTTGGCTCTGCACCAACAAGGCGCCGCAGCATGCGAAGACCTGAGCAGACGCAGAGACACGGACACGGACGAAACGCGCTGCTCACTGGACGCACGGCGGCTTATTGGACATTCACCTCGTGTGTGGACTCATCCCGTGTACAGACTCAGCAGCACACACAGCTCAACCATATGTGGACCAAACTAAAACAGCAGTTTAATCTGCTGAATGTCAGGCAGAGTCCGTTTTTGTAAGACTGGAGGAACGTAACCATCAGACACGTCACAGTCCTGATATTACGATAAAACCTTCTAGACTTTGATCCAGGTTCTAAAAGACCGTTAGGAATCAGTCATTTCTGTAGTGGGTATTTCCAAGTGTATGAATTTTCTGAGGCCAAACATCCTCATTGTGTCGTCTCCAGCTCCTCACGCCTCAGTGATGCTTAATCCCACGTTCTTCAGTCAGTGCTTTTAAATGAAACCCTGCTGCTAAGCGGCTTCCTTTCTGTTTGCCCAGGCGTCGTGCAGAGGATCGAGCTGTTTGACGACTCTAAGCCTCCCTGAGTGAAGATTGTAACGACTCCTGCTGCAAGTCAGAGTAAAGCAGAAGCTACACTTTAACGCTCGGCTGTAGTGTCACCGGTCTGTGGTGGTTCAAACGTCCCACAAGACCAATGCGGACGGTTTTCTGTTCTAGTTGGTGTGAACAGGGTGAGCTGACGAACAAGGAGCCACTAGCATTAAAACGCACAGCTGACACTCAGTGCTTACTGCCTGATAACCATCATTAGGGAAAATCACGCAACTAATGAGGCGTCTGTGGGCTAAACAATTCAGTAATAAACAAGAGCTTAGGAACAGACTGGCTGTGGCTGCTAAACAAAAGTCCTCATAAGCTCAGCTTCTGATTCTTCCAGCACAACAAGTCCAAGGTCATTTTATCACAGCAACACTGGCAACAACAGCAACGGGAGGCGTTTTTGTCCAGCGGGATTTGGACTCGTTCTGTGACTGGACCTCGTCAAGTGGACAGGTATCCTTGGCTAAACTCCAGCCTTAGTGTTTGAACACTGAGCGGTGATTAAAGACAAGCTGCTGAAACTCTGGCTGGATTTAGCGTCTTCAGAGAGCTGCTTAGCATTCGTATGAGCTCTGAGTCGCTGTGACGCTGGAGAATAAGACAGAAGCTCTAAGTGTGTGTTCATGCAGCGGAGGAGACTTGACCACAGCCTAAGATTGTCAGGGTGTCGTAACAGGTTTATCACATTAAGGAGATTTCATTTAACATGTACACATCAACGTGAGTTTCTGTTTAAGCCAAAGCTGTAAAGACGATCCAGGACCTTCGGCTTCAAAGAAACGTTGCTTTTGTTTTAAATATTAGGCACAAGCCTCAAACTTCAGTAGCTGAAGAAGCTTCATTCAGGCCTTCGTCTGTGTTCACACATGGTCAGGTTGGATTTTCAGTGGTTGGTGTTGGTCTTTACACAACAGACAAACGTGAAAACTTGGCCTACGCTCTGAATCTGACTACGTCCTGCGTTAACTGTATAGCATCACTGTGCATCAGTGTCAGATCCAGGAGCACAAAGCAAAGACGCGGGCGTTTAATGGGAAGTGGTGTAACCGTGTCTGTGTCTGGGTTCACTGGATGTTTATGCTGTCAGGAAGGTCGTCTCTTCCGTTAATAGATACTTGGTGGAAGTGAACCTTTTGTAATTAGCTGCATTTATCTTAGCAAAGCAGGCTCGTTTTTATCAGGTCTTACAGGAATCGTGCAGAGTTAACTGTGGGCTACAAATACTGCTGCCGTCTCCTAAAAGCTGCAGTTCAGTCCGTGGACGTAGCCCCTGTGCACATCAACTAAAGGGAACAGACTAGACCTGAACTGTGAGCTGACCCGACAGCAGAGAAAGTGTTTGGGACATTTTCTCATTGTTTTGCAAATGCGTGACGATAGGAATAACTGACCAAGTGAAGCAGGTGGAAGGAGTGAGTTCAGATTCATCTCCGTTTGGACTTCCATCCGTCCCAGCTTCCACAGAGCAGCAGGTTAAGGATGCACTAAGAAACTATGGTGAGCAAACGAACCTGATCGGCCACACAAGCCTAGTTAAGTGGGTCAGTGGAGGTTTCTTTGCTGAGAGGCCTGTTCACAGACAGAAGCAGCTCTTTACTCCCCTTTTGATCCTTGTTTTGTAGTTGGTCTCTACGTATAACATGAGGAGATGATTAAAGCAAAGCAAAAAACACTATGGAGAGTAACGGAAAAATAAATTGGGCAGAAGAATAAAAATGAAAGGGAATGGAAATGGGAGGGACAGGGCACGTGCTGACGGAGGAGACTCTGGGCCTCTCGTTACAAAGGTCGTTAGTCTTTCCTGTTCAAAAGGCTGCTGAGTTGTGGTTTAGAGAGAAAGTGGTCAGAGCAGAGCGAGGCCCCGCTTTGACGCTTGGGTTTGTGTTTGATTCACCTGTTGGACTGTTAATGACGGACGCGCCGCTGAGCCGACGCCTCCTGGAACCAGTGGCTCTGCTCTACGACTAAGCGTCAAAAGTCCGGTGATGCATGTTAACCCCAGCGATGGCGTATTGTCTTCCAGACCTCAGGTGACCTGCTCTCACTACAGCACCTGAACACTGAAGCTTTAGCTCAACTTTAAGCTGCATCTGTTAGAGGAAGGCTGCTTTGATGTCGGCTCACATAATTTCATTAACAGTCCAGCTCGGTCCAGGTACAAGAAGCAGCGAAGCTTCCTAATGAAGCTGCTGCAGCGAGCGCGAAGCCTGCAGAGATCAGAGCTCTCCTCCTCCACAGCAGCGTCCTGCTGATCCGATCAGATCAAGGAGAGCGAGAGGCCAAGACGAGCCGGTGGAGAGAAAGTCCTCGCAGGTGATTGGGCTGTGGAACGGCTCCGCGTGTGGCAGCCTCAGCTCTGCTTAACGCCTTCACAGTCACCGAGTCAGCGGTTAAGGCCGCAGGACAGAGGGCGTGTTGTGGAACGTGGCTTCCTTTCTGTGCGTGTTGTTTCTCTGCATCCTTTAACGCTTCTCTCGCTACATGATGAAGACGTGTTCTTTCATTTTTTATTATGAGATTTAATTTAATACACATTATTTCAGGACGGTTAAGGCTCAAGAGTGCGTTTGAAAAGCTTTTGACTTTGTTTTGTGTAAGGTCAGTAAAAATGATTGGATGACAAAGGGCCTGGACGGAACCCTGGCGGAATCAAAAGAGCTCGTATTGGCTGTACTGCTAAAAGCTGTTACCCAGAGCTAAGAGTCCCACAGCCAAGTCGATGCGACTGATCCCAGTTCAGCGCTGCATGGTAGCACGCCCGCTATCAGCCACAGTCTCCCACCTCTAAAAACCTAAACGACTTCAGCAGAGTCGTCACTTAAGGACTGAAGCGGTTTTATTTAACATGGAATAAACTAGTAATTATACCAATTAATGCTGGATTTATTATTGACAGACTCATTGAAATTCAAGTAGCCACAGGGATCAGTACTTATCACAAACAGAAATAAAAACAGATGTAGGGGAGATTTAATGTTCTTCGATCGGGTCAGAATGAATAAATTTAGCTAAGAGGGAATGTTAAGCAGTAATTAGTCCAGGCAGAACATAAGTGAGTGCAGCTTTAAGTAAATGACCTGCTGTTGACGCCTTTGTGAACAATGTGGGATGAAAAGACAAGATATAAAAAAGAAGAAATAATCACATCCCCTCTCTTCACCACATTATTTGGCCCCTGGCTCAAAGCAGAAATAATTCATTAACCCGAACCTGCAGCCGATGAGTCATTAGCGTCTTTTAGTTCCACACCCAGCAGCTGCTGCCCAGGGTTCAGACGCGGAGGGTCAACCGGCACTTACTCAGAGGCCGCAGTGAAGAGGGAATCGCAGTCTGACTGGAAGAGCGTGACCTCGTCGGTTCGGATGCTAGGTCAACACACAGGTGACATTATGACCCGTGGACCCGGCCCGGTCTACAGAACCTTTCCTGTAGACTGAGCAGGAACCTGCCGTCAGCTTTAGATGTTTTAGATGTTTTTTTAGAGCTTCGAGAGCCTCTTCGGGAAACTCTTGTAACTAAGGTGAAGGGTCTTTGTCTCAGAGGCAGCAGAGAACCAGGGCAGAGCTGGTTCGTCCAGCTCAGGTCCAGCAGCCTGTGACCTAACGATCAGGCTGACGCAGAGGTGAAGGTCATCCTGCAGCTCGCGGTTCATTGGCTTTGGCAGGTGAGCACCAACCAGCATCACTGCGTTGGACATGCGGTACCTGCATGGAAACGGCTTTTAGACGGGCTCACAAAGAGGAGCCTGTGTCCGCGTCGTACAGCGAGTCTTCAGGACACTTCAGGGTTTTTCCCGTTTCGTCTTCTCACCGGTCGTTGGCTGTGCTTCTGCGTCTGCTTCGTGTTTGAGCTGTTTGCTAACACGTCGTGCGCTTTAAAGATGCTGACGTGTTGTTTCTCAGAGTCCCAGTCTCTGACCTTTATCCACACTGAGTCGGTATCTCGCGTCCTGATGAAAGCTGCCGTTGATGAAAGCAGCTCGAGCTGCTCAGAAACATCCCACCTGTTGTGGATTTGACGTTTGAGCTTTCACAATGTTTCTTCAGGATAATTCAGCAACTTGTGGCGTCTTTTCACCTCCGTCGTCCCTGTGATCAGTAATTGATGTTTGCTTGGGAGGAGAAGCCGTTTACTCAGATCAGTGCAGCTGCTCTAGGCAGGAGGTGGTGGAGGAGAAAGAGCTGTCAGCCGCGACAGGAAGGAGCCGTGCAGAGAAAATGACGAGCGTCAGGGAGGGATGGGCAGAGAGTACAAACGCTGGGAGAACAGCACAGGAGGAAATTACGTGACAACCTCAGTCCAAGTAGAGATGTAGCCTGAGGCGAGTTAGTGAAGAGCAGGAAATGCCACCGTTACTATTATCAAGGGGAGTGAAGCCGGTTATTACAAATGAATAACTGTCCAAATGTAAACGTGGGTAATTTCCAGCAGCATTTTATAGGATGACTCCAACCTCCCTGTCATACAACGAGTGTCGGATACCTGAGTATAGGAATTTAAAGGAGGCCAAAGTCAGACGAGCTGGTGTCATTATAAACACTGTGCATCAGTCTGTTCATAGGAGTGAGTGGCGCCTCCTAGTGGTGACCGCAGAGGGCGCCACTCGCTGTTAGTCCTCGGTTCTTTTCTCATCCGTCCTAATGTCTGGCTTAGTTTTCAGACTGTCTCCTCTCTGGGAAACGTTTGCTCTGCATGAGAACAGCTGTCAGTCACAGCGACGGGTCGGAGATGCTCTGAGGTCGCTGAAGTGAAGCCAGGGGTCCAATATCACGCTTCACAGCTCAGCTGCAAACAAACCCATCAATGGTCCAGCCAGCAGGTAAGAACAAGCTGCGCGTCACTTTAATGTAGAACCAGAAGATCTGTACCAATCTGTCAGCCTTGAAATATGTAGTTGAAGGTCTCTGGTGTTTCTGAACATGTAGAAAACGTTTGCTGACGTTCTTACGCAGCTTTGAGTCCAAAACAAGAAACCAGATCATGAGCAGGATGAGGCTGCGCCTGCTGCTTCCCTTCCATCCTTCTTCTGCTGCATGAGATCCCGACATTTCTACAGGCCCCAGACTAATAATACCAATGTTATACAGTGAAACCTGACTCCAACCAATTACAATGTGGAACCAAGTCGCTTTATTATCGGGTTTAAAGTCAGATTCTATCTGAAAAAAGTATTCGCTGCTATTTGAAGGCGAACACAACGTGACGCACAGTTGTCACGTTCGACAGCTCAGATGGCAGCTCAGCGTCTCAGCGGCTGTTTCATCTCTGCGTCACACTTCACACTCGGCTCCTGGCTGTCGGCTGGTACTGAGGTTTACAGCAGCATCCGCAGACGGACCCGGGTCGTACAACAGCAGCTTCCCTGTATGTGCTCGGACGCTGCACGTGTTCATCATCTTAGGCCAACATTAGAGTTGACAGGAGCCCAGGGGGCGAAGCTCCTGTAGCTTCCTCACACATCCACAGTCCTGTTAAGGTTTAGCAAAGGCTGTTAAAACGTTCGCTTCCCTGGACCAAACCTTTGGGAGAGAACTGCAGCTTGAACCAGTCTCTTCCCTGCCGAACGTCCTCGGGCTCAGCGGGAAGGATTCAGGTGGGTTTGCTTGCTTCTACATTTGTAGATGAGCTCCCCGACCAGATGCAGCTGCTCTTTTCTGGATCCTGAAAAGTTGGAGGCCTATTGAATGAAAGGATTTTTTTAATCTTATGATGTGATGTAAACAAATCTGCCATAATTAGAAAAGGGATTGAAGGCTTCCTGGGCCTTGTGTTTGTCATCTCCGATCATCTGCTGTGACCCAGAGTCTTTTAGGCTGGAACTCACTGAGCAGTTGCTACATGTCCAGGTGATCACGTTTAGGTCTGAAGGGTCAGAGACACGAGGCAGGTGTTCAGTCACTTCAGCTGTTTCCCATGAAGTTTGCAGCAAACATGTGTCCAAACAACAAACCTGCTCTGAGATATTTCATTCATGTGCAACCTTCAGGTTTAATTCTGAGGCTTGGTCTTCATTGATACCTTCTTGAATTACTCTGGCTGCCTGAACACCAAAATAATTACAGCAACATATCAGTCTCTGAAATCTCTGCAGGCAAATGCTGCTTCACTGACTCCCCTTCTCTTTTCATGTGTTTCTGTGCATCTCACAACAAACAAGACAGTTGTTCTATCATTTATTCACTTGACAAGACAGATTTAATCAGCAACAGAAGCTGTGATTGCTTCACGTCCATAGAGGTCAATTATAGCAGCTTCATGCTAAACCTGTCAGTGAGGTGTGACGTCCTACAGACGCTGCTGTCACAACCCACCACCTGACCTGAGATCAGCAGGAATCGTAGAACCTTCACTTATCTGAGAAGCTTCAGCAGCCTGATCATTTCCACTTCTGAGGCTGCTCAGTGTGTCAAGATAAACCACACACAGCTTTTTAAACTCAGATAATTCAGATCTGCTCCTGTCAGACTTTGTGTTAATAATAATTTAATCTGAGCAAAGCAAAAAGAAAATGTAACAAAGAAAGAAGGTTTCAGTTTCTGAGGCTGTTCAGCTCAGATCAGACACAGAAGGAAAACCGTTAGAACCGTCTGATGATTTCCTCCAGTCTGACTTCATCAGTGCTGTCTGTGACTTATCACATGCAGCTTATAAAGTGAGCAGCGAACCCATCACTGCAGCATCAGCTGAACTCGTTTCTTCTGTCTTTCTAGCAGGTGGTGATGCATCGGTTCCCTCTCGTCGTAGCGCAGATGTGAGGTCAGCGGTTAGATTTGCTCTTCTGCCACGTTGGAACCAGAGACTAAGACGAGCTGTATGCTAGAGATTCTCTAAACAAGTAAACCTGACATCAAACTATAATTAAATGTAGACGCCTGTCGTCCGGCTTGTTTTCTGGCTTCCTCTCCTCCTCCACAGCCGTGAGATCAACAGAGCACTTCACAGTAAATACCATCACATTACAACATATAGAATCCAGTGAAGTCATTTGCACAAACCTTCATTTCCTTGACTCGGGCTGAGACACGTGTCCACACCGCGCTGCCTAATAACGAGGTGGGATTCTATTTTCAGGTTTAATGAGCCCCCTCCCTCTGCTGGACTCCTGTTCCTTTCTGGTTCTCTGACGACGTGATTCATTTCCTCCCAGGGATCTGAAAAAAGGAGCAATTTGATACTCCCATCAAAGTAGGAAGGTTCCTGGACGCCCATATTTAGACGGATCAACCCGCCTAAGTGGAAAACCGTGTAGTTCGAGGTAACGGTTCAGTGCTGATCAATGGAGGCATCGTCTTACTGTAGTAAATGGCTGCTGTGAGTGTCAGGGACAGTTTAGCCCAGTTAGTGCATCAGTAACAGCGTAAACAGACCCAAACCAACAGAAGCCGCCTTTAACCCGTTGGTGCTTCGCTCATCGCCACACGCGTGTTCGTGAGGCTACAGACAGTCTACGCTGTAACGTGAAGAGGAGGCTGGACGTGTGAGATTCGTGTGATGTCTGCCAGCGTGTGACGGTTGAGGCAACTCTGCTGCTGTGTTGTCCCGGCAGAGAGGAGCTGAGCCGACCAGCGTCTCCGCCGTCTGATGCGCTTTGTTCCCAAACAAAAGGAACCGAGCTGCGCTGAAAGAAAAGCCTGTGGGATTGTTGGAGCGTCAGTATTTCAAGGATGAAACAAAGTTAGACTGAGCTTGTTTGATGCCATTGAGATCTCTTCTCTTACCTGGCCCGGTTTCACCTCCAGGTTGTTTTCACACTTCAACCAGGCGCGTTGTGTAAAAGCAACGTATTTATAGTCAGGCTGTTGCTCCAGGTCTCGCTCCTCACCCACAGCGACGGTTGATGATGACATTAAAGCCAACTGAGGTTTCAGTTCCAGACAGAAAACATGGCTCAGATCTGTAGCTCCAGGCTCCACGCGTCTCGGCTGGTAGGTCAGTGAATGATGACCTTTGACACCACACCTGGTCCTGTCAGAATTGAGTCTGTGGGTCAGCTGGTGGGTCAGGGCCTTGAAGCCCAGGACTAGGGCTTTCGTCCTGCTCCCTCCCCCACATATTAGAATGTAAAACACGCAGTTCATTAAGTTATTAAGTTAATTAGCTACAGAAACCCGGTGCTGACTAAACCCTGTTCTCTCCGATCAGACGAGCAGCAGCTCACCCACAGTTCGTCCACCAGCCGCGACCTAATGGATCTAACAGTTTAATCTCTGCACGTAGAGCTTGGATCAGAACCAGCAGTGGCATCAGCTGATATTTACTGAGCAGGACTGCAGCAGCGTTTTAGTAGCAAAGGTTTTCCTTTTCTTTAATTTAAACGCAGTGAATGGAAACAGGACAGGATGTGATTCTGACACGCGGCAGCTCAGCAGGAAGCTCACTGTGTGGCTCTGCCAAAATAAAACGTGCTACGTGCATAAATTCATTAAGTCTGAATAAAACTGGAAGAAGAGAATCTGACGCTACGCTATCACTTACATCAAAGGAAAATCTATCAGACCTGCTTCTAAACAGCGTATCTGGGTTTAACCGATGGCTGAAGGATGGAACGCAGGTAAATAATTCAGGTTAGTATCTGACGTCCTCCAGGCCTGGTCTGCGCCGGAGGTTGCTCAGATCTCGGTTGGTTGGTCGAGCCTTGCGAGAGCTCGCCACCGCTCCTCTCATCTGATGTTATTGATGAAGCTCCAGGCTAAAGCCACGAGCGTCTGAAGGTCATAAACGGATTAAAGCGGATCAGTGGTCTGTTAACGCGTGGTTCTGACTATCCTGCGTCAGTGGAGCTCTGGGGTCAGTCGGCCTGAGAGGATCTCTTCACACAGCCTGATTTTTGTTGTCAGCCTCAGAACCGTTTGGTTTGCATCTTGTAACGGTCCTGGTAATGTTCTAGACTTGCTCCAGATCATTTTCACTGTTTCTATTTACCAAGTAGTTCTTCGTTTTCTTCATGCACAGGTGGTCGACGCGTCAAGAAATCCATCACTGGCTTATAATGCAGTTCTTGTCCGCGGCCGCTCTCACCCAACGTCTGCCAGATGGAGCAGCGGCCCACGGGCGAGATGTTAATGCTGCTCCAAAGCAGCCAGATGACTTAAAGCTGCTCCAGTTGCTGCTGATCAGAACCGGAGGGATAAACAACACGGCTGAAGCGAACCCTCTCGGCCACCAGGCATTTAGCCTCATGTTGGCGACAGATGACCCGTGTGGTTCAACAGACGAGCTGCTGTCGCTCAGGAGCGAACTGTGGTTGGTGGCGTCGGGCCTCCACCGGTCGGCGGCTCGGCTGTGAGTATAGAGCAGAAGCAGACGCATCGATCGCCGGCTCGCTCCGCTCAGTATTCAGCGTGGATGCGAGATGAGCAGGAACAACTGGCGTCACCCTGCAACAAGCTGCCCAACATGTCCGACACACTCTGGGCTAGAACACGTTCGCTGGCCACGGGTCCTGCAGAACCGAGGAACGAGCTGAAGGTTCAAGACGAGGAAATGTCGCACGGCAGGCGTCTGTGAATGGACATGAATCCAGCTGCTCCTCAACAGGAGGAGAAGGTGCTTTCGTTCATAATTGATCCTCAGGTGGAGGATTAATTACAATCTGAGCTGCAGGTTATGGGGACACAGTTATTAGTAGCTTATGATTTATCACCGTCACCATTAACACAAGTCTAATCAAGTTGTGTCGTTTGGTTTAAATGAAACTTAAAGTGACCCATAACTGTCCTCTGACCCAGGTCCATGTTCTGTGCTACAAATAGAGACTTTTATTCTCTGCTCGTCCTCGTGTTTCTCTCATCTTCTCGAACCTTTTCCAGAAGTAACGCGTTGCTTCTTCGGTGAGTGACAGAAGCCCGGTCGGGACCAGAACCTCCCCCGTGAGCAGGGTCTGACAGAACACGTTTGAGGAGAGTAGTGACGCATCTGCTGGGACTCGTGGTTGAGTGGGTGCTTAATTGGTGAAGAGAATTTGTGACCCGGCCCGGTGCGACCGAAGCCACCTGACCCGAACTGAACTGGAACAAATGATCTGCTGACCCAGTTGTTTTGCGTAGTGTTTTGTTTGGTCGCATTTAGCGGAGGCCTGGTCCCGTCCGACCTCGGCTCTTATCTGGTTCCCTGCTGGGTCGGCTCTCGCCAGGTTCTTTACCGTCCGGTCCTCCTGCTGTCTGGACTCCCAGGAGGTTTTCATTACCAGGTTCCCCTGCAGACTCTCTCTGCGTGGCCTCCTTCACCTCCGGTTTTTCTTGACATTACGTCATCGACGCTTCTATCTCATTAATATTGACGCCCTCACCTCGTCCTGAGCCGGTTCTGTTCGACTCGCATCGCTTTGAACCTCCTGCTGCCTGTGGAATCACGGTCGCTTCGACCTACAGGTTGTGATTAGAAGCATCATAAATCCTCAGCGACTTTTACCTGGATACCACATCAGACTCAGAAGGTTTGATGAATGAGCGAGGGTGAAGGACGAGGTCGTCTCTGAGTAAAGACAACGGAGCCGTTTCCATTTAACTCACGGGTCGAAGTTCACACAAAGAAACCTGTTGAATATCTCACCACAGAGACGGGAGCTTGTTCGCCTCCGATGTTCTTCAACGTCGTAGTGATGAGGGCGTGAGAAGTCTCCTCAGTCCCACCGGAGGAGGCAGGCGGTCGCTCTCTTCATGGCTGTTTTCTCCTCACGTTTTCTCTGGAAACATGCTCCTCTCTGCCGGGACAACACAGCAGCAGAGTTGCCTCAACCGTCACACGCTGGCAGACATCACACGAATCTCACACGTCCAGCCTCCTCTTCACGTTACAGCGTAGACTGTCTGTAGCCTCACGAACACGCGTGTGGCGATGAGCGAAGCACCAACGGGTTAAAAGGCGGCTTCTGTTGGTTTGGGTCTGTTTACGCTGTTACTGATGCACTAACTGGGCTAAACTGTCCCTGACGCCAGCCGTCCGGCAACACGTCCCGGAGCCACGGTACGTAGGATTATGATGAGGAGGAACGAGGAGCCTGACACGTCCTCCAGGGAGGCCACAGCTTCAGCTGAGAGGCTCGGTAGTAACTCTCCCCCGTCCCTCTCCTCCTCGCTCCCTCCTCCTCCCTCTGTCCCTCCTTCTCTCTCTCTCTCCTCCTCTTCTTGTCTCTCTCTCTCTCCCTCTCTCCCCTTCTCTCTTTCTCCCTCCTCCCTCTGTCCCTCCTTCTCTCTCTCTCTCTCCCTCCTCCTCCCTCTCTCTCCTTCTCCCTCTCTCCTTGTCTCTCTCTCTCTCCCTCCTCCTCCCTCTCTCTCCTCCTCTCTCTCCCTCTCTCCCTGCTCCTCCCTCTCTCTCCTCTTCTCTCTCCCTCTCTCTCCCCCTCCCTCTCTCCCTGCTCCTCCCTCTCTCTCCGTCTGTCTCTCCCAGGTTCCAGGAGACCTCTCCTAGAGCTGGAGAGGAGAGGTTGGCCGTGTCCCTCCTGCAGCCGTCGGGCTTTTCCATCATGGCTTTGTGGAGTAAAACCGTCGCTGGGATTCTCGCTCAGCTCGTCCTGCTTCTGTCCAGCGGGGCAGCCGGAGAAGGTGAGCGGGGAGAGGAGGGGAGTCCTCCGCGGGGAGAGGAGAGGAGTCCTCCGCGGGCTCCAGCCCCCGCTCGGGGTCAGAGGCGCTGAACGCGGCGGTAAAGCGCAGGACGGGCGCGTCTGGACGTGTCCGCTCGACTGTGAAGCGAAAACACCGGGAAAGTTTTACGCGGTCTCGTGATCATGTCGGACTGGGTCGCATTTCAGGGACACGCGCGTCCACTTTCCCGCCTCGGTGTCCGTGTCTGCGCTTTCCTCGCACACTTCTGTCAAACTTCGACGCAGTGGAGCCGCCGTCGTTCGGCCTGTTCGTGCTTGTTGAAGGGAAGCGGCTCGTTTCACTGCGTCTTTCCCTCCTGCTTCATGTTCACCGCCCTCATCTGCTTCTCTTGCCTTTTTTCGTTCTCTGCCATGTCCACAGCTGTGCCATGAAGCTGAAATGATGCTTTCACCATCCGCCCTAGCGAAGGAGCCAGTTGTTCAGCCGCGTGCAGGTGACGCGTCGCGTGCCGCCTCCTGCTTCTCCTCTCGGGCTGCTTGTGACTCCAGTGACCTTTTCCACCGGCCTTTCATCAGCATGTGTTGGTCCGTGCTGAGCTCAGGCAGAGCAGTGAGCTGCTCCCCCTGAACCTCCTCCAGGCCTCAGGGCAGCGTGGACCTACTGAACCTGACTTCACAGGTCCAGGGCTGCCCTGCTTCATCCACGTCAGATACGATGGAGTCACTGAAAATGAGCGATTGAAAGGCGTTTCCTCAGCAGGTGGTCGCGGGGCAGCGCTGCGTCCTTCGGTCCCAGCCCTGCTGGAGGAACCCGGCTGCAGGTTGACTGAGTGAAACCGGTCCTCAGCAGCAGTGCTGAGCTTGAAGGGAGGCAGAGGGTGAAGTCGCTGCCTCTCACCCTCCAGCATCACTACGAGCTGGAGTCACCGCAGCCGAACGAGGAAGCTTCACGCTCGGAGAACAAACGTCTGTAATTCCTCATCACTCTGACGCTGGTCGACCACAGACAGGTTTAGCTCGGTTCACGTCTCGTCTGAAGGAAAGTCGGTGAATAATAACGACGTCATTTGAAGTTTGTCTAATTGTTCCCTGAGAGGTTGTTTGGTTCTGATTTATTCCTCTTCCCCTGAGTCGGACGCTCACTTGATTTCTGTGGTCAGCTCTGGCTTTAATAAGCTTAACTGGTTGGTGATGTTCAAAAACATTCAGGTTTGGGGATTTTAGTTGAGTTCGTCACAGTAACATATATCTCGTGGTTTTCGTCATTTGAACTATTGAACCTACTGCTTCCCCGGAGTCAACCACTAACTAAAGCTGGACCCGAATTCAAGGCTTGGGACCAAATCGCATTAGCCACATTATGACAATAACACCTGTCTTAGCTCAGCCAGGGCTCTTAGACTAACAGGAGCATCTTCACGCTGCTGGAGTCAGATCTGACCTGCTGAGGTCTGTGTGACGCTGCTTCCACACATTTACTCCTGTTGTTACACTGAAGCTGCAGGAAACATCTCTGAAAGGTTCTTAGGTGAGGAATCGTGCTCATTTCCCAGAGACCTTCACCGACGCTCGTCACCGTTTCTGAGCTGTGAGTCTGTTTGAAATCCGACTGAACTGACGTGTGAAGCATCCACCGGGTGATTGACATCATCCTCTGGGTTCAGCCGCATGAAGCAGGACAGGCTGCTGCTGAGGCTGATGTGGTGGTGCTCAGTTCCAGGCTGCCTTCATCAGGACGTATGAGTCATACACAGTTCAGAAGATGAGGACGAGTGACAGAAACCCAGAGGGAGCAGATCGTTTCCACACAGTGGCTTATGTAGACTCCAGATGCGTCCATGGTTCTGAACATTTAATTTGTCTTCCTGCCTGCTCCATCATAGTGTAACGACAGATTATCTGGACGCTTCATGATAACACTGTGCCTCCTCTCTGTGTGCTGGCCCTGTTTAAAGGCTGGTGAGTCACCACATTCTCAGACCCACTGATTTTAAACTCAGTTTTAGCTTCGTAGTGGTTTTACTTCCCACGTGTGGGAGAATTCGAGGTTTTCCTGACGTGAAAAGCTCAGCTGAGGGTCCTTCACATCCACCAGGAGTAGGTTGAGGTTTGTTTTGGGCTTCACTTCAGGTGTCAGCTCTCAGCAGACGTCATGACAACACGTAGGTTTCCAGCAGCCAGTAGCGGCTGCCGTCATATATGTCGCAGGTCGTCAGGGTAAGGGCCTTATTCTCTATCAGCCACCATCTTTGCCTGTGAGCAGTTCAGGAGCGTGTTTGGGCGAACGCCAGCGTTGACCCGCTCGGCGCTGGCCCTGCTCCAGACCCTGTGACCCTTCAGACAACGGAGGACTGGCTTATTATGACGACTCTCACTAAGCTACAGTCAGTTAAGAGGCTGCATTGACTGCAGAGCCCAACATCCACGTGAGGTCTCATTATGTGATCTCACTTTGCTTCCCGCTGTCCGGGTTCATTTCAGTCCTGATTCAGGACTGGATGTGGCACCGAGGCGTCTTCCCTTCACGCTGAGATGGATGCTGATCACAGTTTAATGTTCTCGCTGAACCCGGCGACCACAGCTGCGCCGCCTGAAAAGAAGCAGGGTGTGTGTGTTTAGAGAGGACGGCGGCGCTGAGCCGCGGGTTGTTACAGGAAGGCTGACGGAGCTGAGATGAAACAGAGGAAAAGCGTAAGAGGGGAAACTTAAGGGCTCTGGTTGCTGTGATCCTTCACGGCCTTTGACATACAGGCCTGTGGTGACTTCTGATTTGCTTTCTGCATGTGTTGTCTCAAATCTTGTAGATGTGACTTTATGAGATGAAGGAGAAGCCGGTGACAGGAAGAAGTCAGGTCTGAAGGAAGGTGGTGAATGAAAGACACCTGCCCCCGTCTGTCCCTCTGCTGTGGTCAACGTGGGCTATAACGTCATGTCACACTACGTTCAAGTTTTGTATCTGACTGCATCTGAATCCTGAAGGTGGCGATGTGGGAATCAACAGGAAATATGAATTTGTAGTTTCTGCGTAATAACCATGAAGCTTCCTGCTCCTACCTGTTGTCATGGTGATGACTGTAGCGATGAGGATGGATGGCGTCATAGCTCCTCCTAAGTGAAGCCAGGCCGTGGACCCGGTCTGTGTCTGGGGAACAGTGCGGAGCAGCAGGTCTCGACCGCAGCCGATAAAGTCTAACGCCGGCAAAAATTCAATTTCTGTGTGAATTATCAGCACAAAGATAAAATTCTCCCAGCAAAAGATTCAATGTAAGGCAGGAAGACAGATGTGTGTCTCTGGTACGTACCGTCCTTCATCACAACCAGCTCCAGTCATTGTGAGAGTCAGGCCTCTGAGGTGAGCGGACGTCTTCATTAGACTAGACCGCTGCCGCTCCTCGTTAGGGTTCAGGTTGGCGAGACGGTCTGAGCTGTTGGTGCTGACGAGGCTGAGGTGTGTTGTGTTTTAGTGCCGGGGCAGAAATCGTGGATTAGTAAAACGAACATGAAGCTGAGGCTCGAGCTTCATTATATAGATGCTTTCTCTCAACATGACAGAGTTTGGCTGCAATGAATTCGTGTGTTCGGTCAGAAACGAAATGAATGAAGGAGGTTACAAACGTTTACAGCAGGGAATCTGTGAACCCACGTGTCTCCCATCGAACCTGTAGGAGCAGAACTACGCTCAGTGGCTTTTTCTGTACACCTGTACAGTGTAACACTGATGATTCAGCTTTACTTTTGTCCTCTGTTGACAGAGGTGTGTGACAGCGCCCTGGTGTCCGGCCTGCCGCCGTCCTCCTTCAGCAGCTCCTCTCAGCTGTCCAGCAGCCACGCACCAGGCTTCGCCAAACTCAACAGGAGAGAAGGTGAGGAGGGATGTGCTCTAATGCTAATGTGGTCTAATTATGAGCTAGAAATCAAGCCAAGGCTGTTACTGAGCCCGGCTTCAGCTCAGAGCACCAAACGTTTCTGCCGGATTCAAGAGACTAAACTCAGAAGATAAAACAAGCTCAGCGAGAGAAGCAGTTGCTCTGTAGGTTTCCCATCAAGGAGCAGCGGTGGGGATGTGAGGCTCGGTGGTGCAGGACTTTCCTGCAGGCTGTGACTCGTCTTCGCCAGCCTGCTGCTCTGTCCCATAGCGGAGGATGCATGAGCCATTGTTTTGGTGGAACCCAGTGTGTGACGCCACAGATCCAGGCACAGATGAATTCATACAACGGTCCCTGAAACACTGACTGCTTAGCTCCGTTTTACTGTGTGTGACATTTAAGCAAGTGGCTGCTCCAGTGATGATCAGCTGTAGGTCAGTCGCTCTAAAAGGGGTGAACACTTACACAGGCACTTGATTGTAGGTTAATGTGGGCGGGAAGCACCGTGTGATGCTTCTCAGCCGTCAGACGCGACGAGTCTGTAACATACTGAACATCAGACACGTGTACAATGGATCCATCAAACCACGGCGAGTCCACCGGCACTTCACTGCTGTAGCAGTAGCTGAGACTCCGAGGGTCCGTCTCCCTTTACCGCTGCTGACGCCCTGACTCAGCCTCCTTCTACGTTCATTTAGCCACTAAGTGAACAAACATTAGTGGCGTCTGGGCCCGACGCGGCACCTTCACGAGGGGTTCATCAGCTGACTTACGTGAGCCATGAGGCTCAGCCGTGCTCCTGAAGTGTGGAACATAGTGAAGCCCGGTTATTACATACATGAAGAAATGTCTGCTCTGCAGTGACCTTTAAGAAAACGGACACGATTCCTGCGTTAAGTGCAGAGAACCTGCAGGTTCACAGCTGCACTGAGCCAATTAGCTTCGTGTCGGATGCTGTGTTTCCCAGACGTGTGAGCAGGCTGCTGAAATTAGCCTCCTCCGCTGTATTCTCATGCAGATGAGCGGTGCTCACCGTGGGCCTGGCATTTAGAGCAGCCTGTCTGTGGCGTGTCCTCTGAGTGGCCTGTCTCTCTGTCCTGCTGCCGTCTGCATCTGCTTTCTTGCAGAATTTCTGCTCTGTTTTAACGCAGTGAACGGCTCGGACTCACCGTCAGATCCTTTCAGATGGAGCATCTGTCACGTGTATGATTACTACTACGCTCAGCTCTCAGGCGGCAGAAGCTTCTCTCCAGCCTTCTGTTAGTGTAGCTCAGGCAGAGTGAAGCCACGAAACAGGCCTCACCTCCGTTCTACTGTCAGGGTGGACGCAGGGAATCGTTCGCTCTGATCTTTTTCTCTGCAGCATAATCTTTACGAGAAAAGGTCAGCGTGTCGGCCGCTTTCTGTTCTGCTGTCACCGGACACGTCTCTTAGTCAAGTGCTTATTAGCTTTGGCCTTTAGCTCAAAGATCAGACACCAGACGAAAACGGATTCAATTGCTGTGTTGAGCTTTTCTCCCTAGTCTTCATCACGTCATGACCAGAGGCACCTCCGGGTGTTGAACCGTTGGACCTTTGGACCTTTGGACCTACACTCTGTGAGGTCCCTGAATGCCTCAGGGACAGCATGCATCCATGAGTCGTTAGCTCAACGTACAGATTAGTACAGTCAGCTGCTCGGTCCGTCACTGTAACACACCCCCAGCGTTTCCCATGTGGTGTTTGGCAGATGTTAACGTCAGACTCTTCTCCAGGCGACCTCACCAGCTGCGTGACAAGGATTTAATGTAAAGCTTCTGTTTCAGGTGTGTGCTCAGTGGGACGGCTCAGAATCCTGTGAATCCATCTGGTGTTTGGCCTGACGAAGCATTTTCAGACTCACTTGCGCCGTTTCCTTGCTGTTGCATTCATTCAACCCCGGTTTGTCTGGTTTTCCAACACCCCCCACACGTCTTTGCATCTGTCTTTACTACTATTACTATTCTGTCATTCTGTCTGAAAAAGTTAATTAAACCTGCTGGAAACTGATTTGATTTCGTGTTGAGATCCAGAAATGTCTTCGGTTGTTCTGTTGAACTTATTAAATTGCATTTCTGTGTCAGCATGACGTGAATTTTTCACAGGTGGAAGTGAAAATCAATCAGTGGGAAAAGACGACGGTTTTAATCTGCTAACGTGTGATTTAGCTCCTACTTTAACTTGCTAATCTTTCTTCTGTTCCAGTTTGAAGGTCACCATTTCATTGCGTCTTTCGGATGAACCTCTGCTAAACGTTGCCTCTGCCTGCAGGAGCTGGAGGCTGGTCGCCCCTCGCCTCCGACAGGTACCAGTGGCTGGAGGTCGACCTGCGTGAGCGCACCAGGATCGGCGCCGTGGCCACGCAGGGTCGCTACGGCAGCTCCGACTGGCTGACGTCCTACCTGCTGATGTTCAGCGACACGGGACACAACTGGAAGCAGTACAGGCAGGAGGACAGTTTAGGGGTGAGTGGGCTCCAAGCGGCGTCGCCGTCCATTCTCACGCCTTCATTCGTCTCTACTATCGGTTACCGTGACGACGTGGTCACAGGTTTGGGTTATTTCTATGCTGCGTCTTCTCGTCCTCGTCCTCCCTCAGTCCTCCTCTTGATTCCTCTCTTTTCCCGGAAGCCTGCGGCTGCTAGAAGACGCAGTGATCCATCTTTCCGTCACTGCCTCTGTCCTCTGATCTGTTTGTTTGGCTCGATGAGGACTTTTTTCTAAAGGTTTGTCTGTCTTGGTTTTCTTCTGTTCGATTCTTTTGCCCTTCATTTGTCCTTCGTTCTTACTCATTTCATTCCTCGTTACAGTTCACAAAGTACTAAAACATTTGTCCCAGACTGTTTCTTACACCTTTACTGAATTATTCTGTTTTCTGTTCTTTCTGTTCATTTATTCTCTGTAGTCCTGGCTTCACTAAGGCCTCAGCTGGTTTATTGTGTGCTGGACGATTACATTATTACGTTTTAGTAAGGAGCGACCACCGGCTCCTTAGCAGAGATGGAGGGTTTGGTCTTCCACAAATGAACAGATCCAGCTCGACTGTGTGAAGCTGATTGTGTGTCTTTCACTGAGCGGTGGGTGAGTCAGTTAACCTGCATGTCAGCTTCAAGGGAGGGATGTAATTAGGACTGACACCCAGATGGGAGAGATGGAAAGAGATGAAGACAGCGATTGAGCTCACATTCAGCCCAGAGCCAGAACAGAAGCTCCCTTCTCTGCTCCAAATAACAGAAAAAGGTTTCAACTTCCAGAGTTCCTGCATGTTGTTACTTGACGCGCAGGGACGTGTAATTGCAGTGACTTTCTCCTTTGCTTTGCGCTTGTGTCTTCAGGCTTTTCCAGGGAACACTAATGCAGACAGCGTGGTTCAGTACAAGCTGCGGCAGCCGGTGGTCGCTCGCTTCCTGCGCCTCGTTCCCCTGGACTGGAACCCCAACGGGAGGATCGGACTCCGGCTGGAGAGCTACGGATGCCCCTACTGTAAGTCTGAGGAAAACAGCGGCTCACAGCCTGTGGCTCCTTGTCAGAAGGTGACGGATCATTGAGTGGACGCTCCACCAATCAAGGAATTAAAGATTGAAACCCGCCAGTTCTTTAATGCCACTGACCCGAGCCGCTCTCTGTCTGTGATGAGAGCTGGACAGTGAAACCTCCAACCTCTGAACGGTGGCAGCGTTTTATCTCTGTTCCCTTTAAAACTTCTCAGGTATCGGCCGTGGCATCATCTCAGTGAACTAGTATCCTGCTCAGTTTCTTCACAAACACAAACTGTCTGGTTTATTCACACTATGTATTTGACAGTCACGCAACAGATTTTCTTATCTGTCGACTGACGGATGCCGACGACATCAGAGCAAAAATAACGTTTCTCTATTTGAGCGAGGAATTGGATTCAAAAACAACAGATATCGGACTTATCGCAGCTCCTCTTACTGTGTTGTGCGTGTTGTTTTATCTCCTGTCAGAGTTTAGGATGAGCACAACTGTACTGTACTGAAGTGGCGTCTGTGAATGCAGCTTCCCTTCGCTCTCCCGTTTGTCAGCTTCACCAACTTGTCTTTACTTTAAGGCGCGTTGAATAGAGTCGTTGGGTATCAGTGGGGATCAGCATCCCCAACAGAAGCAGCTCCACACGTTCGCGTATGTGGAATAAATTCATGTGACAAGCACAATGTGCTGCTAGTTTATATTCAACTGCTGTGGAAATATAAAAATGTCAGTGTCTTAGCTAATTTCAAAGCCTGATCGTGTTTTAGTTAAGGGTTCACAGTTGGATGCGTTTCGTCTTTCCGGTAGTAACCACTGCTGGAAACACGCTGCGTCAGCTACAGCAGATCAGTTACTTACAGGCCGAGTGGCTTTAGTCACAGTGACGCATTTCTGCTGGAATCAGTTTTTTTTATGATAAAACCATTGTGTGTCCGCTAAAACTTGCCCAGAGGAAAAAGACGGATTAGAAGAAACTCTGAAAAGATGGACTTTGATAAATAGCCTGTAGTGGTTTGGAAGCACTTAAAAATTATTCAAGGATACAGTAAATGCATTAGCAGAATATATTTCTAAGCTGACATGACTCATAGTAAACTACTGTAATGTTCACAGTTGACTCTCTTTAGACAAACAAACATAGTAAACCTTGGAGAGAGACGCTGGCGCTTATACCAGTTCATCAATCAACGATGCAATAAGAGCGTTAGCGAGCGACTGCACGACGGTCGAACCCCAGGTTCATTAAAAAACGTTCAGCCTAAGAAATTAGTTGTTGCTGAAACTGATACACACGAACTGCGATGGACAGACTCAGCCTCTGTAGGTTGTGTTTCTGTTGACGCTACTCAAGGACCATGAAGTTCGAGTGAAACCAGCAGCAGCTCAGCCCGTCGCCGCGTCGCCTGGTCCTTGCTGAGCCGTCGCCTGGTCCTTGCTGAGCCGTCGTCGCTGACGCCTTTGCCTGTGCTTGTTTTCCAGCCTCGGACGTTGTGAGCTTCGGGAGCAGCGGCAGCCTCGTGTTCAGGCTGAGTCCTGGGCTGAGGCGGGCGTCCACCGAGGTCGTCTCCCTGGAGTTTAAAACCCTGGGGAACTCTGGGACCGTGCTGCACGCAGCCGGACAGGGAGGCCTCAGCCTCGGTCTGGAGTTGGACAGAGGGAGGCTTCAGCTGCTCGTCAGACAAGGTGCTGCTGGGGCGTAACACGAGTTAGTGCGAACCCGGTTCCTCTCAGCTCGGAGCCCTTGCTGCTGCTACACATCACGTCTCCGTCCGTTTGTCCTTCCGTCGCCTCGTCTTCTTTTCATCCTTCTTTCCATCCAGCTCTCTGCCGTCTGTTTCTCGCGAGGCCGTGGCATCCCAGCATGCTTCATCCCCCTTCATCTCTCCCACCCACGTCCCTCTGTCCCATCCTCCCAAGACGCCCATCTCTCTTCAACCCAGAACAGAGGAGCTCAGACATCTAAGGAGCATCTGTGAGCGTAGAGAGAATCACCTTCACAGCGTCACGTTTACTGTGACTGTTCCTGCTTCTACAGAGTTTGGGAGACGCATAGACCTCGTATCACGCTCCACCTGCTTCCCTTCACCTCTTTGCTTTTCTGTCTTTCACTCCTCCTGTGGTCGTGACTTTGTCTCACATTCGTTTCCTCCTCTCGATCGTTCGCCTTTTTTAGCTGCTCCCGTCGTTTGTCTTTCTGTCTCTGACACACACAGCTTTCATTTCTGTTTTTCTCCTTCAACACTAAGTGTCTTGTTTTTTGGATATGTCAACACAATTATTTTCCTTTTGTGTTATATAAAGGTCCACTTTGAATAACCTTCAATTTTCCGTTCCATAATTTTCATTTCTTTTTTCCCTCTGTGTTTTTAAAAATGTTGTTTTATTGTTTCCTGCTGTGTGTGACCTCGTCTCATGCATGAATAACAGGCCTCAACAGAAATCTGACCCTCAAATAAACAACAAAAATACTGTGTCCATCCAAACTGATCAATAAAAGAAAACAGTGACACAGAGGAGTAAATACATCAAAGGTAGAATTAAACTTGACGCTAGTTTACTCCTCATGCTTTGTGATTACATGGTGAGGGAGCTTCCCCTTTAAAGCATCTGAACATGTGACCCAACGTGGGCTTAATGCTCATTATCACAGCATTTCCACAGTGATTCATCTGTGATAGTCTCATGAGGGACGATGGAGCCGCCACCATCGTGCCTCCATCCCTCCATTATGTTCTCACACTTGCTTCTCCTTGAGATTCGGAGGCTGTGAAGATGCAACGAAGAGCAGCGTCCAGTTGGTTTGCTCTCGTACTGATTCCTGCTTTGAGGTCATCTTCCCTCTGAGGAATCTCTCTGTTATAGGACCTTCTCTTCTGGTTCTGAATGTAGTGAGTCCCAGTAAAGTTTCAGTGTTGGTGTTGTCTTACTAGCTCAGACTGTAACTGAATGAACGTTAAGCGGACCTTGAAGCTGAAACCTCCTTCATAAACTCTGAAGATGATCTGATCCATTTTTAATGATTGACTAGATTCACTTCTGTCTCTGCTCTCAGCACAGTTTCTCTCCCAGTACTTCAGGGGATGGCTTCTGTTATTTGGACCAGCTGATGCTCATCTATCATTAATGACGCCTCGCTGTGTTTCCTCTCTAATGGTTCAGATTTGGCTTCATCACATATTTGGCTTCGATTCTCAGTGCAATTATGCAGATATTGAGTACGTCGTAACGAGAGACGACCTCTCTGCGCTTCTCTCTGCAGGAGTCGCAGAAAAGCGCGTTGTTCAGATGCTGGAGCGTCGATTCGACCTCGACAAAGAAGATCAAACGGGTCAAATCAGTCGAGTGATGCCGCAGCGTTAGACGCGGGCGAACCTGCTCAGGAAGATAAAAGTCAGATCAGCTCCTCTGAAAACATTATTTCATTTTATACATCTGTGACTCAACAGCACACAGCAGATGAGCAGAGTCTACAACCCACCGACCCAGAACACAGAAAAGGCAGACTCGAGTAAAAATGGTTAACAGTGACAGCAGACTCATACAAACACATAACAGCATGTTCCAAACGTTCTTCTCTCCTGCTCCTGTTCCTCCTCTCTCGTCCCGTCTGCTCAGTCCTCCTCGGTTCTCCTCCTCTCCTCCAGGTGGGGCCTCGTCCTCTGAAGCCCGGCAGCTCGCTTCCCTCGGCAGCCTGTTGGACGATCAGCAGTGGCACCACGTGGTGCTGCAGAGACACAGAGTTCACCTGAACCTCACCGTGGACAAACACACTGAGAAGGTCCAAATCCCAGCAGGGTTCAGCCACTGGGACATGGAAGAGGTGCGATGACCCACCATCACACATACAGTCACAGATGCTCTAGAGTCGTAGAGTCATTCAGTCCTTTTTGTGGGTTTTTCCCACAGCTGAGTGTGGGAGCAGGACAGAGCCTCGACTTCTCCAGGAGGAACTTCCACGGCTGCCTGGAGAACCTGCTCTACAACCGCCTCAACCTGATACAACTAGCTAAGCGCGATGACCACCAGGTCGCTGCCAGGGTAAGCTGTCAGGAAGTAACCGGGTGATGTGGTAGCGATCCACCTGCTGCAGCCTGAAAACAAGGGCTTAACTAATGCCGCTGTGTGTTTGCTGTGGACAGAATCAATAGCTGGAGTTGTGCCATCTGCTGTGAAATTCAAATGCAGACTGAATTCGATCCTCCACAAAATGTATTTGGGCCAGAAACAGCTAGTAAAACATTCTTCTGGGTCTCTCACTGAATAGTTCTTGAAGACTAGGGCTCAGCGTGTAGCGGATGTGTAGACCTGGGAAATAACAGGGATGCTGCTGGTAGTGACGCTGGCTGTTATGGCGCCTCCTCTCCACTGTAGAGCTGTGGTTCTGGGGAACGTGGGCCGGACGGTGACAGGGTTCTCATTGCCTCCACTCAAAACACTGGACCCTGATGGACATGTCCCTGTTCACAGGCTCGGGCTTGATCTCGTTTGCATTCACAGCCATTATTCCCACGGAGACTCACTGATGAGTTGGTGGGACACGCCCCCTGTTCAATATTCGTGTTGTGTTTCTTTGTGACGTCTCCTCTCCCTCCCACTGCTTCGCTCCCATCTCTCTCAGGGTAACGTGGCCTTTTCTTGTGCTGAGCCGGTCTCCGTCGCCGTGACCTTCCCCGGACCCCAGAGCTTCCTCCGGCTGCCCGGACCCAGGGCGCCTGCTCCGGAGGGCTTCTCTGTGCGGTTTGAGTTCAGGACATGGAACGAGGCAGGACTCCTGCTGACGTTTGACCTGCCTCAGCACGGTGGGACGGTCTGGCTGTGGCTGAGCGGCGCCAGGCTCCGGCTACAGGTTCAGAAGGAGGGCAGGGCAGCGCTGGAGCTCAGTGCCGGTCGGTCTGGATCCTAACTCATAATGTTTGCTCACTCCATCAAAAACAGTTTATGCTCTCACACTTGCTTCCATTCTGCCTTCTACGAGTCTAATACCACACACGAGCTATGAGTGACATGGGTTAAATCAGCGTCTGTGTCTCCAGGTTCTGCTCTAAACGACGGCCAGTGGCATCCAGCGGCGTTGACGTCTCGACGAGGACGACTGACCGTCGCCGTAGATGCAGACGCAGTCGCCCACGCCGGCCCCTCGTTTTCTGTCACTGCAGCTCAGCAGCTCTTCTTTGGTGGTAAGAACGCGAGGCAGCAGTAAACAGGTCTGACGCGTAGCCGCTGTCTACACTGACCTGTGAGGGTGAATGTGTAGTATAACGAGGCGTTGATGTGCCGATGATGTGATAACGACTGTTTAATGGGGTGATTACGGCTGAATTGGCTGATGAACAGTGTGTTTTAATCGTTGCTGTGGGCGACGGGGAAACATCCTCCGTCTGATCCGTGTACGTCTAGAATTCCCTCTGCTCTTTGTGTGTGTGTTGAACTGTAGCATCTCTGAAATGCGATAAAAGTGAGTCGTCAGCTCTGTGTCATGAACGGGCTGCGTGCTTCGTCTCTGGCTCGCGTTCAGAGCCGCTCTTTGTTTGCTGACCGTGTCCACGTCCTTCAGCGGTAACTTCTGCTTCCAGGTTGTCCTCCTGACGACGACACTCGGTGTAGAAACCCGTTTGGCGTCTTCCAGGGCTGCATGCGTCTCTTCTCTGTGGACGACGAGGCAGTGGACCTGAGCTTGGTGCAGCAAAGACTGATGGGAAACTACAGCCAGCTGCACATCGACATGTGCGGCATCATTGACAGGTCAGAAGTGAACACCGTCGCACGTTTACAGTGGATGTGAAATGTTAGCAGGTTTTAAGATCACACGGGGGCCTTCACCCGTTGGAGCTTAAGTCCAGACAGTTTCACTAAAACAAACTGTTCTTCTCTAGTTTTCCATTAGCAGCCTGTCGTCAACAGGGACACGATCACAGCCCGAATCAGTCTGACAGAGAAAAGTGAATAGAACGTCAAGCGGCTCCTGTGCCGTCGACTCCTGGGCTCAGCCTCTTTGTGAACAGGTTCTTCCATCTGTGCTGCAGACTGAGTCCGTGCACTTTAAGCTCCTCTGCCAGAATCCGCGCTCGTGTGAACGGCCGGGTCCCCTCTAGGCCCAGACTCCGTCCAGGTGTTTACCTGTGGACGTTCATGGGGACATTCAAGCGTCTTCCATGCAGCAGCTCCCGTCAGCACACGACAACCTCACACACATGCTCTACATACGTAACGTGAATTTAATGCGTTGATGTGAATGTAAAGTGAGAAGTGAGAGCTTATCAGCAGGGCTCCAGCTTACGCTCAGATCGCAGTAATATAGAGATAAATGTGGGGAACAATCGGCCTGTGGCAGGCTGCTGACTCAGAGCTTTTATCTAAATGAAACGGAGGCTGCACATTCTGTGCGCTCATCGTTTTCTCTTCCATATTCCTGCCGGGGCTCAGCAAACGCACACTGTCACATACAGTACGGTCGCATCGATAAACCCGCTCGCTGAGGCGTCCGCCGGCGACGCACACACCTCCTGGAGGCGGCAGCCGGGCCCGGAACAGATGGAACGCAGCGAGCCAGGAGGAAAACACTGTCACTCGTCGTCTCCTCTCGTTCTTTCTCTCTGGGCAGAACGAGGCTGAGTTGTGCTCCTGTAAAATGGGCTTTTTACTCAGCTCCAGTTCTGACACCTCAGGCCGTGAGTCCAGCTCCGGTGGTCAGGCCCATGTGTTGGCTCTGGTCGGACCTGCAGCTTCTCGTCGAGGAAGGTGTGTGTGTTCTCCATCGCACGGCCGCCTGCTGTTTAAATGACGTGTGTCATGCGGGCGTAGGACGTCGGGCTGGGAGCAGTGGGTGAGATGTTAGACGGAGGAACGGGGCTCGTGCAGTTTGTCCCTTAGTTATTCACACGTAGGCTCTTCCTGCTCCTTTCGGATCCTGCATTCAGTAGAGTACAGATATTTATGTGCCGAGGAATAAACAGTTTTTTCTTGTCACAGTCAAAATAATGTATTTTTCATAAGGCTTCTCTCGCTCCATCCTGCAGCCGACACAGACTGATGCCCCGATGGCTACAGCTGATCCATTCTAACAGTCAGGGAACTTTAGAAGAGCAGGAAGCAAAATGAGTTTTGTTTCTCAGGTGAAAGGTGTGAAAGGATCCATTAGACGTAAAGGCAGCTTTTGCTTTTCTATTCACCTAATGCAAAAACTGATGATAAACACAAAAGATGCCGTTTGAGATCCTCCTACGCTGCATCGATGGCCATTAAGTAAAACCTTGAAGAGCTTTGGTTTAGAGCGAAACTAGAGAAAACTGCACTTTATAAGAGGGTCGTCTCGTTTAAAGTGCTGTGAAGTAGTTTCTCTCCGTGAAAGGTGGACGAAGCCTAAACGTCGACTGCCCCGTGGTCAGAGGTCAGAGGTCAGTCAGCTCCTCCAGCTGTGATACATTCCACGTGTTTCCTTTAATAGATGGTTAATTGCTTGTTTAAGGTCAGTGGGAACTAGTTTTTATTCTCTTCCACGTGTTTGATATCACCATCAGTCGCTCTTGCAGAAGGTATTCAAATGTGTTTACTCTACTATTATTCATCTCACTTTCGCTTCCTCTGGACCTGCAGCGAGAATTTATCCATGTCCTGCTCCTCAGCTGAAATTGGTCCACGTTCCTGTCCAGTGGTAATTAGAGCAGTAGAAGCCTGGTTGGTCCATTAATCATTTAAATGGTGGAACCGTGTGTTGCTGCCACATTGTTCACAGGATAAACTGCAGATGACGTAGTTTTCCTCCTCTCTAGTATCCTGACGCCACCGCTGCCAAACAGCGTGTTCTAAAAGTCTGTCTCCGTCTGCCAGGTGTTCTCCCAGCCGCTGTGAACACGGAGGCCGCTGCAGTCAGACCTGGACCGTCTTCCGCTGTAACTGCTCTGGCAGCGGCTACGGCGGCGCCACCTGCCACAGCTGTGAGTCGGAGGGGAAGCGAGCAACGGGCCGAGGGTTTGAATCCGGGGTGAAGCGATCAGATCAGATCAGACGAGTTGCTGTTCAGAATCTGATGCATAGTTTTAATATTGACCCACATCTTAACCAGAAACCAGCAGAACCTGAAGCCTTTCATTCTAATTCATGTTCGTAGATGATAACGATCCCTCTGATGGATTTTATGGACCCATGACGCCCTGAAACACCTGCTTCATATTCAACATATGCTTCGTTGATCATTATACCTTATCTAACATCTTACAGGTTCCTCTTCTGTTAATGTAGAATTTTTACCTTGTAAATGAGGACCTTTGATCATTGTGCAGCTGATACGAAGCAGAAAGAGCAGAACCAGTCTTTGAAGGGTTATTACTTTATTTAATATCTGCTCGTTCTTCCTGTCTGTGCTGGAGCTTTATTACTCAGCGTGTTTGTCCGTGAGGGACAGAGACTAATAGTGAGCAGGGTTATGGAAACATGGTGAAAGTCAGATGCTGAACGAACTGATAAACACAGAATCCACTGGATCTGCCTCGTCCCTAAAGTCAAAGCTGGACTAGTTTCACCTCTGGTCCCATATTCATCACTAATGTTTGGATGTGGACACGACGAGGCACAAACAGGGAAGCAGGGAACCGTCATTAGCGCAAACGCAACGTTAGCTCCTCTGATTCTGGCTGTTTGGTGTGTGATGCTTCTCACGCGTGTTCACAGCAGCTGGACAGACCGTCTTCACACAGTATAACAGTCATTCCTGTGTTTCCTTCCGTCCCAGCTGTGTACGAACAGTCCTGCGAGGCCTACAAGCACCACGGAAACGCGTCGGGGCATTTTTACGTCGACGTGGACGGCAGCGGACCCATCAACCCGCAGCTGGTCTACTGCAACATGACAGGTGACGCTAACGCATCACTAGCAGGCAAAGGTGTGAAGCATGTTCAGCCAGGGATGATGCTGAATGTGTGTTCATTCAGAGGAGAACACGTGGATGGTGATCCAGCACAACAACTCAGACCTGACCAGGCTCCGGCCCTCTGCCGGGCTAAACCAGCATCTAGTTCACTTTGACTACTCAGCTCAAGAGGAACAGCTGTTGGCTGTGATCAGCCAATCAGATCACTGCCAGCAGGAACTGACCTACCGCTGCCGGAAGTCCCGCCTCCTCAACACGCCAGGTGAGGCCGGTAAACACTGTCTGTGAAAATATGTGAAGTTCGTCTGACGGTCCAGTCGCAGCTGTTCACGTCTTTGTAAGCAGAGAAGACTGAAGGTTTTGTTTACACCTAAGGAGCTGGAATCACTGGTAATACAGTCAAAGTCGGTTCACTTAATTCATTTCAAAGCAGATTCATCTAATCCTTTAATCTTTTAATCTTATTTAATCGTATCTCGGGGAGAGAATTCTTTCCTGTTTTTCCTTCACTTCCCTTCGAGCACCGGCTGAAAAAAGAAACGGCCGCCGGAGCTCCGTAGAACTTAATGACAGCTCGTTAACGCTCAGCTGGGCCCAGACCCGTCCTCGGTTCCGCGACAGCTCACCAGCTGAAAATACTGGAACCCATCAGAGCCTCCAGAAGTTCAGCCGGAGCTGAGCAAACATTGTATGAGTTTAAAATGTGAGCGATGGTGAAGCAACTTTCTCTAAGGGCAGGTAATAAAATGACAGATGAAAAGTGAGACGGAGAAACAGAAGCAGTTGGAAGCGCTGACTCATCACAGACCTTTCCCATCACCTCCACCCACGCGCTGTACGGTGGCAAATGCATTTTTCATGATATACTATCATCCGCCCCAAAAACAACACGTTCTGTGTTAGAGGTAGGATCTGACCTGACACCCGGGAAATGTTTCCATGCAGCGTTTCCTCATTTTAGGACACAGTGTAGCTGCGAGTAGAGGAGTGTGTGTAGTGTGTAGCGTGTGTGTAGTGTGTGTGTAGCATGTAGCGTGTGTGTAGTGTGTGTAGCGCGGTTAATCAAGGACACGCACCATGTTACCATCTGAGAATCTCATTTATGCCCCGGTGTTGCTTGCCCCCCTGCTGCGCCCTATAGGCTGCATTAACGAGGCCTGGGTGTCCCGGTGTGTTCATGTGTCCATGTGTCCCTGTGTTCCTGTGTTCATGTGTCCATGTGTCCCTGTGTTCATGTGTCCCTGTGTTCCTGTGTCCCTGTGTTCCTGTGTCCATGTGTCCCTGTGTTCATGTGTCCATGTGTTCCTGTGTCCCTGTGTTCATGTGTCCCTGTGTTCATGTGTTCATGTGTCCCTGTGTTCCTGTGTTCCTGTGTTCATGTGTTCATGTGTCCCTGTGTCCCTGTGTTCCTGTGTTCCTGTGTTCCTGTGTTCATGTGTCCCTGTGTTCATGTGTCCCTGTGTTCATGTGTTCATGTGTTCCTGTGTCCCTGTGTTCATGTGTCCCTGTGTTTATGTGTTCATGTGTTCCTGTGTCCCTGTGTTCATGTGTCCCTGTGTTCATGTGTTCATGTGTTCCTGTGTTCATGTGTTCATGTGTCCCTGTGTCCCTGTGTTCATGTGTCCCTGTGTTCATGTGTTCATGTGTTCCTGTGTTCATGTGTTCATGTGTCCCTGTGTTCCTGTGTTCATGTGTTCCTGTGTTCCTGTGTCCCTGTGTTCATGTGTCCCTGTGTTTATGTGTTCATGTGTTCCTGTGTCCCTGTGTCCCTGTGTTCATGTGTTCCTGTGTTCCTGTGTCCCTGTGTTCATGTGTCCCTGTGTTTATGTGTTCATGTGTTCCTGTGTCCCTGTGTCCCTGTGTTCATGTGTCCCTGTGTTCATGTGTCCATGTGTTCCTGTGTCCCTGTGTCCCTGTGTTCATGTGTCCCTGTGTTCATGTGTCCCTGTGTTCATGTGTTCCTGTGTTCCTGTGTCCCTGTGTCCCTGTGTTCATGTGTTCCTGTGTTCCTGTGTCCCTGTGTTCATGTGTCCCTGTGTTTATGTGTTCATGTGTTCCTGTGTCCCTGTGTCCCTGTGTTCATGTGTCCCTGTGTTCATGTGTCCATGTGTTCCTGTGTCCCTGTGTCCCTGTGTTCATGTGTCCCTGTGTTCATGTGTCCCTGTGTTCATGTGTTCCTGTGTTCATGTGTCCCTGTGTCCCTGTGTTCATGTGTTCATGTGTCCCTGTGTTCATGTGTTCATGTGTCCATGTGTTCCTGTGTCCCTGTGTCCCTGTGTTCATGTGTCCCTGTGTTCATGTGTCCCTGTGTTCATGTGTCCCTGTGTTCATGTGTTCCTGTGTTCATGTGTCCATGTGTTCCTGTGTCCCTGTGTCCCTGTGTTCATGTGTCCCTGTGTTCATGTGTCCCTGTGTTCATGTGTTCCTGTGTTCATGTGTTCCTGTGTTCATGTGTCCCTGTGTCCCTGTGTTCATGTGTTCATGTGTCCCTGTGTTCCTGTGTTCCTGTGTTCATGTGTCCATGTGTCCCTGTGTTCATGTGTCCCTGTGTTCCTGTGTTCCTGTGTCCATGTGTCCCTGTGTTCATGTGTCCATGTGTTCCTGTGTCCCTGTGTTCATGTGTCCCTGTGTTCATGTGTTCATGTGTTCCTGTGTTCATGTGTTCATGTGTCCCTGTGTTCCTGTGTTCCTGTGTTCATGTGTTCATGTGTCCCTGTGTCCCTGTGTTCCTGTGTTCCTGTGTTCCTGTGTTCATGTGTCCCTGTGTTCATGTGTCCCTGTGTTCATGTGTTCATGTGTTCCTGTGTCCCTGTGTTCATGTGTCCCTGTGTTTATGTGTTCATGTGTTCCTGTGTCCCTGTGTTCATGTGTCCCTGTGTTCATGTGTTCATGTGTTCCTGTGTTCATGTGTTCATGTGTCCCTGTGTCCCTGTGTCCCTGTGTTCATGTGTCCCTGTGTTCATGTGTTCATGTGTTCCTGTGTTCATGTGTTCATGTGTCCCTGTGTTCCTGTGTTCCTGTGTTCATGTGTTCCTGTGTTCCTGTGTCCCTGTGTTCATGTGTCCCTGTGTTCCTGTGTCCCTGTGTTCATGTGTCCCTGTGTTCATGTGTTCCTGTGTTCCTGTGTCCCTGTGTTCATGTGTCCCTGTGTTTATGTGTTCATGTGTTCCTGTGTCCCTGTGTCCCTGTGTTCATGTGTCCCTGTGTTCATGTGTCCCTGTGTTCATGTGTTCCTGTGTTCCTGTGTCCCTGTGTCCCTGTGTTCATGTGTTCCTGTGTCCCTGTGTCCCTGTGTTCATGTGTCCCTGTGTTCATGTGTCCATGTGTTCCTGTGTCCCTGTGTCCCTGTGTTCATGTGTCCCTGTGTTCATGTGTCCCTGTGTTCATGTGTTCCTGTGTTCATGTGTCCCTGTGTCCCTGTGTTCATGTGTTCATGTGTCCCTGTGTTCATGTGTTCATGTGTCCATGTGTTCCTGTGTCCCTGTGTCCCTGTGTTCATGTGTCCCTGTGTTCATGTGTCCCTGTGTTCATGTGTCCCTGTGTTCATGTGTTCCTGTGTTCATGTGTCCATGTGTTCCTGTGTCCCTGTGTCCCTGTGTTCATGTGTTCATGTGTCCCTGTGTTCATGTGTCCCTGTGTTCATGTGTCCCTGTGTTCATGTGTTCCTGTGTTCCTGTGTCCCTGTGTCCCTGTGTTCATGTGTTCCTGTGTTCCTGTGTCCCTGTGTCCCTGTGTTCATGTGTTCCTGTGTTCCTGTGTCCCTGTGTTCATGTGTCCCTGTGTTCATGTGTTCATGTGTTCCTGTGTCCCTGTGTCCCTGTGTTCATGTGTCCCTGTGTTCATGTGTCCCTGTGTTCATGTGTTCCTGTGTTCCTGTGTCCCTGTGTCCCTGTGTTCATGTGTCCCTGTGTTCCTGTGTCCCTGTGTTCATGTGTCCCTGTGTTCATGTGTTCATGTGTTCCTGTGTCCCTGTGTCCCTGTGTTCATGTGTCCCTGTGTTCATGTGTCCCTGTGTTCATGTGTCCCTGTGTCCTGTGTTCATGTGTCCCTGTGTTCATGTGTCCCTGTGTTCATGTGTTCCTGTGTTCATGTGTCCCTGTGGTCCCTGTGTTCATGTGTCCCTGTGTTCATGTGTCTGTGTTCATGTGTCCATGTGTTCCTGTGTCCCTGTGTCCCTGTGTTCATGTGTCCCTGTGTTCATGTGTCCCTGTGTTCATGTGTTCCTGGTTCTGTGTCCCTGTGTTCCCTGTGTTGTCCCTGTGTTCATGTGTCCCTGTGTTCATGTGTCCCTGTGTTCATGTGTTCCTGTGTTCATGTGTTCCTGTGTTCATGTGTCCCTGTGTCCCTGTGTTCATGTGTTCATGTGTCCCTGTGTCCCTGTGTTCATGTGTTCATGTGTTCATGTGTCCCTGTGTTCATGTGTCCCTGTGTTCATGTGTCCCTGTGTTCATGTGTCCCTGTGTTCCTGTGTCCCTGTGTCCATGTGTCCCTGTGTCCCTGTGTCCCTGTGTTCCTGTGTTTCAGAGGGCTCCCCGTTCAGCTGGTGGCTCGGCGGCTCTGGTCCTGGTCTCCTGCAGACGTACTGGGGTGGAGCTCAGCCAGGCAGCCAGCAATGCGCCTGCGGCCTGCGGGGCGACTGCGTGGACCCACAGCACTACTGCAACTGTGACGCCGACCGCACGGAGTGGTACTGACTTCATCCATGCGCCGACCATTATTAGGGACCAACGTCTTATGTGCTACAAACATACGTTTACTGTAATTAACCTACTAATTAAAGGGGCTTTGGACGACTTGATCCTCCTCCTTGAGGATAAACATTAATAATCTAACTCGGCCGACGCTTTAGGAAATGTGCTGACGTCCACACGTCTTCACCTTCTGCTCCTGTCTCGGTGCTGACGCCTCCTCGTCAGAAGCTCTCAGCGCTGTGAGACCTTGCCGGTCGCTCCCCGTCCTGCTGAACGTCAACCCGCTGGAGTCAGTGGAGCTGAATCACAGACTCCTGAAATCGGGTCATACATTATCACGTAGCCTGATGTGGATGACGTGTACCTTTAGAAACAGAGAGATTTAGAACCAGCTTTAGAGATTAGCTGGTTTTCCACATCCCTCCACCTCTTCTCTCTTTGACGCCTTCACTTTCTCTTGTTTTTTAATCTTGTTCCACATCCTCCTCCAGGGCTGAAGACTCAGGCCTGCTGACCCACAAGGAGAGCCTCCCTGTCAGGGCTCTGGTGCTGGGCGACGTCCAAAGGCCGGGGGCCGAGGCCGCCTACCAGGTGGGACCGCTGCGTTGCCGTGGAGACAGTGAGTACAGCTCTGGTCGCCCAGTTGTTTGATGTGTTTCTGTTTCAGTCACCTGTTTGACAGGATGAATCAGAGAAAGTGTAGAGACGTCTCAGATGTGACTCCCACCTGTTTCGTTTCTCAGAGAACTTCTGGAACGCTGCCTTTTTCGACAAGGAGACGTCGTACCTCCACTTCCCCACCTTCCACGGAGAGCTGAGCGCTGATATCTCCTTCCTGTTCAAAACCACGGCTTCCTCCGGCGTGTTCCTGGAAAACCTGGGCATCAAAGACTTCATCCGGATCGAGCTGAGCTGTAAGTAGCATCTTGAGGGCAGAGATTTAATCCGGATTAGGGTAATGTGTTAGTGAAACCTGGAAGTCAAAGCCCTAATCTGGGTCTGTGCAGAACCCGGAGGTTTGTGACCTAATCCGCATGAAAGTTGTGTTTGAGGTCACTGAGCTCTGCCTTGACCTTCCTGTCCTCCAACAGCACAGTCTGCATCTTAAACCACGTCGCGTCGTGACAATGAGCCTAAAGCATAAAGGAAGTTATTTTAAAGGAAGCCTGACGAGTTACTCATGTCGGGGGACATGTTTTCAGTTCGTCTCCCTCCTGTCTCCTGTTGCGTTCGCAGCCTCCAACCGGGTTCTCTTCTCCTTCGATGTGGGCAACGGGCCGCTGGAGGTCCGCGTGGAGTCCGGCGTCCCGCTGAGCGACAACCGCTGGCATCGGGTCCGAGCCGAACGGAACGTCAAAGAGGCTTTGCTTCAGGTGGACCGACTTCCTGCCGCCACGCGGGAGGCTCCGGCTGACGGACACTTCCACCTTCAGCTCAACAGCCAGCTGTTCATAGGTGAGGAGAGAAAACCGGACGCTCAGTATTTAGGGCAGGATAAGAAATGATTAATAAACTTTATTAAACTGGATGAAACCTTTTCACTGTGACGTAGCTAAACAGTCATGTAACGAATAGACATAAATGTTGACGTTTAGTACGTGGAAAGCAGCAGGTCACCTCCATCGGGGAGGACGCGGACGTATTTCCCAGGGTGGTGCTGTTCCCTCCAAACCCATTAGGTGCAGCACCGGCCTAGTTTTAATATACAGGCCATGACCGCGTCTCACAGAACACGGCGTTACGGGCCCTAATCCCGCTTTGCCTTCTGAGGCGGCGAATTCCATTGTTTGGATTGATAAACCATGTTATTGCCTCGCATGGATTCATCCTCTTCACCCACCCACTGTCTGACTGTGTTGTCAGGAGGCACGGCGTCGCGGCAGAAGGGCTTTCGAGGGTGTATCCGCTCTCTGCAGCTGAACGGCGTCACCCTGGACCTGGAGGAGAGGGCGAGGATCACTCCTGGGGTCCGACCCGGCTGCCCGGGCCACTGCAGCAGCTACGGCGCCTTCTGCCAGAACCGGGGCCGATGCGTGGAGAGAGTCAACGGCTTCGCCTGCGACTGCAGCCCGTCGGCGCACGTTGGCGCTTTCTGCCACACAGGTTAACACACAAAGCTTCCTGTAGCTGAGGTCGAGATCTCGGAGGCACTTTTCTGGGGAGGATCCTTCAGGGACGACCTTTCCTGACCTCTCTCCTGTCGACCACTTCACGCTCGCTGCTTTACTTAGGCTGCAGCTGGTTCTCTCCAGACAAGGTTGTGTTGAGTTCAGGTGTCAGCGTGTACTTACAGAACAATTCTTTCTACTGGTATGCTGACAAATAAGTTCATATAGAAATACATATTAAAAAATAAACAACATTTCTTTCATTTCTGTACCTTTAAATAATCAAAACCAGGAGTTGATGACAACATGATGACTCAGCTTCCATAAATGCTTTTTCTCCAGAGGTGTCTGCTGGCTTCAAGTCGAGCACATCCATCAGCTACACCTTCATCAGGAACGGCAGCGCTCTGTCGTCCTCCGTCTTCTCTGACATGACTCTCAGGGGGGAGAACGTCTCTCTGAGCTTCAGGACGACCCAGAGTCCGGCTCTGCTGCTCTACGTCAGCTCCTACTACAGACAGTACCTGGGTCTGCTCATCAACAGGCACGGTGAGGAGGACACAGGCTTTTATTTTGAAAACACCGCCCCTCTATCGCTCTAACCCCAACCCGACGCCTTTACTTGCTTCCTTTTTTCTGTTCACGCTTTACTTGCTCTCTAGCCCGTCGCCTCTTTCTGTCCTCCTCACCCTGTGTTTCTGTCTGTCAGCTTAATGAAAACACATGAAACTCACTGAAGAGCTCTATAGCCCTTAAACCTTCAATAGGTTTGTTGTGGCCTGGGATTTTAGGTGTAGTATGAGGCACTGACTATAAAATCACCTTTTTCCATCACACGTGAAGACGAGCTGGAGGTGAGGTACAGGCTGGACGGCAGCAGAGAGGCCGAGGTGCTGAGGAGCCGCGTGGGGAGCCTGGCCGACGGACGGCTGCACACCGTGGACGTCAGGAGGCGGACGGACTCCGTGTCGGTGCAGGTCAGACGCCGCTTTACTGCTTTAACGTTTCAGCTCATCTGGCTTCGATCCCATTACGGCGTTAGCAGCTGCTACAGGAACGCTGAGCTGCTTACAGGTGCTTTAATACCTTTACTGTCTTCTTGGCAAATATTTCCTTCCTTATCTTCTCGTTATTCTTATCGCTGAGCTGAACATAATGGTGCCAGACAGCAGATGAGCTTTTTTCCTCAGAGACGTACCTGCAAACTACCGACTGAATTCACCTGCTGTGCAGCTTCTGAAGGGAACGTGATGGTTAAACTGTTTTCATGCAGCCGTGTGTTGAATGAAATGCAGCGTTTCTGTTTCTGACCAGACACTGGAGGAGGTTGAGGCTGTAGTCACCATAGCAACGTTTCTTCAGCGTTTTCCTGTTTGTGTGTTTTCCTACTTTTCTGATGTCTCATCATAAATATCAGGGTTAGTGGCCAGGAGCCACATTTGGAGGAGACATGGTTGTTTGAACTGCAGGTTTTGCTACAGCAGCTGAGGCTCAGCTTTTTCCGTGCAGCCACCTGCTTAGCGTGACGTTTTCCTCCATGTTTCCCAGTGATGCAACCATCTCCGGGGCTCGTTCAAACACAGATGTACCAGCAGGCAGAACAGACACAGTCAGCGTTTTAGGCTCAGTCGAACCAGCTGCTCGTTCAGATGCAGCAGGGACAGACTAAACACGACGCATCTTAATCGCATCTGTATCTACGAGTGTCTTATCTCAACAGCAGCCTCAGATGATGCATGAGGTCAACGCTATCTAGTCTGTGACTATCGCCACAGCGAGATAAAGAACAAGGTGCCCTCATCCTGCACAGACGCAGCCTCCTGAATCGATGTGAGACGCACTTTAGGCCTTTTATAGAGAATCATTTCATCCTCAGCAGCTGTGTGTGTTGGACCGGGTCGTCTCAGGAAGGTGGTCTGTCTGGACGTGTGGGGGCTTCTCACCCACTCTGGACCAGAATGTCTGTGGACCAACACTGAGAAAACAACAGCAATAGTTGACTGACTTTGGAGAACATTTAGCTTCACATGTATCTGGTATTCTGAGGAAAAAGCTGCTCGTTCTCCTGCCAGGTCGACCAAAATGCCAGAGAAGACTTCAACCTGACGTCCGACGGGGAATTCAGAGCCGTCAAGTCTCTGGTTCTGGGCCGAGTGGACAGTAAGTGAAGACACTCACATAGAGTTTATGGCAACGCGTTTCTTAATATAGTTAATCATAAGTAGAAGCCAACATTTAAAGGAGAACAGAGAATAAGCGATTCAGCCTCTAGAAGCCTTAGAATTAGTTCAGTTTGGCTTAGTGCGACAGCTGAAACCTTAACCAGGTGAACCTGAACTCGCATTTGTCTCGGGTTTGTGGGTGAAAAGCTTCAGGGTTCGTGTGAGACTGGATGTGTGTGATGTAAACACTGCTGACCCACCTCTGGGCAGTAATTCCCTCCGTCATCACTTATTCAGAGCAGTTCCTAACTCTGATATAAGCTGCTAATAACATGAGGGGCTGCAGGCTCAGCTCTCTGATAAGACACAGACACAAGTTGGAAGCAGACTCATGGTGTCCAGTTGACACAAAAGTATTTTTAACTACCTGAGTTTTCACCTGATGATGCTACCGGCATCACAAATATTTATTTACTGGAATAACTGAAGACAGGAAGCCTGACGTCTAACGTTAACTTAACTTAACAGCCACGTGTCAAAACAAACAGAGCAGACGAGCTCAGAGCAAGTTCCTGCAAAAGGTGGAAGAGCATCACAAAAGAACAATGGTTAAAAGGTTGAAAGGTTAAAAGGTTAAAAGGTTGAAAGGTTCAAAGGTTAAAAGGTTGAAAGGTTAAAAGGTTGAAAGGTTGAAAGGTTGAAAGGTTAAAAGGTTAAAAGGTTGAAAGGTTGAAAGGCTGAAAGGTTAAAAGGTTGAAAGGCTGAAAGGTTCAAAGGTTCAAAGGCTGAAAGGTTAAAAGGTTCAAAGGTTGAAAGGTTAAAAGGTTGAAAGGTTGAAAGGTTGAAAGGTTAAAAGGTTGAAAGGCTGAAAGGTTAAAAGGTTAAAAGGTTCAAAGGTTAAAAGGTTGAAAGGCTCAAAGGTTCAAAGGCTCAAAGGTTCAAAGGTTCAAAGGTTCAAAGGTTGAAAGGTTCAAAGGTTCAAAGGCTGAAAGGTTCAAAGGTTCAAAGGTTCAAAGGTTGAAAGGTTAAAAGGCTGAAAGGTTAAAAGGTTAAAAGGTTAAAAGGTTCAAAGGTTAAAAGGTTGAAAGGCTGAAAGGTTAAAAGGTTCAAAGGCTGAAAGGTTCAAAGGCTGAAAGGATAAAAGGTTAAAAGGTTAAAAGGTTAAAAGGTTGAAAGGTTGAAAGGTTCAGATTCTGTTCTGTTGTAAGTTGTGGCTTCCTGCCGTCATCCTTCAGTTGTTGGTTGAGGAGACAGGTGAAGCGGTGAAGAGAGGAGAATCAGAGTCTCTGTCACCTGACGCAGTCGGTTCTGGCTGATAATTGGCCTCTGACAGCTGCCCCCTGCTGAGAAGGAGCGTAGGTGACTGCTGAAGGGCGTAAAGAACAGGGAGAGCACATCTGTGTGAAGTGACAGATGCAGATGGAGGCTGACGCTGGTCGTCTGCTGGAATGGGGCCGTAGGCTCATTACGACCGACGTCCTGCTGCTACCGTCACGCTGCTCGACCATCGAGACAAAAGGTCAAAAGTCCAGGCACCAGTCAAAGAAACGAAGCGTAAACACTGCAGGCTATAAAGTTCAGCTTTTATAAAGTTTCGTTTTTTTATGTGTTAAGTTCGTCCGTCTGTCTTCAGACGCTGACGAGCTGGATCCTGACCTGTCCAGGCTGGCGTCTCTGGGCTTTACGGGCTGCCTGTCAGTGGTTCTGTTCAACTCCGTCAGCCCTCTGAAAGCGGCTCTGCTGCACCCAGACACCAGCCCCGTCGTCATCACGGGACCTTTGTCTCGCTCCAGCTGTGGCTCCTCTGCAGCCGACCCTGCAGCAGAAAACACGCCGCACCTGTCAGGTACGACGCGGCCTCACGGCTCCGGGTTGGTTCTCAGCTTCTTCCTGTCTCTGTGAAATCTCTCGGCCTCCTCTTGGTTTCTCATTTCTCCACCGTGTTCTTCCTCCTGTCTCCTCTGTAGAAGAGTCTGATCCAGTGGGTTCAGGTCAACCTCAGGTCAACGCCATCAGGACTAACTCGGCTCTTATTGGAGGTACTGAACCTTTAATGTGTTTCTTTCTCCGTCTCCGTGTTGGACTGTTACAACATGCAGAGATACAGTGAGACTGATGTTATCTCTGCTGTCTGGTCGTATCGATTTAAGGAAACACTGAATGTACGAACGAAGCAATTAGACATTAAAAAACAGGTCCAGTCATTTGTTGAGGGCGGCTGAACCAATTAAACCTCGGCTGAAACCTTCACACCGTTATCTCCGCGTTAGGAACCAGAGGAAGACAGTGTGAAATTGATCTCAGCTGCTTTTTTGAATTCCAATGAGATGAAAATGAAAAGTGTCGTCACTGCGTCTTTAAATGTAATCAGTGCCGTGAGCAGACAAACAGCATCTCACTCAGCCCGTGATCTGAACAATCGTCTGGCTTTCATTAACATAAACATGACATTTCTATATAACTACGTGGACGTTGGCAGGTGATGGTGGGTTCAAGTAGTTTTCTCAGCCAGGCTGAAACGCGTTGGCCTGCTCCTGTATCAGCCTGTGACCCAGTGTTTCCTGACGTGTCGCTGCCTTGCAGGTGTCATAGCTGTGGTGATCTTCGCGACGGTGACTGGCCTGGCGGTAGCTGCCAGATTCCTCTACCGGAGGAAAGAAACCTATCAGAACCAGGATGTGAAGGGAGTCGAGCGGGACGACAGCCTAGAGTTCAGCTTTAGGAACGAGACGGACTCTCACCGCGTCGCCTGTGAAAACCCGAAGGAACATTTCACCTAAGACCTGCTCCACCGCTCAGACGGGACGTGATGTGTATATACGGAGACAGGCCACGGCGACAGCCTGCTGCTGTTGACGTTCTTGTTTGGTTTGTAAATATTAAAATGTAAGTGTTGGAGTCATGTCAACGGTCTCGACTGTAACGTCACGTTCCTCACACTCAAAGTTACGTTTTGTGGTGGACTTTGAACACAAGGTTACGTCGTTGTTCCAGGGATTAATCAGGGCGAATGGAATCGTTTTCTGAGATAATGACTGGATGGTTTTTGAATCATGCAGCATCAGGACGGTGCGTTCGTGCCCTTTTCGCCATTTGCACTAGAGCCATGAAGTCCTGCTAAGGAGAGACGCTGGCATCGACCACATACCTGGATGCTTTTCTAGCTCTGGCTGTCTCATGAATAAAATCATCGTTTGTTACAACAACTGTTCTTCCACAGAATCTGTTAGTGGCAGCATCGCATTTATTTCTCCTTCCTCCATTTTCTTTGTTCAATTGTTTTGATCCTAACATGGAATATTGTTGTTTTTCTGAGGCCCTGAATCACTGATGGGATTTGACTGACTTCAAAGTTTTATTATTTGCTATTAATTATTCATGTCGTTGTTCTGTTTCCATCTTGAGACCAGTGTGTTGTCTTCATCCTTCATTCCAGAGTTCGTTCTTTGCTGGGAAGCAGCGACTGTCCTCCTCACAGCACCACTCAGAGGAAGACAAGGTGACCTTGAACGCATCACTCAGTAAAGCTGGAAAGTAGAACGTGGCTGGTTTTGTCCTGGGGATGTGTTGACGATGGTTCGGGTTTGTAAACAGCAAACACGGGAGGCGTCTGGTTCAGTTCCCCTGACACCAGGCTGAGACTGTCTGCAAGCTCAGATCCAGCAGAAGCTGCTGATTCGAACATTTCTGTTTGGCTGATCTTGTTAAATCCCAGTGAATAAAGTTGCTGATGATGTTCGTCCTGTTTTGGCCCAATACCAACATGATGCTTTTGAACTAGGCTGTGAACTAGAATTACAGCTCTCAGTGTCACTGTGTCCTTCTCTGCTGCGCCTGTGAGGTCCTGGATGTCCAGCGTGTTCTGGTTCTGATCCAGAGCCTCCTGCGCTTGGACGTCTCCCACGTGAGAAGAGCTTTGGTCAGCGTGAAGGTGCAGAGCAGTTCAAATGTAAACCTGTGCGTTGAGCAGAGAGCTGCTGCTAATTATCCAGCCCTCCTGCAGTTTGGAGCCTTCGCTCTCTAGTGAACATGCTGCATTTCAGGTGTGGCCTCGTTGCTTTAGGACATCAAACATTTGACTTTGACAGAACAACTAATTGCACACGATTTGCATTCAACAACATGTTCTGTTTATCCCAGACGACATTAGAGGAGGCGAATCAATTTCACCCAATATGAGACGCATTAGAACTGGAGCTTTGATCTGAGACGCTGTTGTGTGAATAACAGGATCCTAATTAGCACATTAGCCGTAGTAATAAAACTCCTCTTTTAAATTCAGACGAGACTCAAACCCAGCTTCATTACAGATGTGCTGTGAACCTGCCTCAACCCAGTAAGACGCCAAACCAGCGTCTGGCGTTGGACTGAGGAGGAACGTTGTGTTTCAATGCGTTTGTTCGTTCTGCACGATGCTGAGGATTTAGTCAACTGCAAATGAAACGTGTTTACCTGCTTAGCGACAGGGTCTTAACCAGACACGTTTTAATTGATGGTCGAGGTCACCCCCATTCTGCTGCATCGAGGCCTTCCTCCTCCTCCTCCTCCTCATCTTCATCATCCTCCTCCTCCTCCTCCTCCTCTTCATCATCCTCCTCCTCTTCATCGTCATCCTCTTCCTCCTCCTTCTTCTCTTCCTCCCCCTCTTCATCCTCCTCCTCCTCCTTTTTATCACCACCCTCCTCCTCCTCCTCCTCTCCCTCCTCCCCCTCTTCATCCTCCTCCTCCTCCTCCTCCTCTTCATCACCACCCTCCTCCCCCCCTCTCCCTCCTCCTCCTCCCCTCTTGCTCTTCCTCCTCCTCTTCCTCCCCCCTCCTCCTCCTCCTCCTCCTCTTCATTGTCATCCTCCTCCTCCTCCTCTTCCTCCTCCTCCTCTTCATTGTCATCCTCTTCCTCCTCCTCTTCCTTCTCCTTCTCTTCCCCCCCCTCTTCATCCTCCTCCTCCTCCTCCTCTTTATCATCATCCTCTTCTTCCTCCTCTTCTTCCTTCTCCTCTTCATCCTCCTCCTCCTCTTCATCACCACCCTCCTCCTCCTCCCCCTCTTTATCCTCCTCCTCCTCCCCTCTCCCTCCTCCTCTTCTGCCTCCTCCTCCTCCTCATCATCCTCCTCCTTCTCTTCCTCCCCCTCTTCATCCTCCTCCTCCTCCTCTTCATCACCACCCTCCTCCTCCTCCCCCTCTTCATCCTCCTCCTCCTCCCCCTCTCCCTCCTCCCCCTCTTCATCCTCCTCCTCCTCCCCCTCTCCCTCCTCCCCCTCTTCATCCTCCTCCTCCTCTGCCTCCTCCTCTTCCTCCCCCTCTTGCTCTTCCTCCTCCTCTTCCTCCCCCTCTTCCTCTTCCTCCTCCCCCTCTTCATCCTCCTCCTCCTCTGCCTCCTCCTCCTCCTCTTCCTCCCCCTCTTCCTCTTCCTCCTCCTCCTCCTCCTCCTCACAGCGCTCCACTTGCGTTATGAGAGCGTGCAGATGTGAAACTGAAAATGTTTGTGGGAGATCAGTTTTTTATTGTAGAGAGTCAGGTCCAGCGCTTCGTTCTGGAGGTGATGACTGTGAGAATAATCCCTGGACACAGACTTGCTTTGTTTCTCCAGGGACTGATATTTTCCATTAGAGGTTAGCGTTACCTCCGGGTGGAAAGACTCCAGAGAAATGATAAACATTCTCTGCAGACGCTGACTCAAGCCATTTATCGTCCAACTCCCGTCTCAATCACACACAGTTGTCACTTTCACTATTTCTACACGATAACATGGTGAAAATCTGATGTAAATTGTGGTTAATCAGCTAAAATACAAAGCATTCAGGGAAACTGTGAGCGTCTGTTACCGGGTAACGGATGCGTCGTCATCACCCAGAACATTTGGCTCAAGCGTCCAGTTGCAGTGGACGAGGACTCTGGACACGTGAGTCACTGTTCACCATCGTCATCCAGTCTGACGCCTGTTCAACCTGCTGGACTGTGGGCAGACCCATCGATACCAACGGAACCGGTTCTCGCATGTCGTTCATCAGTAAACGTTCCGTGTTCGCACTGTTCCACTCGCTTGTCGTGAGCCTTCCTTTGCCTCCAGGTCGTCCCATTACAGCCGCTCTCAGGCTTTCAGCAGCTAAAGTCTGTGATTGTCCCATTAAGACATTTACAGGAGCCTCCTGTCCGTTATCTCTCTCAGAGACGGGAGCTGTACTCTGCTCAGCAGGGGGCCTCCATCCCAGTCCTCTCCAGTCATTTTCTCTTTTTGTGTTTTTTCTTTCACATCTCTCAGCTCTTCTCATATCGGTTTCTTACACCTACTGTGGTTTCTTTAAGTTGCTGCTGTGTGTTGTTCAGTTTAGCTTCAGGTTAGCTTTGGGTCCAGGTGACGGACAGAGGAGACACTGACGTCAAATCAGTGTCAATACAACTTTTGTATTTTCTGTCGTGACGCTGCCGACAGATTTTTACCAAATGATGCAGGAATCATTGGTTTGTCCCAGCTCAGCTTCAAAGGGGGATGAATGTCTCATCTGAAACGAGTTGAGTTTTATTTTCGTTGCAGGTGTTTGTGAAGCCCTGCGACACCTCAGCCTTCATTAAAGCCTGATGCTAATGGATGCTACTGACTCGATCCTTCCATATGTTGCTGTAGGTGCAGGATGCGGCAGGTTTAGGGCTGAAGCAAGTCTAGATCTCACTACGTTAAACCTGTCCGACGCCTGTTGCATCCTGGGTAAGGCCTCAGTCATCACCACCCACACTCGGTCTTTACGTCTGTTATCGTAATTAAATCCCGTCCTCGTCTCACTGGGTTCTGTGTTTAATCAGAGACTGAGCACATTCATATTCACATCCCACCTGGAGCCATCCTGGGACTCATCCATATTGACAGCGGGCAGTGAGCCAGGGCCAAAGGTTGGCCATTAATCACTGAGTATCACTGTAACACATCGCTGATGCTGTTTGGGCCCAAGGTCAGAGCTCAGTGATGGATTATTAGTTTACAAGGTTCCGAACAAGCCGAGACAAAGACGGATTTCTGTGAATCAGGGAAAGGCTGTTTTCTCTGGGATCCGTCACTCAAACGCCAGCGCAGCCAAATGAAGAGCGACCTCTGTGTCCCCCGGGTGGGTCCATGAACCACAGCCTGAACCACATAACTTACAGCCTCATGAGCAAACAGCACGAGAGCAGCTTTCTGCTGATGTTGCTGTAAAATGAGCAGCAATCAAAGGAAAGTTGGGGAAAAGGATGTGATGTGTTTTCATTTGAGGACAATCAGGTGGAAACCGTTTGACCTGTTCTTCCTCCTGCAGATGCTGCAGTAGAGGAAGTTCAGCGGCTGTGGCAGAAACCCTGAGCCCTGACCAGACGTGGTTTAGAACCGGTGCCAGCGCCGAATGCCTCTACTGCTCTGAGGACGGTGAGTTGACAGCGGTTGCCTAGTAACAAGAAGGCGCGTGATGCGGTGTCTGGCTCAGCCTCAGTGGCTCTAGTTGCTGCTTTAAGTTGGGGAAGTGACTTTGTCTCGCGTATCCGTTGCTGCATCCTCCCTCTTGCCTCCCTGGTCCCACGCAGCAGGTCCTGAACGCTCGCTGTTCTCATTCAGGAGGACGCTGATGTCTCCTTTAATCGGCAGGAGACCTGTCAGCTCTGAACGGCTCGATGCTGCTGATCACATCAAAGCCTGATTCCCAACTGTTTAGCATTTAAACGATGATATAATTGAAGTCTAACTGCTTTTAGTAGGACAGTTTAGACGGTTGCTTCATCAGAGACGTGAGTAGATGCTGGTTGGTTTTAGTGCAGGTCGAAGGTTTAGGAGGTGGAGGTTCAGGTCCAAGAGCAGGTCAGTTGGTCTGTTCCACAGCTTCGTCCGCTGGTTCAGTCCTCAGTTCAGATTAGGAAAAGCAGCTGTCGCCTGAACACGTCATCGTCATGTGACGTTGATTTTTACACTGATCGGATCCACGCTCACCCTCAGCTCAGGTCTGGGCTGTTTTCTTTTTACAGCTCTAAAAATGAATGTAACAATCAAATCTTCTTTATCAATTAACTATTAACCAAGTTGCAGGAAATGATGGATTGACATTTGTAAATGACTCAGCTTTTCCAGATGAGCTTCTGACTGGACTGAGGCAGAGCCTCTGACGACTGGACGTTTCCTTCTGCCATGACTCAGCCTTCAGCCCAGTGGTTCGTGTCTTCAGGTTAGAAGTTTCATTATTTGCCAGGAGCTCAGTGAAGCTCTGTGAAACGTTCTGCAGCTACAGGACCTGTTTTTCTTGAATTCTAGACACTTTCCCGTTTTCATCGTCTACTTTTGTATTTCCACAGCTCTGAAGTGTTTGATTCTCAGCCTGAGCTCTGTCACGTCTCCCCTGAAGGCCTCCAACGCTGAGACTCCAGAGTCTCAATCATCTGTCAGTGAGGAAACAGTTTTCAGCCTCAACTTCATTCAGTCAGAAAGCAGATGCTCCTGCTGCATCGGTTTCTCTTCTCAGCCAGTAATAAGTTGGTGTCACTGGCTTCATCGACTCATTTTTGTCTTGTCTGCTGCTTCGACTTTGAATCCCTGCATTAAACGTCAGACGAGGATCTGGTCGCGGCTCTCGAGTCTCTGAGCGAGTGTTTGTCGAGTGTTTCCGACAAATGTGTTGTCACACCTGCTGATCACAATCGGCTGAGACGGACGACAGCAGCTGTTAGTCTCTTAGGTGTTGGTGTCTGTCTGATGTTTCGTCCCTTTAAAGCAGTGCAGCTGTTTTCATTGGTTCCTTCTTCCGTGAAGTGTTGTTTCCTCTTGAATTGTCGCCCATAGTAACACGCCTGCATGCTACATAGATACGTGTGCTGTGTGAAGCACATGAGCCTAGTTGGTGGTTTGAGTCCCAGCTGATGTGTGTGAGCTTGTCGTAGTCTTTAAGCAAAGCGTGTTTCGAATGTGACCTCATCTCGACACAAAGACAAGGACTCGGATAATGAGCTTTACACCCAACCGACTCTCTGCTGCTGTTCTCCTTGTCGTGTTTTACATTTCCTCTCTGTCCGTCACACAACGGGCTGCAGCCGACTGATAGCGGGTCTTCAGTCAGAGACGACGGCCGTCTGATGCTTCTATCAGCAGACGCATAAACGAGCCTCCGACTGTGAGTCCGAGCCTCTGAAGCCACATCAGTCGTCCTGTCTCCCTCCTCCTCGCTCTGCCCTCTCACCTCCCTTTGTCTCGGTCCGGCTTCCATCCTCAGTGTGTGGCTCCTTCCTCCTCTTCTATAAACTGCACAAAGACTTTTATTGCTCCAACACTCTTTGAACTTAATGTCAGATTAAAGAAAAAGTTTCATACATCAACTACCGGTTAAAGGAGGGATATACTGTCAGCACCCGTCACAGCTTATGTAGATGTTAACGGGACAAGGGAGGAAATGTGCAGGAAGAGGAAGGTGTCACACTGAGGAAGCGGTGAAGGAGGAGCAGGCTGTCAGGGTGAAGGAGGCGAACAGGTTTACTTCATTCAGCTCCTCACAAAGTCTCCATTTATCTCCCTGGTGACGTTTCCACCTCCTGCTTCTCTGAGCCTGAGGAAATGCTGCCTGGACGAGCTGCGGTTCCTCTGTCGGGTTCTGTCACCTCAGTCCGTTTCTAATATTCAGCTCACACTGTACGAAAATTCGAACTTTGCCCCAAGTCACCAGGCAACACAACAATGTCTTCAATAATGTAAGTAAGTCCAAGAGTCCAACAGAACTGAGGGGAAACTGCAGAAAGTTAAAGACCGAGTTGAGTTCAACCATTGTCTTCATTCTACTGCCTGTGATCAGGACACGACGTGATAAAGGAAGGAAATGAGGAGATTACAGAGCTGAGCCGGCGCCTGATGGACTGAGACGTGAGGCTGCTTTCACTGCACGATGCACGGATCCGTTCAGAGAAGGCGACAAAGCGTCTACAGCTGTTTGATGTTGACAATGTTTAATGAGCCACTTCACCAGAATAAGGTTCCATCCTTTAATCAGTCCTAACGGTCTGACTGCTGCATTTGTTGCTACGCTAATTTTAGTGTCTGCAGAACAGCCAGTGATGATGAGCTTCAAACAAAAGCTCCCAGACTCTCCTGTCATCAGGAAAAGATAGATCCCATAACATTAGAGACGTCTGCAGAGAGGAGAGCACGGCTGCAGCTCAGACACCATCCAGACATGGAAACGACAGGGTTAAATAGAGCAGGTGTTACACAATCAGAGGCTCCGACAAATACGTACGTGCCTGCGTTCACACGCAGGTAGATGCATAAAGTAAACATGAGTAAACACGTGTAAACATGAGTAAACAAGAGCAAACAGGTGTAAACAAGAGTAAACTTGAGTAAACACGTATAAACATGAGTAAACAAGAGCAAACAGGTGTAAACAAGAGTAAACATGAGTAAACACGTGTAAACATGAGTAAACAAGAGTAAACTTGAGTAAACACATTTAAACAGGTGTAAACTACGAGTAAACAAGTGTAAACATGAGTAAACAAGAGTAAACAGGTGTAAACAAGAGTAAACTTGAGTAAACACGTATAAACATGAGTAAACAAGAGCAAACAGGTGTAAACAAGAGTAAACTTGAGTAAACACATTTAAACAGGTGTAAACTACGAGTAAACAAGTGTAAACATGAGTAAACAGGTGTAAACATGAGTAAACAAGTATAAACATGAGTAAACAGGTGAAAACATGAGTAAACACGTGTAAACATGAGTAAACAAGAGAAAACAGGTGTAAACTACGAGTAAACAAGTGTAAACATGAGTAAACAGGTGTAAACTATGAGTAAACAAGTGTAAACATGAGTAAACAAGAGTAAACAGGTGTAACCATGAGTAACCAGGTGTAAACATGAGTAAACAAGTATAAACATGAGTAAACAGGTGAAAACATGAGTAAACAAGAGAAAACAGGTGTAAACTACGAGTAAACAAGTGTAAACATGAGTAAACAAGAGTAAACAGGTGTAAACATGAGTAAACAGGTGTAAACATAAGTAAACAAGTATAAACATGAGTAAACAAGAGAAACAGGTGTTAACATGAGTAAACAATAGTAAACACGAGTAAACAATAGTAAACACGAGTAAACAAGAGTAAACACGAGTAAACAGGTGAAAACATGAGTAAACAATAGTAAACAATAGTAAACACGAGTAAACACGAGTAAATACGAGTAAATACGAGTGCCTGTTTCCCGTCCAACCTGGACGTTTGAATCTCACCAGAAGTTACTGGAGGCCTCAGGACGAGGTTTGATCGAACTCTCTCATTCCTCCTGAGGTCGACCGTTGATGTGCAGCGTTGTTTTCTGATGCAGCAGCTGGAATTCGTGGCCTTTAAAGAGCAGGCTCACACATCACCCACAGCGAGATTAGGTTGTTTTCTGAAAACATTGCGATGCTGTAAGTTTCAGCTGGTTAAAACCTGCATTTGATTGAGTAGAACATGCTGACAAGCATAAAAGGAAGCGTTTCCTAGACGAACTAAATCAGCAGCTAAAGTGATGCGTCTCCTTTATTGTGTTCTTCTGTGTTTAGGTGGTTGATACTTTGTACTTTTAGTAGTTTTGGTTCCCTTCGGTGAGTCTGTGTCTTTTTGTAGTAATTTTGCATCCTTGTTATAATTGCGTGAGCTTTTCATGTAGGTTCTAACGATGTGCGTAGACGTCCACGCTGCGAGTTTCTCAGTTTTCATAGACAGTGTTTACTGCGTCTCATCGCCTGCGTTTTCCTGCTGTAATCACACATAATCAGTTTTTCTCTGCCATCATTCATGCGCATCGTGTGTCTTTCCACTTTAATGGAGCAGAACTCGCAACTGGCTGCAGCTGTGAGCTCTTCAGCAGAATGGTTTACAAATGACTAAAATCTAATCACGTATATAATAAGTCACAATTTGAGTCAGTTTGAAGAGGGAAGACGTGATGAGTGGAGGGAAAAGCTGTTTAGATTCACGTCTGAACTCCTCAGCTGATATAGTTAATACCATGAATGAGCTTGTGTCCGGTTTCTCATTTTAAATGACAGATTTTCTCAAACTTAACAATTGAAATAATTACAATTTTCCGACTCTTGTTAGTGCAAAGGTCTCGGAGCTGAGCAGGTTCTAGGGTCAGTGGAGCCGGTTGTGCAGCTTTTGTACAGAAGTGATTGGTCGTCATGTTTGGGCTCATGTTCAGATGTTACGGTTGTTGTCGTTACCTGTGAAGATTGATTTGACTTAACCTCTGCTTGTTCAGTTCAGTCGCTATTTATGGTTTTCCTGATGTTTATTTCAACAAGATGTGACTGAAGTAATTACAGCCTTTACTTTTAGCAGCAACTCATGACAGATCACTGAGTGGAAAGTATTCACACTGCTTCACGAGTCACTGTGGCACAAATATCAAGGCAGAGCTTAAACCTAAAAGGTTTTTCTAGTTGATCATTAAACTGCTGTTTTAGCGCTTCATTCAAAGTCACTTCCATTCTATCAGCGTTTAGACGATGCCGGTTTTAACCCACTGTATTAAAAGGCTCGTCTATATTAACCTGTTGTAGCTGAGAAGGTTCTGGAGGAGATTCCCCAGTTAGACACAGATGTTCAATCTAAAGCTCTATTCTCCAACTAGAACCACGAGAAGCAAGTTGAAAATGTGTCGCTGCCCTTGAATTCATGTAACAATCAATGGAAATTCAGCAAACTGATTGTTAGAGATTAATTTATTTGCTAGTTCGGTGTCAGACACACTAACATGTTGGTCCAACAATAACCTGGAACAGCAGCAGAGCAGGTGCATAGTTAACAGTTCATAGGATCAGTGAGACACAAACAGTTTACGTCGACAGAACTGAGGAAGAACAAAGTTTTTACTGCAGAGCGACTGAAGCTGTGACGTTATTGCTCAAACATGACCCGTTTTCATACGTTTCACAGCTGGTTTAAAATATTTCAGGTTGGCGTCAAAGTAAAAGACTTTCAGGAAGAGAGAAAACTAAAAGAAAACCACTTCTAACCGTAAAACTCTTGCATATTGAAGTTTCTGCACTGGTGTAAAAAGGTCACTTCCAGCACTGAAAGGCTGAACTACATGCAACAATGTGTACAACTAGAACCTCAACCTGATGTAAACTCAATGAAGTCACAGAGCAAAAAGTGAAACACAGGAACTTTCTCACATCGATAATCAGGAACCAGCGACGTGAAGCTGGAGGACAAAAGAGAATTCGGTTAGTTGTAGCACACGTGACTTTAGGGCCCGTTTAACTGTAAAACACTGAAAGCAGGCGAGATGAATGAAGCTACATCCAATTAACTAACCAGCAGGTAGTTTTACTGATCTAAAGCAGCTTGAACGTCAAATGGAAACTTACTCAGGTTCAATCAGCAAACTTCCTCTTGGAGGATTTCTTTCTCTGGAAAAGACGTGGCCACGACCATTTATTTGTGTAGTATGTATATATCCCGTTTGTGTTTATACGTACGACAGATTAGGTAACCATGGGTTTTTGGTAAATGCAAGATGCTGATGAGGGATAATGAGTGAGTTGTGTTGTCGTACCGTGGGAGCAGAAGTGTCTGGAACAGCTTCCTCCAGCTCCTCCTTCAATCTGTTCTTCTCTGCAAACATCAGTCAGACACATCAGAAGTTGTTTCATCAGTCAGTTTAGCTTGTACTGATCCTCAGCTTCAACGTTTTGTGTTACTTTAGAAAAACGAACAACAGTGTTCAGTTCCACATTCTGATGCCTTGGCTTAATTCAACTTAACACGTTAAATGTATCCAACAATGTGAAAATTATTCCCAGCAATTGACTGATTAACAGTTAATTATACGATGAGCCGTTTATCAGATCTTAACGAGCTTCTTCCACCACCAAGCCCTAAAAAGCTGCAGCTCCATTGAAATGAACTCCTTTAAAAACAGGGAACTTTCTTACTCTTCCTCTTCTTCGCAGGTGAATCTTGGCTCTGGTTGACAGGTGAGTTCTCGCTCTTCTCGTCTTTGTTGGCCTTTGTTTTCTTCTTCTCTCGTTTGTTTGGCAGCGCAGCGGAGGAATCGTCAGGAAACTGTGCGCTCGGGTCGCTCACCAGGCCGCTTTCATCTTCCTCCTTCGCTTTCTTCTTTTTCGCCCTCGGAGGCTTGTTCTCCTTTGACGAGTTCTCCTCTGGATCAGACCTCGTCTTCTTCTTTGGTGCGTTTTCCTCATCACTGGGCTCAGGTCTGTGTTTTTTGGCTAATTTTGGTTGAGCTGTTTCATCTGTTGCCTCTTGGCTCCTCTTTTGTCTGAAAAACAGGAACAAATCAATGAATGCACATCAATCAAGACTCACACAAGGATTTGCTTCTTTTCCTTCATCACGACTTTCATTAGTGGTGAAGTTGTTGCTGAGGAATCACTTATCTAACCCATGTAAATAAATGAATCATAAAATATTAATTTAACCAACAGCAACATTAAATGTCTGTTTACATGAGTCACACTGAGCCACAGTCAGGAGCTGATCTGACGAGCTCTCACTTCTTTCTGCCTGTCGTGTCCATCTGTCCTGCAGAGACGCTGCTGCTCTTCATCTTCCTCCTCCTCCTCCCCTCTTGCATGTGGAGCTTCAGCCTCTTCTTCAGGCTGAGCTTCTTCCTGAGACGATGTTTCTTTTTGGCTGAGGACTGAGGGGCGACGTCTGCAGGAGCAGAGAACGACTGAAACTAGTGCAGCACCAACAGACGGGTACGTGTAGTTTTACTCATCTGATAAAGTCTTTTCTGTGCCTACCTGTCGTGTCCAGGTTCTTCTCCGTGTCTCCGTCGCCCTCTGCTGGTCGTTCATCTGACTGCATCTCTCTGTGTTTTCTGCTTCTCTTCCTTCTCTTGGCTGAACCTTCAGGCGGCTGCTCCTCTTCTGCCTCGTTCTCCTGCTGCACATCTTTAACCTTCTTCTTTTTCTTTTTGGTTATATTTTGTGCGGGGGTGGAGGGAGGGTCCTCGTCCTCTTTTACTTCTCTCTCCCTCTTTCTTTTCTTAGCCTTCTTGTCTGGAGGAGCTGCCTGAGACGTGTCCTCTTTCTCATCTTCGTCTCCTTGCTCCTGCCTCTTGTCTCTCTTTTTCTTTTTGTCAGACGTGGATGTAGGAGGAGTGTCGCTGAGTTCAGCTGTCTCTCTTTCCTTTTTGCTCTTCTTTTTCTTCTTCTTTGCCGTTTTGCTGTCTTCACAGGACTCGGCCGCCTCCTCTGGGAGCAGCTGGCTGGTTTCTTCCGCCGCTGTTTCACCGGATTTGATGTTGAGGATGATGTTGTCTTCTGGGTCTGCTCCCTCTTCAGCCGACACATTTTCTAGAAAACAGACACCACATTTAATTTTCAGTCGTTTATGTTGACACTTCATGTTTGTGATGTCGGGAAGTGTTTTTTCTAACCGTGATACCTTGAAACACATCAATTCCACTGTAAGAAACTGACATTAAACATTGGACTTTGCTAAATGAACGTGATCAGCTACGGCCGTGTGCAGCGTGTGACAGACGATGACGGTACCGGTGTCAGTGTGGAGGTCGTCTGTCTCCGTCGGCTCCTCAGGCTTCAAAGCTGTGACGTCGCTGCCCTGAGTAAACACACGTTCACCAACCAGTCACTGCTTTGTCCATGTTCTGTCCTCCACCTGCTGCGCACAGTCTCAGTTTACCTGGGAAGTCTGCTCCTCTTCATCTCGCTTTTTAGAGTCTGGATCTGGAAAACAAACAAAACTGTCAAACTATCGCATGGTGTGAAACGGTTCTAACGAAACTACATCTACTAGCGACGCCTGCTAAGTAGCCTGTGATTAAAAGTGACATCGTTTTGTGGGGTCCTGTGTTTTTCTGTGCTCTTTGAAAATAAGATTCATTTCAGAATTTTAAGAGCTTTCCTCTAAATAAATCATTGATGCAGACATAATAAATCTACCTCCACAGTTTGAGTAAAAGTCCATTTTGCCCATTAATTATGAGCATTTCTCTCGTCAATTGATGACAGGAAAGCAATAAGTTGCAGCCCACTGGTTTCTGAGCGATTCCTTCACGACTGGACGCGAGTTTCATCAGCCCAGTGAGAAACAGACAGAAGATGCCACACGTAGCAACCTGGTTAGCGCATTCCTATTGGTTGTTGGTACCTGCAGTGGGCGGGGCTTCGCTCTCAGCTGCCGGGTCCAAGGTGACGGGCTCAGCCGGGTCTTCCTGCTGCAGGAGGAATCAACAGCTCAAGACAGACATGAAACATTTCTCTGATGTTCCTGCTTTTTCAGCCTTTCTTCAGTGACCAACAAAAACCCGAACTGAGTTCAGGTTTTCATCTGGACTTGCTGCTAAATGAGATGCGAGAGCGTGTGAACAGCAGCCAGCACTGACCTCAGCATCCTCTGAGCAGAGAGCTGTAGTCTGCTCCGGACCCCGGCTTTCAAATGCAGCATTAGGACGATCTGCGGCTTCCTCCGACTCCTGGAAACAGGCAACGGTTTAGTTCTCAGCTCAGCACTGAGCAGCTGTTTAACAATCACAGCTTGATTTTTACTGGAAGGTGAATACGTTAGTGAGGGAACTCGTTAAACCACATAGCTGGGATTCAGCCTCAGGTCACTAACCTGCGCTGGCTCATGGGCCGTTGTGTTCTCCCTCTCTCCGTCTGAGCCGGAGGCCTGGGGTGGTTCAGGGCTCGGCTGCTGATCCTCCGTCCGTTCGTTCTGGTCGGGTTCAGCCACGTCGGGCGAGTCGGAGCAGCTTTCTGCTCTGGAAGGTGCCTCCGCAGACACTTCAGCAGGGGTCAGCTGCAAAATGTGCACAATGTGGAGAAACTCAAACTACTGCTGCCTGGACCGAGAAACAGCTTCACAGTGGTTTCACTTCAACAACCAGTGTTGACACGAGTACAAAGCAATCACCAAACTGGTTCCTCCTCAGGGAACCACGACTTGACTGAGAACCAATCAAACATTTAAATTACTGCACAGAGAGACAAAACATGAATCTGCTTCATTTCTGTTGTGATAGGAACCGTCCAGCTCCTCTGATGGCAGACACGTGATCGGATTCAGATTCTCAGACAGAAGCTTATCGTCCTGCCAGTCTCTGTCCAAACAGCAATAGCTGCCGCATCAGTGCGTCGACATAAAGGAGCAGAGACAACGCAAACTCACATTAGCGCAGCCGATGTGCGAAGCGTTTAACAACAACGCTGGAGCCACCGTTCATCTCACGGCCCATTATTCCAGTGACTGGACATCAGTTATGTGAGTGAGGTTCTGTCTGGGAGCCGTTCGCTGTAGCTCAGGTTCCTTTAGAAACGCTCCCTCTTCGCGTTTTACCTCCTGCTCAGCTTTCTGCTCCTCTTCGCCGTCTGGTTTAGCTGCGTTGGTTTCACCTGCAGGGTCCAGCTGCTGCTCACACACGGACTCCGCTGCAGGCGACGCGACACCACCCGCCTCTGGAAGAGCAGCGCATCCGGTGAACGCCATGACCCGAAGCGAGCCGCGAGTAAACGCAGAACCTTTTACACGTTCTGTCTCCAACGGTTGCAGATGAACTGACTATGAATAAAGTTAACTCACCAAGTGAAGGCTTGTTGTCCACATCTTCTTCTGTGGTGCTGGAGGGTTTTATGTCTGCACACTCTTCTTCTTCACTGGTGGCAGGTTCTGGTTTGATGCTCTTCACTGTTGAGGAAGTGGAGTCTTCCGTTTCCTGTTTGGACTGTTGAGCCAAAGAGCAGAGTCTGCAACAAACAAACACAAAGTGAGTTCTGACACGTTTAACATCAGCTCTATCAAAGGTGAATGAGATCCATCTACAGCTTGTCCAAAAAACCCAACAACTGACATTTGAGTTTGTGACACTTGATGCTTCTGTAAAACTAAGCCTTCGCTTCATCAGTCAGACGTTGTTAGACTGAAGCTTCACTGAATCAGGAAACTGTCGCCTTGCATCACGAGCATGAAGGGTTGATTTGAAGCCTTCTGGCTCCGTTTGCCTGAACAAGTTCCCAACAGAACCAAATCATCTCTTAATGACCCGATTAGAGCAAAACATCTGCAGGAGATTAATCTGACAGATCGTGAATAAGTGAGTGAAACGTTTAACGACGCTCATGCACTTCAAAATAAGAGTCTGACAGATCGCGTCAGTCTCAGACGACTGAACCTCAAATACCTTTCTGCTGCACATGGGATCCTGAGCGACTTACTTCATCCAGCCCGTGTAGATGTCCTGTAGGTTGGAGCGGTCCTCCGGCGTCTCCACCTGCAAACAGACGGTAAACGGTGACATCACATGTAATTTAGACGTCGTCTGTTTCGTGGATCTGATGGAGTCACGATGAAAACAGGGGATCAGGGGACAGCGGACGCCCGAGGCCACGGCGTTCAGGAAATGAATCCATGCGGCCACACGTGAAACCGATCAGTGAGTGACTGGAGGCATATGAAACAGACCAACGAGACCCAGAACCAGATCCAGCCGGAGAACAGGCCAGCGGTGCTTCAGAACCAGGAGAAGCTATGAAGCACCTTTTGACGGATGTTTTGAAGGTCCTTCCTGAGTGAAATTGTAAACATTGTTAGAGAACGAAGCGTTTCCAGGCTCCACGTCTTTACAGATGTGACGTCAGTCGCCAGCCACACAGCTCAGACTCACCTGGTAGATTTCAGTTCAAACAAGTCTCCTGATGGTCAGTGAACTGACACTGACTGAGGCTTCACTCACTGCTGTAACATTTTGTTCCTTTCCTTCACGAGGCCTGAACATGAAGCCGCGCGCGCGCGCACACACACACATGCACACGCACGCACGCACGCACGCACGCACACACACACACACACACACACAGATGCATCTGCCACCTCCAGCAAAAGCACATTTATATTTCATGTCTTACATAACATGCACCAGAAACAACCGTCAAACAGAACTACAAGCGGCTCGGCTCGGTCCGCCTGCACGCGAACTTGGTACCTGAGTGACGTGCTCCTCCAGGACCTTGGCAGCTCCGTGGAAGCCGTGGACCTTCAGGTGCTGGTAGATGAGGAAGAGCAGCGCGTCCTCCTCTGAAGCCATGTCCGGACCCACGAACAAAACGTTACTGAACTTAGTAACGGTTCAGCTCGTGCTGTTCAGCGTGCGCACTGACGACGCCCCCCTCGAAATGCACCATGGGAAGTGGAGTCTTGTTTCTTGTTTGTTTCTTCGTTTACAATGGCCTGCGATGATGATGAGAAGAACAGACAAGTGATCTACAAACAGAATGCGTCAACCTTCCTTCTTATCTCAGTCTGAGCCGAAGTTATTTGACCTACACCATTGTAACAACCTAAACACGAAGCCCTTCATCCAATTATCCACGATGACGAAGCCAAGTTAAGGCACCAACAGGAGAAAACTGCCCCTTGTCTGTCAAAATAAAAGCACAGGCACCGTCAGTAACCAGGTGCAGCGTCAAACCACTAAACCCTGAAGACCCTAAAAGCTGTGATCAGACGACAGCACAGCAGGAGCAACACGGATTAAGGCCGCAGCCCAGGATTTGTTTAATCTAGATTCACCCGAGTCCGCCCGGACCTGGGACCTTCTCGCTACATGCAGCGTTTATTTCTTCATTCAGCTGTTTCGCTCGGATCCTGGTTACATTTCATCGTTGACATTTGCATAAAGACAAACGGGCTCCGGTGTCCGACGGCCCAGTCTGAAGTCACCGAACCCGGTGCTGCTCGGTTTCAGTTCGCACTCACATAACAGTAACGTGTAACGACAACAGATTAAAACGAACTGTGAACGTGTCTCTGGTGTCAAGTTAAGCACAGAAAACCGGTTACAGCGCCTTCAAAATAAAGAGAAAAGGCTCAAACGTCAAGTATAATCCAACTTTTAGCTTCGGCGAACGTGACTGATTAACAGATTTATTTATTTAAACGCCATTTAACAGTTAACAGGTCATAAAGTAACATCTGCTCTAACTCTTAGATTAGGTAGGTGTTCACTACAGATTAAAGTGTAGAGGTAGATGTTTAGTCCAGATTAGAGTGTAGAGGTAGATGGTTAGTCCAGATTAAAGTGTAGAGGTAGATGGTTAGTCCAGATTAGAGTGTAGAGGTAGATGGTTAGTCCAGATTAAAGTGTAGAGGTAGATGGTTAGTCCAGATTAGAGTGTAGAGGTAGATGGTTAGTCCAGATTAGAGTGTAGAGGTAGATGTTTAGTCCAGATTAAAGTGTAGAGGTAGATGTTCACTACAGATTAAAGTGTAGAGGTAGATGGTTAGTCCAGATTAAAGTGTAGAGGTAGATGTTTAGTCCAGATTAAAGTGTAGAGGTAGATGGTTAGTCCAGATTAGAGTGTAGAGGTAGATGGTTAGTCCAGATTAAAGTGTAGAGGTAGATGGTTAGTCCAGATTAGAGTGTAGAGGTAGATGTTTAGTCCAGATTAAAGTGTAGAGGTAGATGTTCACTACAGATTAAAGTGTAGAGGTAGATGGTTAGTCCAGATTAAAGTGTAGAGGTAGATGTTTAGTCCAGATTAAAGTGTAGAGGTAGATGGTTAGTCCAGATTAGAGTGTAGAGGTAGATGGTTAGTCCAGATTAAAGTGTAGAGGTAGATGGTTAGTCCAGATTAGAGTGTAGAGGTAGATGTTTAGTCCAGATTAGAGTGTAGAGGTAGATGGTTAGTCCAGATTAAAGTGTAGAGGTAGATGTTTAGTCCAGATTAAAGTTTTGGTTCAGATTCGGCAGCATGCTAGGCACAGTGGTCGCCTAGCTAACTATTGGTAACAGTCCATTGAGCGTTTGACTTGCTTTGTCTTTACCAGGCGGTAGCGCCGGAGTCATTTAACCCAGTTGACTGTGACACAAGCTTCGTCACGGTTGCTGTGTTTTACTTTGACAGGGCAGAGCGGTGCCGTGGCCGCGCTGCCGTCCCGGCTTTAACGTCGCTCATATTCAACCGGGAGCGCGCACGCTCAGCCTGGGACGAGCCTGGACTCGGTGCCGACTTCGGGACATGCGGAGCCTTCTGCGAACTTTTACGCGAAGCAAAGTTTGGAGAATGGACTGAAGTGGAGGGAGCGCGTGCAGAACCGTTCACTCCTGACCCGACACCGAGGTACTGACCGAGGCCCAGGTTCGAACAGCTGGTGTGATGAGTAGAAACGATTTTAATTAGAACGCGTGATGACTTGTTGTGCTTGATTCCCCGGATCCGACTAAACGGAAGGAAAGAAAACTCAGATGACAAACGCTGCTCTTCCAATAGTTAACGAGTCAGTTCTAAGCGGACCGGACCGGACCGGACCGGACCACCTCACCTCCAGGAACCTGGTCTCCAGCTGAAGCCCGTAGAGCCAGAGATCCGCCCTTAGTGACGCCAACATTTAAAACCCATTCGCGGACAGAACCGTGATTGTGGCTCCGTCCGCTGAAGCTGATGTTTCAGGTCCTGGTCTGAACTTTTCAGACTCAAACTCATGTTTGTCTTCATCCTTTCACGTTAGCGCTAATCAGCCTGGAACCGTCTGTCGAACCGCAGACGTATTAAAGTAAACGTCCTTCGAGTCGCGGGGCTCAGTGACGGGCTCGGACTCGAACCGAGCTCCGTTCGGTGGGAGCAGCGCCCCCTGCAGTCTGCGGTCGCGCGGTGCACCGCGGGCCTCAAGGCTGCAGCGGCCGCTCGTCCCGTTGCTTGTCTGGTATTTGTTCACGACCAGTGTCCTGCACCTGTCGTCGAACCGGTAGAAGCCGCGGTCCGCTCTCCCACGCAGGCGTTTCTTCTGCCGCCTGTGTGGCCGGTCCCGCCCAGATGCGGGCTCATGCGTTCTGGTCTGTTTGCTCTCTGCAGGGCTCGGGGGAAACATGCAGACGGCTGCGGCTCTGGCTGTGATCAGCGTTTTCTGCGGCCTGTGTGCCCACCGAACCGAGTCCGAACCCAGCCAGACCCAGAACGACACAAACGCTCAGAATGACAAAACCGCACCGGACAGGAAGAAGCAGCCGCACATCATCTTCATCCTGACGGACGACCAGGTGTGTGTTCAGTCAAACGAGCCGGTCAACGCAGCGACTAGTCAGCGCCATGAAGTTCCTCACTTCTCTTTCAGGGCTTCAACGACGTGGGCTACCACAACCGGGCCATCAGAACCCCCACTCTGGACAAGCTGGCAGCGGAGGGCGTGACCCTGGAGAACTACTACGTCCAGCCCATCTGCACCCCGTCCCGCAGCCAGCTCATCACCGGCAGGTACCGAACGTGACGATTTCGCCTTCTGCTGGCCAGTGAACCGGTCGTATATCATGCCAGGTCCCGGGCCTCAGCCGAACCAGGCCCACTTATCCTCCCTGACACAATAACCTGTCCGCTCAGGTACCAGATCCACACGGGCCTGCAGCACTCCATCATCAGGCCCCGCCAGCCCAGCTGCCTGCCACCGCACCTGGACACGCTGCCCGAGCGGCTCCGCGAGGCCGGCTACAGCACGCACCTGGTCGGAAAGTGGCACCTGGGGTTCTACAGGTGAGCCCGGCGTGTGGACCCGTGTTTGTTCTGGTGTCTCCAGTGTGACAAACAGCGCTAACTTGTTCCTGTAGGAAAGCGTGTCTACCAACCAGAAAAGGCTTCGACAGCTTCTTTGGCTCGTTGACGGGGAGCGTGGACTACTACAGGTGAGGCACCTCGCAGGTTCTGCCATGCGGGTCTCTGTAGTCATGTTCTCCCATCCGTGTCCAGTTACGGGTCCTGTGACGGTCCGGGGTTGTGTGGCTACGATCTGCACGAAGACGAGGGCGTCGCGTGGGGCCAGGAAGGGAAATACTCCACGGTGCTGTTCACACAGAGAGCGCGCAAGATCCTGCAGAGTCACGACCCGGCGGAGAGGCCGCTCTTCCTGATGCTCTCCCTCCAGGTACCAGGCTCAGACTGCAGGTTCTGTCCAGCGGCCTCTGTGTCGGGATGTTCTGTACGTGATTAGTAGCCACGTTAGGGGGTTCAGCGCCTCTGTGTCCGCAGGCCGTGCACACGCCGTTGCAGCCTCCGAAGGCCTACATCTACCCCTACCGCGACATGGCCAACGTCGCCAGGAGGAAGTTCGCCGCCATGGTGTCCACCGTGGACGAGGCCGTGCGAAACGTCACCTACGCCCTCCGAAAGTACGGCTACTACAAGAACAGCGTCCTGGTCTACTCCACGGACAACGGAGCGCAGCCGTTCACGGGAGGCAGCAACTGGCCGCTGCGAGGCCGTAAGGTAGAGACGAGGCTCTGACGCCGCCGCTGTGCTTAGCGCCGCCTGACGCTGTGCTGTTGTCAGGGTACGTACTGGGAGGGCGGCGTCCGCGGCGTGGCCTTCGTGCACAGCCCCCTGCTGAGGCGCAGGAGACGGGTCTCCAAGGCTCTGCTCCACGTCACGGACTGGTTCCCCACGCTGGTGGGTCTGGCCGGAGGAAACCTCAGCACGGTCAGTGCGGTTCTGGTGACAGGCCCAACGTGCTTTGATTCACTGTGAGGCTTTTCCCTGGTTTGTCAGGTCACGGTGCTGCAGTAAAACTGATAAATCTGCTCTGGGCCGGTTCGTGTTTCAGTCTAACCTAGTTTGTTTATGTCTGTGGAGATCATTCATCCAGGTGAAGTTGTCTACTAACTAGTTAGTAGAGTCTACTAACTAGTTAGTAGACTCTACTAACTAGAAGAAGTCCAGTTGCCATGACTCAACCTTCAGACTAGTTTGTTTACAGCTTCTAAACGCTTTGTTGGCTTCCACTGCCAGAGCAGATGAGCAAGGCCTCAGTCGAACCGTAGTAGTTTGTTCTGGTGAGTGTCCTGCGGTAGACGGCCCGTGACTCATCACCTTTGCTCCCTCAGAGTCGGGGCCTGGACGGCTTTGACGTCTGGCCGACAATCAGCGAAGGGAAGGAGTCGCCTCGTCGTGAGATCCTTCACAACATCGACCCCCTGCACAGACCTGCAGCTCGGAGCGCGACGTGGGAAACGAGCGCAGAGGGAGCGTCGGGTAAAATACACAGACAACCGATTCATGTGACCTGTAACCATCCTTAAAATGTGTTTTATTCATTGGTTTAAGACCGAATATCTGGAAAACGGCCAAAGAAGAAGAAGAAGATCCTGAGACAGCAGCCAAAGCAGAAGTCTGTGTTCAAGCTGAAGACCACGAGGAAACCTGCTCAAGCGAGGCTCAAAACCAAACCCAAACGGAGGGTGCTGAGACCGAAGCCCATTTTTCTCCCCACAGTCAGCTCTGGGCCGCGCATCATCTCCTGCTTCGGGCTACGTTCCAGGCAGACCACCTCCCGGAAGCCCCGCGCATCACGGGCCGAGTCCCAGTTCCACAACGCGTCCCAGCTGGTGTGGGACACGTCCGTTCAGGCTGCCATCAGAGTCGGAGACTGGAAGCTGCTCACGGGAGACCCGGGCCACGGAGACTGGGTCCCCCCGCAGGTAAGCGCGTAGCGTCTCCTCCGGCCACATGTTCTACGGATCCGTCTCACTGTGCATCTCCATCCTCAGCTGCTTCCCTCGCTCCCCGGTCGCTGGTGGAACCTTGAACGCACCTTCTCACCGCCCTACAAATCCTCAACTCACAAAACCGCCTGGCTGTTCAACATCACTGCCGACCCGTACGAGCGGCAGGACCTGGCAGAGCAGAGGCCAGATGTGGTCCAACAGCTGCTGGCCCGGCTCGCCTACTACAACCGGACCGCCGTGCCCGTGTACTTTCCACCCGACGACCCGCGAGCCAACCCCAGCCGTCACAGCGGAGCATGGGTGCCCTGGGTGGAGGAAGAGGAGGACGAGCAGGGGAAATATCGAGGCGTGTACAAGAAAAGCAGAGCCGGTAAAAAGAAGAAGCAGCCGCGGTGCCGGCTGTGCAAGCTGAAGTCGTTCTTTCACAAACTGAACACCAGGATGATGTCCAATCGGATCTGAGGCTTCGTGGAAACCGTCAGAGTTCAAGTCTCCTCTTTGTTGCTGTCGAGCCACGTTTCCATGTCCCCGTTGGATAATGTTGAGCCGGTGAGTCCACATGAGCCACGATGAGGACGAGTTCTCAGTGCAAGAGCGGAAACTAGCCGCAAAACTGTAAACGATTAGTTATGTAAGTGTGAAGCGGAGACGGCGTTTCATAAAAACAAACACGTGTCCTTTAGCGGATGTTGCATGAACACATTAAAAAGCCCTTTTTCTTATATATATATTTATAATTTCACGTCCTGGTGATTTCTCTGTTTTTATGTATAATATTTGTGACATTGTATTTTATATTACTGTGGTTGAAATTCACTGCATCCTACTGTGAACAGTCTTACACAGGAAAAACAATCCTGCATTAACGTTGTTTTGACTTTCAGGGGAAGGTTTTGACCAGTCAGATACATTTGTCTCAACATAAAGCAGCTGCTCAGCGTAAAGATTAGAACCAAGTAAATTCAGCCGCGTTCACACATGTAAAACATTCTCTGAGAAACTTCTGCATCTACACAAAGGCTGAATAAAACCAGCCCACGTTGATTCCTGGTATTTTATCCTCTGTTATTAATAAAAAGTCTGTTTCTGTAAAATGTTTCTTCATTAAATTATTTATTTACGGCTGTGATGCTGGCGTCAGGGATGATAACAAAAGGAGAAGTATTTACCACTGATGGGTGCAACTGACAGCACGTACCTGCCAAACACGCCGGACACCAGCAGGTTCAGTGGTTGGGCTCAGCACGTTTGTTCTCCAACCAGCAGAAGTCCGGCTCGTCAGCGTTTACGCGGAAACGTGTAGTTCAGCACCAGAGGGCGTCAGACTCCAATGTGCTGCTTGACCTTTACGCCGGCAGCGATGCAGAACCGGCCTCCGTCGGACACAAGCGGACGGAACCTGACGTCATGTCAACGGAGCTCAGCTGTGTCTCTAATGAAACGGGAATATCACAGCAATAAAGGTCTAACGTCTAATCAGGCTACGGGTTTACTTCATGTCTAATCAGGCTACGGGTTTACTTCATGTCTAATCAGGCTACGGGTTTACTTCATGCCTAATCAGGCTACGGGTTTACTTCATGTCTAATCAGGCTACGGGTTTACTTCATGTCTAATCAGGCTATAGCTCTAGTTCATGTCTCATCAGACTATGGCTTTAGTTCATGTTGGCATCGCCTGTTCCCACCTAACTTAAATTCAGCTGGTATTTCTCACCCTGTGGCTCCAATCTCTTCTATTTACAGGCTCTGCAGTTCTCGCCGTACTCATCCTGAGGCTGCTGGGCTTTAGTATTGTACCGTGTCTGCTGGTTGGTGCAGCACCAGACAGGATTCACAGAAAGCTTATGCTACCGTGTGGAACACAGTTCACATCCCCACTGACATACACAAAAAAAAGAGACGTGCAGTTGAAAAAACACGTAATGCCCTGGATTTTTTTTATTTCATTTTGTGACAATTCAAGAGGATTCTTAGTCTTCACGGTGTGGGAGGGTCTACAAAAACAAAAACTCATGAATCAACTGGGCCACTGGAATGGGCAGTGGGACTGGTACAAACAAAGAGAAAACTACAAGTAGCCTTGTTCAGTACCAAACTCTTCACAGAAGAGAGCGAGTGTTTGAGGTTTTTCTTCTTATCCCAAATGAAGGCACCCGATAACTTGTGGTTCGTGGCCTTTCAGCCTTCTGGAGTTTTTAAACTGTCTTTTTTCCATGAATACATGTTTCCTTCCATACGGAGAAGCTGGAATGATAGATGTCAGTTACTGCATTTTTTTTACTCCTTTGCATTTTTTGTAAGATCAACAAGTAACAAAATAATGAAGTCTTTTGTGAGAAAACTTATGAAATGTTGATGTTATAAAAAGTTGGGGCAGGTCATTTAGGAAAGAAAAAACTAAGTAAGACCAACCGGTGCAAACCAGACCAAAAATTATACAGAAGCAGCATCAATTAGCAAAAGAAGAAAAACTTGTACAGTGCTCAGATAAGTCGAAGCATCAAAGTCTTCTGGGAACGTTTTCATCCCCATTGTTTTGTTACTTGTCTCAGGAATTCTATTGGGTATGGAAGAGCTTTGTGGAAACCGATTCACCCACTGACAAACTACTGCACACGTTTCGCCGCCTGCCGCCCTGCGCCTGAATGTCACGGACGCAGGCTTGGATTTCACATGAGACATGGAACATCACGGAAGAACCCGACAGCCACAGGAAGAAAAAAAACAACAAATGAAGGCTGACTTACAGCACGGGAGAACCGAGGACAGTACAGTGCATTGAAAAATAAAATAGAAATTTTAAAAATGAATGGGGGAAAAAAACCCTTGTAAACACGGCACAATAAATAGAACAAACAGCAGGTTTTGCACCTTGCGTGTGATGACATCTCTGCGATACACCGTTCACACCTCATACTCGCACCAGTTGCAGTTTGTCGTTGTCTTTTTAATTTCGATTTTTTTTATATCTTGAGTGCAAAACATCACAAATGAACAATTCTGTATTCAAGTAATGTTATATACAAGAACAGGGAGGTGGGGCATTACAAATATGCAGTATTGTACATATAATTGTCATATTAAGAATTTACAGACGATCTCCTATTAACAGTAACAAATAGGGAAATGTGGAAAAGAAAAATTCTGAGACGAGCATTGCAATTAAGTCCCAAAACAGTTGCCATGGAAACCCAGCCTTGCCGTCCTCATTCCACCACCACATTCATGACTAACGAACGATGCATAGCACCTAAAAAACAAAACGAAAAGAAGGTCTGACGTTTCCCGTGCATCGCGCAGGAGGCTACGTAACCTCCATGGCCACTGTGTTCTCCGATAGACTGTTTAGTGCTGGCTTGTCTTGTTCGTGATTCTCCCTGGAAACAGAAAAAAAAAGTGAGAAACCGCCTTGAGGTTAATTCACGGTTACTGTTGCTGCGTTTACTGCCCAATAGGACGTCATCTAGATCCTGTGTGATCATATTTGCCTGTCACGTCACGATGCGTCTGCCTGAAACCGTTCAAAGCAGGTGGGAAAACTAAACCCACGTCTCACTTTCAGTACTTCCTGACGTCCTACGTGTCCCTGCCACACTTCTAATGATGGCAGAGCACAAATACTAGGCTGCCTCATAGTGGAACCCTTTCCCAGATTAAAACAGAAGGGCTGCGAGCTGTAGGAGCAGTAAACGGAGTTCACCTCATCACTGTTATGCTGCTTGAATCGTTCCTTGTGACCTGTCTGAGGAGCATCTCTGAATGCAGCTTATGCCGTTCAGGTAAGAGCAGGTGATCGTTTTCACCCACAGCTGCCAGTCAATGCACGTTTACCTCACCTGGGCACAATGTCGAGCGGCGAGGCCGTGGTCGCTGTGACCTTGGGTTTCTGACAGTTGGCGGCTGCGTGAGCGAACTTTAAGGCGGGCGTCGACATGGTGGTGCTCAGCGTCCGCGGGTTGTGGATGCGCTTGCCGGTGGGAACACCCAGACGGAGGCTGTTTCCCAGCAGGACCTGAGTGTGGGTGGCGGTAGTGGTGTTGGCAGGGTGAGTGGTGCCGTTGTTGTTACTGGTAGCAGAGGTGGTGCTGGTGGAGGAGGGGTGGAGGGTGTTGGGTGTTGGTGTAGAGGTGGGAGGAGCGGGGGCAGCAGGGGACGGGGACACTGTGCTCGAAAGGTGCAAGCCCTTGTAGACACCTGGAGGGGCAAACAATGTCGAGGAGATGGGAGGTAGGGGAGGTAGGTGGGACGGGGTGGAACATTTTATTCATCATTTGCTCTGAAGGAAACTTATTTTTACAGCATCATTACAGTTCTATACAAATGTGTTCACAAGATGACTCCAGACCAAAAGGTCATTCAAACATGGACTGAAGCTCTGATCCTATCAAAAGTTTCATCTCTTAACTCCTGGAGCCTGAAACAGCACAGCTTGATGGTTAAAGCTGCAGGTTTGGTTCCATGTGCTTCATGTCATGAAGGATTTAATTATTACATCCTCTGTACGACTAAACACTTGGCACTAGCGGCTTGTTGTAGTTCAAGTATGTTGCAGACACAAACAGCCTCGACGTCGTCATACCTGAGGGGGCGAGGACACCGTTGACTCCACCTCCCAGGGCTAGCTCCTCCTTGGTTTTTAAAGCCAGCAGTTGGTCTGCGGTGACGAAGGCCGAGGCCGCAAACTGTGCACTGGCCTGGTCCAACGTGTTTGCTAGGCTCTGCAGAGACAGGAAAACCCCTTTCAGTGAGCTGGAGACCAAGCAGACAGAAGGACCCCTCTGCTCTGGCAGGACTCTGACCTGTGCGCTGTTGGCAGTGCTGTTGGTTTGTTGTTGCAGCTGGACTTGGTCCAGCTGCTGTTTCTGCATCAGGGCCAGTTCTTCCTGATGCTGCTGGTACTGTTCAGGTGTGAAAGCTGAGGGGGGGAAAAAAAAAAATTTACAAATGTGAAAACCAATTCCAACATAACACTAAAGTTTGAGACATTCACATAACCAAACACATAGCAGTGGAGTTATGCAGATGAACCACAGCCTGTACAGACTATCTGAAATCTGACAGCACACACAACTCAGGTCTAAGGCTCCCGACAGCACTCTTTAGCCGAGCAGACCATGAAAACCGTTGACAATGCTGGACTCGTGTGGTGCCGATGAACAGGGTGAAACATTCATAGTGATGTGTGGGTGTGATCCTGTAACAGTGCGTTTGTAAAAGTAGGACAAAATGATGCAATTTATTTCCTTCTGTCTCCTTTTAGACGAGCTGTGTATCAGCTAAAGAAAAATGCTAATCTGACACATTGATTCATCATGCGCTGTAGTGAAATTAATCCGGCTTTCAGTGATCACTACGGACACCAGTTACAAGAAAGCATTAGTTGCACTTGTTAGCAAACAAAGTAATATCTAAACTGGGAGAGTGTGTTAATATTGGAGAGGCAGACAAACAATCACGTATACATTAAAGAACAGAAGATGTGATCTGCTGCAGATCAATTCAGCTCCGGAACATCAAGAGCATCATGCAGCGAAACAAGTAATATTCACTTAATGACGTAGAATCAATACAATTTCTACAGTGCTGTTAACTGAGGAGGAGGCTGTTCAACAACACAGAGCAAAGAAAACTTGCCACTCACCAGCAACGGGTGGGGGAGCAGGGACAACTCTCCCTGGGCGTTGGGAGCCATGTGGCTGTCCCCCAGCAGTGGAGGCAGAGAGCGGGCGCTTCAGGCCTCGACTCAACCTCCTGAATAGCGGGTGGGCATTATCCAGCTCATGTAGTGGTAGTGTCCGTGGTCTAAAGTGCCTCCATCGGCATGACTTTATATTCAACAGTATATGACTGAGGTCCGTGGGAGAGGAAGCGAGTGAGGAGTTGGAGGAGGAACTTTTGTCTGAGGTATTTGTTTCTGAGGTACTGGAAAACTTGTCGGTGGCCGGCGAGGGTGTAGTAGCAGGAGGAGAGGAGGAAAGAGACGGGTCCAGTATTTCCGGATCAAGTCCGTGGAAAATATTGTCATGGTCTGTGTAGGCCCGGTCCAGTAAGACCCTAAGATGAGGAACAGAGCACGTGCTTTAATACAAACACCAAACTAACAACATCCAGTATAATTTTGTTGGATGTGTTACAGGTAGTAGACCGACCTGCCACCCCGTCCAACACGCCGTCGAGCCATGCCCTGGCAGCGCCGAGGAACCGTGAGCGTGGTGAGACTGTATCGAAAGCGCGTTTCTGCCAATCCGCCCTCCCAGGGAGCAGACCACGGCCAGCTACGCACACAATCCTGACGAGCCTGGGACAGAGGAGTTCAGACTAAGGCTTAATAATTGAAAAAACCCCTGCAGCGATGAGGCTTTTAAATGCAGTAATGACTCTTAAACCTGACGCCACAGAACATAATGTAAAGACCTTCTGGTTTAAATATATGAAGTGCAGACAACACAAATATTCTGACCCATAAGACAAAGATGTGTATATGCACAAGGAGACTGCCTCCCGCGCTCTGATCATGACAAAGTACTACACGCTTCGTTCTGGTCACAGGACTAAATGGTCCAGTTACTCACGTCGTAGTACTGGCAGCCTGCTTTCCTGCGAAATGCGTAGGCACCATCTGGATCATTCTCCTCCTCTGCTTCTGATGAACCAGAGTGTAGCTACGGACACAGGACAGGTCAGTGTTCAGTGCAGAATTTATAACACGGAAGCAATGCAATAGCTAAAAAGGCTCAGAAGGGGATTTCATCTCCGTCTTAAGCTTTTCTACACTACTGCCATGGATATTGCAGGAAGAATCATGTGTCAAATTTTAGATTTATATCATTTCTTTCTGCTTCTCCCAAAGACAGTGGCAGAGTTTGCTGGTCGTGTTCAGAAACATTGAAAATGCAGTGAGACATACAACCACGAAAGGCTGCAAATGAGGCTTTAAGGCAGAGATGAATGTGTTGATGTAGAGTCACATGAGTTTCTAGCGTGCAGTGTTGCTCATTTAGCTACTGTGTCACTAGACTGTTTCCTTTGGTGATTTAACCCTTTTGATCAGTCAATGAGGGCTTTGGTGAAGCAGTACATTAACTGGACAATGAGCAGTCACAAATGTGAATGACCAATCAGTATCTAAACATAAAAGAGCAAATGAGCTGTGAATGGTCTAATCAAGCATTTATCGTCTTTGTTTTCTCTTAATCATCTGAAGAGTGAAATGCTCAGCTTGGCTACATTCCCTTTTCTCTAATCACACCCTTTAGTAGAGTTATTTCTGGATTCACTTTATTCACAGTTGAGCTTGGTCTCGCTGGGATGTACCTGAGAGAAGGGCTCATCATCTGAGCTGGGGAAGTCGTACTGGTTGAGGTCCTTGGCATTGAAGACTACAGGACCTGGATGGTGTGGGGCACCCGATGACAGAGGCAGCTTCTGCTTTTTCTCATACTTCCTCTTCTGGCGTGGAACTTCCTCAGCCTAAAGGGAAAAGTAGAATTTAACCACCTGCCAAAACATGCCAAGTAGTACATTTTATAGTTCTTAATTTAACTTACTGTATTTTATGAATTTATTCAAAGTAGAAAGTATTCAGTATTATTGGATTTTTCCCAAATTAAGCACATCAGTGTCACAAAAAAAAAAAAAAAAGGGGGGTTCACCTTGGACTTGTAATCTTTGAGGTCCATGTGGTCCTGGTGTCGGTACTGGTTGGTGAGTGGGACCAGGGGAATGATCTGTGGTCTCACCAGCGCCCGTTCAGCGAGGACCTCTGCCATTACCTCACCGCCAAAGTCTGACATCGCATTTCTGAAAGAAGAGACAGTACATGTCACTAAACACTGAAAAGAACAAAATGGTAACGAGAGAACGTCACTCAGCCTGTTGTTCAACCTAAACTCTGATAAAACATTAAGTGTAGCTCCAGAGAAACACTCACCGCTTTTCAAAGATCTCCAGCGTGAGGTGAAGCAGCTCCCGTTTGCTCTTCTCCCTCCTCTTGATCATTTCCAAGATGGTGACGGCTCGGCTGAGATCCCTGCGTAGCTTCAGCATTTTCTCATAGGATGCTTCATCATTTTTACGGTTCTGAAAGTTTGTAAAAGTTGTCAAAATGTTCAGCTTGTTGAACAGGATAACTATTTCTTATTTATTGATCCCCCAACGGGGAAATTACTCTGACCCAACCCAAGGAGTCAGGGATCATAATCACTGCTACGGGATTTGAACCCTGTTACATTCAATTAATAATAAAAAAAAAAAAAAAAAAAAAAAAAAAAAAGACATCCAAACTAAACTACATCTTTTGACCACTTGGTGGCACACAATCCTTTGTAATGGTGATTGAAAATCAGCAGGAATCCAATAACTCATCCCCTCAGCTTCAGTAAGAGCAGTCTGCACAAATGAACACAGTTATGGGCAAGCAGTGACTGGCAGCATAGCCGTCAGCATGTCAGGGTCAGAGGACTTAAGACACGCTGGCCTACACAGGTACTTAAAATATGGCAAAGCTGTTTGATTTGGCTGAATATGATTTTACATGTAATCAAGACAAAATCATTTAATGAAAGGAGAAAGCGTTGTAAAAGACATTTCAGGTATGAAGAGACACCTGTCAATACTGCTCATTCAGCAACATATTCCTTGGGTAGGGTTTTAAATATTCAACATTTATAACCTATAAGCAATTTTAAAAAGAAGCCGCTTGCAGAACCACTGACCTTCCTGGTTTGCATCTTCTCCGTGCGCCGTCGGAAGGCCACATAGGGATCACTGGTGCTGGAGCCGTCCCGCTTCTCCTGCTTGACGGTGGGGATGAGTGAGTTGGCCTTGCTGTTTTTCCTCTTGCGGCTCCAGTAGTCGAAGACCTCCTTGATAAGCTCATCGTCCTCCTTGAGCAGCAGCTTGGCCTCCGGAAGACTCACCAGCTTAATATAAAAAGAAGTACAGAGATGACTTACAATGGAATTAAAATAAAGCATTGAGGTGGTTATGAAAGCGCTACATCAGCAGAGGCAGAATGAGAAGCAGCGCAGACCTGCTGTCCACTGCCTTTCTCCAGCCGATCAATCATCTCCTCAAACTGCAAGAAACCAATTTCCATCTTCTTTTTCAGCTTGATGATGAACGCCTCATCGTCTGCATCCAGATCGTAGTCAGGCTGCTCTGTGTCCAAGCTGAAAGCTGGGGGTGGAGGAGAGGAAAGCGATTATAGAGAAGCGCTGGCCTGCTCTATATTTGTAATTCCTGGAACAACTAAACGTGTTGGAAAAGCTGTGAACAATGAATTTGCTTGTTTAATTACAAATGTTGTGTGTTCCATGGACGGATATCAATTCAATTAGGATACTGACAGACAGGCATCCACAAATGTATTAATTAATTTGGTGCTGGTTTCTCTTTTTGGATGCTTGGCCAAGTTTGTGGCAGCCACTCCAGCTCACGTGTTTACCACAGCGAAGCGAGCCATTACTGAAAACAGCCACCTGTGTGCACTTCACAGATCACAAGGGTACATTTTTTGCAGCACTACTATGAAATGATGAATCTCCGTAAACGCAACATGCTCAGGTACACACATCCACACAGAGCTCCACTGCTAACAATGGGGTTTACTATGTACCTGAGACATGGTTAAAAATCCATTCATGCAATACAGAAAAGCTGATTTAGGTCTTTCATCACATCAAAAGATTTTAAAAAGTCACTAACAAAAAAAAAGCTCCTTTAGTTTTAGTCTGATCTTGGCTGGAAAGCATAAAATGTGGAGGCACCAGACTAACGATACCTCCTTTCATCCAGCTGCTGTTCTCTGCTAAAGGCAGACTGATCGTCTCGAGGGCTTTACGGTGATAGGCCATGCTGCACACTCAAAAGTTTTGGATTTACTAGACCAGTGATCACCATCTGGTAAACTGAGAGCCTCTCTTTACTGCCTGTAATAGGACCACGTAATTCTGATGGTATGCCCGCAAATGCAGGTGGCCCAGAAGTCTGGACGTCCTGAATCAGTGACGCACGCGCACACACGCACACGCACACGCGCACGCGCGCGCGCGCACACACACACACACACGCGCGCACGCACGCGCACACACACACACACACGCGCGCACGCACGCGCACACACACACACACACACACACACACACACACACACACACACACACACACACACACACACACACACACACACACACACACACACACACACACACACACACACACACACACACACACACACACACACACACACACACACACACACACACACACACACACACACACACACACACACACACACACACACACACACACACACACACACACACACACACACACACACACACACACACGGTCAACCCATCTATCGACTGAGCCGAGAGATAAAAATACATAAAAACCAAAACAAAAAGATAAAACGATCACTACATGGAGTTGCACAAATTAGACACTTCAGTGGTGTGGAAACATTACTTTACAAATTTACTACGAACGTCTCAAACCTCAGCGAGCAGTGAAACAGCTGCGTCAAACCACATCACACCAACATTAGCTCTCTGCATTAACCTCAAACCCTCAACTGCAGTGGTATTTGTGCCCTTTAGCTCAGCAGCAGTATGTGCCACATGATCAAATGCAACCAGCTGCCATTAACCAACCACTGCAGAACTAATGATGTACACGTCAGTGCATCACAGAAAATTCAGCTTAAGATGATTCACACTTTACTGATTGTTTCTGTATTTTCTGGCTGAATTAACAACCCCATACATAGACTTGTGTGCATTCAATAAATGAATCACGTTTCAGAAAGTGGAACAAAAGGCATTTAGAGCTAGTTATATGAAATATGTCTAAACTGTAATATTAGGACACTAATCTCGGCTTCCCACTGTTAAGGCCAACATCTTTCCTTCTCCTGCACCAGCTTAACTGTCAGGACTAATGTGAGAAAACTAACGCGCAAAAAAATAAAATAAAGGTTCCTTCAATGTACACACAAATATTCTGCTCTTGGCCACTGGTAATTGCAATCAACATGTACTGAACCAACCTCTTCGACCTGCTTCATTTACCTAACTTCTTATGCTGTCTGCACATGTTAGCTATGAGGGAAGAGAAGCCCACTTACGCTGTATGTGAATTAGCTGCTTTGGCATCTTGTAATCCCCAGGGTAGAGGGAGTCGTAGTAGGTGATGTTGCTCTCCGCCTCGGGGACTGGGATGACCATGTTGTCCCGCTTCTCGCCATAGAAATGCTGTGCTGAGATGGCCCGCTGGAGATGGTGCTCCTACAGAGAGAGATGAGGGTGAGACGCCGCTGCCCAGACATCTTCTATTCAAACGGTGTGGTTAATCAAATCAATGCGGTTCAGCACAACAGAGGGAAATGTTCCCATCCCACCTCTAGGGATCAATAAAGCTCATCATAATGCAAATTGGAAGTTTCCCATAGAGAGCAGAGCCTTTCGTAACGAAACCAAACAATCAAAGCAACAATAGCTGCCCAGGCTACAGAGATTCCTACTGGCTTATAGAAACCCGATATAAATGATGGTGGTCAGATGGAGACACTCCATACATATACATTCATATTGGGGTGCGTGTTCTGCCCAAAATATAATTCTGGGTTTGCCAAAGTGTTCGTGCATTTCTCTCTGTACAGAATTGTTTGTTAGGACTCCCAGACAGATGCAGGTTGGTCGTTCGTAGGTTGTCTGTACTCTATTCACTGTGGAACATGTTAATTCCTCGAGTGGCGACAGTGTGTAGCACAGAATTAGAGCAGGAATTGAACAGTACAAACAGAACTAAATAATCCAACACCTTAAGACCAGAAACATTTCCCCATGTGATATACAACATTGTGGAGGAAGCAACTTGCTGATGAAAGACACATGTACAACTGCAACCTGCGTTGCAAGGAAACTGATGGTTATCCAGTTACACAATGAGCAACATAGGACTAAAACCTAAAGTAACAAACCGGACCGACAGGTGGAACTCAACCATAATAAAACATCACATGTTAATCTACAATGTCGGGAAAAGTTGGGAACTGAGTTTTGCGTTGATCAGCAATAGGAGCTGTACACGGCTATATTCAAACCACACAATCATCACCATATCCAGAATACAAACTGGGCATAGTTTGTCTCAAGCGCTGTCAATTGGCTTGATCTGTCAAGTGACACGAAGCTGCCACTGCCAAGCTGAGGGGGATTGTGCTGAAGGCTGACTAACTGGTTTGCTGGCAGGCCGTTTGTCCAATAGTCCCAGACAGTTGGAGCAATAGAGCCCTTTCCCCAGAGCTGGGCACTGCGCCGCTGGCAAGCAGCCTGTCAACAAGGCTGCATGGCGCTGGCCTCTCTAGAGAGAAGGTGTGTAGCGTTTCCCCTCAGGCTGTCAAAGAAAAGTCTGGATGGGGGCGCAGGGAGAGAAAACCTGTACCTGGGGAAAGTGACAAGAGCACAACTAAGCTCCTGTGGCTGCATTTTTTTCTATGCCAAGCCATTGACTGCTGGTGCTATGACGCTCATAAAATCAGACACTGTTGAGTGATGCACATACTAATACTGACCAGCTTAAGCATTTCCACACGCGTCTGAATCCGACTACAAGAAACAGCAACACCTTGATTAGCTCAGCGCTTCTTCTCAGGTACACTTCAAATTCTACTGGACACGTTGCAGCTCATGGAGAAAGAGTCTGCACAATGGCTTTTCACAAGGTGCATCACATGACAGACAGCTTTGTTTACAGCACAGCCAGTCACTTGATACAAACATCTACACACACACACACTTCCAGCCAGTTCTCTAGATGACAACCTGCAATGTTGATTCGGGAGCTGAACATTACACAAACTAGGGAACTGGATAAAGGCTGACTCAAGCCTGTGTGAGAATGTGTCAGACCGCTGGCCCAAAGCTCCTCCGGGTAATGTCTAGATTACTTCTGATGCTTAATTAAAATCCCTTTGCAAGACTTCTAAACCTCCAACGCTGCGTGTTGATGACGTTTCTACTTGGGAAGCTTCCCTCAGACATTACTGTAACAAACTCAACACACTTGCATGTTTAACAATGTCAAACACCTGCTGCCGTTCCTTCTGTGCTTGTACACTTGCACTTCGTGTGCTTAATTTTCCTAGAATTATTCCCTCTAGCGAACGCCTCATCAGTGGCCTCGAGCTGCTCCACAACAAGAAGAAAATTCATACACGCAAACTACCTGAGGCATAAACACATTTGTTTACTACCCGGCCACAACCATTTGCCTAAAAACAGTCTGAGAACGAGTTGAACTGTCAGAACACGAGCATTTGCTGGTTCACTCACATTTTTATATATTGGTCTTGCTTTCTCACACATACATAGTAGTCCATAAATAGCCCTGCTAAAATGAGCACGTTTATCACTGTCACGCCTGCTCAGGCAACCTCCTCCACGCTCTCCAGTCTCGCCCCCGACAGCTACTGTCCCACACACTGTAAATGCCACTTAACATGACGAACAGCCGCAGGCGATGCTGTGACGGGTCCTTTTGAGAGATGCTCAGCTACAGTAGAAACCAGTTTTCAATGCTGCGCGGGACATGATTCTTTACACCCACACAGTTTAGGTAACAGACAACCAAACCAGACTTTATTTCTGAAATGAAAACGTCTAAAAATATTAAGAGGCATAAAAACCCATATGCACATCAACACAAAAAACAATTCCTAGGTCCAATTTTCCAGTATAAACAAGTACAAGCAAAGGACATACGATAAAACCGCTTTACAACAACAAATCAGAATGCCAAGAACACAACAAAGTCCGAGACATTCACAGCAAGCAATCACATGTAAAAACTTCTCCATGCTGTTCAACTGCTTTACTGCATGACGCTGCAACTACATCCTCCAAAATGATTCTACTGCAACACCTTAGATATTGAGCACCGACTGACACGAATGAGTCATCTCTGTCCTCCCTGCTGCTGATGCGGGTCTACGAAGGGAACCACAATGTACCAAGCATCCACAAGAAGATACATTAGGTTTAGTCTTAACAATTAGTCTTCTGGGGATAAACACAGCTGTGGATGAGCGACTGGAAGCAAAGCTGACACTTTTCTGCAAGTTAATGATTATTTAATAGTTCTGTTAAATCATTTTTATATGCCAAGATTTTATTGCACGTGCAGTAACAAGCACAGATGTTGACTGAAGACTGATGGAGAGCAGCAAGACAGACGTGACTGTCTCTTTAAAAGCCAATAAAATGCTCTACAACTGGCATCACAAGCATCTACTCCCAGACCTGTTTACATTCAACAGGATCTTCATTAACGTGTGAAATGCTGGAAGCCCACAGACTGACCTCAATTTCACCCAAATGTAAACAAGATAGTGTCTGACCGAAAACAAACAAGCTGCACGTGCTGACGGACGACAACTCTTCAAAGCGCTACACACACCATGAAATTAGAAAAACCACACGCTGGACATGCTGCAGTTATGATTTGAAAGATAATGCCATAAATTATGAGGCAACCGTGTCTGCTGCCATAATCACAAAACACTAGGGCAAAATATAGGGTGTAACTTATAAGGTCTGAGGCCTGACTTGCTCGTAAAGGGGCAAACGTGCTGCTTTCTAAGAACACGAAACTGCTATTGTGTAAAACGTCAGCTTTTCATTTAGCACAACACTTAAAATATACATGCACACGCAAAACTATGAAGCTGCAAGAGCATGCAGTCATTTTAAAGAGCAAACGTTGGCCGGCTCTTCGTTACATAACCACGCTCTCCAGCCAAGCGGCGCAGACTTTGAAGTGACAGCACACACGCTGCCGGTCTGCCAGCAGGCTGGGCCACCTGACACACTGAACCCTTGACACCGAGCCTCCGAGCGGTCAGAGTAGTAAACAGTAGCCACCAGGGACTACGGGAGTGAACGCTTTGTGCTGCTCCGTCAGCCAACGCGGTCTCACCATCTGATACAGAGCAAAACTCCCACGGGACGCAGACGTCCAGCTACGCCCCACACCCCGCGACCCTTCATTCATTCTCAGAACGTACGGACGCTGGAGCAGGACTTGTGCATAGGAAGGGACACCGGTGCAGCTAAGGCGCCGGAACACATGCAAACCTCTGGCAGGCGGAGACGAGTGATGGAGCCCCGTCTAACGTCCCCACGGTGGGATCTGACACATGGAGGCTTGTGTGTTAGCATCTCCGAGCTAACAACACAGAGCGGCAACGTGTTCTCCCGCACGTCAACACACCGGCACCCGGCGCTGTCGTGGCGCGGCAGCAGTGTTGACATTCCTGCCCGCGCCACAGACGGCAACATCACCTGGAGGCGCGAGCGCCCCCCAGCCCTGGACGCGCGCCACTACGCCAACACAAGGCCCGACCCTGACAGACGAGACAAAATGTCGGAATTGCTCTGGTCACATGACCCCTTTGTACTCAAAAAAGCGCCTCACACACAGATAAGCCGGCGAAACCAGGATATTTTACCCAATAATGGGTCATGGCATCCCCGCTTTGGCCCAGCGGTGGCCCAAGCCCCACATTTGCTCCAAATGCCACAGAAATCCGTCGTGTTTCACCTCAGAAAACCGGCGGCCATTTTGTGAAAGCTTGCGCAGGAAAAAAAGAGGGACGCCTCTGACAATGTAAAATAATAAATAAAACAAAGCGTTTCATTTAACATTCCGGCTAAAACGTACCGATTCCTCCTCTTTCTCCATCCCCGTAGGCATCTGCGGCACTGCCCGGTTAATTGATGCATATTCGTGTAGATCGGGTAAATCCTCACAACGGAAGACGGGTAGTGGCTTGGAAGCGTCCAGCGCCCGTGCCCGAAACGACAATTTACTCATTTTTCACAAGTCGAGATGCAAAATAAATCTATCCGATCTCCTAATAATCACAACGGTTCCGAGTGGAGCTTTCATGGATGTTTCTGTGCGGTTCGTCTCTACTCCAGCGTTCGAGTGGCGCTCGCTTGGATTTAGGGCGTCGCCAGCGGAGCCGGGGGAAGGCCCGGATCTTGGTCGCTCTCTCTCGGACTGCTTTTTTCCGACGCTCCGCTCCCTACCGTTGGCTCAGTGCGCCATGGACAACATGGCGGACATTTAAAACTCTTTTGCCGTGTTTCGCTCGCAGCGGTCCAACCCCCAGCTCGCGGACCGACCATTCCCACGCGGGCCCGAGCGCTTGCGCGTTGCGGGGGTGGGGGGAAGGGGGCTTTTCTAGCAAACTAACTCCTTGCACACATGCACGTCAATTATTGAAATAAACATTGAGCACGTCTGAAATATTAATTTTAATTGCGCAATGTACACGTGAATAATATTTATATGAATTGGAAACAAATTTGAAATGCAAAAAACTGAATGAAAAATAAGGATAAATGAAGTAAACTGATTTACGTTCACCCAGCAAGTGAAATCAGAATTAACGTCATGACATTTAATACATTATGCAGCAGTGGTAAAATGCTGACCCATTCACATTTTGGTGCTGCTGAGAATCACTGACTGTACAGAACAAGGTTTAATGTTTAATATCTAGAGTTGTGAGCCCACGCGCAAGCAAAGTTTATTCTGACTAACTTTTAAACGTTTTACACTAATATTTAGAACTGGTCAAACGGGTTATTGTCCGTTTTAAGTACTTGTCCTAGAAGTTAAAGATAAACCATAAAACGTCAGTCCCAATAAAATAAAAAATAAAAACTTAAGTCAGTGCCAATTAAAAACGCCTAAGACGTCGCAGAACCAGACAGCCCTGCAAACCGAACTAATCAGAACCGCCGGCGATCCTGTCCCGGCCCTTAACTATGACGCGCTGACTCCAGGTGAAGCCTCGTGGAAACAATGTCGCCCTCTTTTGGTGCGACAGGTAAAAGACCTCACTCTAGACAACAGGTGTGTTTGCCCTGAACGCACCATTCACTTCACATCCACAGCACAATTCAAGTCATTTTGGAATAAAAACGCCTTACCTGTTGGAGACGGCAGGTTTAGCCAGGGTCCACCCAGGAGAGCTGGGGGTTTCTCATCCTCAGTAAATCCAGCGACTGCTTCATGATAACCTGAGAGTCGATTAACAAAAAGAGTACAGACAAAAAAAAAGTCAACAACAATTCAGAAGAAAGAATAACTAGTCGCCTGCGAGTCAGGTTAAGAAAAGCAAACCCAACTATGGTGTTTTCTCTCACGGAGCAAAGAGGTTTAATAAATGGCAGCTGGCTGGAGCAAAGACTGAACATTTGTCCACCACCTGACCATGATTGTGAGCAGAGCAATGGCCACACCTGGGAGACGCGTTTAAACATGCAATCATGCAAATAACCAGTGTGGTAGCTGCAAAAAGCAGCTTGTTATTTACTCTGCACAAACATGAGCATAAAAAATTTGCTCCTTCTGAAAGCAGCGATGATGAGGTCTGCTAACGATATCCAGTGTCCTTCTAGAAACCAGTCTCAACGCTCATCTCATCAGCGAGATGGATCAAACATTTTGTGCAGACATGATGAATCCTCTGAACTTGATTGAGTGCATGATCTCAATTCTAGCATGATAAGTCAAATTTTCTGGCTTTGTGCTGCAGATCTCAAATGCTTTTTAAGAGCCCTAGACATTTGATCAATTGTCTAAGAGGCTGATCCCTACCAATTCGGTGTGGACCTTATTTAGAGACAGGTGGAGGAGTGAATACCTCGGTTCTCCGGGACTGTGGACCAGTCGTAGTTTACTACTCCCTTAGTTCTGACCAAGCATAAACGATGAGCTGCATCTGAAGCCTGCCTAATCGTTTGTGCGTTGAATAATTTTTCATGTTCTCAGAGTCCATTAGTCATGAATTGGCAAACAGCGAGAGCTGTTTACCTACAGCCAGATGCTTCTCTACCATAAAAGCGTGACTGATGAGCACCTTTCACGTGGTTGCACAGATGGGAGAACCTCCTGCAAGGACAGAGGAGCTCTGTTCTGAGGAACCACTGCTGGGTTCCTACTCACCCTCTGACCAAGACTGTTCTTGTCCTGTAGGACATTGAGCACCGATGACCAACTCTACAAAGAGTTCTGGTGATTCTTTCACTTTAAATCCTTTAGTACCATTACTTTGATGCACTTCATCACAACTTAAAACACCTCAGCAAAGAGTGATCATGAAATTCTGAGTTTGCTACTTTTACAACTTACTGGTATGATTCCCTGGTTTTCCTTGACTTTGATCATTATTTTGATTTCTGATATTCAACCGTTGGCCATTTCTGATTTATCTAATCATACATCTTTAGTATCCATACTCATATTACACTGATGATGTTGGTTATGAAATGTTAAACAAAATTTCCACCACAGCACCAACAAAGCCAGACCATAACTTTGTTTGGATTTAACTAGAAACCTGTCTTTAATTTTCACATAACAGCTCAACAATACCATTATTAACAACATTCATTCTAAGCTCAGGCCCTTGACCAGGAATGACCAGAGCCAGGCTGATGTACATTAGCCTTCAAATTAACAATTAAGACTTGGCTATTGGAGAATATTATGCCTCCCACACTTGTCTACTAATGTGTCATACGGGTGGGGTTTGTCCCCAAAAATCTATAGTCAAAAAGAAAGCAAAAATAAATATCTACTTCACTGTAATATTTGAATGTACTACTGCCTGAGCGTGGCTCAGGTATTTCAATCACCTCTAAATCAAGCAAAAACAACAACTGTTATTACTGCTGCGTTCAGGTCTTTCAAACTTCATCTTTACAGGGTGGACAAATCCCTCATCAAGGTCTGTCCCCTTTCTAAGTCCATGTAGGGAGAGCTGCATGTTTGAGGACGTGAGGGATCCGCGCAGGCCAGGGCAGTTCCCCGACAGACCACAGGGGCTGCCGGTCGCTGTTTAGCCACACACCCTGCAAGTCTACGAGCCAACAATGTTACATTTCAAACCAGGACGATGAAAATCCTCATATGAAATCACGTCCAGCTCTTCGGACTCTTCACGTCCGCTTTCTGTGGCTTCCTCGAAACATCAGATCCACGACACCATCATTTTACCCAACTGTAACAGCTGGTGAAGCACATTTGTCTTTTTATACAATGAAAAACATTTATTTTCGCCCACATCGACCCACATCACATTCACCCTCCTCTCGAAGCTGCCAAAGTGATTAGGAACTAGGTTTTCCAGCTGAATCGCGTCCAGCTGACGAGCCAGGAATTTGACTGCGTGTATGAAATCATCTGATGCCAGAAAACACTATTCACGATGGGCCTTTACAGAAGCGGCCGTCGACTCAAGTCCAAACAGAACAACGAAATACTCACCAAGTCCATGATTCGCAGCACGTCGGGGATTCAACCATTAGGCGTAGAAGTCAGAAGTTGAAAAAATAGAGACGCCAGCAACACGACGCAGCAGACAGGAGCAGCTCCCGTGCTGCTAGCCGCTGCTAGCCGCTCCAGCTGCTGTCACGGCAGACGCCACCGGGAGCCGGGGTCCTGGCGTGAGGAAGCCGCTGTCCGCCGTCTAACAGCTCGTATGAAACCGTTTACCGGACGGTGAGAGCGAGTCTTTCCTGCCGATGAGGCGCAGCCTGAAACTAGAGAGCTGGCAGCAAAGTGCTACTGTTGGGGGTTAACAACTTTGCTGTAACAGGCCGTCTGTGATTGGACGACACGGGCCACCAATCACCTGCCGAGAGCCCCTGAGCCCGTGGCGTCACGTTCCACGGGGGCTGGAGCCAAACGTGATTGGCTGAGTCGAAGCCTGAGCCGCTTCACATGTTGATTTACGTGTCGTTCAAGTTCATCCTTAAGCTTTTGCCTCCGTTTGTCATCGTTCGCGCAAGAGCTCGGTTCTGTTAGAGGCGATGTTGATACACGAGCCGCGTTAAATGACCGAGTGATGCATAAAACGGTCAAATCCAAATCCACGACATGTAGGCGCGTGCGCGGCGGGGGGGTCTGGGGGCCCCTATCACGTGCTCTTCGCATCAGTAGTTTATTTGTTGGTTACATCTGGGTGGATGTTAGCTACTTATCTCAAAATAGAACAGAAAGTAATGGCAGAATATATGTTTCATCAACAAATACACAGATGACTGATGCTACGCAAGGTCTTAAAAGATTCACTAGAAAGTTTCATGCACAGCCGCAAAAAGCTCCCACACTTGACCCACTGCCTGTTAATCGTACATGAGGCAACATCTTTCATCAGACATTTCCTTATGAAGGTCTGGCAACTTTTAGAAATAAACCCATCAGCGTCCAACGCAGTAACAACTACTAATAAGCAGTGAAGTCAAAAACAAACCGGTACAATAACATTTGAACTATACGGGGTTTCAAATGTTTATTCAATAAATAATTTCAGAAATACAGAATTGTAAATGTGAATGTGACGTAGCAATTTAAAAAGGCACTTAAAATCAATGGCGAAAGGTGTAGCCGAGTAAAACCGATCATCTTTAAAACTAAAGGACATCATCACCATTCCATTTGTCTCAATAAAACCATTGTGATCAAAGCACCAAGAGTTGGTTGAAAAAACTGGGACCCTTTCCTCAGTTGACATCCTAACTAAAACAAGGCATTTAAAATATAAGGGTTTAATTAGTAAACAAGGCAAGTTTGCATGTATTTGGCTTTGCTGTGGAGAATTAAGGACCTGAGTTGGCTTTAAAGGTAAGCGAGGAAAACCTGGAGCCAGACAGTAATACTACTGTACACTGATGTCCGCTCATATAGAACGTCAGAAAATGTCTTTTCTAGATGAAGATGCATTTCATTTGATTGTTCAGTCAAATTATTTCTGCAAAAACACAAACATTCATACTAACATCTTCAGTTCCGTGAATACATATATGGCTTTACAAAGGACCCAAAACATACTGTACACAAACGACCAGCCACTGCTACATCTGAAGAGTTAAGTCCAAAGAGACTTTTAATACGGAGTGACACCCACTGAGTGATGACGCTAACCTGCCTGACAGACTGCCACCCACTCAACACTGTATGTAAGATGGTTATTTGGAAAGAAACCCTTCGTATGATGCCCATTTTCAACATCCCCTAACCCTCAATGAAACACTGATGGCTTGACCGTTCTAATACAACAAAGGCACAGGTAGGTTTTTGCAGCCAATCCTGTGGCGGAAATTTAAAAAAAAAACAAAAAAAAAAAACAAAACACATCTCAAGTTCTGCAGAGGAATCAAAACATGAACCTCCACGTTGACACAGACTGTACACATTTCAGATGAAACAGAAATTAGTAAAACAAACGAAAACAGTGGCAAAATGCATCGCTATCATTTGGTGTCTACAACAAAACAAACAGTGAGTGTTAAAAAACCCGCCCTCCCTTCGCCCCAGCTTGTTTTCTTTTCCATACAGTGTTGTCACAGTGCAGCCAAAGCTCCATCATTTGCCCTCATACTTTGGATTGATGACGGTTGTTACAGCACTTTTGTAGATTGGATTCTCACCCTGAAACACAGAAGAACAACAAGTGAGTGAGTGAAACATTCACGAACAAATCACATGTTAAACCGTCTCTCACAAATTACTGTGCCACATAAATCAACTGTAAAAGTGATTATTATATGGGCAACATTGGAAGGATGTTGGTTGTAAGGAGGAGGTGGTTTGTGCGGTCACACCACTGGCCTGAGCCGGTCTCCAGAGTGCCGCAGGTTAAGCTGGTTGTAGTTACTTTAATCACCCAAACCGGTGCACAAGTCAAGAGTTTACCAGGGACGTGTTGGTACCGGCTGGGCCAAGGCTTTAGCCGCCGCTAGCTGTTTGATGTTGAGTGGCTGCGACACACCTCTTAGGATTAGCAATAATTACCAACCTGCCATCAACACCACATTAACAGAAACTTGACCCAGGCACAGACATTCATCATAAAATAAATAAAGTATGAACAGTCGCACTTTGCTGGATGAAAACGTAATTTGTAGGAGACAGAGTTAAACCTGGTGGTTCAGTTTTATTGTGTTATGGCAACAGAACAGCAACACCAGGCTGAGATTAGGTAGAACAGACAAACAGTCAACGTGTGAGGATCCTGGCAAAGAAGCTGAGGCTAATCATGAAGGCTTCCATGTATTGTTGAGCAGATCGTCAGGCGACTGCTCTGCCTATTTTCACCTGCCTCTACTACAGAGGGCAGTGGTTAACTGATCTACCCTCTCAGTGGACCACAACAACAAGCACTTTAGTTTAGTCCAGTTTAATTGAATATGCTACACTGCCTCAGCAGATCAGGCAAATATTTAACCTTCATTTATCTTATCTAACACAATTCTGAGGATTGATTTATTAATAAGTTAAAAATATCAAAATAACATACACATCAAAACAGGTTTGCACAACACTGCCGCCTGTGGTTACACATGCGAATTTCACAACATGCAGTCAGCAAACATTTCACTTCACAACACGTGGACGTTAAATCCAACAAAGTGTAGAACTGAACTCTGCACAGAAAGTTCATGCAGGTGATACAAACTTTGGCCTAAAGAGCAGCAGCTTTATTCCCATAGCTGGGATTCTGGAACTGGTTAATGGGACTCTTGTAAATGGGGTTCCCTTGCTGACGGGGAGAAAGAAAGAGGATGGAAACGAAGAAGGAAATAAGCAGACATAGAAAACAAACTATGAAGGAGAGTGACCTGTGCAGAAAGGAAAGAGCCAGGAAGCAGATTACCAATAATTAAAGGCGCGTTGCAGCTTCTCTCAAAGCCAGAACCTTGGATTCATGATCCGTTTTAGTAGTATCTTGTTATTCAGCCCTTAGGGTAGAAATTATTTTTGCTGAAATCCTCTTATTTGCACATTTATCTAATGTTATCCCTTCACTATTGTCATTTCTTTTCAGATAAAACAGAAGACCTTTACAACTGCACGCATATAAAAGACAATCCAGCTACTTTTAGTAGAGTAACTATTGAATCTAATTAAGGGAAATGTTTTTCATTGGCAGTAACAGCCGAGGAACGCTGCCGGTTATTACAGCTTCCTTCCACAACATCCCTGCTGCTCTAACGTAAGGGATCCTCCTCTTTCTCTACTTTGTGGCCTTTTATGGTGGTGCAGTTAGACCATGTGGACGGTGAGAGGCAGCACAGCTGAGACTAGACTTCAGGGATCAGAGGCTGATCAAGGACAAAGAGTCATGTTCTCCATGTAAATCTGTTTTCCTCAGTCTTACATACGTTTGGCAACAGCATCAAATTTGGTGCCGTTTCATTTACACTGTCAAAAATAACTAGTTTTTAAACCTAGCTGTCTGTAAACTTAAACCAGTAGCTTGAATTCTTCAGGGAGTCTGTAACGCTTGTGACTCACTGTGTCCCACTTGGCGTTCAGCTTCTCCTTCTCAAACTTTGCAAACTCTCTGCGGTCGTGGATGATCATGAGCAGCTTCCAGATGAGCAGCAGGGCGAGGCCGATCAGCACGATGCCTGCCACCACGCCTGCCACGATGGGGATGATGTCAGGACCTGCAGGGCACTCTGAAACAAGAAAATGGAGAGCGCGCAAATGAAATCCAATAACTGCTGAAAGGCTGGATCTTTACTGGAACATCTTTTAATGCAACAGATGCAAACAGATGCAAAGGGTAAAAGCCCAAACACCAGGATTCTTATCAGAGTGGAATTAAAATTAGTTTACAATGACATGAACTTGGCTTTTAAACCTATACCAGCAAATTAAAAAAAAACCAAAAAAAAACACATAATTATTTCTGTCAGAATTTCAAAACACTGCCTGTAAGAATGCTAGTAGAAAATGGAAAATACCAGAGAACACAGACAGTCTCACCCAGGGTTTCGACCACATAGACCTCCTTGGTGTCATTCCTGACAGCATAGGTGTAGTAAAACCAGCAGTCGTTGGCGTCTCGCTCTTTGCAGTGAGTCAGGGGGAAGCTCTGGTCTGTGGGTTGGGGCAGCTTGTCGCGGTCCTTCACTTTGATCAGCTGGAAGTCGCTGCACTCCTGCTTGCATGTACTCTTCTTCTCACCGGCATCGAAGGCTCTGCACTGCACACATTCTCTGTAGAAACACAGATGTTAGTGGGGCTCTACATGGAGTATTCAACACAGCACTCGCAGGCAAACACCTCACACCTTTATTAAGGAGCAGCAAATACAGTGGCTGGGGACAGATTACCGGTGTTACTGGATTAACACCATCCAATAAATACAATTAATGTCAGTTCATAATTCCTGTAACCAGCAGGGACATCTGAATACTAAGTGAAATCTTTGTACTTACTTGTGCTCCGGGCACACGCCTGGGCAGGTGGGGCAGACCTCACATGTTGGACCCTGGAACTTGGCGCTGGTGCATTTGCAGCTCCCACATTCACAAGTACCCCGCCCGTTACAGATCTGGCCGTTCTTGGCCAGGCAGGAGGTGGTGTCCAGAGAGCAGTCGCAGGCGTTGCCCGTGTAGTTGGCGTCACAGATGCACTTCCTGCATTCACAGCGACCATTACCTGGAAGAGCACAGGTAACAGTCGCTCACGAGGCTGCAGCGGGAGTACAGGGAGAGCAGCCTGCTGTGTTTCACCGAGACGTGGCTGAACCAGGACACACCGGACTCTGTGGTTTCCCTGGACGGTTTCACGCTGGTTCGTGCGGACCGGAACACAGCGGGGAGCGGTAAAAAGAAGGGAGGCGGGCTGGCGGTGTTTATTAACAACAGGTGGTGTAACCCCGGGCACATCACTGTTACGGAACAGCACTGTAGCAGAGACGTTGAGCTGCTAGTGGTCAGGGTTCGGCCGTACTACATCCCGCGGGAGTTTTCACAGGTGATCGTGCTCACTGTGTACATCCCGCCGTCGGCCGACGCTACTGCTGCATGTGAGCGCGTGCACAGCTCCGTGTCCCGGCTGCAGACACAACACCCGCAGGCCCTGATTCTCATCTCTGGGGACATGAATCATGCCGCTGCCCCCCTCTCTGCCACCCTCCCCCACTTCAACCAGTACGTGAACTGCCACACCAGGGAAAACAAAACACTGGACCTTCTGTATGCTAATGTAAAGAATGCATACACCGCCGCCCCCCTCCCCCCCTTGGGCCGCTCCGACCACAACCTGGTCCGCCTGCTTCCTGTCTACACTCCTGTGGTGAAAAAGCAGCCACCACAGGAGAAAGTGGTGAAGATCTGGTCAGAGGAGGCAGGTGAGCAGTTAAGGGACTGCTTCCACACCACGGACTGGGACACTCTCTGCAGTCCTCACGGGGAGGACATCGATAGTCTCACAGACTGTGTCACGGACTACATTAATTTCTGTGTGGAAAACATCGTGCCATCCAGGACAATACGGTGTTTTCCCAACAACAAGCCCTGGGTGACCCCTGAACTGAAAGCCCTCCTGAATGAGAAGAAGCGGGCTTTCTTCTCAGGAGATAAGGAGGAGCTGAAAAGAGTCCAGCGGGAGCTGAAGTATGGGATCAGGAGGGGCAAGGACAGCTACAGAAGGAAGCTGGAACAACATATGGAGCAGAGCAACCCGCGAGAGGTATGGAGGGGACTGAGCCAGATCTCAGGCCATGGACAAAGGGGGGCTGGTCAACAGGTTGAAGGGACCGGGCCTGGGCGAACGAACTGAATCTGTTTTTTAACAGATTCGATTCTGCCGGCTCACCAGCCCAGTCGAACCTCCCCCCGTCTTCACACCTCTCCGCTATAGTTGACTCCCACCAGCTGCAGCTGTTAACACCTCATCCACCTGGTGACTACTCTGCCCCCCCTCCCACTGTGGACCCCGCTCAGGCCACAGCTTCAGACCAGTCACCCCCCACCCCCCTCTGCCTCTCTCTGGACCAGGTCAGGAGAGAGCTGAGGAAGAACAAGGCCAGGAAGGCCACAGGCCCTGACAACATCAGCTCCAGGCTCCTCAGGGAGTGTGCAGACCAGCTCAGTGAGGTGGTCCTGCACCTGTTCAACCTGAGTCTGAGCCTGGAGAGGGTCCCGGCTCTCTGGAAGACGTCGTGTGTGGTTCCGGTTCCGAAGATACCACATCCCAGGGAGCCGAACCACTATAGACCTGTGGCCTTGACCTCTCACCTGATGAAGACCATGGAGAGGATTGTCCTCAGCAACCTCCGCACCCAGGTGAGCTCAGCGCTGGACCCGCTGCAGTTTGCCTACCAGGCGGGCATCGGGGTGGATGATGCCGTCATCTACCTGCAGCATCGGGCACTAACTCACCTGGAGTCCCCCGGGAGCACTGTGAGGGTCATGTTCTTTGACTTCTCCAGTGCTTTCAACACCATTCAGCCAGCACTGCTGAGGGGGAAGCTGGAGGTTGCAGGCGTGGACCAACACCTGGCGGCTTGGTCCATAGACTACCTCACAGACAGACCACAGTTTGTGAGGCTGCGCAACTGTGTTTCTGACGTGGTCATCTGCAGCACAGGGGCCCCCCAGGGGACGGTGCTCTCGCCCTTCCTGTTCACCCTGTACACAGCGGACTTCAGGTACAACTCCAGCAAATGCCACCTGCAGAAGTTCTCGGACGACACTGCGATTGTTGGATGTGTATCTGGGGGGAACGAGCTGGAGTATAGGGGGGTCATCACCGACTTTGTAGACTGGTGTGAGGATAACCACCTGGTTCTGAACACCAGAAAAACAAAGGAGCTGGTGATTGACTTCCGGCGGAAACCAGCACCACCACCGCCGGTGTGCATTAGGGGTTCTGGGATCGAGATGGTGGACACGTACAAATATCTGGGTGTCCACCTCAACAGAAACCTGGACTGGACCGACAACTCTGGTGCCCTGTACAGGAGGGGCCAGAGTCGCCTCCACCTGCTGAGGCGACTGAGGTCCTTTGGGGTGTGCAGGGCTCTCCTACGGACTGTGTATGACACGGTGGTGGCATCGGCAGTCCTCTACGGCGTTGTGTGCTGGGCGGGCGGCAGCGCGGACAGAGACAGGAAGAGACTGAACAAACTGGTAAAGAAAGCTGGCTCTGTCCTGGGCTGCCCACTGGAGTCCATCGAGGTGGTGGCCAACAGAAGGACTCGGGCGAAACTGTCGTCCATCATGGCCAACCCCTCCCACCCCCTGCACCAAACCGCGGAGGACCAACGCAGCTCGCACAGCGCAAGACTGCTGCACCCGAAGTGCAGGACTGAGCGCTACCGGAGGTCCTTCATACCCACGGCAATAAGACTCCACAACACACCAACATGACTGGAAAGCATGTTTATAGTGTGATGTGTGCCGTGCGGTGAACATGTTGCATATAGGTTATTTTATTTTATTTTTCTTTTCCTTTTGGAACTTCTTCGCACTTTATGTCCATACATGTACATACTGTCAAACAATTTTACTCTTTTTCTTTTTGTAATTATTGTAATCCTTCTATTCTGTCTGTAATTATGCTGCTGCTGGGTCACCAGAATTTCCCCATTGCGGGATAAATAAAGTCCTATCTATCTATCTATCTATAACAGTCAGCACAGGCCTCACAAACAGGGCGTCAGATGGGATTAGTGCCACAAGCCTCACCTCCGCAGAGCTTGTTGTTGGAGCGGTCACAGTTGAAGTTGTCGCACTCGCAGTATTTGCCGCTGTAGATCTCTGCAGGGTTCTCCCTCTTCTTGCATTCGCAGGTGCCGCAGACACAGTCACCGTTGTTGCTGCATATGTCCGTGCCGTTGTCTTTTCGGCAGTTGGCATCCAGGTCCTCTGTTCGGACTTCGTCTTTGCTACACTCGCAAACGCGCCCAATTCGACCGTCGTTACACCTGTGACACAAAGTAGGAGATTAACCAATAATGTGTTATAGAACCTGAGCATAACAAAAAACAAGCACTTTAAAACAGGAAACCCAGAGTCCAAACGCTTTAAAGGATGAAGCAGGGTTGATGTCTTTCATTTTCATGACTTAACACTTACTTGCATGATCCACACTCAAAGGTACCGTGGCCCTCGTGGCACTTCGGGCTGTTGGGTTCTCCTGTTGCAGCGCACTGACAGTCGCAGATGAAGTTTAGAACCAACTCCACTTCCTCAGTGAAACCCAGCAGTTTAATTTTAATAACCTCAGGGTTGCCATGTGATGGACACTTCTTGGATTCAACGGAAATTTCAAAATGTACCTAAAAGGCAGGACGTTAGAGTTTAGTTCATATTGACGATATCATGACTGTTGGTTTGTCGTTTCAAAGTACATTTGCAAATTCAAAAAAGCCTGCAAATGTAGCAAAAGGTTGCTTTACCTAAATAAACCAAGAACTAAGGCTCTGAAACCTCTTTTATGCTGAAACTATTTCCCTCTATGGAATTTCATACAGAGCATTGAGGCAGAAGGACACACAGAAAAAGAAGCATCTTCTCTACCTCATCTCCGATGGAGATGTTGGAGCACTTCCTGCCATTCTCTCCTGTTCCCACCACATTGTTCTTACAGATAGATTTGTAGGTGATAGAAACTCCCTCTGGCAGTCTGCCGTTCTCCAGGATGACCTCAGAGGACAAAGACTGTCCAATAGACAGAGACACATCAGCCACATTATAGGTTGGTAATAAGGATTAGATTGCTTTACCATAATGATATGCATATTGACAGCATTACACAAGTTGGATGATTACCAGGGAATATGAACAACAAGAACGCAATAAACTAAGTACATGTTACTAAAATCTAAAAAATAGGTGCTTTAATGTCGCACGTAAAGACTCACATTGTAAGCATCAATAATAAGTTTGATCACATTGCTGGAGTTGGCGGACAGCGTGCCCACTGCAGATTTAGGAATAAGATTTTTTAATTCCTGCAAGACACACAGAACTTAAATATGAGGATATGATCAACACATTTGAATAATATGATGGAACTAAATAAATATCCAACAAACATCATTCAAAGTCAAGTCAGACTGTTTAATTCACCTTGTAAACAGGTTGGAATTCCTCAGTGACTGCAAAGATGGTCTGGATGTTGTGGTCGCTCAGCTTCTGAACCAAGTGGGCGATGGAGGGGTAGTCCTAACGACGACGCACACATCAAGGTCACAGTTAACACAGTGTAATGAAGACGTGTTTAATAAAGGATCGGCTACATACATAGTAATGGCTCATGGTATAAATGTTGTTCTCCAGATGACACTTTCCATCGTTGGGCAGGACGATCCCTCCCAGTTTACCATCTCCTGCGAAGTGGAAACCAGCATCGGTGGAAAACACCAGCAGACGAGTAACGTTCCTCCAGCCGATTTGCTCCTGCAGAAAAATAAAAAATAAAAAAATTGAAATCTTTGCTCAAGTGCGTTTTGGATCAATAAGTGGTAGCTTTAGGTTAGAGCTCTCGATCCGCCGTACCTCACAGACCGCCACCTGCATGATGGCATCGAAGCCGCCCTCTGGGGAGTCCAGGTTTCCTGAGATCTGCTGCTGACTGACCAGTCGATTGAACTCGGCTCCGTTGTTGGTCAGTTTCAGGACGTTCTTGTAGCTGAAGGGGCTTGTACAGTTCTGGTTCCCCGTGCAGGGGTTGATGAGCCTGGCTGGTGTGGTGCTGATGTAAGGCATCACAGTCTTCTCCACAAAGGAACCAAACCCTAAAATGGGCAAAAACAACAGTTTGTTTGTTTTTTTTACACTCAGTATTATTATCATCATTATTAAGTTGTCTGCTGTTTTTGAAGCAATGTTTCTTACCAATCCTGAAATCGGAGGTTATCGCCTGCATCTCCCTCATGAGATCGGTGCCAAGGTTCTTGAGGTTTTCCAGATCGTCTTCCATGGAGAAGGACAGGTCCATGAGGTAATAGAGGTCAATGGGGTAGTCCTCAGCACGCTTGAATTTCAGCTGAAAGGTCTGTGGTTCACCTACAGGACAAAGAGATGACCATTGCTTTGTGTTGGGATTAGTAGCTCAAGCTAACTTGGCCTCTTCACAGCATTTCTTGTTGAAAAGCTGCTGACAAATGTGGCTACAAGCGTTGACTAGTTACCGGATCTGAGAGTCAGAGAGAGCTTCTGGGGCTGGATCTGGGTGATCTGCTCAGGCTTCAGCTTTGTGCTCTCTTTGCTGCGGTTGGTGACGGGCTTGTTCTTGTTGATGGTGACGTTTCCACGGGGGTTCTCAATTTTGGCCTCATTGCATTTTCTCTTCTTCAGCGACTCCAGATCATCGCAGCGAGCCGACTTTGATTCACCCACAGAGAGGAACTTCTGCAAAATCCAAATATAGTTTTTAGGATTACTTCACACAACCAGTTCCTTTAGGTGTGATATGAAAACCTCATGGCACCTTTTTCTCCTGTAATTTAAATGCAATTAAGTCATTGTAAGCAGTTAATTAAGGAAAGCATTACTGTTCAATTTCCATCAATCATCTGATGGAGATTTTGAAAGTGATTTGTTCAGGTCTATACCACAGGCATGAAACATTTCAACTGTCATTGTCATGTAGTAGATTGTTCAGTGGCAGCTCAACTGATTCAACTCACTTCGTCTGTGCACCAGCCACATGTCTCGGACACCTGGATACATTCCCCACATGACTGAGCGTTTGCTTTGATGCATATGCTTCCCTCTGAAAGGCACAAAACAAGTTCCTTTTCAGCCAAGACGATGAGACTTGAAAAATTCTGTTCTCTAATAATTAAAGCAACATCACTTTTTGGCTGCACATTTAAGGAACCTGAGTGATGCTGAGAAAAGCCCCAGGCTGTTAACCAACAGATGACGTGAACAGCGCTGCTCATAAAACTATGGGTTTAAAGCTTGATGAACCACGTTTAAGCCTGTTTTCTCACTGAGGCAGTGGACATTAGAAAAAACATAAGTATAACAAACTTGACAATAGAAGCAACTAACAGAGGCTTTAATAAAAAAACAACTCTAATCTGACCAAACTGGGGACATTTCTGTGTTCTTACCTTGTTGTGCAGAGCTGCCACCAAGAGTCGCTGACAGTATCGCTATTAAAAGTAGCCGCAGATCCATCTGTAACAAAAGAAGAAGAACTTCATGAGAAATGCATCCACATTCGTCTGCAGCGGAAAATGCACAGAATACTAATTCAATTTTAGAGCTGGACTGGAAAATAAGTTTACATTAATCAGTAGTTTAAAAAAAGTTAAAAAGTTGATCATCTCCCACGGTGAGAACCAGAAAATAAATGAATAAAAAAACCTTGAGCCTGTAAATCTGTAAGAGTGGGAATCTTTAATGACCAGTCACATTCCAGCCTCAACGCTAACAGTTAGCATGCTACGAGGCTCGTATCAGGGTTTAGTGCGAGGACTGTCTGCGTGTTCAGACTCCTTGACTGATTTAATTATTTTATTAGTCCTGCCCACACTAAGAAAACCCTCTTCACGGTGCCTTCCCCTGATGAAGCACAACATGAAGCACAACATGAAGCACAACATGAAGCACAACATGAAGCACAACATGAAGCACAACATGAAGCACACGCGGTTTGACGTTGTACATCAGAGAAACGTTCACATACAGAGAACTGTGGGTTTGTCCCGATCACGTCAATGGAATTCATGTACTGGGCGGATCTGTTTTAAAGTTTAATACGAGAGGAGATGGCTAACGTTGGGTTTCTTAGTGTTGTGTTAAACTTGTCCAGCACACCATCTTCATGTTGTCAGGGGCTAGTACCATACAGACGGGCTTTTACTGAGGTCCTGTCGGGGAACAAAGGTTCTGGCGGACCGCATGGATTCCAGGCTCTTTTCCTGTTGCTTCTCGATGCCAGGGCTAAACTACCGACTACACGGATGCAGACAGAGCTTGGATTAAACAGAAGAAGAAGCTGTTTGAAGAACCTGTTTGCACTGACAGCTTGAGCCTTAAGTAACGTGACCGCATGTAACAACTCTGAGTGTGCAACAGCTTTGACACCAAGCAAACAAAGCCACCTAGGAATAATATAATAAGATTAAGCATGACAGCCAATGAAAGCTACTCTGGAACCATCCTTAGAGGTGGAGAGTTCACTTTAACCAGGCCAAGACCACAACCCCACAGCGGGACAGAGAAAAGGCAGTAGGTGTGTTCTTGTGCGTGTGTTCCCATATTTGGACATGTTATTTCATGCCTCAGACAGATTTCACTCCCAACTCCAGCATCTGCTCCGTTCTGCGGATTTGGATCCATGACACACATAAGAAATGCGGCAGCGCTGACAGCAGGCAGCCTGCTGGATAAAATGCAGATAGTTGAAGTGCTGCTTTCTCTAGTAGGCCTCAAAGACAAAGGTGTGACATTCAGTACAGCACAGAGCTGGTTTGAGGGCACAGCCATGAAAACCACCACATGCTGCGAAATAAAAGCTAAATGCAAGCATCTGCTGGTAAAGTACCCTACACAAAGCAGGCAGAAACAAAGATGATGGCTGGCAGATTACAATAAGCTACGAGTCAGACGGGTAGAGGCCTGAGGTCTGACACCACGGAGCTCAATGCAAGTGTAACTTGGTTTAAACATTTGGAAATTATTTTTAGGATTAACAGAAAGTTAATCCCAGACACTGCTCCCAAAACCAGAGCTCGGGGCAAAGCACAAAACACCCGGCACACGCTTAATAAGACAGAAACCCACCAACTGCAAAGGCTTTCTGCTCCACGGAGGCTCCTCCCTTCCCAGCATTCCTGAATACCAGCTTTGTTTACCGCTCTGGGGCCACAAATTGCAGAGGCGACAGATTGAGAGTCTCTGATGTTTGTGTGCCACATAACGGCGTTGGGCGGAGTCCCTGCTGCTGCTGATCTCGGGGAGCGATAATGTCGGAAAGCGGTTGCTTCCGAGTCGGTTCCATTCAGGAACCCTGAGCAGAGGCTTTCTTTCCCAGCTCAGAGCAACTTAACAGCCACCGACCGTTAATCTTTAGATTCCTGCTAGAGGAGGGACATTTTACTGCTTCAACAGAAATGGCTGCACATAAGTCAGCGCCGCTTCACCTGCCAGCATTTCAGCTGATGGCGGCAATAACAGCAGCTTTAAGCCAACAGAAGACGTGGCTCAGCCCACAAACGCTGGTAGAGCGCGATAAAGAAAGCAGCAGCACTACGGCGTGTGTCAGAACATATTCTGGTTTGATTACAATCACATATAACAAAAGAAGTCCTCACATTCTAGAAGCTGCAACAAACAAATGTTTGGGATTGTTCATTTACCAATATTTAAGTTAAACTAGTCTTTGAGCATCAGAGGTGATGAGATTTCTGTACTTCTGTGATCAGTTGACTATAGTTCCATGGCCCATGAACAGTGGCGACAACAAGCTGAGAAGCTAATATTTAGAGTAACGCGTAAACAGTGGCTTTGTATGGTCACACTGGAGCAGACGGTGACGGCACAGGCTGCGTTTGAGTGTTAGCATCGATTGGACGGTAGCACAAGAGAGACCTCCAGCCTCCCTCTACCAACACAAGAGAGATGTGCTGCTAAAGAGAGACAGCCCCTGCTCTTCACATCTAAGAAGTCACCAAGGCGCCATGAGAAGAGTGAAGCAAAGCCAAATCTCAACATGTTGAACACAAACCTGCCTCAACAGCAAAGAACAAGTCATTTCAATGCTGTCATGCTTTGTGAGAACAACTCTGACCACCACCGCAATAGTCAAGCTTCCAATACAAACATGTGGGTGATGCACAAGTTTATTCAACAGCTGCTGAAATTCAAATTACCTGCAGAGTTTGCTGTTCAAGCAGGTCAGGGGTGAGATGCTCTGATTTCATAGTCAGCAGAGCAACATTTCTGTGATGACACAGACAACAGCAGAGCATCTGGACAATTTATTATTATTTTTAATTATTAGTCGACCATACCAGACGTACATCACAGACAATATAGCAGGTGAGGAGTCTGAAGAGCGACACCACAGCCCAGACCCAATACTGACTGTTAGTGAGGACTTAGCTTTTAGCTTATCAGCTTCAATCTCCCCAAGAAACAGGAGGTAAATAAGAGTTGACGTGTGTCATCACCACTTCTTTGTTTCCTCCTTCCTCTGAACCACTGTGATCTAGTTTTTTTATCAACCAAAAGGAAACCAAAAACTCCTGATGCAGTGTGAAGTCTATTTTGATGTCACTTAAATTTATACAGCCACAAGGACCTCATCTGAGAGAGGCTGAATAGTTAAGCTGAAGTTAAGTCTGTGGGTGACATGTAGCTAGAAAGTCACAGAAGGACGTCCCGAACAGAAATAAACAACAAATGCAAAATGTGCTTCCTGTGTGATGTGCTCTGCTGTTGCAATTTCCGCCTCTTTCCACTGGAACAAAACAAATGAAAGACGCATTTAAGCAGCTATGATAACCTCAAGCTGTCTAGTAACTAAATGTCAGGCCCAAATGTTAATGCAGCATGTTGCTGGTAAACATAATAAGCAGCGAATGCCAACGTGTGCTGTGGAAGAGAGAAGCGGTAAACCACCAACAGCTGATGGCAAACGCTGCCACAAGTCTAGTTCCTGGTTTAGGACTAGTGGAGGTTAACCACACACTGATGAGCACCTGGCCTTCTAGTGAGTGCTACACACAGTAGCTGCACAAAAAGGCCTTGGACACAAACACTGGAATGATCTCACTCAATAAAGGCGAAGGTTTCTGAAAACACCCCACAGAGCAGGGCTGGGTCTTTAAATCGCTCAAATCCAAATGACTTGCAGTTCACCAACCCTCAGACAAAGAGAAACATGCACAACTGAGAAGCAGGAAAAGTAAGCGCGGGGCAAAATCATTAACTTTTAATGATCGGGGCAACTCAGGGCTGCGACACCACTGATCCTGCGATCAGCAAATGAAGAAGGCTGCAATAAAACAGGCACAAATTGGATTGAACGCCTGAGTCGTCCGGTAACAGCCCATCCCCCCACGCTGTGCTTGGCCCCACCTGCAGCATGACTCTGCATCCATTTCCTTAATTACACCACACCCAGACACTGCTTTCCCTCCACCAGGCTGATGGCAGCGTTTAAAGGAAACCGAACGAAGGAGCGGATTATGGCCTGACAACACGTTTCACCTACATCTGATCATCGCAGCCTCCCTCAGACCTGAGAAAACACATTCCACATTTAACAAGCTCCACGCTCTGTCGTGGAAAGATGTCAGGCTTTTCCTCCTCCTTTCCAACCTGAAGGCCGGGCTCAGCGCTGCCACTGATCATCAAGACTCATTCCTCCCGTCACACTGGGGTTTCCTGTTGCAGACCATAACCCAAACAAATGATGACCCATTATACAATATAACGATGAGACTATAGGGGCAAAGTCCTCACTTCCTCTCAGCAACACATTTCTTGTTGTGGTTCACTGCAGCCGATCAGATACGAACTACCTGGTTAAAAAGATCCTTCTGGTTTAATAAAAGAAGATCAACTCCTTCCAGAGTGTAATAATTAGCTAACAAACCAGACTAAAAGGTGACGCGTTGAAGTCTGTTTCCAAAAAGCTTTTCACACGTGAGTTTGAAGCATCTTGAGTCTCTTCAACAGCTGATCACTGTGCTGCAGCTTCCAACTTGTCCCTACAGGGGACGTAGGGACAGCGTTTCCTCCAACACGTCTCCTCTCAATAAGGCTTTGTCTGGCCGACACCGGAAGCGCCGTCATCCATGACTCACATCTGACAAGGTGGGGGAAAAGGACGCGGCACTGAGTAACGCTAAGCGACCCTTCAACTGTCCCAGACACTCCCAGCTCCTTACCAGGAGCTGCTCACTGTGTAAACGTCCCAACAGTGTAACTACGGGAAGTGAGTCAGTGATTCACGGGGAGCCGGCTCCAGCCTAGAGGCCTCTCTCCACAGTTAGCAGGGCTGGTGGATGTCATCCGGTTCCACCGCATGACGCCAGAGACGAACACGGTTTCACACCTCAACACAGCACCGTCGCTATATCATTAGGATGCCAGGACAGGCTAGTAATCAACCCGGGGACTTATGTTTCCATGTCTCAAAATAAGGCCCCGCAGGCTAAAAGATGCAATCTGCCTCACCCACAGATTCACAGAGGAGAAAAGTCCTCAGGCTGTCATTCCTTCGTGGAGGTGAACCAGGCAAGATCACTCTTGCACAGATCCTGCAGAGTCAACAGTCCTGAATCAGAGCTTGGGGCGAGGCTGAACAGGATCTAGATTCTGGTTAACCAGCCCGACCTGCGTTAAGGCCTCATTACACCTTTACCCACAGTTTATTCAGTCCTACTGCAGAGTCTGGATCCTGGGGTCCAAAGCATCAGATGAGTCTCGGTTTTGTGGTTCTACTTCCAAGCACGTTTCCCCGAAGGTTTAAAAGAAGGCTCCTTTCATAGCAACACAAATGCTGAAACCATCTGCCAAGGCTGGCGTCCAGGGACGTCCCGTGTATTTCATCTACACCACGCAGTGGAAAGTCCCACCATGAAGCCAAAACTAACGACCCGAACCCAACCGAACACAACCAGGTCGCGTTCAGAGGACAAAGGAAAACGTCAGGCGCCGCATTTCCCCCAACACCAAACACCAACAGACCAAATGTCCACAGTTTGCCTCAACAACTGGTGGAAAACCCGACCGAGATAAAAACCAACACTTTTAATCGACTAATCGCTCGAGTCGCAACAGCTTTAACGTTATGGAGAAAAAACGCCAGAATGAGGGTCGGCGGACTGATCGGGGCGAAGTGAGACCAAGTCGGGCTGGGACCACGTACACACGGCGGCCTAACCGCAGGCCAACACGAAGACGACCCCCGGGGACGAGCCGAGGCGTCCGACGCCGTGTTTCCGTGCAGGTCGTGCGGGTGTGGGCTCGGTAGAGTCCGGGGGGAGGCCGGGGGGAGGCCGCCTCCGGCCGCTAGCGAGCTGCCGATTGTTCATCCACACCCAAAGTTTGACAAACAAGCTCAGTCTCTGCCGTTAACGGTGATTTCAGTCGTTAAGTCACTTAAATCTCATAAACATGGCCTAAAGTAAGCACACGTACCCTTTTCTGTCGCTTTGGCGTCGTCCTGCTGGACTCAGGCCAACATTTGTTTCTCCAAACGTCCTCCTGCAACAGGAATAAACGGCTACTGAGGCGAGCGCTAGCTAAAACTGTTAGGAGGGTGCGCTTGGTTCTCAACACGAGGGGCACCGCTGCGACGAGGGTGGGGTTATGCTATTTAACGTGTAACTACACGGGAACCGTAACAAGGTAGATGAGGATAAACGAGCCCCGCCCCCCGAACACGGTGCAGCCGCTGACCGGTGGTCTGATGGACCTGTCCGCCTGCGTCTCAAACCCGCTACGCGGTAAGCACAGCGGCGGGTGTGGGGCTGGAGAACAAGCGCGCCGCAGGGCACTGAACTCGTCCTCACCTCGGATGTGGGGAAAAGACGCAGTTCACGCGCACATACACACGAACGCGCAGGAGAGGTAGAAATAATCCACAGGACGCGAAGGGCTGCAGGTAAACAAGCACCAGGCGTAGGATTTAAACACAGAGACTACTACACAGCGATGCAAAGAGGACACAGACATGGGCTCAATCCCAGCAGTGTCTCCAGAACCAAACCCCTGCTCGTCCAGGGAGCATCAGTTGGACTGAGCTGGAAAACCCGAACAGTCTGTGCTGGTCTGTGCAAACTCGCGTGTTTCACCAGTGGAAGCAACACAGAGGAAATCCTGAACCAGCCAACACGGTCCCAGCAAACGTCCTGCCAGAGGCCTGGAAGCAGGCTCCAGTCTGGACTGGTCCACTTTGGAAAGAACAACTCTTTACTCTGGAGAGGTCGTGAGAATCTGGCCAACCCACGTTTCTAATTTTGGGGGACAAGCACCATGTCCCTAAGGAGTCGATCCAGTCATAGTGATGGGAACTGGGCGGCTTTCGTTGGCCGGAAGTCAAACACATTCCCAACTTTGTTCTGAAGCCTGACACGGAGCCCGATGGATGGAACGAGGAAGCAATCAGAGATAAATCCCAGATGGGTCCGAATTTACAATAAACTCCTGTTAATACAAAGTAACAGGTGACCTGATTGAGTTTCACTGTGGTGGTAACTGTGTGTGACGCACCGGCACAAAGTTCTGCCTGACGCCACTGGAGGCTAAATGTGGCGCCGGTGGCTCCATTTAGCAGAAGCTCTGCTCTCTGTCTGTCAGAAGGTAACAGCTGACACCAACAGCTGAGCAGCGCATGAAGTCATGTCCACCGTCCTGCTGTTCAGTCAGTGTCACAAACACAGACTTCAGCTGACGTGTTGGCAGCGTGTAGTTCTGTGGCATCATAACATATAAGAAGGAAATATTGTAGCTTTTTTCTAGTACTAGTTAAATGTATATAAGTAATAATAACATTTATTGAGGAATTTCAACAACAACAAACAAGTAGTGACATTTCTATTACTTCAGGAACATTTTGTTTTGTGAATGAATGTGAAACTATCACTTAGAGGATTTTCATGAGCTCAGTAGATGAATCCAAGTGGAAACATAAGTGACGGTAGGTTCAGAGGTGGAACCACAGTGGAAACGGAGAAACCGGCGTCAGGGTGAGAGGAAGCCGAACAGATGCACAACCTCAAACCAAGCCTGTGCTGCCACGCAGTGGCCACGGCCGACGCAGCGGCCAGATCCGCTTGAATTCCTTTAGGTGACGTCAGCCTTGATGCCAAAGAACAGAGCAGCAAGTCAAACACATATTATTCAGTCGATTGTCTGACTCGATCAGTTAAAGGCGTCTTCGACATGAATGTTCAGTGGAGCCTGTTGGTCAAAACCCAGGGCAGAGTCTGTGACAGACTCATGTTATTGGAACAGTAAAACACATTCAACCGCTTGTGAAGCTTTAACGAATGTGTTCTTGGCTCCGTTTGCTCATTTTAACAGCAACAACACGTAACAGCAGCGTCTCACCCCCAGATGCTCCCATGTTCAAAGGTGAGCGTAGGAACGTAGGAACGACACAACGGAGGCGTTTTTATTTAAAACATTTATTTGATCCAATTCTTTGGAATGTAATAGTCAATGACGAGAGTCTGAGACAACAGAGACGATGAGTCCGGGAGCTGACCGTAAAGTCAAAGTACAAACAATACTTTTAGTCACTTAAGGCCTCACTGCTTTTCCATTTTTTACCTTCCTTTCTTATTTTTTCTTGACTGAGAGCAAAAATACAGAAGCAGTATTGAAAATAAAACTTTTTTCTTGTCATACAAAGAAAATAAAAAACCAAAACAATGGCACGTACATCAGTGACAGTACAAAAACACAAGGTGATATTATACCAAGTAAATAAAGTTGTTACGTTTCAAAGAGACGCATATAAGCTTTTTCAAGAATGAAAAACATCTCTGTATTGTACATTTCAGAATTATAACATTTTCATCTGAAACAGTGTTATTAAGAAGCAACAATAACACCGTCCTCCCTTCCTTCTGTCTTTCCATAAATCAACATCATAAACAGATTTTTTTAAATATATCAGTGCAACAGCGTTTGTTTTCACGTAGTGCTGCAGCATCCAATCTGGACGAGGAGGAAACACATTCCTGTCCGTGAAATCATCGCGTCTGCTGAGCAGATGCAGTTGATTTTCGACCGGTGCGGTTTGAGGAGGGAAACGAGCATCTCACCAGCGTTCACTCAGTACAACCAGACGCGAGGAGGAAAAACGAAGACACGTCTCCAATGTTTCCTTTTAAAATGAAAGAAATACGCATTGAGGCGACATCGACGGCAGAAGCCACATTATGCTACAAGTGTCTGCAAGTTCTCACAACATGACAATGAAAGGCCTGCTGCCTCGTCACAACAGGGGCTGGTGCAACGTCCACCCACAGCTCCGGACACGTGACCTGTACTGGAACGCGTTTATCTACAAAAGCTCAAACACAACGAAGCACAGAGCTCATCCGCTTGTGTTTTTGACCCGCTTCCCTGGATTTAAATGATGTGTCCTCACAGTGTCCCCCCAGAGATGTTGGAGCTCACGGTTGTTGGGAGTAAACAGGAAAGAGTTTGTGGGAATAAGACTGAAAACGGGGACAAAATGCAAATGAAGCTGCAGATGTGGGCTTCCTGCCGAACACGACCCGAAGCGACAGAAAAGCCCAGAGCTCTGTGACGGCTGCCAGCAGGTCAAAGGTTTATCAGTCAGTCCAGCTCCTTCACGGCTGAGGTTGTTCGTTTTACCCTGTACACAAAAGCTTTTCTCTGCTCCCTCCGGACACGACAACCTCCACCCAGTGAGTTTCTGCCGGACGAGTCTCTGTACATGTCAGCGTAGACAGGATACTGCAGCACTGGCGTCTTTTACTCTAGAAAAACAGGGTGCTCAAATATATTAAAACCTATGTACAATATGTGGCTGTGCCATGAAAACGAGGCGTTCAGGGCTCCTACACCTTCTCCACCGACATGTCGTAGATTTGATTCGCTTTTCCTAAACGTTAACGTGGATTTGAACGTTTTAACGACCGGCTACGGTGCATTACTAACAAAAGCAAACTTCTGGATACGGTCACAGTCTGGAGAAAGTCCGGCGCTGGTTTGTGTAGGAACCCTGGACGGATGAGAAAACAAGGCAACAGAAAAAGTGGAGGGAAAAGGCACTGTCGGAACCAGACAGGTCTACGGGCCCACGGAGCCCGTCACGCTCACACGCCTCTGCACACGCTCACTGGAACATATGGCTGAAGAGCCAGATATCGAACCGTGACATCTGAAAACAACAGACAACAACAACAAAAGGAAACCCCGCCCATCTTTCCTTAAAAGTACACCAACGATACTTTCATCTGAATTGGTCTCAACACCAGCATGTGATTACACAAAATCAACAAAGCACACTGAAAACAAATAGAATCCGTAGAGTCTTCTTCTTCTTTTTTGCTGTACAGGTTCTTTATACACAGTGCCCCCTGCAGGTCCGTCCTTCCCTGCTGCTCCTGAGAAATAAAACCACGCCGGCGCCCCGTGGCCACCCTGCTGTCCCACCGGAGGCCTCGGCCCCGGGTTCCTCCCCTTGATTGGCTGCATCTCGTGTCCGTGGAGCCCCGCCGGCTCCGTCTCTCCCGCCCCTCACGCCTCTGAGTAGTTATTCTGTCCGTTCATCTTGTCCTTCTTTAGCTTCACGCCGTCCACCAGCTCAAAGTTGTAGTTCTCCAGGGCGGACAAGTTCCTCTCCGTCATGGTGCCTTGCGAGCAGGCGCAGTACAGGACGACGCCGCAGATGGCGCCGAGGAAGACGCCGAGCGCGGACATGGCGATGATGGTGATGAGGATGGGGTCCAGGGTCTTCAGCATGTTGCCCGGGCCTCCGAGCCCGTCGGTGGGCAGAGAATGCGGGCCCATCGCTGCAACACAGAGAGGCTCGCGTTCAACGACAAGCACAACAAACAACGAACACCTCGATTTCAACGCAAATGTGACCTGATGCTTTAGCAGCGACAGTTGTCAATAATTGGATCTGCGTCGCCGCGATCACGCGTGACGTGCTTACGTGGGATGAAGATCTCGGTCGGTGGAGATGTCGGAGCTTCGGGATCTGAAACATTAAACAGTACTTAGTCTCGTGTTCGCCGGGTCGAACTGCGGGCGACATCCCTGGACACGTACCTTTACAGGCGTCCGCGTCGAGCCCGTCCATGATCTGGATGTTGTCCACCGCTATGTGGCCTGCGCCGCGTCTGTCCGCTACACCTTCCACCTCCACCTGCAAACAACACAGCGGCTCAGCGGGCGGCTCCTCCGGGAAGCGCTCAGCGTCTATGAGGCACAGACCTGGTACGGGCCAGCGGAGCGGGGCAGCAGGACGCGGCCCTCCCTCCAGCGGCCGCCCTGCTGCCCGCTGACGGTCCACAGGATGTGGCCTCCCTCGGCCTCCCTCCTCTGCTTGATGTGCAGAGCCCCCGCGTGTTCGCCGAACATGTGGTACCAGAAGGACATGCACAGGTCGGCGTCCGGCGACGTGACGGGCAGGCTGACCAGCCGCGCCGCCTTCTCCTCCTCCTCCTCCTCCTCCGTCCTGCTCGGCCCGTCCTCAGTCAGCTGCATGTAGATGAAGTTCCCCGGTCCACCTGCAGGGGGCAGCGCAGCACAAGGTGAGAAGGACGAGCTGCTGGAACACGTTAAACAGACGCCGGGGCGCGTTGTGCTGCATTGACCTGTTGGAATCAGTCTTTCACTGGCGTCAAGTCCAAGGACTCGACAAGGTTTCACACCAGAACACAAAGAACAGCAGAGCGTCCTCCACAATCCCCGACTTCACGTCACAAAGGGCTCGTTCTTTACGCGATCTGGTTAGGAGGCGGCATCGATCACTGGGGATGCTGCCGTCTCCACGCAACCATCCATCACGGGCGGTTTGAATGGAGAGAAGGCCGCAGAGCGAAGGCATTTCTTTTGCTTTAAAGTCAAGTATTTCAAGGACATTTATTCACTTTGAAAAATGTATCTGCAAGTTGTGCTTCATTGTGTGGAGGAAATTCTCCATATTTACTGGAGGCTGTGAATGGGGTCGGTCTGCTTGGCTCTGGATGGGTCAGGCTGCTTTACAGCGTCCTTGCTCGTCAGTGCTTTATAAAATAAAAACAGCCTTTTTGTAAGCAACGTGTAATTATCACCCCCAAGTCGCGCTCAGAGCGCTTTTACTGTGACTGAACACAAAGAGCAGGAACAAAAGGCCTGAACTGAACCTTGGATTTGGATCGTTACAGCTCTACCACACGCGCACGAGAAATAAATAAATAGGACTGAAGCGCAGCAGAAGTCTGGGGCTGTTTAAGCTGGTGAGTCTCCCAGGCAGCTTCTGGGGAGAGCTTGGTTCTCATCAATGCGCTCGTTGTCTAGTCGAAGCAGCGCGTGGCTCCAGGCTGAACTGGATGCAGATACTGGAATTGTGTTACGTGCCCATCGGGAATCGTCCTTTACTTATAGGCATCTGTCCTCCAGTCTGCGCTGCTGTGGATTCAGCGGGTTATTAAAGCTGGGACTCCTACCTGTGTGGTCGTGTGTCGGTCCCCTGTGGACTGAAGGGGCCCCGTTGGTCTGGACCAGCCACTCGGCCCCTGTTTCGGCTTCGCTGGACCAACCACAGAAGGACGAGTACTCAAAGTTACAGGCGAACCACACGTACGCTGCACGGAAGAGGAAACAATGTCGTGAGAAGCTGGAGGGAACAACAAATGTTGTAGACGAGGAAGTGACAGTTCCACCCAGGACGCTACAGGAAGAGGATCCCTGAACAGAAACAAGGCTGCAGGTTGCCACAATGATAATAAAGCAGCTGTGTGACAATCCAAAGCAGAAACCTACAGCCCGCTGATCTGTGATCAGCTCCTGTCAGCAGCATGTTTGGGTGTTTCCCTGCGTTGTTCAGGAATGCCACCACGCTGGACACGTTGTTGCTGAGGCTAATCGGATGCAGAGATGACCGCGGGGCTGCAGGCGAGGCCCAAGCTGTCTTCACGAGATGCTTTGGCTCGGCTAATTGAGACCCGGGAGGCCTTTGTTCTCTCTCCCCTGCTCTCCCTCCGTTCTCTGCCTCTACCTCTTCGTCCTTCACGCCCGGCCTCACCTCTATTCATCCCTCACGTTGTCGCTCTGTGCCTTTTCTTTCCCTGTCCTCTCTGTCACTGCGACGATCTCTCTGCCTATTCATGCCTCTGCTCCTCAGTCTGGCACTTTGCTCCACATGAATTGAATTCAGTGCATTCACCAGGGATGATAAACTGTGACAACTGCTGAGATGTTCAGGCAGCAGAGAAAAAGCTCCATTTGGCTCTGAATGCTGCCATGTGTGAAGGCTCACCAACCTCGGCTCCACACCGTGTGACTCTTAGAAAGGACAGTAACCTTTTCCCACGTCTGCCAGTTCCCTCCTGCGCCGCGTCCACGCGTTTAAGGCAGAAACCTGCGTATTGTACAGGTCCACTCAACAGGATGAAGTAAGCTTTACTAAACGGCAGCGTCTGAGCTGAGCTGCGTGTGGGAGAAGAAGGACGTGTTCAGCGACAGTTTGACGGTTGTTGTCTGTGTTCGGCCGTTGGTGACACTGAATCTTGGCTATTGGCTGCATGAACACACTGCTGTTAGTTTCAGTTCAGAGAAGCTAAGTCTGGGTGTTGGACTTGAGAAATATGAGAATGAGAAATAAATGGACAGCCAGACAAAAGGTGAGTAACGAGAGGTAAACGAAAGATGAGAGCAGTAAACATGGGAGCAGATGGAGGTGGACATGCTCACCTGGCATGAAGTCTATGACGGGGTCGGCCACGGTGGTGCCTCCTGCCAGAGACAGATGGGACAGTCGGAGTGAGGTCAAAGGTCAGAGAGGCTGGTCCCACCCACACAGATGCCAACACAAACACCGCACGAGCGATGGCGTCCGGATGCACCGAGCTGAGAATTTCAACCGTGGACGCGGTGGTTTGTGCTCATGCAGCATTTTCAAAAATTACTTTAAGTTAAAGGACGTTTGATGATCTCAGTCCAACCAGTTTTAGTCAACACCAGGTCAGCAAACATGAGCTGCAATGAGGCCAAGCAGACGCTGGACGTCTGCGCAAACCTGTTCATATCACTTCAGTTCTGAGCTTTGCTGCTGGGATAAAACCATCGAAATGGAAAAAGCTGTTTTAATGCTTCACCTGCGTCGTACTGGTCGAACGCCTCCGTTTGGTCGCCGCAGTCCTGCTGTCCATCCTCACAGTCGGCCGCCGGCGTCGTGCCGGGGACGGTGATCGGTGCCGTGGTGGTCGCCCCAAACGTGGTCATGGGGAGCGTGGAGGCGATGGGCGTGGTGGGAGGTGCTGTGGTCGTGATGTCTGCAGACACAGAGAGACAACGTTGAGTCTGTGTGTTACAGCTGAAAAACGGTTGACAGAGGAAAACTGGATCCTCTGATGTCAACCAGGGAAGGTTTGCAGAGTTAACATGGGCAAGTCAGCTCTGACACGTCTGTCCCTAAATATGAATTTAATGATCAAACCAGGAATCTCAGCTTTTCTCCTGCTTTTGATGAGGAGCAGCCTGTTGCATAGTTCAAGGCATCTATAGAATGTGAAGAGGAGGCCGCGTTACATCGCGTATCCCTGCAGCAGAAACCAGGCGTCAACATCAAGCTCCACACAGCATCGCGTAACGTGTGTGTTTTTATGAAAATGAACGTGAATTAGGACACGTAGGCTAAACCAAACACAGATGGTCTGCAAGTGATTAAAGTTTACACGGAAACGTGTTGGCGACAGCGTGAGTGGGACGGAGGCTCGCTCTCAGCAGTGGAAGACTTAAGTGGATGATTTAACTAAAAGCAGAATCAGCAATGACAAAACAAATCTGACTAAAGGAGGAACTGCAGGCACGTCGTCAGCTCGTTAGTCGTCTCTCGTGTTTGCACTAGAGCCCGAATCGTCCAAATCGCAGGGCTCACATCAGTTCAATGAACGAGGAGCTAGTTGTTCTAACTTGCGCTCAACATGTTGAGGCTTTAACAGCTTCTAGGTGTAGCTGTGTGCCAGCCTGCACATATGGCCTGCGTGCATGTAAGTGTGCACATATGTGTAAGTCTCTCAGCAGCAGATTAAAGCGCCTTCGTCGGAGTCACGTCTCCCGCGGCAGCGCGTTGTCTTTGTTCTCTGCTTCTGAGGCGGCGCTGTGCAGGCCTGCGACGGACCGGGACGCCCGCCCCTTCCCTTCAGCTCCTTCCACAACCGCTCCACATTCCCCTAATTCTCTGTTCTCCAGCTCTCAGCACGAGATCCAGGTGATCCCGCCCTGTGTGGTCCTTCCAGCGCTGCCTGAGCCACATAATCCAAGCATCAACTGCAGACACCACTGCACATCCTGAGCTCAGTGACACACAGAAACAGATTTAATAACCTGCTTCATATTTAAACACGTTGTATTTGACGTAGGTACGATGATGCTGCACAGACCATCAGCTCCTGTCACGTTGTAGGAGGCCGATCCCTCAGACAAGCAGAAAGTTTTCTGAAATGTATGAGGAGACAACTGAGGCTGTGACGGTGCTAAAGCCACACAGTCAAGATGCCGCTGTAGCATTTGATCCTGTTTATTTGCACACATATAAATAATATAGAGCAGAGGCAGCAAATACCTCCCGCTCAGTCTCTTCTGCTGGATTCGCGTACTTAAATCTGGAATTTTCTTGTCTTGCACAACTCCCGTTCCTAACTTTATTTCCTATCGCCACATCTTTCTCATCTTCTTGTCTCCAGCTCTTTCTCTCTCTCACACACGTCTGTTCTGCTTTGGCCGATTCTTATCGCTCTCCCCACAAGGAAACCAGATACTCCAGCTCCACCACAGAGCCTCCCTCCTCCCCACGTCCACTGCAGCAGCAGAGATAGTGGCCTTCCAAGGCATGTGTCAGCCTTTCATGTGCTCGCTCGCCCCCCTCTCTCTCATCATCGCACCAAACGCTGCAGATAAGCAGGCTGCAGTCTGCGGATGACGGATGGACACGAGAAAATGCTGTTTGCATGTTGAACACTTCCAGTCTGTCCTGACATTTTGAAAATGTTGGCTTCCGCACTGAAACACCAGGAAGGTTGATTCTGCAGCTGAGCCAACGCACAGCGACACGTCGCTCACGTCCGTCTCGCTCTAAAAGCAGCGAAGACGTAAAAATCTGGTGATGAAGGCGACGAACTGCTGCTTTCTGAGCTGGAAGCTGCCTCGGCCCATCACGATCGTCTTCATTTGAGCGTGAGCAGAAAACAATTCTGTCCATTGTTAAGACGCGTGTGAAATGCCTCAGGTGTGTGTTAATGCTGCTGGTGGTCCCAACACACGTCTGTGCTGAGAGAACTCACGTTAGCACGGACGCGTGAAAAGCGGGTTCTAGGCGACTCACCGTCCAGCTCGCAGCCCAGCAGCTCCAGCCGGAGGCCCAGGCCCTCGTTGGTGGCTCTCTCCGGGTAGATCCTAACGAAGCGGGTCAGGAGGGGCCCAACGGGTCTCAGCTCCGGAGTGTCGTGGTTCTGATTACCCATGAAAATCTGAGGGAGACGTGAGAGACGCGTCACCAACTGCAAACATTAGTCAAAGAAGCATAAAACCATCGACGCCACATGAATGTTTAAAGGTTGAGGAGTCAAGTCTCTGGATCAGACATGACAACCAGAGAACCTCCCTCTGAACAGATGAGGCCGGACACCGACTGCCCATGTGCCACAGGACGATGAGTTAAGAAGCTTTGCTTTGTGGAGCAGTGGTTTCCAGCTGCTCGCTACAGTACTTCATTACCTTTACGGCTATAACTGATCACAGGTAAACTAGAGGACTGGCCTCCATTAGCTACACGTAGCCTCAGCCTCTCTGGGCGTCTGAAGAGGCTTTACAGGGAGAAAACACAGGAAACAGGAAACAGAGTTGAGAGGTGGAGTGAGGGGAGCAGAGAGCATCAAGATCCGCGGCTGCAGTCAATCAGCAGGAGTGAACGGCCAAGCCCGGCCTCCGCCTCGCCATCTGGAGCACATCGAGCACATCGACGCCGCGCCAGCGGGGCAGGCTCGCCACAGGAAGCGCACGTCTCGAAAGCAATGGCATGAATGTCCTCCGAGGACGAGAATCAGATTGGAGTGTGACGGCTTGAACTTGGACTAGCTCCTGCGCTAACGGCTCCCTGCTGGGACGTCTCCTTCCTCAGGCCAGGACTACGAGCGGCCTCTAGTCCAGATGACTCCACTTTGTGTCGCAATGTCTGACGAAGGTTCACTGAGCTGAGTTAACGTTAAATACACACATTTCATTACGTCCGTATGTTCTGAGCACCGATCGCTGGGGACTCAAACGTCTGTTGGCACATTTTGCTCCATAGCTGTCTTCACATTGCTGGTGTGTGTGAACTGCATTTCCTCTGAGCTCTGTCTTTATTCTAGCGTCTGTATTTTCTTCATCCTAATATCATTTGCTCCTAACATCATTTCAACACAGCGCGTGACAAGCGGCCTGGTCGGAGCTCACATGAAGGACTCAAACATTTCGTTCCTTCGCGCCGCAGCCAAGTCCAGCGTCCGTCTGTTGGCTTTGACGAATTACAGATTACAGTAAGAGGAGGCTTATTTCGTGCCAGCAACCTTTTATCTGCAGCGCTTGTAATTTACTCTGTTAATCAGTTCCGGCCTGCGTTTCCGAGCTGCCGCTGAATCAGACGCAGAGCGTGGAAATGGTTTAATAAAGAAAAAGGGAGGGAAGCGAAGAGCGGAACCACTTCATTTAAGATGTTCGTATCACAGGCTGCACATCCTGAAAGCTCGAAATGAAAATGCACCTTAGAACTTTGTCGCTGTTGTCTTTCTCTAAAGCTTTATAGTCTTATCGAACTGTAGAAATGCTGATCACGCGATGGACGTGTGTAAATGCAGACCGAGGTCTTGTGTGTTTCTTCGTGTAGGATCTGACACGTTCTCCATCCAGTCAGTCAGGACTGGAAGTGGGCCACACGCGGCCGACGCCCCCCCAGAGACGTGAATGCCAACCTCCCTTTGCTTCCTCTGCTGCTGTGCGTGTGGTTCTATTCATAGCGTGGAGGAAGAGGACGCTCACCTTGGGCCTGGTGGTGTTGTCCTCCTTCACTATCGTCCACTCCCTCCCATCTCGGCTGTGGCCCACTTTGAACCTTTTCATGAAGACGTTTCTGTCGCGGTGTTTCCCGCCCTGGATCACGACGCCGCTCACCATCTTGTCCTGGCCCAGATCCACCTACCAGAGAGGGGCAGAAAAGGGGTCAGCACTGTACCTCAGCAGGGACACGACGCGGCCACGAGGCTGAGGCGCGGACCCACCTGGAGCCACTCGTTTTTAAAGGGCTGCTTGGTCTGCTGGCCGGTCCAGCCCGACCTCCCCGTCAGTAAGCGGGCGTTCTCAGCCACCCAGCCCCGGTCGGCGAAGGACGAGGCGTTGATCTGAGCATCTGAGATCTGACCCGACACCATCCCCAGCATCCCTGAACAGGGAAAGTCTGCACAGAAGGAGATTTATCATTGACATGACATCACACAAACATGCTGTTATTCACTGCTGTCGCTACAGTTATTACTGGTACCACTAGAAACACACATGGTTCTGTTTGAGCTGATCCACACATTTGATTGGTGTGTTTCTGGATGACTCACTCAAATAAATGAGAGGGCCGAGTTTATTCGAGCGAGTCAGACAAAAAAAGCTTTAACCCCTGGTTGAGCCTGGACCAGCACCACACGGACGCTGGGGGCTGATACCGCTGCTATCGCTGGTCTGGATCTCTCCTGCTGAATCGGTACATTTTGCTTGTCCATCTGCAGCAGCAGCGCTTGGATCACTGGTCTGTTGACATGGACAGACTCGCCTGCAAGAGGAGATGCTCCGCGTGACCCTGGGCCGGCGATCCAATCTGCCGAGCACCAGGCCAGTCTGCTATTATAGATGCTCATTCATTAGGGAAGAAACTGGATAATGACACGACAGTCAGGAGGCTTCAGCTGCGCTTTTAGCTTTCTCCACCAAATGTCCTCCAGAAATCCAACCTGGAGTCAGGAGTTTAGTTTAGAATTACATATTAAATTGGGATCAACCACCTCTACTTTCTCCTGAACCACCTGTCTAGCTCGCCACAGCCTGTCCTCTCATGAATAAGAGTCTAATAGCGACTTCACGGAGCTCTCCTACTGAGAGTCGCTCGTAGCAGGGATGAGTAATGCGACGCCGTGTTTTGCCTCCGCTCTCCTCTAATGAATAACGGCTCCTTCTGTGGGAGTTTGCGCTCGTCTCGGAAGCGGTGATTATTTTCAATCAACACTGCGAACAGCAGGAGGTTCTCATCCGGCCGCCAAGAACATGTTCGCTTGATTCACGATGTGCAAAACCCAGAAAATGTCATTAACGGGGGAGGGCACGGTCCAAACGGAGCAGCAGCAGGTGAAGCCGAGACCGAACCACGAAGCACTGATGACTGACGCGGCGTTACCTGACGTCCTGCAGCCGTAGATCTCGAAGCGCATGCAGATGCCCTGCACCCAGGTCATGGGGCGGATGCGGATGTAGCGAGTGAGAGTCTGCTTGGGAAAGAAGGAGCGAAACTCGTCCACCGCATTTTGGTTCCCATCAAAGATCTGAGGAAAAGACGGCACACAGGGTTGAGTATGGAAATACTGAGCTGCCTCAGCACTGAACGGCCACATAGCACCGATCCACCGACTGGACCCAGCAGGAAACCAGCAGTAGTTGCAGTGGTGTGGTTCAAGGTGAGGCCTGACTGTGGGACACTACCTTCTGCTTGGAGCCGTCCTTGACGGTGACCCAGTCCTCTCCGTTGGAGCTCAGGTCCACTTTGTACGACTGGACGTAGTAGTGCTTCTGGGTCTCCTTGGAGATCGCTCCCTGCGTCCCGATGGCTGTGACGAACCTGAGGAATCCCAAGTCCACCTGGAAACACGGGTAAGACAGGGCAAAGCTTTAGACGGGACTAAAGAGGAGGAGAGATGTGAGGCCACAGTGACCTTTGACCCAGGCGTGCTCATTAAACACAGAGGCTCTGTCCACGCCACGGCTAGAAGGAAACAGACAACTTTAACTTCTGAGTCTCAGTCGGATATTTAGGTATATTTGCGTTTATTATTTTGCTCTTCAATCCTTTAAACTAATGACAATGAAATCAAGGCCCGTTTCTATTAACATACTGTATATAACTAGAATAAAGCTTCAATAATGCCACGTTTTCTCCTAAGCCTGTGTCCCATCTGCACTGCACATAAGCAAAATCTGATTTCACCGCTAATAGGTGTCACTTCAAGTTTAATCTGGAGGAAAACCACCAAGAGGAACGACGCTCGTTAATTATACCGTGATGTGTACATGAGTGGACAGTGAAGAATCAGGGCAGGACGCTGGAGAGACGGCAGCCTCCCCCCAGCACACAACCACGAGCCTCCTGCACCAGCAAACCCCCGACAAGCGCGGTAAGTAATGAGCACCGCGCGCCATAACTCTGCCTCCAAACGGCCACTTAAACCTGCTGTGGACGGCTGGGACGGCTTTTAAAACCCCCTCAGTCACTTGAGCTGATGTCAAACCGCATTCACGGGAAAACGCTTTTGTTTACGTGCTGCGTCCTCACATCACCAACACAACAGCCTCTCCCAGCGACGCCGCGATGCCTGATTCAGGCCACGTCAGACAGGAAGCTCGGAGGTCTGGGCCGCAGGGCGCCCTTCTCACAGCGGTGTCCAGAGGCTGCTGAGAACCGGCCCCAGACCCATTTTATGGCTGTCCACACGCATCATTAGTGACGAGTGCGTGACCTGCGTGTTTGTGTGTTTGTTGGGGCAGAACAACAGCAGAGTTCAAGACACCGACTGTAAGGAAACAGGAATCAAGTACATCTGTGATTTTTAATTAAGGATTAAGTCACTCACTTATACAGATTATTGTGATTTTGTATCTACAATAAAGTTGCACAGGGAAAGAAATCTGAAATGCTTGATAGTAGTAAAATCATCATTTAAGTCAAACACATCAGTGGCAGGGAATTAAAACTAACAGTTTGATTTCACAACTGCCTCCAACTGCAGCACCGTCGTGAATCTCACTAACTGCTGCTAAGAAAACAAAAGAAGCTCTCGCTATAAATCTTCGCTCTTAGTGAGTGAGTTTAGTTTCTGGTTTTCACGCAGAACAGATAAAACTCTGTTATGGTTCTAACTGTTTCTATGAAACGCTTGCGATCGTTCGTTCACCAGCAGCTTCGCTCCTTCAGAGACGAGCAGCTACAAATGAAATTACAGCGACATTATCGCGTCTTGTGACCCAACTCTTTTCCAGTTTTCTCCTAGAAAAAATGATGATCTAAGGGCTGAGGAGAGATAAAAAGACGTCTGAAAACACGAAACACGCAGGGCTGTTCAAAGAGCTCGAAAAGAAAGAGACGAGTGAACAGATCGTTATCACGGCGATAACGGAGACGTGCTGCGTTTGCTTTCCACCAATATTTAAAGTTCTCTAAAATGAAGAAAGCCTCGCCGAGACAACGAAGCTGCACTTATCACTGAGCAGTATCAGGTCAACACAAGGCTTCAGTGAGTGGGAAGCCTGTGTAATGCATGGGGTGTAATTATGTCACCATGGCGACGCTGCTGCTGTGATGCTGAACATGGGAAGGCACCACAGGCCGTTATTTCATTGTCCCACTGTTGCTTTTTCAGGAGCATGAAAGAAAAAAGCTTCTCTGTATTTTCCCGCCCGGGCCGTGAGCCGGCAGGGAGACCCCTGGGATGGCGTGGGGTCAGCTGCAGGCGTTCCCAGCTCCCGTGAGACGCACGCCCCAAACGGACCCAAACGGCCACAAACGGCCACAAACACTGCACTGAGCTCGCACAGTCGCAGCGACGTGACGTGTTTTCACAAGAGCAACGTCAGAGCAGCGCGATTCTCTGTGTACGTCTGAACGTCCCCGCTTCTGACGCGGTCACGGCCCAGTCTGCGCCAACACAGCAGAAATGAAGTCCTGCACGGGAGGAACAACGGGTCATTCATTTTCATGTCAAGCAAAAGTAACCGACTCTGATGAATCTGAAATCCCGTCTATCGCTGCAAACGCAACCAAACGCAGACGCACGTCTCCACCTCCTCAAAGAAAATATGAAATAAACCCTAAATAGACTAAAGAAAACGTGTTTACGATGTAGACCAGCTTTAACAAACCTTTTCACAGCCAGTCTGCGTTAATAATAAACAGTGCTACTGCTTCTACTGGAGCATCAGACGGTATCAACCTAATCATTCATGAGTCAGCAGACAACCATTAGATCCAACTCTGGTTTCAGCTTCGGATGTTTAAATTATTGATGAACAGCAGAACTTTTCACAGAGCTAAAAATAAAGGAAAGAAAAAAGCCTTTAAAACACGAGTAGTCCCCTGATATAGTTGTGGTAGCTGGACTTTGGGAAATGACGATGAAAGTCTTACAAAGGTGTGACAACGAACGTCTCCACAGATTTAAAAGAAGAGAAGTTTCCAGAGAGTCGATGCTGTGGCCCCGGTTCGAGCAGGAAGAGCCTCATCACGGCTCCATCCTCCATCTCCTCACCCAACACTCGGCGGTGCCTACATCTGTTTCCACACACTTGCACTTACAGCTTTTTAATGAAGGGAAGAATGTGCAGGAAGGAGCAGAACAGTCAATGTGTCTAAATGCGATAACACTGCTCCTACGGACCAAAAACAGGAAACGGCAGCAGGGACGAAGCCTCAGGTAAAACCCTGGTTCTTTGACAGCACGCGTCACATCTCATCACCTTCGTCTGACTCCTGTCGTTTAGCGAGTCGATAATTCGACTTCTGATTGATTTGCTTACTGCTCCAGAGCTGGGTTTCCCTCTGAGCGGGACGTGTGTCAGGACGACAGGTTTTCTCTGGAGGATCTTTTGTCTTTGAGTTTCCCTTCGGCCCAACTTTGTCAACACTCCTCACTCACACCTGGCTGAGCTCTTCCTCCTGTCACTAAGACGGACGGCAGGGCGTCCGTACAGTCAGAACCTGAGTTCGGGAGGGAAGGAAGCCTTTCCTGAGGTAATGTAACCCCCTGAACCTGTTATTCAACAACAAGTCGGCTACCGCGTCGCCCGCTGCTCCGTGAGTCAACTGCTTTTTAACCACCTCTTCTCATTTCCACAACTTTGCTACACAAAGCGACTTCGAGCGTCACACTTAATCCCTCTGTCAGTCGCTACAGTCGGGGATTTCCATGCGAGTAAAGATGAGTCACTCCAGTGCAGAAACACGATTACAGCATATCGCAAAGCCAGATAATGAGCTCAGTGTCTGCAGCCGTCCAGAATGCCACCGGGTGATCCCACCACAACAACATTATGAGTAGTAACCTGCAAATAGCATCAATAAAATAGAAATGCCTGCGAATGAATAATAGAGGTGGAGACAGGCACGCAAGAATTAACAAAGTCATAATTTTCTTCTCAAGTTAGATAAATGAAGAGCCGAGAGGCAAACCTCGCCCTGCACCGCACTTCATCAAATAAAATGGAAAATTTTCTTCACAAAAACCACCAGTCATAACTCAAAGGCCTCACAGAGGCAGGGGGCGGCAGCGGCACCAGTTCTGAGGCCATAAATCACAGAGGCAGGGGGAAGGTCTGCTGGTTCCTCAGGAGGCAGCGCCACAAAGCTCTGGTTGAACAAGCCAGAGAAGTCAGACCACTCGCCCCAGACCGGGCCCGCTAGCGTCTGGCCTCGGGCTCGCGGAGCTTGTGACTTGTCGCCAGCGCGAGTCTCATGACTGGTGAGCTAAAGGAGGAGGGCATCCTACAGCCGGCCGCAGGAGGAAGAACCTCCCAGGATGCACCGGGGGAGTACAGCTAATGCAAAACACAGGTCCAGTCTCCAGGCGAGAAACAAGGTGAACGTCACCAAGGCGAGCATCACTGCATCATATTTAAAAACCATCCTTCGTATCAATAGTTCCCAGAGGCCCGGAGCTGAAAGACGTCCCCTGACAGACAATAGAGAGCTTCCAGCAGCAATCCAGCACAGAGGCCGTCTTCCTGCCCGTGTCCGGTGGCCCGACAGGAAGGACATAAGGGGCATTGTGAGTCTTCCTATATAAGTTCCTGTACTGAACAATGGGAGTCCTGCATCACCAAACTGGGATGGAATTAGATTCTTACTGGTCCCAAACTATTTGTGGGAAACTCTCTTTATAGCGCTGCGGTGACCCGTCGTCCTGTCAGGTAATTCGATTGACCATCACAGCAACTCAGATTCTGCTTCCTGCTGTTTTAGCCAAACACGGACGACTGCACTAGTCTTCAGGGATGTTCACAGGAAAAAACAGCTACACTGCTCATTCTAAAAGAGCAACGGCTCCCAGGCCTGAGCAGGTCAGAGGTCGCTAGGCCACAGAGACACGAACCAACAGCACACAGAGTCCAACTACGAATTCATTAATTGTAGTAGTATAATAACTACTGGGGATCAAAGTCACTACCCAGGGAGCGACGCAAAATGAGCAGCGTGAGAACCACAACACGAGGAAGAGATGCGAAGCTAAGGAGGCGCTAAAGTAACTGCAGTGTTAAGATGCTCGGTGACTGAAACAGATGCTGCGGGATTTGCTGTCTTGTATCCGTTCATGGAGCCAAACACGACTCAGCAGCCAGTTTTTCCCCAGGATAAAAAGTTATTGAACACACTTCAAGACGTTAAACACTGAGCTGCTCTAATTCCATTCTCAGCGATTGCGCGACATCAGATTTCCAGATGAAGGTAAGAGAAGTCGGCCGCGCTGCTGGAGATGCAGATTCTCCTAAATAATGCATGGGGGGTTCAGTCGGCGTCCCCAGTAACGTGCAGGGAGTCGGAACAAATGAGTGAACCATATTCAGACCAGATGGGAAGGATCTCAGCGGTTCACACGGAGGAACAGGGCTTCACCGCGACTGGTTCTCATTTCAGATCAGAGACTAAAGAGGAAAGACTGAGACGTGGTTTAACGTCCTTCTCTGGAGCTGAGCCGAGCCCGCTGACCTGTATCCACTCTCTGATGGTGTCGTCGGAGGGCGTCCAGCCGTTCTCCTTGTAGTTGAGGCGAGAGCGTTCATGGGACCAGTTGGAGTTGTACTGGGAGGAGGCGGTGATCTGCTTCGGGGTGATGTCTCCGGACTCCATGCCCAGCGGCTCCATGCAATGGAAATCTGAAACATACAGAAGCATGGGAAGAGTTCAAGCCGCATCAGACACGAAGGTTCCGTCCACACGCCGTCGAGCTGTAACCGGTAGCAACGCCGCGTCACTGTGCTGAAGGGTGGGTGGCGCTCGCCGTAATTAAGCTTTGAAGTTCAAAATCCAACAAATGACATTTAATGATCAAGTTACGGTCATGAATCAAGAGCTTTAATGATTCCACTCCACATAAGTTACGGCCAGGTCACAGGCAGAGACGTCTGTTATCACACCCACACCACCCGCCTCCTTCATATGAGGCTATTTCACAGATCGTTAGCCGGCTGAGCAGAACTTCGCTCCTTCGCGCGCCTCATTTTTTGCCGCTAATGGCTGAATTTATCATTCAACTCCAGAGCTTGTTTTCCCACAACAAACACCTCAGGTTCGAGTCATAAATCTGTGTCTGCGAGGGCAGGAACACAAGTGAAGAGTGTGGTCAGGGTGGTGTGTGTTCGCGCTGTGGGCAGCAGTAAAGAGCAGCGATGCCACCACTGAAAAAAACCTGAATCCTCACGAGAAAACCGCTAATCTGCAAAGTTTGTGTTTCGCATCTAAAAGGAACCAGTCGAAGAGCATCAGCTGATGTTTCAGCTCCATCGTCACCGGATTCCTTGTATGTTTAGCACTTTTGGTTTCTGCTTCTTCTGCTTTGCTTAGAAGCGAATTACTGGGTTTTGACTGCTGGTCCAGCAGAACAAACAAATTCAAGAAGCCTTCAAAGCGTTTAACTCCACTATTAAAGAGACTCGACTCGTCTAAGTCACACACTGCAGCCTTTGTGTCAGGAAACACTTGGCCCAAGTCAAACTCCATGTTTCCCTGTGCACAGCAGGGGTCCCGGCGGAAGGACGGCTGACCGTCTGCAGACGCAAACACACTTACTTCCAGTTGCTCAGCGAAGCGACCAGAGCTTGACACGCGCAGACGTCCGTGTACTGTGGCACCGTCCTAACACCGAACCCACAGATAAATAATAATCCAGGCCCAAACCACCAGAGTCAACTCATTTCAATCAACGTACAGCAGTGAAATGGAGAAGTGACGTTTACTGGTCCCCGGTGCCACCGTCAGCCGCCGTGGGACCTTATGTAAACGCACTCACATTCCTGAGCCGTGGCTGAGGTTACCCGAGAGCAAGAACCATACGTGCCGGCATGACTTCCATCTCCACAGGCTCCCAGCAGCCAAACAGTCGGCCGAGGCACATTTAGACGCGGTTTCAACAAAGCTCAGCTCGGTTTTCTCGGCTTACGCGAAGCAATGACAACGAAAGGACAACCAAGACAAAGCCTGATTCTTTTGTTGCACGCCAGTAATCCTGGCGACGTCCTCTTTAAGGTCAGGGGTCACAGAGCCCACGCAGCCTTCCTGCTTACCCAGGCTCCTGCCACATCAACCCAGACTCACCCTCGTCTTCGTGCCCGGGGAGGACGGTTCGCTCTCGGATGGTGTAGTTGGCGGAGAAGCCTTCTTTGGCGATGGCGCTGTCAGTGGTGATGGTCATGGACAGGATGCCGGTGTAGGAGATGACTCGGCCCGGGGACGTCTGGCCGCAGTACCTCCCGATGTGGGGACCCACTGAAGGAGGCACGAATAAGAGCAGAACACGGTCACCTCAACACAGCAAGTTCCCCAGTTCAGTCATGGAGAGTAAATCTGAACACTGAAGGATTATTAGACTGTTAGACAGGTTTTTATAGTGAATGATCTGCAGACAGATGGAAAATAAAGTGTTTTATGACTCATGAAGGACGACTAATGGGAGAAAATTCACTTATTCAAATTGCATTTATTAAAGTGGAAAAATGCTGCTTTCCTTCATGTTGTTTTTATTATAGTGTCTCTGAGCAGCGCGTTGGTGAAAGACACAAACACTCAGTGAAACATCTGCTCCCAGTTTCTGCATCTCGCATTACTTCTAATAAAACCCGTCTTTAATACTCTAGGAAATGTTTCCTGGACACTAATTACGAATTTGTGCAAACATTTATGAGCAGAATATTTGGTGTAATCTAAAATTGCATGAGTTGATGGTTCATTTTCCGTGTGCTGGTTGCCTGCAGACTACTTTCATCTGTTTGAACGCACAGTTGACCCGTCTGCGCTGCTAAATAATTGGAATTAATTGGAAGTGAACCAATTTAATTTGTCTCCAGTGGTTAGTGACGAATTACAGATCGTAGCTTTTCTTCTTTCCAAACAACTCAGAGGAAATTATTTGGAAAATTATGGACTCGTAAAATAAAGCGATAGCGAGCTTTAGCAGTAGCTTTTGAAGCAATTCTCTAACGTGACCAACCCTAAGAAGACAAATGTGCTTCACCAACGATCAAATGCAAAGACTCCCGTTGAACCTGAGAACAGAGACCTGCTGCTGCATTCGAAGCCTGCTTTTCCTGCAGAGAGCAGCAGGCTGCCTGGTGTCTAAGTGCTCGTGTCCCACCGTTTGCTGCCCATTTCATCCTCTTGCTATCAGGCAGGAACAAAGCCAGGCTGTCGCTGCCTCCTGCTGCGTTGAGATATCGTTTCTGCTGCCTCTCGAGGACGGAACGTTCAGTCCAGAACATGATGATACCTCATAAAAAGACATTTCTCTTCAGCTTTGGACTCAAAATAACCAAAACAGAGCGTGATGGCATCGGACGGCTGAGCTGTAGCGATACGGAGGATTCCGTTTGTTACAGCTTTAATCACAATGTGTGAGAAGGCTTTTCAGAGGAATAAACACTCAGATCCTGCCGCAGAAGCAACACGCGGACTCTAGGACAACAACTAACGTGACAAAAGCCGGTTTGTTGGTGTCAACGCGCTGGTGTTTCTGGTTCTGACGTCCTGTGGCCGACGTTTAAACCAGAAGGTGATTTATGACGACTGTGAACAGCGGATAACACTTGAATCCCAGAACTATTTGTTACAGGCCTTTCTTGTAAAATCATGAAAGATTAAGTGAAAGTGATGTTATTTATGAGGCAAACTCAAAAGAGAAAAAGAATAAAAGATTTGAGAAATCTTTGAAAAACAAAATGTAAAAATAACGAGCTGCGCTTTCTTGGCTCAACATGACACAAAGTGGTGCCACAAAAGAAACGATTCTCCTTTGAACAGCTGATTCGCAGCCCCAACAGAAAGCAGCGGTGCATGCTGGGAGCGTTTGATGTCTGTTTGATGGGATGAAAGACGACAGTCTGGTCTTCACCTGCTGCTGAGATGCTTTGTTATGTGCGCGGACACACACAGGCTTCCAAACGCACACACTGGTCGCGTGACGGGAGAAGCCCTGGCATCTCGTGGCTGGCTCGGCTCTAAAGTGCGTCGCCGCCACCCGCTACCTGTGCCAGCCTGCGTCCCTCGCGTTCCCACGCCAGTCTCCTCCCTGGCACCGATCGCCATCGCTTTGGGCACAGCAGCGAGTATTGTGGGCACGCTGGCAGCCTCCCCGGGCCGTCGGCATTATCTGCGCGCTGTACGGCTAATTAAACGACAATGGCGGCTAAGGAACTCGGTCCAAACGCGGAGAAGACGCGTGAACAGAGGGTGGAGCAGGTTGCGTCTCCATCATTCATGTGCACAGAGAGAAGTGAGGAGCCTGTGAAGCAGCCTCTGTTCTTCTCCCAGGTGAAAGTCTGGCATTTTGATAGAAGCTTGAAACGTGCTGGGGCCAGGTTCTGCTAAGCTCCGGGCCGAGCCAAGCGAGCTGCCTCCCCGTTTCCAGTCTTTACGCTGAGCCAAGCTTCATGTTTACCGCTCAGACGTGAGAACCACATCGAATTCTCACCTCTTTTCTTTTTTTACAGAGCGTTGCAAACAGTTAACAAAAATAATGACTGTTTTGGGAAGACAGACTGTGAACCACCTGCTACACCAACAGGAAACCAAGGAGTAGCAGGAGATTTGCTCAATTAGAATTAACACTGTTTCTGGGATTTTAAAGAATCAATTTTCTCATTTTAAATTTCCCAAAATAAAACTCTGTGCGTTTTATTTTTTCTCTGCTTCAACCTGCTTTTTAGCAAAGTGTTTTCCTCCGTCGCCTCCGTGGCTCAGTGTGAGCTGGTCCCACCTGCGGGGAAGTCATCCATCCATTGTTCTGCTCCTCTCATCCACCTCCACACGCTTCTGTCTGTATCCGTTTTCTGTCAACATCTGCAGGGGAAGCCAGGCCGAGCTGCTCTCATCCTTCTCGGCTCTGCACACATTCTCCTCATCTTCTCTTGTCTGTCTCAGCATCCTGGTTCTCCTCCTCCTACCTGTGAGGTTTCTCTTCCCTGTATTTGCATATTTCCCCCTTTTCCTCACTGCTCTATATGTTCGTGGCCTGGTTCTGCCGTTTACGTGCTCGTAGGAGCTCAGAGTGGATCAAAAGCTTTAGCTACAGGCCAGCTCATCTGTCTCTGAGCTGAATCCTCTCCTCACCTGCAGGGAATCCGTCCCAGATCTCCAGGAAGTCGAATCGGCAGACGGCTCCTACCGGCGGCGTGGTGTCGGGCTCCATGTCGAAGCTGTCGAACTCCACCACGATCTCTGACATCTTGGGAGCGAAGATCATGAAGGTGCAGTCCAGGTTGTTGGGGTACCTCTCGGGGAAGCCCGGCGTCTTGATGACACCCCGGGGAGCCGTGAAGTTCCTGGAACATTCTGGACCTGCGAGGAGAAAACACAGGAGAGTTTGTGAAGCGTCAGGGACTGTTTGGACAGAGTGACTGATTCTCACATGGACCGAGGTGTGAAGTCTGGGACTGGAGGTCAGCACCGGGTCACACAGAGAACATCTGACTGGACGCGGCTTCAAACCCTTTTGAATTAGTACGTGAGACATTTGAGGTAATGAGACTCTGTGCGGGGCATCATGTTCTGGGTGTGACGTTCAGAAACCTCTCTGCTACTTTATTGGCTTTTCAGACTTTATTACATCAGAACAAAGACAAGAAAACAAAAGCAAACAATGTGGATGTTTTAGAACGAAGCTCCATCGTGTCTGGATGTGTAGGCTTTAAAACGATGCTGATTCCAGTATGAAGTTCTGCTTTTTTCCTTTGCTAACCGTCTTTCAGACAAACAACTTCACTGGATTAACACAAAGCTGCAAAAACATCGGACTCAAAGCAAGAAAAAATGTTCCAGTTCAGCTCCTAAGAAACTCGAGGCTCAATTCCTTATTGCAAAACACGCAACCTTTGTTTTATCGACTGAGCTCGTGTCGTTCCTCTGCAGTCGGACCCTCCCCTGCCGGAGCCGAGAGTCTGCGTTGTGACTGGGCCTGGGGGTGGAGGGAGGGCGGCTGGTATTTATTGACTGTCCCAGACAATCACAGGCTGTTTACAGAGAACGATCACGGTCAACAGACACAACAAGACACACAGATGCACACGCAAACAGACAAACACGCCTGTTGGCTCATCAGACTCACACGCTGCCCCACACAACCGGTCAAGCAAACCCTCAGAACATCAGGCCACGCAGTCGGGGTTTAGTCTCATCTTTAGTTGCCTTCAAAGCTGCGTCTCGGCCTAAACGCGGCGCTGTACACACTAATTAAAGCATTTACTCACAAACGCTCTGCAGCCCAGCGGCGTGTGCTGCTATGTGGCAGCCTCTGACTGCAATCTATCACACTTTCATTCATGCATTTGAACACAACACCTTCCCAGCTGTGCTGCGTTTACACGTCTGCGTCCTAATGTCGTGCGACGCTGTTGCACCACATTAAGACGCTGTAAATGAGAATGAAAGCGGTTTATTGTGGTTCTTATCAGCTCACGTTTGTTCTTTGCAGTAATGTGAACATGGATAATTGTTTTTTCATTTGCTGCATTTACGGAGCAAACAAATATCTTTGCTGTGGTAACTTTCTCTTCTGTCTCTAAAAGTGAACTCGTGAAAAGTATTTACAGTTGTCTGTGATATTTTACGTGTTTTGCATGTTTACATGTTGTGTTTAAATGATGCTTTTACTGTAACTTGGTTTGCATATATAAGATGATATATTTGTGGTTTTGGTTTCTTTCCATGTTATGGTCCATTACTTGTGTAGAAATATTATCGATCATTAGCTCAGCGCTTTATGTTTTTCCATGCGTGCCTGAAAGCACCGAGGACAGTGAATGTGACACAGAAGGGGGAACTTCCTGCCAAGATTTAAATTAAATTCCTCTGTGACATAAATGACGAGTGGGGGACTTGGCAGCGCTGAAGTCGTTGCTGTCTTTTGCACAGAAGCTGTTTTCTCCACAGTCGCATCCAGGCTGTCAGAGCTCGGATCGGTCAGTCCGGTTCGATGCTCACACCTCGCTGGCGTCACAGGCTGAGATGGAGACGAGAGGACGCCGAGGGTGGAGCGTCCCTCGGAGGGACGGGGGCTTCTGGTGCAGCCGGGCCAGATGTGACCAGTGAGCATGAACACCCACACGCTCGCCAGCTGACCACCCCCTGCGTCCGCACAGGTGGCGCCATTAACAGGGCGACGTGATAAATGGCGTGGAAGGCACCGTGGTGAAGCATGAGGTGGGTCCACCCGCTCAGCTGGCGCTCACAGACAGGCTGGTTAGGTCTGGCTGTAGGAATCACTGACGCTAACATTAGAAATAACGATACGTGGTGTTATCAGGGCAGAGTTGGGCCTCACAGGCTCCGTACCTGCTTGTGTGTGCAGCTCCTCAGTGTCGACGTGTGTGAGGAGGCTGCCTAGACTTTCCCTTCACCCCGGCTCGTCGGCTCTTCATCCATCTTCTCTTCCTTTCATCTCCCTTATTTCTTGCAATCAGCAACCCTCCAATCAACCGTGGCTCGCCCAAATAAAAGCCTCGCCTCCGTCAGCTGAACCGCAGCGACATGTGCATCTGGTTTGAAAAGCTGTAATAAAAACAGAGCGGCGGGGCCGGACGCCGAAGAGGCCTCGCGGAGGATCCCTTAGAACAGATACGCCTGCTGCGGTGAGCGGAGGGTGGAGTCACGGCCAAAGACAGAAATATAAAGATATGCAAACACATGTGGAGACGAGTGCGACTCCATCTTCCATCTGAATTTAATTGGCAACTGTCCCATTAAATGAAAATGCATCAAACATCTACGCACAACTGTAAAGCCCAGAGCTCATGGATAAAAGCCGTCGCTCCTCCTGACGAATGAAAGACAACACCATGAATAATCTCGTCCTATTTCTGGAAAACTGTGGTTTGTTTTTTCTTTTTTGGTCACTTTCCAACTGTCTGTGACCACGTTGTCTCTCATTTCACTCATTTTTCAAACGTTTGAGCCTTTATAGTAGTTTTCCAGCTGTTTCTGGTCACTTTTAATGTTTGCTTATTCATTTTCAAAGGTTTGTCTATTTTTGGTTGTCGTGTCTCTTTTCAGACCTTAACAGATATTTTGTTGTCATTTGTCGTCTACTTATTGAGGCTTATTACGCATTTCTTATTGGCCTTTACGTCTCTCGCTGCGTCCTCCTTTCAGACAGGAATCATCAACACCCGCGTCACCGAGGCCCGGGGCCGTCTGAGCTGTTGGGCTCATCCACGTGTGTCTCAGGACATTAAACGTCCCAGTTTACAGACGTACAGGCGACATCGTCTCTGACTGACTTTAATAAAAACTACTTTAAATTGAGTCTCTTGAGCTAAAACAAATCTGAGCCTCGTAGAGACAAAGCCACAGGCCTCAGTGGGCTGTGAAGCCCGTTTCAATATGCTGCTCGGACGGTAATGGGTTTTAAATGTGGTGAGAAGGAAGACGGGGGAGACGCACATTCAGACGCTGCCCCAGATTCAGGGCCTCTGTTCTCTGCCAGAGCATCCATCTCATCTGCAGGTCCCCTCCGCTGCCTCCAAGGACAAACAGTCCATTAGCTAAATGAGCCTGGGGTCCCATCCACCTGTCCACACACACCAGCTCTGCCGCCCAACGTTTCCACTGTCGAAGCTAAATCTGATCGTATTTCTAAACCCAGGAGCCAGAACAGCGGCTCCGTGAGTCCGACGCGCACACGTCCATCCACAAACTGTATTAATCTCACCGAGGCCAAGAGCGATTGAGTTAGAGCAGCTCTGCTTTCCCCCGAGGTCCAGGCATCGGTCTCCTCACATGACGCTCATCAGTTTGTTTGCATCGCTGTGAGCTGATGAAACAACGAGGAAGGTCGACGGCGAAGCTGCAGCGTCTGTTTTCAAAGTAAGAGCCTGCTAATCTGCCTCGACCCGGTTCCTCGAGCGCATGTAGACGCAGGGACTGATCTCGTTTAAAAGCACGTTTGAAACGAACTCGCTGGCTGAAGCACATTTTCGAGTTTTCGATGAAAGTCCCATTCTCCACCATCACAGTTAGCTGAATGAGAGGCTAAGCTGACCCTGGCGCGTCCACGGCGTGTGAATCCCTATCGCATCCTTTCAATCGCGATATCAAGGCTCACACAGAAATCAGTTTCTTCTCAGCTGATACTTTTCTGGCCTACTTTTTGAAGATTTATCGCACTTTCTAATAGGTCGCTGTCATTCATCAGTCACGGCTTCGCTTTGTGCTCGGAATGAAACGAGCACGTTTGAAACTTCCCGTATGAGGCGTGTAGTTTAGAGAACAGACGCTGCAGAGCGCGAGGACTGTTACGGGGTCCTAACCCTGCTCGTGTTACTGCCTCCTCCTCATTCAAGCACAGAGGGGCTCCTGCGTATCCATTATCCAGCATAATACAGGATGCTTCAACAAAACTCCACCTGGGGATTGTTATTCCTGGAAGCTGTGGTTGTGTGAATGGTTATTACTCTCTGGGGCTGCGACAGAAAAAGAAGGATCTCCTGTAAATGATTGTTCTCCTCCTTTCTGAAAATCAAATTTATCTCTGCTCTCTCATTGGCTGAAGTGGCCTCGGGGGAGTTGCCAGTTTGGCGGCCGCTCAAGTGGACCCGAGAGGGAAAGGAAAATACAAATGTAGGACACAGGAGCACGGCTCCTTCCTTGGCAGCCGGTGTTTATGAAGGTCTATCCTGTGAACCTTCGTCCTCAGCTGGGACTCGCTGATCCTCCAGTGGAATTCTGGGTCTCTGAGTTTATTTGTGCTGCAGCTCAGGGGTCAGCAGGCCAAAGGTCCTGGTCTGTTTGGAAAAGCTTGGACAACACTGGGACGTGAGTTTGGAAACATTTGTTCTCCGAAGGTTGATTTCAGGGAACTGGGTACAAGTTTCAACAAACATGCTAAGAAACCAAAATGCTTGGTTGGCAGTTTAAAGGAAGATTCCTCTACCTTCTGTTTCTATTGAATCAGGTTACACAGGCATCTGCAAACACGACGACGCTGCATAATGAAGACAAGCAACTAGAATTAACGGAGCCTTGACCAAACAGCGACCACGGTTACACGTACTCCGCTCAGAGGTGTGTGTATCAGAATGAGCCTGACCATCCTGCCTCGACGCTGCTCTTAGCTTCCACAAATCCACAACGACATCCTGCGTTTTGGAAGCGTTCCCATCTCAGTAATGGACTCCTCGTGATTCATGCTCTGTCTGGGTCCTTTTAGCAGCGGCCGTGGCCTCAGGTGTTATTAATATTCATAAGGATCAAGGATAAAACTATGACCAGGTCGGTTGCGTGAAAGCCAACTTTCACGTAAGTCATCGCATACAGCGCAGCAAAGCGGCAAAATACGTGTGAAATGGGACAGAGCAGCATGTTTCATCATTAGCTGCAACAAGGTGACGCTGGACATTGAGCCAGAGCCGCCGAAGGAACCAGACTCAGGGCTGAACCGCAGCAGAATTCAAACAGGCTCTTTTCTCTCACGTTCAGTGACAACACACCTGTCTTGAAGACCTCGTAGCGGACAGAGAAACCCGCCCCGTGGGTCTCGTAGTCAGACACGAACTTGATGAGCAGCTGGTTGCCGGCGGAGATGATGGGAGACGGAGCGATCTTCCCGCAGAACTTTCCCACCATGGGCGAAGCCTCGTTGCCACCGTTGTAAACCTCCACGTAGTCGTACCTGCAGGAGGAGGAGATGTAGGTTTAGATGAGACAGACCGACCCCTGTTCTTTAGTTAGTTGTGTTTGTGTGAGTCTAGGTCCAGACGACGTAACATCTGAGAGAGCTGCATTCAGGGACAGCACAGAGTGTAGGTCATGCCTGTTGTGAAACATCACATCTCAACGTCTAAAACAGCAATTCACTGAGCAGCACCAGAACCTGGAACCTGAGCTGACACCAGTTAGTCAGTACTTTTCCTCGTACTGTGAAGTAATGCTGCAAACTCCCAGCGTGAGCTTGTAACACCTTGGGCCTCACCTTCCAGCTTTGACATTAGAGTTTTAGCTCCATCATCTGCTCTGCTGGCTTTCGAGGCCTCCGGAGGCCCTGAAGCATTGATGTGACATCCATCGATTTCTAGCAGCAGCAACAAAGTTTGAAGTCACAGATTTTAAAGCCAAAGTTTTTCCACTTATTTCGGAGCCAGTCCCCTGAAGACACAAAGATCTGCTTTCAGGACTGCATGCGCTGATGATTAAGACATTTCTCTCCAGAATGTTGCGTTTCTCTTTCTCATGTACAACAAACTGCAGCAGAGCTTAGGTTCAGCTCAGGGTCAACGCCCAGCATCTGTAGAAAGAACCGCAGCTGTCTGGACCTCTGATGCAGACATTTCACTCACATGTAAGGACTCGTTTGATATGATGGGGCCTGCAAAGATCAGATTATAGCTGAGCCTTTTATTAGAGCTGCACCGACGACGCTCTTTTTAAAACTTAAGTGCTCCACAGAAAGGAATCTGTAATTTGATGCAACAAGCTAAAAAGCGTTTCCTCTTAGAAGCAGCCAATGAAAAGTAGGACAAAGACTGAGCTTCGTTATCAACCACTGGTCCCTGAGCAGGACAGAAAATCCATAGCAGCTCTGAGGTCTCTGCTGCCTGGATAACAGTAATCAGATAGACGCAGGTAAGAATGTGTGTAATCACAGGAATGTATGTCTGACAGGACACCTTCCCTGCAGAGTCGGACCCAGACACTGGGTTTCACTGCGTTCCCACGGAAACGAAGCTCAGCTGACTGATAACTAAACTAACAGACAGTTTCAAAGAGCTGACAACAACAACAGGGTTCAGTGTCTACCGGGAAAAGCCACCACGGCGCACGTCTGTCCAGTCATTTCGACTTGCTGGGACGCATCAGATGTCATAATAACCTGGCGCTAGTTTTCCATTCTCAGGCCGATGTCGTTTGCTCTGCGTGTCTTCTTCACGTGTTCAGATGGTTCTACATCCCGCTGAGAAATGGACTTCAGGGCCACTTGTAACGGCTTTAGCGCCGGCAGTGATGTTTATGTGATGGCATCTTTATTGATAGCGTCAAACTTGCTGATGTCTTGTCCCGCAACGTTTTACAGAGGCTTATAAAATAAGAGCCAGAGGGAGGGAGTGTTTCTGTCTGCATGCAGATGGACTCCCTCCCTCCCTCCCTCCCTCCCTCCCTCTGTCTCTTCACAGAGACTCCGCAGCCTCCTCTCCATCCCCTCGCATCACTCATTAACCACACCGGCTACTCCTGCCCTCCTTACGCAGCTGTCCGTAGCTAAATGCCTATGCCTTGCTTAAGGGCAAAGAAGTCGCCCCACTCCATCTGGGGCCCAGCAGCAGATGCGTAAATGAACATTTTACACCATTCACTGCTCTGCGTCCACAGCGGTGAACAGAACAAGTGGAAGTGGACTAAATGTCAAGTTTAACGAGGAGCAGGAGCTTCGGGATCAGGCCACACCAGGACCCAGTGACACCACGAAAGACTTCACTGATCTGCTGGAGCCACTAATTCTTGTTTAGCAGTATCTCCAGACTGTGCGGCCACATTCGTCCAGACAAAAGGTCCTTTGAGTTGATGAAAATGCACATATGCTCATTTAGGTCACGCTCACGTGGATGGTGTCTGGCCCTGGGCCCTGGTTGGTGGCTGACGGACAGGAAGCTCTGCAGACGCCGCGACGAACCTTCTGCATGTTTTCAGAAAACAGCTAAATTAAACCAAACGATTAGGCTAAAAATGAAACATATAACCAGAAGCAACAAAAGGCCTTTGTGTAAACTCAGCAAAGACCAGACTACAAGGAGGGCACCTCAACAGTTACACCGATAGACAATAAATCCAACTAATTAGAGAGACGGCACAATAAAAAGACTAATTATTATGTTCCACCATGTCCCACGCTGTTTAATGTGTGGTCTCTGACACAGTTAATCAGTGCACGGCACACTGACCACCGACCATGAAGCCAAATTCGAAACAAATGAGGATGTGGCAGATAAAACCACGCTGAACAAATGAGATCCAGACCGAGAAGGGATGTGTTCACACGGCTCCCCTCGCTCTTCCTGAGCTGCTGGACCCTCTGAGCTCCGGCTCGTTAACGTGCTGCCGCTGCGTCTCGTCGCATTCCTGCAGGACGCACATCTGGGAGGCGTCAGACCAGCCTTTACAGCGTGAGGTTGTTAAAGTCCCCTCCTGCAAAGAGCACTGAAGCTGGGGATGAGTCAACGTTCCTGCGCCACCACACTGCGTTCAGCTATTCCAGCATCTCCCAAAACAAAGTTCCTGGTAAAAACGGATCGAGTGCTTTAATTAAAACAGGTCTCACCACTTCTGCCGCATGTGTGATTTCCTGCCGTACCAACATACGGTAGGTGTGAACCTATATCAATATATCAAGAGATTCTCCAAGAAGCCCGTGTGAATTTTTAAATTCAGAGGGAAGATGCTTCCAGATATTATCTGACACCTACAGTTACAGGTGACATATTGATACAGGAACTAAAACACTTTCTCACTCAGCAAGTGACTCATAACCAAAGAATGTGAATTTAGCTTTTTAATGTAAAAGGAGAGACAACGGAATTTTCTGTGTTTCTCTTATTTATTTCGCTGTTTCAGATTAAACAGCCACGATACAGCGACATGAACAAGATGAGCTGCAGGAGCCGAACCATTTCCCACGAGTCCCTCAGAACCAACAGTACACGCAGCAGCGCCTCTGAGGGGTCACCGTGGTCGACCTCAGTGCAGCTTCCAACAACCCAGCACTTTTATGACGCAGCAGGACGTTACCTGGACCTGCATGAAGCCTGGAGACGTCTGCTAATGTTACCATAAACACTGCGTGACTAATCCCAACCAGCAGTAAAGCACAAAGGCCTCGACCCTGAGCCGAGCGGCCGCGGACGACCTCTGGGCCCCGGTCAGAGGGTTACGTCCCCAAACGGAGACTGCGGGGGCGGATTTATGTCGCAATTCCAGGCTGTGCACATAAACACGCACGCGATGAGAAGCTGCAGGCGACAGCGTTCAGACGCGTCACAGTCCAGCGGCTTCACTGCTTTAGTGCCAGTCAAGTCCGACCAGTCGTTCGGTGTGAGGCAAATCCTAGTACGACTCCGCTACACGCTAACTCCCCTGCTCTCGCACACATATTTGCATAAAAACCTTTTATTCTTAATACTGACTCACCCTCAGTCGCGTACGTCGGTACATTCCTCGCGGTGCTGAGCGCTGAATGTGCAGCAGCCTCCTCTGTGTTTCGAGGCAGGGGTTGAATTCCCCGCAGAGATTTGATGAAAACATTCCTCTTTCAAAAGCCTCGACGACTCCATGTCCAGCTGAGTATGAAGTGCTGCTCAGTCATTCAAATAACACACAGCGCGTTTCTTTAAGACCAGCACCTTCCAACCTGACCCTCAACTGATAAAAAGATAAGGACTCATTACATCACTTCTCATAGTCAGAGCTTTGAGACCTGGCAGAGTCAGTGTCCACGTGGCTGGAGTAGAGCTACGGCCACAAACGAGCTAATGTTTGGGCTCCTCCAGTAAGAGACAACTACAACCAACCCAAGGCTCCAAAGAGGACGAGGCTATTTCAGAAGTCAGACCTCTGACACTGCTGAGCTGCCAGTGTGGAGGGGTTGGAAACCACACTTCGAAAAAATGGTCCTGGCAAAGAAAAAAGACGTTTTCAGCAGCCACCGCTCCCACAGTTTGGAATATCTGCTGCCACCGATCCACCCACACGCTTTTCACTTTATGTTTAGCACTCGGATTTCAAAACAAACAAAATCATCCAAACTTTATTAAGATAATGAATTCTTTGGAAAATCCCAGTGACTGGAGTACGACGATGAAAAGGCTTTCAAAAAAAACAAGGAAACGTATTCAAGCAAATCCTATTAAAGCCATCAGGATCACAGCCGCACACTAGCGCACTAACTCCCTGCTCTGCCCAAAAAATAAATTGGGCCAAGCACCCAAAGTATGAATATCCTCCTCCTTCACCTCAGCTGCGCAGATACAAAGGCACAGCAGCACAATCCTGCAGGGAAATTAAAAGGCAGACGTGGAGGAGCTGGAATTTGTTCTCATTTAGGAAGCTTTAATCCGACAGAAGGAGGAAGAAGAACAGTGTTTTCCCTCTGATGTCTGACACACAGTTTAGCGACTCAGAAGGATGAAATGAGATTTGCTGCAAACTCATTGAGGGTTTAATGAGGAAAAGTTGAAGCGATTTCCTGAGGGTCGCCATGTTGCGGCTTCATGTTTTGTGCGTGAATTTGAAAACTCCAGCTGCGTGAAGGAAATGCACCATAAAATGTGTCACTGCTTCCTGCCTCGCGTCGCGGTAACTTTAGACGAGGCCAAACGTCTCCGTGTGCACCTGGGACATTTGGGAGGAAAAAGGCGCTTTGTCAAACAACAGTCAACACACGTCTACAGCGAAGGAAGGCCAAAGCAATAAACACCGTGTCACTTCCACTGCACCCTGACATGTGTCAGCTCCGACCACGGGGCCGCATCCCAGCGAGGCCCTGCCCGGCTGCACATCCACCTCCTGCTTCCAGAAACACATGGCATTAATTAGACTCCTCCGTCCCACACACACGAACTCGCTCGGGTTTCGCAACGAGGAGGGAGAGAAACAGGAAGAAGTTGGACGTTGTGAAACAGCAGCTCTCGGTCAGAAAGTAGATGTTGAGCAACAGAACCGCTGGAGCTGTGAGGTAATGTGTTGTTGTTGGACGCTAAGCTTTGCGGGGCTTCCGTGCTCGCACTTAGCTGAAGGCCCATTAAAGAGGAATAATAACTGATGCACAAAGACGACATTAGTTCACGGTAACTAGAGGCCAATATGTAGAACTGCAGCTCTGCTCCGTAAGGACATAAAGCGCAGAGAACACGGGTTATTGCAACACACTGATGATTTCACCAAAAATTTACTTTCTCATTTCCCCAAAACTTGTTGAGTCTCCCTGTGTCAGCAGGAGCCAGAGCCCAGATGATCAGTGAGTCAGTCGACCTGCTGAAACCTCCTGTCGCAGCTGATGTGATGAAGCTTGTCCTGTTTCTTTGCGTTGTTTGTGCCTCCCACACACTGTGCGTCTTCACGTAGGCGTCTCGCTGGGTGATCACCCCGAGGCGCTTAAACCCAGACAGATAAGACACATTCCTTCCCAAGCGTCAGGAGAAAAAGCCTTTACTGTCTGTGCAGCTAGCGAGACTCCATTTTGGCTCCGCTGGGGGTCGGTTTCCTGTTGCACACATTGAAAAGGACAGAACCTCCCAAGACGGCTCCTCGTCCCTGCAGAAGGTCAGCACACAGCAGGACCCCGACCCTCGTATCCCAACGCTGACCCGTCCCAGGCGTGAAATCTGTTTTCACGGGCCTTTTACATCAGATACGAGCTCAGCTACTAAATCATGAGAATGGAGTTTGGCTTCACATGTGGGGTTTCAAGACATGAAGGTGGGAGAGACTATAGGTCAACGCAAGCCATCAGCACAGGCCACATCATCACCTGCATCAGCACCGTTCCAACGTCTGTGATGATGGTCCATCAACTCACGTCTGTCGCTCCACCACCACTCAGGCTGTTCTTGGTCGTGTTAGTGTGTTGCTGTTGGCACATCTGGAGCGTATCAGTGACTACATCCTATAAATCCACACTTTGCAGCTGAGCCTGAGCGACGTTGCCCCCCCCCATCTGCCCTGAACTCTCCTCGTTAATCTGCTCGTTAAGAGTCTAATCTGACATGTGTTTCCATTTGTGTGTGTTTGTTGGTTTGTGTGTATTTGCTCTGTGGACTCTATCTATTACGTTACTTAACTTCTTAACCTTTGCGTGTGTGAGAGCCCAGTTTGTGGCCGTCATTGTTTGGAGAAGTCAATCCAAACAACGCACACTTGCATACGAGAAACAATAGCAGGATTCAAAGTCCACCCTTCCTTCCATTACACAAATATTTGCTGCGGAAAGACAGGAGTCAGCTGGTGAGAGTAAATTCACCAGTTTGTCCTGGAGGAAGCCACGACTCAGACTTAAACGTCGGCTACGTGCTGATGGAACACGAAGCAAAAGCAAAAAAGCAGAAGCAGAAAACTCTAAACTCTCTTCACGCGTTAAACATTTGGTTCGTGTAATATTCATTATTCATTAAGCTGTTCTGTGGGTGAGGACCAGAAGCAGGATCATCACAGAAATTAAACTAGTGGCTATAAATACAATCTATAAACAATAATCTAGAATATTATCTGTAATATTGCATCTGTTATTAATTTGTTGGCCTGTTTGCTTCATAGTTTAGCAGCGAGCTGGTGAACACTGTGAACCAGTGTTTCTCTCCAGCGTTTTGATTCTTATGGAGCAAACAGCCTTCGGTGATGCGGTTCAGTTGATTAGTCGCTGTGAGGCGGGAGCACGGAGAGAGCACGCGGGGTCCAGACGGAGACAGAACCGCCCGGGGCTGAGCGAGGGGAGAGGGAGGATGAGACCCAGCACCATCCAGCCTGAAGCTTCCTGTCCGTGAACATGCTCCTTGATCTCAGAGATCAGACTCCATCATTTGCGGATTTATTTCTATTTCTGTCTTATTTTTCTTTCATATTTAAGGATCCGTGAGGCTGACATTGAATTCGGTGGAGCATTTAATGATGAAACCAATTTCCTCTGTTTGAGAACAATAAGCTCTGTGAGAATCCCAGACTGAGACCCCACTGCATCGTGGGAAATGTAGTCATGTTGGAGAGCAAATCCAGCATGAGACAACAAATCTGGTGTTTTATGACTGTACCTATTAAAACTCTGAGTTGTCAAATCTCTGCAGACTCCAGATCAGTAGCAAACACAGCAACATGTACAGGAACAAAATCTAAATATCACTGAGGGCCGGAGAGCGGCTCAAAGCCACAAACAGGAAAACAGAAGGAGATTCATCGTTCGTCGGCCTAATTCTCACAGCTCTTCTTAAAAGAGACGCGTCGCTGCAACACACACAGAACAAAGAGTCCAATGCTTTTTGAAGGTTCACGCCTCAAACGGTCTTGGACGCGAGCCACCGGCCGACTGCACGATGACAGCAGCGCATTTATTCCTCCTCCCGTGAGGCCGCAGTGGAAAACAAGCATCTGCAGGCGCTGCTGAAACAGAGCCTCGGTCTAAAGCCACACGAAAAGGGCTGAAATTCAGGCTGCGGCACCAACAACCAAACCAAGTCAAAACGCTGAATAACGTTGTTTACGCGTTTCACAAGACGAGGTCAGTGACTGAGAAACGAACGTGTCTCCGTCCATCCACAGCAGGACGAGGGTTTCTGTCTGAAACCTCCATGTGTTGGTCACCTGTCACTGAAAAGCGTTTTCATTTCACCAGTGGATTCATGTACAACATTCATTTACTTCCCCTCAACAAAGAAATCCAGAAAACAAATGTTGACTGAAACCATCTTAACATATTAAAGCTCTTGCTGCTGCAGTGCATTCTGGGTAACCGAGGCTTCTACTAGTGGACACAGTTGTGGACTCAGCTGCACTTCTCTGACAAAGGCCAAACACAGGATCCATTCACTACTCGTCACCAAACATCGGGCAGAGGTGCATTTCACCTCCGAGCTGCTAGAGAACTGTGTGTGTACAGCTTCGTGTGGGAGGAAACTGATCAGCCATCTCCTCGAACCATGGCCCAGATTATCCCGCCGCCGACGCGCGTTCCTTACTCACGCCTCTGCTCTATTTTACCGAGCTCCGCGGGGATTCACTGTCGGCCGCGCTATTTCAGACATGGACGCGAGACGAGGTTTGTTCTGGTGCCGCTCCAGTTTGGCCGTGTCTCAGTGTGTCTGAGCGAAGCAGCGTTGCTGGTTCTCGTCTGAACTGGAGTCTGTTCGCAGAGACGCAGTTTGTGTCGCTCGAGATTTTGTGGCCGATTGACTTCCCAGAAGCTGAACGTGGCCTCGTGAACCTCACATTAATCCCAGCGCCACCGCTAGAGACGCCACAGTGTGACATTTTTGTTTTCCTTGGTTCTGTGAGAAAGTCAGGCCTCCAGTAATTTTAGCAGGCTTTCAGCGCCTTCCTTCATGAATCACTCGTGTCCCACCGTCGTAGGCAGGGATCATAATTACATCCTCGGGTCGAGAGGGTGAGCAGGGAAGATATTTGTGACACAGATGTCGCTTTCTTTGTTTGGCTTGTTAACAGCCGACATGTTTCACAGCAGTGGAACATGTTCCAGTTTGGTCCAGTAATTTAATTACGGCGCTGGGAGGAAGGGGCACGCAGCGACTCGTTATCTGATGAGGGGGAGGGGAGGCTTCTATTAGTAGAGAGCAGCAGAAGAAGACACCTTCTGACTGTAATGTTTAGCCACAGAACATCCACAACTACGTAAGCAAGCGATCAGCGTTACTGGGCCAAACGCAGGCGGTTCTGTTTCACTGCGAGCAAACAATCGGATCCATTAACATCTCGTTAATTTCATTCATCCAGTCACGGCCTCGCTGTCTGAAGTGCCATCGCTTGCACTTGAAGTTGAGCCTCTTGGCATCAGATGCTCATAAAAAACCTCTTAACAAGCATCTCAGGAAATTTTTCAGAGGACCGTGGTCGCGCCAAATGCTTGAAGGCCGCCATCAATGGGCATATTTCGAACATTTGACTCGCTCCCAAAAACAACTCTGCTCCTGCCAAGACCGAGAGCTGAGAGCTGCACCCCGCCGCCGTCCAACATAAACTCAGAACAGAACATTCAAACCAATCAAGCGAGACGGAGGCCCCTAAGAAAACAGCCAGGTGCCTCTGGGAGGTGCTGCTGGGTGGCCCGGTGAACGGTCGCAGGTCCGGGTCCGGCAGCAGCAACTGGACCTGCACCCTAACGTGGGAATGTTTACTGCCTCGACTGCGGCCGAAGTCAACAGGAAGACGTGGAGGAGAAAGGATCCAGAAGAGAACAGGTCCATCCCTGGATCTGGGGCCTCAGCCGCATCCTTCCGGCTGCTGCGTTGTCCCTGCAGAATGAGGCTTCCCAGCATGCGACCGTGATGGAGGTGTGCAATCCACTCAGTGACACACAATATCCACTATCTGTCGGCGCTGATGTTTATTAGTCCCCCGGCGGTGAAACGTGATCCCATAGTATTGGAGGAGTCCATCTGTGGGACGGCGCTGGCCCGTGATTTACACAGCAGCTGTTTATGGAGCTTTTAAAGAAGACGAAGGAGCCGACATAAAAACGGGCTTATTTATGGAACGGGCAACACAAGGGCAGTTGGGTGCATCTACACAATTGAGTGTGTGTCTCTGGGTCACGGTGCTTATTTACAGAATCGCTCCATCGCACATGTTCAGGGACGACCGAACGCTTGAGCATCATGTTTCTCTTAGAAAACATCTGCAGACTAACTGCTTATTTACTCGACCCGAAAGTCAAATATCTTCTGTTCACTAAGTTCACGTCTTAAATTTTAATGTGAAAGAAAAGTGACTCGTGGTGTTTGTTGCATGTCAAATTAGTTCCCAGCTTGTTTCCAGCTCCATCTCACGTTTCCTTCTCTTTCAACATCCCCTAACCTACGAAAACCTGCCAGATCCAGACAAGCTCTGCGCTCACTTCCAAATACAAACAGGTAAACGCTGCCTCCAAATGAAAAGTCAACACCATTTCCCCACTCTCCGTCGCGCAAACAGAACTCCATCAAAAAAAGCTGAGTTCTGCTTCCCGTCCCTCTAAACTCCTTCCAAATCCCAGCCAGAGCCCAGCGCCATGAGACACCCTCCCTCCTTATCAAGTATGAATTACAAAACCCATCAAACCCCATTTCCTCTGAAGTAATTGCCAGCAGCCTTGGTGCCATATCTCATCCCTGCACCTCCACTTCGCTGGAAGCTGGCTGTCAACGCCTTGACCAACAGGGGGCAGAGTTTCACACTGTATCCAGGCAGGATTAAGGAAAGCGAGAGGAGGAGGGAGAAAGCGAGAGGAGAGGGAGAGAGGGCTGAACTCTTACTTGCAGTCTCTGTCCTCCAAATCAAAATGCGGATTGAAGTTGATGAGGATCTTCTGGCTCTGCTCGGGGGCAGTTATGACCCACACGCACTGCTGGGAGGGCGGGTACGCGCTGGGATACCCCGGAGAGGTCAGGTAGTCCGCGCTGTGGATGTCGATGTTCCCTCCGCATTTATCTGCAGCACAAGGAAAAGTTTTAGAGTCGGTTAGAGGAGAGAAAGTGGAGTCAGTGCGCACAGAACTGCGCCAAAATCTGGCGCGTGTCAAAGCGTCAGCGCAGAGTAAATGCATAATAAATACATAATAAATAAGGAAAACACTGCGGTTTCCACGACGAGGTCCTGGAGGAGACGGCGCCAGGTCCGCGCTGCTGTAGTTCTACAAACTGGGGCCGTGTCCCTGCCACACGGTGCCGTTAGCGCAGGCTCATTACATTTCATTTTCTCAACTAATGATTTATTAAATCGCTCGTAGCCTGAAAGTAACGCGCGCGCAAAAAAAAACACACACAACAGAAAAATGTCAAATATCGCAAAATCAACTGAAGCCACTTGGTAAAATGCAGAATGTGCTTCAGTTGAAACACGCACCAGGCTTCAGTTAATTCCCTGTGAATATAATAACACTAAGGCTAATAGGCTGTTAGACGACCCCCCGTGGAGCTGCTCTCAGGGGACATAACAGGCATAACAGGTGAGAGGCAACAACGCTGCAAAATGATGCAAAATGGACCCGCGCAGCCTGTTGTCAAGCCACAGTTTCACCGAACCGGTCAACACCTACCAGTCTGAGTCAACGGAGCAACCAAGACGACTTGGGTGAAAAGGAACAATAGCAATCCACTGCGCATCCTTATCAGATGGTACAACACTGACATTCTGACAATTACAAGCACCACACGAAGAAAACGTCCACTTTGGGTTCAGGCTCCGTCCACCGAAGAAGAGCAACCAGAGAAATGTCTCAAAGTAAAAGATCTGCTCGGCGCAGGCTTCCCAGCATCCTGTGAGCTTCAGCACCCGATCCCCGCGTCCGCCAGGGAGCAACTTGGCATCTCCCCGGGAGAGGAAATAATCCAAACGCGGGGGAAAGACCCGACACCAAAATGAAAAATCCGCAGCCGCGCGCCCTGGATTCTCGGCCGAACCCTCACTTGTGGGACCGACGGCCGTACTTCCAAGTAGGAAATGGAAAGAGAGCGATCACCAGTTACCCAGCGGTTCGCGGAGAAAACCGACCGCGGGGACCGTCGGAGCGCAGCCCACAGATCTCTGCTCCGTTTTTCGGTGTGAGCTCTGGCTCCGCAACCTCGGACTGGCCGCCGCAGCAGAAACGCAAGAATACGAGGCAAACAGCAGGAATTTCCACTCCCCGAATTCCTTGCTCCCAGAAGCCGCCGCCGCGCGCAACCAGCAGCGACCGACAGCTACGAGGGTCTGGAGCGAACTGATCCCGGTGCGCCCCCTGTGCGCTCTCGACGCGTGCGTGCAGGGCTGGAGCAGGAAAAGCTGCGCACGCAGGCTCACGCCGGCCTGTGGGTCTGGTCCAAGGAGCGGGCGGGTCCGCGGCCCCTGCAGATGATGACGAGTGACGCGCGTTAAGTTGAGTTTGTGCCTGTGGCGCATAAGTTGACAATATGTAACAACGTGGAAATATGATGTGTTTTAACGTGTTTTCCCTTTAATAGGTTTGTCATCTGTATCTACAGGCTGGATTCTCTTACTTATTAAAAATAAGCACTGGCCACCACAATAACGACTAATTAAAAAAACTAAACATCTCACACACCATCAGCCCGTGACTGAGCTATTAACAGCATCTGGCTACGTTTCCAGAACCTTTCAGCAGCCTACACAGAACATGTCGCAACTTGTTGTGTACATGTGAAAAAAGCCATATGGACTGTGAAGAACAGACACAACACAGCGTGTTTGTTCACTGAATCATAATCCGGCCAGCAGGGATTAGCAAAGAACAAATGATCTGATCTGCTGCCTCATCAACAGTTATTACAGATACAGAATCTGAAAAGTCACACGAAGTCACAAACCAGCAGCCTGAGCAAACATGAAAAGAAACAAGAAAATTATTTGCTAAACTAAGACAAACATTTAAAGGTTCCAGCTTTTCCGTGAGTGAAACTTCTTTTCTTTTCTGTTGTTCAACACATTTTTCCACAGTCCTCTGACACAAAAAACGACAAAAACAATTACCTGATGAGTCAATCATGGAAATCTGCAAACACTTCGAGGGCTGACTCAGTTTGTTTAAGTTGAGCTGCGAGATAAACAGCCCACTGCAGCTCCCAGGTGAACCCGTCTCTAATTAACCAGAACCCGCTTGTTCAGCTAAATGAGAGATAAAAAATGTGATTATTAGACACTTATAAGAGGCGCTAATGGCTCGCTGCGCCCAGAGTCCTTATCGCTGGGCCCCGCGCTGAGAACAGCCTTGTTTACCTCCACGTCCTGGTTTACCGCCGGTTTCGGCTTAATCCCTTCAGGTGAAGGCAGGTGTCTCAGGAGCAGCGTGGAGGCGAGGACGCTAAATATTAAACAGTATATGAAGTGTTTCTCCGTGGAGCACACACCTACATCCACACGCCGGACGCACACAGCAGCTGAAGGTTGTTTCCATGACATTTTACTCAGGGACACGCGGCATCATCTGCGTGTGTGTCAATGTTAGCAAAGTGTTTGCTTAATCCAGCTCCAGGCTACAGACGTGTAATGTACTGAATGTACTCTACAACTATTCTTAAGTCTTTAATGCGTCCCAGCTTTCTGCGCCACCTGCTCGTCTAACGAGATGCTTTTCCAGGCAAACACACAAACCAGAGTGTGGGTTCGTTCCTCCTCCGAGCTGAGCAGGGCGGTTCCACCTCCAGACCAAAGGCCGCGTCGAGCGCCGTGAAACTTTAAGGTTGTTTTTGGTTCACGGTCCAGAGCTGCAGGGCCTGGAGTCACTTTCTCATCATGAATCTATAAAAGACGAAACTGACCGTAATCCTTTATTATCCAGCTGTGCGTCATCATCTCCCAAATGTGAAAACCAGCAGAAGCTCTATGTGGTTCATGCACCAAATGTTTTTAACGTTGGACATCACGGTGACGTCACATTTCAGAATTAGTAGATCAGTAGAATAAACCCTGGCGCGTCTGTACATCAGCCGTTGAACGTTCAGGAGCCACCTTCACTGGTCTGGAAAAGGTGGTGATGGGTAATTTCACTGCTGGTAAAGTGTTTCCCAAAGCAGCTTATGGAGACACAGAGTCGATCAGTTTAAAACACAGCAGCAGCAGAAGCAGTAGCAGCTGCTCTATAAAAGTTAATGCCGCTGGAATCTCAGACAGACGTCAACGAGCATGTGCTGAAAGTCCAACAACACAAAGCGCACTTGGTTCTGCGGAGGCCTTTACAGCCAGTGAAGGGTTTCCATCACGCGAACGCCAGTAAACTTGAACTAATCGCGTTTCTGCAGTTACGAGATTTTCACTGCTTTCATCCTCTTCATCAGCACGAACAAAATCTGCCACAAAATAATAGAAGAAAAAAACAACGCAACGTGTGTGAGAATTTGAATGTGAGCAGAAAAGATGGAGTGAGCGAAAGTGAGAGCGAGCAGAGAGAGGGTGACATAAAAACAGTAGGAGATCAGCAAATGAGCAGCGGAGTGGGTCTGTCTGAGCGAGAGGACTCACACGACTCCCTCCTCAGACACAGTTTGTGTTACAGTCCAAAGATCATAACAGACCCAATGTTTCCACTCAGCCTTCAAACGTGCGCTAGAATGTGCCTGAGTGGAGACAACGAGAAAAGCTCGTTGGCGGCGCAGCAAACTCGCAACGCTGCCAAGCTCGACTCAAATAGCATCAGTGGCGAAGTACACGTCAGCGACGAGAACAGAACGTGTGGACAGCTCTGCTTTCTATCTGATACTCTGTGCAACTATTCAACATCTTGATATCTTTCCAATTTCATGCAAAGTACTTCCAAGCATTCACAGCCATTAATCAGGGTTTAATAAAAGGCCAATAACAGCCCAATAAATCACTCTAATGCTAGTTTGTGTCCATTAATTACGGCGAGTGTGTTTGTGTTGGGGCCAATTTTAGCTTGCACATGATTGTGAGGACGGGGTGGGTGGCGGGTGGGGGTGCAGAGTGTGGTATGTGTTGAGGGAGCTTTGAAAAGTGCAGCCATATGTTCGTGGTCTAATGAACTGAAGCAAAGAATATCTTTGAATGTTTCTGATACAAGCTTCCAAGGAGAAAATCGCTGCTTCCCTCACGCATCCAGGCTGCAGCATGTAGCCTGAGCCTCAGTGTTGGGTGGAACGAGGCAGATGTGACCTGTTTTAGTTTATGCTCTTAATATTAGGAAATTAAAACACACACGGCAGTAAAAGCAGCCACAGGCGTTGACAGGGTTTGTGTCAGTTCCGCCGTGTTACAGCCTTAGGGACTGTTGGAGTGGGCCTGCTTGGAGGTGAGCGGGCAGGTGCCCCCTTGCCCTCCCCTGGATCCACCCCTGACGGCTCCAGAAATAAACCTGCTGTTGGTTTTCTCACAGCTGCAGCACGTCAGTCAAACCACACGTGAACCAGGTGAACCGCGAGAACAAAAGGCAAATCACGTACATGTACATCTGCCTCCATATCGGTTCTACCCTGCTCTGGAAGTTGAGCAGGCCTCCGTGTTTAGGCCGTGATGGAGAAACAGCTGAAACCAGACGACCTACAGTTACGTGCACGCCCACGCACACATCACACGCATGTGATGGCTGCGAAGCGATGGAGGAGGGACGGTGCATTTGGGTAATTACAGGAGACACGGTGATGCATTAGCCTGCTGTGGTGAACTGAGGGCAGCCGAGCCAACGCACACATGCAGTCATGCCGTACTTCTGCCAATCCTATGATTATGCACATGTGCTGCAGCATTTCAAGGTTCACATATGTACAAAAACAAATTAGCGTCGGTCGTCTTTTACTGCTGCTCCTCAGACTCAACCCACAGGAACCGGTTTCTAAGCGATCAGGTTCTTTATGCATGTAGCCGATACGATAGCCGGATGGAGGTTTCACATACTTATGGTGCCATGGAGACGTTTAGTGACTCATTTATTCGCGTCAGTGTTTATGATAAAAAGCTTAAATACGTCTGGCACATAAACTGGTGTTACAACACGTAATTATGAATTGCCATTTTCAGTTTCAATGAATGAGTGGCACCTCGCATTAAGTGCGCGTGTAAATGTAAAGATGCCGCATTCGTGATCCATCCATTAGGAAAACACACATTACTGTGCGTGTTCACAGAACAAAGGAACATCCCTCAGGCCGACTCCACTCAGCTGTTTCAAGGCTCCCATTCATAAGACAATAAACCAGAACCGCTCTACAGAACTCACAGCTCCGAGCCACATTTGTCTTCCAACCACACATTTGTGTGCACAGAAGCGTGCACGTACATACAAAACCAGCACACTCTGCAAAGATATCTCAACACAACATGAGGTCATGGCGCTGCTGATAAGATCTCAGTGCCTGGCGCTGATCCAGACAGTCGCCTCTGGTTCACCCTGTAACCCAGACCCAGCCTTTGTACTGTCACACAGAGCTCGGCGCTGCAGTGGCTCTGCCAGCTACACCTCCCAAAGGACCCAATGAGGCTCTCGACTGCGCGGTGAAACGCACAATGGCGGCCAAAAAACGCCTTGTTTGAGCACTCGGGTTGTGATAATTACTGTCATTACGTCTGAAAAAGGACGACGCAATCACTGTCCAGCTGTAGTGGAACATGAAAACGCTCGACCACTGAAAATACTACAAATAATAAATTAGACTGTGAGCTTTTGAAAACACAGGAAAAGTCCAACCATCTACACACATCTTCTCGTGGATTATTATTTGTTCCGCCAACCATATGTGGTCTTATATTTACGTTAAGCCTCCAGCTGCTGTCAATTAGACAACATGGTACAAACTGACAGGATCCATTAAAGTGGTAGAGAAGTATCATCTGCAAAGAAGATAATAGTTACCTGCTAAGGTAATACAAATAGAAAAACTAACGCACAGACATGTTCATGTTTCCTCACAAGAGCTGTTGCCGTAACTATAATAGACCAGATATTCATTTATATGTTATGTTTATTACATCTTTATGTCATTTGGACAAAATTACATTTCACAGTAATGGCTGATCAACACATACGTGAAATTCCAGCTTCCAGTAAAGCTCCAGCACAGAAAAAGTGGCTCTTACAACTCCTTTAAATGTTATATTTTACTGCGCAACCAAACATTTTCTGACAGTGAAAGTTGTAAAGCCGTCCTCACCGAGTGCTTAGCTGAGGTTTTCATCCTCTTACAGCATCCAGATCAGGTCTTTAGTGGAAATAACACCACTGGAGCTCGCACACATTTCTGCACACACCGATATCCCACTCCCTTATTTTTAGGGACAGCCGTTTGAAAGTCCTTTCATTCCCTCGCTCGGCACAGACATCATCGATTTAGCCTAAGCCCTCGCTTGGCACTGAGCGGCTACACTGCAAGGCTTAAGTGCAAGTGCCAAAATCTGACACTTCGAGAAACCCTGATACTCTGTCAAGTACGAAGTGCTGATTGTCAGGAAAGCAGCTCTGTCCCACACACTGCCACAGCATGTGTGCGTCGAGATAGCGAAGAGGAGAAGGACTGTAGCTTGTTGTATTGAATTACATCAGTGGAGCAAAAAATGACCTCGCTTCAGAATGTGCTTTATACCACGATGCAGCGATGGCTCACACGCATTACAGCTAATTTCTTCCTAATTAGTCCGTTTCATATCTGAACTACTTAACCGAATTTGACAGTTTGCATTAGTTCACTTAAAGACTCAGAAGATCAGTGGTGTCAGTCGTTTGCTAACTGGACTCTGAATCGGAACCCGTGTGCTGACGGGTTTTCTTCAGGATGAGGGTGGTGCCAACAACACTGGACACAAGTTCCTCTCTCCTGTGGGAACGTCTGGTTGCTGTCAGCCCGAGGGTCTAAATGTCCGTTGGCCATGTGACGCTGGCATCAGCTGCAGACGGTAAAACCTGCACGTTGGCTGGTTTCGCCCGCTGTATTTTACAGGACTTGAATGAAGCCGATGTGATTCGGGACCACCACCATAAAAGCCCCTACAGCTCAGCCGTGTAAGCGGTTAATTACATTACGGCTCACTGTCAGACCACGTAGCAACTATGACGGGAGTAGTATAAAGAGCAGCAGAGTCCACGTCGGACAGAGGTCAGGGTTTACGGCGGGGCCACAGAACAAAGGAGCCAGTGTTTGCTTCCTGTTTCAGAGTCACGGTGGTTCCTTTAAAAGCCTCTGTTCAGTCAGTCTGAACTCTCAACCAAACCAACGGCCCAAATCAAGCTGTAAGGACAAAGACGTGCATGCTCATCAGGTGCAGCCTCTGAACGTCTGCCTGGCCTTGAACCATCACCCTGGGTTTGACAGATCCCACTCTAACTGGAAAGGGAAATAAAAAGGGTCCAGTGATGCAAATGAGCATGAAGGAGAAGCAGGCGTATCACCTGCCTCATGCCAGAGTTTGATCAGTGACCCGGCGCTGCATTCAGGGAGCTGTGACTAATGTGGGGAGGTTGTGTGACGAACTGATGAGAAACCAAGATAAGACCGACAAAGGAATGTGTGGAGTCTAAAACCGAGCATTTAGGTTCATAACTGAATAAAACTGTTTGTGTGCGTCGTGAGACATTATCAGCGTCTTTTCAAAACATGCTCCGACCAGCCTCAGATGCAGACGCGCCGATTATAGCTTAGCAACTACCAGAGGTCAAAGGTCGCCTCAGTTGCCTTCAAACGACCTGAGCGGTTAATTGGTAAGAGAGCGAGTCACGGCCACCGGCTGTTGTTTCCTTAGACCTTCCAATAAAACATTTACCTCCGTGAAGCTGAGGTCACCTTCCTTCAACGTTTGACATTTAGAAAACAACACAACGCAGGAGAAGGTGCTGCTGCTCTGTCTGATTCAAAGAAACGTCAAATCATCTGGACTTTAAATGTACGAGGTTATCACGTCGTCAGGACGATACGAGGTCTGAACCACTGTGTGGTCTCTGCGTCGGACGTTTATCTCTGTGGGGAGAAGCTCATTTTAGGGCCGTGCAGCTTTATTTTGGAGACCACCCAGGCTGGATGCAGATATGAACGCAGCCTTCTTGCATCGTGGGAAAATACATGTTTGTTTTCTTGTTTTCAACAGAGGAGACGACATAACAGCCCGTGTAAGTGCTCACATTCCAGACGTCACGGCTGAACCCATCTCATGAAATGGCAGACGCGACCCTTTAACACTCCAAGACGGAGCAGTAATAATTCTGCTGGTCTCTATATACGGAAAACCCACTGACCACCACTCGGAAACACCAGACTCTCATTACCAACCACCTCAGCAGGCAGTTCCTTCTTCACATGACCCAGCTCTCTGTCACCGTATTTACATTACCCACAATTAATGACCCTAATCGAGCGCGAGCTGCAGACCCTAAATCACTAAAAACAGCCACTGCGGCCTGACAACACGGTCAATTTTCCAGCCGCTTCACCTCATTTTTATTCTGCGTGTGACGCTCGGTGTCACGGAGCCGTGGTCTCAAGCCCGACTCGAGGAATGGAAAGGAAGGAGCCGAGGCCGCCGTGGTTTAAGGCACCATGCATCTTCTCTGTGTGACGGACTCCGCTGGCTACCGAGTCCGTGCTTCACTGGGCCGCGAAGCAGCCGATTTGTTCTCCGTGAGACGGGCTCTGAAATCATCTGAAGCCAGCTCACCTCGGGAAAAAATTTAAAAACAAGTGCTTTAATCCAGCGTCGTTTCTATTTGTGTCGGTTCTCTTCAAGCAGCGCACAAAGCCTGATTAAAGCAAAGTCAACCAGGGTGGAACCAGGGTGAGCTGAGACAATATGGAGCAGCAGCGTCGGGGTTTGTTTTAATCCCGTATTGCCGACGACACGACTGGCTCCTTCGTTCGTTTAAAGCGGGCTTGGAACCAGTGAACGGCTTGTTTTGACAGGTTTTGCAGCTTTTTCGAGGTGCTACATGTGGATGTTTGTTAAATGTGGGTGAGGGTACGGGGGCGGGCAGGGTGCTATCAATCATTTGACACCTAAAGCAGCATGGGGTTTCTTACAAGGTATTTACAAGTCTAGGAAACCGTCTCAGACATTAAATCCAGATGTTCTCGGGCGATAACACTAATTATTTCATCTCTTTTTTAAAGATTCCGTGATGAGAACACACATAAAACAGGTTTATTCCACCAGGACTCCTTTTATTGGCAGCGAGCAGAAACTGACGCTGCCTGAGAACATGCTCCGGTCGGCGCATTAGTCTGTGCTTGCGATTCATGCGTCTGCACTTTCTGGCAGCTACACACAAAGCATGAAACAGGAATTAGCAAGTTGTCATGTGTCTGAATGATGGCTGTGCGTACCATCAAACAGCTCCTTGATGATGATGATTTTATTTAAAGCGTCACACATCCAGAAACGACTGATTTAAAGTAAGTACGTACCGCGTTCAGCCCCTGAAGCTCTGGTTCAGTTTAGTGGAGGGTATTTGAGGATGGGTCTAATCAGCTGTGGGGGTTTCACTAGACGGATGAGAATGTGATCATTTATGGAGCTTTTTGAACAGTTTCTAAAGTTTGCTAAATAACAGAAAGAGGAAAAGCGTGAGAGCGTGAGGCGGGACATGCTGTATAGTAATGGATATTTCCTCTTTGTCATGTTTAAAGCTGCCATATGCTACACGTAGCTTAAGGCTGGAAACCCTCTGCTCCGCCTCAGGTAGGTGTTATTGAATCACACAGCGCTCTCAGACTTCATAATTAAGCAGAACGTCCCAGGAACACGTCTCCGTGAAAACGCTCCGGGCAAACATGTGACCTGCTTATTTATTCCTGCAGGACCGAAGGCAAAGCCATTTCAGTTTCCTTAATATAGACATGAACCAATGGGGACGAGCAGAGAGTCAGTGTGTCCATCCGCTCCAGCTCCATCCCAACTGCAGGACTAAACAAAGAAAAGTCCAATTTCAGGAATTTACTTCGGAAGCATTTTTTTTCAAGTTGGAGCAACAGGCCGTAGCAGGATGGACCTGTCCGACACATCCCACACGGACGTATCCGCTCTCCTGGTTAAAGCAGCTGACGGCTGATAAACGGTGCCGTTATCTCTGGGTTCTGAATGACTCATCCAGTAAGACGCCGGCTGTCGGCACACATCGATTATTTGGTCGGACCAAATGATTGTTTACACGCTGATCAATAATTACCACAAACCCTAATCACAGCTAACACAGTCACACAGGCCATTAAAGCCCAGCGAGGTCACATAAACACACTGATCGACACACGCCAGCCCTGCTCTGAGGCCCGGAGCATGTGTCGCTACACGTGTGCGCTCACACGCTCTCATACTCCAAACGCGCCACGTTTCCTATTCTCATTCATTTAAAGCGAGCAATTATAACGCACAGTCCAATAATTACTGAATGGACGCTTCTTATTCATGTACTGATCTTGGCAGGACCGGATTCATGCATATTTTAAACGGAACGAGCCGCAAACAGCTCTACACTAGATGATCTTATTCCCACTGGGGAAATGAAAGTTTTATTACCATCTGTATTTTATCACTCTAGCAATACTTGATATAAATTCTTGCTTCCGCCTGAGTGTTCGCTGACTTTTGTTTCACTGCTTCCCTGGTGGCCTGCGCTGCTTCCCTGACAGCGGTGCTTCAGTAAAGAATGTGAGTCCATGTCCCGTACGATGCCTTCAGGCCCAACTGTGGACAGCGGGAGACTCGGCGAGATTATTTCTGCACAAGCACTGCCAACTTTTCTAAGGATATTTATTATTTCAATATGCTCAAATTGCATTAATATTATGGTTAGAGTGTAATTATGCCGCTAATGTTCCCATGCACTTAAACAGAAAATGTGATTATGTGTTTGTGCTAAACACAATTACCTTTTTATTACGTCCTGCTCTAATCTATTTTATTTGAAGATTGAACTGTCACATTTATTTACAAAAAAGATTTACAAAACCAAACAAAAGTCCTTTAGTTAAGGTCAGGAAAAGAGCTGGAAATAAACAGATTTGTGGAGTTGGTTGTGTAGGAAGATCATTTCGATGAAAACGACGAAAGTTACACGGACACAGCAACGAAACGCTGGCCAGCGGTCGGTTGGGGATGTGATATGAAAGAGTCTCAAGCCACCACAGTGAACATTAGCTGCTCACACCACAGAGCGTCCAGGAGGAACATCTGGCAGCCGAACCACCGGGAACCACACATCACGAACAAAACGCGTAGTTTCGGTTCTGGAAACTACAAATAATCAGAATACACACGTGGAGGTGAAGCGAAAAAAACAACATCAACACAGAAACCATCCAACAACAGCAAAGACCAGGTTCAGGATCTGACAGCGTGCAGACGTGCTCCTCTTTGATCTGGGTTTGAAAGAGAATTTAACAAGTGTGACTGAATTGGAAACAGAAGAGGCAGATCAATATTTGAATACAAGTGTGTTGGTTTGCTCCCATGTGGGTGTGTTCACGGGCATCTGTGTGGAAGTGAGTGTGTCAGGCTGCCTTGGGCGGCGCTGGTGGGACCGATGCCAGACACTGCACTGTCTGGGTTTTGATGGGGTCTGGTAATGTTTTATATGCACCGGCGTCAGTGATGCATTATGAAAAAGCTCACCTTCCATCAAAGAGACAAAATAACAGCGGCTGAGGCGTTCGATGGACTGAGAGGCGTGTGCGGAGAGTCACGTTTGAAAAGTTGTTCTGCTCATTTAACCATTCAATTTTCGTTTTTTCATTTTTAACTCATCTCTCAGTTTGACAGTTGCGGCTCACGAGAGAGAGAGAGATGGACGGACTTCATCTGACAATCAGCCTCCTTCCTCTCCACCCTGAGGTCTCCTGTTTCCTCGCTTTCCCACAGATGTCTCCTTCAATGATACACTATTGATTTATTGTCCAGCACATGACAGAGAGAGAGCGAGAGAGAGGAAGATGGAAACATATTGACCGAGTGGAGGCGCGGGACTGGACAGAAAGTGAGCGATATTACTAATGTGACTGTTGTCACACCGTCGTCGGCAAACTGAGCCGTCGTACGTTGGAGCCGAGACACGTGACGTGAAGCACTTCAACAACTTGCAAAGTCAAATGTTGAGTCAGGACACGGAGTCTGTTCCACTGCTCAGAGAACCCAAGGTCATTTGTTAATGATTATGAAGCCATGAATTATTGAGCATGGGAGATGAGGCGCTGGGTACTGCATTACTATCTCCCTGGGAACATATTGACTCTTCAGAAAATTAAATTAGGCTGAGAAATTTCAGCCCAGAGAAGTGAAGATGTGATGAAAGTTGTCCCGTTTCCGCGGATGTGCTGTCACTCTGTCACATCTGACAGACGACGACGACCCGGCTACCGGTTCAAACCTGCTTCAGTTAACAAACAATGAGCCCACACGGCCTGTCAAACATTAACGACACGAAAGACCGGGTCCCGTTCCGGAGGAGGAATGTTCGCCAGGAAACCTGAGGAAGGTGTTCACATGTCTTCTCAGTACAACAAACACAAAACCTGATAAACATCAACACTTTTATGCCGCATTCATTCAAAAAAGTGTGATTTTAAAACACTTTTACATTTACTCCCATCTGAGGCTGGTCGGAGCATGTTTTGAAGCTGCCTTCAGCTCCACACATGGTGCGTGTCGTGCTTATGATTCAGGCTTCAGCTGGGTTGTTTCCTCGTTCTGGCATTTAGCTGAAAGTACGGGGCCCAGAGGTCCAAACGCTTTGTCCTTTGGCTGAATGAATGCAGATGCCGATTATAAAGAAGGGTCACACACCTCAAACTACAAGACAGCGGTTTCATATTGCGCCTCAGATTAGTGTCCAGCTCCAGGATTGTTTTTATAAGACAAGAGATTTTAGGACAGACAAGCCAAGGCTTTATTTGTTTTAGATTAGTATCTAGACTCTGTGGGTACAGAACGGTTTCATTCATTTGCATGTTGGGGAATTGTGGTCAGTTCATTTCAGGGTTTAGTTCCAAAGCCAAAGCTTCAAAACTGAGCGACTCCGTACGAAAGCCGGCGCAGCAGACAGCAGCGAGGAAACAATCAGAGTAATTGGCAGGCTTCCACCCAGCGGAGCCGGCTGGCTGACCCGTGACCTCCGTGAGGAGGATGCACACAGCCTGTCAACTTTAAACTATAAATATTGGCCATATTCCAAAAATGTATACTTAATATTTAGCAGCAGGATGCGTAACCCCCACTTTATGTAGCATCTCCTTCCGCAGACGTCCATGAACACGACACGCTCAACAACTCATCCATCTCAGGGAGTCCAACACAAAATTAGGGCCACTGCCTGCTCCTAGTTGCCAAGGCAACCACTCAGAAATCGAGGCTTTTCAGCACAGGGACTCGCACCACGGTCGCATTATTTACCACTGGCCGCGGCTGTAATCCCCGCCACCCTCCCGCTGTGCCGCCAAGTATACCTCTGGAAAAGATCACCTAACACCCCCCCTCACACACACACACACTTTTTTGCCTTGTGGCATTGGGGGTGTCTGGGAACTGCAGGGTGACAGTTACCATGGCAATATTGATAGTCATCTTTTTCGCCACCCCCCCACGTCAACAGGTAAGCGCTGTAATGTAGATCTGTCACGCTGACACACAGAGGAGGAAGTCTGCAGGGGACACAGTCGACTCTGCTCTTCTGCACATAAACATCAGTCTCTGATGTTCACCCGCAAAACAAGGTAAACAAACTGTGAAACAAAAGCACGAACACGACGCGTCTGCAAACGCACCGAGCACATATACATGCGCATCACGTTACACAACACGCTCATGTATGACACACGCTACGGTTTTATGCACAAAGGCACCAAACCCCTGCCTGCTCGCTCCGTCAGTCAAATCCATAATTGGTCGTCCATTATGCCAGAGTTCATTTTCATGGTTCCAGCTGATGTGTTTACCAGATGTCTGTGGGCTTCGCTGACATGATTAGGCAGCCGTTCTGCTAATTTATTGGGCTGATCCTGTGGGTGCTTGTCAATTATTGGTTGGATTCAGGAGCCTCTGAATCGGCAGCGTCTCGCGTTTAGGGCGGTTTCATATTTGTGCCTTTGACACCTTGCTATGCCGACACACTGTTAATCTGTTTAAAGCAGTGTGACTTTGATAAATGACTGTTTGTCCTGCTTACAGACCTACTGTTAATGAAGCCGATCATTTAGCAGCAGGGTTTATTTAGCTGGACACTAAGGACAGAGCGGAAAGATTTAAACGTTGATGTGACCATTTTGAAGAGAGTCCAGTTTAGCTGTGACTGATTTAAACCCTGCTTCATATGACGCAAACCAGACTTGGCTTAGAATAGGACACTCAGGACTAAACACCGACAACGCTCTGGTGAAGCCTCTTTGGCCGAGTAATTACGTCAACACTTTTTTCTCTGTGATTGTCACAGCGGACAACGTCCAACATAATCACACTAACGACAACTTCATCGACCTGAAGCTACTGTGGTTGAGCCATCACACAGGGCTCGGCGTTGGGTTGGACACATGAAGCCAGAGGATCCCGGAACGGAAGCCCTGACCCCAGGGGGTAGATGACTGCCCATATCAGCCACCTGTAGACTAACGTATTGTAGATGCTGAGATGCTTTTCCAACGTCCAGAACTTCACAAACGGCTCCAGACGTCTCCCCTCGTGCTTTTCTGGCGCGTTTATGTCATCCTGCGCTTTATATAGGTTTCACGGAAGCATGGAGCGTCTGACAGGAGCGTTGCTGTTAAAATGGCTCATGCAGAGGAAGGAAGTGAGTTTGAATCCTCTCAAAGAAGCTTCAATACGACGTTAACATTAGGCTGGTGCTCATTGGTTTCTGCTCTGAATACATGATGCATAAACAGACGGTTCTTATTAATATTATTTATCATTTCAATTAATGACAAACGCTGCTTTATCTGAACTTTAACGTTTCCTAAGTCATTTCAACAGTAACTCAAGTTGAGAGAAATGTGATCCCACCCTGTTCGTTGTTGTCTCGCGTCTACTCGAAACAAAAGCCCAATTAACACACTACACACTAATCAATGACTGACTGTATAAGATTTCCAGTTGGCAAACAACAGACTCGTTTATCTGCAGCGGCTATCGCTCAGACGTTTCCATTTGTGAAACCCTGACGGACGCGTGAGCGCAGAATAAGCTCAAACATGTTTCAAATGATTTGTTGTGACATTTACGCATAAGCGCAGACATGTAAGCGCATGCACACGCACACACGCGTCTGCAGGCTCCCATTTGCAGGCGACTCCTCGCTGTCACAACATTACATGCAATGGATGTGTCACTCTGGCAGGCAGCTTCACTCAGGCTCCCATTTTCATAATTCCATCTCAAATAGATGGGGGAAATTCCAACAATCTTTGTGGGAAGTTGAAACGCTACCGGCTATCCAACTGACATCTAAATAACATGCTACGTGTCACGCCTATCTGAAATAGCAATCACCAGATGGAAATGTCATCGGAGTTTCAACTGGAGGGTGTTTTAAGAGAGAAATTCTGATCCTTTGGATTTAAATCAAATATAAATGGCTAATCTGATTCCTGTATGTCCTGCGTGACAATAATGTGGAGGAGGCTTCAAATGCCAAGCAAATGTCACAGGTATTACAAAAATACACATTTCTCATGAGCTGTGCCTGCCTGTATAATATACTGATGTGTTGTTGCTCCTGCGAATGTCTAGGCAGGAATCCATATAAATCTTCATGCTTGTGCAGGCGCTGACTCTGACTCCTTCAGTACAGTTTGAGAAGTTGATCCTCATGGATGAACGTAAAAGCTAAAAGCTGTTTTTATTTTACTTGGTGTAAAAACGCCAAATCAAAAACTCTTTTCACATAATATCCACGTTTGTGTTTCCCCCATTTGCAACATCTGCTTCGTGTAACGTCTGAACTGTTAATTGTCTGACAGATTTATCGCGACCCAAGCGGCGCGCTGCAAAGCAAACGCTGCTGCCTGACAGCACACAGATAGCGGAGCCATGATGTAGTGAGCGATCGGGGAGATAGTGATGCAGCTGAATATTATCACAGGCCAGAGAGATCACCACTCAGGTATCAGTGTATTTATGAAGGTCCATCTGCATCCCAGGCTCAGTGGAGACGTCACTACCAACGTTTGGTGTTTTACCTATCAGCAGGGAGAAGCAGTGAATCCCGGGAGGCTCAGAACACGACGCTGGGTCAAACAACTACAGGAAAGGAAGCGGTTTCAGGCTGCAGAGATGGAGTAAACCCAGGATGCAAGCCACACACTTATCTATTTCAGCTGCACTACACTCAGCATGGACGGCACTTGTTTCAGTGCTTCGATACTATTAGTAGCGGTAGCAGTAATGATAAAGCCAGAGAGACCTGCAAACACACGGGCTGGTTATTACTATTCTAAACCACCACGCGTCAAGGCCTCGCCACCTCAAGGTCGGAACCTGGGAGTCGGGCTCGGACCTGATCCTGGACTTTATTCACTGCTCACAGCCTCCGTCCTGCACTGAGTGGTTTATTAGCAGGCTGAGCAGCACTATGCGAGGATTAGAATTCACTTCCACCAGCTCTGAGTGATGGGAGTCCATTCAACGTTTCATTCAACTTGGCCCAGTCACCGGCAATGCACTGCATCCAGCCTTAGAATTAATATAGCGTGACTTGGTTTCCCTGACCCATAAATTACTTGTTGTTGAAGTTCATCGGCTGGTTAGAAATGTGCTGCTTTGAAGATTGGTTTCGTGGTTAGAGGGCAACCCTGCAACCTGAAAGTTCAAAGCCTGCAAGCACAAAGGTGTCCATCACGGCCAGAATGATCCGCTGTGCCTTCTCACGTGCTCGTCACAGGCTCCACTGCTGTTGACAGGCTGGCTCCACATTACTAGTACGTGGAAGCGCTTTGCGTGAGCTGATGTGCTGATATACTACGAAAATCTAAAAAGAACTTTCATTCGTTTTTATTTCAGCAGAATTAAAGTCCCTTCTCATAAATTAAACAAAAAGCCTTAGAGATTTAATTGATTTCCCTGGTGTGTTGAAGACCCATTCAACACATAATTATAGATTTCATGGAGATTATCAACATAATAATAATTCGTAGAAAAAGCTTGAATGTCAAAGACGGTATAAGAAAAGCTTCTGCGGAGGAGACACAGTAACACTGACATAACATTTAGTTTGTACATTTGAGCTTTGAGAGAGTTTCGTTCTGGAGAGAGATGATGATACGAAATGGCTCAATTACACCACGTTGTATAAATACTCACTAAACAGAATACACACGACGGACTACGTCTGTAGAGCAAAGCATCCAGTGTGTGTTTCTGCTCGTGTTCGGAGGAGGGAAGTCACAGAAGGTCACAGAAATGCTGAGCTACAGGAGAAGCTGAACTTCCTTCAACATAGGGAGAAGTTTCAGACAGAAACCCAGCGAACCCAGAGGAGGCCTGAAACCTGGCCGTCTCGGACTGTTCTGGTCCTGGTCGTCCCTCAAAGCGGCGACGCAGCGTTTACGCCGGTCATCCGATAGCTCTGCGCGGCAGCGGTCATCTGAGCGGTCGCCCCAACAGAAGCGCACAGCGGCTCGCGTTTCTCCGGTAATCCCGTTACAGGCTGCATAATCCCACCCGTCACTCACCGGCTCTGGCTCGGGACATCTGTTAGCTATCGGCAGAGACTGAGAGCGATAGTGACAGACACTTGACAGAGGAGTCCTTGAGTTGACGGTGAAGGGAGTCTAACAGACAGCCCAGTGTGCAGGGTGAGGAGCCAGAAAACCTGCTCCCCCACCCACAAACCCTTCGACCCCCGGAGGCCACGAGCTGGTCTGCGCTTCTGCCAGCGGACGACGGCAGCCGGCGAGCAGACGGTGTGTGTGCTGTGTGTGCGTGCAGAGGCCAGCAGACCACGTACCGGCCTCCGGAGCTATCTGAGCCCCAGCCAAGCAGGGACATGATGCAAGCATTCCTACACCCGGTGAAAAAGGAGCGAGACGCAGGAGGCTGCACTGCCACATTACACGTCTGAGAGCAACCAGCACCAGCAAGGGCTGCGGTTAGAACTGCGTCCAAGGATTCGAGACATAAACCTGCTCAGTAAATACCTTAATCATAATTTAATAGCTATACATAACCGCAGACGGTACCGAGACCTTGTGCACTAAAACATTAATAGAACCTCTACAGTGTTTTACAGATTTCCTGGGTCGACTGTCTTCCATCATTTCCAACTAGACGTCTGTCCTTAAGTGGAATTTAGCTGCTGCTCTGTCTACATTTCTTGTCTGACACCACATTAATTTAATATTAATTTTGCCAGTCTTCACCTATTACCCACACACTTCCTAAATCATGTTGACAGCAAGGGTAAACACTTTCTCATCACACATATGCACACCCTCAGGTGTGTTAATAACGTGCAAGGACGCACAAACGCACACATAAATCACACACTTTTCGGGGGAGGCGAGAAATATCAAGGATTGACGGGCACTCGGGCTGGAGAGAAAGCAAGATGAAGGAAATATCAAGTATCGTAATTGTGTGCGGGTGAAGCGTTTGATATAATCACACACTGCTGATTACACACGACAAGAGCCAACGATTCTCTTTTATGCTCTCTCTCAATTTACCTGATATATCATTTTAAAACATAGTTTAATGTTTCTTAGATTTTACGGTGCTTTAGTAATTTATTCATTTATATTCTCAGGACTCGTTGATTAGTCCTTCTGCATATTTTTATCTGTTTCAAGTGGACGTCCAAACAAAATGAAGAAAGCATGTATAAAAACTAGCTGAATAACAAGGTTCACAGAAACACGCAGCACTATTAATTAACTCCGCTGTATAATCACCGATGCCGTTTGGTGAACGAGCCAAGGCAAATCTCACAAACCCAACGTGTTAATTTCAAGCTCGGTCCACGAGCTTCACAAAAGAGCAAATATAAAAACATGCAGGGGCGGAAGAAAGACATCCCGCACAAAGTAATTATCAGAAGAACAGCTTTGATGAAAATCCTTGTGCTGACATAAACCTGTGCTACTCTACTGACAAATGCATAATTCAAACACTGGGAAATATTTATTTATGTAGATCTAAGTCACTCGTCCAAATGCTTTGGGGCTTGTCCACCTTCTGGCCGTTTAAACTAAAATACAGGGACGCACATTTGTAATGTACGATGAAAAAAGACTCACTAGTGACACACTGTGTATACATCAGTGGCCACTTTATTAGGTACGACTGTGCAGTGACTCAATCCAATGCAACTGCCTGATTTGAAGCTGAAGCTCGTCAGAACGGTGATAAAAACACGGAACATCAAGAAGCTAAAGGAATAGAACAGCTTCACACCGTTATTGTGTCTATGTTTGGCACACAGCTCTGTGGGGAACATCACCTGCTCTACCTCCGAATGAATATGCATGAACGAGAGGAGCACATCCGCCGTCAGACGTCAGCCAGACGGTGGCTGCGCGTCCAACAGCATCTCTGTCTGCAGCAGAATGAACCAGGCAGCAGAACGCTGGCAAAGGCGGCGTCGAGTTCATTTGGTATAATTTATGCAGGTGTGGTAAAAAGAACCCACCCTGTGGAAAACAAACAGGGTTAAACTCTAACCTGACTGGGCTCCACAACATCCGATGAAGCAGGGGAATCCACTTACTCCCAGAGATGCATTTTTCATAGCAGGAAAGTGACAGAGCGTCACAGCGGGCCGGCCTTCCTCCTCTCCTCTCTGGTTATTTATAGCACAGCTGAAGACTTTCCTACATGTGTGGTTGATACCAAATGTCCTCGCGCTGCAGGTGTCCTTATCTGTGGCTAATATTAGCGCAGAACAATGCTGGAGCCACCAGTAGCTCGCGTGAGGGAGGAGGGAGGCTGCAGGCGGTGCGAGGCCGGCCCCAGAGCCATCTGTCTTAGTTAGACACACAGCATGGGATAATGGCACCGTGGACCGCTGCTGCTCGCATGAGGCAGACCCTTACATGCAGCCGCAGATTTAATCCATCAGCTGCTCTCGTGACCTGGCCAAGGAAACTTCCTCGTATCTAACAGCTGCTTCTGTAGCTTCTTCACACACGAGGAAACGGAGCCTCATTTGAATAAGAAGGGTATTAGTGCGAACGGGATGTCAGTAATTAGTGTTTGGCTTCTTGTCCTGACTGTACTTGTTGAGCAGAGGGTGAAAATGGTCAGAGACAGTCACCTCCATGTCAAAAGGAACAAAGCCACGACCCTTACAAAACCCAGAGGATCCATCACTGAATCTTTTTCATCCGAACACAGGCTGAGATGTGATCTGCTGCCATCGCAGGACAACCCAACTGTGCTGTCGTCGCTCACAGCCATGCTAATCCAGAGAAATCTCCATATGCCTGGACAACCCTCATTAACACCCATCGCGTATTAACGTACCCAGCACTGAGCTTCTCGCCTCTAATTAGATGTCTTTCATATGAGCAGTGGCTCATGAACGCACCGTGGCCTTGAATGCATCGAACAACGGTGCAGGCTCAGTCCACAGTTTGCACACAGCACATTTAAAAACAACCAAGCTGATCCATGAACATCCCGGAAGGCATCTGGTCTGACTAACGACTAGTAACGTCTCATCATCCACCCAGGACGGTGACAAGTCATGGCTGGGATTAGATTCAGGCTGAATAGCTGGTGACCAAGAGAGCGGTTACGCTGGGTAATGTCCCAGAGGTGAGGGACGGTAACTAGACAGGCCGAAGACAAACCCACCGATTCAAATCGATGCAAGGATCACGCGGGTTCAGGAGAACACAAAAGACCAACAACGAACACAGGCCAAGCAGCTGCTCCTATCACTGACCCCACCTGACCAGAGCACCCGAGAAAATTAGCAGCCTCTTCACAAGATCCAAGCTCATGAAAACACTTTGCTTCAAAGATGTGTTGCCATGAGAACAAACACAGTAAATACAGGTGGAAGATCCCGTGTGGTGGACGTCAGGTGGAGTTTAGCTCCTGGGACATATGAGAGATCACTTAACATTCAAGAAGTTGGTCGTGCTGGCCAGACTAAAAACGTTATAATCGTTTTTCAAGCCTGAGAGAAAAGATGCATCTGACAGAGGCTTTTTTCTTACGTTCCACACATAACAACCTGCCATTTACAACAATCTGTTCCCATGCTGTTCTCACTGCCACCGCCTCCCTCAGGAGACACTGAATCAGAGCTGCAGTGCCCGTGGGGGGGGGGCATAATCGCAGTTCTCCCCTGGGAATAGTAGGAATAATTGTTCACCCAGATGCTGTGATGTCAGAGCCCATCACCAGAGCCGTAAATAAAAGCAGACAATACGTGAGCTTGACAGCAGGTTTGCAGACGAGAGGTGTCTCGACTGTCGATTAACCGCGCCTGACTTCATGCTGAGGTTAACGAGCAGACCTGTTGTAGGACAATCTTGTGCTGTGAGCCATTCCGCCCCTGCTTTCGCACCCTAATCAGATTCTGACAGTGAAAGCACTTTACTGACAGCATCGCGGTTCAAATACTAGAAAAAAAATGTAAATAAACAACAGAGGCATCGCTCTTTAGCTTTTGTCAAAGCCGTTTAATACAAAAACCAAAGACGTTCCTACACTAAACCGACCTTTAACCACCGGTACAACCACAATAACGCATCCACTTATTATCAGGTACCAGAACTGAACTTAACAGTTAAGTGATTCATCAGATCAATCTCGCTTTAGCTGTTTGCTTCAGACGTCGTTCCCTGATCACATCTAGCAGGGAAAGCTCAGATCAGTAAGTGGAAAAATTGAATAAAGTCTGGAGAGTTCAAGAAAGTGCCCAGTAAAACTGACAGTATCTGAAAATGTCTTTACTGAGGCATAATGAAAATCAAGACACAGATTAAATCTTGTAAAACTCTCCTAACAGATAAAAGGCAAAGTTAGAGGTTGGCTATTTGATTTATTTAGCCAATCTTCAGGTTTTACTCATTTCCATCTTTGCCCGAGGCCAGAATAGCAGAAGTGGTCTAACACAATCGAAGTCTGTTATTTGTTCTCATGTACCAAATGGTTGAATCGGATGAAACGCGTCAAGTCAAACCAGAGGCACAGTTGGGTCTAGAGTCACCATCGTGGAGGTCTAGCACCCTCAGGCTAATCTCAACAGGACACGGGTTATTGTAATACCTCAGAAGGCTGCTGGTTTCAAAAGCAGAGGCTCAGGATAAGTGCTTTTTAATAAAACCTGGGCTACTGGACATGAAAAGAAAGTGCAATGAAAAGCTTCTCCACATTAATTGACACTCGTGGGTCCATTAAATACTCGGAACAGCCTGGTGTAATTTCTCTCGATCGCAGCACTCAATGCAGCGAGGTTCAAAAGCGATCATGGGAGTTAATTACGTTCAAAAGAGTGCCACAGTTTCATCACACCAGACTGTGCTGAGGATTAATGGCAGGCGTCACCGAAAAATCCAATAGAAGAATGATTAGCATTCCTCGGAGACAGTCGACGATTCGCTGCATTGCTTGATAATCAGAGCGTATTACTGCGCCTCAGCTTGACACAACATGTAATTTCATCCCGAAGGGGGAGTAGATTCATCACAGGACAAAGAGGTGAGGCGTTTGAGGAGCATTATGAAAAGATCCCGATGTCCTTGAACAACACGTGTTCACGCTTCCAGGTACCTTACCTTAACTAGACTACCCATGAGGCTTCACTGTGCTGGTTCAATGCGGCTCTGACTGTAGTGGATGCGTCTGATTGGCAGATCAGCATGTTTACATCGTGACCCGTGTTGTAGTTGCCTTGTTAAAATGACTGATAGTGTGCAGCAGCCTGAGGTCACTGACATTTAGGGCAACTTTAGAGTCTTCCCCAGCTGTAGCTGAGCCAAAGGAATTCCCCAGAGGCGAAGCCACAAAACATCTCCACTCAAATTATGACCTTTGTTATGCTTTAGTTTTTGTAAAATAATTGGCCCGATGAAAGCAAGTCAGCAGCGGATGGCGTTTATAAGAAGGAGATTATCGCCAGATTAAAAGCTGCGTTTACTGAACTGGCAGTGACAGTAAGTCACCGTGGGTGTGGGTCCAATTCTAGTGTGGTACATTAAATTCAGTGCTCTACTGCCACCACTACACAGTTCCACATCACTATGGTTCTCGCCTCCATGTTCCTGAATGTAGCCATAGCTGTTAGCTTTGAAGACAAGCCTGACTTGATAAGCCAAGCCACATCAGACTCTGTTTGCCCAGAGAGCAATTCCCGCCTCCATTAGCACATCTGCATACAAAGTAGAAATTTATCATCTGACTCTAATTTACACTCCGAGGAGGCAACAACAACACTTGAGAAGACATGTGCACATCTGTTTCAACAAATCTTTGGCTTGGAGCAAAGTCATGACACCTCACTTGTCTCCCAGCAGCCTCTTCCACACAGACACACACAGACACACACAGACACACGCGCATCACCCTGCCAGCACTTATTGTACACCGCAAATTACAATCTTGGTACGATACTTATGCTATACATCAAATCCTCCGCGTTTATTTCAAGATTATATCAGTCAAATCATCTGACTGCACTGGTGGACAATTCTTCCCAAGATGAAACTGAGGGAGGGATTATGGATCAGGCTCAGTCCGTGTGTTTATCAGCTGAATGCCGTTGATTGTGTTTTTAATGAAAATCTGTGGACTGATGCATAAATTCTCTGCTCTGGCATCTTATAAATTATGGTTAATAGCCCAGAGGGGGCACAGCAGTTTACGTAACTCCCTGTTTGTCTGAATATGTCACCTCATCCCAGTCCTTGACCTCTGCAGCACAAACACATGCCGTCACATTTTTCTTTATTTTATTTTTGAATGCATTTATTATTAAGATGAATCCAGGCCCTGTTTGACTCCACCAGTCACATTAAGCTTGCTGTGCTGATTCCTTAGCAGACCGTGCACTGCATGGTTGAATCACAGCATTATCTGAACCGTGGAGCACAACAAATAATGAATGGCTGGCTAAAAAGTGGAGCCGGTGCTGGAGAAGCTGCTTTGACAACAGGCTACAGCGAAGTTATGTTAAGTGACAGATTTCATTTGATATTCATGTAACAGGAACATCGGCTCTGACATCGTTAACGATGACACTGAACATGCAACAGCTGCATTTCTAATGTGTTGGGAAAAGCAGTTATTCATATTTTATTAATACGTTTCTGTCCATGTATAGTTTTACAAATTCACATTCAAATGACATTTAATACTACAGTTGGATAAGGTTCCTGCAGACATGCCCTGCAACCACAAACATCCAGATTCAGCCTAGATGCTCTGCACTCGCTACCAGCCACGCAGCCTCCATCCACCTGCTAGTCTGAGTCTACTGGGATGCGCCGCGCGTTGCATCCAGCCTGCGCCTCCCACTGGCTGCTGAGGCGTTTCATGGCTCCGCCCCATCTTAAGCTCCAGGCTTATTTTATTTAAATTAATTAGCATAAACGTATGTGTACGAGTCCTCAGCCACAACCCCCCCCCGCCCCGTCCTCTCATGCACACCCCAATGATCTAGTATGCAAATGTTAATTAGAAATTGATGTATTGCAGGGGGGTTTATAGTAATGACATCCCGGGGGGCAGCCTTCACCAGAGAATGTGGTGATCTTCACTGACAGTGCAGCTCCAGGAGCCCGACGTGTCTGGAAATGCACCTTTAAGCCAAAAAATCATTGAGAACACAGCCACTGTAAAGATAAACAGATGAGGACAGAAAGAATTCAGGATAAATTCTCTAAACTATTATGTGGCTGGGAACAAGATAATATTTGGTCTTATTGCCGCTATTTTCTAATGGATAAATTCTGGGCGAGGCCCAGCAGCACAGATACTCAGGGCTGGGTCAGAGATACCACAACTGTCATAACTAAACTCCCTAAACATTCTTTAACAGCTTGCTGACAATCCCTCTGTTTATATTAATTTCTTTACGGTTTCCAGGTCCAGAGGTGGCAGAGAAACGCCTCATTCCACACATCCTGCAACCGTGCGACTTTACATCTGTCTCAAGCAGACGTTTCACTGATACGACTGCAGACTGAGAAGCTGAAGCTTTGCATCCAGAATAAATGGGCAAACTTTCAACTCAGCTACTTGTTTGCTCAGACTGAAAAGTCTAATTTATTGGAACAGTGATGTAACACAGTGGTAAACATGACTCCACGTTCCAACTTATTTGTGTGTGTTGCAGCATCAAACTATAAATTTACTCATATTTAGAAAATCCAATTAAGTTGTTCAGTGAAGACACAGAAAACACTGCAGATGAATAAATGTTAAAGGGAATTAAATAACCGCATTATTTGTCTTTTCTTAGAAAGTCAAAGCTTTTTTGGAAACACTCAAGACAAACTGTTCTGAGAAAGACCAGACCAGGGAAATGGCTTGTGATTGTCTAAAAGCTTACATTACTGAGCTTACGCCGTACGTAGGACTTAAGCTGCTACATTAACACACAACTTTTTGTCCAAACATAAAGTAGAGCAGAGACTGAAATACAAGATATAGCGATTAACAACACTTCAATTTGAAGCACATGATGGGGCTGTGACTAATGCAGCATTTACTGAGACGCTGAAGGGACAGAGGGATATTTTATGCCCAGCAATCTAGGAAAAGGGCTCATTTGTGCGACAAGGTCAATTACGGAAGTGGATCATGTGGTACTGAGGAAACAACAACTAATGAATTTATGCAGAAAATCGTATGATCACAATAATACATGGATGGTTAGTTGTTTTCAGTGCAGATGCGAGAATTGTCTGGGAAAGGCCCAAGTCTAATTGGACACAATGGGCTAAAGAAAGAAGCGATCGAAGAAACAAATTGCTTACAAATGAGAGCATTTAACATGTTGGAGGAAAACCCATGCGGCTCCGTGTGAACACGTGGTGACGAGGGACACAGGTAAACGAATCCAGCAGTCATCTGGTCTCGGCGCCTCATCCGTGGCGCCTGCTTCCAGTGCCCTGCTCAGATCAGCCCACTGCTTTAATATGGAGCACCACATGTCTCACACTGCATCTCATGCACAAAATGTCCCCAATACAAAATGTATATTTCATGGCACAGAATGCATTATGTGCACAAAATACACCTTGGGGCGCCAAGTATAATTTTCCATGTAATGAATTTCTTTCATTCAAAATGAATAAAATAAATTAGTAATTATTATAATATGATTATCATATCATTTGCATATTCTTTGCACTTTGATGACACTTCATGCCACAAAATAAATGTGATGCAAACTGGAAGAAGCAAAGACGGGTGAACTTCCTCAACGTGTGCAACACGTGCTGAAGAACTGTGGGGATAAGCCACGTGGTGCCAGGAGCTGAAATCCACCGCATACACTCCTGCTGGACTGTTTCCTTTGCTACGGGCCGTAAATTAGCCCGTTTCCTGGCAAATGTTTTGAAAGAAGCGTGAGACGTGCCGACGCTTCAGCAGGAAATATGTCCAGGCTGCCCATCAAACAGCTTCATTCAAAGCTAAACTGCACAGAACTAACGGTATTAGTCCAGCACCTGCTCATTGGCTTCATGATGAAGTCTGGAAGCTAAAGTAGCTTAGCTGCCACAGTTACATCCCCCTGAAACAGACACAACCGACTAAACCGTCTGCACACTCTCTACGAGACAACCACAGCTTGAACGAGTCACTAAAACACAACCACCACACGCAGGTTTACCTGATCCCGATTTTGTGTGAAACACAGGTCACTGCTAGACTGTGGGCAAATACATCTTGACAACGTGTTTGTGCATTTTGGCAGAATCCGCGCCTGCGCCTCTGCAGACGCATCCATCTGTCCATGAGCGTGTCCACTTAACTGTGTGTGTCACGCTTGTTCTCGTGGTCTGCAGCAACCGGAGCCCCTCCTCTCTACCGCGGTGCCCCTGACATGACAGGCACCGGTATTTTAAGACCAAAGGACCTTGAAATGGTTTCACTCTCAGAGCGAAAGACAGACGCAGCGAAAGAGTGACACCACGAAGGAGAAAGTAAGAGACGGAGACGAAGGGCGTGGGTGGCTGAATAAAGAGAAGAGCCCGGCTTTGTGCCAGTGAAAGCAATATGAAAACAAGGACGTGTATTTATGCCAGTCTCTGAACGTGTTTTTCATGGCGTAGATTAAACATGAATTCTGTATTAATGCAGTTAAAAGCCTATTGTTCAGAGGCAACAGATAAACGATAAGAGCCATTCATGAGCTTAATGACTTGCGAGACAGTGAGATGTGCAGATACTGAGTGAAAAGCTGCAGATGGCATGTGTGTCATCCATCTGAATCGGGGGCAGGGAGGGACGGCGTCGTGTCACTGTCTGCGGTAGCAATGACGGGCCTGGCGCTAAACGTCTGACGAGTACGCCTGACAACGCTCGAGACGACGTGGACGGAGTTAGAGCCCGAGTCTACACACACACCGGTGAAATCAGAGCTGCACAACTGCTGATGATTGAATTAGACACACTAGACAAACTGTGATATCTTTAATTAACTGTGGAATATTTTATGCTAAAATGCACCTGTTTCCTCAGACTGAATAACAAAGAGGAGCGGAGAGAGAGAAAAAACAAGCTTTTGCCTCTAATTGAGACCCTGCAGATCCTCGTCATCCAAATTAAAGTCTGGTGTGGACACTTTCACTGATGCGAATGCACACACACACACAGAATAGTTAATTAAAGCCGTCTCCTAAACGAAGCACGAGAGGAGCCAAACGTGGACACTTGTGCTATTTTACCTCTTGTTTCCCACACGTGGTGAGCCCCATAACGTACAAAGCCATTTACATTCAGCCGCCTTTGTGTTATGCTGATCATGAGACAGTGAGACAGATTAAAATTGATTTCTCAAACTATGATTGCTCACAGAGGATTCATTAAAGCACTCGAGCCAGATGTTGGAACGGCGTTAACGCATCCATCTCCCCAAGAATCACCACCAACACCCGATAAGTAAAGTTAAATCTAATCATCTTTTTATTGCCATTTTAAGCTATTTGTTTTCTGTTATATCCAAACTGTTGTGTAACCATAAGGAAAGAGGAGAAATGAAACTTCTCGGACACAAACTCAGCATAAACGGTGCTATAGGAGAAATAAGCAGTGAACTGTAATTTGACTAAAAGTGTTTCAATAGAGACCAAAAGTAAGTAACGAAATTATGACCGTTAGGCCTTTTTAACTTGAGCTACTGTTGTAAAAATGCATCAGCGTGTGTTACAACGATATTTACATTGCAGCTACAGTATATTCAGTTTCACGAACAAGACTCAACTTGTCTGTCCAAGATTAAAGGATCACAGCCGGCACCCTGAGAGAAACCCGACTCCAGCCAGTCTCTCTGTTCTTGGCCCGCACCAAACCAAAGCAAATAAAGAATTTAGAAAACATCTGTCACGTATCCTAGTATCAGTACAGCGTCATTACAAGCTTATAGGCTCATATATCGCCAAGGAAAATACATTATTATTCCACTGGCATGGCCATCAAAGGCTCCATCACTCCATCCTCTGTTCTCCAGAGCATCCCAGTCCCAAAAAGCTGTCCTGATTAAGTCCCCCGTGTGGCACGGACGCGTTCCCTGCCTTGATCTGTGTCTCTCCGGTGACCTGATTCCCTCCCAGTGGGTCTGTCCTCTGTGAGAAAAAATGTCTTGTGCTCCTCTGAAACATTTCTTGCAATTTAGCAACATTTGATGATGCATTTGAGCCAAATGTCAAGTCAGAGCAGAGCTTTTTAGTCCCGTAATGCCCCTGTTTTAAGTTTTACAGAACGTGGGGCTCTTGGCGTGACCTATGACTCAGTTATGACTTTTAAAAGTTAGATCACTCCGAATATATTCAGCTTTGATGTAGAAGAAATGGCAACTTCTGGCAGGAAAAGGTTTCAACGTAAAGGACACCCACAAAGGAGACGATGAAGGTGTTTGACCTTTTATATGTGAAAGGTGTGGTTGTGTGCGTTTCTCCTATAAGGTCATGGTTTCAGTGACTGTTGGGAAATGTAACATTCACATGTTCTGGGCCTGAACACACTGATCACACTAAATATGAATACGAACCCAATAAGGCTGCAGATGAGATGGACTTTGTGAGTCACATGAAGCCGTTACCGACGACAAACTATTCCTTTACTCAACTAATTCTAGGTCTGGTGTTTTGGGATTTGTTTGCATTTGCCATTTGGTGAATTCCAAACCTGCCTCCATCTTCTCCATCTTGGAAATAAACGTATGTAGTTTGGTTTTCTAGTTATGCTCACACAATTAATCAAACTGAAATCCACGAACGCCATTTGACTCAAACATATAACATTCATTGCTCTAATATGGTCAGAGGGCTCCGTGCCAGACAGACAAGTTTGCATTGACTGAAGCAGACCTGCCCCAACTCACCCACACCTGCTGCCAGTATGATTAAGAGCAAACAAAAAGTGGAAATAAGAAACAAAGCCTCTCAGATAACACCAAGCGATAGATCTCCGTCTGGAAGACGAGAGGACGGTGATAAACGACGATAGCCACAGTGACATGTAAGACTAAACAGCTAAATGCTGCTTCGTGTATGACTTGACTTCCACCAGCGTAAACTGAGTAAACCTGAGCTGAGAGATCAGACCATGACCAGGGTCTCATAAAGCTGCTACAGGACTGAGGCGTATCGCTGTACGTTACTGTGCACGGTGATACGTTATTGCATTGGTTGTTTATTTTCCATATCTTTCCATATATTTGTTTAAAAGCTTCTGCCTTTGCTGTCCAGGCTTTTTAAACACACAACAGCAGTGGTGGCCTGAAGGGACAACGTCTACCACACAGTCCCATCCCTGCGGCCTCTCAGTCAAACCCTGCTCATAAAGGTAAATGATAACAAATGCAGAAAAAACAAGTGTCAAACTTACTTTTAAAATATCTGAAAACGTGTGAAATGCAGCAGCTCATATTCATGCTTCACAATCACTGGCTCGTTTGGCTGTCTGGCTGCCAGTTGATGGTAACGTCCAATTATAATCATGCACTTGTACAATGTGGCTATTATGTCTTCAAAGAGGAACATTTCGAGATAAAACATGCGACAGTGCCCGTTTGCTTTTTCATTTGCATTAGATGTGCATCATGATCAGTCATTGCCTGAAAAGCTGTGAGGAAGAGGAAGTGAAATGCAATTTTAGCTTCACCTGCATTTATGCTGTCAGCAAGACGTTAATGTCCCAGAATCATGACAGACAAAATGACAGGTCGCACAATCTCCAGATTCAGCGACGGCAGACGCTCCCATTAGATCCCCGCTGGTTGAACTCAGACCATACTTCTTCCAACACTAACATCAGCTGACTGCGCTAACATAAACCCAACCTCCAGTTTTGGGGTTCGCCATTAATTAAATGTTTATTTGTCCACCACGTAGATTGAAACGAGCAGTGATTTCACCCCAGTGAAATCCAGAAGAGACACATCAGCGATTTCTGAAAGGCCAGTGAAGCAGAGGACACCAACTGCTATGATATAGCATACACGGTGTACTGTGCTGCTCCTATATAAGACACACTGGGACTCTTCTCTGTAAATGTCATGCTACCACAGACGTCACTCTGGAAATGTCACCCCGCTAGCCTTCATTAGCTCACCCGCTCCTCCTCCATTACACCGGTTCCCATTAGAGGGGAGTTCCCATCACACACCCAGGGTGAGCTTTTCAAGCTGTGCATGCTGGAGTGTGATTGCTGAGGCTGAGAATGTTCTGGCTCTGTCGCGTTATGGTTTGATGTTTGCTCAGCCGTGTCCACCTGTTAATGAAGAGCCACCGTTATTTCCCATGATGCACCGCTGGACGCCTGTGCGAGCAGTCAGTCATGTCAGCTTGAAAAAGAAAGGTGCAATTTAGGCTTTTGAGTCTGAAGGTTACAGCTCTGCACCGTTGACTTTAGTCTCTGGACACCAGCATCTGCTTAAGAGCAGCATAAAATAAAAATGGTTTCCTGCTAAATTTATTTTGATCAAAGACAGTAAAAAGCTTTCACTCTTGTCCCCCGACGATATAATAACAACACTGATCATTACATTCTACTTTGTTTTTATTATAGTGTTAGTATTAGTACATGTATTGCCTCTGCAGCTAAAGCCTGTTTGTCTCCAGTAATTTTCATTCTGAAGTCTCAAGCTTGGTGCTTTTATTGTGTAGACGACGACCCTCATTATTTTCATGTGTGCCACCATTAAAGCTTTTAAGGAGAGACTGAACACGTGCTGTTGTCTACATTTGTGTGATTATCCTCGTGTCTCTGCTGATAATGTGGCCTTCAACATTCCGTTTCTATGCACACTTTGGATTTGCACATTAACAAAGCTTACACTTGTCTGAGGGGGAAAATAAAATCAAAGTGCAGCAACAACAAACTTAGTGAATAAGAAATGACAAGCAGCGGAGAGTGTGGGTCCCCAGAACATGACTGACCCACCACCAAACCGGTTAAGGCCGTGGCTTATTTTTCTTCTTATTCATACATTTCCTGCAATAAAAGGAGCAACATTTAAAGACAACCTTCTTGTGTCTAAGGCTCCAAGAGTTGCCAGTGGAAACATTCATGACACGGTTAATGTTTTCACCTCTTTCTATACAACTTCATATACTGTATATTCACCCAATATTACTAGCAGTGTAATTTGAAGCAGTTTTGTTCCAAAATCAAAGTCTGGATAGATAATATATTCTCAAGCAGTCTGGTCTAGTCGTACAAGAGGCCTCATAAATGTAAAGTGGCTGGTTATCAACGAGAAGAACCTTCCAAAATGAATTCAAATGACTTCTTATGCACAGGCACGAGATCGTCTCTCATTCCGAGTTGTTCATGGCGCCTCCTTCGTCTTATTAGAAGTAAACCTGTTATTTGATGTATGTTGTCCATCAAATCTGCACCCTGCTCTCTCTCTGTGTCTCTCTGGGCCACGGGTAATATTTGCTAATGAGCTGCTCTGCTGCTGCCATGGCAACAGGCCCATCACCACAGAGTGTGAAGCAGGAGTGGCACCCTTGACACCAACCCACAAGACAAGCCAGCCGGGATGGTGACCCACCAATGCATAATGCAGCGTGATAACCTCAACCACCCCCTTCACCCGGTCGTCTCTCCCTTTGTCTGGTCCTTCTTCCATATTTAACTCCCCCCTTCCCCTTTCCTCAATCATCCAATCCATCTGGTTTAATCACATCAGCTGGGGCTTGCTCTGTGCCCTTTATGACCTTCTGTGTCCCAAATCAGAAAATGGCACAGAAGGAAATGGAGGAGCAGACAAAGGGTCTCTCAAAAAGACAAGTGAAATTGTAAGTGAAATAAATGGTTTCAAGTCCGGTCTCATCCCATAGCACATAATAGTTACTCTTCCCACTTGGCATCTTAAACCTCATCAAACCTGATGTTTCCACCCTGTAACCAATTATTCTGACAAGACGTCCGACAGGCAGTCAGCGATGCTGAGGGTTCAGCTTTGGCATTAAGACGGCAAGTAGGTAGTGTCAATATATGATGCTGTGCAGTGAGAACCTTATGGATTTTTATATGTGTATTGAATGGAAAGACTCTAAAATCAAAGCCTGGCAAGCAGCATCGGCACGTTAAATACTATCGCAGACTAATCCTGCAAGTCCAGCAGGTACGAAAACAGATGCGTTTACATAGGTTAAATGTTTATTTCAGCTATAAAAGCAGCAGAAGGAAATAAAGGTGAAACATGAAGGTAATTATTAAATCACCCTCCCACATTCATGTCTAATGGCAGCTTTCAGTATCAGCTCAGCAGCGAACCAGCACAAACCATCTAATTACACAAAGGTTGCCCTGACGTCCTACTTGCCACGACGTGACCAGATGACTCCGCTCTCGCTCCCATCTGTCCAAGCCTACCGACGCCTTGCGAAGCAGAAGCGGCACAGATTGTGACTCTTGTGCGACTTCACAGTCACAGCGGGCCACCATGCCTTCTCGAGCCTCGGCGGTCCTATGTCCCATATGACCCTTCCTGGGAGCGAGGATGCAGTGATTGCGTGAATGCTCAGTTGGGCATCTCATCATCTGCGATAAAAGTGTGTCACCATTCGACCCACTTCGCAGCTGAGAAATGAGTTCAACTGAGTTAAAGTCATGACATGGCCAAGCCACCATTTTCAAAACAAAAAAGATGCAGCAAGGGTTGATGGGAGACAATGTCAGTTGAAGTGTGTTCCCTACAACACGCAAAAATCCATCCCAGCAAAAACAGGATGAAAGTGGAAGCAGTGTTTTCAAATGCACTTTCACAAGTCTTTGTGGCTGTTTGTGCTCTTTAGTTTTAGTGTAATGTGACTGAGGCGGATGAAACGTGAGGTGCATCAGGAGGAACAGCCGATGGGGAGTTTTTGCCAGTGCTACCTCCTCGTATTTCCAGAAACACGTACGCGTGTCACCGCTGTGTTAAAGCCGAACGAAACAATATCTGTTTACCATTTTAAATCGCTGGGGAAATGGCTCCATCGATCTGAAATTATCTTGCGCTCGCTGTGGTAAAAACATGAACCAGCTGCCATTTTGGTTTCATTGGCAGAATTTTTCATTATAGGACATAGTAATTACACTTCATGTTGTGCTCTGTGGACCCCTTTACATTTGATGCTGTTCATTAGGGGCCTTTGGTAACGTAATGTGCAGTCATTATTGCAGGCATCATAAAACACAAGCGGGTAATGAATTAGTGAGCGTTTTCCATTAGCGTGGCATATTGTTGTAGTCGTTGAGTTTAAAGACATTGAAGACTTCTCATTTTTATGAAGAATGTGATGAAGTAAGTCTGCTCACACACGAGACACTAAAAAGACTAATGTGCTATAAGTTCTAAGATTGATGCCATTAAATTAAAGCAAATGGAAAAACTTTGTAAATGTTTTATTAAGCAGGTTCAGATAATGATTTACCTATTGGGATGCAGTTTATGAATCATTCTCAAATGATAGGATCCAGTTATCAGCTGGAGTATAACTGTTCTCACTCAGTTACTGTACAAATACCATGAAACATTACACATCACACACACTATATAAAGTAGTAGAAGCCAGCTTAATTCCAGAGCATCAGATTTATTTATAGAGCAACTTGACCTGCGCGCTAACAACAGAGTGCCACCATCAATCACAGTCCTGCAGCTCTTGACTGCGAGAAGCCAGCTCATTCTGCATCCTTTCCATTTAGTCTGTTATCTCTTAACTTACATAACCTCCCTGGTCCTCAGGAGGCTGCTGAGGCTGGCAGAGATTGTATCAATGCACAGGTCAAGAGAAGGTGATGACTAATTCATGAGGCAGTTTGTAGGGAACTCTCGTCAGGAGTCATTAGCCGCCTGTCAGCCTCCGCTCACGCAGCCAAGGGAGTTGGGCAGCGCAGTGTGTCACGATGGGGTTTTCACAAACAAGATGTCTTTTTGCCATTTCGACGTTTGAGTCACAAGGAAAGCAGACGAGGTGCCGATAGCTGATTTGTAACCGCGTGGAGTGTGTTGAATGCACCGCTTTGTGTTGAAGAACCTGATCGTCATCATAGATTTAACATGGTTCGTGTACAAACTGAAATCCTTCCACTGATTCTTTGTCCAGCTGCTTGTATCAAAAGTCTTGTGCCGAGAAAATACACAAGTTAATTCATGTGTGATGCTGAACAGAAGACGTTTAATTAAATATTGATGCTTATTCACACATATAATTCAAAGGCTGGTTGAAACAAAACCCGGCTTTATTCTGACATGTGAAACTAAACATCTAACAACTTAACACAATCCAAACGCCCTCTGTACTGAACACACTCCATAAGACGTGCAGTGAGTCGTTCCTCAAACATGAACCACGCGTGACCCGATATCAAGAGTCTGTTTTCATAATGTGTTGACTCAGGACAGCCGGGTGTTTGTAAGAATGTATGAAGGTCATGTGGACAGCGGAGGTCATCTGAATGGAAGCAGCCTGACACCCACAGGCTGAGCTGCCTCCTGGGCGACTGCATTGAAACAAGTAATTAAGACGCCAGTGTGCCCTCACTGTATTTATACAACACAATTAATGCGTTTTGTTTATTCTCATTTGACTTTACTTGCCCACAAATCAATAGACACAGAACTGTGTACACACAAACACACACATGAACGATCGACTAAAACCAACCTCACGAACAGAGCAAATCAATTTAGAAATGAAGCTATTTCATGTTCAGGGCTTCGTTTATAAAGCTGGATAACTACTGATAAGCAACACGCTGTACACAACCTACATGAGGTTGTTGTGTTACTGTGTCTAATCTGAAAAATGACAAAGGGACCCATGAAATCATCATCAACATTATCATAAAGGATTGTTTGAGTGTCTTCCTGGTCGTTGTTTACCATGTTCATTAATTCCAATACTGTTTACACAGAGTCATGCGAAGAATCAAACAACAGGCAGGAGTGTACATGTACACTATTTAATATTTGTGCTCCGATCGTGTGTGACCGTTAGGTTCAAGAGTCCAACTGCAACACAGGTCCCACTCTTTACGTCGCTGCAGCTGCTTTTGGTTCATTGTGAAGCTAAGATGCTATATTCTACGTTTTGAGAGTTGTCTTAAAACTGCTTTCAACAGGTTCATCTCCTTTGTGAGGAGGAAACCAGTTGTCTGCTATGTGGGCACACACACTAGCTGTCAGTTCAACATTCACAACTACTGTCAAGGGAAAGAAACAGATGTTCAACCAATATACTGTGATTTACTGTACACATCACACCAGCTGTGCCGTTCAGGAGGCTCTTCTACTACGGCTAATTCTACTTCATTTAAGAGCTCCTTCAAGCACCTGTATGGGATTATTGCAGAAGCAATATGTGTCTACACGTGCAGGAGGCACATGCAACATGTTTGGTGGACGTGTCCCAAACTACTGGGGTTTAAGGCCCTGGTTGGACTTTAGTCAAGTCTATAAAAGCAGCTTCAGTTTGGGGCAGCACTATTTCATCCTAAAGCTTAATGTGGAGAGGTGCTCTTGAAGGCTCATTTACAGTCAGCTCACAGAGCAGCCTGGCAGCAGAGTTTACTTCTGAAAGTTTTTAAGCATCTCTGGTAGCCAGTGAGAGAAATGTAATGATTAGTAACTTCACTGCCTCATATTGATTGTGACTTGATAATGACTGGAACCTGAAGGGCTGTTGGAGCAGGGCAGAGCGTAGCAGGGCAGCAGACCATGATACCACTTAGCTTAAGTTGCACATTCTTCCATTACATGTCTGCTGCAGATCACACACATTTAATGCAATCGTCATTATAATTATTATGCCGCTGGTCAGGGCCATTATTTACGAGCATGGATATGAAACTTTCCCACGAGTCTTTGAGAAGCGGTTGCCACTAAATGCTGATTTACTCTGCCTGCATTGTTACTGCAGTGTAACAGCCGCTTCCTGTGTTTGCCTTCTCAGGACAGGAAACTGTCTGGACCTGAAGATCAAACAGCCAGAGAGATTTGTTATCTGGCCCTGGAAGCTCCTGGGCTGCTGGGCCGAGCTGCCTGCTGCTGATGGTGAAGGAAAGTGTCTAAATAAACGTAACAAAAAAGGAAGGCAGAGAATTTATGTGTGGCTTCCACATCCCAAACAAGATGAAACAGGAGAAACCGTCGCGTCTGGGGACATTAGATAGAGAAGTGCTTCCTGGAGGGAGACTATACAAAGCTCTGGCAGGTTACAATTGCAGAATTAGGGCCAAGATGCACCTGTTGACAGGGAGTAGAACTAGTTATATGAGACAAGACAGCATTGTTCCAAAGGACATGGTTCACTGGTTGACAGCTTTGCTCTAATGGTCATGGTTTCTGGTAAAGTGGCAAATGTGGAAGCGCTAGTGAGAAGAGCCACTTACTCTCCTGCAAGTGTGGCACCATACTTATGCTCAGGTCCCCTGTGGGAGCCTGTGGTCTGGTGGGCTATGCAGACGTCCTGATGACTAACATTAGCCATCCAGGAAGGCAATGTGGTGAGTAGCAACACATGCGTGGACGCTGCTTAATAACACATTCCTAACTAGACTTTGACATAAGATTCAGATAATCTGGCTAATCCCGGTCTGAAAAATCTCCAGAAGCTTTTCCTTAGACTCTTGTGGCAGTAATTAAAGTTGTCAGTAGGTGGCTGAGTACAATAGAAGGATTAGCATTCCTGGTGCTGGATCTCAAACTTAGCTGACAATATGGTTCAACCACAAAGCCAGGGGCTTCTGGGATCTGAGCCAGTGGCTGATAGATCCATCAATATGACAGTTTAGTCAGCACTGATTGCTCTCGAGAGCAGCTCCTGTCGGTGCGATGAGGCAGCGATGCATGGAGTTGTCCACTTTCTGAAACTGTGCTCGGCTTTATTTACATGCAGCCACGTGACAAGTCGATGAAGACCTCCTGCAGCGCACGAAGGTCCTCAGCGGCTTCACTAAATGTCGCTGCAACAACAGCAGGACGGCGACATAAACATATCAACACTATGAGGATTTAAAACACCGACGTGTAGCTGAGTTCCAGTGCGTCACACTATCACCAAAACTGACTGAGCCGTTCAGGGAGCTAAACTCTAACATCTCCCACTGGACGGCAGCTAGCAGGACAACGACGACCTGCATTACTGAAACACGTTTCCTAATTGTTATTATAAGTGTTTCCCTGTTAAACTATTATTTTATTCGTCACATAACATCACAACTCCTAAAATGTTACAACTTTAACTCGCGAGTTCTGCCTTATCTAAAGCCTCAGCCTTTCTGGGACCCTTCGCTGATTAAACATCTACCGCGGTATGGGAACAGAGAGATAGAGCAGTCGCAGAGCTGTTTACTGCCTGAATGCAGGGTCACGTTTCCTGGTTTGCCATGTGATAACATTGTCACCAAGCAGTGTGACCACTTCCTCCTCAAAACCGCCATGAAAGTCTGGTAATTTTATCAAAGAAAACACCAAGACGTGTTTGTTGCTGAATAGCTTCCAAGGCTGACTGTTAACTGCGTCACACACAATAGCCAACATGAAGACCAAGGTACAGCTCCACACTTCCTTCCTTACAGCGCACGTGAAAAGCCTGTGAATCACTGAAATCACGCAGACAGGAAGTGCAGTTAGACAGACTGTTCCCTGTCGACCCCCTTGATGCATCATTAAGGGTTGAGATGTTTCTGCCGTTAACCGTGTAAACTTCCTCCGGACCATCTGGACGGGCTGTGGAGCATCTCTAGCCAAATACGCAACCATGAGCTCCAGCTCTTCCACTTCAACTCGTCCTCCGTCTACGTACCAAGGTTCTCCAAACACAAAACATTATTAGTGCAGCCATGTGTTTAGCTCCACTGGGGACAAATCAATCTTTTTTTATGTGCAGCCTAGCTTTCCCAGTAATTTGGGTGAAAGCAGTAGCAGGAGTGTGTGTGTGTTCTGACGCCTTTAAATCAAATCTGACCCCTGTCCAACTATAAAGCCAATTAACCACTAAATTAACTCCACCTGCTGGCATTGGGGTCATGACTTTTCAGCCTGCTAATGTGACTAACTGGGGCTACAGTTAGCGAGTGTTCCTCCTACACCCAACACAGCCAGGAGCCGGCGTAGAGCAGCCGCCCATGAACCAGCTCAGTGGTTGGATTCTCAGCTGCTCCTGGTCGACGAGGGTGCGAGCATCCCCTCAGCCCACGAAGCATAAGGAAAGCTACGCTACTAGCTAAGTACCCCTGGGGCGCTAACACACCATGGCACCGGAAGGCCCGCATCTCTCCATTCAATGCTCACAGACACAGATAGAAAGAAGACACCACCAGAAACTAAATAAAACATGTTAACTAAACGTGTTGTGGCACATAATAATTGTATACCTGCTTCAGACGCTCCTGTGAACAGCACTGCCACTGACCCACATGTCTCCCTGTCCCTCTGTCCTTCAGTACCCGCCGGTCTACATGCTAACAGGGTCAGTAAACACATTTTTACCACCGCTCCATCTGCACAGCCACAGCAGCCTCATTTTTCTCGGGTACATCCCACAGCCAGCTGATTGTGAAAGATGATGCACTCGCACCCCGCTAACAGGTTCACACAAGCCCACATGCTTAAGCCACCCTGGGCTAATTCAATTCCACCGCCATTCCAGAGGTAATAGACTGTGACTGTACCTCCCTGCTGGTAGAGCAGAGGAAAGGGGGTCGGCAGGTGGAGGAGGCTGTGGTCGGTCCACCGCACCACTCAGCGTTTCAAAGGTCAAACTAGGACATTTAGATGGGTTTTATATTCTGTTAACTTGTGCACTCATTTATGTGCAGTGACCTACAGAAGCAGTAAATAAACAGAAACAGCAGAATGACTAACAATGAAAAGTCATTCATTCATCAGACACTTGCAGAAATATCATATACTGTGTAATAATATATCTTAGTTATTATTACAATTGTTCATTTCACAGAATGAAACTGCTGAGCACGTCCTGCAGCTTCCTGCAGTAAAAAGCCTAATTTTGTTTGTTGCACAACCGTTCAGTTGAAAGGAACAAGCTGAAATACAATCTACTCAGAAGGTCTGAAACGGACACGGAGCCTCTGCAGAGCTGCTCTCCCGTCGTCCTTTCATATACCCACAACGCTGCAGCAGTGGATTTCTCACCGAAGTCACATCCCAACACAACATTCATTTCCAGACGTGACGCAGCCTTACCAACTTGCCATGAAATTGCTTTTCACTGTAAAGTCAGCAGCGAAATGAGAGAAAGTACAAAATCTGAAGCTGTATGAATGCGATCTAAACTAGATCTGAAATACACTTTGATGGAATATGATACACAGAGAAGACGGTTGACGGTTTGACACAGCAGCTTTACCTTTTGGACGCTGTGTCAACACAGAAATGCACGTTTTGAAAGCAAACTCTCATTCATTTAGTAATAATGTTAAGATGGTGAGGTGATGACCCTCAGACCCTTAAAACTGCCAGGCTCCATCCTCCAACTTTAATTTAAAAACCCATTTTTTCCAATACAACAGAAATCCACAGGGTCTCATAAGCAGGCTTCTCATATTTGTCTGATATTTAAGGTTGATGGAGGAGCTTCTCTGGCGAAGGCTGCCATAAAGGGATGAGGTCGGGCTTATGGCATTCATCACGTGGTGTAAGCTTTCATTAATGTGGGGTTTCCAGAGGTTTGAGGCAGCAGCCACCAAGGGAGTGGGACCATGGTATTAAATTCATTATTCTGCTGAATTGGTCTGCAGACACGCTGTCACGTAAGCCTAGAAGAGCCCTGTAAGCTGTTATCTAATTTTATTGGTATAAGAAGATAATGCCAAAGTGCACATGGTGTCTCTGGACATGAACGTCCAAAGAAAAATCACGCAGCAGTGCCATTTACTTTGGCGAACTACGCTCCTTAAGACTTCATTCATATACACAGCAGCTAGTTTTCATTAGTAAACGCTGGCTGCTGGAAACCTCACGGTAAATCCACAGCATAATGAAAACGTGGAGCACGCTGCTATCACACCTTGTTGTTTCCGAGCATTAAGCGTCAAATAGTGAGTTTTGCAGAGGAGCCATTATGCCGTTTAGTCTACGCACGATGTCCAGCGAGCAGAAGTGTCTGTTGTCATATTTAACATGTTGAATTTATTTCTTCTTACATCTAGAATGTTTGGATTAAATTACCACTTTGCAGATGGTTTTAATTCTGTTACAGCAAAAAAGTTGTCACTGTACACATGGAAGAATAGAATCAACTGTGTCCTGAGGCAAAAACCTTTAATCAGCTACGCAGCCTGCAGTCATTTACATCTTCACATACCTCTCACATTTACCGAGCATTTCCAAATAACACCGGTGGTATAAAGAAGCCTCTTTGATTAAACAATAATTATTGGCAGCAATATAAACTACGTTAAACGTTAAATGGGAGCATGGACAGATGGGCGGCAGGAGGAGGAACGATATCACGGGGGTCATTATCCTTTCTCGCCTCTCAGCTAAGCAAGGTTTCTGTACAGCGGCGAACACAAACCGCTGGCCTTAATCAATAAGATTAAACAATGAGAAAAAAAGCTCTGCTATCACTTGCAAGCAGCCACGTGAATGTTACTGTACATAGACGCGTCTATCGTTTACAACTGGATTAGTCATTAGGATTAGTCACGAGGAGGAGGCGCCAAGCAGCCTGAAGCTATCACTGGTGGTTTGCAGGGAGAAGATTTATGTCAAAGATATGGCAACTAGATGCAGAATGACACAGACCATGAATATCTCTAATAAAAAATAAACCTTTCCAGTACTAATCTACGCCTATCGCCCTGGCATATTGCAGCTTTGATGGTAAACATCTATTCACAATCTGAGGCGACGCATTTAAGGGAAATATTGGAACAGCAGTAATCTCAGTCGTATTGGCGCATACACACACTGCAGCCACATGTGATCTGTTGTCTGCAGCCTGATGACAGTATGGCAGCAGGTGATTTGGTGAGATTTGCTGTTTTTACAGTTGTTTCACACAGAATGCAGATGTAATGATCGTTCTATGTCGCACTGTAATTCCAAAAGAACGACGTGTAATAATGTAATTAATGCGTGTGTATCGTTGTGTTTAAACGATGAAAAATTAATGTTTGAGTAGAAATGTTTAGAAGCTGTATTTGATGCCAGGCCTAAAATGGTATAATGATGGGTGACCTGCAGCTGCTATAATAAAAACGATATAATCAGTGAGTCAATGTAAAGGGATTTCACAGAGCAATAAACCTAGTGATGATCTAGGACCAGACCTTGAGTGGTGCTTGGTCCCTAACACCACCGTGTCATACAGGACATAAGGAGCCTGGAAACATTCCTCCTTCAACGTGCCTCCTGTGACAGCTAGCAATTATTCTTAATGTTCCTTTTATAGTATATACATAATATGCTGAATTACATTTTTTGGCAATATACTATTTCTAGTAGGTAACACGAGAAGAAGCTGTAGAAATTGTCTGGTGAGCTATTAATAATGGATTATACACAGTATTAATAATGGTTTGAGTGTCTCTCTGTTTATTCAGCTACACATTAAATGTCAGGTCGTATCTATTTACCTGTATGACTACAAAGACACCACACAAATCTAAGCACACACACAACTTTTAGTTTAGCAGTGGCTCAGTAAATGAACATCATATTTAACTACCAGCGTCAGTTGCACTGTACGGTTCCTCTTGCTCACCTGGCTCTGGGTCTGCTTCTCCCCATCTCCCTTCTCCGTCCTCCAATTTCCTTCTTTGTGCTGTCAACCGAAAGGCAAACGTGGCAACTGAGCAGAGGATTTATAAAAGATCTGTATCAATATATATAGAGTCATATTGGATTTACCCTCGCATGTGACAAAATAATAATCACTGTGAAGTCTGTCTCAGCTTAAACCACACATGGTGGCTTTAGATGCAGACTTAGAGTAAGCAACTGTAATTACAGTGAGCGTGATCATTGTTAGCGGACGGGTTCGCCAAAGCTGATGTACACAAGTTAGCCCGTGGAAAAAATCAATAGCAGCGCAGATGGTTAATATTAGCCCACACTCTTTGAACATGATTTGGTGCAGCTATGAATTTTAACCACGTAAGTTTTAATGTTAATTACGTAACTAGCCACGTGATAATGTTGACGTACGGTAACTGGCCATGTGGAGCTAAGCTAATGTTAGCTTAGAGAGCTAGCGTCTGCTAACGTCCTGTGACATGCAGCTATAACAACACACAGTTTAACAGTATGCGTTTAGCATAACACTCACCTGTTACTTTACCAACATCCCTATTTATCTGTTTTAATCTGAAATTGGAGCGGTTCACTGTCGGCTTAACTACCGTGGCGGACCGGAAGTGAGACGCTGGTTAAACCCGTCCCCGCGTCAGCACCATAGAAGAAGAACATTCTACTCTATTATAAAGAGCGAGTTGTAAATATGTTTTTGCTAATAGGGAAGATTTAAACATATCACCATGTGTATTTATTCTTAACAGTGATGTACAGTTAATTTTTAATAACTTCCTGTCCTTTGGTGCGTTCACCTGTGAATCCTACAGGTGCGAAACAATTTAAAACAAACTTACAGAGGTGCGATCTGTGAATTTATCAGGATTTAATGGTCGTTTAATTATGCTCTGCAGCCAGTAAACACAGGAACACGTTTGTTGAGAGGCTCGCTGGCCACATGGCTAAAGTGAAAGCGCCGCCACTGCCTGGGCAGAGCCTCCAATTAGCTCTGGGTAACTCTCCCGCGCGTGGTTTGACTGGAGATCGGCGGAGGACGCCGTCGTACGGCTCCGCGGCCACCGTGCGCTGGGAGGGTTCAGGAGGGAGCTGTAGCTGTCACTTGGCTAACGTTCTGGCCCAGCGTCTTGCCATATGGAATCCAGTGAGAGAAGTCATTTGTTTTGTGTGGGGAGCTAAGAAAAAATGAAAGCAGAACAGCTTGTCTTTCTGAGTCAGCGCGACTCTGGATGGTGGCACCTTTCTCACTAAACAATAGCAAAGCTTGTTTACAGGAGCAGAGGAAGCCTCGCTCCAGCCTCGCACAAGAGACGGCGCCGAGTGGCTTTAAACGCTCGGGAAGCAGAAATCACACACTCAGACACTCTGCCTAAAATAAATACGCGCTTTGATAAGGCCGGGCCACTTTCCTTTCAAATACCTCATTTAACCACCAGAAAGAGCATCTACCGTCTGTTTGCGCCGTCTCTTCTTCTGCTTCTGTATTTTATGCTAATGAGTGAACACACTGAGCTTTAGTCGCAAATTTGCCACAGTAAACTCCAGGAAGAACAAAGCTTGGCGCTCGCATCCTAGATGAGACAGCTTGATGATGGGAGGCATATGTGTACACGTGGGAAAGCAAAGCTCAGGGATCAAACAAGTGCTGGGATGCATATGCAGGTTTCTTCTGTTCTGTTTAAGAGACTCTCTTGATCTGTCTCTGGAGAATCTCGTTCTGCTGAACATCGTTGGACATGTTCATTAGTCTGCCTGTGCCCGTGTGTTTGTGCGTGTTGGATGATTCACCAGGCAGAACTCACGTGGGAATCAACATTACACAGTGCATCAGTTCGCCATACGCTCAGATCGGGAAGGAGAGTGTCAATTAACAGACTTTTGATCCTCTCTCATCCAAAGCAGAAGCACAGTCAGACACAGAGCCCGACACGAGGCCCAACGACTCTCAGAAGCCAAAAAGGGTTTCAGCAAAGATAATTTGTCATTTTGTTGCAGAGCAGAACAAACCAGTTCTTTGTCACGAGGCCCTGACTAGGACACTGTTCTGGCCCTTGTTGGAAAAACTGATGTGCTTGTTTAACCGTCTGATCCCAGATCTGTCTGCGGCTCCCTGCTCGATGATACAGGCCTCACCAGCTGGAGCCGAACTTCTCCAAAGACAGTGTTGTTTTCTCTCTTGACCTTGACATTACCAAAAATAAATAACGTCCAGGAGAGGCCACAAGTAATCCAACACGAATGAGCCATTTAAACGTCATGATGCTCTCACGCCCAAACCCACCTTGTGTTCAGCAGATACTCTCTACATGACGCACAACTAAACAAACGCTTGAATCAGCCGCTGAGACGCGTCGCTGCAGCATAGCGTGGATAGAAATGCTCTCGACACACGCCAGCCTCTCTGTGTATAATAAGGGGTTGAAGTGCGATCAACAGTTGCCAAGGTAACACACGTTTGCTTGCATGTGATCTGCAACTAAATTTAATCAAGGTGGATGAAATCACCAGGCTTCGATAAATCACAGCACAAACTGCTTCAGAATCATATACCGTCAGTCATTTAACGAACGCACACACATTTAACGTTAGTGCGAGAGAACGGACACGTCAGAAAGGTGATAATTCTACTATAGGTTGACGACTGAGGTCACAGTGGGGACGGACTTTATATGAGGACACGACGCTCGTGTTGAAGATGAAGGAGCCGAAACATTAGAACCACCTCCTTCAGTGATGCGCTTCGGTGCGACTGTTGGGTTAGATTCACTTCTTACAACCCAGGATTTAGCCTAAACATTACCGACAGTAATGGACTGTAGAGCAGGACACACACTGCTACACACATTACATCAGCTGCTGCGTTCAGGGACCGTGCAGACTGTAGGACCTCTATGGAGGTCGGAACCACACCGAGGCCACAGATATGGTAAAACCCTCCAGCTACTTACTAGCAGGGTAATAACAAGAGGTACAAGACCATGAAAATACTACTCAGGCGTAATGATTATTGGGCAAACTCAGGAAACTACCGTGACGTGAAGCGACTGGGTTTTGAGGAAGAGTGATGTAAGAACCAAGCACTGGATTCCATCAGACGGCGTCTTCTGCAGCACGGAGGCTGAAATGAGAAACAAGATGATGTTCTGCTGTGACCTGGGGGGTCAGCGTCTCATCAAAGAGCCGGTGTCTCAGCCCGAACCCAAATAGCTTTTTGTAAATAGTTATTATGAACAGTCGTCATGTTCTGCACCACAGGTGGCAGGAATATCCATCCACCACACGCAGCGGTTCCTCGGCCTCATTTCATTTTATATGGATGAGAGGAGAAAGAGGCGAGAGCTGCCTGCTGATTCTCGCTTTGCTCTTCGCCGCTGAACTGCACTTTTTTATCTACGACCAAATGTTGTCTTTGTAATTCAGCAGGCGCGTTTTGAGAAGGGTTCAAGTCCACGGACGAGGCTTCACCTCCGCATGGAGGCTGTAACGGAGACGCCCTGAGTTTCACCAACGGATCTCTAGGGTCACGAAACTAGCAAGGCAACCACGTTAAATCAGGCACTAAGACATAGAGAAAATAAAAGCAAACGTTGTTTGTTCATCTGTTGCTTTAAGTAACTGAGGCAGAGATGTTTCCATTCAGTGTCACATCCACCCCACATCTCCCCAAGTCGTGATCAGTGTACTGCACCTTGTCAACGCTCTTCCAGCCTGAACTGAACACACTATGCCAAGCACATTAAATGTAGACAGGCGTAGAAAAACAGTTGAGTGTACTGGTTGCCAGTGGAGGGAAAAAGGCTTCTTGGCATTTCAGAGTTCAAATTCTTCAGTTTCTTTTCCCATAGCTTGAGGGCGTTTCATGAATACTCCTCTGTCCCTCCGTCCATTCAGCATGAATAGGAAGATATATTTGGCTTTCCTGTCCCTCAGACCTCTTCCAAATGGTCGCACCCTGTCAGTTGTTGTGGTTCCTGTTCAGTGCAGCGTTTAGAGTCCTCATCTTTCCAACTGCGCTGATTTGGTGTGAGGAGTCATTAATCACGACGCTCAGCTCAGCCTGAAGCACAAGTCTTCCACATTTAATGTTCAAAGACACACTTCGCTGAAGCATATTCACACCCTGCTCGACTTCATGGTGTGAAGTTAGTATGCGTATCGGCCTCAGTCCTCACCCTGCCCTTAAATCTAGTGTGAATGCAGTAACAAAACACTGTTGCCTTAATCCCACGTCATGTAAGACTGGGCACCTGTCTCTACCGCGACCGGTCCAGGCAGATGGCCGCTACCCTGAGCCTGGTTCTGCTGCAGGGTCCTTCCGTTAAAGGCCTTTGTCGTCTCCACTGTGTCCTGGTGCTGCTCAAATGAGATTAGTTGGGTTTTCTAGACATCATGTCCAATAAGGAAGCATCAATATAAATGAGCCTAAACCGACCCACACGTCTTTGTATGAGATGAGTCACCATTTAAAAAGGGGAGCCATCATAAACTATGATTAAATCTGGGTCCAGATAAAACTATATGTAACGTTCTACATCATCTTGTACTGAAATGTGGCCTCATCTGTATTAAAGTCGTAATATCAACAAGCAGACAAACAGAACCGTGAGTGGATCAGAGAGTCTCACGAGTCTGGTGATAAACATTCAAAGACCAAGTCGGTGGATGAACCTCGACTCCGGACAGGACAGTAATGAAGATGTCAAATCCCAGAGAAGCGATAACACAAAGACGCCGACAGGCAGAATCTGTCACAGCACCGAGTCAGGGCAGGTCCGTCCTGAGCCGAGACACGGGGACAGAAACATGGTTTACGACGCGCCGTCCCCATCTGCCATCTTTGTGTTGGCCCTGACAGTTTTACGCCTGTTGTAACTGTCTCAGTCTGCATCACTGGAGTAAAAAAGCAAATACAAGTTCGAGCTGCGCTGACAGTGAGTTAGCTCAGCCCCCACCGCTGGAACGGCCACATCCATTCACGCTAAAGTCCTCATTTTTCTTAAACCTCTTTACTTCCAGCTAAAGAATAGCTGCCACTGATGAAAGCAATTAATAGTGTCTAAAAGGAGCTGTAAGCAATGATGCAGTGACTTAATCTGCCTTCTATTGCAGCGGCTATATTGAATGTGTCAGTCTGCCACGGTGCCACAATGGGCTATTGTTCAGGAGGAGGACATGAGGGATGACTTCAGCTGGGCCGAGTGTCTCCCAGGCTCAGATACCTGAACACACACACACGTGACACTACAACACGCAGCACCTCAGATAATCAGCCTCTCTCCCGCCGCCTAAACGAGCCACACAACGCTGAGATAAGCAGGACACAAGCGTGTGCCGTGGAGCAGACGGCACACTGGGAAGGCCAGTGTCGGTACGCTCGCCTCACACTGCCTCTGTCTGCAACATGGAAACAAAACAAAAGATTCTCTCGCGTACGGTGCAATGCAGCGAGCTGAGTCCAGGAGCTTAGTGTGAGCGGCCGCCTAGCCCTCGACGGGCCCAGAGATTCGGACGCTGCCACTGGGCCCCGTGACTCGATGAAAGGCTCCTGGACTCAGACGCTGGGGTGGCTGTGATTTAATCGGAGCCTCTGTCTGTCTCGCTGTAGATGCTACTGTTAACTTTGTGTTTGAACACCGTGACCCTCGGACTCATGGGGGACATCAGGGACATTATGTCGTATACTTTCTATTGCATTTGTTTTTCTATTTGGCTCTGGATCGCGTCAGCTCTCACTTGTGTTCCTGCACATGAAAGCAGTCGTCCTTAAACCTACAGTTACTAATATCTGACTAATATCTGTATTTGTTCTGGTCTCAGCCTTTAAACTGTGCTTTTAGTCATTTAAAGCTGACTGACATGTAAAACTATAATAATGGAATCCATTCAAACAAACAACGCAGGACTGTCTCCTGTTAACGGCTTCAGGAGCCGCCCGCAGGGTCACGACCTTCCGGCTTCTGCGTGGAACGAGTCCTGGTCGCTGCACAGCCCTGTGCAGGACCAGACAAATGGCCACGACGCATGGGAGGATGCAGGACACGTGTCACGACTGTGCAACGTACAGGAGGAACGTGTCACATGTTAGCGGTACGGCTCAAACCGGCCCCGCGTCCATCTCTGCTGCTGCAGAGTCAACACAACCTCATCTTACCTCAGCAAGGCCAAGCTGGTGCACGTACGCCCCACACAAAGCCTCAGCAGCAGTGTTCATTACTGCGCCACAGAGAAGCGACAGCACAATGGAACCGAAATGACTGCGCGCTCCAATAGCTTAATTGCTAATCTCTTCTTTTAGGACAGTGTTTATTTCATTTGCTTCGTTTGTGCCAGTGCCATCTCGCTGCTAATTAACTTGTTTGGATTAAACGTCTACTCCTTCATCGTCAGAGGGAAGCAAACAGCAGCAGCAGCAGAGACAAGGAGCAGCAAGTTATTGGTTTAAGCAGGTTTTATTTTAACAGAAATAATCACCATCAACGGTCATATTTGCCTAATTGGCTTGAAGAGGATGATGAATATAAACCTGCTGTTCTAAGGGTGAATTACTAACGCACACTCATCGCAGCACCTGCCGAGTCCTTGGCAAATACAGATGTTCGTTCTGTGTCTGCTTCTATTTTTATTGTAATTGTACCAGAGACTTTGCTTCTTGCTGCTACAATTTGCATTTCGAATGTTAGGCCTTCTTCAGCTCAGGCTGGACACTGTCAGTGGAAAAAAGGAGGAAGAAGAGTTTAGCATCAAAGGTTTAAAAGTCAGTGAAAGTAATTAAAGACAGATGGGTCAAAAGAAATTAATGTCCTTCAAAATCCTGTTAATATGTAAATATAGTCTCTTGTACCCAATCAGGACCCAGTGGTGAACAGAGTTAGCATCAGTAGAAAGCCTGCAGCCCAGATCCGTCGCATCCTGAGGAAGAGGAGGAGACAGCGGTGACCGCAGCCTGCTGAGCAGCTGCTTCCAGCTTCAAAGGGGAACGGAACAGAAAATTATTCCAACCTTCTTTGAAGGCATCGGGCATAAATTTCCATGTTGGTCAGTAAAACTCTGTTCTTTCAGGGAGTTAAAGTGAAATTATTGGATTTTAGAGAGAACGTGTTGTAGGTTTTATTACTTATTGGCTCGGACAGTTAAAGGTTGGATCCATTGAACGTGGAGATGCTCCTTCCCAGCACATTTCATCCTGCTGGCATCTGGTTACACAAGGTGCCTTCGCTGGTCCCCATTTGTTTTGCGCTGGTACATTGGGGTTAATCCATCACTTGGCTGCACAGCAGCGTGTTGTTGTGTGAAACATGGACGTGTCGACTGCTTTATTTCCGGAGTCTGAGTTCATGCTGCGTAGAACAAACGGTTGAGGGTGACAGTCAGGGAAACATAGGTGGAGGTGGAGGTGTTTGCTAGTTTGTGCCACAGCAAACACAGACCGAAGTGATGACTTTATCTCCTTCCTGTGTGTGGAGACGTGGAAGAGCAGGAAAAGATAGAAGCTCGTCTGCTGGTTTGTGTAGTTGTTCCGACCTGGTTGGCTGTGGAAGCAAAAACTCTTTATCTCGTTCCTCAGTCGGGGCAAACAGGAGGATGTTAGACGGGGAAAGCGAGACGGAGGAAACCTGTAACCATGACCCATGTGGTGGAAAACGTTGGTGCTTTACTCCTATTGTGCGTATTTTACAGCTTCGGCGTCACCGGGCTCGGACCTGAAGCCTCGAACCCAGTGATGGAGCCTGGAGGCGCCAGGAGCCACTTTACCCACTGACTCACTGCTGCTCCACAGCACAAGCACATTTCAAAGCACATAACTGCCGCTTTAGCTCAGGAATCTGAAGCTGTACTTGTCGTGGAATAGTATTTTACATGAGTTTGTTTACTTCAAACCAACTGACTAGAAAAACTCTGTTTTTCTTTTTTGAACCGCTCTCAGCTTATAAACATGTGCAACACATTAAATGTGGTCCCAAGTATTTTGACTCAAAGAGACGCCAACACTGCAGTGACGCTAATAAAAAGACAATCAAAGCAGTGATGTGGTAAAAGTTCATTAAAGGACGGGAGCAACCGTTAAGATCAGAGTTATTAATTCCACTCTAGATGAAATAACAGGCTCCGAGGTGACCACAGAGGTTGAACTAAAAAAGGAGGAGTTCAATAAAACGGCTGGGTTTCTGTTAGACGTCCAGCTTGTGTCAGCGAGGCCTTGAGGACCGTTCAGCTGCATCCAGCTCTGTTTACCCTGACGGTCTCATCTCAAATGTTCCACATCTACGAGGCTCCTCAATGACACGAAATACGTCTAATTAATCCCATCCATCAATGATCAACGCTTCAGGTTGAGACCAGAAATTAGCATCTCTGGACACGTGGAGTCGGTGTTTAAGCCACTAAAGCGTTGGCTGAGCCTTGAATGAATGAATAAATCAGCTGAAGGTTTCAAATCTAAACGCTGCAGTTGTCTGTCATTTCCAGGTGTCAGAGTGTTACAGGAGTCCACAAACACAAAACAATCATCCAATCAGTTCATCTCATCAGCGGCGCTTCCATCAGCACTTAGCTGACACTCGAGGGCAGCTTCCAATTCCAGCCAGTGATGGATGGGCCGGGGGGCGGGGCGGAGGCGGGGCGGAGGCGGGGCGGAGGCGGGGCGTCTCCACGCAGGAAATTCCTCCAAGACTGGTATCCATGCGTTCCTTCCTGAAACATCTGCTGCCCGGTTATCCATCAGCGGGGACCAGACGTAGGAAATGATGGGCTTAGCAGGTCTGCAGCAGGAGGCCGACGAGCCGCAGCATCACTGGCGTAGTTCACTTCACAGCAACGTCCGCAAGGAGGAAATCTGAAGCGCAGGGACGGTAACGCAGACGCTGCTTCACAAAGCAAACGGACTAGAACCCAGTCCACGAAACCCCCAGAGACGTCCGCTGTAGGTAGCGTGTGATGCATTCAGGGACCTGACAGAGCACAAGGCGATGTGTTTTGATTAATGCCTCCCATTTACTCTCTAATCAGTCAATTAAAGTACAGTTAAGCCAGTTTATAGTTTCTGTACCGTGGACGCTTCCTGTTTCATTGGACAACAGAAGAAAGAAATGTGTTCAAGTATGAAGAGAGATGATGCATCAGTCCCCGGAGCCACATGTATCTGTGTCATGAGGCAGTGGACAGTGTTTATTCACAGTATCTGCTCCACTACGGCCTGACGCAGCACATTTTAATCTGCTTGAAGTGAACTTCGAGTTAAATGCGAGTTTCCAGCCGCTTCCCTGCTTTCTTTTGTTTCCTCTTTAATAAAAAACATATTACAATATTTTAAAATGTAAAAAGCAAACTCAGTGGCTGGTAACACATCTAAGACTGTCAGAGAGAGGCAGCGCAACATGAATTGTGCTTTTATTTTCTGAGATGTGTGGGAGTTGTCACATTATTGGAGGCGCGTTCTGCTGTAGCTGGAACCCCACTGTGGGCTGCAGGACAGATTCAGGAGATGCTTGCATGGGAGGAGGCAGAAATAAACAGCAAATACACAAAACGCAAGCGTGGATAAGACGCACGGTCGACGCTGGAGAGTTAGCAGCTCCGGACTCCAACGCTTGAGTACACGCATGAAACCAGTGCACAGACCCCAGAGCCGGACTCTGAACACCGTGACCTTTGCTTGTCAGCTCTGTCAGAGCTCCGGCACCCAAAGGACTGGTCTCCTCTGTGACCCAGGTCTCCCCAAGGTCAGCGCCGTGGCACCGAACTCTCCACACGACAAAATCAAAACGGTGTCTCGGCCCCATCCCCCAGCTCTGCTCCAAGCAGAGCTCTGTGACGGATAAAGGCAGCGCGAGCAGTCGGGCAGCTTGGAATCAGATGAAAATAAAAAGTCAAGGAGGATTTCAGGGGATTTGCAGTAGCTACAGCTCAAGGTCCACTGCCAGAGGTGCGTATGTGTGTAAGAGAGAGATGCGCTCAGCATTCAGTCTTGACCTTGCCGTGCTCAATCCCTTTTCCCTTTAGCTGTTGCCCGGCAACATTGCCTCTACAGCCAGAAACGATCAGAGAGACGGAAGGAGAGGGATAAAAGCAGAAACAGGTCTCACGCACACGTGATACTTTCATTTCACCCTTTGCTTCAAAGCTGTGCCGCCGCTTGTCTCTGTGTTAGTACGGTTAACTGGGGTGTTATTTCTTCTTCTCAGGCCTCGTGGGACAGCTCCAAGGGTCAGAGGGCGACCAATAGCATCTCTGCCTTCATGCCAAGAGGGTTTAGGAGCTTTAATCTGAGAGAAATTATGGCCTTCACTTTTATCTGACCCTGGGGAGGCAGCGCAGCAGTGGGCAGGCGAGATCAAAGTGGGGCTGGCACATGTGGGACCTGAGCGTCAGTCCTGAGACATGACGTACGTCTGCGTGTCCGAGCCGCTGACCCCGAGGGGGGAACACGCTCTCCCCACGGGTCTGAGCACAACGGGCTCAGTTTTATCATCAGCTGTGATCAAAGGGAAGTGATTGAGTGGTTTCTAAGCGGGCGGAGAAGGACGAGCTGACACCGAGGGGCCCAGCGCGACAGGAGCCACAAGACCATCACTGTTGCTCTGTGCTCATGAATCATTCACAGCCAGAGAACCTCACGAAAGCGAAAACGCTCTTTGACTACACGTCAAAGCACGTGTTGTTATCTGGGGTTTTACACGTACAACACACGCCGACGCCCTGACGTCTCTACGACGCCACTACCGCCTAAAACAAGCTCTGGCCTCCTGCTGGGAAGCAGATTCCAACCTGGGGTTGATTTTATCCTTCGTATCAGTGGTCACTCAGTTAACGCGCAGTCAGGTGGTTTGTCAGACTCAAACAAACCTTCAGTCTCTGAGTTTGTTTTCGTTCTGGATCAATGAAAGCTGGCAGCGGCCACTTCCAACGACTCTCTCAGCCGCATTAAAGCTCCACAAAGGCTTTGTGTGCAATTAAGGAGGATTTGTTACCATAACTGAACTCAACCAGTTAAACCACAAGATGACGAGCACACAAATATAAACACGGATTCTTCCGTCCTCCCCTCATGTAGAATCTTCTGTATGCTGCAGGCCTTTGGTCTGATGGGATCAGAAAATTGCTTCAATTCATAGCAGCGAGGCAGGCAGGTCTATCTCAGTGTATCCATAACCACAGCATTTACGCGTAGATGGGTTGGGGCCTTTATTTTGATCGAGTGTGAATGGATAAACCCGTCTAATGCATATCAAACAGCCTTGCGTCAAAACACGATATCAAAAGGGATTTTTGCTGTGAGGATGCGAACAGAAGCGAACGCGATGAGACAATGTGGAGCAAAGACGACGTTTTGTCTCCAGCTTCGTCGCAGCATCTGTTAAACCAGCAACTTCCTGCTTATTCTGATCTGACTGATGTTTGCTTGAGGCAGAAAACAACATTTAAGTCCAATATTTCCATGGTGCGTTCACTGCCTCAGCCTGTGGAAGGTCAGCGCAGCCGGCGGCGGACACACTGCTGCATTTAAATGTTGGCTGGCTGCAGACAGAAACCTTATCGGCTCGCGCAGACACTAAACATCTGATGACGAGCACCTCAAACGTCAGTAACACGAAGCTACACCATCTCTCTTCATAGGCTTCGGGAAAATGTACTGCAAACACAGATTTGCATTTACATTCATCGCCTGAACTGTGGGACAGAAGTAGGAGCCAGTCAGGGAAACACTGGGCACGAACTGGGCCTGTTAGCATCAACACGGAGGAACGCAGCTGCAGAAACAAAGAGCCGAGGTCCCAGAGCGACGGCGTCGCCTTTAATGACCAACGGTTCTGAAGCTGAGGATCGGTCACGCACCAGCAATCGCTTCGCTTTACCTTCAGAGAAAATCAAGAGAGCACATCAGCATCAGAAAGACACGGCGTCGAGAAGCCACGTCGAGGGGGAAACGCAAAATGACATTTGGAGCCGGAGCAGGAGGTAACACACCGAGTTCGCATGTGACACAAAAATCAATGATATCAGCAGCTCTGGCATTCGCAGATGTGAGCAAAGGTTAAATGTCAAAGCGCCGCAAAACATTTGCTCATTGACAGAGATCTATAAGCAGCAGGGCTGGAGCTGCGTGTCATCACACAGCCTTCAGAAAGGTCAGAGGAAAAGCAGGAGTCACAGTCTGTGGTTTTCAGCTACGGAACGATCGCGTCTGAGCACGTCGTCCTCTGCAGCCAGTTCTCATTACGGCGCTTCATCTGCATTTGCCTCACGCTTGTGCTCACTTCATGGTGAAACCCCTCAGAACCAAGCCAGCAGCCGCGTTCAGACCGGTTTCAGCTTGACCCTGTGTCCCAACTCATCCTGAACGTGAACAGCTGGGCCAGAGATTCTGCTGCTCTGCTCCAGTCAGAGCTGCGAGGATTAAAAGAACATAGAGAATCTACGCAGCTTCACTCGGCAGCTGTGTTAGACCAGACGCGAGCGAGAAGGAAACGCTGCCACCGCACAACCCACTGTGTGGAGAAACAAAACGGGATGGAAAAGGTAAGAAGAGGCGACTCCAGCTAATTACACACTTTACCTCCACGTCTGACCACAGGAAGCCTAATTGTTTCTGCCGACAGCGGGTCGAAGGGAGAAGGCAGCGTCGTTCTAACCCCCCATTAACATGGGGTTAAAGAAAAGAAATCTATTAGCCCCCCTAAAAATCTATATGAATTACATTTATGCAAATGAGGGCGGCGTGTTTGCCTTTTAACCCCACATGGTAATTAGAGTCTTTATGAGGCGAGCGTGATGAGAGGTGTGTTTAGCATAAGTAATGATGTGCTGATTAGGGAAAAACCTCCTCAAACGCTCTCAACCCTCGGTTACGTGTGAAAGACTATAATCTGGTGTAATTACACGCATGGGATCCACCGTGTGCCTCCTCCCGGTGACACGGCCCCACGGACCCTGGAGCCGCAGATCCCGCTACAGGTAACGCGCAGGCGTATGAGATCAGGAGCCATCGGCCGCTGGTTGCCTGCCTTCGTGTGTGGGCCTCTCTCCATCATGGGCTGTACGTCGTGTTTGCATTGTTCATCAACTCGTTTGGATTCAGGCAGACGATTCCAACCTCGTCGACGTGGGGTCACGGGGTCAAACTTCCAGCCTGGTGGACCCCACAGTAGAGACGCTGATTTAAGACGGTGGCTTCACGCCGCGCAGCGTCTTCCTCCGCTGGACGCCGGAGCTCGCCGAGCTGCGTGATTGAAGGGGATACGTTGACGCCGGCGGGAGAATCGCTCGGCGCCAAATCCCTTATTCAGCCTTTTGTTTCGTTTGGTCTCTGCAGTCCGAGATAAGCTGGACGTGTGAGCCAAGCACAGAATAACGCTAGTAGTGTCCAAATCTGGACAAAGACGCTGCAGTGGGCGCTGAAAGCACCAAAGCACCGGCACCACGACGTTAGAGGAGGCAGCTGTGAAATCACTGTAATCCAATTAGACAAAGATGGTTTCACATAAAGCTGCTGCAATCAGGGAAATCTTATCAGGAAACGTGCAGCGGAGGCTCTTTGGCCTCGTGATGCAGATACCAGATGTTTGACAGTTTAAAAAGAATCACGTCGTAGCTTAAAGCACATCCACACTGTGCAGCACAACATTTTTACAGCAGTGTGCACTTTCATTGATCGAAATCTCAGTGGCTCCACAGTAATCTCTGCACTTCCATCTTTCAACGACTCCTATCTTTCAACAGTGGCAGAAACTTTGGGTAAAGTGATAAAAGCGACTTTCCCAGGAGATAAAATGACGAGAATCGATCCCGGCAGAGAATTGGAGATATGAGGAGGCAGGAAGCGTCTGCACGGCTCCTGTCGGATGACGTGGCTCTAAACTTTGTCAAACACATGCAAGAAACTTTTCTGCAGCCTGTGAACAGCCTGACACCCTCCAGGCTCCGAACATCTTTATACCAGCAGCAGCTGATTCAGGCTCGGGAGCCTGGATGGACAAGCCTCGGCCCCAGGTCACTAACTCCATGTTTTTCATTTGGCGCCCCCATCCCAGCCACTCTCTGGTCTTTATTTTCCATTAGGAAGAGAAATGTCCGTGCGAGAGAGAAGCCAACACACACTCACAGCGAGAGGGACGGAAGCGGACAGAAGCTCTGAAGACAAAATGGCTTTGGTGCACACGGCAGCAGAGGCCAGAGGTGCCTCATTCGTCCTCGTTCTGCGCTTTCCCTTCATTTCTAGCTGCCTTTCATCTCGTCCGTGAGCCGCTGCTTGTGCACAAAAGCCGTTTGCGCGAAACCTACACAGATCACAGCGACGGCAAGAAGCCGTTGGAGCACACGGATAAACTGTAGGTGACAATTATAAAGAGAGAGAGCTTCTCGTTTTCCAGCTCGGCGTGTGCACGTGCGCAGCGACAGGCTGTCAGGAGGCAGTGACAGTGATGAATAAGCATTATTAAACAGGAGACACAGGCCGGGCGGTGTCATTAATCTTCATCCCTACTGGCACCATCACAGACCGCCCCCCCCCCCATCGACACCTCTCATTGTCACCATCACAAAGGAAGCAGAACCGGTTGCTCGTGGTTCTGATAGAGTTTCAGCTCTTTAACCAGAGCGGACCGTCTGTGGGACTGAGGGGTCACAGGAGGCGAGAGGCGTCACCATCCGATGACTGATGGGACAAAGAGGACGACACTCGGCCGGTGGCTCAAGATGATCCACAAGTCTATTGTAAAATGAACCGGCTCTGAAAGCCGACCCGCTGCCAGGAGGCTCTGCGGCTTCTGACACTGCGCCTAACAAAAGGATGAAGACGTCGCTGTCAGCTCGCTCCACACCTGGACACCAGGACCAGGATCCGCTTGGAGGATGCCATGAATCACAGAGCAGCAGGTGGCAGCGGGCGAGGAAACAACGGACCTGACTCAGCTGGATCCACACGTGCATGTAGAGAAACATTCTGTCATTTCCATTAAAAGCACGTCTTCATGCTACGAAGCTCCCACTCGCTGCAGTTATTAAAAGCTGCATTTGACTCATTTCAAGGTGCAGCAAGGTACAAACAAAGACGCTGCTCTGAAGAGCACGAGACCCGTTATTAACCAGGATGGTTTTTACTTTCTCATAACGCAGAATGAAACCATCACTCATCGCTGACACGTCTCCATGCGAACGGTGGCGCGTCTCTGCTCCTGCATCATTTCCTGCCGGCGCCGTATCTCTGCTCTTCCCATGCGTCCGGACAAGGTGTGAGAAAGAATAATAAAATGAAAACAGACTAGTTCTACGGCGATTATTAAAAACTCAGCTCGGTTTGTTAGAAATCTGTCAGTTTGTCAAAATAATCTGTTTCCTCAGCGGCGGAGCTCCATCTAAAATCCATTAAAAACACATCAGCGCGTTCTCCTCACAACCTGAGCAGCAGCGGAGCAGCTCGTCTGAGGTTGGTCTCTCCTCCACTGGTCCAGGCAGCGGCCTCCTCTGCCCTGCGATCGCGCAACATCTGGCTCCATGATGCAGATTTAGTTTACTGGGAGGTGAGAACGAGGCCAGGAAGCAGCGGGAGAGGTAGCGGCACATACTGGATGACCTTGAGCGCAGCAGTGCAGCGGACCAAGAGGTTGTCTGAGCCCGAGTTCCGTTCACGGAGGCCTGGTTTAATGTGGAGCCAGCACGGGTTCGCGCCTCTGGCTCTGGGTGCAGCCTCGTCCTTGATCAGGCTGGAAACGTCCCCTCTCTCCAAACGCCAGCTGAATGTTTGCAGAAGCTCTGCCTCCTCCGCTGCAGGCGACTAAGAGGCTTTAATGTCTCCACACTTTCTGTGCACTAATGGCACCACAATAAACGACTGCTCATTTGTTGTCTTTGGCAATTAAAATGATGGAGTCTAATCCAGACCATCATTATTCTGGTTGTGTAATTGCATAGTTGCCATGTCATCCATTCCACAAGGCCCCGACAACATCATCAAAATCTGCTGTCGGATTCATTTAAGAGTCATTAAACGTCAACACTAACTCATGTGCAGCTCTGCAAACGAGCTGCTGCTGCTTTGCTTCGCCCGGTGCAGTTCACATGCGAGCGCTCAGTTCAGCATCACAGCAAAGCAGGGAGGCCTCTCGCACCTGGCCAGGTGATCAGCAGTGGGCGGGGCTTCACGCACGATTCCCACACCAGCTGCTTCTTATGAGGCCATGTGCAGGTTTTCTGGCAGCTTCTTCATTAATAATTGACAGAACAATATTGACACAAGTTATCTCCAGTTCACAAAAGCTTTTCCTGCCAGATCTTGGCAAACGCCCAGAAGCTGCTTCCCACCAGAAATGGAAAAAGGATCAAATGAATTAAACCAGAACAACCTTATGCTCTTCTGTGCGGAGGAATCCCTCTGGTTTGATGAAGTGGTCCAGAGGTTTCGGTCCTGCTGTTGAAAACATACCATTACTGTGACTCACATCCACCAGACTCGCACACAGACCCCTCTCATCCTCTTGGACACCAGCTTGGGAACCTGCCAGCGCCAGACGGCTCAGTGTCCGGACGCTGGAGGCATAAAACCCAGGAAGAGGGGTTTCATGCTTAAGTGGGGCTAAGCGGAGGAGAGCAGGTCGTGCTGGAGCCATTTCACGGAGCATTTGACGGAGGGAGCGTGGATTGAATCCGTGGATCTCAGTCCTGTTGTCTGGTTGCGGGTCTGCTGATCTGGTTTATTTGGACTGTGCTGTTTCTTCTGGGCTTTATTGGGTCCGGGTTGAAGAGGTTGGCTTGTGGTTGTTTGGGGCCACCCTGAAGACTTTCTGCTTTCCCCCTCTGTAATATTTGTTTTCGATGGAAGCTAATTGTTTTGTTTTTCCTCTAAATCTATTTGTCATCCATCTCTTAACTTCATGCTACCATTGCTCCAAATCCAAGTCTAAGCAGGAAGGAGGGTGCAGTCCTCCAATAAACCGCCTAGAATAGACAAAGCTTTGAAATCGGGGGTGACAACTGCTTGGCACGGCGCTCTCCTTCCCCGTCTCCTGAGCTTCATGTTCGATGGAAAACAGCTGTGAAATGAAATAAAAACACCAAATAATTGCTAGAGTGACTTTTTTATAGTTTAAAAGTGCCAGGAAAATAAGGAGGGAAACTCTAGGAAGCAAAAGTGGGATAATAAGACTGAAGGAATGCGAGTGACTCTGCACAGAGCCATCACAGTTCAGCCCTTTACAGGAGGATCTCATCTCAGTGAAATCACACATTCCTCGGGCTCAACGGTCTCATCCTGAGCCTACAACAACAGTTTCCACATGTCTGACGACTGGAGAACTTCCTTCTTTAGCTTCCTCCGTCTCACATCTTGATTCACGTCTTCCCACGCGTTTGTAGCTTCTCCAGCTTTGTCTCCCAACCCAGAGGAAGGTGCTCACGTGAGCTCGGCGGCTCGTGTTCTGACACCTGCAGCAGACGGGTCGGCCTTGGTTTCCTGCTAATAGCAGCTCTAGGTGAGGGAGCTTATCGGCCTCCCTGCACCGTGCGAGGCGAGCGTGACATTAAGCTAAATAACAGGCTTCCTTAATGGCGACACGGTGCATGAACGGCTGTAAAATAAAAGGTTTCGCAGCCTCTTGTTGTGGCTGCGTGTTGACAGAAAGGCTGCGGATGAAATGATCCGTGACGCTGCTCCGGGTCGACGTGGAGCGCATCAGAACGCTGCCGACGTAACACAGGAGGCGCAGCCTGCAGCCAAAATAATCAAACGACGAATGAGGTGGATTACATCTGCATTTAGATGACGAATTAAAAGCCCAAGGTAATGAAAGACGACGCAGCGATAATTAAACCCTGACTGACTGGTCCCAGTCGAACCCTGGACCAATCAGGGCTCCAGCTGTGGGCTGAACTCCAATTTAAACACACCAATGGAAGCCACAGGAAGAAGCTAAATAATGACTTAAAAACTAAATCAAATATTTGCATCACTAATTACCACCATTTTGATGTGTACTTGAAATTCAAATACGGTTTTTAAATGGAGTTAAATGAAAGTGGAGTCAAGCAGCACGTTCGGGCTGCAGGACGAGATGCTGCAGCTCAGATTCAGTTCGTTCCGCTTCACCCACTCATGTCTTCTGACAGCGGCACAAAGCGTTAACGCCGAAGCGCGTCATCCCGACGTTCGCTGTTAATGGAGATATGATTTCACTGAGGTTAGTTCTTGCCTGGAGAGCGGCCACGCCGGCGTTCAGGACGCGTCTGGCAGAGAGGAGGATGATCTGTGAGGCTTCCAGCAAGGAACTGCAGCTCATCATCTAGTGATGGAGCGTGTAGCTGAGCTCTGCACAAGCAGTTCAATTAGGGAAAACAAAGTCTGGTTCCTGATAACTACGACATGCAGCAGAACAATGTGTGAAGGGTGGAGTTCTGAGAATTCAGTCAGACTAATTGACGACATACAGAATGAAGACATATGATCCGATTCCCTGCGGCTGAAACGCATCTGTGTGTTCCACGCGTCCACGTTCCGACTGAAACCAGTGTCTGCAGGTGCGTTCAAGGAAACGTGGCGCGTGGTCAGTCAGCCGGGAAGGACGCAGGCAGAGGTGACGTTAGGTGGTGACATCAGGGAGCGGCGTGAAGCTGCCTCCTCTGCTTTTCGTCCAAGCTCCGTATGTCTGGACACTCAGAGCTGGAGAAGCAGCCTCTGAACAGGCTTCCTTACACCAGCGGGTCCCAGTCAGGGACTTAGTGACACCTTCGACTGTTGACACGGGCTGAGCTGAAGCCACAGCAACTAATGACGGGAGATAACATCGACCGTCAAACTGCGTCGGTGCGAGAAGGAGACATGAGCAGACAGAACCCGACAGATGTGACGACGGCAGAATCCTTCCTGCTGAAGACTCGTCTGAGTCTGGACGTAAACAGAGGCCAGACGTGAACCGGATGGAACAGCCTTCTGTTTTATTTTAAACTTGATATGTACAGAAAAAGTGGCTGCGTACATTTTCATAATATGTCATGTAAAAGTTTTCTGAAAAAACAAACAAACAGTAAAACTAAACGATTGCACATCATCTTCCATCGGTTTCCATTTGTCTTTACACTTTCAAACGCGTCATGGTACAGCATGGTTGAAGGCAATGTCAGACGGGGACAAACACACGGATACGTGTTGGCTCTTAACTACATCAAATGAAACCGGTTCAGGCAGGCGTACCCCAAAAGTTAAAAAGCACAAACACCGACCAACCCAAAGATTTCACTGTTTTCTCAGGCACTTAACATCGGACCAACAGGACGAATGCATCCTTCTAAAACGTGCCAGACGCACGAGTGTTCACAGCATGAAGTACGTTTCACTAGGCCGCGGCTTATTTGGCTTGAACGCGCAGGTGAAGGGCGTCGGTTCGACTCTTCTCTGGTTTATCGGCTGAATCGTTCGTTCATTCTTCATCTTCGTCTTCGTCTTCATTAAGTCCAACCGCGGGTCAGTCTCCACCTGCTGCAGCGTCATTTCTAAACGCGCGTCATCAGCACCAAGGTCCCTGCAACCTACGACTGCAGCAGCTGCTTTCACTGATTAGTTCCTCCTCCTCAGTGATAAAAACAACACACCAATCAGCAGCTGCACAAAGTGATTGGAGAGAAAATGCAAATTCCCTGGGATCATAATTACAGCGAGCGCTGGGCCAGCGAGGCTCGTAATCAGGACTTCACTGGTTTAAAGGGTGAGTTCATCCAAATTACAGAGTGATTTCATCAGAAATAAGTTGGATACGATTGGACAAAGCTAGAGGGTCAAATAAACGGTGCACTGCAAAGACATGAGGATTTAAACGCCCGACCGTGATTGGTCGATCACACCCAGCCACAGGAGCTAAAGGTCCCGGAAGGTACGACAACGCTCCCGCTCACGAGATTAAAAAGTTAACGAAGCCAGGAAGGTGCTGGGTCGGACGTGCCCCGGTACGAACGCAGCACATGCGTTTGGGTGCTTTTCCAGATGCACAATTCTTGTTACTGTAGGTAAAAATCAATCATGTCAAGGAGACACATACGCGTTTGGAGAACAAGTGTTGTTTCCCGTCACTGAATTTATTTGACCCTCCTGTGCTTCTGGCAGGTCTGGACAGAGACTCTACTCGAGTGTGGACCGAAACAAACGCAGTTTGCCGCATGGTCTCAGTCCTAAACCACCACGGAGCCGGTTTGACCCGACCTTGATCCAGCCCAACGTCTGCAGCAGGTTTTTCATTGAGAGTGAAGACACGTTAGCGTTTCCAGCCTGTGGTGCGGATCAGAAACACTGGAATGACACTGAAGCCAGGAAAAACCCGATCGAGTCGACCGAACGTGCTCGAATACAAACACAGTTAGCGAGCTAGCATCACATAAGAGACGTCTTTGGGAAAAAGCTTTGCTTTCCTACACTTCAAATCAAGCCAAGCTGGGTTCACTTGCTGCATCGCTTCAGCTAAAACCACACATTATGCATCATTTTGTTATTTCATTCAAGCTACGCTTTCAAAGTCGGGAGTTTACTCACTGCTGTGTCACCTCCACCCTCATCGGGTAGTGTAGCTAAAAATACAGGAAGCAATTACACCAAATGAAAGCCATTAACTCCCAAGAACAATTTTGCCTTTTGTCAAAGATGGAAGAAAAGCTCCAGCTAATCTGACTCCGGGAGGCTCATTGTCTCTCTTCTCATCTGCGTTCCGGCTCTTTTTTGCTTTTATTGCTCTGTGTGTCAGAACCGGGCCTGTCGCAGTCTCTGGTGGCAGCCGTGCTTTGGCTCCAGCAGGCAGCAGGTGGCTTGTGATGAAAAATTCAGTGCAGAGCCCGACTCTGGAGATGAGGAGGAGGGCGGCAGTGGGTATCAGGAGGAAGACTAGGGGGGAAGGGGGAGGCGGTGAGAGGGAGGTGGGAGATGAGCAGGGAGCGGTGAGAATTAAGGTGTTGAGGTAGAAGAAAGGAGCATAAGGAACAAAGAGCGGAGGATGGAAACCGGAGCCTCAGCCAAGAGCGACGAGGGGAGGCCGGGCAGCACCGCAGCCAACCCCTCACTGCCCTTCGCCTCAGCGATATGGATTATTTATGTTGGGGGGCTTTTTATTAATAAAACACGCACAAGCCCTGTTGCTTTCATAGACTCGTGTCCCCTGGGGACTCGTGGGGGGACAGAACCGGTCGGTGGCCAAAGAGAAAACTGGTTTGTGACTCGTCCCCGGGACGACGCACCAGAGGCCTCGTCACATGCCCGCGCAGAAACCGACGCCTCCCCGCGGGCTCGGATCGACGCCCACTCTTCGCCGGTCTGCCCGCTCCATTGTCAGCACATGGCGGTGCCAGATGATGAATCAGTCCTCGCCTGGCGTTGGTGAAAGCAGAGAAGGCACTGAGCATGTCGTGTCTGTGGGAGGGTGAGTGACTGGTTGTCATCGGCACAGCGAGCGACGAACACAAACACCCACACGCTGAGCACACTTCACACCCGTTACCGCTAAGATCACCGCTAAGCTACCGGACCTCTACGCTGTCCTCTGTCAAGACCTTCAGCTTCCACTTCTGCTGTTCTTTCAAGATGATCCCCTTCACTCCCGCTTCCCCGCTCAGCCCGACGCACTCAGGAATAAAAAAGTCGTCCTTTTTCCGAGCCCAGTCTGTTAAGCCTCGCTAGCTGCGAGGGCGAAGGCGGCACATCTTGGCGGTACGGACCCTTGGGCGACGCCGGGTCCTTCAAGTGTCCTGTGGAGTACCCGTCGTAGTTCTCCTGCATTAGCTTCCCTTTGGCTTCCTGCTCCCTGCGCCGCTGTTCCTGCCTCAGCAGCTCCTGGGCCTCCAGGAGGACTCTGGCGTTGACGCTGCCGACGCCCGGGTAGCCGTTCCTGGAGCCCTGGTAGCTGGAGTACCGGGGGTTGTCCTTAGCTGCCTGGAAGCCCTCGCCGGGCGAGTACGCCTTCTCCCAGGAGTCTTGGGAGACGGTGCTGGGGTTCTTCCTCGGTTGCCTGGTACAGAAGAGGAAAGCACAGAAGGAAAATGTGAGATGAAGAATTGACTGATTTCCTTCACTAATTCAACCCGAGGCTGCTTGATTTCGCTCCTTCCGTGGCCTTTCTGCCTCCATGCTCATCTCAAACATTACATTTATCAAAACTGAGGCACCAGTACAGCCTGTGAGCCAGCACCAGCCTACGGTAACCACATACGGGGATGCTAACCATGTCAGAGTCCCCTCCGAGCCCATTACGCCCAATCTGACACAGGCAGAAACTACCATCGCACGAGACAGGCGGTAATGGCAGCTGGAAAAATGAGGCGACCGTCTCGTCCCCCACGGATCTGCCCAGGCCGGTACTTGACACTGGATAACAGGCGCGGCTGGTTGGGAGCAGCGGGATTCGGAAGAGGAGGAAAACAATCCAGATGTCTGGCATCACCTCTCATTTCTGCTCCGTCTCTCGTGAGTCCACGCTTCAGTGTCACGAGCCAGCAGCTCCGCCCGTTTGTCTGGAGGGCAAGACAAAGCGAGTCCAGAGACGGAGAAGACGCACAAAAACATCGACGGGCCTTCGACAGCGAGCTGCATAATTAGCAGGTTTGTCAGCCAGCTGTGAAGAAATCGTATTATTCCTGCGTCTGGATTTGAATAAGAAAAAAAGGTCTTAATGAGAATAGAAAAGAGCTGTGTTTCCATTCAACAGAGGCTGAATGCAATTGGGAATGGATACGCTCCTCGATCGCTGCGATAAGAGAATATAGCCCAGGTTTATTCTTGCTCACGCTCGGGTGATTCCAATTTCCAGAGACAGGCATCCCCGGCATCTGATTTCATTTCATATGTTGACAAAGAGACCAAAGCTGCTGCCTCTCCGCGGAGAAATGCAAACCAGATCGTTCTCTCCGTCTGATGCCGTGCCAGGGGGGGGAAGCGTGCACGTGTGTGGTAAACACACATAGATGTAGACGCACGTGAAGCATGACAGGCGATTAAAAAGGAAACGGGTGAAAGGTGTCAGACAGAGACTGGGTTAAAAACAGGATGTAGCACAAGAGAGATCGACGCGTGTAGCAGTGACACGCAGACGCACTAGTGACGCTGCTGGCTCCGAGTTCAGTGGTGCCGGTCGCTAATGAACACGAGGACCCTTCATCCGCCGTCGGCGTTTCAAAGCCAAGTGGCTTGTTTTCACTTGCAGCTGCTTGTTGAGGGAAGGGTCGCGCAGAAGAGGTCTGACCTTTGACACCAACGCTGGAACGCTGCACCGCTAATCACCGTTCACAGCGTGTAGAGTTGTGCCCCCAGTGGACGGAACCGACGTGAGCCCATCAAGGCTGCGACCTTGGAGGCGGGCTCCAACTTAAGCCATAGTTAGTGTTCTCAGGACAGCACAGATGGGTTTATCCAAACAGAACCGCGTCTTAATGGAACTGGTGGAAATGTGAAGTGGCCACAGGATGTTGTTTCTGACCGCTGGAGCACGACGGCTGTTCATTAATCTTTCAGCAAAGCTGCTGCAATATTTATCAAGGAAGGGATTTATGTGGGTAACAGCGGATTAGAGCAGGAGTAACAGAGGATAATGTATTTAATGTTGTATATGCAGCGTAAGTGCTGGCTGATGATGTGCAGTGGGATGGATCTGCCTGCTTTGACCTTGTAGGGAGGTCGAATGTCTGATTATCAACACAGGGACACTAAAAAACTTTGAGCACGATTTCCTGTTGCAAAGGTTCACGAGAACGACCCTGAGAAATTCTCCCTTAAGTTGAAGCAACAGGACGTTTGAAACGACGACCCGTCGCGGGAACGTCGTGGCCTCTCATTGGCCAGATGCGTCGCCGTGGGAACCAGGGCGCAAACATCCTGCGATGTGGACTTCAGCTGGAGCGGCCGTCGCTTTCCGGCAGCCATGTTTACTGACGCAGTAGCTCACTGTGGAGCTTTTAGCTGCTGTCACTCTTCAGACAAATCTGAGTCATAAAGGACGTGAGTTAAGTCCAAGCTAACTGAGACGGATTGGGGAGAAAAGTGGAAGCGAGCCAACGTGAATGTTCACTTATCAACTTAAAACAATGTCCCACCGTCTCCAATAAGTCAGCTTATGTAGAAAACACACACTGAGCCCAGCGCTTCCTGGAACAACAGGCAGCCTTATCATGCAGATCAAAGCCAATTACATTAACGGGGAGGAAAGCCATCATGTCAGGTCTGTGTGAGAGGGTAATGTGATCCGTCCACTCTCCAGCTCCGTGCGTGGAGCTTTGTGGTCCAGTTCGAGCCCTTTTCTTACCGAGACCTTATGTAGTCTGTGTAATCTGCCATCATTACTGTCACAGGGCTGCTACAATGAATCTGAGCTAACCAGACAGGCCCAAACACACATTACAGTAAATTCAATCAGCGCCCGCTCCCTGCAGACCCCTCTTACCGCGGCAGCGAGCTGTACTGTCGCTGCGCCTGGGCGAACGAGTCTCTCTCCTCCTGTCTCTGTCGCTGCATCTGGACCTCGACGGACACCGAGTGACGACCCGGCTGGATGTGGCCGCTCGGCCCGTTGCTGCCGGAGTTCGACTGGAAACAGGGAGACGGCAGGTCAGCTGTCAAACAGAGGAACCGCTTCCTCCACTGTAGTGAAACGATGTCCAATAAAACCAGACTCTTCTGACGCGTTTATCGTTCTGGGTCTCACCTCTAGTCTGACTCGGTCCAGTTGTGAACGGCTTGAAGCTGATGTCACTTGGACGTCTAGTCTAATTCAAGTTGAGTTAAGCTTTAACGGACATCCATTCTTACAGGTAACTGCAGCAACCAGTGAATTAGACAGATGTACCTAATAAAGTGTCCACATGTTCCTACAAGCTTTTAAAATTAATTAAACTCACTGATAATTACAAACAAACCCAGAAACAAAAACTCTGCATGGATCAAACGTTGTCTTCTGATGGTTTCCCTCCCGTCGTCTAATTTCATTATTTAGTAAATCATAGAGTAAACATCTTATATCATCATCTTACGTCTGACTGAGGTGTGAACCAACCCAGGGTCCACGCTGCAGCGGTCGGCGACACCCCCCCCCCAGGCCAAGCACGGACACTTACCAGCCAGCCGGGCCGGGCAGAGCCGGGCAGAGCCGGGCCGAGCCGAGCCGAGCCGAGCCGAGCCCGCCTGCTCTCAGGTCAAAGTGAAGGTGACACACACAGACAGGAGGACGGACACAGTGACGAGACGTGGTGATGTTAGTGGGTGTTAATGACGTGGCGACGCCCCAGACCCCCCCACACCTGTATGACGCTGCCGTTCAACGCAGAGAAACGCCATCGGACGGTTTCACCTCTATGAACTAGAAGCCAAAACATTATACCCAGGCCACAGAATAAAGGGACGGTGTCTTGAATAACGTGGCCACTGAGCCGCCGGGTCCAGCTCACACCTCCCCTCCCCCGCCCAGGTTCATCAGCTCTGTGGTGCCGTAACTGTGAGCACATCAGCCGATCTAATTACTTTTATGGCTGTGCAGCGGAGCGAGCGGCTGGTGGGAGGAAGCCCCGCGGACGACGCGGACGTTCGCTGGCCATAAAACGATTAGCGGCGCTAAAGACACACCCAGCGCCGCCACTCATCTCTGGGCAGCGCCCACACAGGTGAATGAGAGCGGAACCTTCCGCTAAATGCTGGCTCATCTGCCGAGTGGAGGGAAAAACACCCTGAAGGATTCCAGATAATAGAGGCATTAAAATGTTACGATAAAATACAAGAGGCAATCGCGTGGCCTCTCCGAGCCCCAGCATCAATCGAATGAACTCCCATATCCATAGTGGTATAAATGAGCGCAATAAAGCTGGGTGCGCTGCTGCTGGGAGAGCGGACATCAGTCATCCTGATGGAATTAGACCACGCTACCCACAATCCTCCCCGGCTCCCCAAACCACGGGGGAGACGGAGCAACGAGGCTGCTGTGACACGGGAAAGGTGTTGTATGGACTTAGGGCTCGTGGCTAAACACACGCTGGAAATCACCTCATATCAGAGACACAGAACGAATCACGTTATTGGAGGTGTGATACGCACGAGGTCAACACAACACGCTCCTCAACTTTATGATTTCAAAAGATGATTATTAAAAGAATCAATTAGCTAAATAAATATTCTTCATGAGAATGATTAAACCCGAGGGAGTTTCTCTTTTGTGGTAAATCTTGTCTCGTACGCAGCCGAACGTCAACACGGACTGAACGTGGTCGGTGAACTGGGAAGAAGGAATCTGGCTACTGGAGGTTTGCAGGAAACACAGGACACGAGCCCATCGTCAGGTCTGAATCCAAAACAGAACTTTACATTTTTATTGGGTTTCACAGCTCGAAAAGCAAAAGAAAAGGCTGTGAAGCGTTTGGTTCAGCTCTTCACTTGATAAATCATAGGGAGCAGCTACGAGTCCAACAAGAGTTCACACAGAAATACACAAAACCACGAGTGTGCGTTAAAATGACCTCGTGGACAAACCACCAGTGTCTCGTCTGCAGAAACGCTACCTGTCACCACAGTTTGCATTAAAGAGCAGGTTCTGTGTCGCCATTAGAACATATGTGACATTCAAAAAAGTGTGTTTTTACCATGTGGTTAAAATGAGCATTTAGTGTAAAAAATGAGATCATACATCACAAAGAGTTTGTTAGAAAAAGGTTAAAATTAGCTGCAGCCGAGGATGATATAAAAACGCTGGAAGCGACCAGGACTAAAATAAATACTCAAAATATGACAAGTGATTTCATCACCTCCAAAAACTTTGAAGACATTAGATTTTGTTCGCTTGTTATTTCCCCTTGTTGCTTCACGCGCTAATGATCCGTGTTCTTAGCAAACGTGAACTGAATAGATGTTAAAATGCACATACACTGTAAAAAGGCACCGTTAAAACAGATTTCAAATGAGCCCCCACACAAACAAAACATGAAGAGAGTCCATGAGGCGGTGGGCGGGTCCATGGAGATGACTGACACATGCAGGAGGAGTGTGACAGGAGCGTGGGGGTTAGTGATGCTTGTGTCGGGGGTAGAGTCCAGCATGCGGGCGGTGGGACGTGTGGGATGAGGATGTTAGTGTTAATGACGTCACCAGTCTTCATGGCTCATACTGTAGGAGTTAGTGAGAGTTAGCGCCGTTAGCCACAGGTCTGTCGGGTCTCGTCCAGTGTTGTCTGGAGGAGGTCGCCTCCTCACAGCGTTTAGCCGCCGCCTCCAGCGGCGGATTTGACTCCGGCCGCGTCACACACTCACCCAGGGCTGCTCGAAGCTGTAGGTCCTCCTGCGGTCGTCGGCGTCGTCCGGGACGTTCTGGGCCTGCTGGAACTCCTGGCGCAGCCTCTGTATCCGGTCGTGGTTGCTGGGGGCCAACCTGTTACTGAGAGAAGATGGAGAGAGACCAGCGTGAAGACAAGCGAGCCAGTCCTGACCAGAGGAGCATCCCAGGCCCAGCACGTAGAACCAAAACGTCCTTCATGAATATTTAACGCTCGTTAGGACCGTGGCGCCATCACAGCCAGGTCCACTGAGGAGCAAGGCCTCCCTTAATAGCCTGAGGAAGACGTGACCTGGATTCCAGCTCCGCTGCAGACATTAAACACGCTTCCTGTTAACATGTGCTCCCAAGTGAAACAAGTGTGTTTAAGGCATGTTCACGTTTGCAGCAGTGTTTTAACACATTAGAACACGCTTCATGCATTTCAGGCTGTTGGTTGTACGCGTGTTAGGGATCATACGCGTATGCGACTGAGCTCAGTGGCACTTTTCTTAGTAGTTTTGCTCGCTGAGTGTATAAATAGACCAACACAGCACAGTGGTGCTAACGTCATGTGGCCTCCTACAGAGCAAAGGAATTAACACATTCCCCTCGAACAGCGAGCCTGAGCAGGAGACCCAGGGTCTGTGAACGCAGCACGCCAACGTTTACTCAGGGCTCGACTTTTCAGCTTTCTGATAACTTTGCCAGGAAATTCCCGGGGACGGTCTTATCTCTAAAACTCAAAAGGTCAAACCTGCAACTCTTCCCAGACTCGACGCTCCCCCGAGTTCAGTTTAGCAAACGCTGCTGTGTGAACACAAAAGCTTCACCGTCAGCACAAAACTCTGTTGTATTAACTGAGGGTAAACGCGGAGACGAAAATATTTTACGACGTGCATGTGAAACAACTAGACTGAAATTGTTGCTGTAATAACATTAACCACAGCTTAAACAGATTAAAGTATCAGTTAACCTTAAGGAGGTTAAATAATGACTGTAGCTGCTTAGAATTACCACAATAAAAGCCTCCATTTATTTCATTAAGCACAAAACAGCCAGATGGAGCTTTTTTAACGCCACCGCCTGAAACGCAGCAGCTCCACGAGCTCTACGAGACCAGGAACCTGTCACATGTGATCCCGCTAATCTCCATGATATGTAACACGGCCCTCGGCCTCTTTAGAACACGGCCTGACAGGCAGAACATGTGTGACCCTGTGGCTGCGGGTCAAGGCCTCAGTGTTCAGCCCGTATCTGATGGTGGGTCATGTGTCTGACGTGTCTGGAAACGCAACGCTGAAAGCACGAGAGACTAAGGCTTAGTTCAACACGAGTGAAACCGGCTGAGCTTCGCGTTTCCGCCATCATCCACCACACGGGCCGGGCTCGTACGCTAGAGCCGCACCCGAGAGGCAGAAGGACTTAAACGAAGGGATCAAAGACCTGCAGCCTGGCAAAACGCTGCCATCAATCAAAAAACAGCAACACAAGCGTACGGTCACTAAAACTCCAGAGACAGCAAACAACAGCGGGCTGAGATGAGCTTCATCCTCTGGCTCACTCAATATCTGGCGCCGCTGTGCGAGGCTGAAAGGTCACGGTGTGGCGCAGCGTCTCTGGGACTCAATAACAGGACCGAGGCTGCAGATCCGACAGGACGAGGGTCTTTATGAAACAGGAAGCCCGTGTGAAACCAAGAGATCTCTAGTTCTGGTCCATTTCATACATTTGACACAATCTCACTGAAAGGACAACAACGTCACACTCACCCTCTGGAACAGATGTCTTGGACGGAGAAATCGTCCAAACTGGACCAAGTTTCAGACTAATTGGACTCATCAGATCTGTTTTCACTTCACAAGCCTCCATATCATTGATGCCACGTGCAGCTGGGCGTCGTACCGTAAGTGACAGAGTCCTAATCCGGCCGATCACACATGAACGGCCTCATTCACGCAGGTTGCTCTTCCCAGGCCTTCGTAGGATCCCTCAGCCCGAGCACCGACTGCACACGGCCATAAATCTAACAAGCGGCTTGGCAGCTTCTAGCAGATGGGTGATGAAGGTGACCTTGAGGATGCAGGAGCCGCTGAGCTCACCAGGCCAAACAACCACAGCAGGTTCACCTCCGCAACGCTCGCAAACAAATGATCACATCAAATCAAGTCACACCTTCCCTCATAATCAAACAAGGATTCTATTCTGTGATAATCCTTAACTGGTAAAAATCTGATTTTAATTAAAAACCCAGCGTCTTCATTAAACATTTAATTAAGGCTGGGTAGTCGAGGGATTCCCGTCTCGACTGTGAGGGTTGTACCGACTCTGGCTCCACATCCCACTAAATAAACATTTACCGATGCACCGATACAGAGTCAGCGTCATGTGTACGTGCCGGCCCTGAACGCACCGGCGGCGGTTCGTTTCTGTAATCTTATCAGTCGGGGGAACCGGGTCCTACATCCTCTGACAAAGAGCGAGCAGCTGGTGGAGCCTTTCTCTGCTGTGAAAAATGAAGTGAGATGCTGGAGATGATAATCCAGGTCTATTGATCGGAGGCTCAGCGACGGATGCTGCTGCTAACGGGGGATAGCGGCCAACTCTCCATTTGTGGCCCCATCTACCTACGAGCATGTAGCCGTGGAAACGCGCCGCTGCTCATTAACACAAGAACAACACAAAGATCTTAACTTTACTGTTTGCTGAACTTTATCTGAGGCAGATCGTCAACACGGAGCCGTTTACAGTTACAATAAACCAGAAGAGGGAAGCGACTCAACGCAGCGATTAATATTACGCTTAGCAGTGACGCGTAAACATCTCGTTACTGTGCCTCTTTATTAGCCTCTTAGAAGCAAGTGATGAACACACAAACAAAGCAGAACTGGGTGGAATCAGACCAGACGGCATCGGCACGAGAACAGCAACGACTACTTCAGGCCCGAGACCTGGTGCCAGAGGTCAGACGAGCACAGAAGCCAGACGCTGGCAGGTTACGTCACGTCTCAGAAGTTTCCCGACGCGGACGCGGCTGCATGTGGGTCAGTTTACATTGCATTCATCAGATACGTGTTCGTTAAAACGGGATTATCGCAGCTTAACTGTGCGCGGCCACGGCGGAGTCTGATGCAGCGCAGAGATTAGAGCGTCAGAGGCCACTCAGGCTCTTATTAACCCGTCTGTTCTTTCTCCGGATTACACGGGCTTAACCCTGAGACACACTGATCTGAAGCCACACGGCAATTAGGCGCCAATCAATGCAACGTCAACGCCCTCAGCGACGCGTCATCTGCAGTCGGCTCATCGCGTCAGCGCCATGTGACAAACATGGATAAACATCCAAGGGAATGCGTGGCCGCACGTAGGAGCGGACTAGATGACGGAGGCTAACGAAGCTGGCGCACATGTTCACGTCGACTCTTCCTGCTTCATCGCTGGGAGCTGCGTGTTTTTCAAAGGCTGCCTAAAGCTGCATATCACCAGAGATTCATGTAGTGAGAAGTAGAGAAAAAAACTAATTTGTTGTTCCTCAATCTAACAGGAGCCACTTTTCTAAAGACGATTAACTCTGCGCGGCAGGCGAACCTCCACCGAGACCAGATGCCATCCGGCAGCACAGTAGCGTTCATTCGGCGCCAATCCCCCGGTGTCAACACTTGCAAAGCGGACAGTAAACATTGGAATCCATCGACGGAACGGATCGAGTTTAATTGGTTTCCAGTTTTATTTTTCCAGGGGCACCGCTGGTCAGACATGTCGGCGATGGTAACGGAACACTGATATTAATGCATTCGCACATACACACGCGCGTCGAGATGGGGAACCGGTCTTGGGTTTCAGGCTGGTGGCGCCACTGGAGGCAATAACGACGGGGCTCACAGCAAAATGGCTCCTTTTAATTCATGGGCCAATTTCATGCCTGCCCACATCAGTGTATCGATACCAGCCTGCTCACTTAACAGCAAATAAATTGACTGCGCTCGCTACGTCCTACTTCTGCCTGGTGGAGGCAGATGGCCGCCCACCCCGCGCCTGGTTCTAAGGGAGGATTCACTGGCTCCGGCACCTCTGCGACCCGAAGGAGGAGACGTGGTTCCGATGATGCATGGATTCATCAGATAAGACAAGCAACTTCTACCACAGCCTCCGGTGGCCTTTCCTTTCCTGTAGACGCACTCAGTCCGACTCAGCTTGATGTGTTGCTGATGTGTCTGACGTCACCCATCTGCGGGAGATGACGATCTCTGCAGAGGTGTGATAACGAAGGCAGAACCTAAACCAGGCGCCTGGAACTAAAGCGTCTCCATCTTCGTATTGTGTGGTCGGCGCTTGACTCCCTTTGTTCAGCGCGGAGACATCTGAAATGGCCTCAAAGACTTTTTGCTCTCATCATCCTCTCGGTCCTGCTCCGTCGCTACGTCGCCACATGCTGACGCCGACTTTGGGGGTTAACAGAAGACGGCATCCATCACTCGGTGCCGTTCGATCAGTCAGAGGACAGATCTGAGCTGTCAGATAAGCCACTTACTGTAATATATCTCAGCTTCACAACGCCGTTACCATCCCACCCATCATAACTAAGGCTCAGCGCTACGAGCCTTTATGATTCACAGCCCATCACCATGACTCAGCGCGTTCAATCACCTGGGGAAACTGTAACCAGGCAACAGGGTTTGGAGAAAGGGTCCTCTGAGTTAATGGCTCTACCGCCGCTAGCATTGCACACTACTAATTATTCCTTTCTGTGTCAACACAGACGTGAAGTAGGCTCTTCTGGCCCATTAACGTGTAGAGGTGCTTTAACAACTCTGCAGCCAAGTGAAAACTAGTTCCAACCTGTCCGCGCCCGCTAGAGCCGTGTTTTCCTACAGGTTGGGCAAATTACTGCAGAATGGAAGGACGGAAAGTGTGAGATAAAAGCGTGAGGGGAAGAGGAGAGGATTTTCCAAGCGGCGGGGCGAGTGCGCCATCTTATCAGCAGTGGATTAAGGAGGCATTAAACAGTCCAGCTTCCGCTTTTTACATTTTTATGAGGTCTTAGTTAAACTACACACAGATAACAAGGCCTGACGTTTCCATGCTCACGGATAAAGCTCAGTCTGAAGCAGAAACTACATTTACACAAGTTATTTGGTGCTTTATTTTTGTAAATGCTGGCTGAGCGTCAGAGATGAGTTTTCAGGTTGGTAGTTGTAAGTCAGAAGCAAATCCAGACCCAAAATGGCTGAAAGGGAGTAAAACACAGGTGTTTGGAAAAATCCAAAGTGCCTACATGGATCCAAACACTGTGGCCTCAACAGCAGAATTGTCACCTTCCTTAGATGCGAGTAGCACAGACGTGGTTGCAGAGGATTCATCTCCTCGGTGGCAGAACGGATCCCTCTTCAAAGGACTCGGCCGCCAATTCAGCTGCGCTTGAGTGATTGTAACTGATGAAAGTAAGTAGAGCAAGACTGAACTGGAATTCCAACGCCGGCTTTGGTAGAAAGGGGAAGGTCTGACTGAAGGCGGATGATCATTTTGTCTTGGCTAAGGGAGCAGAAGGAAACCACGGGGAGGGGGGAGGAGGAAATCGAATCGGAGTGGCCTAATTTCTGGGGCAGGCATCGCGGCCCAGCTCATATGGCAGCACCCCCCCCTCTGTGTGTCACGGCGACTGGGGGGTGACGGATGGACGTCTCACTTGAAACGGTTCCCACTTTCAGGGAGCTGCACGCAACTGGCCGACGGAAGCATCAGCAGCATCTGATAAATCATAATCTAAGTCAAATTAGGATCCATTATCATCAGGAGGCGGAGGCCTCTTCCCTCTGTTTCAGGGCTGCATCTGAGGAAAATGAGACTAGAGACATCTTGTGACAGCAGGCAATTTTCAGAGAAGGAGTGTGTGTCTGAGGCATGATTGCCATGGTAATGCGTGTGCTAGACGCTCACACCGGCAGAGGCTGAGGTTTGTCCGTCTCATGCACATTTAAACATCTGCATCCGATGCCACCGGTTTCATATCTACACTGGTTGGATCCTTCCTATGCTGATGCACATGTGGCGCGCGCCGATGCCAGCACACAATAAGTCTGCCTCCTCTGAGCCATTCCTCATGCTGACAAAGATATTAAAACGTCAGACTGGTATAACGTGAAGGCTCCAAAACAAATGTGCAGACGTCTGCAGGAATAAGAGCTCGGATTGTTTTTATTGTCATCCAACTCTCAACTCCGAGCACGAGCCTCATCTTTAATAGCCGACTGCTAACGCGGAGCACGTTAGCGACACAATGAACTTCCACGGAAGTACGGTCGACGCCGGATCATCGGGTCTACGCTACACATGCCTTGAGCTGGTTCTATGCACTCGGAGGCCACTTTAGTAGGTACCCCCTGCTGTGGGGACGGATTTCTCCAGACCAGGCAGGAGGCAGCAGCAGGTCTATGCTGCGTGACAGAGCTTTTAATCGAACAGCCCCGGCCCCACTGACGGTGGCTGAACTTTGCATATTGTGGTTTTACATGCTGTACTTCCGCCTCCTCATCAGCTCGGCTCAGGAATATTTGGAGAGCTAATATCACCGCTCTTCAAACATCGGCCTCTACCAGACGCTGCAGTTGTTGAACTTTGCATCTGTTAGAGCAAATCTCCAGAGTCCTGCCTTCGTTTGACACAAATCCCTGCGTACGCTCATCCGTGTCCCACAGAACCAGCTGCGGCTCAGGACGTAGAGACTCAACGGAGGCCCACCGTGAAACAGACGCTTCCCCTGCCGACCCCTTGCCCCAGCCCCCCTCCACCTCTTCCTGGCTTTCAGCTCGCTGCCACTGGGACAGAGCACAGGTGGAAGTTCTACGGGCTTTAGCGGCTCAACGCAAGACTCTCACTTCAATTCTGCATAACTTTGGAACCAAATAGAAGAAACGGCTTGAAAACCCACAGAGCGATGCAGCATTTCTCTCTCTGCCACAACAACTTCTCAGTCTTTCCACTGATAAATAAATGAGCCGTTATTAATAATTACACTACTGCACAGAGCTACTACTAACCTTTGGCACAGGCTGTGCAGCGGAACAACAAAAGGGCTCGTACACAGGACGGGTCACGTAGGAAAAAGCCCTGGAGGGGCTTGACTGGAAGACTTCACCAGCCTGGCAGACAAAGCTCCCCAGCTGCTGTCAAAACATCTCCTAACTAGGTAGCAGCGAGTCCCGTCGCCCCGCGATGAAGGGCTGACTGCACACCGACAGCGTGTGGATCTGTGGGCTTTGTCTGTCCCTGTGCATCCGGACAGAGAACAGTCAGTCTGTGGGAAGCCTGACAGGGCGGCTGCTCTAAACAGCCTCTCTGCGACTTACTGGGTTAAACCTGTGGGAAGTATTTCCAGTAGTAGCCTGTGCTCTGACTCAAAGTACAGCTTTGCCTATGAACTCTACATTTAAGGTTCCTAAACAGTGCGCACGGGTTTAGGGTTTGGTTAAACATAGTTAGTGTTAATAAATAGCAACATTTTAAACCCACACAGATCCACTGCTTTACCTGATGCAACACAGAGACACACACGCACCCACATGAAAGACCCATCAAAGATTAGCCATGGAGAACTCAAAGGGTGTCGCGCAGTTCTCTGGCAGACACCCGTCACACAGTTCTCCACAGTTCTCCACAGTTCAAATCCCTCCGGGCGGCTGGTTGCTGTCGAGAGGATACTGTCAAGATCCCCTAGATGGGAAGTGTTTGAAAGCTGCAGTGAGGGGAAGGTGGGGGAGGAAGGGAGGCAGAGATGAGGCTGAGGGTGGCAGACAAAGAGGCGAAGGAGGGAAGCAGGTGTAGAGGAAGGAGGCAAGTAGTGATGCTCATCATTTATCAGTAGCACACGTGAAATTACGTTTGCGTTTGCTACAGCAAATGTTTCTCACTTCACGTTTCCCGACTTAACGTTCTGCTCCTCAGCTAAACCCAATAAGAAGCTTTTAGACGCGAGTCGACACACGTTTCATCTGAGGCGCAAACAAACCGACCTCGCCACACAACCGTCGCTCCAAACAAAGAGCTTGTAAACACGCAACACAGATCCTTGAAGGACACGCACGCTCCCACTCCACACGCCTGATCCAGGTGATCAGCAGCGATGGATGAAGCTTTTAAAAGGTTGGCTTTAAAAGAAGTCGACGTGCGCCGGTTCTCCGGCTCTTTGAAGAAGACTGCGATGCATTATTCACTTCGCCTTTTGGAAATGAATGACGCCGAGGAGACTCCGAATATATAATCCTGATCATTTTTCATTTAAGTGGAAGGAGAGGCCGAGCTGAAGAGGTTACGGGCGATAGCGCCATGTTAAGGAACGGATGAAAGGAGGGAAATATTTATAGAGGAGGTGCAGACAGTTCAGGAGGAGCGACGCGATAAGGCACAAAAGGCAGAGGAAGGTCTGCTGAGGGCTTTCAGTGGAGCCTTCAAACAGATCAAGAGGAGATGAAGCGAGCAGCCATGCAGACAGCGTCACATCCAGAAACAAATACTTTGCATTTACAACAAGGCCGAGTCTCACGGGGGAGACTGAGGGTGCAGGCTATGTTCTGGCACGAAGTGAATTCATCCCTGGAGGACTTGCAGTCGGCTGCTGACACAGGCTGGTTTTATGGCGAGCCAGGAGGCCATAAATAAGGCATTATGGGTACTGGGGGATGTGCTGGGCTTAAGTGTGCCACTTTAAAAAGGCCCTTTTGCCATTAGTTGTGTGTCCCAGCTGCTTGAAGTGATGGACCGACGTGGATGTGTGTGGCTGCGAGCGATGACCTCACGGTGGACGCGCCGTATTTCAAGCGACCGGGTGAGACACACGTCAGCGGCCTTCGGTGATCCGAGCGTCTGCTGTGCTCTTCATCACACGGGCAGAGCTGGTGTCTGACGCAGCCCTCTCCTCCATCACTTACCGCGGATTACACTGTGTTTTGAAGGCTGGGAGATGTAGAATTGATTGTGCATATTAGAGCATGTTATACTTCACTTAATAGAATCCTACGCTGTCGTATCCGCTCGAGTTCAGCAAATGAGATTAGAAACGTAATGTATTCCCTGCTCCACTGGCTCCTGCGGCTCCGTTTGCTCGACCGACCCTCCCTTGGTACAGGACAACAGCTGCCGTGAGACAACGAGCAGCGTTAGCATCACAACGCCCTGAAAGACGGCGAGGCTACTCAGAAACCAGGGTAATCAGGGAACAGGTTTCCATGGCGACGAGGAAGCTGGTTTCCCGTTTACATCCCACTTAAGCCGACTGTAACCTGGCTACTTACTTACTTACGCGTCACTACAGCACTTCCGCCAGTTTCATAGGGAAGCTAGCAAATACGCTTCAGTATTTGTTATTTCCATGAAGTGGAAGATCTGGAAGATTTCTGGATGAGAGAAAACGCAAATACAGGCGTCGATGTTTCAGGAGTGAAGTCCTGAGTCAATTCAATAACCTTTCCTGTGTCTGTAATTGATCCAGGCTGAGAAACAACATTCGCCCCCTTGAATTATTTGCAGACTTTGCTGCATGATCCAACTGCTGCAGGATGAACTAGCTGGAATGCGTGAATACCACCTGTCATACCTTCTTCTGTGAGTGTGCGATCGCTGGTCCACGGAGCGTGAAAATCCACAAAATGTGACAGGATACAAGGATTAGTTGGTTCCAACATGTGTTCTTTAAAAGCAGGACTGACACCAGTGCCCCCCCGCCTTAAAATAACCCAGAACATGACAGGGATAATGGAATTTCTGTCTCCGGATTAGTGTTAGTGATGGAACATTCGCAGCCAAATCTACTGTTTTGGAAGGATTAGCACACAAAATCTGGATGTAATACATTTGGCTTTAGATGTTAATATATGGAAATACCTGCTAAAAATGCATGAGCTTTGTTTGTGGAGGATTACTTGTCACTTAATGACACAATATGGTCTGTAAGTAAGAGACATGTGATCGGACATGAAAGTGAGCAGGAGTGAAATGTGTGTCAGTGGGCAGAGCTTTTTAACGCAGTCACGCACCGCGGGGGGGATTTGGCGGCTCCGTTTCAGCCTTGCAGCCTGTCAGCGTGTCCGTCTTGTTTTAGCGCTTTAATGGGGAAGCATGAACCTGTAACACTATTCACGGCTGTGTTTTCTGCCTTACGTGCTGCTGAAGGCTGATGATAGAGGACTGAACCTCAGGAACTCTTGATTCCGTCCAAATGTGGAGTCAAACGGTTTCTGTGCTTGTGGTTGTCATCACCGCTTCCTGAATAAAGCTACGGAAATCACATCCACAGGGAAGGGGAAGGTCGGGGCTGCGCTGCCACGGGGAGGCCCTCACGGGACGGATCGTTCACCCGGATTCCTTCAAACCACACATGCATATGTATGTACACAGGGCAAAACAAGGGCCGGCAAGCACGGCCTGCTATTCTCTGACATGCAAATACATCAAATGAACCAACGAAGCGAAGCGTCGGAGGCTCAGACTGTCAGACTCGACGTAGCAGAGAAAGTCCGGCCTTGACGCGCTGATCTCCTGCCGTTAGGACGCGTCTGACGCCGACAGTGAGCGATGAACAGCGGTGAACTCACGATCGATGCAAATCTGCATAACGCATTCCACGCGCCGCCCGATAAGCCCCAGACCTGGGACCAAACCCGAACCAATCACAGCGTGTCGCTCGGGTCACGTCGATCTCCGGCGAGAAACAAAATTAAAAATAATAGAAAGTTCCGTGGCCGCAGAGAGATCGGACCTGCTCCCTGCGACTGGCCAAATTGATTGGCTGGCGAGCGGAGTGAGTAAGGGAGCGAGCTCGCTGCTGTGACATAAATCAAGTGTTAAAAGGACATTCACTGGGACTCCAGCGCATATTGATTAGTCATTATTTGTACTAACGGGCAGAGAGAAGGTGGGAGGCGCTGGAGTGGATGTGCTGGCGGTGTTTTATCTGAACGGGGGATGAAAAACAGACAGTGGCAGAGATCGATAGGTCTCCACCGGTCGTACTCCACCAAGAGCCGGTGTGACCGTGACGTCCAGCGGCCTGAGCTTGGGATCCACAGGTTGGGAGCATTTAAAGCCGTGCTGCCTTTGCACGTTTCAACACAGCAGGAAATGAGCTTGAATAAAGACACAGGAGGGCTCATTCAGACCCAGATCAGGAAACCTCCTCTACGTCACCACCAAACAAGAAAGCTGTCAACACTTCACCGCTGTTTCCTTCTCTGCTGCTAAACCATCACTCTCTTACTCGGCCAACGTCTCTGGAGGCTATTTGGAATAAGAAAAACAACACTTGAGCTCTCCTCCCATCTATTTTGCTCTCACATCCTCCCCCTCCACCCACGAGGTCTACGAGCTGGCAGGTTTGACACCGGTGTTCGGCCGGGGCCAAGGGCCACTGCTCACAGACGTCTGGTTCTTGTCAAAACTCTCCAAGCGGACAGAATCGGGAATAAGATACGCGGAGGCAGAGGGGAAGCTGGTGGCCCGGCGTCTTGAAAATATCAGGTAATGACGGCTAATTGAGATGCCTTTAATCTCAGATGTTTCCCTTCGTGTGTGATTTCAGGTGATTTAAGGGCTCAATTAGGAACCAAAGAGACGGCGTTTCGGTTCGAAGCTCGTCTGTCGTCGGTAAACGTTGACAGAAGCGAAGGTGGATTCATGTAAGGAAACAAAGAGCGAGAGACTCGTCCGTCTGGTACAACATGTCAGATACATGTCATCAGCAGCGGAAGCCGAACCAGTCGACGTGTGAGACAAAGTAAACCCTTCGCCATCATTAGTGTAATATCATCATCATTAGATCCCTCCAGGATCACACGGGGACAAACTGTTTCCCCATCACAGCTCTTCTGGACCACAACATTCAACAAGCTGAACCAAACGAAATACCAAAGAAATAAATGAAGGGGAGCTCAGGTGGTGAGTTGCCTTTGATTTTTAATTACAGGGTTATAATCCACGATAAACCACAGAAATATATCTTGATGTGGACCGAGCAGCGACTGCAGACATGACTTTTCCATGTCCTGTCTGACTCTGGGACGGACATGGTCTCTGTTTCCGTGCCGAACAATTAATAGACTTCCTCACAATTGCAGATTTGCATAAGCAAATGAGGGCCAAAAGGAGCGATTAGGTTTTGTTCTGAAAGTTATTGCTCCAGCAAATCTCCGCCCAGCAGCTGTTGGCCTCATTCACGGCGCTGCTAAGTCATTTCAGCGCCGCCACAAAGGGGTGATAGATCGTAGATATCACCATTGAAATGCAGAGCATTGAAATATAAGATCCAAACGCACAGATACACACTTCGCAACAATCCTCAGAACAGAGTCTAAAAAGAGCTCGGAGAGTCTTCCTGTGGCAATCCTAATTAGTTTAATGAGTTTTTCCTGCACCACAGTTAAATCATTGAATTTAATTAAATAAAGAAAACAACTTTGGCCTGCATCTACGTGAGCGTCTGTGGAAGAGAGTGGGGATAATTACATTGAAGTCATAAAACAGGGGGTCTCTTAATCCCAAATGCAGTTACACTTATTAAAGCAGCGAGCGCAGGGCGGGTGCAAACAACAGGGACCCAATTCAATCCAAAAGCGGAGGAAATAAAAACAACTCCTGATTTATCTCATTGGAAGCAGTCGCCCTATTCTTCTCGCCATCCAGCCAAATTAAACTAACGGCCTTTGTGTTCGACGCACAAAGCCGTAAAGTCACTACGAGGAAACTACGGCGAGTCAGCAGACGCCCAGAAACGCGACAAAGAGGAGGGAAAGGCTCAATGTAAAGAGAATTCATTTCAATCCAACGGCACAATGAGGCGAGTCTGGATGACGGGCGATAACATTATGCGACGACGGCGACAGCGTTTCGTTTGGACCAGTCAGGAGAAAATATCCTAGATCTAGTTTTCACTGCGTGTTGTGTAGGTACAGGCCACGCGCTGAGCGGCCATCTGCCTCCACCGGTGACACAGGTCACAGGCTCCCTGTTAGTCCTGCTTACTGAGCATCTATTAGTATGTTAGCAGCCTCCACCTCCTGATGCTGCCTGCATCCCCTCAGCCATCTCTTCTTAAGCGACCGGCCGCTGGCTGAGCTCTGCTGCCAGCGTTAGACAGCTCCATCTTTTCTCTGTCCTCTCCGTAGGTGGGAAAGGAGGAGGCCTGATCTCCACGTCCTGAAACCGCACACTTAAAACACAGCCGTGCACATTTACAGCGACCGACAACACGGTTTGCTGTGCAGCTCGTTTTTGTCGTCTGGTTCAAACGCAGCTGCAGGAAAAGCTGAGGGAAGAAGACTGGTCTACTTTTGTCTGTGTGGATCTCGATGCCTCTTCTCTATCAACCGTCACACGGGCTTTTTTGAATCATCTTTACACATAAATGCTCACTCATCTGTCATAGATCACATCCTCACACTAAAATCAGACACATCTTAATAAACAAACAAAAAGATTTGATTCCGTTATCGTGAAGCAGAGCTGCCGGAACCTTGATAGAGCCCATCCATCAAACAGCACTTCATCCAGTTTAGCACTGTGTGAAGCCACATGCATACAGTACATCCACACAGAGAAGCAGGTGTTGGATGGATGATGAATTACGGTTTTTACGCTGCTGTGTTCAGCGCATGGAGGTGAACCACAACAGTCCAATGGCTGATTCCCTTGTTTTGCCTGGAGGCGACGGAAAATGAACACAGGAAAAGGTTCTTTGTAGAAGTTCACATCAAGAGGAACATGACCAGAGCGAGCACGAAGCGGCTCCAGAAGCTTCCTGATCGCCAGGGTCCAGAATGTCAGCGTTCAACGATCGATAGGCTGCTTTAACGCACCATGCGAGCGCTTTGTTATCACTGATGTTTAACCAGAACCTGGATGGCACAGCGGTTTCTCGCAGCACTTCAGAGACGAGAGCAGAGAAGATTAAATTGGTCTAATAAGCCCTGGGCTGAAAGCGCACACGTCGATAGACGTCATGTGCTGTTTAAAGACCACAGCCCTGATGTGATTTTTATGTGGTGAAAGAACGCGTCTTGCTGAAAACCTGTGGATGTGTTGGAAAAAATATAGATTCAAGAGATGAGTGTGTGTTTGCTGGTAATGAGCTGCAGCAGAAGCAGCGGAGCACAATCACAGCTAATCACCAGCCAGCCAGGCAGCTTCTGCACGAAGCCAAGCAATCCTACATATCTCCATTCTAAAGTGGACTCCGTGCTCCGAGGTCGTGATGTAGAAGTATCCGCCGTTACCCTGTGGCGTGTGTGGGTTTTCTCATTTCCCCTTCCTCCGCTGCAGGCTCTGATCTAATAATCGCAGAGCTGAGCAGCGACGCGCAGCAGCGCAGAGGCAGGTAAAGGCGTCCACGCGCGTCCACGCACAAGAACCGAGCGTCACTCCACAAAGCCCAAGTTGGAGCAGCTTCACTTTCTCGTCACCTTTCACTCCCTGCTGCTCCAGGTATTTTCAAAGTGGAGCAAAGAAAGGCGGCCGTGTTTGAAGTGCATAAATACATTAATACCTGATGTCACAGGCTGTTGGGTAGTAAGTGCTGGAATACTCGATGAGGAGGCTGAGGAGAGGAGGAACTGCAGCGTGAAAATTTCAAGGAGGATGTTGCAACACGCTGTAACTCCTGGCAAAGCTCTCTGCTGCATCGTCTAATGACTCCAGCAGTGTGCATGCAAACAAGTCGCGTTGCTGCCCGGGTCCCTCCTTACGCTGCGCATCAGCGCCGTGGAGCATCTCCGTGCATGATTGATTTCCATAAGAAGGTCATCAGTTCATAAAAAGAGCTACTTCGCTGTCAGAGACAAATGTGAACCATCCCTGAGCTACTGGAAGGTCGACCCCGGCCGTACATCAGCCACCAAGCAGCCGCTGCGTTCATTCCTAGCGGTGGAACAGGGACCAGGCTATAGGCTGCAGAGGGTTAGAGTCTCCACAACCACATCACTACACAATGCAAACGCGTCACCAGGTCAGCAACCGGATCCTGCTGCACAAAGGCTGCGATGAAACGCACACATCAGCACGTTTGTCATGACGTTACTCAGAATGCAGTGGCATCTAAAAGCACCAAGTAATAACCGTAGTAACACACACACACACACACACACACACACACACACACACACACACAGGGGGATTCCAGGCAGACAACCCAGTGATGTAAAGAGCCATTCATGACAACAAATGTGGGTCAACAGCCTTTTAGGGTCAAACCGAGCTTTCAGACCCGCTCGCTGCTCTCGTGCTTAAACTCAAAAGCCTCGCCCGCCCCACCGCAAAGTGCTCCCTGCTCAGAACCCCCCCCTGTGACGGACCCATCCCACTCCCAGCGGGAGACGGCGACGTCACGCGAGCGCAGCCCATTACCGCCACGCTAACGTGCAGCGGAGCCGCAGTGAAGCGCTTCCAGAGCGATGGTGGGAATGTCGACGAAGTCTGATGTGATGAATATTAAACACCTTAAGTGGACTCCGCAGAGACGCTGGTGACATTAATGGCTGCGTCGCTCACGGCTCTTTTGTGCTGCAACTTTTTAAAAGTGGGACCAGAGGCTGACACTTTGAATCCCTGGCTGGTCTGGAGAAGCTACGTGTGAGAAGTAAATGGACATCATTTACTTTCCACTACATTAGCTTGTGTCTTCTGACAGAGCTCAGGAGTTAATCTGCTTTAGGGAACCTGTTTAAAGGAAAATCCAATTGTGGACTGGATCTTATTTGGTTTAAAACTGGTGAACAGTGTGATCAGATGTGACACGTTCACTTTTTGCACAACATTCCATCCAAAACATCCTTAAAGTGAAGTAAAGTCTAAATGAATTTAGGGAAATCATCCAAAAGCAGCGTGAGAAGACGTTAAAGGACCTTCCGGCGACGGCGTCCAGGGGCCTGGACCATTCTTCTTAGATTTTGGTAAATAGATCCCATGGATTCAAACATACTCCTGTATTTTCGTTGACTGTGTGACTTGGACTAATAAACTAATAAACGCCTTCCTGCCAAGGTTTTAAATCTCTCTCTTTTACTATGTCGAGCTGAGTCTTGCCTGCTTTATTTCCAGTGTGACCTTTGCAGAGCAGTTCACGCTGAGGGGCTTCAGACGGACAGTCTGGCTCCAAACAGGAGAGATGACATCATCGCTATCAGACATGGTCAATACTGGGTGGATGCGCCCTGGCTGTCCCTGATCACACACACACACACACGGACACACACACACGGACACACACACGGACACACACACGGACACACAGACACACGTCTTCGCGCTTTGCTTTCTGCTCTTCAGTCTAATACCTGCCAGCGTCCTGTGGGGCTTTTCTCCAACTCGTCGGCCTTATGAGCCACATTATCCATAGACGCAGACAGATTCAGATACTGTTACATTCCCAGAGGTGAGAACTGCTTTTGTTTCTTTTTGTTTGTGTTTCCTGCGTCTTCCTTCAGGAGGTAAAGTCTAAACCGACCTCACTACAAACCCTTACATTCGACGTCTGTGCAGCATATGCTAAACACCGATGTTTAACATAATGACTGTCGAACATCACCGCAATCATTATTTTGACAACAATACAACTTGGATTACTGTAAATGCTCATTTAGCTCTGATCAAACACGTCATTCTGGTTGTGATTAGGGCTCAGAGGGAGGTAATGCTCAGAGTGATCACAGCAGGTCATCTGCTATTAAAGTGTTTGGAGTCTCCGGCTTCAGCAGCCATTAAATAAATATGAGGCGTAATCCTCGTCATTATATGAAGGCATCACTAATGCACTTCAGGGAGGGAGCGGGTCTGCTATTTTTCTCCTGCAGTTGAAAAAAATTCCAGAAAATTCAGAAAACATGCGAGCGAGACATTATTTGCATCATTAAATCCTCCAGCAAACGTTTGTGGGTAAAATTAGACTTTAACCGTGTAAAGAGAACAAGTTTGATGAAAGTAGACTGCTTGGATTTGGACAGAATTCCAATTTGAATACTTTGATGGCAGTGTTTGCTGTATAAACATGAGAACTAATCTGCTCCAACAACGTGAAGACGCTTCACAGACTCCTGGAAAAGGACGGATGAGTACAGAAGAATTAGCCAATTTACAGATTCATCTGTTTATTTGCGGCGTCTTGTCTTTTGCCTTTTTCCAATTAACAGCTTTCCTGAAGCAGAACTGAAACTATTAAACCGACTTCACGGCCTTTATGCCTTTGTTGTGGTTCTCAAAAGGCTTGAAATCAGCTTTTGACCTTTGAAGGCCAGTAAATGGTTAAATCAGCCATTTGCAAACACCTGCATCTGCTCAGGACTGAAACAACTGAATAGACCAGCTTTCATCAGACCGTGGTGGATCCACTTTTTAACAGCTTCTCCTTTATGATCGCCAACGAGCCCTGCGAGGTTTGGGAAGCCTCTAATAGTCAGAACGAGGAGCTGCTGCTCCATTTAAGGAGGTTTGCTCGGACTGTCATCGCAGCCTAAAAGCCGGGGATATTAGACGGCGGACGGATAAGAGCGCGCTAAAAACAGAGACCGACAGAGCCATGTGTGTTTTTAATAAAAACTGATTGATGGCTCTGTTTTTCCAAAGCAAACAGAGAACTGTGGAAGTAAAGTCCTCACCCACCTGCTCTCGCTGCAGAACAAGAACAACCAGACGACCCCTGAAGGGCCCCTGAGCCGTCATCTCACGGATTCCCCAGGGCTGAACACATCTCTGGTCTGTAGCTCTTGGCCCGGATCCAGGGATCTGGACTCGACTCTCCTCATGTACAGTAAGAGCGATTCTACCACAGAGCAGCAGATGGCGGCTGACAGAGCTTACGCTGAATCCAACCTATCTCACGCTCTACACTCGTACATAATCATTTGCCTGCGACATGTTGATTAAAGGACGGTGTCAGCACTTTGAAATTATTTTTAAATGGATCGCTGGCTGGAGAAACACCAGGTGTGAGCCTCCACGGTTCCCTCCACTGTTTAAACGTTGTTGTGCTGGTGCCGGCGGAGAAACGAAGGCTTCAAAACCGGCCAAAGTCCTGCTGTCGCCAGTTTGGACGGACGGACACGAGCACGAGCCCCGTGGAGGTGAAGAGTGTCCGCAGTAGAACAGAGCTCGACCCAGAGAGCTGTCACTGACGCCTTTTGCTTACAACGAGGAACCAAATGACTCAGAGATGACTGACGCCGGATCATCATTCAGAGCTGCCGTAAGACGTCTTGTTCCCATCAGAGAGCGGTGAAAGCACACACTCGTATCCTGCACAGTGCTGAAGGCCAACATCTTGTCGGCGGGTCTATTCGCACATTATGACCCAGATCGTACAGCAGCTGAGCAGGAAGATGTGACAGAGCTCGAGTTTTCTCAGGTCTTTAATGGTTAAGCAGAGGGGAAAAGTCACAGCTGCGACTGCTTCCAACTTCAGGTTAGTCTGGCAGAGAACAAGCGAGTCCCGTCTTCCAGCCGGTTCCTTTCACGCACTTGGCTTAAAAACAAACAGGTCGTAGTTTGAGCTGGTTTGAAAGCATGTGGAGCCAACGACGGTTCCACAGCAAACCACGTGCGATGTGAAGAGACAAAGCAGCTAGAGCAACGCTTTAGGCTCCGATGTGCCAGATTACAGCAACGTGGGAATGAGAGCGAGACAAACAACATGGATGATGTCTGTTAGCAAGTGGATTATAGGGGATCACGGCAGAAAGGCTCCCATCACACTGTTCGAAACAGAGACACCGTTTCCTTCTGCGCCCAACCTGCCCTTCAATGAGTCCTGGTCTTCAGGTGCGTCCAGCAGCTCCGCTACATCAGAGCCGATGAATGTGGGTCAGAGATGCTCGTCTACATTCACCAGCTAACTCGCTTCACATCAATGCGAGGACCGGTTGCTGCGCAGAACTGGTTTTCTATTTGTGATGATTCCCCAGCATGTGTTTTGACTTAGATAAGAATAATTTCATCAGCTTCATGCTTAATTATTAGAGCTTATTCCCAGAAATTATTGGCGTAACACAATTGAACCTTGGCTGGTTTCTGGGGCTGCAGATAAATTCTAATGAACCTGCTACAGCAGGTTTATTCAGGCACCAGGACGCGTAGCTGCAGAGCGAGCCTCCTTTTTGCCCCTGGGTTTGCTCGCTGCTTAATCCTGCTCTGGATTCAACTATCAGCAGGAATCCTGCATCTTAGAGGAGGCAGGCGCTTTGTATTCGCTGGGTGCAGCTACATACCTGCCCTCAGTCTCTATTTGTGGCTCACTCACGCACACAAACCTTTGACTTGTCACTCTCCCTCGTCTACATTTCCAACAGAGCAGCTGCACCTCGTGAAGTGAAGCTGACACATACGCGGCGCGTATATAAATATGGTGGAGCAGAGTGTGTATCCTGCATCCAGGCTGCAGGGCGGCGGCCGTTCGTCTGCAGCGGTGTGTTTGCGAAACAACACGACTGCGTGGGCTCCCTCCGAGGCCCCGTTATTGCCCCGGTGGAGATGAAACGTAATGGAGCCGATTCAATAAGAGCTGCCTCCTCGGGAAACGCTGACAATCAAATCACGCCGAATCCCTCGGAGCCTTCCCAGCATTCACCGCTGCCTCGTGCTTGGGAAGGAAACAACGGTGTCTAATTCACTTGCTCTCTGCGAACTTAGGCTCAGGCGGCAGGGATGGAGTGTGATGCAGCAGAGTCTGACTGATGTTACAGTTAACTCCAGGTTAATTCAGCTCATATTTGCTGTAAACACACGATTTGACAAGTCACTCGCCAGATACTGTCTGTTGTGTCTTTATATGCCAGATGCCAACCAGACACTGGGACCCAGTGAGAAACATTTAGCTATAATGATGGAAAAACACTGAGTGAAGATAAATACAATATATTTTACTTGAAGGTTGGAAAGGAATAAAGAAAGACCAGTGGCAAGGTTACGCAATTTGGTTAAAAGCCAAAACAAAAACACACAAAAGAAAATGTTCCCAACCTGAAACCACACGGCACCGCTCCACCCACGCAACCAGCCACAGAGAACACCACTAAAACATCTCGCGTCTGTAAAAACAAACACCACTTCCAGCTGACGGCCTCGTAAAAATATGCAGCTCTGAACATAAACGGAGCCTGAACCTAAGAGTGAACGCTGCCGAGGACGGAGCCTCTACATCACCAGGAAACCGCTGGTAGCGTCTGTAGTCGTTTCGTTTCCACACCTCTGTACTTAAATTGAAATCTCTGACAGCGCGATGTTCGAAGGCGAGGGAGGCAATTAAAAATCAATTCCTTTGGATATTTTCACAGCTGCATGTTTTCCTCTGTGCGTCTTTGTACTGCTGAGAAAGGCATATGAACATTTTATGGCCCCGGGGGGAGGCAGCGGGAATCTGCTGTTGCCATTTGGACACCGAGGGAAACGTTGGCCAAGGCTGTGACAGAGCTCGGGATTAGAGACGAACTTCCTCTCGGCCTGTTTAAGTTTAGAAAATATGCTTCGGGGACTTTATGATGACAGTGTGGATTATTATCATTGGTAGCAGCAGCGTTTCTGTGTCTTGTTGGATCTGTAATATCCCTGCTCTGACGCTATTTCATAACTGTTCAGCCTAATAAAACTAAATCTAACCCATCGGTTTCAGAGACATTTTCACTGTCAGTTTCTGGAGACACGATATTGCTTCGATAAAATCTCCACATTCCTTAAGCTCCGAGATCAATTCCTGCTGCCAATTGTCCTGTGATCCAGAATAAGACCCTCCTCTCTGTGCCTGGCACGGCGAGGTCTAATTCACTTCCTGTTCAGCAGGGGGGCAGACAGGAAACAGGAAACGCGCCTCCCGGTTCTTTTGGGAGGTGTATTTTTCTTTTGATTGGGGATCTGAGAACCAAACACTTTAAGTTTGTGTCGCTGGCACCTACACAGCTGTAATCAAAGCCTCCGGAAAACAGCAAGAACGCCTGGTTTGCAGCAGCGCGGAAGCCGCGGGGGATAGTACAGTATGTAAAGCAAGACTTTGGTATATAAGCTCATAAAGAAAACATCTGAACACGTTTGTGCTCTGGGAGCTGAAGCGACTGAGAATCAGACAAAAGTGGGACAATCAATATTCTCCTCAATGTTTCTACACAAATGCAATTAAAAGTTAGGCTCTGGGCGCCGCGTAGAACAACCCGAGGTGAACTAATGCACCCATTACTTCCCGCATTCAGACCGATTTATCAGTTTAGCTGCAAGTATAAACAAACAGCTCAGCAGAGATTCAACTTACAATAATGATAACAGAACAAAACTAGCGCGTGAAAGCTCACATTCCAGGAGCAGGAAGAGTTTGGGCAATTGTAAACTTGCAGCGCCGATCTGCATCAGCATCGATCACCATGGCAACATCAAGGATTAAAGAAAATCACACAGTGACAGCAGCAGCAGCATCATGAATTATGAATCCATATGAGCGACATCACTCCTGGAGTACACGCAGGCTGCCGGAGCCATCTGGGGATGTGTGGAAACCACCGCTAAGACAAACTAGTTCATTCAGAAACCGCCTGTGCTTCTGCTGCACTGCCCTCGATTGGCTCGGGTTTCCCAGATCCATCTTAAGGCTCCGCATTGATCAGACGAGGACAGATCTGCTTTTAGAGCATCCTGGATATGGAGGCTAAACACAAAGCAGATGCAAAGATAAGAGTCTCCACCCGACTGCAAGTGACAGACAGGCAAACGGGGCAGGAATCTACAGGGAAAGGCAGCAAAATGAAAGAGCTGGCAAGGAGGCGAAATCAACAAGAGAGCAAAGAAGAGGTAGAAAGGTCATGAGAGACAGAGCGGGAGACGGATATTCAAAGGCTTCCATTCACTCTCTGCCTCCTGAGTAATCCCACAGCCCCTGGAGAACAGCGCATTGTGCTTAGCGGTCGGCGAGCTGACATTTACTGCCTGCCTTCTGTTGCTGTGATTATTTTCTCCTCCAGGTGTGATAGCCAGGCTGCGGGCTCTGCAGTAATGCTGCCTCAGACTTACGACGGCTGGGAACGCGAGCCCGAATCGGGCCCGGACAGACCTTTCACTGAAACAACATAATTGGCGGCTTTTGGGCTGGTTGTGCTTTTGAACCGGAGGCAAAAAGGTTCCTGAGAAAACGGCGACTGGTCAACTGGTCTGAAATCACACCTGATGGTGCTGCTCACCGACTCTACTGTGAAGCGAGGGAGGGGCCTGGGCGTCTCCTACCTGTCTGCAGACGGAGGCCTGTCGTTGCGAGCTTTGCTGACTTGGGTGTAGAGCGAGTCCGAGAGCTGGTGCTGGTGCTGGTGCTGCAGGGGGGGGTAGTCGTCTCGCGGGCTGTGGGGCCGGCTGTGGCCGCTGTCCACCGAGCTGTTCAGCGGGTGGATCCCGGCGTAGGGGTGCTCCTCCTCAGACGAGCGCTCCGGCGGCGGGCTGACGTCCAGAATCTCGGCGTAGTCGCGTTCCTTGGCCTGTCGCTCCCTCAGTTCTCTGGTCTTCGCCTGGATCCTGGAGGTGAAAAGGACTTGATATCATACCTGCACTCGACATATTCTCACCATCGTTTACGTTGGCGACACAAAAAACAGGAAGTGATTGTTTGCTGAGCGTTTCCTCGCGTGTGGTCTGTTTAAGCTGAATAACTAGAAACTACACAACATGGCCTGCAGCCCCTCAGAGCTAATGCTAACGAGCAGCTAGCACGTCTCTGTCTCACGCTCCGAACTCCTCCAACTCACCAACTCTCTCTCTCTGGGCCATTATCAAAACTATTTTCTACAGAGGTGTGTGTGTGTGTGTGTGTGTGTGTGTGTGTGTGTGTGTGTGGGGGGGGGGGGGGGTACCTATTGAGCGGCCCCATAATTACAGCCTTGCCAATTATCAGAGCTTTACAACTACCAATTATCATACTGCTGTCTTTTCTCCGGGCCTCTCTTTAATGGCAGTGGGAAGCGGATGGGACAGGCTCAGCGGCGTCGAGGTGGGGGGCGCTGCTCAGCAGGCTCAAATCTGAAGCTTCCTGCGGATCATCTGCGCATAACTAAACAATACGTCGAAGCAAGAGGCTCCTCACTGGGGCTCCAAAAATAAAACGAGGGGCTGGAGAAGCAGCTCCCCTCAGGTAAGAGCCTGTGGATTTAAACTCCGTTTACTATTAGTGGTCTCAGCAATTATCTAACGGCGCAGAAGGAAACAGGGCACTTGAAGATTCTATGTTTAAACCCAGAGGAAACTGTTTTCACCACAAAGTGCAGCAGCTGCTACCGATTGTGTTCACAGGCCCAGTGGCTGATAAGATAAGGCCACACAGACACATACCAAGGCCCAAACGGGTCAACAGACCGTGGATCAGTTCTGAACTGCTGCTCGTGACGGTTAGAACTAAGCTCTTTAGTTTACTGTATTTTTTATTTCACCAATATCAGAAAGTTCGTATATCTTTAGTGTCAGGTAACATCGTCAGAGAGAAATATTAAAATTCCCACCAGAATTAAAAAAATCGTAAATATTAAAAGAGGAGGAACTGCTTACGAGTCATTATTAAAACCATACTCAACCCAAAACAGTTTGTCATTAGGCAACCAAATACTTTCATAAATGTAATGTGGGATCAATAAAGTATTTATAAGCGAGAAGAAAGCAGTAATGTCTGTTTTCATCTTGGAACTGGGTTTCTGTGCGACTCCATTGTGACGAGTCCTTGGTGACTACCATCAAATCTTTTCAATCTATTCAGCTTTTGTGCGCCGCCTCCAAAAGCAAGCGGGGAATGTGTATTCAGCAGAGCGTTCCGTTAAAAACACTCTTTATGTATGTCAACATGACGAGCACTTAGACAGAAACGTGGCTAAAAACGTCCCACAAGCACAATTATGCTGATTGAAAAGGAACAGGAAGGAAAATCACACTTGTCCCAATCATTACCCTCTCAGTCCCAAAATATTTATGTAAGGAAAACCCTGTTTGGTTTCTAAAGACTAACCCTAAGAGATGAAAATACTCTCAGCACGAAGGGCAAATGATAAAAAAAGAGAGAGGGAGGCGGGAAGGAGTCGAAGGCTGAATGAAACCAGTATAAAAAACGAGAGCGACAGGAGATAAAAGCATAGAAACGGCAGAATAGGACATTAGGTGGAAGAAATGTGTTTGACGAGTGACCTTTCTACCGCACTGAGCCAGAACAATGGTCCATTATGTGCTATTGTAGCCAGTGTGTAATAAAGCTTCCTCTTAGAAGTATTGCTGACAACTGATGGACCACAGTGAAAGGCAGGAAGTACATGAAGGGAGGCGGCTGCTGGAAGCTCTCGCCCGATAACACGGCGGCTTCAAGCTCTTATGATGCACGTGAAGGGGCTGAGGTCGCACAGACCCAATTAAAATGCATGATGTTTAGATGATTTACAGCTCGTGACCTTTGTGTGCTTTTGCTTTATCAGCTTAGAAACACTGTTTACCTAAACAATATAAATGACGGTATAAAGTTCTGTCCCTCACAGAAATCGATGCCACGTGACCTGTCCGTCTAGATTTATTTGTCTGGCCTGGGTTTAGAGAGCGTCGGGATCGGAGTTTGAGACCCAGGAAGAAATCCATCCACCTAGTCAATCACAGCTGGATTAAGCGTAGCCTCTGGCCGCGGCCGATCGATAGGTTGCTCCGCAGCGAGGTGCCGCTGCTGAACTCTGGGAGGGCAGCTGGGCCAAACACCGTTAAGCGGACAGTTGCTGAACACTGCAGCAGCCGCACGTCCGCATCCATCGCAGCGTGTCTCAGGTAATGGAGGAGCAGGCCAAGCACCCAGCGCTGAGCAGAGGTTGGCTCTCCACCTACTCCCTCCGCTCACTGTGCTGCTAACGCTGCTAACAAACGAATGCTCCCACCCAAGAGACCAAGGATGAATAAGAAGAAGAGGAGGAGATGTGTGTGAAACATCAACGATGCACACGGGGCCCCGGCATCCCTGTGTCTGGTCCACACCGGTTTGAATCTGCCTGAGCAGAGCTTTCAGTAAACACTCGATGCTTCTTTTGATGGTGCGGAATAATGGATTATCGTACCAACAAAATATCTTTTAATTACACAGGAAACAAAACACAGCTTTGGAAAATCCTACAATATATCAAGATTAAAACTTTTCAGAAGTCGAAGGACAAAAAAACAACCTCAAAAGATAAAAAAGAAACGTTAATCTCCTTAATCTACGACTTAATCCGGCGTCGTGATGAAACTGTAAATCTGCAGAGAACGGTGCACGTTCACAGTCCAGAGCTGGTTGGAGGCTCCAAACCAGCTGAAAACCTATTCAGCGAATAAATTCATGTGACTTTGACATTTGAGGGTCGTAAATAAGAGCCACAGACTGGATTAACATAGATGGAGACCAGGGTGAACCTTTAGCCGTATACGGCCTAACAACCGAATCATCTGACGTGGCATTTGCGTTAACCTTAAGCCAATTAAAAATAAAGACTCGGCTATTATCATATTATTGGGCTATCTGCTCCGCAAGCACAAAGAGAGAATTACAAACTACATTTTCATAACGAGCAACTGTGCGGAGTAATGACTCCTGCCCCTACACCAAGAGCATGGAAATTAATTAGCTGGCAGGGCTGTAATGGCCTTGGCATTTATGAACCGCCACCCCGAACGCTGGCACGCAGCCCGCCTGACATTCAGTTTGCGAGGAGGGAGACGTAGAAGCTGTGGGAAACAGACGCGTGGAGTTTGGGCCTCTTACTTTCTGGACGACAACCTGGTAACAGTCAACAACATTTAAAGCTACAGTAACTAATGTTTTACAGACCCTCTAAGAAATCAGGCGATGATCAGCGAGAATCTACTAATTCATGCTGCCGTGTATCCTATAATAAGACGTAAGTGAAAGTTTCACTACGATGTTACTTGACTTTCATTAGCGTCACGCAGCATCTTAGCCGAGGCTCCAAACGCGACCGATGATCAGGGCGTCGCCCACCAACGCAGTTTACACACAACAGACTGATGTTTAATCTAATGTCAGGCCAGACCTTCACGCACGCTCCACCACCAGCATTAGCGTCTCACCTCTCCTGCTCCATCCTCATCTTCTTCATCTCCTCCTCGGAGACCTGCGTCTCGTCAGTCTTCCACTTGCTGGAGCCTTTACGATCCATCTTCTCCCCCGGCCGCTCGTCCTTCCTGTGCTTCCCGAACCTGGGACACAGCAACAGGCCTAATTAACATCCATGGAAATCCACATGATCATCTGCAGATAAAAAAACGAGCGTCTTCAACCGAGCTGCAGCCTGTAAACCAAAGCTCCCCGGCATGATTCAGCATTCTAGAGGCCGACGGAGCCCTCAGACCAACCATTTGAAAAGTACTTCTCGCTAGTTCAAATGCAATTCAGTTGGCTTAAAGTTGGGCAGCGGTAAACGAGGAAGGCGTAGACGCGGCCCATCACAGTAATTATATTCATGCGCTGAACAAAATAGGAGCCACTGCAGAGATATTTCAGCATGATTGACTCAATATAAAGCTGAAGCCTGTTGAAGAAATGACTTTGGCACGGCGCTCGCTTCCACAATGAAGCCCCGTGATTATTCATAGGGAAATTGGTCCGCAGAGAATATCTACGACTTCTAAAGAGAGAACGCAGAGAGAAACCAAAGAGCGGTGTGTGTGTTCACGCGCGTGTGTTTTAATGAAAGAGACAGAAGCCATTGAACAAAGAAAAAAAATGAACACGCCAAGAGAAACTGAATGAATCAAACATTAAAACAGAAAACTAAACTACGGCGAAGAATACAAAGTGTGTGTGTGTGTCAGTGAGCGAAGGAGGAGACAAAAGGAGGCAAAAAAAATTAAAGATTAAAAGAAAGCAAAGAAAGAAGAAAGTCGCCGGATCAAAAGAAAGCCAGAGACATTTAAACCCCCAAAGTGGAGGGTGTTTAAGAGAAAAGGTGTAATATTCCTGAATGGAAAAACAAGATCCCGGGATGTGAGCTGTGTGAATGATGAGCATGGGAAGCGGTAGAGTAGAAAGACCGAAAAACAAGAGCAACGAGATAAATCACGAGGAGGGGGAGGACGAAACGCGCGTAAATCCACAGAGAAAGGCCGGAGCAGGACAAGGCTGCGGGAGGAGCAAGAGAATGAACGGTGAGCGTTGGAGGAGGAAACGGTGCAGACGAACCAAACAAACAACCTGTCTGTGAAAGAAAGTGAGAACAAGCAGCAAAAGTTGGATTCCCCAGCTGCTGTGGACGCTCCACCAACTTCAGACGCCCTCCACAACAAGCACAACAAGCACAACAAGCGAGTCCAAGCTGCAGCGAGCTCATGACTTATGGAAATCACCTCTGACTCTGAGCAGAGAAGCTCGGAACAAGTTCTATGAGCGGACGGCTCCAACGCTGCTCAAAGCCCAAATCACTGAGCTTCAGAATCTGCTCTGTGATAGGCTAGAAAAAAAGAAAAGGTCAGAGGTCACACGAAGACCAATCAGAAAACCACAAAAACAACATTTTCGCTTCCCCCACTTCTACAGGCCTCAACAGAACCTTGTGGTGCCGAGTGTAAAAGACAGAGGCAGATGAGGAAGAGAAGCCGTAGGACGGGGGCCCGAGACTAAGGTCCATTACCTGATTAATTTAACTGCGGCTGTCTGACAGAGTGACGGCTCGCCATTAATGCTAAGAGCAGAGGCGATCTATCACGGAGAGACGCTTGACAGTTTCTCTCTCCACGCCACTAACTTTCATTAACGGCCCCTTAAAAAACAGCCCCGCTCTCCTTGTCGCGCACAAACACAAACGCGAGCGCAAAGATTTATGACAGAACCAGAAAACTTTGAAGAGGCGACAGCGTATTAACACCGACACCGGAGCATTGATTAATCTTGTATCCCAGGCTCACTTAGACTCGCCTTGTCCTGTCAGACGCCATCGATAAAGACTCTCTCACTTCTGAAGTCTGGAAAACTTCTAAATGTCAAGGAGCAGGTGAGCATCCAGCAGGTTGAGGAACGGTTTCAGGTGTCGACTTGGCTCCAGTCTAATCCAGCATCTGGGGGATGAGCTGGACAAAGCAGTCGGATCCACGGAGGCTCTGACATCTGGTACCAGACACCACAACACAGCTTCAGGATCTACTCGTCCAGGCCTCGACGGGTCGTAGGGAACCAAGACAATACATGTTTGAAACGAATGTGTTGCTAAAACACGACCACACTTAAAAAGGCAGCCATTGATGCATGAAACGCTGGTTCTACCTGCAGCCACATTTTTCAGAGATGAGACCTGCAGTAATATCATAAAAGCGGAGAGTGATTTATTTATTTGCCACCCTGTTCTGACATTTTATTAAAACCAGGAGCGATGCATGATCCTGGTTTGGAAATTGGACGATCGTGCCGAGGTCAAGCGAGGGAACGAGCGACACGAAGAGATGCACGAGTTTCTACATCCAAGAAAATTTATCCAAAGAATCTGCATTTTAAAAAAAGTGCGAGTTTCATCAAAAACCCAACGGCAGACGGACGAGAGCGGTCAGCAACAGTCCTGCAGCGCCATGAAGCTCGTCACAGCGGGAGCCCGTTCGAAGTTCAGCCTTGTTCACTTGTTCGTCACAGGAGAACACGCACAGACACACAGCGAAACCACTGCAAAATGTGTGCAGCTCTCAAATTTCTGGGCAGCGAGCGTCTTGGCTGGTGCCAAGCTAACAGACCGGGTGTTGCTTCTGAGTCCAAGTGATGATCAGACAGAGAGAGATGGCTACGGAGCTGGCAGGCGGCTCCTCTGGCAGGGGTTGATGGTAATGAGGCTTTGATTGGGACCGAGTGTGAGGCCTTGGAGACATGAGAGGGTCAGACGGTGGCAGCTCTGTTGATCACACGTGCACGCGGCTCCACTCGTCCCACTTTTCCATCCCTGCTCCATACAAACGCACATCAAAGCTCGAGCTCCCGCCGCTCGGCGCCCTGCGCCCGGCGAAAGCATCGCATTTTCTCTGCTTTCAGAAACGGGTAGCGTCGCTCGTCTCGTCCGCCCTCTGTGGTTTGGGCCAACGCGCGCATTTACGTTCTGTTTCATCCTGACATGTTGACACTGACACAAGAGAAACATGTAAATTACGATGAGGCGCTCGCTGCCGAGGTGTTTGCTAAGCTGTCGCTCCACACATCACCTGTCAATCACGCGAGGCGGTTTCATTACGCTTAACGGAAAACCTCTCGCTCACATATGGGAAATGCTCCTATAGGGTCATTTACGTGGTAATTACACAGATGAACCGTCAACAGCAGTAAATTCAGTAATTCCCACTGAGGTAAAATCATTATTTACATCTGTAGGACCCAGAAAGTGAAATTTAATATTTTAGTTTTTCAGTAAATCTCAGGTCTATTAATCAGAAGCATTAGTGGAAAATGTCTTAAATTTAAATAAATAAGGAAAAAATACAAATTGCCTGCTTGGCCCTTAAAGACTGAACAGAAGGGATCATGCACAGAATATCCACCGAGTTCTCATTTTTGAGCTTTGCTCCCATTTTTGACACGTTTGTTTGCGATTTACCCAAACGAAGGGCTAAGCAGGAAGGAGGGATCTGTGTGTCAGCAAATACATGACAGGAAAACAGAAAGCGCTTAACAGCATCAGACTAACTCACTGCTGATTAAACCTGGACTCTGTTCTGCTGGGAGGCATCTCGGCTCTCGCCTCCTTTTTAACAAATCGAAAATATTATGTGCGTCTCAGTTGCTAAATCTAAACATCGGGCGCTCAGCGGAGAAGCGTGCAAACATAAACCCCAGGAGCGCCGTGTCAACGCAGACGCAGCATTTCTGCGGATTACTCCTTTAAGTTGATTATGCGACCCAGACTGCGCACACACAGATGGGCTGAGCAGATCTGGTGTCGTCGTTGTGGAGCTCACAGCCGTCTCTGCCAGTAAACAGTGGGTTTGGATCAAACAGGCCGTCGGCCCGGCTTTAACGGAGCACAACTGATGGGGCCAATATTGGGCCAATCGGGGAACCAGGACACTGATGTTATGACTGTGACACCAGTCGTTATGATCTGGGAGGAAAACTGGACTTGGCAGCGTGTTCTCCAAACGGTCTGAGTGTAGGTTTGATTTAAAGGCTGCGACAGTTACTTGGAGTTTGTGCCGTTCAGTGAATCCACCCTCATCTGTAAAAGCACAATAAGCATCTGCGTGTGTGGTCTGTACTAATTACTCCAGTGTGTGTTGGAGCAGTTTGTGCATTTGCATCCCATCCATTAATCTATTGTGTGTGAGACCCCGTTCATCTCCCACCTCAACCTGGGATTCACACAAGGGCTGAATTAGTGTTTTTGAGTGAAGCAGATTTCACGTGAAGCTGGTCATAAATCCAGTCTGGAAGCCGGTAAAGATGTACGTGAATGACAGTCGCAGCTGGAGGCAGAAACGAACAGACGCATCATCAGCAAACAGTCCTGTGTTTGTGGAGGATCCCTCCAAAAGTCAGGAAACAAGGATGATCTACAGATTACGATGTGCGGCCAATGACTCGCATTCAACGAGAAATGTGAAGCCAATTAATCATAAATGCTTCTAAAAATAAATTAATAGGGAAAAATAAATGGTTTGGAAAACGTGAAATCTGCCCATCCAAGGTTTCACAGTATATATTAAGGAGTGAAGTTTGTCTGACATGCAGCCAAAGGAAGAGATGGGTCCGAGAGAAGACGCATAAACACAAATTATGTGGAAAAACGGAAGCAGCAATTAGATGTGAGGTCTCGCTGCCTTTGATGGTTGATGCGTTTCTTTATGAGGTGATGCGACCACTTCTCCAAAAATTCCTTTCCAGGAACAGTTGGACCTTGAACTGAGTATATTACGTTTCCACCAACACAAACAAACCTCTATCCTGGAAGAAGACGTTTAAATAAAGCTTGATCCACGTGCGTTTTGACAGCCCTCACCCTCCAGCAACGCAGAGCTCATTACTGTCCCCTTACTGTCTCAGATAGGATCCACGGTTTTCTCCTCCCTGTCACCACCACTTTAGTTAATCTGATGTATGGGTATATTACCCGCGGTCAGAAAGGGGGGGTTCACATGACCTGGACACGAGTGGCAACGAGGAGGGAGGAGAAGACGGAATGTGAAGGCAGAGAGTGTGAGAATTCAGTTTGCTTCGTTTGACAGGTGAAACGCGATGAGCCGTCGCCGTCAACCCGTCAGGTGCGTATTAAACTCACATGCAGTACAAGTAATCAAAACCTTGAATTTCACCAGGAGGAAGAGCATTAAAACTTTAGGCTGGTAAACAAACCCAGAGTTTGAAAGTTGTACCTGAACATGTCTCCGAGTCCCTTCAGCATTCCCTTCTTGGCTTTTCCCTTGTCTTTGTCCTTCCCTCCCTCCTGCTGCTGCTGCTGCTTCTTCTTCTCCTTCCCTCCCTTGTCTTTGTCCTTCTTCTTCTCCTCTTTGGTGCGGTTGGTGCCGTTGACCAGGGGTTTCTCCGTGCCGGACAGCGGCGTCTGGTCGGCCATCGTGGACACAGAGTCTCTGCCCGACCGGGAACTCTCCTCTGTGTCCTCCTCCACTGGAGACGGGGGACAGACGGAAGGAAACGGGAGGATGAGACGGGCGACACCAAAGCACGAATAACATGATCTGTCATGTATACCAGGCACAAATTGATTTATAAATCATACTTTGTTGTCCTTTATCCTCTACAACAACCTTTAAAATACACATTACAAGTGAAAAGTTATTCTACATGAATGTTGGCATGACAGTGGAGGGAGGCTGAGAAGTGACTAATGTCCAAGCAGGATGCCTCCATTCTCTCATCTGTCCCCGTATCGACAGCGAGACGCGTTTGATCCAGTGGACGGTTACATCCTGACTCAGCCATAAGCCGATGCCACGAGCAGCGATAACATCAGCACCGAGCATTAGTCACAACGCTGTCACAGCCAAGCCAGCGCCGCCACATCAGGGATTTAGCGGCTGACGTATCAGTTTGAATGATGATCCTCAGCTCTGCCGCGTTAGTGGAGTTTAAGGTTATAGTCACTCAAGTCATCAGGCATAATTTCACAAGTCAGACATGCAACAGGCGACCGAAGTCCACGGACGGGCGTCTCAGCGGCTGGGCTTCGGTGGGACCACACCTACGAGGGACGACACCATTAAACGACACAGAATGAAACACACTCACGCGTCTCCATGCCCTCGTCGTCCTCCTCCGTGGCGGCCGGACGATCGTAGGACTTGTCGATGGCTGCTCTGAAGCTCTCGTTGCAGCCCCGGCCCCTGATGATGCGGGGACGGGGTCTGTGGAAGGGGAGGTCCCCGTTAAGGGTTACCTCGGCAACGGCCGTCTGGAGGCTCTCGAGAGAGCTGGACTTCTTTAAACCAAGAGATGGCCCCACTTCCTTGGCAGAAGAACCTGATGGAGGACACAGAGGCTGTTGCTACCACTGTTTATAGCATCTAAGCTCAACTTGCTACGTCTACGCTACATCTCAAGAAAATCTAATCAGCTCGACTTGATTGTTTAAGATCTGTACTCGCTCAAACCGTTAAGCAAATAACCTAAAACCCAGACTCACGTCCACCATGTTGCCTTGAACACAAACACCCTTAGCTACACAGAACCATGAGAGACAACGAGGATCGAGAGGATGAGGCTTTTCAGCACAAAACAACTGACTAAGCAATGCGACACATATTTCACAACTGGGCCTCCGCCAACTTCAAATGACCCACGACTGGAGCCAAGTATGACCTCAGAGTCTTCCCAGGGTGTCCACTTTCATTTCACCGTGGCTGCAGTAGCGCGGGGTGGGACTCTAGGATGAGCTGCAGCCCACAGACCGACTCTGTGTCTACAGCCATCACCTGCGTTTCCAGTGTCCGGGCTCACCAACCTGCCTTTTCCCTGAGTTCTGGTGCACATGATGCTGGTAATCAGCAGGACTGAAGGTTCTGTTCTGGTGCCACCTCTCAAGGCCGCCCAGCGGGTTAAAAGCAAAAACATTTCAGTTCTAAAGAAACGCTCAACATGAGCGGAAGGCGCCTCAGAGGATAATAAGCAGCGCTGACAGAAACAAACAATATTCAAACCTCGATACTGATTCACTGAGCGGGAAGTCCATCGATTGCGTACGTGTGAATTCTTCCTGACTGACTGCTGTACTAACTTCATTACAGGATGTAGCCCGGATGAAAATAACCATCAGCAAAGTAGGAGAAACATGACAGTTTAATTAAACTAAGACTATTCACAGGGTGGAGGCGTCTTTTCCCCATATGACACCTTTCAGACTCAGACTGTGTATACCACCAAATAAGTGAACAGCGATAAGGTGGGAGGTAGATGGAAAGTCCTGATCTCCTGGGTGGTGAAATACACGAGGTCTGACAGATGAACATGTGACTCCATCAGGGCGGAGCAGAAATAAACGAGAAAGACGTTGGGGGAAGACATATACAGCCTGAAAAAAGCTAATGTAGACCTTAAATAGCGCCCAGCAGCCTGTCACACTCACACAAGCAATACTGTGCGTTAATAATTATTATTGGCAGAACTGTAACATACTTGGCTCTACTGAAACAAAGGGAACCGCTCAAAACATCAGTCAGTGCAAATGCATTTAAATTTATTCGCATGACCTGCCAAAGCTGCAGAATCATCTGAAATAAGTCTGGGAAAAGGCTTTTCTTGCAAAATGTCTCATTTACGTCGAGGTTGAGAAAAAGAAGAGACAAATAAATTAAATAAAGTGAAATGGAAAACCGAAAACACGCAGAATGAACAAGCCAGTGGGCTGGCGGCCTCCCATTCATTCTCATCAGCCTGTCCCGTCCTCTTAGGGTCTGACAGTCGGCCTGATGGGCCTTTCACGCCACACACGCTCTCATCTGAAGGCTTTGCCCACCGCCGATCGCTGCAGTCACACTCCAGCGACGGCCGCACAGAAGAAAAGGATCATTTACGCTCGAGATCTGACACGCGGCGCTTGGTTCCAAACTACTTTTGATGTTTTCAAAAGACTCGACTCTCAAATAACCTGCCAACGACGTTTCTTTGGAAATTAAGTTGTGTTCAGTCAAGTCCGACACAATCCGGCCTCAGTAACAAACACATAGCATCACCAGTAAAGGTCCAAGCATCGTTAGCCGACGGGTACCTGATAACGTGGCCACTGAGCGTCTCCAACCCGCCAACTGGTCAGAGGGACGTTAAAAAGAGAAGCACAGCAGAAGTTGCCCCTTTAGTCAAACCCAGGACACATTATGTCCCGGAATGAATTTAAATGGTCCAGAATGTGAACTTTCTCGCTGTGGTTTATGGCGCGTCACAGAAAGTCCCTGTCCAACACGTGGCAGCGGCATGTGTCAATACGCTGGACGGAGGAAATGAGCCGTGGATCACTTCCACTCGGCGGCGTGGGCGCTTCGAAACGTGACACCAGGGGCCTCAGTGAAAATAAAGCCCACTAGAAAAACAGGGTGGAATCTATTAGTTGGATTCCAGCCGCCTCTCAGGATGTTCACAGTAGAGTCAAATAGCTCTGGTAGGAAAATGGTGCTTAACATTCTTTGATTTTCAGTGTAGAACATGTTATAACCTAAGAACCGGCTTTAATACGACTTAGACACAAAAACCAACAGCTTCCCTCTGACTCCATTCATTCCTCGGCCTCAGCCCTTTAGTTACCAGGTTAGTCGTATTTCAGCCCTTACATTGATTTGAGTCTCTCAGAAAAAGCCCTGAAACCCTGATTTCCCCCGACCTCACCCCTAAACGTCACCCTCTGCAGGTTGTTTCACGTGACGGGTTCTACTAAACTACTGAAACTTTTGATCCTCCTCGTAGACCATCTCTGTCGGTTCACAGCCTCCTCCTTTCATCCCTCGCTTCCTCCGTCTCTCCTCTGTGAATCTTTCAGAGTCGAACCTTCTTCTTGTCTGAGTAAAAACACGCGACTTGACAATGACGGACGACCGGCTGTCGGCTCGCTGCCTTCGCCAAGGACGGACGCTGCCTCCTCCTCCTCGACACACAGACGTACACGCAAAACAATTAGTGCTACAGTCAAACCTGAGGCCAAAGGGAGACAGAAATCAAGTCACTCGACTGATTTCACTCCCATGTTTAGCAACGACCGCAAACTGTGGGGACGAGTCTTCACTCTGCAAACCGACGACTGTCAACAACGGGTTAAAGAGCAGATCAAACATCCATCAGAGCCTCATAGACAAAACCTTCAACCAAGCTGATGATTTGCAACTGGAGCCCAGTCGGGGCAGTTTAAAAACCAACTCATGCTGCTGAGAAACGCTTCCCCAAAATTATTTCAATTGCTACAATTGCAGCGAACTTTCACACAAACCCACCTGACGCCTGCTAACGGGGCCACGTTGTGCTTTTACACTAACACTGACTTTCTATTTATTTATGAATGTGTTGAATTCTTCACTTGAGTTGTGCAAACATTGGCTAAATATGAACCAAGCAGCTGGAAAACCACTCATTTCTGAGACGCTGCCGTGTGATGCGACTGAATTTAACATGACAGAGTACAACGCGTTAAACGGCCTGACTTGGGCAAATCACCGCGTTTGCCCCTCAGTCCAGGCCTCAAAGCGCGAGGATACGTTTCAGTGCACCAGTCCTTACCTGTGGTGGTGTCGGGACGAGGGGTGAGGTTAATCTCGTCGGCTACTGTTAAAGGAAGGGGAAGGAAAGAGAGGAGGGGCACAGACATCGGGGTCAGTTAGTGCTCATGACATCCCGCATGCAGCATCCAGGTCGAGCTGCAAACATCACACAAGGCTTCATCTCACTGCAGATCGGACGCCATGCAAGTAGAGGAGGAGGTGTGGTGGGGGGGGGGCTTAAAAGAGGGCTCGAGGATAGCAATCAGACTTGTTGTGATATCAACAAGGCACCGAGCGGCAATCTTGTCAGGAAGATTAGATATGATTATAGAGCGAGTGCGAGCGGAGAGAATGTTGCAGCCAAAGCAATCAGTGACTGTTCGAAGCCATTTCAAGGTGAATCAACAAAGTGAAGTTCTTGACTTTGGCAGGAGATGCAGAGTCTGTTTTCATACACGCAGGCGAGGAGGTGGAATACATTAACAGAGAAGCAGCGCGGTGGCAGCGTGGGGGGGCTCCAGGTTGAGTTGGGCGTTAGAGCGGCTTCAATGACTCTGGAGCTTCAGCCCGTCGCCATTGGCCCAGTCCTGGACTTACTGCATGCGAGGACTGTATGTCTGTGTCAGGACTGTGACGACGGGCATTTTATCTGATCATATTTCACGTTGGAGGAGTCAGCAAAGTGGAGTCGACATGAGAAGGAAAACACAGCACAGATGTCAGCGAATGACAAATCTTCAGGCTGTGGGAGGACAAAATAGCTTAAATGATTGATTACGACACATTAGTGTAACGTCCTACAGCTGAAGTGGAAGCGTCCGCACTGCGACGGATCAAAGGCAGAAATGGAAAATATTCCCGTGTTTGTGACTGATGACGAGCTGAAACATTACGCTGTCAATACATCCATCCAGTTTGTGATTAACCTGGAAATGACTCTGGAAACCTGGATACAGCAGGTCCTCCAGTTTTATTTACCACCGCATCATGTTTCTCTGAGAGGGAACAAATGGATTTGCTAGTAGATGTGAAATTGAATCATGAAGTGAATGGGATGAATGACAATAGGTGTCGTGCAATAGTTCAGAGGACGAGTTATTAGTTAATGACGGGTATCACTAAGACCTGAGATTATTAACTGAAACGTAGTGACTGATGGATGTGGACGCAGGTTCACTGCTTCCTACCTAGATCCATGCTCTTCGACTTGCGCGTCTTGATGATCTCCAGCTGCGCAGCGTCCGCAAACTGCTTGGTGCGTTTCTCCGACATGCTCTGGCGTCCGAAACCTTCCCGGTGAAACGTGTTGTCCGGGTGGTTTTCATCTGGACTCAGGGAGCTGGGTGAGAAAACAGACCAGAAACTCAATCAGAACGCAAGCATTACAGCAAGCGGAGAAATGGACAGTACGCGGGCGTGTCGAAGGCAAAGCAAGCGCTTCAGGGAATAAAAAAGGAAACACAGAGAAAGTGGCAACGAGAGGAAGAGTTAGGAGAAAAAAGAACACGAAAAACAGCATTTAAGAAGAGAAGGAGCAAAAATATTACATTTAGTAAATAAGGTGCTGTTCAGGCAGGAGTGGTGCAGATGAAGGAGAAACTAAATTCAAAAGTCAAATTAGGAAAATGAAAACAAGACTGAAGGTAAAGTTTTGCAGAGAGAAGAGGCCCAAAAAGAGAAAGAGCAACCGGGCTGCTTCACTTCAGCCGAGTTCAGTCAGAGGAAGGAAACGCTTTTATAGGTTATAGCCTTACGCTTTTATAGGTGAACATAAATAAAGTCAACGCAAAGCTTCTCCGCAATGAAAGGCTTAAATCGAAGCCAGAGTCTTGTGGGGGACCCAGCTGGAAGACGTTCTGCCCACCTGTCGTTGTGGCCGGGCAGCTCTTTGGCCCACGCTGGCGTCACGTCCGCGGCGAAGCCCACGTCATCGTGGGAGCTGGACGACGACTGGTCGGAGAGGTGCGGCGGCAGGAGCGGCGGGCGGTCGTCCTCTATGATCACCGTGTCGTCCTGCGGCATGTTGACGGTCGGCGAGAGCTGGTAGTTACCTGGAGGAGACGAGGCTCAGGTTCATTCCCTTCATTTGAGCTGCATCGCAAAAGCAGAGCCATCGACATGTGTGGACAGCGAACGACTTCAACATCCTCCCATTAGACAGCTCAAGGAATAAAACTGCAAACATGTGGCCTACAAATATTCCCTCCATTACACGGAGGAGATTATTGGGAAAATACTAACATCAAAAACACTTGTAAAATCTTAAAAAAGGCAGTTAGTTACTCCGTTCTCTGAAAAACAGCCTCAGCCATGGATTTATTCGTGACAAGCAGCAACAACAGTATCAAGCGTGAGACTGCAGCGACTGTTTATTGGGCCGACTCTAAAAAAAAACAAAAAACGGGTTACTTCAAACCACACAACATATTTGAAGTCTAAAAGCAGAATGAAACTGCTCCTGGATAATCAGCTTATACCAAAGTGGAGTTTGGCAGCACGCACAATGGTGTTCCTGTGTCAAAACACTATGATTAATTCAAGCTGTGCCCTCACAAATAAAGATAAAAACTTCCCTGTGCCGGGGCTGCAAAAATAATTAAATAAACAGGCCCTTTCTTCGCCTCTGAAAGCACGGCTTAAAGCCCCCATTGATATGCAGAGCGTGACTCTGTGTTTAATCTGTATTTCTGAAATTGGGAGCAGGGGCTCGGCGTTAAAACAGGGGGCGCTGAGCTCGGGGAGACGTTCGTTTGTCTTTGGGAAGCGTTGGGCCTTTAAACGCTGCTGCCTGCCGTCAGCGTGGGAGACGGACCCGGTGTAAGACTGGTGTAAGCGGAGGACGGAGCACGAACACGTCTTCTTACCAACTATGAGCCACACGGCAGGACTGCAGCTACACATCATGTAGCATCATCAGCCCATGTTTTGTAGAGGATGTGTTTATTCTGCCTGACTGTCAGGGATTAGACCTGGATAAAAGAAAATGTAACTTCACGTGCTTTAAGAACCTTGCAGCTGCTCCACGTGTTGGTGAACGTGTGCATGACCCTGAACATGGTCCGACCTTCGCTGTGTGCGTTTGTTCTTCCAGGCCTCCTGCTGTGTGTGTTTATTATTCGCCGTGAATCTGGGAGTCGGGGTGAGTCCTCCAGCGCAGCACGACCGCTTCTCCCTCCCTCAGACCACACACACGTGCACACAGAACCACTTAATCCCATTTCCCTAAGCAGTCCAATGCGCAACACTGAGAATCCCATCAATGTCACAGTTTGAATCACTGCAGCACAATCAACTGGCAGCTACTGAGTAGAAAACCAATGGATCTGTCAAGTCGCTAGCTTGGTAAAGGAGGAGGAGAAAAGCCTCTTTGTTTTAGTGCCAGCGCCCGAGGGCAGCCTTCCACCTGCAACAATAGCACTGCCATGTGGACGGAGCACACGCCCACGTCACCTGAGAATCCCACCAACAAACACCATCGCTCCCCGTGGCCGTAATAACTTGTGACCGAGCTGCGATGGAACAATAGGTGGCATTTCATTCGAGACTCTCGGGGGAAAGGCTATTATTAGAGTCTTTGTGCAAAACTGACGAACACTTGGGGGCAAAGGGGAGAAACACAAAAAGCGCCTGAAGGGAAAGACGTGGGTTACAAAGATTTCCTAGATGAAAATGCAGATAGCAGCGATGAGCATAATACGGGCGAAAGACGTGCAGAGGAGCCATTTTCTCCTCTTTTCATTTCGCGATGTCTTGGTCTATTTGCATAATTAGTAAGGAGGTTATTGCCAGGGATGCTGGGCCTTGAAAGCTGCTGGCCTGAAGGAATAATTAAGCCGCTCTCTTATCCCAGCATCTTCAGATTGGAAAAAGCCAGCGAGTGATCTGAGAGAGTGCACAGGCCAAAACACAAGCTTGTACGTTCTGAATGGGAATGATGTTGTCTTCTAAGAAAACCAAATGCATGATTTATGCTCTGTGGCACCCTGACGACGGGAGAACAGGCCCCTCCCCTCCTCCCAGCCTCCACACAACCCTTTTATTAATTCAGGGGAGGTTTGCTGAGCTCGCAAAGCCCCGCATTCACACACGTTCACATCTGGGAGCTGCCAACTCCCGACTTGTGGAGCTAACACCAACACGGAGGGCACAGTCACACAGACTCCCTGGATCCCTCCTGCTTCACCTCAGACAACGGAGAAAATCCTGACTACAGAATTAATTCGATTATGAAGCTTCGCGTCTTTGTCCCACAGTAACGTAGAGCTTCACGGCTCCACCTTTATGTCAGACACCTCCTGGTGATATTCATGCAGGTGTCTAAACATTTCTAAAAAGCAAACTTAAGTGTGTTTGCTGAGGGAAGCACACAGAACTGACTCCCAGCTTCCACCGCCAACTCGCTGACCTCTATCCCCACAGCGGCAAATTAAACTGGTCACGTGAGGCTTTAATCCCTTCCCTACCGGTCCAATCTCACTGTGACACAAACCCCCCGGACGCTCTGGAAGATAAGGCGTCTCCTGGATACGTTACGAGCCAGACAAGCACGATGCCGAAACCACGTGGAAGATTCTAAATATTACGAGTGACACTGGAGTGAAGGTTCTGTCCGCTGGCCTGATTAGGGCTCGTCTGTGGAAATTTAAGAGACACTTGTGATAGAGGATTAAAAAACAGCAGCTTGAGTCACTGATGAGTGACAGACAGAGGGTGAGAGAGTTGTCGCCATAGCAACATTCAGGTGCGTTTATTTAATGCAAGCACCTTTTGTATAATCCTTCCTGTCGGTGTTACGGCAGCATTTAGTCGACAACTATCTGGACCGAGCAAAGGCTGAAAACACGGCTCTGCTGGAGGTTTCATCCATTGTCAAGCTGTAATACATGCATTTGCTGTTTTTCCAGTATAATCAGAGATGAAACTGGTTTAAACTGTGCTCTCCATTAGTGTGAATTTCAGTCCAGATGCTCCATGAGTCCAGGGTGTTGTTACTCTGGGATAAAGCCTCTAAGCTGCTCTGTGGCCGTGTCCAACCTTCGGGCCTTTGATGTTCGCTGGCTGTTTCTCACTTTGCCTTTCTCTTTGAAGGCCCGTGTGCACTTTCCAGACTGTGAACAAGATTCTGCTTCAAACCTCTCAAGGCTCAGCTCAAACTTCACTTTTATTCTCCAGCTTTCAGTTCCTGTCCGTCCTCTGCTCGGAGGTGTGAACTGATGCAGAACATTTATAGTAAATTCATGTATTTGCCAGGTTTATAACTTGCCTGCTGAGCTATAGGAGCTCAGCCGCGGCTCGTCCTAATTTAACGTGACGGCGACCGATGTTCAACATCTTCTGGATCCTCGTTATGAGCCCTGGCTGTATTAAGCATGAACTTCACCTATTAGCACTTCAGTCAATCATCGCTCTCGCTTTTTTCAGTTCACACTAACAACAGTGTCACCGTCAGCCAATTTGCATTGAAGATAAAAAAGTCACACTCTCGCATTATGTTGACTGACTCCCGAGGCAGCGTTAGCGAGAGCTAATATTAAAAAAAAGACACAATGTGAAAAAAGTAAGAAAAAGTAAACTTTCCTGGACTAGCGCAGCATAAGATCACATTGATTAACACAACGCACACACGGCTGTAAACGACTGTGCTGGCAGCGGCACCACACAGCGTAATGTCGGCCGTCTTACCCATGGTGCGCGGCATCATGCCTTGACGTGGCATCAAGTTGTCGTCCAGACCCTCCAGGCCGTACAGGGAATGGGAGATGCGACGCTCGTGGTCATCCAGGGAGGTGCTGAGCGTTTGCTGAGGTCCCAGCGGGCTCCCAGGGGTCTCCTGGTGGAAGAGCACGGCGGGATTAGAACAGTTAGAGACCTCGCCTCAAGCAGCATTTTGTTGGAGCTAACTTTTCAGTTTTAAAAGGTTTTTAAACCTTTTTTACAGCTACAGTTGGATCCAAAGAGGGAAACTAGACGTCGCCTTTGCACAAACATGTCACAAAATGAACTCGACAGGAACCAGCAACACCAACACTTGCTGAACAGTTCCGGGTAGACAGAGGACAGCTATCCATACTAATGCTACTCAGTAATTACCAAGTTAAATGAGCATGGATTTCCAATCGGCTGAGAGGCAGCGTTCTCCCACTGGGCTCAGTTATCTTCACATTTCCCTCAGGACCCACGATGACACTTTTTTGTTTGGTGGACAAATAGACCATTTGTTGGCCCTGTCGCCCATAAACACATGTTTACAGCCTGGGAAGGTGTGTGTGTCTTGGACCTGGTTGTTTGTCCACTGGATCGTTGGCCGTATTGATTTGCTACGGTTCCTGCATTAAACGCTGACGCTGACCATCGCTCTTGCCATAAAGACCACCATCACAGCCTGCGTCGCATAACGAGCGATAACACTATCACGCTCCAGTCGATGCTGCGGCCAAATCGCTCGTTGACTGTAACTAGCTGGGCTGGGATTGCATTCGGAGGGAAGGTCTTTGCCCAGCGATCCTTAGAGCTCACTAAATGGTTGAGGTGCTGTAATAACCGGGCCAAACGGAAACCAGCCGGCGGAGAAGCTGCTTTAGCCTCCAGACTAGAAACAACAACAATAAATCAGGAGTCAACACCACAGACACGAAGCAACACAACCCAGCTGACGATACAAATACCTCCGCAGTAACCTGAAGTACTCAGGTCAGATCCTGGCTCCTCATCAAATAAAAGAGTCTCCATTAAACCCTGCACCATCAGGAATTTACCCAACTAATGAAATCACAGCTACCAGCACTGAATATAAACACGGAGACAACAAATCTTGCACAAACTCTAAGGTCACCATATGCTGCTGTGACTGTCAGCATGTAGCTGCTCTTGACTTTAAATGAGACAGTTAATGAATTGGTCGGCCTGGGGGCTGGGTGAAACGCCTCGTAACAGCCAGGGGCTGCGCTACAGCGAGGGCGCGCTGCGATCGCACTGCAGCTCATTGCATATTCAGGCTGATAATTGAGCTCTGAGAAGGTCTCGATCCCGTCGGGTGCCAACGGTGATGAGGAAGTCAGCTGCTCCAGGTTCACGGTTTCTATGGGGATGGAGGCGGGCGGGGGGGCGCTGATTTATGCAACAAACATTCGAGATTGATTTGAAATTGGCCGTCAAGGGACGAAGGCACGAGGAGGAAAGGAAATACGGGAAGATTTGATCTCATATGTAGGTAAATGTCAGAAGGAAGCGCGGCGTTCATCCGACGGTAATTAGACTCGGTTTGGTTTAACTAGCACTTGATGGACAGCTGGTTATAGCCACACTCTATAGGCTGCTCAGCTGTAAATAACCAACCTGGATCAACATCCCCAGCTTCTCATTTTAACGGTGAGACTAGTCAGTGTTTACCGGGTTACGTAAGTGCATGTGTGCACACTGCTCGAGTCGGAGTGTATTAAATTGTTGTTTTCCTCCCCTCGCGGTGCCCTGGACACTATTTCTTATAAATAGCCAGACACTTGGACAGCCTCAGGCCATGCCTCAAGCTCTGCATGTGAAGCAAAGATTGATGAGACTCCCAGAGCTCGAGTGTTATTCATCCACCATGCTCTCCGTGAAGTCTCGCCGCTGCAGTATGGACGACGCACACATCTGGTCACAAAGCCACACAGAGAAACATACCTGAAATAAACGCATGCATGCATAAGCTAGACGCATACAAATATAAAGTACACGCACAACGGTGTACATGTACACACGAAACACACCTCCAGGCTTAGCCTCTGCTTTCAATTACCAGACGGGCCGAGGGGAAATCAAAACTTTGACACACCGGGTTGGGAAAGCAGAGCAGGGAAGCCAGGCTGTGCCGGAGGCGTCCTCGCGCACGCGGCCGCGCACGGCGCCAGACACACAGCGGACTCAGCCTCGACTTTCAAGCGACAAGCCAAGGCGTAGAGAGAATGTAAAAACATGACATTGAGGGGAAGGAAAAAAGTTGTGTAGCTCGGTTCACAGCTGTGTTTTTATATTTTTTTCTATTCCAGGGGCCTCAGGAGAGGTGAGTGCGAGTGGGAGGGGTTGCTGAACTACTTCCTTTTATTTCATCAAACCATTCACTGCTGTTCACAGGGGTATTTCCCAGTGGTTGGCTCTGGGCCGTGTAGTATATTTATCACAGAAAGGATCCGACTGACGTGAAGGCTGACGACGCCACGTCCACAGACTGAGGTGTCGGGTGGGTTCAGCGTGTTCCTCTTCCTCTTTAATAAGGTCACGAAGAAGCGCCAGGGTGACGCTGACCTCTGGTGATTAAATGTGAACTGGCTTTAGTGAAACACTAACATTTCAACTTTGTGACTTAAGGCCTCGTTACTGAGCCGAAACTCAACACCTGAGTCTCTGTACTGTTCAACTAACGCTGACGTGTTAAACGTGATCGTCCTCTGTGTAGCAGGAAGGGACTTGGGAGCTGACGACCACGTCGGCCTCACCTCGGCTCGTTTGGCCACGCGTCTGGCCACGATGAGCTGGATCATCCCTCGTTTGTTGCCCTCCGTTGACATGGACTTGCGCAGCGTCTCCATGGCGTCTTGGTTGGTTTTTCCCAGCAGCGACTCCCCATTGACAGCTATCAACTGGTCGTTCACTCGAAGTCGCCCGTCCTGTTTGGATGGGAGACATCCCATAAGCATAATGCATCGCACAGTAAAAGGTTACGAAGAAACATAACTGTCCAAAAGCTAAGGTTGTGAATAAACATATTCAACTTCCAAATCTTAGTCTGGAGGCCTGAAGATACTCGGCTTCTACAAGCTGCAAGTTGAATTGAAGGTGGCAGATGGAGAGAAACGTGTAAATTACATCAACTCATCCACAACCTTAAAGTAAGATGAGCGCGTGTTTACTTGCATTTGCTGTGTGAGTTATTGAAAGCATCGTGACCTTTATCTAGTCAGACTAACAGTCTCACCATCAGAGTGCTCCCCATGTGTGGCCTGACAGAGAGATGTGCTTTTAAGACCATTAAAAGGCTGTTGGCTGTGTTTGTATGAAAAGGAAGCGAGATTAAAGACGCGTCAAATAGACTGTGGCACCAAAACACAAGTTTCTCTTCAGAGCTACTGAAAAACAGAGAAATGACGACGCTTCTCTTCCCTTATTATCCAGCTAAACCACAGGATGAAGCTGGAGTCCAAATCTGAGTAAATTGTACAATGCATAGAAATAAATAATAACTAAACTAGGCTGCAGAGGACAGATGTGACACTAACCTACACGTGAAACGCGTACAGTACCTTGCAGGCTGCTCCTCCGTTAATGATGGATTTGACGAAGATGCCCAGGTCGGCATGGTTCTCCTTGGAGCGGTTCCCTTTAACGCTGACACCCAAACCGGCTGAGCCCGAGTCGCTGAGCGGGATCTCAAAGGTCAGGAACTCTCTGGTCCCATCTGGAGTCAGAACCAAGTCATCCTCCTCGTTCTTCTGTTGGAGAGACAACAAAGAGCCACAGATGTCAGTTAGACATTTCTAATCTTTTAAGGCAAAACACACTGTACTAAAAATATCAGCAGTGGATATAATGAAACCCAGAGAGTCCCGAAGGACGCAATTCACATTTAAACACAGTTATAGTCTCATATAGCCTAATGCACATTTAATGATAAGAAAAGAAAACATTACTACGTTAATTAAAGCCTGAAGTTGTAACACAAAAGCCCCTTCAGCCGCGCAGCGCTGCGTGTTCCCGCGGGGTCGACGCAGGGCCAAAGTTAAAAGGGACATTCATCTGGCCACTCGAGGTTAATGAAAAGTACTTGCATATAAATTGCAGCAGGGCAGATAGCGGGAGCCGCATCAGATTGGAAGCTCATTAGCTACATCAGATATGCCGGCGTCGGACAGAGCAGCGCTGCTCAGTGTTAAATCAGGTACTTAGCCCAAACAAGCGGGGACCTGTGTTCTCGGCACAAAGCTCAGGCTCGTCCGCTCTACATTCAGGGGCAAGTCAACGGCGACGCTTCAACGCACGGAGGCGATAAGAAAACAGCCGCAACGAGCTGCTCTGGTCTCCGGTGGCTGTGGTCACTGTAACTGATGTCGGCCTTGTTCGGGGTGAGAACTGGAGCGATGCGGAGTTGAGAGGGACTGGACGTTAGTCCAACACCACACGACGACCGGCGTCGCCCTGCAGCCGCCTGCACACGAGAGGCTTCAAAGGTCAGAGTCTTGAGGAGCGTCTTCATCAGAACTGACAGAAGGGAGCACGCGGGCTAGAAAACCTGACTTGACACATGATGCACCTGGCTGCTGATGCTGTGAATTACACCGCTATAACAGGCTGCACTTCCCAGTAACCCTGCACCACGGCAGCCTAATTGACAAGCCGAGTGCTCTCTCTCCTCCACACAACAGGTGCTCCTCTCGCTCTTTCTTCACATTCACCCCCTCCTCACACCTAAACAATAAAAAGCTATTCTCTCTCGCTTGTTATTTGACAGCTGTCCTCTGAATAGATGGCTGCGTGCACGCTTGCGCCTGGCAATTATTGTGCACGCCTAATGAATTCAATCATCAGGCTCGGTGTCAGCATGTCATTAGCTCCCTTTGTTTGCTGGGAGAGAGATGGAATTACTCTGGGAGGAGCGGAGGAGGGGAGAGGGGGATGGAGGGAGAGGAAAAGTGGAAGAGCTAGAACGAATGGAGGGAGCAGGAGCAGGAGCAAGGAAGATAGATGACAGGCAAGCACCGAGAGCACTGTCAGGGTGTGTGCATGTCACACAGAGACAAACACCACGAGACTAAATGAAAAACAAGGCAGGGAAACATGCAACTTGTGGGATGTGCTGAGGAATAATAACCCATCACACAACAGGAATTTAATGATTCTGGGACCTTAAGTCCAATTCATTCAGCCTGGAATTAAATTTAAACTAATTAAACAAACAGATTTAATCCTCCTCAACTGCACAGTCACAACGAGAAAATGGGAATCAGGAAACATCAGCAGATGAAGTAGATGCTGCTTTTGTCATTAGAGACAAATAAAGACTAATCGTCAATAAGGACGATTTAATGGCTTTGGAGATTTGGGACTTTAGGCGTCAAACCTTTTTGACATAATTTACACTGAAACACTAGTTTCGTTGGTCTAGATAACGTAGCTAACGTAGCATCAGAATGAACATCTTATCACTATTTCAGGGACGTGTGACTGTGGCCCCGCGTTAATGTCAAACGCTTTAATTGCCCCACGAGAGAAATGTGCAAGCACTTGCAACTTCCCAGTAAATATAATGTCAGCCCGGAGAAGTATTGGCTAAAAAAATAATGTTTTCCTCAATTTGGTCAGACCTTAATCTTTGAACACATTTTTCAAAAATGTTAGAATATGACTGAAGAGATAAGAAACGTATTAAAATGCCACAGTCAGAGGAAAGAAGGCACAGAGAGAGTGGAGCTGAAAGGCAGCGAGGAGAGCGAAAGCATTGATGGACGGGGACAAATAGAGCGAGGGTGAAAAGGCGAGGAGCCGAAAAAGAAAAGGGTGAAAAGAACGAGAGAGCTAGCATGACAATGACAGAGGGAGAGAGAGAGGGAGTGTGAATGAAAAGGCATGAAAGGCATGAATCCATGTGGAACACAAAAGAAGACAGACGCTGCCACCTCTCCCGCTGTACGCCAGCATCTCTCCCTCTCCATCTTTTTTTACCCCCCAGCTTTTGTCACCTGTCTCTTTACAGCCTGCTGCTCTCTACCTTTCTTTAAAAAAACATCTTTGTGTGCTCATTACCTTTTGTTCCTGTACTGCCTCCACTCCCTAACCCTCACTTTCTTCCTCCTGCTCCCGCCTCCTCGTGTTTGTATGTTTATAATATACCAGAGCAATTTGAAAGCAATCATCCCCTTTGGTTTGTCACTAACAAGGTGTCCACGGCTCCTGGAAACGTGATGTGCAGACTTGAGCCGCAGGCGAATGACAAGTGTTGGGCGCTGACGCGCGCTGTCGTCACGCTCTTATAACTTCTACCGTGTCTTCCTCACCCACTTGTTTTCTCCAACTTTTCTTTCCCCAACTTCGTTTTGATGTTCACTTGCTTCTTCCCTTCGGCTCATTTGCCTTCTAACCCTGAGCCGCTCCTGCTTTGCACATCTAATGCATATTTAGCAACCTCTGTGACTCTACCCAAGGTATCCCACAAAGCACGTCTTTAGCATTAAAAGAACACAAACTCGCTTTCTGCCTCTCTGGCTCAGTCTCACACACACTTCTCTGCACTGCAGTGCCTACAATGATTAGTGGGTTGGCGCCGAGCTCAACCTTGGCCAAACAAACCTGTCGATTTGACGGCATCTGGAAAAGTTGCTTGAGGCTCTTTTTCTTTAAAGGGGTGAGGAGAGAGGGAGAGAGGGAGGGAGGGAGGGAGAGGAGCCAGTGAAGGGTGTAATTGGTGGAGGGAAGCCGGGCGTGGAGAGCATTGTTGGCTGCCCACTGGAGCACCACCTATCTCTTCTTATTCATACTCCTCCCTAAGCCTCCCCTACTCTCTCTCTCTCGACAGTCGTCACTGTCATTCTCACCCTTCCCCATTTCCATCCCGTCCTCGTGTCATCGACACTACATACCTAAAAGTATGTGGACACACCTTGAGGAAACGCACCGACCCTTTGTTCCAGTGAAGGCAGACTCTTCTTCGTTGCACCCCCGTCTACCGTCTCCCCCCGTCTCCCTAATCATGTCTGCTATTTTCCCCTCTCGCTCTCTCGCACGTCTCGCTGTAGCGCCATGCTGATAGATCATGAATATCAAATACCTGTGCGGTCGACGGAGCTGAATCTGGCACAGCATGGAGGGAAAGGAGGCAGGCAGGTGTCTGGGCATGTGACGGAGCGAGCGAGTGGCGGGAAGGGAGCTAGAGGAAGAGGCTCCATATTGCATGTGTACAGACGGATACGTGTCAGTACAAACAGCCTCATGCACGTCTACGCCCGCGTCTACGCCCGCGTCCACCCCTTCAGCTTCACATCCCAGACAACTGCAACACGTACAGAAGGAAGCACATAAAGCAACCTCCCCACCTCGGACGATCAAACGCTACACAGCTCGCTCTTAAAAAGTCCACAACCCACTAGAAAGTGTTTATAATCTCATCCAACCCTGAGCAATTACACCAGCAGCTGCTGGTGCAGAGTTGTGAGTGTGTAGTAGTGTGTGTGCACAGAGATCTGTGAAATTTCTGTTTGTGAGTGTGTGAAAAGTAAATGCCTCAATATAATCGATGCACCCGTGTCTATGAGTGTGTGTGTGGGCCAGGTGGCAGCTTGAAACATCACTTTAATTAAGCCCGAGAGCCGCTTCCGTGGACGACCGGCCCATGATTGACTCGCACGTGTCACCACTCGTCCGCTGCCACAGGACACCGGAGCATCGCGCCCGCTGCCGCGAGCTGCAGACATTAATCACCGCAGCCATCCCAGAGCGCTAATAGCGAAGCAAAGCTATGCAACGGCAAGAAACACTCACACCACAGGATGCTGCGTATAACCTGGCAAGTAGAGACGCTGGAGGTGTTCCTAATAAAGTGGCCAACCCCACGTCTATGAACATGAGATACGGTTTTGAACGTTGCATCTACATTAAAGTGTAGAATGTATCATACGTCCACCAAGAGAATCAACGTTCCAGACAGAACCTCGAGGAACATAAAGGGCCGATTACAGGCAGTCACTTGATTCACGGCGACAACATGCTGATAAATCTGATAAATCACTGAACGTACGTCACGTACTCAAATCAGACGGAAACTACCCAGGATGCGGCTGTGACTGAGGGTGTAGGAGGTGTGTGCACATCACTTTGGGTAAAAGCATCGACCAAAGGACTCAACGTGGTGTAAAAGTCAGCTTTATGTTACACAGCCTCCACTGAACCTCCAGCCCACCCAGCCCTCACAGGCCTGTAGTCACAGGCCCGGCTTCAACCCATTAACCCTCACGGTTCCTCTAGACGTCAGAGTCGGCCACTTCCTGAGAGCTCGGCGTGTTGAGAGCAGAGGAAACATGCGTGTGTGATAGATAGCATCTTGGCAGAGTGTTGCCGGAGCATTACTGCTGCCACTGATGATGGCTTTTCAATATAGCGCTGCGGTAATTTTCCATAAGACTGTGTGACTAATGGCGTAAACAATGGAGGCGAATGCTCACGTTATGGGCCCATTATGGAACTATCAGGGCAGGCATGTAAAGACGGATGCCTTTGATCAGCGCCTATTGTACGACCCAGGTGCAGGGAAGAGGACTGGCATCTTCAAGTGAGCCTCAAGTGCTTGAGAGCGCGGGAGGTGAAGAGAGGAAGCACGGGGTGTAATAAAGAGCAGAACAGACCTACTGTGACGAAGACACAAACACAACGCACAATAAAAGGAAAGAATAGAAGCAGGCGAGACAGACGCAGGCAGAACCCAACAAAGTGCTTTGTTTTTACCAACCACTGGCAAAGCAATGAATTCATTAAACGACTCCCAGCCTATTTGTGCAGCCACCCAAAGTATCTCATTTGCCGCTGATGTCTTTTCTCCCTTCACAGCATAAATGACCCAAGCTGGTGATGTCATGCGGCAGTTACCTCCATCAGCCATTGGGGTTTCCAGGCTGTCGCGGGCTGCCTTGGAGGCTAAAGGGATTAATCAAAGTCAAAATGTTAGACAGACGAGCCCCCGGTACAGACAACAACTTCCTCCGAATAAAACATTCACTTTGCCGCGCTACAAATGAATTAATGAGAGAAAGGACGAGCCAGTGACGGTGCGCGGCTCAAAGCTGCATCAGACCAAAGCGTTACACGACTAATGACAGCTTCTAGTGGGCTGCTGTGAAAACGTGGTTGATTTTTGGGTCACTGGACCGATTTCAGGAATTGAGTGCTTTTTCCACTCGAGCTGTTTGATTCCGCCTGCCTCGCAACCCTCGACGGAGCGCTCTCTCCCAGGATGAGTCACGCCATGCCAACCTCCAAAAACCCCAGCTGGAGCGCCAGCAGACCTGCAGCAAACCAGCTCGGACTCCTCTTCCCAAGCTGCCACGTCATTTCAGTCTAAATGTCATTACAGGACAGAAACTCAATCAGTATAACGAGCCGTACGGTCCCGTTCAGTCGGCGCCTGCTCACCACGTGAGGTCTAGCTTTTACCAGACGGTACAAGCTCCACCTCAGGGAATCCAAACCGATCCCAACATCTCCCTGAAATGTTTCAAAGCTTTAAAGTCATTTCTGACTGAAGCTACAGGATGCGTTTGGGGCTGGAGGCTCCAAATCTATCAATTCAGGGGCTCAAACACTGATCCTGCGTCTTTAGATGACTTTCTCAGGTCTCTATCATTATTAGCATGATTATTTTAAAGGGAATATTTTGGACAAATAAATGTTGTCTAATGACATCACTTTAAACTTTGAAAGTCATTTCACCATTTTCTCAAATAAACTGAGATCAATAATAAAAAACGGATAATTAGCTGTAAAGCCTCTCAACATGCAAATGTGTTTTCATCCACTTCGAAGGTATCATTATTTGAGAGCGGAAGCGCGTCCATTAAAAGCTACTCTGCATTATCAGCAGCGTCTGAAGCTGTGTCATGGTGTCTCTGCTGCTGCTGGCAGCGAGATGTTTGAAACGAGGCGCCTGGCAACAGATAACATCTGAAAAGGCACAGAGTCCATTATGGCGGTTGATGTTCCGGGAATGGGTGAGGAGGAGAGAGGCCCATCTGGAGGCTTGGAGCGAGGGGGAGAGGAGACGGCGCGACCGTGTTGCATTTCCTCAGTCTATCGCCACCGCGTCCGTGTGGTCAGATTGATTTTTAGGAAGGTTAATGTCAGAGAAAGCACCATTACTTGATAAAAAGATGCTCGGTAATTAGAGGGCGCTTTAATTACTGAGCTTAACACTTCAGTCCCATTATGTTCCCGATACTGTAATACCCAACAGACAGTGTTGGTGAATCCTAGAAGCTGCCATATCACTTATTTATAGCCCACACAGTGACGTGCACACGCGTGCCAGCTGCAGTCACGGGAATCCGCGGTGCCCCGCCATGATGTTCCTTCATGATGAGGCTCGTCGACACAGCTGGCAGCTACGACCGCCCATCAAATTAAATGGCCAATTACGCTTCCAATGTGCCACGCAAAGCGTTACCAATTACCTGCACTGGGCCAGATGTAACCTGAAGGTAGGGCCAGATGTGGAGACGTGAAAGGCTGGAGCTTGGAGTTTGAAGGGAGACTTACGAAAGACAGATGCTGCGGCAAAAAGCATCTCAGGTAGCGCCTGGCGCTCACACCGTACGCAACAGCTGGAGATACTGTACAGACAGATTCACGGGGCACAAGCCCAAGATTGGAAACGTTTGCTTACATCGACGCGTGGCTGCTTATAGATACGACACATTAGCTGGCGTTTGCCAGATCCTTCCGTTAAGGTTCAGCGTTTCCATGAGCTTGGCACGGAGACAATCACAGCCAGCCTCTCTCTGCATTTTCTTCCCAATGAAACGCAAACTAAACAGACTGTTTGCTATTCAGCTCACATATCAGAGCGAGAGGGCCAGACTGACAACCTTATCCACATCCACAAATAAAGCAACTCCCGTGTGTCTCCACCTTCACCGACAAACACGGCTCTGAGGGGTGGGATGCAGCAAATTATTCTGCGGCACAGTCCGAGCAGCCCATACTGATGAACCATGAAATTGTGGTTTGTTAGAGCAACTCCGGATGGAGATTAACGCTTGTATTTCTGATTCGCATTAATATGCATGACTAGTGACTTTCACTTTGATTAACCAGCTAGTGTACTAGTGAAGCCTGCATGCACACACCAACTATTGTTTTATCCCAAATGGGGGTAGAGCTGTTTTTCTCCGCAGATATTAACATTCACGTAACGGGGGGAGCTTGGGCTGAAGAGAGGAAGAAGGAGCTGCCGAAGACGAGCAGGCGGCTTTGGGAGGTGGGTTTAATTGCAGGCCAGTGTTTGGGTGGAGTCTTACCAAATCTCTGGGGCTCTGCATCTGAGGCTCAGCGTTCTAGAGGATGGAAGGGGAACAGAAGAACCAGAGGTAATCAAGTAGGCATTTATCAACAGGAACAGTGAATAAATCAGTGCCAGGAGGTGAGTGAGTCAACGGCATGCAGGGTATGGAAATGAGAAGCCTCAGCGGAGACGAGGTTAGTCGTTCACTCTCAGACAAACTACGACAGGAATCGTCCTGGACCATCTTCCATTGGAGACGAAGGGAACGTGTCAACATTCTGCACGGTGAAAACGCAAAAATGAAACATGGACGTTCTACAGCGAATCTGAGCGACGACTGTAAACAACCAGATCTAGATGTGGTGAAGCTTTTAGGCTTCGGTGCACGATAAGGTCCCTTCACTAGAGTCAGCTATGTTTATTATCTGACACGCTGATTAGTGTCCTATCTCTGAAGCCCATGTGTAGCCCAGCTAACGGCTCCAGATAAAGACTGAAGCTGCTCATTTTGTGCACTGGACCCTGAAGTTACATCTCAACTCGTTCACAGCATCCTATTCATTCTGTACAGCTGATAACGGCAGATCAAATGAATCCTACAGCCTAACTACCAACTCCGCTCTAATCCTAAGATGAGTATCGATCACTGTGGCAGCTTCTCTCATCCGACTTCACCCGTGGCAACAGCCAGCCAATTGCCTCGTCTGCATGGCTCGCTGTGATAATAGTCACCAATCAGCCGTTTGATTGACACTACTTGCTAGCGAATGGATGCTCCTGCCTGTAATGGCCCCAGTGACTGCTGAGGGTGCTAGAAGACACCATTTTATAACGCAGGCAGAGAGGTTGAGGCTGTTTGGGGCTATAATTCACGTTAGTAGTCGATAAGGCTCGTGTTAAAGCTCGTGGAGCTACAGAGATAGCAGAGAATCATTGACTGCCTCTGTGGCGTAAATACCAATTTGATTTAAAGCTGGCCATCAGTCTCTACTTCTCACTCTTCCCTCATGTTAAAAAAAGCACTTAAGCCTTAATGTTTTGCTGCCTTTCTACCACTTTCGTCCATCTCTTCACACGTATTGATCAAACTGCTCTGGGTCTTATTTTCTGCAAAGATAATTAAGTGCAACATCTGGCATTGGGTAAAACCTCAACCTTGAAGAAAGCAAGCAGTTGTCAGAAATGTAACAACTCAATTAGCACCAGTTTGCATGAATCATTGAAGGTGCAAGCTGTGAGTGGCATCTGCCCGGACGGAGTGACAGCAGCGGCATCAAAAACAGTGCGACTAATGCGCAAGGATGGCGCCTGATTGATATTCAAGTTAAGTGCAGTTTTCGCTCTGCCTACAACCTGCCCAGCGTCTGCTCGTCCCCACCATCCATCAATCTAGCGAGTGAGCTCTGAGGTAAAACACAGGGAGAGAGATGGAAATGCAGAGACAGAGGTGGCTACCCCACGACGTGACAGGAAGGAAGAGCCCTGGTAAATTAGAATGAGAGGGTGACGGATGAAGACGGACAGAGATGGAGTCAGAGCTGGAGCGAAGATGAAGGCGAAAGAGAACGGATGGAGCTCTACAGGTTTCCTCTGGGGCCAGCCACAGCCTGATAATAGAGAGGAGCGCAGCCACGGAGCGGGACAATCAATCTGCATGCTTGGCTAGCGAGATGCGTTAGCAGGGAAATGAGGAGACAACGCGACACTGTGGGGATTAACGGCACGGAGACAGCATGGGAGCACACACAGTCATAATCGATACCGATTCATGCACGAGGGGCTGTGTATACTGTAGGTCAGTGCCAGATGCGCTGCGCTGGCAGGATGGGGAGGACGGCGACCGTACCACTTCTCTGGGAAGGAAGGCGTCTTCCTGGCGTAGGACCAGCAGCCCCACGGCCCCGTTCATGGGTGTGGCCCTGAGCAGAGCCACCACTTCCTCCTGGGTCCGTCCGTTCAGGTCCACTCCATTCACCTGAACAGGACACACAGCGACTGGGTTTAGAGCTCGACCCAAGGTCGAATATAAAACGAGCAGCCAGTTCAAGTACGAATGACCAAAAATGTACACGTTCTCACCTCCAGCAGTCTGTCTCCTGCCTTGAGGCGGCCATCTTGGATGGCAGCTCCCTTCGGCAGAATGTTCTTCACGTAGATTGGCGCCGAGCCCCCGATGGGAACGTCCCGGGACGTTATACTGAAGCCGAGTCCCTCGCGGCCTGAGGGGTGAGAAGTGAGGAGAGCAGGGGTTAGAACAGAACTGTACCACCCGTGGACGGAGCTACGGCGCAGTAGACGTTCAGGAAGGAGCCTGTTCAGGCCTAAACCTTTCCCATCGCACATCAAAACAATCCAGGCAGACAAATCATTTCCTTGCATCCGTCAACAAGGAGCTCAAGTAGGTTTAACGTGAGGAATTGCAGCAGGACGACCCAGGCTACTGTAAAGACTTTTAACCTTTAAGGTCTCAGGGTGGGTCAAGTAATGACTTCATCCTGAAGGTGTGTTAGGACTGAACAAGGTCGCACATGCTTCCTCCAGGAGCCCACACCTGGTTCCAGCCTGCGCTCAGCTGCGTGTACGTTGTTCACGCTTTGAGAAGAAACTCTACGATAGCGCGTGTAAACTGTAACATAAGAAGGACGAGCGCGGTGTCGTATCGGAGACGTGGACCTAATCCTCGCTGCTTGTGCCTGAGCTGAACCAAAGAACAACAGAACACTTAGCGATTCAGTTTCGCCTCCTCTACCTAATCCCCTACATTGATGAGCCAATCAACTTCCCAGCGGCAGACGAGGTGCAGCATTGTGCTCACCGGTAGTGTTTCTGGGTCTAAACCGGGAGGAGGGTCTTTAAAACTCCCATTAGCTTGATTAAGACATACCTAAGCAATTTCCTGTGCAGAATGGGATTCTATGATTGATTCTGATACTCCCCAGGATTTGTGAGACCGGCGTCTGATTCAAGCACATAAACAATGCGGGAGGTTTAATCTGTGCTCGAAGCAGCGGGTTTAAGTCGGTACTCAAAACAAACAGATGAGCCAAACGGCCTCTTGTGAATCACTGCTAATCCCCCTCCAAGAGTCTGCTCCGACAGCGGCGAACAAAAGGTGGGACGACGAGAGGTAACATCTTTGAGTGAACGCCACAGATCTCACGACGTGTCACGTGTCAGAAGGAAGCGGTCTGCAGCACATTAGGGCCGAGCACAAAGGTGGAAACAGCCATCAGTCGGGGGGACACGCAAGAGCAGCTGGGCGTTCTGATGTTCTACGTCCTGGCCTGATTCCAGCCCCGCGAGAGGGAATAGCTCTGCGTGGAAACTTCGACGGGCATATGGTGCAGCTATATCAGAATCTTTGCTCTGGCGTTTGACAGCACAGAGCCCAGCGGCTGCTTAGCAACCAACTCTCCAGCCCTGAGCCCTGGCGCCGACACCTGGCATCCTGCTGGCGGAGGTTCACCTCACCTGTGCCAGCTGTCAGTCAAAGCCTGCAGCCCGGGTGCTGTTAAGCATTGTTCCCACTTTGCAGGCTTCTGTGTTTGTGGCACTTCTAGTTTGTTCCTGCACTTGTTTTGATGTTAAAGAAATGGGGACATCGCTTGTTTGTTCAGTTTCAAAAGGCGAAGAAAATACAAAGCATCCTTCCATATTTAACAGCAATGCAAAACATGAGGGGGAGTCAGATGACACTTCATGACAGAGCAGAGGAATAAAGTCCTTCTCCTGCTGCTGTGGTTCCAGTCAGGATAAAACGTAAGGGTCACTCACCTCCTACGCCCTGGCCACCACCTCTATCAGAACACCTCACCTTTCTTCAGCTGGATGCTGAGCCTCCGTCCTATTTTTTTGGCGTAGCCCGTCGTCGAGGTGGAGTTGACCCGCTGGGGCGACTGAGCGTGGCCGGTCGGGGGCTTGGCTGCAGAGACCACCGCGTGGGGCAGAGGGGAGTAGGCGTCGGCGGGGTCTTGGTGAGTTTGGGAAGCAAGCGGGTGGGCGCCGTGCCGCGACATCCTCTGCGGCGTGTGCTCCACGCTGGAGGCCGAGCTGCCGGTCAGGGAGTCGGGGCTGAAGCAGCCCGAGGAGTACGCTGGGTTGCTCTCGGCCTGGGATATCTGCTCGTAGTGGGCCTTCATGGAGGACGGCACCACGTGGAACATGATGACCGGAGAGCGCATGGCCTGACGAAACATGTTCTGGGCTCTGGAGGAGGAGAAAAGGGTCTTATGAACATGAGTTTCTAATGTTTTTACAACCCTGTACCCTGGTTCTAACCAACGTTACGTCTCCCCCACACACTCACACCTGAACTACATATATATATAATCCGTCCTCACCCACCTGAACACGCGGACACGTTAATTAATACCCGAGTGTGAGCGGCTCTAAGAAGAGAGCGAACCCTCCCTGACAGCTCCATCAGCTAATCTCCTCATTTGGCTCCAGATGAAGCAGATCTATATCCAATGGATTGTTTGCAGAAAATCCTCTCAGTGTGGGCTCATGTACAGTAGGTGTGAACGGAAGCGTATGCTGGCTGTCAGCACCCGCAACAGCAGAGCCTCGTTAGCGCCACCTGTTCTAAGGCAGCCGACGGTGCCGCGCTCTCCCCTCGACCCCCAACAGCTGGACGCACATTCTGGAAAACTTTAGGCCTCCAGAATTTCTATTGCTCGACCGCCGTGACCTGGAAGACCAGTAAAATCTGTAGAAGAATTTGGTAGTGAAATTCCAGCTCGTTCTGTCCCAGCCACCAATAACCTTCCCCAGAGCAGCTCCTGTCTGCATCTGCAGTGGAGATGGTCCTGCTCCCTTATAAAAATACACTTAGGTAACAAGAGCAACTGTCGATCCAGTCGTGACATCAGGACGTTTTCCACTGTTGGAACTGTAAATCGAACAGCAACACGAGTGGGAAGACTTAAGTAAACGGGACCTTTAGGTTTGGTCAGACTAAATTATAGAGCGCAAACCCTCACCCATCCATGCTCAGAGCTTCGCTGTCATTGTTTGGTGTGTTTGCATTTTCCTACAGTGGTCAAAGTCACATGTGCAACAGAAATCTGTCTAATGTCACCAAGTCTCAACAAACGCAAGCAAAGTCACCAGCATGGTTAAATACCACAAGAGGAAAATGATGCTTTGTGTTTAAACAAACCCCTCAACCACCGTACTTCCAGGAACCGAACCCATGGGACCACAGCATCATTATGCAAGTGCTCGTGTGTGGGTGGCTCTTACAATATGTATATCACCTGTGAAACGCATCCTGCAGCTGGAAACATGCATATAAGTTCAGACCAAACACATGTACGGTATGCATCACCGTGGTAACATTATATATACACAGGATCTGGGAAAGCTAAAGCAGCTGGGCTCGGTTAGGCAGGAGCTGAAAGCACGAGAGGCTGTAAACGAGCCCGACTCCCATTGTTTCTAGTAGAAGGGAAAAAAAGCTGGAGAAGAGTCCAGAGGACGTTAGTGAAACACTAGAGGAAAGGAGCAGGGAGGCCTGCAGAGAGTCAGCGAGGCCTAGAGTTAATAAGGAAAGGTCAGCGTAGCAGTGACGGGAGAGGAGGAGGCTGACAGCGAATCCACAGGGTTAGGGCTGCAGGTACAGAGGAAACATGGGAGGCCGGCGGAGCTGCAGCGGCTCCGGAGCTGCCGTCTTACTGTTCGAAGCGGATGTTTCGCAGGTCTCCATTATTGATACGGACGATGCAGTCGTTCTCCTGGAAGAGGCCTTGCTGCTCGGCCTTCCCGCCCTTTTCCAGGCGCTTCACCAACAAGCCGAGAGTTCTGAAATGTTCAAAAGGTAATGTCAACAGGATGCCTCAAAATGGCTGCTGTGCTGCAGTCTGGACAGAGCTGAACACAGGCTTCATATGGAAAACCCTGTTTAGTGTCTTATCGTGGAACCTTTCCATTGCGACTTGAGATTCCCTCAGAAAGTGCGAGGACGAGTCTTTGTGGCTTTAATGAAAAGCGCTGTGGCTAATTGCTGCCTGTGATTTATCCTGCGCTACCGGAGGAGACTTTGCAGCGCGGGCCTGTCATTTGCATCATCAGTGCACCAATGAGGCTTATGAGGGAAAGCAGCCACCTCGCATGGAGGCTGTGTGGGGGCGGCATCTATTTAAAGGCAATCAACGCATTCAAAAGCTCGACTGTGGCTCTGCCACGGTCAACGCTTCTGCAGGTGTTTATTTTCTAACCCCGAGTCCTTTCCCACGTGAAGAATACACAAAGTCCTTTCAGAGAGCAGCGTAGAACAGCGCCATTAAACACTGATAGCACAGAAACCGTAGCACTCGAACCCAGCTAAGCTGCAACGCCTGTCGCCCTGTAATCCGGTGTGGAAAACTGGCTTATGCCTCTTCGCAGCCACAGCAAGAGGCTAACTTCACCTGAAAGGGCGCTTGGCGGATTATAGCCCAGAGTCTGGGGAGGGAAATCAGCCACGGCTGGGATGGGTTTCTGGGCGCACGGGGCTCTGGAGGTACCGCGGGCGAGCGTCACCTGGGTAAATTGGGTTGATTGTGAGGTTTAATACTCGCCCGCGCCTGAGGCTTATGCCGTAATTCGATATGAATGGGAATGTGATTACAGCGAGGGCAGAGGGGTTCAGGAGTTGAAGAAGTTCAGAGACAATTCACGAGATTAAATTCGAGTGAGAACACAATGCGATTTGCTGTGGAAGGGCCATTTCTCTGATGAAAGCCCGGCGTCTTAATCTCGGGATCACACCCACTGACATTTCCCCAATAAAAGGAAAGTGACTTGTAAATGTGCTTTTAACTTGATTAAGTCGGGCAGAAAGAAGAAGAGATATGTTGATTTTCAATAAAGAGTAAAGAGCTTCGAAGGCACTGCTCTGATTTGAGGGCGGAGGTTAGAGCCATGAGAAATATTGGACTGGATTTGGCTCAGACTGCACCGTGGCACCGAGGCTTTAGGCCTTAGTTAAAAATGTCCTGAATTTACGAGATTTAAAAGTAAGAGAAGTTTTAAAATACACGTCCTTCAAAGGGTTCGTGTTTACTGATCACCGCCTTTCTGTGTAAACCAAACCAGATGTGAGATTCCTGTAATTCCTGTGCAGCTCAGCTCCAGCTGTGCCTGCCTCTGGATGTGCAGTAGGTGTGTGTGTGCTGCATTCACTGCTCAACGTTTGAATCCTTTGAATCCTGTAAAGCTGATGTGACAGCAGCCATGGAGAAACGTGACACCTGCGAGTGGTGGAGTGGTTACGCAAAGCAAAGACGAGCGTCCAGTGTGAATGTGTTTGGAGGGACGTGGGCCTTTAAGGCCCGGCGGACGCTCTCCCTGCTCCTCTGCTGCTGGAGACGCCATGTGCTCCTGCTCTGGGTATTTTTACCTGCGGTCCCTGCCACTGAAAGGCACCACGTGGATTCCCAGGGGCCCGCCGTCGTTTGACACCTCCACCAGTCTGACAATGTCTCTGGGAGACGGTGACGGATGGAAGACGGAGGAGAGGGGGGTGGGTGGCAGAGGAGAGGGGTGACACCATGTGGGCGAAAACAGAAAATAAGATGTGATGAAAGATCAAAACATGAGATAACATCAACAGAGAGGTGTAAACAAAGACATAATAAATAATAAAGGCAAGAAGGTGCTGGAGGAAATAAATCAAACATGTAGGTGAAGAAGGAACAGTGTGAAAATCAGTGTGTGCGTAGCTCAGGCTGAGGTGAAGCTGAGGACTCCACAGGCCACATCATTAAAAGGCGACGTGGTCCTGTTAGCATCACACCGTCTGCAGCTTCGCCTGCCTGAACTCTCCCTGCCTCCCGGTTAGAGACGAGCTAAACTTCTCTGGAACTGGCCGATCGTTCCACATCCTGTGCGCCTGCGCTGCCGGAGACGATGTGTAAATACTTCTTTGAGTGATTAAGACTGTGGACGAGCGAGACGCTCTGCACAGCAGTAAACACCTAACGCGGGTCCAACTTCGTGGGCTGCCCAGACAGGTGTGTTTGTGATGATGGGCCCCGGGTTGCAAATCATTTCACTGCACTCACAGAGAAGAACTCGCTGATGTGAACCTTTCACCCTTTAAAAGCACAAAACGTTGTATAATTTGTTCTTTCTGAGGCTGCGTTCTTCACTCGTTAGGCAGCTCGACTATAAAACATCTATGCACAGGCACGTTTTTAGTAGATGCCAAATCTAATCCACTCTCAGCTTTGATACAATGACCATAATTAGCTCGGGGAAAATGGGCCCCTCGTTGACAACTAAGAGGCGGGCGAAGCCAGAGTTTCCAGAAAATCAGAGGAATAATGACAATAGCGTACCTGCATATTAAACTGGAAGCATGCAACAGAGCAAAATAACAAAACACAAAACACAGTTGTTAATAACAGTAGCTGAACGGGCGAGTGCGTGGGAGAGCTCTGATGGCGAGACGAGGATCATTTTGCTCCCACAAAAGAGAATTATGTAAATCAGGAGGCAGGGTTGAAATGAGATTTTCTACAAACAAACCTGGATGACAATACAGAACCTGCCCGTCTACTTTTAAGTGCTCGTTATGTGGAGAAAGCTGATTTACCCACAGCGGCTTTAAAGGCAACGTTTCAAACGCCTCTAATGTTCTTTTTCATACGTTTCGCATCACACCTACTTGTAAGAGTTGTCTTCAAGTTAATGGCAGCATCAGTCAGTTTAATTTGTCCAGACCAGCGTTATCATAAAGCCACTAAGTTCATTAGCGCGAAGGCCTTAAAACTGCAGGATCCTCACATCAGGATCCATCTCACCTTTCCAGAACAGCTCATTAAATAGAAATGATGTCTGCAGCCTCCGCAACGTCAGTAAAGTCAACGAGAGAGAAGCAAGAAATGATCACTGATCCGTCAGGACTCACTCTAGTGATCTGACGGGGGGGTGGTCCACGCAGAAGCTGGGGTCGATGAGGCCGTTTTCGTCCTCTCTGGCGTCTTCCTCCTAAAACAAAACGAGACAAACGAGATGAGCTCACGGTGCAGAGTTCAAACACAAACGCATCATCGATGCATCACAGAAACGTGAACGAAGCCCAGTTGACAGGACTGAAGCCTCTTTCACACACGCACTCTGGACCAGCTCCGGAGGCGCCACACTCGCTTTCACACAGCGGAATCATCGCTCGATGTGGTGACGAGCTGAAGGTTCCCCTTCTGGAATCCAGTGCATGTGTGAAAGAGGCCAGAGGTCCAAGCACAGCAACACATGACCTGATCAGCTCATGGCTGAAAACAGGCTCCACGCTGTGTTCTCCCCGTCTCCTTCAACCGAAGGCCAACAGAGTGAACGGTTTTCTATGCGACGCTCCACTTCTGTGTCCTGCGCTGATGTTGTGTCGTGTGGTCCTGATGTGACACTTCCCAGCTTCTAGACACTGACCTGACGGAGCCAGGAGGAGCAGACCGGAGGAGGCTTCCCACACGAGTAGAAATACATGCCCTTAAAAAATGCCAGTCTCTTCTAAATGACATGGGCTTTGTTCTCTTCTGGCTTTAAACCCGTGTCTGTTTGGATGCGGCGGCTAAGACTTTGTGACATGTACACAAACACACACACACAAAAGCAAAGAGAGCGCACAAAAAGCAAAGAGGAGAAAAATGAGAAGCAGAGAAAGAAGGTCATTAAAATTTCAGGGCGACACTGGAGACGAGGGAAGAGGGAGCAGCAGCAGCAGCACAGGCCTCCCCGGCAACCGGCCGCCTCATCAGTATGAAAATGAGCCCGCCGTTACCGTGGCTGCCGTACGGTTGCCATGACACTTTAGGTGCCTGGAGGACATACAGCTACAGGGCAGTATGTGTGCAAGGACTTCAGACTGCGGCCGTTTTAATTTAGGAAGTGCAGGGCGCCACAATGAGAAACAGAAACACAGCACGTCTGATTTACAGCTTCGTGAGTGAATGGCTGCGACGGGGAGGAAGGTGGACGAGCGAGGCTGTGAGGCTGAGGGTGAATGTGGGGATGATTACAGAGAAGCAGACAGACAAAGGGGGAGACGGGAGTCACTCTGCAGCATCTGAGGAAGAGTAAATGAAATTGGCATTCATCACAACGCAGGCAGGCACCTCACAGGCCGCGTGATTTCAATACGCCGCATCTCTGAGGAATCTGGCTGCAACAATCCAGCGCTGGGCAGAGAAGGTGTGTGAGGCAGATAAAGCTGAAGGAAGGTAAGCGCAGGACGGGACGGAAGCTAAACACGAGGCCCAATACGAGCCAGGCGTGAGAGCGTCTGCATTATTATGGTTTCATTAATAGCAGCTGGAACAGGTCGATGCCTCACATCGACGCTGGAACATTCTAATTACAACAGAGCAATAAAATATAGTCAATATCTAATAAAGCAGCTTCGTCGGACGCATGTCGACATAGTGGAATATCAGATACAAACAGACTACAGCTCCTCAGACGCTGCTCTGGAGTCTCTGATCGTCACCGTTTGTGTGCAGGCCAGGACTCGCTCTTCACTTTGAGCCCTTTAATGCGCAGTAACTAATATTTCACACATTCAAATGAAATTTGAGTTCATTTGATGTTTCTGGGTCACGTTCCAGCGTCTGCTGTCAACAGCAGCGTTATTTGGCACAGAGGGAGAGAAGATGAACGCACAAGATCCGTTCAACACCATTACCCAGAATGCAGTGCGATGCCTGCCAGCCTCCTTTTATGCTGTTCATTCATAAATGCATTAAAACAAATGCTCCTCGCAAAATGACGTAAGGTGATGTGCAGAGGAGCAGAGGAGAGTAAAACCGAGTCCCGCACATGAGCCGAGATGGATGAATGAGAAATGAAAACTCGTGCTGACTCGGGTGCTTCTCCCACAGACGGACTAATCAGCGTAAACACCAGACGCCCCTCCACAGTCCAGCCGGAGACACTCAGGAAGGCATCGCCACCTCTTCCCAAACACGCCATCAAAACACGGCCCCTTCCCGACGCTGGGAGTGGAACATTAATAATTCAGGCCAGCGCTGGGGGTTAATGGCCAGCAGGCAGACAGGCAGGCTGGTCGGGCAGACAGGTGCGAGGAACGAGCCACCGCTGCGTTTTTCCAGCCGAGTCACTGTTTGTTTCCTGGATGTGGAGTGGGAGAGGCAGGCGGGCAGTTTTCAGGCCCAGGGGCTCATTAAAGATTAATCGGAGAATCCATCGGGGCCTGTCCTTTCTATCTCTCAGACTAAATGAAGTGCTGTGCACCTAGTGTGAGCGAGTGTGTCCGTGTGAGTGGAGTAGTGCTGCACTTTAATGAAGTGCTGCTCTCTGCCCTATCCTGCCACTTTGAACGCGCCGTCGCTTACAAACTGATGTGGATGCACGTGCAGACACAAGCTGACAGAGGTGGAGAGGACGAGGAAAAACAATCCCTGGAGGGAAGGCGAAAACATTTTGATGTGGAATAAATCTGAAATGAGAAATTAGATGTTTAGACGCTACTACACGGAGAAGATTAGTGGAGCTGCATCGGTTCCCTGAGACGTTTTAATATCCTGAGCTGTTCAAAGACAAATAATGGGGTTTTGATTATTAACTGTGTTTATTTATGAAGGAGGAAGTTATTAACGTTATTAAAATGCACCTTGTCCTCCAGCAGAGCCGCACACAATAAAAACCTCCCAACGCCCAGGCTGTTCAGGGACAGTCGGTGAGGAGTTCAGCACTTTTACACAAGACACTCACAGCTCGACGCGTCTCACCACAGAACCGTTCATATTCTCAGGCTACAGCCTCCCGACAACTTGAAGAAATAAAAGCCAGAGTGTTTGATCACAAACATAATGAGTCACTTACACCTTGCTCCCTACAACCCGCTCTGTGTTCAGCGCGGCTGCTTGTTACCTCGTAAACAACAAGTCATGCAAAATTAATACGTTACTCTGCAGGAGGCCGGGAGGTTTATTATTCGCCGTCTTTGACCCAGTTTGTTTTTACTTTTGTTGCTGTTTATATTCTTATTTCTTCCCCTTATTCTCAACCCATCACATGGCTCCTGTCCGTCCTCCTGATCCAGGTACATAAACCCCAAAACCTGTGGATAAAACTATAAAAAAAAATTTCCACATAACTTGAGCGTTACATTAACACAATGCAAGACACACACGGGCATCCATCACTCTTAACTGGAGTCTGTGTCGTCTCCAGCAGAGCTCCATATGCTCGTAACCGGATGAAACACTGAGCTAGACGCCATAAATCAGCCTTAACCTCTAACCCGCGACCCGAAGACCCGGACGCACCATCTGGATCTGGGAAGACACGAATCTGGAGTTTACATCTGCACCAGCTCGGATTTATATTTAATAGTAGTATTTATAATTCACACTCAAAGCAGAACTTCAAAACTGGTTATTTAGCATTAGCAGTGTTGAAGCAGCTGAAAGGGCGTCAACACGAAAAAGGGAAAGACCACAGAAGAGTTTCTGATTGATGCCTGACAACAGGAAGCTGTGAGATCACTGCAGCTACTGGCAGCGCACAGATTGAAAACAATCACAGAGAGAAAGAGGGAAAAACCCACAAATAGCTTCTGGGTCAGTGGGTGCGTGAACCCTTTCAAGGTAGAGAAAAAAAAAAGTCTGCTCAGTTTCTTTCTCTCTCACACACACACACACACACACACACACACACACACACACACACACACACACACACACACACACACACACACACACACACACACACACACACACACACACACACACAGGCCCATTTCCACATTTACTGAAGGCGCTGATGGCTCCGACCAGTTCGCCTGAACGCACACAGACTCATCGTGTTGCGTTAGAAGACGTAATGATCATACACCACCAAACATGACCTTCCGTGTCTCATCCATCGGCTCGGCCTCCGAGGTCAGAGCCCCAGCCGTGCTGATCCCGAAGCGGGTTGTCAGTTCTGACAGCAGCTGACAAAGGGAATCTGTATTTAAGGTTTCATTTGGACGCCTGTTACTGAAGCCAGTGATGAAACACACAATTTTCAGTGGTAAGTAAATACCAGACGAATGGTATGAGGCTGCGCGAAAACACATTAGATTCATTTCTCAGGATGAAACACTTCGGGCCTTTAATAACATTGATATCGCAGCGCACAACAGTCCAATCTGTCCTGAGAGAGAGAGATGTTTGATGGATGGCGACACTCGGCTCAGTGCGAGACCACAATGCATCATTAAAAGCGAGCGTTCAATTACAAATCCCCGCGCTAATTCAATTAGTCTCCTTTGAAGACACTTTGATAATGGGTTCCAGACAGGCGACGGCATCGTCAATAACTCGGGGATCCATCGAGCCGAGAGGATGTTATCACAGTTTATATCATCCTGGCTGGGCCATCACAGGAGAAGGGGCGGATGGTTTATGTTTGTGGGTGCGTTTTCATTAAGTTTGCTTCTCCAGGAGGGCGGGAGAAGAAAAAGAACGACTGAAATACTGTAGTTAAAGGAAGCAACTCTGTCAGAGGCCTGAACACTCTCACCAGGCTTCTCCAGGTTGTTATTGGTCTGTTGACTACTTACTACAGCTACAAGTAGCCAGACGGGTCAGTCACGGGTGGTGCGGGGTGTTCAGGGCCCAAACGAGTTTTAAAAGCCTCAAACTGCCTCATATTCAACATTAGAGACAGACCTAATCAATGCGGAACAAGTTCTCAGGATCCCGCCGAGAGATCAGACGCTGCCTCGTCCACGTCTGCAGAGCCTCTACATCACCCCACAGCTAGAGGCACAACTGCAGCAATAGCAGCAAGAACAAAATGAGACTTCCACCACTTCCTAAATTACCGCTGAGCGGCTGCAGCAATCCATTTAATTCAACTGCAGTTGCTGTGATACAATTCAATCACAGCACAAGGGGAGGGTACCGGGGGCTTCACCGCAGAAAACACGCAGCACAGTCGTCTCTGAAATAATAGACAATATATGCCTCATCACGCATCTGCAATTTCAAAACTCATATTTTAGGAGTCGATTCCCCGGAGAGCTCGTGCACTCAAAACGAAATTGCCCAGAGTGTGAATGACACTTGTTTTTCATCTCGTCGAGGTGCGTTTGATTCACGGTGAGAAGGGTGGAGCAGGATGTTTTATGCCGGTTCGGCTCCATGCGATATTTAATGGAGATATCTCCTCCGGAAATAACAATAAAAATCTGAACAGTGGGAAGCGTTACAGAAACCTTCTCCTGAGAGCGTTGGGGAGATGGAGCGAGTGATGAGGAGGACACAGAAATGAAAGACTACACAATGAAAGGACAGGTAGCGACAGAGAGAGACGGCTCAAAGAGGACGACAGAGAGCCACATAGCGAGGCAGACAGAGACACGGTACAGAGGACCACAAAGCTCCACAAAGTCTGTTCAAAGGGTGACAAACGCCGCTTTGAACACTCCCAGCGCTAAACTGGAGGGAATTCAGGGACGTTGGTTTTTAGTCCTGAGAGGAAAAAAGTTTGAGTTTTAACATCAGTTTCATTCCATTTATTAAAACTATTCTGTGAATTTTAGTGCAGCTACAGTAAAAACATCGGCCAAGCAGCTGTGAAAGACACGGTTTAGTTTGCATGACGTCGCTATAATGAAATTATCTGTATTATTGCGGTGTGCGTAGCTGAAACATCTTCCTTTCAGTCTGCAGAGGTCCAGGCTGGATTATTTACACAGTAATCAGCCTGAGTCAGGCTGAATGTTGATGTAGGCCTGGATCCAACACACACTGACAGAATCGGCTTCACTTGGCTCTACTGACAATGTCAAACATGACACAGGTGTGTGTGAGACAAAGGACGGGATAAAGTAAATGAGTGAGGAAGAAAGGAGCGTTTGCCAAACGCCTGTGTGTGTTTACACCATATGTTTCCCACATGTGCGATGGAGGTGAAGTCAACGAGACGAGACACAGCGAACGAGCCCCGCGAGCGCAGCGCGTGTCTGCCGGCCCAAAACCGAGGGAGTCCACATTATTAATGCATCTGTATTTGTTCTGTTGCGTGATCGATTCAGTATAATTTGTTCGTAGTATCTATAATTCAACATACACAATAAGCCACGAAGGCCTGTCTAAACATGGACGGGGACAAACGCAGCCCCAGCTCCAGGCCGTTAAGCAGCTGTCCCGCATCATGGCCGTGAAACATTTATTGTTTTAATACATTGGTGCCGCAGAGCTGGGCTGTTGTGGGATATTTCCTAGCGTGTGATTTTTCAGTTCAATGAGCGTGTCAGCAGCAGCCGAGCAACTAAGCGCGAGCTCAAGACTTTCCCAACCAACGGAAGCAAAAAGGGACTTGACTGCTACGACGTGTGATCGCCGCTGTTCACACAGGGCTTTAGAAGAGTTTATCAATGAGGACAGCCACCGTGTGCAGACGTTTCTGTGCTCGTGCCGCAGAGGCGACAGGTGAGTGTGGACTGTGGCCGCTCAGCCAGCCGGCGCGTTGAAGCCATGCACCGTTTATCGAGATGAGACTCCCGATGGAGCCGCCTCGACACAGCACAATAACCGTCCCTCCGAGAGGACGGGAGCTGTGGGTAATGGTGACAAGCCTCGCACACACTGAGGTGGAGTTGTCAGACTGAAGGCCATTATTCTGCCTGACTCAGTAGCTGTAATGGCTGCTGCTGAGAAGAACAGTGTCTCTGTATAAACAAGTGACACTCGCTCTGAATCCTTCCTGCTATGACGGACGACATTTCCTGCTGCTGTGCTCTGCACCTTCAGCATATCTTCCAACATTTACGGCTACTTTGTACGCGTCACAGAGCCATGCGCCGAAAAATGATCATATCAACTAGTGTTGACGGGACTGATTTTACCTGAACAATTGACTCAGTTAAGCTGACCTCAAAACGCTTACTAATAACACGTGGAATCAACAAGTCTTAATAGTGGTGATCCAGGCCAACTGCATCATCTGGACGTAATTTCCAGGGCACCATGGGATCTGTGGAGTTCAGCTGTTGTGGAGATAAAACCCACGACCCTTCCTGTACAGGATGATCTCTCTGCCCGTCTTCACTGTCAGAGCACACCGGCCTCAATAATCACCTCCATCCTTCTTGTGTCGGATTCTCCTCTGATAACAACTGACACCTGCTGTTGTCATCCTGCTTGTCTGCCTTTGATCGTTTTATAGACCTCCGATAAACTCAAAATACCCCTCTCCTCGCTCGTCTCCTTTCATCTGCCAGTCTCTCCGTCTTGCCGTCGTTCTCTCTGCGCTAATGATAAACCTGCAGAGCGCAGCACGTTTAAAGGACCGAGATTCTCATCTTTGATTGTGTTTCTTCTCTTTTATTTCCTTCCTGTACATCAACAGGTGGAGTTTGACAACGAGCTGCCATCTGCCCGAGCCAACGAGATCTATTTCAGGTGTAATTAGACCTCGGAAGCAGGTGATGAACAGTAAATTATGCGCTTGTGTGTATGCAAAGGCCTGACAGCAGGCTGCACCTCGAGGCAGGGATCCCCTGGGGGAAAATGCAAACCCTCAACAGAGGGAGAGCTGCCTTTTCATCTTCCCCATCTCTCTGTTCTTGCTCTCTCACCCTGTCCATCCCAGCTGGAAGGGATCTGGGCTCCCATGGCTCTCTGTCATATTAAAACCCAGAGATCAAAGGCGGCGAGAAGTGGAGGAGGAGAGGCCGAGAGGAACAAGAGCAATCAAAATAAAAGTGATGATGTGAGAGGTGACATGAAAAGGGAGGATCAATAGTCAGAGAGACGGGCAGTACAATGGTGAGAAAAAGAGATTTTGACGAGATATGATGTGTGGATCTACAAAAGGATCGTTGGCTAATTTCAAAGTTCAACTGAAGCAAAATATGTGCATGATGGAAAGGTGCTTCAAATAGCTGAATGTTTGGAAGCAGAGAGATAAGACGACGGCAGACGTCAGATAAAAACCCACCGACGCGTGTAGAAGGTACTTCTTTAAAACTTCTGGCCACATGTCAGAAGAAAAGAGCCGCTTCAACGCATTGATTCTCTACTGGACGCACGAGCTGCGGTGAGCAACACGAAGGGTCACCGAGCAAGAGACAATAACACGGACAGACCAGTGAGAACGAAGACGGCAAGTCGCACCAAAGGCTCATGATAGCGAGGTGAGTGCAGATTAACGCCGCGCTCTTCACACATCTGCACAAACAAACACACACCTACGGTATTTATCTGCAGCCGCGTTCACACTACACTCACGTACAGCAGAAGCAGAAGAGCTGAACACATGCACCGCATCTACCTACGCGCTCACCCCAACCTCAGCCATAAACTCAGCCTGAACCTTTAAAGACGCATTAGAAGCTGTCACAAGGGGCCAGAATGTCCTCACCGCCACCTCACGGAGCTAAACTTTGTCCGTGCAGCACACACTCAGCGCCGCCTGCCTTCAAGCCCAGCGCCACAGCAGCACCTACTGGTCATCTGTTCTGCATCCAGCCCACAGGTTTACCTTCATCCTATCACTACACACACAGAAAAAACACACACAGATGAAGATACTCAACGAAACCTAAAGGTGTCGATTCCAGCGCACATCACACACGCACACACTGCCAGACACACAAAAAGTGGTGAGGTGATTTATGAGTGCGCGGCTCAGGTTTGCATGATTTATCCTGCTAAAGCTGCACTGTGCACCTGAGGGACTCGGCTCGACGCTGCACACAAGGCGTGGAGGCTTGTTAGTTATGAAGCACCCAAGTGTGTGTGTGTGTGTGTTTCTTGTTGTCTTGTTTCGGTGTGTGTCCTCTGAGTCTGTGTGTACGCCCTGTCCGTGTGTTCCTGTGTGTGGGAGCAAACTGTTGTGCGAGTATATGTTTAACAAAGTGGCTTGTTAGTGGCATGTGTCAGTGTGTAGAGTGCACACACGCACACGCCAGCAGTTCACTTCCTGCAGGTATGTAGGCGTCGGCCTCCATAGAGCTGTAACAACGTCCCTGGTGAGTTGCGCCAGGCTTCATAAGGCAGCGGCCTAATGGCTGAGGACACGCAGCAGCAGAACACACACTGCTTCCTGCGATAACGCACGTCTGACACGCTAAGACACCAACTACGCCACAGTCATTCTAGTCCAAAGTCTCAAAGCTAATCTGCCACAGCACACGTCTGTGTAGTCAATCAGGCGAGTTCGGCTTCTACGTTCTCAGCCTTCAGTCAATCAGCGCTTCTTCATTTTATTTACTGGATGTTGGACGACTAGGTTTTGTGGATTGTAACTAAATTTCCATTTTCCATTCTGCTCCAAATAAAGCAAACACCAATAAAAACTAGCTGTAGTTTGGATCCGACCTGTATAAAATAATCGTTTGTTTACTGGTTAACCTGCGCAGGATGCAGCTCAGTGGTAGCTCTCCAGGCTCAGCTTGGGCATGGATTGGTGCTTCTGAGCTTTCACATTCGAAAATGAATTCTTATAAATAGACTTATATTAACCAGAGCGATAATGGTAAATGAAAGAGATGCACAAACAGAAGCATGCTACACACCCCGTGTGTGGTGTTTGGAGGTGTCCACACTTGCTGCTGACAGCTCAGCGGCTTGTGGCTTCTCTTCTTAATTGGCTGATTTGCAACCAGGTCTGTGTCACACACACACACACACACACACACACACACACACACACACACTCGTAGAATGTAAGGGCACAAACACACCTACACACAGACGCACAAATGCTCCTGTGACTCACGGACACACGCTCGGAGACGGCAGTGCAGTGCAGAAGTCTATTTTCTACACAGCCTCAGCAGCTCCAACCAACTCTCATTAATACAGGCTTGAATGACAGCTCCCTGTTGCCTGGCAACCACCTACCTGTTGCCAAAGGCAGGCTGAGTGCAGCTCAAACCTATCACACTTCAATTTTTTATATTTTCCTGCTGTGTATCATGGAGCCAGTGGCGCCGCTGCAGGGGCGGACAATAAGACGCTCGGGATCGGAGAATGGTTTCATTCATTTGGACGCGATTCAATCTGGTCGGCTTCGGCGCAGAGCAGCGCCCTGTTCTGTCCCGGGTTCTGAAACAGGCCCACTTCATTATGCCGCGCTCTCCTCTCATTCTTCTCTCCATTTCAGAGCCCTCTGTTCCAGGGTATTCCAGAAAGATAAGATGAATCTCACTCGAGGAAATTGCTTTGCTTAATTCATCAGTCAAAGCTGCTCTGTTCTAATTAAATCACTGCACATTCTATTCTTGCTTTGCTATTCTTCACTGCCAAATCATTCTGTGTCAGAGGCTGCTGCGCTATTGCAAATGGCTCTCTGGGTTCGCTGGGTCCCTACAAAATAAAATGTAATCATAAGAAAAGCAAAAGATAGTGTTTTAATAAGCAGCTGAGGCCTCGATCAGACGCTCCAGCAGATCCAGGGTCAGGGTGGGTGGCAATCTGCCTCAACCGGCCAGGATAGGACTGAGCGCGTCAGGCTCATATTCTTCACTGAAGGCTAATTCTTCGTCATAGTGAACTGACACACATACTGTAACTCACACCAAAGCACAGAAAGGCTTCTTGACAACGTCTGACATCTTGAACAAAGCCTCTGGTTCGCTTTGAAGTTACTCAGCTCGTGCAGTTTTAATGTTTTCTGCAGAGCGAGTTTAATGTTTACGTGTAATGAATGTTGAACTGAGTCCTGCTCGCACTGACGCGAAGACGGACACGGTGTCTGTGATGAACTTGGTGGTTTTAGTTTACAGAAGGTTTTCTTTGGTTCAACTCTCCGGCGACATGAAATACACCGATGACTGGGTTCATCCGTCCATCACAGCAGTAATTACACTGAAAATACGCCGATCAGGCATAATGTCCGGCTACGCAGCCACCGACACGACCAACCGCCGCTCTGTGGCGTCGGACACCTTCTCTCCGAGCTGCAGCTCCTTGTCTGCTGGATGGGACCACGCGGGTCGGCCTTCGTTCCCACCCACGACCCAGTCTCTGACCAGTCTGCTGAGCTGGAGATGTTGACTCAGTCCTGTGCTCGTCTCAGTCTGCACCTCGTCAGTCAGATCCTTACACTTGCCCGTTTCTGCTGCTTCTGACATCAACGTGGACACAAACTGTTCAGCTGCTGCCTGATACTGTACCTCCACCACTAACAGGAGCCGCGGCGAGGAGCTGATGTCAGTGTCAAAATGTTGGGACTGATCAGAGGAACTTTGAAATATACTAAAACAACAATACGGGTCTAGAAGCTGCAGTGTCCAGTAATTGGTTTAGTCTTTAGTCTGGCGAAGCTCATCTGATGTTTCATTTGATTAGAAACCAGGCGTCCGTCCTGGCCCTCAGCTAAGTGGGGCCCGGACTCAGGGAGACACAACGCAGTGACAGCAGGCAGAGGTTCTACACACAGAACTGGCCGGCGACGACAACAACAGGTCACGGCACAGCGAACCGTCACAGAGCTCAGAGTTCCACTGCAGACACATACACATGCAGGCACAAACACCTCCTGTTCGCTTTGGGAGCAAGAATAAATAAGATGACAGCGAGTGAACAAGCAGTCGCTCGCTATCACATGCAGAGATGCACCATTAGAGGAGACAGACACACAGGACAAGGCCACGCGGGCTAGTGTGGCTGTCAGAGGCACCGTGGGCGGCTGTCAGCAGAACCAGCCGAGGGGGTGAACGTGAGCGGGGGGAGGCAGACGGCCTTCAGCAGGCCATTAATACAGACGACACCTTCCTGCAGTGGCCTCCAGCACTTAACCCCCTTCAGGCCAAACCCACACCGAGACAAGGGCAGTTCTGAGAACCTGCTGCATGTTAAACTATAAAGATCCCGTTTGGAAAAGCAACCGAAATGCTCACATGGTGGAGTTAGCGACTCCACGGAGCCTGAAACAATAAATCAAATGAGCCCGTGTCTAAATTATGCAGCGTGTGTAAAAGCTGGGCTGGTTTAGATCACGCGAAGCCTTGAAGTCCAACTAACTACTACTAAAAGTGGCACCAGACACGTTCCAGGCTGCCAGCACACATCACACACAGCTGGCCACTTTATTAGGAACACCTGCCCTCTGCCGTTTATTCTACTCTCGGACGCTTGTCTGAAGCTGAAGGGGGATAATGCTAATATGTGCTCAGTACCGAGGGCACGGAGGGATGCTTGAGGTGCCGTCATGTTTCGTTGTGCAGTTTCAGATTATACAGGTGTACCAGCGTCAACAAAGCATCTTACGCAACAAAGGCGGAAGACGCACGTGAACGTTGACCCAGTTACAATCCCTTTCCTACAGACCTACGACGTGCACGGGTCTGCTTCAACAGCACGTCCTGTACGTGGCTCCCGTTATGTCGACCGTGCGCTGTAACTCCCTGCATGATGCATGTGTCGCTGTGGACTCATGGGGGGGTTCTGAGCTTTTTAGCGTCTTCACTGAGGACAGGGGAGTGATGGAACTAGGCCAGGCTCTGGACTGGATCTAGGTCATTCACACTGGCTTTCACCGAGCTCAGGGTGACGTGATGAAGTCTGGGAGTGAAGCTGGCTGTAAATCTCAGACTGCTGCTTACTTAGGGTATCAAGTGTCTGACCATGTTAAAAGTCGAGCATTAACGACGGATAAAGTGTGCGAGGTTCTGTAGAGAGGCGCTTTGTGGGAGGTTCGTAGATTCCCTGAACCACACATGATGTTTTGTCTATGACCTCACCTGTTCTTGTCTCCCCAGCCAGCGGTCCACCATGGGGTGATTAGCGCTGAGGGACGACCGGGCGGTTTCTCTGTGAAACTCCCTCTGATTGGACCAGGTCCCCGCATCCCGCGGCAGACTGCGGTACGTGTCCAAGCCTTTACCCTGCACGGGCACCAGGAGAAGGGTCACGACCCAAGTCGGTCTACGAAGCGAGCTGCCACATACCTTCAGCGAAGACTCCTCCTACCTTCCTCTCCAGGCTGCTGGTGCCGATGGAGTGCCGAGGTTTTGGAAAGCCAGCCGTCGTGGACCAGCGCGTCGGGTTCTTCCTCGACGGTGGCTCTTCTACGAGGGGCTGAGACTCGCTGCCGCCAAACGGCCCGTTGGGGGTCAGCAGGGCGGGGTCGCTGCTGCGCCGCACGTGGAGGGGCATATCTGAGAGACAGGAGACGGCACATTAATGCAGCGATACGTGGTCATGGGGCGGTGGATAACAATGAAAGTACAGTAGCTGATAAGGCTGAACGATTTAATACGGTGTCCCTCGCACAACGCCGCCTAATAAAGGTAATGAATCATCTGGAATCCATTACATCCCGTCGTGACTTAATCAGATTTAATCACTGGCGGTGTAATCGGCAGATCTGGTTTCGACTCTGGCTGTCAGACTGTGTGGGAACAACAATATGAGGAAGAGCCTGTTGAGGAGCACCGAGGGAGGTGGAAGCCTTCCATTAAAACTCTTCACTGCAGCGTGTGGGAAGCGGGTCACGGGCCAAACGACGACTCCGACGAGCCAGCGCTCGTACACGCGAAACCTCCCACTTGGTAAATTTAGACACAGAGAGAAGCCGGGACAAGAAGCTCGAAGCTGAAGGGTCACGTTCCCGTGTCCCGTTCCAGGAAGTCCAAACAAGAAATACTGAAGCGTGAGTCGGGGCCGTTTTGACCGATTAACTGCGTCCATCTGTGTGCGTACGTGCATGTACTGGGCCGACTGTTGTCGTTGTGCGACCCGGAGCCTGGGACCTACGCTGCCTATAGCGACAAGGTTCTAGACTTCAGCTCCCAGGAGGCAACGGGGCACAAGACCACAGCTCTACAGTTACACCACCTAACCTATGTGCATACAGCTAAAGTGGCTAATGTTGTGGATTAGGTCGTGACTTCACTCACTTTTCAGAGCCATTTAGAGGCAACATTCATCCCTGTAGTCAAGTAAACATGGTGTCACCTTTAAAGTGGGTTTGATTTTATTATCAGTTTATTGCAAAGCTACATATTATTTAGCAGGGATTGTTGATTTGTGCCTCGAAACTTGAGAATTTTAAACAAAAATAAAATCAAACTTTTTCTTCCAACTTTTTTCTGTTCACATTTCTGAGATAAAAGGTGAAATTACGAAGCTAAAATGCGACTTTTTATCCCATAATAATTCCATTCATTCTTCAAATCGCTATCAGCGAGGCTCAAATGCTCATGAAAGGAACATTGTCCTTTAATCAGCGTTTTCTCATCTGTGGAGGTTTTAAGTTGAACAAAGCCAAGAAACTAACATCAATCCAGTTGTGAATTTCAATAGAGCGTTCAGTTTAATATGCTTCATCGCTTTTCTTTTGAGTCCGTGGGGCGAACAAGAAAAACTCGGAGTTCAGCGCCTCTCATCTCCTCCAACATGAAATCAGTGATTGAAAGCTACTCTCATTAGACACTCCTAGAAAAATTAATCCAATGGCTTCTTTTCCATGGCAGACATTTCTCTTAAATCCCATTAAAATTCATTTGATGAGATTCAGTCTTGTCAATTAAGCAGGGTTAGAATTTATTACGGAGATGGTTAAATTGGACGTAACTGGCAGGTGTGATTATGCCCGAGATTTCCATTTCTTACTGCAAATTCGTATTCTGCGTCTCATCCAGAAATCCAATTAGAAGCGGAGTGACCTGCCGCGCTCTGTGTTTGTGTGCGTGCAAATGAATGAGTAAGACACAAAGACGGAGATTTCAGCGCTGGCTTTGTCAGTAAATGCCATTTCTCTGCTTATTAGTGGACTGCAGGGAATTATTTCATTGCTAATTAAAGATGCTAATTAGAAGTAGGTTCAACTTGTTTGTGCTTATTGGAGTATGTGTGTGGAGCGAAAACCAAAAGGTCAGCGTCCGTATTTGTCGGAGCGTCGAGAACAAGACTTAGATGCCAAAACAGGTGCAAAAATATTCTTCTGGAAACATGAAGAACAACGTTTATCGACTGGCTTGCTCCCACTTGCAGAATAACAACCTGTGGCGAAACGCGGGGAAGCTGAGGCGGCAGGTAGATCGGGTTCAAGCTAAAGGATTTCTTGGTTGCGCAGTATTTTGTGATGCCTGCTGTTCGTACACATGAGCTTTTGTTGGGTAGTTGAAGGAAAACGTGTCCTGTTGACTCAAACCAGGAGCCGTGAACAGCAGCTCTGCAGTGATGCGCTGAGCACAGCTACCAGCTAATCATGGCTCTTATTCCTGCTCCACTGTTTGTTCTCTCTGAAATCTCGCTTATACTTATTATGAACAGTCCTTCAAATGCATTAAAGATGGCGCAACATTAAAGCAACATGGCCAAACAGAGCTGAAAGGACTGGTCTCAGAAAATCTATAATGAGGAGGATGAGCAGAGTCTGTGGATAAAATTAATTCCAGATACACTAAAATTACCTTATTATGAGTAAGACATAATATTTTTATCACAACAAATGTATATTTTACGTCCCTCTCCCTTTTATTTACCTTAGTTAAACTCACACATTTGCTCGATCCGAACTGAGAAATCACCTACAAGAGTCGGTTTCTCATCCAAACTCTCGGTAATTCCAGCAGAAGTAGAAGAACTCGGCTGGCAAAGCAGCGTCGCATGTGATTGAGGAGGCAGAGCACAGAACCAATTAGCCATTTTGGCCAGGGATCAAACGTGCCTGAAAAAAGGCCTGTCTCATCAACACGGCCACCAGTTTGCAGTTCCGCCGCTGCTTGATGGCAGCAAAGACAACAGGCTGATAATTTAAGACAATTCACTGTGCGGATCTTTCATTCACCTACGACCGGTTAGCTCTTCGGCTGTGGGACTTACTGGTGCGCAGGGCGGAGGGCGTGACCTCAATCTCGCTGGCGGTCTGGTAGGGTTGAAAGGCGGAGGCCCCGCTCCCAGCGCTGATGTCTGCGGCGAACAGGTCGGGGCTCTGGGTCCCCGTGGAGCTGGCGCCGTCGCCTCCATGATGGGGCTCCTGTTCGTCATACACGGCTATCAGCTGGAGGAAGGGAAGGGCAGACAACGTTAGACGTAGAGAAACTGGCACCTCGGTCTAAAGCCATCACTGCGTTAGACCAAAAGCACTTCGCTAAGATGCACGAAGGCCACACACACACAGGCCAACATGCAGGTGAGTTAGACCCTGGACGTTACGACACCAAGGCGCCGTTTACAGCCAATCCCAGTATCTCTTCACTTTAAAAACACCTCCTCGCGTTTTAGGATTTCCCCACTCAGATATGATTAATTCCAGCCTCCACGAGTCCATTTATTAGATTACAGATGAGCTTCGTGTCGTCCCTGTGAGTCTCCCAGAAGGCCCACGTGTGTGTTCAGCTGGATTCACTTAGCCGAAGAGAAAATGAGAAATCCATCCGGTCCCGAGGACGCGATCCAACCGTCCCTCGTGGTAAGAGCTGATGCAGCAGCGGACTGATCATGATGCCTCTACCGTTAAAAGCAACTCGGGATGATTCTACAGTTCATCCCAGTTTATTTACAGCCTCAGCAAAGACGAACTTTAAAGACGTTGTGACCAAACGCCTGTGGCAGGAAGCAGCAGATGAAAAACAGACAACATGATAATAAAGATGCAACACGTGAGAAACTCGTTTTGTTTGAAGGCTGTGAATTGAAATGCAAAAGAGAAAAAAAGGTTGAGGCTCCTGTTTGGATCAAAATGCTCAACAGTCAACACGTCAACAGTGAATCCATGACATTTATCTCAACGTAACTTTTTGGGATCTCCTACAGTGATGTTTGGATAAGTGCAGCTGTTGAAGGATGTCATTTGTAGGATATCGCAGCGTATTAGTGGACGTCAGAGCTGCCGTCGTCGTGCTGGCGGTGAGGACGGAGGCCGTGGTTAAACCACTGAACAAATAAATAAAATCAACAGAGGTGCTGGAACTCTGCTTGTTCTGCAGTCGCGCTACCCACTGAATGCTAATGGAGCACAGCCTGGAGCTCAGCACACGGCTGCTGCATTATTCACCAACACATAACTGATGGGCAGAATCAGCTACAGCGTGTGAAACCTAACCTGCTCCGAACAGCTGCGCATCTCCACACAAGGAGCAGAGTCATCGCTGCATCTCGATCAGAGCGAAGATAAAAACTAAACGCAAACATCGTTCTCTCCTACTCTGACTTTAACAACAAGCCAATGACACACTTCATAAACGCAATATGGCCAAATGGAAAGAGCCGCACACACGCGATTACACTTAGAGACACGGTGACACCCACACGCTCCATTAAAACACCAACACTTGCGCGATTCAAAGCCAACGACCAGTTTTCCAGCACATTAAACCTCCATTTCAGCCACACTTAGTCTGAGAGCTGTGGAGGTTTTATAGGCCGGACCTGAGGACGCGCACACACCAAAACCTGAAGCACATTCAAAGACTCATTTTTCCCATTAGCCCCTTTACACAAATGTGCACACGTTCATCTGGAATCAGCGCAGAGGTCAGAGGGCGCAGGGGTGGAAGTGGAGCGTGGGTCTTATGCACACATATACATACACATCTTTAAAAAAGTCCTGTGTGCCACTATCAGAGTCTCCTTCTCTTCCCTCATTAAAGCTCAGTTCAGCCAGAACTGCTGAATCAGCAAACCCCCTGCCTCCTCCCCTGGCCTGCTCCCGTAGGACACCATAGAAGAAGAACCACATGTGCTTTAACAGTCCATGTGGCTGTTGTTGCACAGTAATCAGTGCAGCTGTAGCTGGTTGCGTTCAGGCATCCGAGCCTCGAGCCAACGATACGACTGCAGGGAGGCGTAATCAGTCACAACCACCGACGAAAATCACCTGGTTGGTCACAAACACACCAAGTCCAACAAAACCAACAAGATTAATGCGATTGTTCCTCTAATTGCGATGCTTGTTTGGACGCCTCCCTAACGTCGGTTACTCGCTTCCTGTGTGACTTCATTCAAAAACAACAGAAAGTTGCGGGTAAATTGCGTTTCTATACCGAAACACTTGAAACAGTCGACTCTACAACTACTGGAAAAGTGTTTGCCCACAGGGAGATGAAGCTGCGATCCAATTACTTCGAACCAGAAGCCCTCACCGAGGACGTTTGCATTGCATTGTTTTCCAGACCGTGTTCAAATTGTGTTTGCACGAGATAATGTGCACACAGAACATGTATAAATATGCAGATGAGCACATGGCAATAAAGAATTTGTAATAAAAAACAAATGCCGGCCAGGAGGAAGTTGATAAGAGACGGATGTCTCACGGCCCTGTTTTTGCAGAGAAATATTTGTTATAAACTTTAGATTATTTTCCAGCAGTAATTGCATCAGAGCTGTCAGAAAGTGGATACTGTGACTATTGTCTGCGTGTGAATAAAGCGATAACAGCTACAGCGCGCTTCCAACAAACTGCTCTCCAATTATAAGAACAACACGATGTGCCCTGAAAATGCATCAACCGGACGCTGGCCTGCTACGACTGTGCCTATTGATGCGAGCACTTCGGCATTTTCACACCTTTATTTCCTACCTGTAAGACAAACGAGCCATCAGTTATTAACGATGCTGCTTAAAAACAACCGAACCGCGAGTTGGGACGGCGTCGTCTCTGGGCTTGATCCTGGTTGTTCTGAGCGTCTGAGCTATAAAACAGCCTCAGAGGTTAAAGCTCAGCCTTGTGGACGTGACCTGACTTCGCTGCTGGAATCCTTCACTACACACACACACAGGAGAAGGCGACAACCAATCAACAGCTGGCGCTGCCTCAGGGAACAGGATGTGCACGTGTTGATTGGTTTGAAACCGTGTCAATAAGAGGCAGATAATTAAAAGCTTTGCTTATATAAAACTTGGCTGCTCATGCTGTATAAAATCTATGTATTTCATAACACTGATTGTTGGGGGTGACCTGGCAGCTGGCAGGGCGGTCGTCTATGAACCTGGGGGCCGGAGGACGGGAAGCGTGGGCTGGTCAAAGGCGAATTTAGCAAGACGCAGCTGCTGGTTTCACCACATCAGCAATCGCTCCAGCTTATTTCATCAGAAATCCCCACTCATGCGCCTCGGTCGTCCAAAAATTACACTTGCCTTATTTCTGGCTACCAGGTCTGAGGCATAAATCCCTCCAAGCTGCAAGATCTGTTCTATTGGCGTTTGATTTATTCCCCACTCAAATAAAATAACTTCAAGTCATTACAGTTTCACATGGAATTATATGACATCAATAACCGCATTCTCCTTCATGTCAAGCTCCACGCTGCTACGTTTGTTCTGATTTATTTAATCGAAACCACGGTCGACACATGAAATGGGCGCGAGCAGGGCTGATTGTTTGAGCAGAGGGGAAATCTGCTTATCAGTCACCGAGGGGAACCAAAGCTTTAAACGGTACCAAATGACAAGGCCCGGCTCACATGACTAATCATTGCTTCACATTAATTATGACTCAACGTTTAGATTCTCAGTAAGGCGCCTAATTAACGTGAACATTTTTTGTTAGCTAACTGATAAATTGCTCGAGCTACAAAATCTGAAAAATTGAGAAAAATTATCTATTTCTGTCAGCGTAGATGACGCGTATCTGGAAACGATGCGTGTCCTGAGTAATTAAACTAGAATCTGGTGTCTGTTGTTTGTTTGAAGCTGCATATTGCTTCTTTTTTCCATCGATGATCACGTCTGGACACCATCCTACGCAGATCGCACACGGTGACTCACACTCGGTGCGTACAGGCCATTCTGCAGAGGCAGGTTACTAGACTGGCAGGATAAACGAGGTCAGTGATTTCTTGCCTTCACTCACTTCGGGCGTTTGGTGGTCAGCAGACTTAAATCTGAACGGATTAACAGGCCTCCGTCCTGGAATCTAATTAGACGGAGCCATTTGTTTGACAGGATAAGGATAAGATAAGGAAACCCCGTCGGCTGGACTGAGCACATGAAAACCTTGTGCTGAATTACTGCTCTTTGCATTTTACACCTTCTATAAATCACCTATAATTGTTATTGTTCCCATTCACTCGTCATATTACATAGTGAGGTGCTTTCCTCGCCCTTGTAAGAGAGTGAGTACAGATATAAAACCTAATAATAGCTATTCCCTCACTGTGATGTGGTGGAGGTGGACAGATTCAGACACTGGATGTTTAACATTTGTTATTCTAACAGCGGCTTCCCTGAAGCCATAACGTCCTGGATTCCTCTGGTTCATACGCGACAGCAGACGCATTTCAGTAACGCAGTTCAGTCTCCGATGTCTTCATCAATACAGAAACAGACACTGGATGTATAACCACAAAACTATTGGACACCAATATAAAATGATGACGTTGCCCAAGACACGCCGGGTCCTAAACACACACTTGGATGCCGGGGTCTTGCCAAGATAATTTCCCTGTACGATCATAGTCTTTGTGAAACAGATGTGGCCTCAGTTTGTTAAACTAAAAACACCCAACATGTCCTAAAGCAGGTCCAAGAGAACGAGAAGGCAAAAACTAAGATGACAGCAAAATAAAGGAAGTGGCGACTTCACTTTGGCCCACGGACCACGAAATCCAAAACATGTTGACCAATGTGGTGCAGAAACTGCAGCCGAGAGCCTCCAGGAACTGGAGAAAACTGTGAGCTTGCATCAGGCCTTTTCCCAAAAGTGACAGCTATCAAAACCCTGAGAGTCGCTCAACTGCAGCCAAAAACCACTAAGTGCAGACGGGCTGTGACCGACGTTACTCTTGGGTCAGCACATTGTGTATGTCTAGAGGTGCAGGGAGAAAGAAACGACGTAATGAAACGACAGCACGATAATGCAGGGAGTTCAGCGTGAAGCAGCCTTCATCAAGTGGAGACGTTAGTGGGACACGACTGCAAAGTAGAAAATGACCGGTGCAAAAGCTCCGCGGCCAGAAGAAGTGATTTAGAGTCACAGCAGAGAGGGAAACGTACAGTAAATGGAGCATCAGTCAAAACACCAGGACACTGGGTGACGTCAGGACACGAGTGGCCTTAAAGCCTCAGCCCCATCCAACGCATCGGGACAAACTGGAACCCTGACCCCAAAGTCATTTACAAAGTTTAGACAGACCCAATGGAGCAACGGAGCCTGGGAGCTGCAGCAGCGACGCCCTTACATCTCCATTACACCAAACTTTAAATGGTAATAGGATCAGAGCTGACGTGCGAGTTAACTTTTTCCCCAAAGCTTCAGTCTTCATCAGTCACACTAACGAGCGCACTCGGCCTCATCCTGCTCCGTTTCTACTTTCCAAAGCACAATGGAATTTAAGAATAGTGAGAGCAGCGAGATAATGCTGCAGCACTCGGGGCGATTTAGTCACTGTCACCATATCACTCTGACCCAGACGGTTTCAGAAGACAGACCAGGACTCGGATGTGACACATTCCATTGTGGTCTATTCCAAACGCTGCCGTAATTAAATAGGTGTTTGTAACAACTGTTTTACTGGTGATAATCAGACGAGCAGACGCAGACGGTTAGTGAGTGAGCTGCGACCGTGTCCTTAGTGAGTCGAGACAACGCTTCCTACTCAGCAGAGAAAGACGAGATCAGCGTGTATGAAGAATGGTGCCGGCCAGGATCAGGTCGCCTCCACACGCTAAGGCCGTAAACACCTTCTGAAAACACAAACTCGGTGCAGGACTATATCAGGACGTCTACTCAATCTACTCAATAGAAACCATGTGGGGAAGCCCAGGTCTGAGTCCGGGCCAATCGGAGCACAGGAAAGCAACCAGGCAACCAGCCAGAGGCGATTCGTCCTCCGGAGCGAGGGGAGTGAGGCTCGTGTTCCCTCAGAGACGCTCAAGTTGAGGCACCGCAACAAGAGAGATCAACTCGTGAGACGTGACGTGGCTCATCCGCGCGTCATAGCGATGAGTTCCGTCCGTCCGTCCCTTCAACATTCACAGCTTCAATCGGTTCCATCTGCCGGAGAACGCGGCACCGAGGGCCAAGCCGACCTTCTGCCCTAATGCAGCTGTGGTCACCGCAGGACAGCTGACAGCTTCTCCGCTGGATGAGAAGTGTGTTTAATTCAAGGAGCGGAAATCTGATAGAAAACGCGCCAGCACGCGCTCTCAGCCACCGACAGACCGAACATCATATTACACCCGAGCCCATTTGTGCCGTGGTTGCGGCTTTATTTCCCCAGTGAGACGCACCAAACTAAAAAATAATGGCACTCAAGTTACTGTGGGTATTTGGAACAAAGCAGGCGGAACAGGACCAACTCACATCACTGCCAGACGTTCATTCTGACCCTAGGAACTAAAGGGTCACTGCAGCCCTTGATCTAATTGAAGTCGCGTAGCTCGGTATCACTGCTGAACTATCCTCTACCTTCGATATAGGAACAAGTCGGCTGTTCTGCGCTGCTGGCGTCGTTATCGGCCGACCGAGCCGAGCTGGCGGACGGGCCGACCTCGGGGAAGGGTGTCCGTCACCCCGCCTGGCATGAGCCGGCGCCGCAGGTCAAACAGCAACAGAGCGACGCTGCGAGCAGAATCGAACGAGCGGCATAAAAAGACCTTTGACCTTTGTTCTGAAGGTAAATGTAGTCGTGAGGTTAAGCCGATAATTACTGGGGCATTTTAACATGAAACCCGATTGCTCAGAGCATAAAAGCCAGATTTTCTGTCCTTTGTAAAATTGTCAGCAGGTGTCACTGATTAGCAGTGGTCAAAAGGTGTTGCCATGGAAACTGCAGTTGTCTGTTCAGATAGCCTGGCGGTCGGGTGACCAGCCTTCAAAGCTCTAAATGTGTTTTCACACTGGAACCACTGGAACTACTGGAACTACTGGAACTCCAGAAGCAGAGGAGGAACCGAGGCTGAGCCACGAGCCAGAGGAAAACGTGTCAGTGGGTTGATGGAGGGAGAAGTGAGACGCTTTACATCTTGCCCGATCATCACTCCAACCATTAAAGCAGTGTTTCTTTAAATAATGGCTACCTACCAAAACACAGCGCCGTGTGTAGGTGAGCAGAGCGGGGGTTGTAGTTAGCATCACACTAATGAGGACCATACATCACATGCTATCACTTCTAATCACCCTTAGGGCTATATATAGCCATTTAGCTTCAATTACCTGTTTTCTATGGGACTAATCAACACTTAGCAGGCGACACTTCTGCTGGAAACGTGACCGTGTGCATGTGTGAGCGTATACGTGTTTAATTAAGTAGGACAAGCTGCGTATGAACGGAGCGGCTTAATAGCCTCTGGAAGCAAACTGTAGCTTTTGGAGCAAACTGGCGCTGAGCTGATATAAATCTGCTTATTTAAAAAGGTACATGCTGCGTGCGGCGGATTAAGATCTAGTTAAAAGCGCGCGTGTAATACCTGGGTTAAAACAGCTATTTTTAAAATAAGGGACAAATAAGCTGCTTAGCTGGGAGCAAACTGCCGCGCAGGGCTTTTACTGCGTCTGGGCTGGACGGCAGATTGGATCAGGGCTGAATCATTACATGCAGCATGATTTGTTTTCATTGTTCCTGCTTTTACCAGAAACCACTTTTATCTCCAATAATATTACAACATTACGATGGTTTTTCACCCGTTAGTTGCCTAATAATAGATTCAGCGCTTCCAACACCCCCCACTTTCTAAAAGCAGCCTGGGAAAGAGAGACTCAACCAGTTCACATTATATCACTTTGACTTTTCTCCCATGATCAGTCACACAAATCACTGTTAGAGTAGCTCTTCCTGTGAACGCACACTGGAATGAAGCGAACACGCCAGCACACGACACGACACTGCATCCATGGTATAACCTTGCACAGTGCTGGTCTTCAGGACACGTTACTCATCTACAAAAAGACGCGTCTGCACCGGAGTCACTCACATCCAAGCGTGTGACGTTTGAATGAAGAAGAACCAACAAAGGAGGAACGAGTCCAGTCGTCTGTGTTCTCTCCAGAGCCTGGCTGACGCTCAGAACACAGCGAACTGGACTGTTCCCCTCGGTCTTTGCTGGGAATTACTCCGTCACCGCTTTGGCCAAGTGGTGCTGGAGGTGTCAGAGAAGTGCGAGCTGGCAGAACCGGAGCTGGCGTCGGTGCCGGCCGGGCTTCATTTGCACAATCCACAGGACGTGTAGCTATAAATCAGCAGCATTATAAGGAGGAGGAAGGTTCGGTGAGAGACAAATATACTTAACACGTGATGTCTGACTTCACCCAGAACCAGAGAAGTAAAACTACTCGTGCTGAAGTTGGACTGTTTATTATTCAGTTCAAATAGCCTCAAACTCAGAATTCAGTTCCATTCAGTCTTTGTTCAAAGGGCAGAGGTGGAAAAACTCCATCTTTAGTGGAGAATGCCTCCAACAGAACCGGGCTCAGGGCGGCCATCTGCCTCCACCGGCTCAAACGATCCGCTTTGGTCCAGGCTCAACACCAGCGAGACGTCTCCGATGGCTTTGTTATGAAGCTTTTCATGCCGACGCCAGTCGCTGCGAGGGTGTTTTCCCACACATGAAGTGCAGATTTGTACATCATCACCCCCAGCGGGAGCGTAACCACCAATACAAGCTGTGTTAGCGCCTCGCTCTGCCTGTAAATTGTGCACCAGCACTTCGCGTTAGTGGAGGATTTAAAGATGTGTTCAAACTGCACTGTGTCATTAGGCATCTGCGGGTTTGTGTGCATATGTCTGGCCAAGGATTTAAACGCTGGAGATGTGAGACTGACCCACATACGCAGCCGTTCTCCAGCCAGGCAGGGGTCTCGTAAGCGCCGCTGTAATTGAGGGCCAGGGGAGCACCTCAGGAGTGACGGCTGCTTAATGAGAAATTATAGTTGCGCTGATGCTTTCAGAAAACCTGACTCCATTTGATAGTAATTACATCTCATACGGTTTCATTACACTGGCTCCTTATTTTGGATTAGGAAATATTACGACTGAAATAGGAGAGGATAAGCTCTGCTGGGATCAGAGCCCCACACGGACACACTGACTGCGGTTAATGAATGAGGTTCAGTCCATCGAGGGGAGTCATACACAGTTGTTCAAATTAGGCTCAACATGTGCATAAATTACTCAGATTCTCTGGTGCTTTGCTTTTCGTCCTATTGCATCAGGATCCAACCTGAAGGTTCCTCTCGTGAAAGGAGTCCAGCGTCTCCTAGGTGACGATCACATTTGCAGCTACAAGGTGAATTCCTGTCACTTTGAAACTTAACTGGAGGTAAAAGCCTCGTGGACGTGTCTGCTCTCACACCGCTCCAGCGTGGACCCAGTGTGCATCCATTTTACTGCGGCAAAGAAACCGAACACAGAGAAGTTCACGACCCCAGCGACTGATGTGGAACAACCACAGCGAGGTGTAAAAGCGCTGCCAACCAGGCTCTTTGTAACTGTTCGCTTCATCTGCTTCCTCAATCTTCATTTCATTTGGGAACCGTGACTGTGTGAAAGTGCTTCTCCAACACTTTCGGTGCCGCTGTTGATATAATTGGAGGCCCTGACATTTGCATAGATAATATACCCGATGCTCTGACTTCACAGAGACTTTCATCACCTCAGATATACCGCGCGTGTGATTAGCAGTCTTCTGCTAAGTCAGAGGTGGATTTGAGATGCAGCTGCATTAGAGCTTTAATCCAGGCCAAGGTGGAGTAGGCGTCAAGGTTTCTTCGCTTATACTCCCCCTGTCGACATTAACTCTCTGCAGGTTAGGTGCCGTAACCCAAATACAGAAGTTAACTCTCACCTTAAAAGCACCACGAGCTCTCTGAAACGTATACGTCTCCCAAAGCCCATCAATAATCTCTTTCCCCTTTCTCCACCTCCATCCTCAGGAGAGGAACCCCAGCCCTGAAATCTAATTAAAGGTTCCATAAGCAGAGCTCAAATGAAACTGTCACATCAAAGTCACCGCTGGGACAGAATGACACAAATCAATAAGACGGAGAAGCAGTGGCAGATGCCCCAGCGCCCGGAGTCCCAAACGGACGCAGGCTGGGATTAGACAGGTCAGACGTCAGGCTGAGTCTGGAGTCTTAGTCAGGTCTGGTCTCACTGCAAGGTGAGCGCGTCCATGACTGGACGGTTTATCCTCTCACTGCTACGCAAATACACACATTACGTACAGTAAACAGAACCAAGGTCACGCAGACGGAGAGTTTACGCTGCAAACTGAATTTCACAAGGCGGTTCTAGTGGAAGAGACGGGAGTGAAATGTGGTCGGCGTGTGAAGCAGGGCTCACTGGACGCTGAAGCCCAATAAGACTGACAGGTGGATTAACGGCGAGATCTGAGGAACGGAGAACGACTTACCTGCATCGATGAGTCGAGCAGGTTCAAGGACGGGCCGGCACGCGAGAGGAAAGGAAAAACTACTTAGCAGACGTATCTACAGACACACATCCTCACTACACCACCGCGTTCCAGCCAGACCCGACAACCAGCGTAGAAGGCGTGAAGTAGAACCCACGACAGCTTTATGCTTTAGCTTTATGTCATGCTAAGCTACACGGACGAGTGAATTATGATCTCCGCACCAAACTTTGGGCGAAAAAAAAGCACTTTCCCCCAAATGTCAGACTAATCTAAATGTCAGACGTAGACATCGCTGGCTGCTGTAAAGATTCAGTTTGACCTCGACTTCTGATTTATTAAATAAAGATCTCGCAGCCACAGCAACACAAAGATAATCCTATAATCCACCGCTTGCTCTGCACTGGACCGACTTCAAAGACACCACAAAAGGTATTTAAATGAACTGTTTTAGGCGACAGGACTTGGTCACGGTCGGCTCTGGGTTCACTGTACAAGCGCGGAGGCCGTGGGCTGTTTGGGGCTACGGCAACATTTCATTAAGTGCTGTTGGAGCTAATCTTCCTCCCGGGCTTCAAACCTAATTATGCATTACACAACGTTACACTGCCAAACAACAAACGCTTCGTTGGGCCAGTTCCCCAACAACAACCAGTTGGGGACAAGCCCTCGTCTCCGGTGCCGTTTGCATCGTCCCAAACTGTTTGCAGTCGCAAGTAAAAGCACGAAACGCAACAGAATTCCTTCCTCTGCACTTTCACAGAGACAAGGTTTCATTGAATTTAAATGTCCAGACACCCTCTTGAAAATGTATAAGTCCACTTAATTGTCCATTTTCTTTTTCCCAGATCCAATACTTTCCACAATCGTTTAGGGAAAATAAGGTACATTACCCCACCCTCTGCAAAGCAGTGCTTATCCTGGGAGACATCGATACTCTGCTGAGCGCCAGGGGACCAGAGGAGGGGCCGAGCCCGCCTTGTTGTTGAAATAAGCACTTTTACTCTTGCACAGGCTGCAGAAACCTGACAACACTTTACACAATGGCCACTGTCAAAGGTAGAGCTGCGAAGGAAGAGCGAGCAAACGGGCTAATTTGCTGCGTGAACAAAAGGACGAGTGTGACAGCTCGGCGGCGGCGTGCTTCTGTTGCATTAGGCTGGAGACGGGATTAGAGGCGTGCGTGTGATTCTGTCTTGTCGGACTGTGATCTTTGTTGAAAACATGTGGCGCGGCTGACAGAAGCACGCAAGCCGAGAAGAAAATAATGGGAGCTGCGAGTCCTACGGTCATCCACCGAAGACGGGAGGGAAACGTGGTGGCCAGCAGAATTGACTCTGTTATTACTGGAGGTGGACGCTCGGCACATTAGCTTATTTACTCTAACATCAGCACCTTGGCAGTTCCCTCAGAAATAACCTAATAATCATATGGTTCTGGAAATGGACCGCGGAGCGTTAAGGTTAATGCTGATCACATTTAAGATGCTGGTTCTGCTGCTCTACATCAGTGTAATTGGGCAGTAATGAATTCATCTACATCCCATAACTGCTCCTTAAAGTAAAGCAACCTATAAGATTTGTTCTGGGTGTTGGCGGAGCAGGCTGACCCGAGCAGGCAGCCCGCGTGATGAATGAGGTGCACTGCCAGACTAAAATAGGGTACTTCATTTGGGAAGAACTTTGTGTTTCTGAGGAATGCGACACAGTGAATAAAAGACCCCGAGACTTCGTTTCAGCTTCTCCCTCAAGTATGAAAAATAAGTATGCATTATGTATTTATCCTCATTCACTGTGTCTGTACAGTGCACGATACTAAGACGCTTGCAAAAGACGATGCATTATTTAAAAATGTACTCTAGAATCAGAACAAGACTTTAACTTTTGATGAACGACACTGCGAGAATGAAACTAATCCAACATCGAGGCGGAAGGGTTCTGAAAAATCACAGAACGGGCATCTGAAGGACTAACTGAGAAAGAAGACACACGTGGTTAATTACAAACTGCTCCGCGTAGATTCCTTTGCAAACATGCTGTCACGTTCCCTCAATCTCCTACTTGGGTCCAACGGCTCCACATCCCTCACCCTCATCTTAACTATCTGACAAAGCTTCAAAACTAAGTTCCCATGACTGGGTTAAGAATAATATTCCCCCCATTACAAGCACAGTGAAATAATTGCATCATTACATGAATTCCATAAAAGGCTTTTTTCACGGCCGAGCCCAGACAGAGTTGGTCTAGATCAGTCTTAATCAGCACTGTCAGCCTAAAGTTCAGCCTATTCCCAGCTGTGCCCTGTCAAAGGCAGAATTGCGATTACAGACAGCGGTGGGGTAGTGACAGACGGAAAATACGAGTACAGGACGGAAGGGAGGCAGCGAGAAATCGACCGACAGACAGACAGACAGACAGACAGAGCTCTCCATGCTCCCGGTTCAAAGACGGCCGCGCCAGGACCGTTCTAATGTCAATTCCACCAAACGGACAACAAGTGCAGCTCCGCTTCTCCAGGCAATTAATCTTGCGTGAGCCAAGCGAGGAGAGCTTTCAGAGAGGGCTAAATAAGTCTGCATAATTTTCTGAGCCAATTACCGCGATGAGAAGAGGAGGGGGAGGAAGAGAAGAGGAAGGTAGTGGGACAGAACCAGAACCGGGGAGGAGGCCGGACAGTGTGAAAAGGAGAAGGACGCGTTTCTGCAGAGGGCTCAAGCACAAAGACCACAAAGGTCACTGCTGTAATATTATAGCCATGATTCACAACAGAGGCCCCAGCACTGAGACTATTATCCAGTCAGAAAACAAGTCAGCTTCAAATCATCTGATTTCTGCACATCTACAACACTGACACAAGTGGAAAGCAAACAAAACCACCGTAGGACTTGGATCTCACAGCTCACTGGAGGAAGCCTGTCTCACGAGGCTCCTGTTCACACCTGCAGCCGACCCGTTTTGGTCCCGACATGTTTGGGATTCCAGTGCGTGACGGGCTTAAGACTCCACATCTGTGGGAAAACGAAGTGAGGTGATGCTTTGAGAGGACACACAAAGCGCTCGGCTGTCAGCGGAGCACTTTCAGTGACGGATAACGAACCTCGTGGATGCTGTTAGCGTTAAGCGATGCTGCTGCAGAGTGAGGAACACGCTCGCTTTCTTTCAAGGGAAGGTTTTAGGGAACGTCAGAACACACTACACACACCTAGGAATGCGTTAACATCCACAGCGGCGTGTGAAAACGTTTGACCCTGGCAATCCACGTTTCATGAAAACAGAACCTCTGAGAATAACTCAAGGCCTCCGGCTGCGCCTGATGCTTTTCTGTAGCGGCCGCAATTACAGGCGCGTATAGAAAAGTGAGATGAGGACATTTAGAGTCTTTGTAATGCGCCACACTGGGCTCTAAGCGATTCTGACAGCTAGTGCAAAAACAACATAGGAGACGGCGAGGCCCCGACTCAGTCTTTCAAAGGGGTGGTTTGTGTCTGATCCAACATGGCCGCCTCAGGGTGTTCTGCCGCACCATACAAACCACAAAGGGACCTCAGATCGGAGCAGCAGAAGGTCTGGGTTCTATGCTTGAGTGTGGTTTGCGTCTCCTGCAGGGTTGAGGTGTGAGGTTTCTCCTCACGCCACTTCAGGTGCATTCCTTAAGGTCCGTAAGGGGCTAGGCTGTGTTTCGGGGCGTAAAAGAGGAGAAGACTTCCACTGCTGTTGCATCTGCGCACGAACGTCACCTCGTTAACTTGCCAAAGTCCAGTCGCACACTTTCCCCCTACAAGCGCATCGGTGGCGTGTCTGCCCTCTCCACAGCTGTTCCGTCAGAGATTGCAGAGGTTATTTCATAAAAGTCCATCTCCAGACCTGCCTCACACCCAATCATCCCCCCAGCAAATCTCATTTACACCAAACCCCGGGGACACTGCGGCCATTTCTGCTGCACCAGGCTGCAGTGAGGCTGGGTCCAGCAGCGAAAACGCATTAGTGGTGGGGACGCCGTCGTTCCCATTACATAAAATTTCATCAGAGGGTTGGTTTTACATCAGTGCACAGCGAGGCCTAAATACAGTGTGTGATGCGCTCGGCACAAAGCCGCACACACTTCAATGTAAAATGATAGAAACAGTGGGAGCCAGCAAATCCCTGCTCTGTAAATATGTTACATTCCTCGAAAAGGGATTTAGGTGCAATTCTGCTGCTGCTTTAACCCCCCCCCCCCATCTCCAGCAGGTTAAAAAACACCAGAGCTCTCTGCTCTACGCTAACACGGGCTGATTAAAAACACAGGTCCGTCTTCAGAAGCTGTAATTACCATACGTTTGTGTGCCGTGAGGCGCCGAGGGTCACGCCGCTCGCTGGATAACGAGGCTGGCATCTCCCTCATGGGGCGGAGCTCTCGGAGAGGAGCAGCAGCGGGTTGTTTGTCTGTTTGCATCATGGCACAGTCTGACTTTCAGCGTCTGTTTGACAACTGAGCTCGTTACGGCGTCGTTCTGTGTCTGCGTTTGCATCATCCTCGTCCCCAAGCCGAAGAACTTCTGACAACAGACAACTACAAGGCTCAAGTCCATTCTGAAAAATAGCTTCGCTGACCTTTGACCTTTCAGTTACATTAAATGGTTGCAAATATGACAATGATTTAATACAAACAGATACAATCAGATGTCTGCCCACCCAGTCAAACCTTTACATCCCGTCCAGCTTTAGTTGCTTCATATATCAGATGATAACAGGAAGACTTTTCTCCACAGCTGAAGAGAATTCAGAGGCTGTTTAGAGCTGATAAAACAAAGTGGACCCAAATCAAACATTTGTGTATTATCACTAATCACTGACGAGAACGCAGACACGTACTTCTCCACACGGGCACTTGTTGATTTGCCATAAAACACTTCAGGAGGTCCGAGAGCCGCTATCCCCGCAGGCAGCGGGTCTGAGTGAATGAACGACAGGATATCAGGACAGTCCATCACATCCGGCAGCCTTCAACCTGCAGCTGCAGATAGTGGTGCTATCTATTTACCCTGCCCATCAGACAGAAACGTCTATTGTGGTTGTATTGACAATAGTAAATATGTGAAAAGACACCGGGGATCTGCTCGATTGCACCAAATTTGATTTACCACATGCCGTCGCATCGGCTTTGTCCGCGACCCGAGCAGGGTGAACGAACAGCCGACTGATAAACCGCTCAGTGTGATTTCAGGAGAATCATTTCCTTGTGTTTCATCATTCAGTGATGTCTAAGAGACAAATGGGTTTTTCATTTTGTGCTTAATTGCCTGTACAGACATCATGCTCGTTAAAGCTGGGCAGAGCATCAGTGCTGTATCGCTACAAGTAACAATGGCAGCTTGATATCGTCTCACTTCGTCCATCACGTCAGAAAACACGGAACATTGGAGGCAAACATGTCTGGATTAATCAAACTACAGTCGACCACATGCCTTCAGTGAGCTTCGGCCCACGGCGGCGAGACAGCGCTTGGAGCATCCAGCATCTCGGGTCAGTTCGTTTTCCCACTTCGTCCTGTGTTTACAGATTTGATCATGTGTATGTGAAATTATTCCAGGTTTGGAAACAAGAACAACTTTGCAAAAGTCTTTTCCTGGATCCCAGATAAAACAAAGATCAATACTCGTCATTCATGAAGTTTCTCCATCTCAGCGGCGTCTGTGGCTCCAGAGTCGTTAAGTGTCTGATTCATTTGTCGCGACGTCATGGGGCCATCAAAGCACAGAAGGTGGAAGGAAACACAAATTGCGCCGATCACATCAAAACATCCTGTTTATTCTCGCTGTCACTTCCTGCCTGCTTCCCGCTGTAGGAATTAAAATTCACACGTTTGAGCGCGAGACTGATGCGTGAAAATATGAGGAGGCCGTAACATGAAAAGGTTTCAAACATCGTGACGCGTTACACTCCTAAATGCCTCCTGCTGACCTCGGTTTCACATGTCCAATACAAACACCCCCCAAGGAAAAGACGCATAAATTCACCTCTTTCCTGCCATTGGTCACAAGAGCCTACGAGGAGGAGCAGTAACTAGAGTCCCAGCGGGCGCAGAAAGCACCCGGGGGAGGGTGATGTCAGGCCTCAGAGCTTCACAGACAAACTTCCTGTGGTTCTCCCCCAACCACCACCAGCCGGTAAACCTGGAGCCACACTGGCCCCTGCTGGCGGCACCGACGGCTTCAGGCTGAGTTTATGAACTGTGCTGCTTCAGTTAGACAACGAGAGCGGAGCGTCTGCAGCACGCGCTCATTTAACAAGCGGAGTGGAGCTAAGCTGCAAACAACATGCAGGTAACACAGCCAGCGGTGCTTTGTGATTCCAGCGTGTGACGCGACTGATCCCAGGACAGTGAGAGACGTGGTTTCTGAGATCCGAGGCTGCTTTAGTCAGATCTAGAGACCATGTGGCCAAAACCTCCAGTTTGGCAGACGAGCCATTACACACACGTAGAGACAGACGAACAGTTGTTCCCACAGACCACAGTGAGTCGCCGTGAGAGCCCCGGGCCGAGTTAAGTCCAGTTACATGTTACGCAGAGGAATTTGTTTGTTTTCTTATAAGGCAGTGGATAAAATTAGACGACCTCTGTCTGACATCTGTCCACTCAGATGACGAGGCTCGTTTTGTTTCCACTCGGCATCTGTCCCAGGTCCTCGTTTAAACGAGAAGAGGCCGTGACCTGCTGCTGCTAGTTCTTAAATGAGCTGTTTGTTCTTACTGGAAGTCAACTTTGACTTATTCTGAGTTCTGCTGCCCCGAGGCCACTTCCACGGGTCACCGGGCCTCTGCACGGACCCTGACCAACACAACTGACTGTGACATCCCCTGCTGTGTCGCGGCCTGCGCTGGTCTGAGTGTGTTGCTGTGGTTGAGCAGAGGGTGGAGAACAGCAGCTCCAAAAAAAACCTAAAAGGCGAAATAAAGTTCATAAAGCTGCTAATCAGCAAGAATTAACATGCAGATAGAGTCAAACCCCTTTCTGATTAAGTGGGCGGCAGAAAGGAACGAGCTGCTTCTGGAGAGAACGACGGAAAGAACTTTCCACAGAAACATCTGCTGAGACGCTCGACATGCTGCACTGACACCATGACACCACGAGAGGGCAGAAGACCTTCACAATAAGAGACCCTACCCAACCAGCAGGGAGGAGGCAGTAAACCCAAATGATTCGCCCCTTACTCAACAAAAGGGACAAAACACGGAGCTAGTGAAGAAAAGAAACGATGAGGACACGTCGCAGGAGTGATGATGAGCCTAATCGATGAGGGAGCATCTCATCACCACACACCGACACTGTGTCTCACATAATTCACCAAACCCTGCTTCAGCTACATCTGCTTCCATCGCTCAGATTTAAAAATAAATAAGACGCATCAAGAGGCACATCAAGACTAGAACTGAGCCGACAACATGGACCGGGTTAGAAAAACTAAACGCAAACAGTAATATCTAATGGCTTCATTCCTGCATTTCCATGTAAGGTGCTATCGAGCTCCGAGCTGTCGTGGGTTTCTCTGGCTGCTGAGCCCTGACCGAGGCGAAGGGAGGGAGCCCTCGGTCTGTGACCACAGAAGGAGAAGACGGCCTGTGGCGGCTCCCTCACTGCTAACCTGGGCGTCGATGGGCACAGGAAAGCTGCAATTAACCAGGAGCCTCCACAGACACACGATGACTCAGGGTTAGCGCGGAGGACGATTACTGGAGGTGAAACGCTGATGCTGCTTTACAGAAACGAATCGCGTCGAGGCACCGTGATGAAGATTCACGGTAACACTGCATCTACTGTTATTATTAAACCAAAATTAAATGCAGGTTCCTGAAACACACTCGTTGGGTCAATGATCGGACAAATAGAGTCGATGTGGTCTTCATGGGACCTGATGAGGGAAACGGGCTGAACGCATCAGAACCAAAAACCCAACACTCAAAGCAGCTGTGCTGGATTGAGTAGCTAATAATGTCATCCAGCACATTAAAACATTACACGTGTGCAGAAACAGAAGCCGTTTCCAAGCCGGTGCCACGATGAGGTTTACCTAAAGGTCAAACCACCTTTGACCTCTTAGGCAGCTCCCATCAGGCTTTGGATTCATCACCAGGCCGATCGCTGCAGTTCTCTGCAGCGTTTCCTCCTGTGTTGGAACATGTGGCGGCCTCAGATACAACTTTCACTCCAAAAGTTAATCCTAAATGGTTTACACGGGGAGAGGAGGACGACTTGTTAGGACAGAGACTTAAGCTGATGAGGCAATAACACGCCGGGTAATAAACGTACATCAAGAGGCTCATTTAATGATATTTACTGACGAAGACACTTGAGGTTTGCGTTGCCCCACAGATAAGACGTGAGGGCTTGATAGATCAGGCCACACTGAGGAATTGTGTTTACAGCGCTTCAGGCTGCTGATAGGTGCAAACTATAGATCTAATCATAGAGACATTTCTTAAGATTATCCATCCATCTTACTGTTGCTTTACTGTGTATATTTCAACATTGCAATAAGTTGCTTTGGGTTTTATTGGAAAGAGTATCTGAGGACTTATAATCAAAGCAGGTCTGGTCCTAGTTCTGTCTTTTCCTTGAAGACACACGTCCGTTCGCGGCGCTATGGGCCTATCAGCGCGGCCCGTGTCACCCCGGCTGAGTCGGCTATAAAGTTGTCATCTTGTTCTCATTAGGAGGCTGGAGAGAGGGAAACAGAGGAAGGGGTGAGGAGGGGGAGGACGGGGGCTCGCCTGGAATAAATGAGGTCATCGCCAACGCTCGCTCGGGAAGATCGTGGAGGAGGAGTCGGTCGGGCGTGGTGGTGAAAGAAAGACGTCCCCCCCGTGGGAAAGACAGACAAGTATGCAGACAGGTAGGGTTTTTTAGCTTTGGGGGGTCGACAGGAAATGATGCATCTGCTCCTCTCTGCAGCCACAAGAAATCCTGAGCAACGACAGGACCGTGGCAAACAAAGACGGCCACAGCCAGAACTTCACGTGCTTGAATCTAAGCCCGTGAGAGGTTCTGGATGTGTTTCCTAACCACCCCCCATCCATCCCAGCCCTGCTGTTATGGGAGGAGCACCACAGAGGCTCTAGACCAGACCAGTATCCTGCTCGGTCCACAGCATCGACCACGTCTCCTTAAAAGGCTCCGCAGAAAGAGGCTTCGACCCGGTGTCCTTTACTTTAGTTTGATTTGCTGTGGCTCAGGTGGCACCAAACCCAGACTGTGCATCAGTCATCCACTAATTGTGGGGTCAGTCCGATTCCCATGAATAAAGTGAAACTGTTCATCCAGGTTCGGTTTGGGCCTTGAATAAGAATGTTAAACGTTGTTGGGTTTGGGCTGTGAGTGCAGACCACAACACGTCGCTCTGCACCAGAGCTGAAATAACTGGTGTGAAACCTGAGAAACACCTGAGCAATCGGCCTCCGTCAGCGTCTGCAGCCACACAGTTCGCAGAGTTTGAATTTCACAGCATCTGCGCCTGTGTGTGTGTGTTCTTTGGGAAAATCAATACCCACAACAGACACAACAAACGAGCCGAACGGAGACATGCGATCAATACGCGTTAACACTTCGGCGCTTCTACGGGTGTCAGCTAAAACACACTCATTACTGTAAATAAGGAAGCAGCAGGTCACTTTCAACTAACGCCCAGTGCATGCTGGGACGTGAGCGGGACGGCCTGCTCATCTGTCTCGTGGAGGATTTTGCTGCTCAATGTAAATGACCAATGTAAAAGTGATCACAACCTTCTACTAACCTTTGATAATTTGATATTGATATGAAATAGCAGTGTGTTCTAATATTCTGCAGGCCTGACAGACAGGAGGGGTCACGGGGTTAAATAAACCTACAGGAGAAACGGCTCCTTCAGGCTTCTGTTTGCTCGTCTCCCACACAGTGAGACGCTTCACTATATCCAGCTCAGACGAGGACGTTTACCCAGCAACGAGAGGTTTTCTTTTAGAAACAAACACTGCCCGCCCTTCATACGGAGGAGTAGTAGCACGGCCTCCGACACCATGGCATGACTGGAGAGGCCAGCTCCTAAGAGCAGGCGACCTCCTGGACCTCAGACACAGGACACGTTACGCCTGCCTGGTGTGAGACGTGGAGAAAGACGAAGGAGGGGACGACAGACTGATCGCGTATCGTGTTTTGCATGTTTTGACACTGAAGTGCAAAAAGAGCCACACGCCCAGCGTAAGCTAATAAAACCGCGTCCTTCAGCGACGGTCCAGCCGTTCCCTCCAGCTTTAAAAAGCTCTTGTGGAATGGCAGAGATGAGTCACAGCTGAGAGACCACCAGTGTTTGGAGGGACACAGAGTTGCTCACGTTAGACTCCTCTGTTTTCTCAGGCCAAGTTCAGACAGAAGTGGATCCAGTGTTTGGAGGCTCCAGAAATAGAGAGAAGGTGCAGCTACACAAACAGAAATGGACCTTGTGGGGCAGGAAATAAAGCTTTTAATGTGAAAATCATCCACTTTAACAGACTCTAGCGAGCATGTTCAATTTAAACTACTTAGGAGAGATGCCTGGGACAGAATCAGATAATTAATCCCACCAACGTCAACCCCCGTGTTACATCCATCACATTAACCCAATTGGTCCCGTACAACGAAACAAAGGCAACGTCTGACTTCATTTAATTATCCCCCAGCAGCGGCTGTGGTTAACATAACTAAACAAGGTGTCATCCGTGAGCGCTGGCCTGGGGTCAGAGGTCAGTCACACACACATTTTAGTCATGACGGACACAACAGCACACAGAAGCCAGGTTTAATTTTCTCACAAGACACCAGTGGAGCTGGCTGAAGCAGGACGGGTCCACACCACCCTGTACCTGGCTACAGGTTTTGATTCACGTCCGCTCCTCCGATCACTCACCCTGTCTTTGTCGTCGACCACGTCACAGAGCACGTCGTCCAGGTCGAGGATGCCTCCGTCGCCGTGCTCCAGCCGGTGGACCTGCAGCCAGTAACCAGCATCCTGCAGCAGAAGGGGGAGAAGAGGGACACGTTTGACGCCGTTTGTGTGTGTTCGATTTTAAGAAGAGTCGCAGACACAGCTACAATTCAGCTCCACTACGTATAAATGTTTTTTCCCACTAGATGAACCTGAAGACCAGCCAGACGAGTGCATGCTTCAGTTAAAGTGAGAGCAGCGACAGGGCTGTAAGAGAACAAAGGGTTGTGAAGGGTTTCACTTCAGCTCTACGTAAACATGCATAAATGATAAAGGCGACCAAACTGCCATTCAACGCACTGAGAGGCTGGACGCTGACAACAAAAGCATCGTCATCTGCGTCGTAACGTGCGTCAGACGTGCGACGCGGACCGGACAGTCGGTGTAACGCGACACAGCGGATCCCAGCTGATGGAGCAGACAATCAACTCACACAGTCAAAGTAAAAGTGAAAATGCAAGACAACGACTGTAGTAGTAGTGACGAGCAGAACAACGCTGCTAACGCTGTCACTTCCCAGGTTCCCAACAATCTGTTTAAAATGCAACACTATATATACTATTAACTGTGTCAAGGGTCTGACCCTCCACCAATCTGAACCTGTAACTCAGAGCCCAGAGTGATCAGGTTAATGCAGCAGCAGATGGTCCCTTGCTCAAAATGAATCAGGGGCCAAAACGTTACGAGCGGCTCCTGTCTGGCTCCTTATTATGCAGGTGAGCCTAATTAAGTAGCCAGTGAGTGCAGTGTGTGAATAAATCCCTCTGGCCGTTACACAGCATGTGTCACATCACCAGTCAGTATCTGAGCAGAGGCTTTAACATGATGCACACACAATACAAGCGCCAGGCTTCTGTTCACAGCTCAGCTTGGAATAGTGCTACAGTGTGTGGATGGAGGCTTAGTGAGTCTATATCTGCTGGGGGACGGATCCGTTGGTCCTGGGAAGGACAGAGCACATCAAAGACTGGGGAATGTCATGTGTGATTTTGATGCCAAGTTCATCTGGTAAAAATAGTCCACGGCCTGAGTAACGGTAACGGTTACCACGGTAAACAGACGGCACAGACTGGAGACGGAGTCACACCGGCCCTCATGCCCACACTGCTCCTAACTGCTGCTGCTCCTGTGACGTTAATCCAACGCCCTGATCTGAACCGGTGCATGAACAGACCTGGAGTCAGATCAAAGGAGGCCGTCATCCGCCTGAGAGCAGGCAGCACCATGGAGCACAAGCTGTAGAGACACGTGGTCAGTTTCATTTCATGTGAACGACTTCATGCTTGATGTGTCCAAATTAACATGCACACTCACTGACCACTTTATTATTAGGTAGCAGCAGCTGCCACGCAAAACGCCTGAAGGTCAAAGGTCGGCCTGGTAAAGGTACCGTTTAAACGACAACACCAAGACAACCGTTTCAAATCAAAGCGCCTCCTGTTGCCCAGCGGAATAAACACAAGCTACAGCTGTTGTAACAGAACCCTGACACCTGCCGTCTTTGAGTTCTGCAGGGAGCCAAACATCTGAAAATGTCTCTGGAAGACGTCAGCTCAGACCTCCTGTCAGACGGCAGCGACCACGACGCCGAGGAGAGACGCGGCGGCGACGAGGCCGACTACCAGGAGCTGATGGACCTGCACGGGAACCTGACGCGCTTTGGCCACATCTACACCAACAATGCAATAATGGACATGCAGGTGGGGGTGGATTCTCTTTAACCCATTATTATCCAACAACAATGAGATATAAAGCATTTTTCTGCAGAGCGAGACGGAGGACGACTGGCCGGTCACAGACTTCGACTACGCTGATTCAGTCCTGAATCTCAACCAGGACTTCATCCACGGTGTTCTCGACGACGTCCCGTTCACGCGTGGAGACGACTGGTCAAGCTCTGACGCAGAGGATCCTGCTCAGATCTCCTTTCAGGATTACATCCAGCTCTACGAAGCCGTGTTCGGCGAGTCTGCCCCCAGCTCATCAGATTCATCCCACAGTTCAGACAACACGGACAGCGTGCGGGATGAAGACGAGAGCGACTAACCAATGAGCTCAGGCCAAGCGGCTAATAAAGTATCTGCAGCGGGTTAAGTTTCCTGTGGTCACCCCCAGCTTCGAGCGTCCGGTGAAGACTTTGCTGTGGACCGACCGGCCGCCTGCCCCGAGCCTGGTTCTGCCGCTGCTCTGTGGGGTTTGTCGGGTTTTCTATAAAACTAACGTCTTACATTGTGAAGTGCATTGAGGTGTGAATCCTCTGTTCATTGTGCAGCTCACTATTTACAGCAATTGAAACTTTTCTTGTGTAAAAGTCTGCAGCTTTCATGTGACACCATCTTAGAGTCTCTGGAGTGATTCCCTTTTAAAACAAGATGAAATATGCATTGTTCTGCAGCTTCTCTCCTCCTTCCCCTGTTTGGTTAGAATGAATGGGGCAAAACGCTGCTAAGAAGATCTGAAAGAATAATTAAGTGATTGTGGATTTAGGAAGGTTTTCGTTTAAAACCGAGGCCAGATGGGGGAAGTCAAGTTAAGACGGCGTGACTCGTGTCCACGCGGTGGGCTTAAAAACACAAACACCGGCTGAGCCAACACACAACGCTACACTAACGAACAATGGCTCAGTCGGCTTATCGCTCAACGGTGTGCGAGTTGGTGGTTACTGTGTTTTAGCATTACTCACAACTGATGGTGAACTTCACGCCACCCTCTCGCTCCTGTGTTGGAGTTTGATCCCTGGTATAAAGGGTTTTGCAGTACTTAAGGGTTGTGGGTATGTGTGGGCTGAAGACTACGCACCTGTTAATACAGACGGTGGCAAACGCACAACACGCTGCAATGGCAGCAAATACCAACCAGTAAGTTTAAACTAACAATCAAGAAGCTCAGGACGTCCAGGAGGATCAGACTGGGCTTTGTTAAGGGACACTTCTGTCCCGTCTTGTATTTGAACGTTTTCTAAAAGCTTCAGTCCCGTTATTCAGTCTAGGTTGTTGTCGGACTGTCTACTTGCAGCGGTTACAAAGGGTGAAGGGTTTTAGGCAGGAAGTCTAACGTTGTCTGCGTTCGTGTCGTCCTAAAACCGCCCACAGCCACAGTCTTTGTTCTGGTTGTACCAGCTAACTCAGGTGTGACAGTGCAAACATCCAGTCTGGAAAAAAGCCGGTTTTAAAAAGACCCTTCCTGAACAAATACTGGTTAATCATTACACCTTTGAATGAATGTCCCACAAACAGTTCACACATGAAACGTGAGGGATCACTATGAGCACACAACCGCGAAGAAGACAAATCCTCCTGATCCTGGCTGATGTTTAGATGTGTGCAGCCAAGTCAGGGCCACGCTCTGCACGTGACCTGGGTCAACACAGGCCTGGAGTAAGAGGCCAATGCCCCGTTCATGGAAGCAGACTCCGCTACGTGACGAGGGGAACCCGCAGACGCGTCACGGTGCCTCGCCACCAGTCCGCCCCTAAAAATCTGCCATTCAGGTCCACTTACGTCATTAGATTAATCGTATTAAGTCACGGCAAATGGGTTTCAATGTTTTTCCGCCATCTACGTCTGTGTTTACATGCTCTGATTGACTGGGCAGCACCGTCAGCGCTGCCCAGTTCGAGTGCCAAACATTCCTCCCCATGTAAGTGCCAAGTGGAATTCAAGGGCCTGGACTCGTGCCAGACATGCTGCTTGACATTTACTCGCAGCAGAATTAACAACTGCCCCGTCCTGCTGTGCCGCGGGGCAGAGGCTGTGATCTCAAGTTATAAATATTCAGCCTGGATAGGAAGCAAGGGGTGGGAGGTTTCAATCAAGGTGGCAGGTCACAGCAACAGAGTCGTTGGACTCCAACACAGAACCAGGTTGTGTTGCAGTTTTTGTCCGAGAGCAACGGAAACAGAAAAACACAGAAACCCAGACAGAAATCTGAGAACACTGGCAACGCAAGCACCTCGTGGCACCGAGCCCCACACAGAACAACACCAACATTCAAAAAGGGCTCGTATGTGATCGACCTGCAGCTAGTTCCACATGTTCCACTGAGGCGGGTACTATTAATCAGAGCTTTAAAACCAGACAAGACCGTCTTTATTCCAGCTCGGGCCTGAGAGAAACGCCTGCGCTGTGCGATGAGGACTCCTCGTCACATAAATTACTCATTGGAGGAGCAGAATAAAAACAAAAAGACACGCTATGCAAAATGCAGAAGGACAAAAGGATCCTGCCATGGGACAAAAGCAGGAGATTACAGCCTACAGCCAGCTTCACACGATGAATAATGAAACAACCGCGTCTTTAAATTCCACCTCCTGTTCAACCGAACCCAGCATAAAGAGGGAAGGAAGTAAAGGCGATGAGGCGAAGGAAGGCTCATCCCACGTTGCCTAGAAATATTATCATATAAGACAACCACTGTAACCTCGGATTGTCTGAGCCTGACGCACAGTTCAGAACGTGTGTCCTGGTAAGTCTGCTTCAAGTGTCCACTGCTGGTCCAACAACGCTGCTGTGTAGGGAAGGAGACCTTCACATGGGCTGAACATTAACCGGCTGACGCTAGAAATCAATGGATTCTTGGACGACTTGTTTTGTCACCAAACAACGGACAGAAAGACGAGGAGGCTAAATCTGAGCGGCTCATTTTACCTGCACTCTAACCTGGAGCCTGAGTTTTTCTAGTTGAGACCTGAATAAGTATAACCAGAAATTGAAGTTTCATAAACTCAACTCTATCAAACATGACAAGCCTCAAACCGACAGTATCGCACTGTGACAGAAGGACAATTCAAACAAAAATACAAACGGGCTCATTGTCAGGATGTCAGGCAGCAGAGGCTAACGTGCCTATTGGTCAAGCCTGGTTCTGCTGACGCTTGGCCAATGAAGCTCAACGACCATCTCGTCATGTAATGTTCACAAACAAACAGCAAACCAGAGCAGTCATTCCATTAAGCCTAGTGTAAGACAGACTCCAAGCACCAGGCGGAAGCAATAATTACTTGGTGTGTGTCTCAGGACATGTCTAGAGGCCGCTGCACCTTTTCAGTGCGTCGTGACGGATGGACACCCTGGTCTGTAAAAAACAGCTGAGGAGGCAGAGATGCGATCAGAAACCGAGTCAGCAGCAGCGGGTTCAGGTAGACACTACGAACGAGCCATTAAAAGTTCAGCTCAGACATTTGAACCGTCATCCAACACGGACTTGGAACACACAACTGAAAGCTGCACGGAAAAGACGGCGACAGTAGAACAATCCAACGTTAGTCACTTTATCGATTCCCTGAAGGAGAAATTCCTCATCTTGTTGATCTGCTGGCAGCAACATTTTGGCGTTGGCCTCAGGCAGGATGGAAAACCTGTTGACCTGGAGGTCTTACGAACTACAATACGATAATCACTCCTGCTTCACAAGTGCAATAACGCATAAACTAAACGCAGTTCTCCCTGACATCCTGACACACAGTGCACACAGAGCAGTTTATGATCTGAACAGCTGGACAAACGGCACCGATATCAAGACAAAAATTACTGAACAAACAGCAGCTGATAAGATTTCAATCCTGCAGCTCTGGATGTTCCTACTGAGGACAAACGTGTACATGACAACATGACCGCCGCAGTATCTCGAGATAAAGCTGGATGCATAACAAGAGCCGCCACGAAATGCAGCAGCGACCGATGAGCTGTAGAGTCACACCACAACAAACGCACTGATAACTACAGACGACGCAAAGCTCAGCCGCGGTCAAAGCTGGCACCTTGCTGACGTGACGGCATCTTAAACTTCACACCTTTCACTCGTGTCCTGCGCGGTTTGATGAGGCAGCAGCAGGACGTGGCTGGACGCTAACGGGCCTTCATCACAGACATCATGATGGATATTCGCTAGTTCATTTCACTTCTGGACTTTTTATGATTTATTTTCATGCCTTAAGTTGTTTCTGCAAAACTAATTCTGCAGAAAGTAAAACCCATGTGAAGTGAACCTAATGCAATGCAGTCAGCCCCGCCTGCTAATTCACCTGGAGACAAGCCAGCGCCAGAATTTCTAGCTCCTATCTAACCGTGATCAGACGTGTATCGTGTCACAATCAACTGTCACTGGAGGCACGAAGGATCGATCGCTATCAGGCGACAAACTGATCTGGCGGAACATGTTAAACATCTGGGTGCTTCCAACACCAAATTGGGTTATGCATCGATTCATATTTGTTTTTAAAACCGTATCACTACAATCCCACTGTTTTAAGACAGATCCAGTGCATTTGCTAAAAACGTAACCAAACGAGTTGACGCCATGTTTTCTCTGTGATCCGGTTTCAGTAGCTGCGGCGTTAACCCTCCCTCTATCCTCTTACACGTCCTGCATGTCGTTAGCTGTGTCCTCCATCTCCTGCAGTAGTTCTTCTCCCTCTCTCTTTACCTTCCCACTGGTACTGTTGGACTGAGCTGTGTGCTTCCTGTGTGCCCAACAACCCACCTCTTCTCTAGCTACTGGTCGAAGCAGCTGTTTCATCCATTAAAGGAGTTTTCTGGTGCTGCTCAGTGGGATTTGTTGGTTTTTTTGTAAGGTCTTAAAAAGTACTTTGTAAAATTAAATGGGAATAATCTGAACTGAACTAAATGTGCCCCTATTGAATTATTCTGGCTGTGAGTAACAGCCGGTCATCTGCCTGCAGATAGTAACGGCTCTGCTGGGTCCACATGTTCAGAAAACCCCTCGCTCGCAGCAGATGACCCCGAACCAACGCTTGAACCTCAAACTTGGCTTTGTTCTTAACAGCACTGACAGAAGGTCTGGTCCTCCCAAACAGGGACGCATCCCAGGCTGTCCCTGTGGAGGGCAAACAAACCACAACCATGGAAACAGACTATTAGGGAGTTCTCGCCTCGGCCAATCAGAACGAAAAGGGGGTGAAACGGTCGTCCCTGGTGCTCACGAGGGGCGTGGAGACGATGGAGGAGCTTGATGTTGCTGGTGGTGAAGGGACGGCTGGTCTCGCGCAAAGGCTCTTAAACAGCCGAAGCAAAAAGCAGGAGAAGCCGACGTCTGATGAGACATCATGGACGTTGCGTGAACGACTGCGTTCTTATGGGGAGCAGCAGAAAACACTGAAGCATAAAACCCGTTCTGAGCCGCCTTCGGAGAAAGCGCTCAAACCCTCTTTGCATATCATCAACCGCACCGTGCGCATTAGCCTTGCATGACTGATGCGAACGCCGTCAACGGTGACAGCAGCAGTTCAAATGTTACAAAAGCCTGACGAGGTTGACAACCACGGATCAGCACAGTCCAGTCAACATATTAAAAACGGATCCAAGCGGCGTCAAGTTTGCAAATCAGTAAAAGCTGCAACGATCGAGTCAGTTTGTGTCGGTTTGAGCTTCAGTCTTATTTATGCACGTTCACCTCCCTCCCAGTTCTGCTGATCCGTCACTCGACACATTCTCACATTTAGAGCCTTTCAGCGCTCATACAAAACAACCCTAATATACACATGAATCCGTCACCTGGCATTCTACAGATCCAAACATGTCGTGACCGAGGCCGTACACGCCTCCCCTGCCAGATGAAAAGGAGGCTTTCAGGAGGTGAGTCACGTCACAACCAGCGGCTTCTCCTGTGAACGCATTTGGTGACACCTAAGCCCAAAGTGTCACCGGTCTGAATCAACGCGACCTGGGCACGTACCACCCCCGATCCACTTACGAAGCCAAATGTTATCCCGGGGATTGGGAGATGTTGTACAAGAGGATTTGCGGGGGTAGAAGTAGCAGGAACAGTTGGTCGCGGGCAGACAGCGGCGCGTGAGATTATTTCGTCAAAGACGGACTCACACGCGGGGTCAAAACTGTCTGAGCGTCGGCCGTATCAGATTACAGCGCGTAGAAAAGGCAAAAGGAAGATTCACAGCGCGCCAAGACGCATCTTATTATACGTCCCAGAGCTGAGCGAGGGAGAGGAGGAACCCAACCAAACCAGAGGCCACTGGGATACGGTTACGTCTCTGCACTGTATTGACTCATATTTACTCAGTGTAACATCGCTTGGAGTTTTGTCAGCTGCTCCTCTGATCATCTCTCACCAAGGTGAAAAGTTGCGTCATTATCAGACGCCGAGGGTCGAACATGTGGGTCACACAAGCCACTAACTCGCAACAGCTGGTGTACTGACAAAAAACATAGCGCAGGGAAACAATGATCCAAAAATCTCACTGCTGGAGGACACAAGGCGTTTCTGCTTCACTTTGACATCTGACATAAGGCGTCATCGGAAGGTATCACGCAAACAAGAACCAAACACAGAAATCTACAGTCCAACATGACGGGTGCGTCTTCTTCTAACTTCCAAGACACGTCGCGACCTTTTCTCCCTACATTAAGGAGTTGACATAATGCAATAGTGACAATAAAGCTGATGTCTGTCACTGAGCACCACGAGCAGAAGTCATGTGCTTCAAAACATCAATCAAGACCGAGCCACACATGATGTCCACAAGACACAATGAGGAAATGAAGCGATAGAGTAGCCTGAACACAACACGCTGCGAGGGAAACGGACATTCTGAAGCGTGTTGTTTGTCGAGGTGTGTTAACATCTACAGGGACTGTAGAGGCCTGTACAGACAGAAAATGGGACAAACAGGCCCAGACAGGCAGAACACACAACACAGCACCGTCACCGTTGGCTTCCAGACACCAGTCTGACAGAGACCGAGCAGCTCAACAGGCCACGGGGCCTTAACGAAGGGGCGTCCGGGTGGGCCGGCGGGACAGGAAGGGGCTTTTCCTGCTGGCTCGCTGTCACAGACAGCAGCTGGTGTGTGCACTTTAACGGCCACGTGTTCACAAGCAAGATGCTGCTCTCCTCCTACACGCTTAGTCATCTGCCAGAACAGTTGCTCAAGACCAGGTTGGTGTCGAATGGTAGAAATAACACGCTGAGGAATAAATTGACAGAACGACGAGCGAAAAATGTGCCATAGTTGGGCGCGATTAACAAATCAACCTCTTCATCAACACGTCCAGCTTCATTAAAGCCCTTTTCTGTGCAGCATCACAAATACAGCAAAGCCTCATGTGGATTAAACCTGAGAGGCTGAAGAAGCTGCGTTAAAAAGTGGGTGGTGAAGACGGAGGGGGAGGTAAGAGAGCTGGGACGTGGGCAGGACGAAGCTGGACCACTGGGAGGCCGAGACTGCAATCAGCTCTTGCTCTTGAGGTTGGGGGGAGCAAGGAGGAGCAGTTGAAGCAAGAGAGGAGAGTCCGCTTTGGTTCTGTGAATAATAGGATGAAACCACATGGTCGTAACCAGACGTCTATGGTTCATCTGGGCTTTGCACACAGGCTTCAGTAATGTCCATCAAGAACAGCGCCCAGAAAAAAGCTACAACAGAGCAGCAGGGCTTTTCCAAAAGGCATCCATCCACGTTCACAAGCAGCACTGCACTCATTTACCCTCCGCGAGCTCCAGCACCGGTGATGTAAGAGGATAAACCACAGGGGTCAGGACACGGTCTGGTCCAATGAGGCAACAGACATGGATACACACGATAGCAGGAAGCCTTTCTGCATCCAAAGCAGCGGAGGCAACCAGCAATTAACTTGTCTCAAAAAATGCAAAACTAAATTCAAGTTGGAATAAGCTGCAGCCAAAAGCACAGGAGCTGGATGATCCCGACATAAACGCGATAGATCTGTTACTGTGTGTTGAATGTCTGGGTCTTTGCTACTTAAAAGGTGCATTTTCCTCTAACCTTGTTCGTGTCCCATCTGCACTAGTGTCGGTCGATTTTATTCTCTAAAAACAAAAAGAAGCAATGGGATGAAGCCAAACCAAAAAGAGGCAGCAACCAACAGACCCAGTGCATGGAGAACCCACTGGACTCTGCGTTTGGCAGCACCGAGCCTTTTTCCATCCATCCAGCCTGGGCGCTAAAGACAGAGGTATTTGCCCCATCGGTCTCCGTGCCAGGAGACGCTGAGCTCCGACTAAGCTTAAAACTGACAAGAAACAAAGGAAGCAGAATGTTGGAGAAAGTAACAGACCGCAAGAACTCGATTTCACCGTTGACAAGGCTAGATGAGGACTGGAGAGATTAGGAAGGAAGGAACCGATGTGGGGGAGCCGCACAGGCTTACACCATCCACTTCAGCTGCCGTGAGCGTGATGAAGCACTCAGCCGCTATCTGAGAGGTTGCAATGCGTTTATCCGAGCTCCAGAGACGACTCTGCAGCCTCCAGGAGACTGCAGGGCCCGTTTCTGTAGCGCCAGGCCGTGTCGCTAGGAAAGAAGCGGCGCAGTGACGCTGCAGTCGCTTTAAACGGAAAGTGGCCCAAGCTTGCAGCATCTCAGCGACTCCAAAACACAACGCTGCCATTTTCACAGACGGGTGCAGATTCAACAGATGAAGATGACATGATGTGAAACTACGAAGCCGTTTGTTGAACTCAGATCAAACCCACCTCCCAGATGCAGGCACCTCACACCGAGGTCTGAACCAGCTCACTAAACACCTACTCATCGATCACCTTTACATTTAGAGAAGCAACATTTCCTTCAAATTAAAAGAAGCCTGTCAACGCCAACAACCTTTTTTATATGAGCTGGTGCTACTTAGCCTCCCCCCTCAGCTTTTTAACAGTAAAAACACCTTCGCTTCCAGCCCCAATGTGCACAACATTCACTTTAGACGACAGCAGTCAAACAAGTCCAGGCCACTGAGAGACGGGCAAAGACGTTGGACACGGTTCAATACGTGGATCAAGACGCCTAAATGGGGCAGTTGTTTCCAACAAATGGCCTCCTCTTTGAAATGCCAGGCGTGTTGGGTTTGTTGCCCTAATTCATGTGTGCGAGAAGGCAAACGCACGCACGCACACAATCTTGTCCGATCATGTCAAAAGAGGCAACAGTCCCAGACTCAACTTGACACAGTTCATTCACACAGTAAGCTTTTCATCCAGTCAAGGCCTTTTCCTGCCTCTGCTGTCACTGCTGTGATGAAGCTGCATTCAGGACGCGTTTAACTCATTCGTACATGGCTGAGGAACACGTACGCGCGGTTTTCACGCCGCTGTTTATTCTGCGCCCTCATTCCGCAGCGATGCAGCGCAGCCTGCTCAACCTGATTGGGACGACACAGACACCTCTTCTTCTCTCCTCTTGTCTCTTGGCTCCCATTTCTTCTGCCCCCGCATTCTTGCTGACCTTTATATTTGTCTTGTGCACTCAGAGGACGGAGGAGGACGCTCAGCCATCTTTCATTTGATCATTCTCAAGAATGAAAGGTTCTTTTTGGATGCTTTGATATTTAAATACTTTGATAAATGTGACTGTACTGTCAGACACTGACTAACGCAGTCGATCAGTCCTCTCTGGCCTTTTGCAACAACTAACTTGCCTGAAGCACCTGAGACTGACATCCTAACAGGAATTGTAGGTATGTGCAGATGCATTTTACAAGTTGTCAGGTGAGCGGTTTAGATCTTCACTGTGGTCTGGATGCGTCACTCACCACACGTCTGTATTGGTGCATGGGGGAAGTTTACACACACACACACACACACACAACACCAACAAATAAATACCAACACGTTGGTGCTTAAAGACAATGAGGTTACACATTCATGGCGCTTCTGACAAGCTGAGTCAAAGCAGGAGCCGTAATCGAGTCTTGCGTCATTGGCTCATGACGGATTTTCCTGCTGAGTAACATCAATGCCCAACACACAAAGATGTAGCTTAAGTAACGCTTTACACTTTGCACTGCTGCCTCAAAGAGTCATCAGGAGTAAAAGAAATCAGACTTGACCTGCAGCAGGAACTGGAGGCCGGTCAGCTTCCACAACACATGTGGGAACTTCAGCTGTGGAGATTAAATCGGTGCAGGCTTCATTCTGTCAAGTGCGGCTCAGCAGCGTCAAACGCACTCGGGAGACGAGTGACATGAATCAAAGCCTTCTCAAATTATTCATCGATTTTCTTCATCAAGAAGCGAAGTGAGCTGATGGGCTAGTGTTTGTTCTGATCGGGTCACTGCTCACTGTTTTGCCCTCTGACGCGACACGTGAAGAATGAAGTTCAGGGCCTGTGCTCGGAGGCCAATAATCATGTATTAAAGGCAGAGCTCTCGCTTGGCCTGGCCTATATTTAGCAGACAAAGCCTCATCAGCCTAAGTACTGAATTCAATTTCAAGGGACATCATTAATCCACACTTATAAATCATTTAGCGTTTGCTAATGTGGGCTCCTCGACCCTCTGAGCGCTGTGTGGTTTTCCTGTGACCGAGCTAAACCTTCAACTCGTCCGCGTACCGTCACCGCGACCACACAGGAGCCCCACCTTCGCTCGCTCTGCACCGCTACGCCAGCAGTTTCTCACTGCGCTGCGGGCAATTAACAGCTGGATGAGAGCAGCAGGCAGCGGTATGAGGGGGAAAATGAAATTTTTAGACTCGGGCAAGAAGAATCTCTCAGGGAAAGAAAATAATACACCAGCATCTAAACAAAACAAGAACGCAAATAAAGATCTAGGTCAACACAGCCGAAGCAAGAAGAGAACAGTTCGGAAACAATATGAAGTCCTCAGACTTGACCGACTCCAGGCCTCGCTGACAGATACAGTATATCAGCCGTCATTTGTCAGAGTCCTGACATTCCTCACAGACAATCGTCTCTCTGTGCTCACAGCGAGTCCTTGACACTTCAGTCAGGGGACAAGCGACACTCGGCCTGTGAACAGGCCCAGTTTCCATCCCGAAGACAAGCGTACGCTCATTTTGAATTTCGCCAGCGGCTCACACAGACCGAGCAGCCAGGGCTAATTGTGACGGACTAACCTGGGGCGCGCTCCCTACCTGCACGGTCAAGTCTTACAGCTCAAGCTCGGTTGTCAGCGTTTCCTGGGGCGGCAGGGAAACGAGCATAATACTATCAATATAATCATAAATAATGCAGAGCTGAATCACTTATACATCACGGTAGCCATGGAAATCAGCTCCATCCCTTCCTGGATGATGAAACCCTGACAATGAAACATCCTCCCTCTGGCCCATCAGTCTGCTGCGAATCCACACAGTCTGTTACAGATAATGTGAATGATAACAGCCACTGTGTTTATTCCAGCAGGCTGGCTCAAAGATTTGAGGAATAACCTTGTATGTTACCTCTAGAAAAAAGAAATATGAAAACTGAGCTCTTGACATGACACGTATATGAATAGTGGCTCCAGAGAGCCGAGCTCCTCCTCTCGGTCCACGTGACTCAGCGTGAAAACGTGTCACACATGCGGGTTTTCCCTCCACTGTAAACCAGAGGCGGCAGCTGAAACGGTTTCCCCAGACGTGTAAGGAGTTCAAGGAGAACGCTGCCCCTCTCTGCGCCTGGAGATGACGCCTGGCCCTCACGTTCATAGCGGGAGAAAGCTGATGACTCCCAGTTCTAGCCTGCTGAGCGTCACTATGAGCTGCCTAAACGTTGACTCAAACCACCAAAGTCCTGAGTTGACTTGAACAGTGTTTTAAATAAAGCACAAGGATGAATACGACGCAGTGTCTCCACACAAGCAGAGACGCTGCTCTGTAGGCCCTCAGTCAAACTGCCAACATGTTCTAAACGCTCAACAAACCAAGTCTTTCTTTGCCAGATACTGCTGGTACATGCAAGCATACAAACATGTATTCAGCTCATTTCTATGGCACCTTTCACCACAGAGGTCATCCCCCGACTCCAGCTTAAGACCTTACAACTGGACGGTTCTACAGGAAACAAATGCACGAGAAGCTCAAGTGTCTCATTCCTAAATAAAGTGACCTGTCAGACAAAAAGGATCAGAGCAGAGCTGGTAGAAAGCTTTTTATAAGCATCCTGAGCCTGTTTCCTTGCACTAGTTTACATTCGGGAGTTTCCTGTTTATGGAAGAGGACCTACAGCTGACACCAAGAGCAGGAGGAGGACCTGACCTCAAAACACCTCCCTGCTGCGGTGGACCGCCTGCAATTTGAGACCATCTCACCCAGAAATAGACAGATGTCTGTCAGTCTCCGTTCTACTTCCCGTTGTGGCCACGATGGTGGTACGTTCGCACGGCTGGGTAACGATGTTGGGCCGACTGGACCCAGTCCAGGGTTCCAGTAGCTTGTTTTCATAGCGCTCTGTAAACCACTTAAGTTCTCAGCGTCTAAGTCTTATAATCTGGACTCTGATTAACTCAACCTTCCAGCAGCAGCTGGACACGTTTTGGCCGAGACGGAGTCGAGTCGAGGTGACGACCACAAGGAGGACTTGGTGTCTGACCACCTGAGGAGCCTGGCGTCAGCATTTAACAGCCTGCAGGAGGAAACCTGCTGGCAAATGCTGAAAGTCAAGTTGTGTTTTAAGACGATAGATGATTATTGTTCCAAGCGCTGATGTCCTCAGGTCCTTCCAGTCTCTGTCACACGGTGCCAGGTCATGTTTTAGGACATTTTTCCACAGTGGCTTGGTCAAGGGCAAAGTCAGCAGCCTGGGGATCATCAGTGAAGCCGTTAATCCTGCACTGTGCCCGTTTTGGATGCAGGAACTGGTGCCGCCTGGTGACACGAGGATCAAACAGATGAACTGTAAAATGATTCAGGGCTTATGACCCGACGTGAGATAGATCGGCTGCACCTACACTGATGGCATAATTACACTTTGACCCAAATTAAAATGGCAAATCTCTGCAAAACTCTCTTTGAACTTGATTGGTTTTGTCGACACGGGAGGCTAGTGGGCATCCAGACCAGTACACGTCTTGGGGGATCGTTTCTCCAGCTCAGCACCGAGGTTCACAATCACCTTCCCACTCAGGAGCTTGACACACACAGACACACACACCAGCGATAGAGGAGGAACCAGTGAGCTCAGCTGGAGCATGGATTCTGGTTTTAGCTAAGCTAGCACCAAACCACCGTCTACGTGAAAGCTGAGGCGCCGTGACCCTCCACCCCTGCTTTAACCGGGACCAAACTCAGGGGATTATTTATTCAGCAACACAAAAAACAAAACCTACGCCGACAGGCAGGTGGAAACATTCCTGACCCAGCCCACACGCTGATACCGCAGCTACTGTTTTAACAGGACAACCTTGTTTGAGCAGGTAAGTGCTTTGGAAGTTTCCTCACAATAACATCCTTAGAGCGTGAAAACAGGAGCAACCAGGACACTCGATTAGATGCCTGAGCAGAGTAACGCCGAGCAGGAGAGATGCTGCTCTGACCCGGATATTCCACTCATAGGACTCCATAATCCTCCCTCATCACCACATTGGCCTCTTTCACATAAACACCGTTTTAAACTACAAGCGGAGCCGCTTCAAAAGTCGAGCTCCGTCTTTGAAGCCGTAGCACGTTTCTGCCGACCGAAGTGTGGGACCAGCAGCGTTTAGAACCGACTGCACACGATGAAAAGCCCTCATTTGACGGGTGAACTGTGTAATAGCACAGAGATGGCATCACGACAGACTGGAAAGAGAACAGGGTCAGTCGACTACAGAGCTGCTACGGGACGGCTGTAAATGCAGGGGCCACTTTATTAGGTACACCTGTACAGTCTAGTTCAATCCGATACAGAACAGCGAGTGCTGAGCCGCAGTCTGACTGTTTATAGGAAAAATGACACAGACTAAGCCTGTATGGAAACGCGCATTTCTTGTAACTCTAACTATAGCAACACCTAGATTTATAGAAAATAAAAAGTGGCTATTTTCAACCCGTGTCTGAGCCAGTAACAGACACCTCAGCCTGTTGTCTGAGTCGTGTTAAGCATGTGGGCCTCGGTGCTCAAGGATGGACACGGGCCAGACTCATCCGGAGGAAAGACCGGAAGCAGTGAGAATCCAGAAATGCATTACGCCGGGACGCTTCAAAAGGGAAAGTCTGCCATCCTGCATAAGAGCATTAGTGAGAATATAGACAGCAAACAGGAGGACGACAATCAGAGCCTTTCTCATCCAGATACTCGAGGGAAAGCGGTTCCCTCTGAAGCCCCATCTGAGGTTTGTGTTGAAACATTATCTGAACACTCATCCTCGTGTCCTCATCCTTCTAATGCCACAGTTATGAGGCGGCTCACGGCCCTCAGAAGCTGCTTCTCCTCTGCAGGAAGCATTCCTCTGTAATGACAGGGGAAGTTACGAGAAGGTCCATACAAACACTGAAGCAGGAGAAAACACCCATGCTAAACTTGGGCCCCTTAAGGAGGGCGGACCCTAAAAGCTGTGATCTTCAACACGACATGAAGTCTAAAAACACTCCCGACGCGCTTGGAGAGGCCCAGCCCGCTCAGATGAAACGCAGGGTGGGTGGAGGCCGGAGCAGTAAACACAGATACGAGTGCGTTGTGTTGTGGGCGAGCACTTCATGACAAGCTCTGGGTTTTTAATTTAGATCAAAGCCGGCACTTGTAGTTGTGAAATTGTAAACATTAAAAAAGTGTTAGTGCAGTTCAATGAGCTCAGCTCAGTGATTTACACAGGCCCAAACCTAGAGGCAGATGGAAAAGCCAGCAGGTCCCTGAATGCAACATCGACTTCAGTTGGCAGCTACAGAGTTAATTCCCAAACTGTGAGTGGAGCTGAGTAAAACATAAATATATTACTCACACAGTAATAAATAAACAGCTTCATTACACGTTCAGTGACACGCCAGCAGGAGCTTATTTGTCTTTAGCAGCTCAGTAAATCTGACTCCGAGGCCGACGCCATGTTGGATTCTTTGCTCGTCTTCTCACTCATTTGCTTTTAATTATGGGTTTTCAAAACATGGTTTAGTGGCAATGGCTCGTTGTTTTGTGTTATGTCATGTGATCATACTATTAACGGGTGTTTTCTTTGATTACCAAGCAAGTTGACTCCTCGTGACATGTCGCAATGTGCCAGCTTTTTAAATCAGCCACAGCGTTAAGGTTCCGTCTTTAAGTCTTAACTGACACTTTCGTGGTTTCTACCAAATTGAAATCTGCTCATTTGCCAGTTTTCCTGTTCCTGTGGACTTTTACTGGGCATCAGCTGCACTCACAGCTTTCCAGGAAAAACATGCTGCGTATTGTCAGAAGGTCCAGACTCATGAACCCATTCCTGCCTGTATTACATTACCTGATGCGTTCTTTCCGTCGCCTCCCTGCTTTTCCTTGTAAACTCGGTTTGGTTTTCTGTCTGGTAAAGGTGAAGGGAGCAGTGTGGCAGCGTCCTCAGCCATCACCTCAGTTTACCTGAGCCTCCGCCTCACACTGGATTATTACAAGCAGAGGATGGCGTCGGGCTGCAGGGTTTCATGGCTTAAACTGAGCTGCGGCTGGTTCGTAACCTGTGAATATACGCCTGAGCTACATTTACTGCCAGGTTTTCTGTAAGTAGTAAATCTGCCAACAGGAGTCTTTAAAAGTGAGCCAGCATGAGGAAAGACTCCGTTATAGTCTGATAGCTGGGGGTTGGTTTCATCTTTTGTGCATCTGAGCTCATAATAAATCTCACCGATTTTGTGTTGCAGCGACTTCACCTCTCTTGCTCCTGTTCCTCCTCCTGTGTGATTTTATCGGGGGGGACCAGACGCCCCTGCACCTCTCCCACCCAGATGCAGCCCAGGTTATCGCTGCCGCCCCATCGTTTGCTTTGGGTTCTCCTTTACCTCAGGGAGATTTATGTCAGGGCCGAGCCTTCGCCAGTCACATGGAGCATAGCTCTGCAGTCCTGCTCGGGCTGCCTCTTAATCAGGAGAAATCCTTCAGCATTTGGTGCAAAACACAAAAGTAAGTTGTTGCAGTTCCTCCTTTTGGCATCGCTGCTAACCTTTACCCTGACCATCTGTCTCTACTTGGGCACCAAACGTTGAGCATCCATCAGCTCTTGGTGCGTCCCCTGTGCGTGTCCAGGCAGTAGACGGAGCCTCCAGGACTAATTGCTCCTCTCTCCACTTGAAGCCTACGCGCCTCAGACTCCGCTCGTCCCGCAGCCTGCTGGCTGCTGGCTAGCCTGCTAGTAGGCTAATCCCCGCTGGCAACTTCCAGAGCTGAGCTCCTACAACCGGGCCAAGTCTACGGGCGCGTATTTGTGCACAAACGTGCTCGAAACTCGCGTTTTGCGGCTCTAACGCGAGGCAAAGCGCGGACTGCTCTGCTCGGAGCCACAGTTTGAATCCCACGGGAAGTTTTTTGGGTTTGCAAACACTGGAACCACAATGGCGGAGCCCCTTTCCTGGAAAAAGTAGCAGCGCACGGCGAGTAACGCGCACACGCGACCTACGTGTGTTCACGAAGTGAACAAACGGTGCAACGACGGGCGCCAGGGCGCAAAGGTGCCGCTTCTCCCCTCTCCCAGCGTTTGCTCCAAGTTTGCGCCATATTGCGACGCCCGCAGAGCCGCGGACGTCGCAACATTGTTTCCAGGAAAACAAAAGCCGCAAGGAAACAAAGTAGCCGCCACTTACCTTGGCGATCGCTTTCTTGTATCTCATGACAGCCTGCTGGACCAGCGTGTGGACTTTAATATTCCCGTCCCCGCACGGAACCACCACCCGCGTCCGGCCAAAACACACCGTGACTTTCATGGTTCAGTATCCGAGCTCTTGCCAAGATTCGGCGTCAAACCGAGCAGAGGAGGGCGCAGAGAAATCCGTGTGGGAATCAAAAGGAGCATGGGTTGGTGCTGGTTCGGCTCCGCGGCGGCCCGGTTCCTTCGCGGAGCAGAGGGCTACGAGTCGTTCCGCCTCTGCCCGGCCGACATTGTGCTGTTTCCAGACCACCTGTTTGGCTTCTTCCTTTCCTCTCGGTCCCAGACTCTGTCCCCGCTGAGCTAATACTCGCTCATGTGGTGCGTTCACGGCCTGCCGGTTATGTCGCCATCACAGCTGAGCGTCTGGCTTGAACGATCGAGACGTTGTTGTTGTTGTTCAGTTATATATGTGTAGTGCAATATGTCGATATTTACATTACGATACGACATTTCTTTTGTGAAGTTGTATCAACAACAATCGGATTCAGACGTTAGAAACTAGAGTTTACGAGCGGCATTAGAAGGCATCAGGAGGCCAAGCCGACTGGTGGTCAGGTTGGGTAGTTTTGGCGCGGAGGGACGCGTGGACGCGCCCACGCAGGCGGCATCTAACTCAAAAGCGTGACCTCAGAGGGGAGTTGAGAGAAGCCCCTGCTCTGCGGCGAGTCCTTGAAGGCGACGGGGCTGCAGCGAGCATTACAAGCATGTGGGAAGCGCGTGCGCGCCGGACCGGGGTCGCTGCTCCGTCCTGCGCCGACGCGCAGCTCAGAGGCTATTTTAACTCTTAACACAGCTGGAGCCTCAACAGGCCGCCGACCGCAGCTTGGCCAGCTGTCAGCCGAGTTAACAGCCTCGGCTCTGGAGAACACGAGCTTTCAGGGTGGTTGACAAACGTGATGCGCAGTCACATGGCAGCAAACAGTAAATAACCAACGGGACCGTCGACCACCAATAGTCCTGAAGTCACTTATGACAAACAAAATGAACGATTCAGATTTTTAGTAGCAGAAGTTATTGAGTTATCAACTTAAGCGCTGTTGTGTTATGTCAGGATTAAAAGCTATACAAGCGCCACAGACTTTAACAAAGCTGGGACGTGTCAGTGTCCCTGACAATAAAAGAGTTGGTGCTTTTAATCTGGAGGACGTCGGGTTCAGGGGATGGAGCCCAGGTGCTGAGGTCTGCGGCTCTCTCGCCAGAACCTAAACGGTTCCACAGCCTAAGCAGAAGGAAACGTTCTCTGTGTTGGGGTCAAACTAAGTGAAACCTCTGAGCGTCTTTTATTGGTTGGCTGGGAAGTTGTCCGCGTGCTGTGCGCTCGTGCAGGAACAGATGAGCTGCAGAAACAAAGAAGAGAAGCAAACTCCTGAAGAGCAGACAGCTGATAAAACATGACGCGCACAGAACCAACAGGCAGTTTGAGACGAAACTCATCTACTGACATCTACTGTCAACGAGCAGAACTTCTCTCCATGCGTCTTACTTGAAGTAATCGTTTGCCGTCAGGTCTGAGCCTGATGAAGCAGTGAGTCCGTAGCGCCCTCTTGTGGGGAACAGTTGACACTCGCTCTATTCGCGGTGTTTTCAGCCTGGAAGTAGTGATGGATCAGCTAAAAAGCAGCATCCAGCGACTGACTGGCTCCACGGACGCAGGTCAGCAGCTGAGTTTATTCAGTTGGCTTCATTATTCTGATCGCAGATCGTTTCCAACTCTCCTGAAACCGGAGTGAACTTCGACAGTCCAGGCCCAAAAGGCCGCAGCGTTGGCCCAGGCAGCTGCTTGGTGGCATTAACAGCGTGTCACTGTGTTGCGCGATCATCCCAGGCTAATTTTGTGCTAAAGAGCTGTCTGGCCTTGGGCCTCTGTGCCCCCTGCTGTCAGGCCTCTGCGCCCCCCCAGGGCCTCCCTTCTGCTGCCGCACTCGACCATCTGGAGCCCCCGTCGTCTCCGAGAGAGCAGGAGATGAAGGAGGAGGAGGAGGAAACGGCCACAACTGCTGTGAGGCCAGGATCCACCAGGAGCAGATGTAGACGTTTACAAATGGTGAACGATGTCTGAAAGATGGAAACGGCAACAAAACAAGAAAACAAAGATGAATGAATGAGACTAATGAGACTCCTACTTTAAATTTCTCATAGTTCTTCATTCCCTCTTGCTGAGAATGACTCAGTGGCTGCGTCACAGATAAATGACACCGGAACGTTACTCACTGTGTGTGTGGAACCGAAAGCTCGACGCTCTGGAGATAAAGGGGGGACTTTGAACAGTACGACCTCTGCTGTGAGGACAGACACACAGTCCACAGCTTTAGTCCCACCGCTTTATTAGGGACACCTGTACAGTCTGATCATACGTCGTTACACACTGGACTTCGTGACTCATTTAGTTGTGATGTGTGACTGAGAGAAGATTCCTGTTGCAGAGTGACACGAACTGACTTGTGGGTTGGTTGTTCCCATGAGCCTCTGGATTGTGCAGCGCTGTGGTCAACCAGTAGATGGCGACGTAACTCTGCTGTGAAAACAAACAGGAAAACAGCAAAACGTCAGCACAATAATTCATCATTTTTATAGCTAGGATTTGTTTTACAGTACAATGAAATAAGTGTATTGATGAGCACATGTGAGTTTAAATCAATAGACGCAATCAATGACATTAAAACCGAGCCAAATGAAGTGTTTAACGCTATGAAGTATTTGACCCTATAAACGTCCGTTTAAAACGCTACAGTTCCGCCCGCAGTCAAAGCGAACCCGGAAGTGAGCAGACGGGAGTCCTCTCGCGCCTCGTCGCGCTCTTCGGCGTTAAACCGACTCGCCGTCGACATTTTGGGGCACAGCATCATCAGCGCTGACGTGGACGTCCAGCCTCCTGCAGCCAGTGACGAGGCGCCTACGTAGAGCTTCGGTAAGTCGCTGCAAAGCTGTCACAGTGTCAGGCCAGAGGCGGCGGACGGACGCGGAGCGAGATGTGCGAACACGTCACGTAGTTTTTTTTAAAACTCGAGTTCTGCTCGTCTGTGACCAGGCCGAAGAGTTGGGCCGAGCGACGCACGTGCCTGCGCCCTGTTTCAAGTTTACGCCGCCGTCAAGTCAGGCGAAGTGACGTCGAAGCCGGAAGTGATCCAGATGTTTTTCACAATAAAACATAACATGTCTAAACGCGTCACGTGTGAAACCTGATGTATGTGTTAATATATATACTGGATTCATGAATAGGTGTGTGTAACATGTATGAACAATGACTGTGAGCCAACTATTAAAAGTAGAGCAGAGCGTAACCTTAACGGTAAAATGAAGAAGAAAAGTCAGCGTGAACTTTTGTAACTTGACCTGTTCTGTGAGAAATGGGCCTCGGTGCCTGTTGCCTAATGAACAGCTTCCTGTGGTGCGTTGCGTTAGAACAACCTCCCCGGTGTCAGAGCCGCTAAGGCCGTTGGCAATGTTTAACCTGCTCGCTGACGTCAGTCACGCTGTGACCTTCAGACCTTTTAAGCCCAGTTGTATCTGCTTCTGCTTCTTAATCAGATCTGTTTGTCTGTTTAATCTCTACAGTCATTTCACACTTTATAGCACAGTATGAAAGCGAAGGTGAAGCCTTTATGTGACATGAATGTGCCTCAGAAAGAAAAGAACTTTAAACATGTGTAAAGCTGCAGGTTGCAACAGGACAGATGGGAATAATGTGTTTGAGGCTTGGGTAACAAGTTATTGGCAGGAATGAAAGGACTTCATGTGTGAGTTCCCGTCACTGGCTGAAGCAATATCCTGCCAGCTGTTGGAGATTGAAGATCGTTTTTGACCTCTGCCGTGTTTTCTATCATGACTTTGTTGACCTGTCTGTGCAGGTGAGAGACCATGGACACGTCGGTATCGCCTCAGCTCGACGGGAGTTTGAACGACACAGCGACGGACGGAGAGGAGGACCAGAGCGACGCCAGTCCGTCTCCCGCGGCCCCTGATCAGGTGCCTGCTCACGGAGAAGTGGTGCGAAACATCAGCCTCGCTCCAGATGCTTGACGCCTGTGGGTTGTGTTTCATGTGGACAGGATTCTGTGGCAGAGGGCTCCCCCGATGTCACCGATGTCCAGCTGTGTGACGATCACGCGGTTCAGGTCATCCAGGCGCCGCAGACGTCTGTCATCCAGGCTCCACAAGTCCAGACGGTCCAGGTGAGCAGGCTGCCAGTCGTGGCTCTGCTTGGTCTGTCCAGGTGGGGTCTGAACTTTCTGCAGGCGGTGATCTCAGAGCTTTGTGTCAGTGAATGACGTTGTGTAGTAGATGCTCTGCAGCACTCGTGACCCAAACCAGTTGATCTGCTAATAGGATTGATGTGAGCAGCCAGAGCTGAGGTTTAAGCTCATCAGTATAACCTTCGCGCTCAGGAGATGAAGTCGTTGTTGTGTCTGGGCGAGGTGGCGACTCCACGAACCATCGACGCAGTCGGGCACAACGCTGACGTGCGCAGTGACGAGTCTTCTGCAGAAGAAGGTTTACAGAAGCCAGGGTGACGCTGTCGTTGCGTTTACGAAAATTGCGTTTACAAGGAAATGCGCCAGGAAATAGATAAAAGCTGTGCAGTGCACGTTCACCACAAAACTACCGGCGCTTGCTGACACGTCATCCTACTGGATGGAACCAGCTGAAATGTGCTCAAACCAAATCCTGGTGCAGGCAGAGACAACACTGCTTTCAGCTCCTATAATCACCGGTGAACGGATGATCACACGTGATCTGTGTAGAACAGCGTCATAATAACTTATTCATGTTCTGTTCATTCACGTCTGCATTCTCAAATAATTATACAGCATCTGGAAATGTGCAGAGACTCCGCTGAGACTCTACTGGGTTGAAAGGACTAAAATGCTCCTCAAAGCATTTGACGTCATCCTCCTCCTTCGTTAAGTCTAAACATCCCGGTTCACTGCTGTAACAGCCCTTTAGCAACAACACATGCTAATACTGCGGCTAAACCATCTTCTGTGTATAGGAGTGTTCTCATGTTCTACGAGGTGAAGTACTTTGTCTTGTTTTCTACAGATCGCGACTGTAGCAGAGCTGGAGGACGACGAGTCCGTCACAGACAACCACAAGCGACGCGAGATCCTCTCCAGACGTCCGTCGTATCGGTGAGGCGGCGTCAACAGTAAACAGGCTGATAAACGCTCTGATAACGCTCTGCCGTGTTTCCAAAGCCCTGCTTGTTGTTCTCAAAGTTGCCTCGCGTTTCATCTGAAAGCTGCTTTAGTTGACAGCTGCTCTTCGCCTACTGAGTCCCGGTGACCTACCTGACGCCCTGTACGAACCTTTAAGGCGTCTCCAAACAAGCTCTACCCTGTTGAACACAAGCTCACATAACGACACTAGATGCAAAATCAGTGTAAAAAGTTAAATGCAACGCATTTTCTTATGGCTGGAGCCAAACCTCTGAAATCTCAAATCAGAGTTGTTATAAATATTTACAGCCAGTGTGGAATCATTACTGGAATCCTCTCGCAGAAAAATCCTCAACGAGCTTTCAACGGATTCACCAGCAGTTCCTAAGATCGACGAAGAAAAGGCGGAGGAGGAGGTTCCGGTGTCGAGCTCAGCCTTAGCGTCGGTGCCGACCTCCATCTACCAGACCAGCTCAGGACAGTACAGTACGTACACACTGTGCCCGGTTCAGCTGCTAAAGGCTCTTCGTAGTTCAGTGTTTTCATACCAGCAGGTTCCTGGAACCAATTAAATTCTTCAGGAGCGTAAAACTCCGTCCACCCGTGTTCTGTACTGAAGCCCAGTCGTTGACTTTGGCTCCACACAGTTGCCATCGCTCAGGGCAGAGCCATCCAGCTGGGCAGCCCCGGAGTGGAGGCCCTGACGGTGGCCGGCTCTCCCGCCCCACAGCCCGGAGCCACCATCCTGCAGTGCGCAGCTCAGTCTGGGAACTCACAGCAGTTCTACATCCAGGGAGGGCAGATGCTCATCCAAGGTAGGAGTCAGCCCAGTTCGGGTCCAGATGAATCCAAGCTGCTTAGTCTACACTGCACTGCTGGGTTTAATGACTGTGCGACTCACTCAAGTTTTCATGAACAGCATTAACAGCCAGTAAACCGCAGGCTATGAAAGCCGGTACGTCCTCATTTAAATCACTCTGTAGACTTGTGTTAGATGACAAACTGCTTCTACCTCCATCGGACTTTACTTCTTTACTTACTAAGTTGAACGAACGCATCATTTCCTGTGTGAGCGTTTTCCCAGCAGGAAGCGTCAGCTAGAGGCTGAATGAAAACGCGCCTGCGGGCTTGTTGCTCGTTGTCTGCACGCGTTAAGCTTTGTTTAACCTGACACTCTCAGTCTCAATTATCTTCTTTCTCTCCGTCCTTCCTGCCTTGTCTCAGCACACAAACGCACAGCAGTGACTCCGGCCGCGGATCGGAGGTGCTCAACAGTCTGCACGGCAGCCACTCGGGACACAATATCCTCTTGTTTGTTGAGCGTCTCTCTAGTTGCGTCACTGGGGCTAAAAATACACCCTGCCACTACCGCCAACCCCTTCAGCTCCCCTCCGCCACCCTCCTCCCGCTCTCATTGTGTTTCTGTACTACCAGCTGATCCACGGAGGGGGAGGAGGGGGAGGGGAGCGTGGGAGGAACTAATCCAGGGTGTTTTACTGACTTCAGCAGGCTGGAGTGATGTCATTGTGATGTCAATGCCGGTAATTGTAATTGGGCTGCAAAGTTGACGAGTGACCACTCTGATGCAGGGAGAGCTGAGAGGAGGGAAAAGGCGAGAAGGAGAAACTGAGAGTCAAGTGCAGCCGAGAGGAAGAAGGGTTAGGAGAGAGTTTTTGTGTCGAGGTGTTTCTCTGCCGTGGTGCTGGATTACTGGAAACCAGAGATGGCTGTAACTGGGGACGAGACTGAGTCAGGTACGTGCAGAAGAGTTTTCTGTGATACTCCAGCACAAATGAGATTCATAGACAGGACGACAGCAGACTGAAGAGAAGCAATAACAAGTTGTTATCTCGCTTTTAAAGTACTTAACCACTCGAGCTTCATTATTCTGATGAAACAGCGACGATAGATGATAGTTACAGATAATTGTTCTTCCCATTTCAACACAGTGTTGATCCAACAAGTCGACACATTGGGTTAGTTTGCCCGTCGCTCTGTACCCTGCTCATATAAACACTAACACACTCCGACTCTCTGAAGCACTTCGCTGGTTGTCAGGCAGAAAGGCAGGCAGGGAGGGGGAGCGAGAGCAATGGGCGGGTGGAGGACGGTCGTGTGTTTGACGTCACTCCAGTTTCCTGGAACAGAAGCCGAGCACAGAAGAGAGAATGCAAAGCGGGCGAGTGAGACGCACACGCTGACGTCAACGCAGATCCAGTCACTGTTATCACAAAGAGAGAGAGACAGAGACGCCGTGTGTGTGAATGGGAGGACGGAGAACATTCTCAGGAACAAAGTGAAGACGAACGCCCAGCGCTTCACAGTTGACTCATCACATGACTCAATCGAGAATCCGTTGGGCTTCACATGAAAACCTCTGTTCACGCTGCTGACACGCAGCAGATGAGCACAGCTGCTTGTTTGTGCGCACTCTACTCTTTGTGCTTATATTGTGTCCGTGAGAAACAAATACAGAAATACAGCTGGTAGCAGGGGCGGATGCACGGGGGCAACGGGGGGAACCGCCCCTACTCCAAGCCCCCAACGGTAGTAGGTCAACAATGAAAAACAAGTTAATAAGAAACTAACGAGTTAGAGAAATGATGCTAAACCGTCCGTAGAAACCTTTGTGTTTTTGTTGCCATCTTGGACAAACCTTCTTTTTTTCCCTTTTTGTTTTGCTAAACTCTACTGCGTCTATATATTTGCGTCTCCTAGTGGCCATTAACCAAACTGCAGCTCCTGCTGTGTTTCTGGCGCATTTCTGCTACTATTAGTGCCGGTTTCAGAGCGAGGTTCCCGCTGCTCTGGACACAGACCGATGGATTCATAGGACGAGTCGCATGCTCAGCTTGTAGCTTTAATGCTATTCCACTGTGCTCGTCCGCTGTTGTTGTAGCTACGCAGTGATCAGATCGTCCGCGTTCTCATCGTCAACACAGTTTGGACAAATGAGAGAAACATGGCAAAAACAACCAGTCATGGGGAGAGGAAATTCATCTTCTAAAGCAGGAAGGAGGCGGCTGAGCGCTGCTAAACTTAGACAGCAGCATCCTCTGCTGAATTACAAACATCTCGTAGTTTTTAATGGAAAACATTTCGTTTGCTGTCGTTGGTGCGTAGCTGCCACCGGAGACATCCCCGCCTACCAGCTGCGGTCGCCCAACTCGGGCCTGGCTCAGGGCATCGTGATGGCTGCGTCGCCGGGCTCCATGCAGAGCCCCTCGTCGCATCATGCTGAAGAGATCACCCGCAAGAGGGAGGTCCGGCTGATGAAAAACAGGTGAGAACGCAGGAAGCTTCGGAGGCCGTTTGATTTCCTAATTCACACGCTGACATTTCAACACTCAGATGATGTTCACGCTGGTTTCGCTGCCAAAACAACACGTGGAGAGAAGGAAAGGTCAGAGCCGCAGCAGACGGTTCATGTTTGTGAGGGGAATGTGGAAGAAGTTCACTAGCACAACATGAACCCGACTCGAAACATGTGCTGACTTGTGTTTTGTGTGTGTTCATCATACTTTCATCCTCCTTCTCCAGGGAGGCAGCTCGAGAGTGTCGCAGGAAAAAGAAAGAGTACGTCAAATGTCTGGAGAACCGAGTGGCCGTGTTGGAAAACCAAAACAAGACGCTGATTGAAGAGCTGAAGGCACTGAAGGACATTTACTGCCACAAGGCTGAGTAGCGGTGTCTGTTTGGGCTCAAGGGCTGGAAACGGCACCGTTTACAAACTGCTACAGCAAAAAATCCCCAAAAAAGAAGAAAAAAAACGACTCTGAAACAAAAAGTGCTTTGACCGTCTCTTTGCCATCTCTGCTCACTCAGGCCTGGTTCACGCCGACGTGTCCCGGGGGGATTCAAACTCGAGCTTTTCGGTTTCGCTCTCGTTCGTATCTTGTGCTCTTTGCATGCGAAGACTCGAGCGTCGTCCGCGCTGTGCTTGCCGTAGGTGTCGTGCTGTCAGCTAATGACAGCCAGCTGAAGAAGAGGAACAGGAAGGCGGCAAATACAGGTGCTTCCTGAAAACGGGCAGATTACGACGGACGGGTCGGCCAGGCCTCGGCGGGTTCTCCACAAGGTCGGACGAGGTGCGCGAAAAGCTACGCAGATCCAGCACCAGCTTCAACTCAACGTGTTTACCTGAACATGCCACAAGTGTGATTTACGCTTCTGTTTTTAGTCGTTTCATGCAGAAAAAAATATGTCAGTGGGCGTCATCAATCTGTTACCAGTTTTTGTTCTTGAGTTGATCAAAGAATTCAGGATGAAAAATGCCCTCACGCGTTTTCCTGCTTATGCACAAAAACCTAAAACACTTATTTCAAGCCAATGTAGAGGAGCATTATGGGAATTAAACTCGCTTAGCAAAAGTCTAAAGTTTAAAGTTTATTATTTATGACTGAAGTGAGTCGATTAGTGAAAAGCACAGTAAGTACCAAAGTGTCCGTGTAGACGTACGCTGTTAGGTTTATTTGAAAAGTTCTGCACGCGTCATAGGTTCTAAACACACGTCGAATCGTCATCGTTGACTCTGTCCTGAAAAAACGGACAAACCTCAGGTTTGTAAAGAAACCGCTTTAAAAAAAAAGACTCACAGCTCCAACACGAACTGTTGTGCTTATATATTTGATATATGGCTGAATATTACAACGCTCTGTTTAAAGGGTGATGCCAATTTCTTTTTCTTGTAATTTAAGACTAACAGATCATCTTGTGTTGTGGTTTCTGCTGACACTGCTTTAGTTGTTGGGCACTGAATAGATTTTATTGCGACGCCTGCAGACGGAGGCTGAACGAGCTGCTCACTGAAACACATCATCTCCTTCACAGCTAACTGCTGTTTATCTCTCATCCCACATAATGATCAGGTGAGCGGTGATAAAATCATAGTTTTCTTTGATATCAGCTGAGTTGACTTTCTCTGCATGTCGCTTTTTTGTTGTTTGATGGCTCAGACTTTTACCTTGGTGTTCTTTCATTTGAATTGTAAAACCCAAACTATTTTTGTTTATCTAATAAAATCTTCGTATGTAATACAGGTTGTGGCTCATTTATTTCCCAGTTGTTCTGCAGCTTCCTCCTCTTCCTTATTGAGTCTTTTCATGTTCATGCAGGCTTTGAAATACTTTTAATGAACATGTTCCTCCACATTTCAGCCACGACTAAAAGTAAAGCAACACTATGGTGCAACGGCAAACTCAGAGTGATGAAACTTTGTTTAGCTGAAACAGAGAAAGAACTAAACTCCACATAAGCCACGTGAGATTTCAGGAGCCAGTAAGATGAAGTTACTTTTGAAAAGGACTAGTTTCCATAGCAACCAGTCGGTCATGCAGCACTGACCTTGAAGGGTTCAGAGTTGATAAAAGCTAAGATGCGTCTTTATTGAAGGATTGGTGTTTTCTCTGGCACCTGAGCACACAAACACAAAGAACACACCTCCCGCTGGTCCACTCACACAGGCTCTCGTGTTACAGACACACAAACTGGTGAACAGGTCAAAGGAGAGATCTGCCTCAGAGGGAAGCCTTGAAAAGTAGCCTTATCTATTAAACGACGCTTCTGCTGCACAAAATAAATAGATGAGAGCACAACACGATTACTCTGCTGGAGCGAACGCTAAGGCTGATAAGACCTGAGCTCTGTGTTAGGGATCAACTGAGACTCAGACACGTTACATTTCCATAGTATTCACTCTGGACCCGCTGCCTCCTCCCACATTGTCTCTTGCTCCTACTAATCCGGTGTGTGAGTCTGTTTCATACTTGAGCTTTTAGCCTTTCCAACATCTTGATGTTTGGCTTCAGTCCAGAGCGGCTGGGTGGAAATTTCCAGCTAGAGGCTCCCAGCGTGAAGCGGCGTGGAGCCAAGGGCGACCCCTGCTGTCCGACACGCTCCACTGCAACAGCGCGAAACAGCTCGAATGGGTAGTAAATAAAAAAGTCCCGTACAAAGCAGCCTTTTCAGCGGTTGTTCCAGCTGGATTCACTCTTTTTGTCCCTGTTCGTTCCAGACGGACTTTAAGCAGTGACCTACCTGCGTTTGCTCCTCATGGCCCATGACGCGTTTACTTACAAGCCAACAGAACCCGGCGGCGCCAGCAGATGTCCTCACTGCACCGAGCGTCTGGAGCTGGACCCAACACAAGACACGCGATTATGTGGATTTCTAATTTCTAAGCCACTTACATCAGTGAAAAACCACACGTTTAACCCAGACTGTTGCTGTTTGGGTTCATGCAACGCGCAGACCTGGGTTCTCTTTACTGTTACTACTCAGAGAAACGCGCTCATTGAAACATTCACCATCTGAGGCTGAATGTGCGTTTTTCTTGGTTATATAACCTGCTGCTTTATCTGACTCGACCTCTTGAAATGTGATCGGTGACGTTTATTCGACTGCCTTGACGCGTATTTCTATTGTTTGCTTCCATCCCGTTTTCACTGAGCCATAAACATTTTTCTATGTATTCTTTTATTATTTCCTGGAGCTTCCAGCCTAACGGGCATTAAAACAAATCATCGGCAAAGCATCAGCTGCGTCTGCTCTCTCCGTGCGTGACCACCCCTTGAACCGGAACCTCTCCCCTCCCTGCCGGCGTGTCTCCCTGACAGCCGCCCACAACACCGCTGCGCGCCCGCCGCCGCTGCTTGCGATGCCTCGGATGTCTGCGGCTCATCGGTGGAAGTGACACCTCCGTCCTGCGTGGCCGCCTCCAGCCGCTGCTACGGATGCGCTCTACGCGCTCTACGCGCTCCGGTGACCGTCCGTGACCGCGTCGGTGCGTTTGGAGCAACGTTGGCTCACGCTCCCGCCTCCAGGCTCGACAACGGGCAGTAAAGATGGGGAGCACCACCTCTTGCTGCGTGTCCTCCAGCCCCAAGCTCCGCAGAAATGTCCACTCCAGGCTGGAGTCGTACCACCAGGAGTCGGATCTGAGCAGGGAGGAGACGGGATGCAACCTGCAGCACATCAGCGACAGGGAAAACGTCGACGGTAAAAGCAGTACTTTGGTAATAATAAGCTCGCAAAGCGTCGTGAACTACATGATAAACCAGGGATTAGTGGGGAGCAGGAAATTAAAGTGGTTGGTGGCGTTACATCACATGAAATAGAACCTGTTCTAATTCAACTGAACTGAAGCTTAGGAAACGATGATCAGAGAAAGGGAAATAAACACGCACCAGACAAATACTACAACCGGAAGAAGTTAAAGCCTCCATCCTTTTAAAACTAGAGTTACAGTCGCTTAAACGTTTGATGAGCCGATTCTGTGACCTCCGACCTTTCTCGTATCCTGGAGAAACGGCCGCTGTCTCATCTCTCTGCGATATCGAGCCGCACAAGATGAAGTCATGTGTGCGATGTTGCTCCCATGTGCCCTCGCAGAGAAGTACGGAGCCGCAGACAATATCCTGTTCATGAGGCCGGTCTTTGTGTTCAGCCTGTGCATGAAAGAGACGCCAGCTATGGGATGAAGCCCCCTCCACTGACACATGCTAATGTGCATTACAATCGACCCATTCACACGGGAACTGCCTCTTTCCAGCCTGCAGCCAACCATTACACGGACATTTATAAGAGGTTTCATGATCAGAAAGTTTCTGTCTGTGTCGCTTCCAGTTCTAAGTAGCGGCCTGTGGGTGTGGGACGCGCTTCGCTGCAGGAAGCCTCCCGGTCTTCACTGATGGATCTGTTGGCTTGCGGCGTCAGCACGGTGGAGATCCTGCTGCTCATTGATCAGTCATGTCATCCTGTGTGTGGATGGCTCGGTTCCTCAGCGGGAGGTTGTCGCTGTGGCTCCAGTTCTCATCACTGGCTACTGTAGCAACGTTGGTGCTTTGGTTCATCGCTTTAATGTTGTGTGTAACCAGATGAAAAGAGGAACATTCAGAGCATGTGATCGACAGGCAGGCGATAAAGACGCGTCGTGCTGAGGGTCTGTCTCGTGGTGAGGTTGCTGAAACCAGAGTGTGGCTGATGTGTTGGCTCTGTTGTGAGTTCACAGACAGTATGACAGAGAGATTAGCTTCTCCTCAAGAAGCACCATCAACAATCTCTTCTCCCCCAAAGCCGAGGCTGGAGAGGCAGCTGCGAGCCCACGTTAGACGCGATAAGAGGAACCTCTGGGGACGGACGAGTGCCCAGAATCAACGCCTCAATTTAGAGCATGACATGCTGCTCACTGACACCACGTTCACTGGCTGGGATGGGGGCATTAAGCCGGAACGAATGGAGCGCGACCAGGACTTCAGGCCAGCCTGCGCCGTGGAGAAGGTCTGTACGTGTCCAAGCTCCCTTTGAGTTGACCGTGACCTGGAAAACACATGAAGGCAGCCGGTCGTCCCCACAGTTCCAGAGCAATAGGCCCAATGGGTGATTCTGTGCCCAGACCCTGACATTAAAACCTGCTCCAGTGGTTGAGTAACAAACAGGGTTATGGCTGGTTCACGAATGGAGTTAGTTAAAGGAAGTCAGGTAAGTCAGAAAAGGGTTAAACCCGTTTCAGATGACGCACAGACGTGATCAGTGACCTTCTGTGTCTCGTGTTTGACCAACTTTCTACTGGTTTCGTCGTAATTCAAGCGGCTGCAGGCCCAGAGGCCGTCTACCGGTGAGGCCAGCCTTCCTCCGGTGATGACCTCCTACCGTTGTTTACCGCGTGCGCCTTGGTTTTCTCCTGACTTTAACCGATGCGCACTGAGCCAAGGCGGCGCCGCGTGGCACGTTTCCAGAGCCGGAGGCTGCTAGAGAAGCATGGCACCAACTGGAGGAGGGTGTATGAGGATGTACGGCCTCGGGTTTGATCAGTCGCACAAGCTGCTTACTGGGATTTATTACGTCTTGTTTGTACACGCTGTAAAACATGAAATGATTAAACGCATCCAGGAGTCGGGGCAAACCCGGAACCTTTAAATCAATCATACTTTTAAACTGTATAAAGCTTTGAAAACCACAGGGATTACCTACTAAGCTTTGGAAATTCTGATGCTTCTCTCTCGGTTTGGGCTTGATTTTAGTCCTGGAGTCTACGCCGACCTCCCAGAATGCCTTGTTCTGATAGCAGTCCCTGACCTGGGCCTTGAAGCTTGTCCACGGCTGGAGTTTTGGGAAGGAGACCAGTGTAGGACAACCAGGACCTTGTAGGTTTGCAGCCATTAGCATTGGCAGACGGGGTTTGTATGCATCGCCATGTTTGGGGCGGATCACTTAGACAGACACACTAATGCTAACGGCAGAGGGCAGGGAGGGAGGCGTCATGGGATCGGCCTCTGCCTGACAAAGCCCTCGGTGTTGCTCGTCTGGGACGACCCTCTGTGAGGCATCGAGCATCAGCTGATGCTCTTACATTTAGGTTTGGCAGGAAACGCTTCTCTCCAAGCTGATAATTCTCAAGCTTAAATGTTATTTTGGTCTTTCGGAGCTGGGAGATGGTGATGCTTGATAAAACATTGGCACATTGAAATGATTAGATTGGGTTTATTAAACGTTTTTGGAAGATTGAAGAATGAGCAGATGTTGAGCTGCTTTACCTCAGACACGAGCTTAACGTGAACAAGGAGGCCGACTTCTGGGCTGACGACGGTTATCAGAGCAAAGTTTGGGGCCTTGGTTCATTCCTTTCCTCATTGGGTTTCAGGCATTTTACCAGGAGCTGATCACTCACTGGGTCTAGCATGTGGGAAACAAGGACCCGACTCCGTCAGAGATACAGTGAAACACACGCGTCGACGTGTTTCTCTTTTCTTTTGTCTGTGGTGAAGGGATGTAGAAACCAGAGGCTCCTGGTTTGATTTACTGACTAGTAATGAGTAACCAATTTACTACCAACCACTAATTAGCACTTCAGAAGGCTGTGACGGCTTTGAACACAGCCTTGAAAGGACGATCTGATTAGCATGAATGAGGAAGGGCAGAGCTCCGATTGGAGGAATCACCGCTCAGCCAGGCTCCGGCTGGTTCCATCTTCCTGTACTTACTGCTGTTTTCATGATTTGCTCTAAATTAAAATAAAGTAGAAACTACCAACACTGGTGTCGGAGTATAACAGGCCGTCACAGCAGGGAGCTGGATTCATCGGTGTAACGTTGTTGTATAATGTAACAGAAATGCTGATTGTGTGACCTGGTGGTAAATGTGCTGGTGATTGTAGGAGCGATGGCCGTCATTTTAACACCGCAGGACTGGGATCAGCAGTAGAGCCACTGTGTGTGTGGAGCTCCGTCTGCTGGTCAGTGACTGTTGGCTGGAGACATGACGGTGAAGATGCAGTGAACTACGCCAACAGAGTGACGTCACCCCGTCCCCGGCTCTGCTCATTAAATATTAAAAGTACGTTTGGCTGTTTGCACATTTACATGGAGCACATTTCAAAGTGCAGCCTGTGGAGATAAGATGCGTGACTGAGCATTAAGCGACTGACTGGATGGGCGTGAATCCGGCTTCCTGCGTCCACAGCCAGCTCCACGCGAGGCCCAGCGGGTCCCAGTTCTAGAGCTTCTACACGTGAGGCAGCAGCACTACAGGTTTTATTGCTCGGTCGGTCACACAACCCTTCACCTACGTGAAGGCAGACACATAAACACGTTGGATAGTTTAGGAAAAAAGCAGGCAGACGTTTGCTGTTGTTCCAAACACTGGATCAGTGTGACCTGCTGAAAACCAGACAGATCGCAGTAACTGAGAGCAGCACAGTGTTGCTGAAACTGGCACCTTTGAAGATGTGCTGCTACACTGAGACAAGTTTAAAGATGTCAACCCCCACACGTGTCTATGGAGAAGTCACGCGTGTAGATGCTGGGATCCATCTGGTGCCAGGACACTAGAAACGTCGCGGTGCAGCTGATGGGGCCGTTGCCTGCAGGGGTCACCGCCGCAGATTCATTATGCAGCGCGTAAGGCAGACAGGTCGGGTTGCAGCTGACAGCTTAGCCGAGCTTCTCCTGTTTCACGGTGCAGATGCCGACCGTGAGTTTTCCTTAAAGTTTACTTGAGGTGGTGAAGATCAAATATCGGCACGGTTGTTGTATTGGCTCTTCCCTGGAAGGACCAAGAGGCACGAACCCAGGTCCTTACTGAGGCGAGGCCACATCCGTTACCACCTCGACCACAGCGTCAGCCAGCAGCAGAAAGATTGTTCCAGATTCAACAGAATGTGACAGACAGGACTGGACCTGAACGTCCTTGGATTCACTCACAGGACAAGGCTGCGCAGAGAAGCCTGTCTAACGGACCAGTGACGTTCAGTTTAACGTGCTTTTGAAATAAGCGGAGTCTGGTTTGTGACTCGCTCCTGTTAACAGCTCGCTTTCATCCCTCCACAGCAGCGTCTGCAGTGTAATCTAATAGTCTGGATCTTAGTCGTCGGAGGAGCGTCTTTAAATGCTGATGTCAAACTCAGCCAGATTTCTCCTTCAGAAAGTGTGTCCAGGCAGAAAGAAGCCATCACAGCGTCTGCGCTCGACGAGTGTTTCTTTGCAGGCTCGCGTTCAGTCGTAGCTTCGGGCTGTGAGCCATGACTCAGGCCAGAGAAGCTGTGGACGGATGCGTCTGAGAGCAGGGGAAGCGCGTTCACGACATGACTCAGGGCCGTAGACGAGCCGCAAATATTGGTCCTCGGCCACATTAAAAGCTGGCTTTTCAAACTGGCCCCTGACTGTTTTCAGTGTGAGGTATCTCCATTTCACTAATCTGCACGTGCTGTGTGTTTGGACAGAGCTGAACCTGGAGTACAACCCGTCGGACCATCCGCGCGCCAGCACTATATTCCTCAGCAAGTCACAGAATGACGGTGAGTAGCCGTGTTTCACAGATCGGCTTTTACGTACGACGCCCCCATCGCTGACCTCCAGCCTTAAGAAAGAGACACAGTTTCTGGGAGCCGAGCTAATTTATGCCGCTGCCCTCGGGCATCTACTGTATTAACGCGCATATTAAGAGGCTCAAGCACAGCAGCGAGGGTTGTTATCATGGAACAAACAGACGCTTTCTCCTGCTAAACGGACTCACGCCCTTACGTGGAACCAGAGCATCTGCTTGCTCTTTAGCTTACTCAACGACAGAGAGCAACTCAGTCATACAGCCTGATAAATGGATGATGTCCTGTGTTTTAGTTCAGTTCAGTTCTGTGACTGTGCTGCAAACAGAATAAGGCTTCTGGTTCCTCTCTTTTCAGAGCTGCTCTACAGGAACGGTGAGTAGCCCTGACTCTGCCTCCCTCTGCTGGAGGAGCAGCATCTCATCCCTGTGGTCCTTTCTCAGCCTGTGTCTTCCTTTGGCTGGGTTTGGGTTTGGATTTGGCCTTGTTGTCGCTGTCAGTGCTGAAAACCTGAAATTTACTGACAAACATCCTTTTTGTTTCAGTTCGTGAAAAAAGAAAAAGCCTCTTCGTCAACCATGATGTGAGTGGCCTCGTGCTTCTGTAGCTGCTCAGCTGATCTGTGACGTAAATACTGTGTTTTGTTTGTGGGCGTGTCGGCTCTAATGACGCTCACTGTGCGTGTGCAGCGCGGGCCGTCACGGCGGAAGTACAGCTCCTGCTCCACCATCTTCCTGGACGACAACACGGTCAGCCAGCCCAACCTCAAATACACCATCAAATGGTAAAACACACGGCCGCCATCCATCATTGGTCTCTGTCTTCTCTGTCACTCACCGTGCTTGTTCTCCTGACAGCGTGGCCCTGGCCATCTACTACCATATAAAAAACAGGTGAGTGATCAGCAGTAACCGCTGTTCACGCCACGTGCTGCAGACGTGGGTGTAGAGACTCAGACCCGTCCAAAAAGGTTGTTTTCTTCATTGTGAGGCTGAAACCCAACATGCAGCTGTTGTGTCTCCTTCCAGAGACGCTGATGGAGGGATGCTGCTGGACATATTTGATGAAAAGCTTCATCCTCTCTCTGTAAGTTTTCATCCACTTTGCGCCACAGTGACCATGGGCTGATTGTGATTGGCCGGCAGTGCTGTCAAGCTCACATTTTAGATGTGGAAATTAAAAAGGATCGGGAATTAAAACGCTTGGGCTACTGCACTAAAGCCGCTTTAATTTTGTCCTGCTTCACTTTATCAGAACTTGTTTAGATAATGTTTGATGCAAATGCAATTTATGAGTAGTGGGACAAAAAAGGTCCAGGGCTGAAAAGGTGACTGATGGATGGTCCATCCGCCCTCCGGTACTTTCCTCCTCCCTCCGCTTCTGTCTTTCAGAAAACCGAAGTCCCGCTGGACTACGACCAGCACGACCCGGAGCAGAAGCAGATCTACCGGTTCGTCAGGACGTTGTTCAGCGCCGCTCAGCTCACTGCTGAATGCGCCATCGTCACACTGGTAAGACCCCAAGACCGCAAGCAGAGAAGCAGCAGCTCAGGTGTGTCCTGCCTGAAACCCGTCAGTGTGTGTGGTGGGACTCGTGCCAGGGTGGAGTTGGGTAAACGGGGGTCTCTGCCCTGCTGTAGGTCTACCTGGAGAGGCTCCTCACCTATGCAGAGATCGACATCGGTCCGGGGAACTGGAAGAGGATCGTTCTGGGTGCTATCCTGCTGGCCTCCAAGGTCTGGGACGACCAGGCCGTCTGGAACGTCGACTACTGCCAGATCCTCAAGGACATCGCCGTGGAGGACATGTGAGCGACACGCTGCTGGGAGGCGGGGCTTGTGAAGAGGTCACAGCGTCACTTCTATGACTCCTCTGTGCAGGAACGAGTTGGAGAGACAGTTTCTGGAGCTGCTGCAGTTCAACATCAACGTACCGTCCAGCGTCTACGCCAAGTATTACTTCGACCTGCGCTCGCTCTCCGAGCGCAACAACCTCAGCTTCCCCCTGGAGCCGCTCAGCAGGGACAAAGCCCAGAAGCTGGAGGTCGCCTTCGTTCACCGGTGTCATTGTTACAGCCAATGTGTATTTACCTGGTGGACGTGTGAAGTTAGAAATGCAGATGCTGCCTTGTTACGTCAGAACTTTGTGTTTCCTCTCTTCAGGCCATTTCCAGACTGTGTGATGACAAGTACAAAGACGTTCGGCGAGCCGCTAGGAACCGCTCCGCCAGCGTGGACCATCTGTGCGGGGTCAGGTGGGTTCCCGCAATCCTCTCCTAACGCACTGACGGAACCAAAAGACGGCTGGCTGGAAAATCTGGAGCTTCAGTGTGGAAACCAAACTATGGACTCAAACCTCTGGGTGTCGCCTCCTGGCAGGGATCACATCTGTGCTCTGAGGTGAGCCGAGCTCCAGAGGCTTCAGGTGGAGCTGATGCCTTTGCAGCGCCTGCGTTCAGAGTGACAGCAGACCTCCTGAAGGCCTCCACAGCTTGGACGCCGAGCGCCTCGACCGGGAGATTTCAGACGGCCTGACCTCTCCCTGATGGTCCACGAACGTCACACTGAAGCATAGAAGTGATTATTTTACCTTCGTATGAGGACTTTGCCAAGTGTAGATTTTAGTGTAGCTCCTGTTTTTCTACCTGTTCTTTTGGCAGGTCTTAGATTCATTAAGTATGTTTTAGGTTTACAGTATTTCTATGGATACTCAGGTTTTTACTGTGATTCTCCTCATGAGTTTATTCAGTTGAGACGTCCAAAACATTCCCACAGCTGTCAGTGGACTCGTAGGTTTAAAGTTTAGAGAAGGTGCATCGTCACTCGTGGAACCTGCTTCGCTCTGCAGAGCTGTGAGCAGCTCAGCGTCTCGTGGCTGGAGGTTTGAGTAAAGCCTCCTCTCTGCTGACAAAACCACTGATGTAGGATGAGGCGACGTTCAAGGCTGGTTCTAGCTGGTATCACGTAAAGGTGAGCTTTCACATGGATTTGAAGTAAATGTCCTTGTGCCTCAGCTACTGCTTCTACTACTACGTCAGTACAAAGTGTCTGCTGTGAAAACTCCGGCAGCTGGAGACGGAGCCGCTGATTCCTGTCACTAACTAGTTTCAGACTGTGGTTTTCCTCTCAGCTGACCAGCTAACGGGCCGGACCTGAACCCTGGAGGGATTCGATAGGACCCAGTCAGGAGGCAGACGACAAACACCCAAACATTTACAGCTTAAATTCAGTTTAGAACAAAACATTCGGCATAATAAAGTCATGTTGTCGTGAGAAATATCGGCTGCCAACCACGATCAAGGAGTCTCAGAACGCACTGCTGGTCCGAGGGCCCGTACCGACCCAACAGAACCACCAGGTGGTGTTGGGCCTGAATGTTTGTCTACAGGGCATGTGAAACATTTGACTGAGGTTCCAGAGTTAAAATACTGAATTAAGCTGAAGAAGGAAATGACACACAGGCGTTTTTTCATCAGAACTGTCTGCAACCAAGCGCGAGAACCACATCCCTGAATAAAAGACGGCCAACGGAGCCTGAAGCGTCCGTTTAGCACAAACACACGCACTCGTGGCCTGTCTTGGTCAGATGTTCATCCATGGTTGGTGGATTTAACAAGTCTAAGTCTAATGACTCCTGGTAATTCAACATCTTTTTTATTTGTCACTACAACTATCAATTATTTTACTAATTAACTTTGTACAGTGTATGAAGTATTAAAACTGAGACAGGCTCATTGTAAATTATTTATTGACTCGTTCATTGTTTTTAATAAATAAAAAGTTCATCTCTAACACGTCTGCGTTTCCATTTCATTCGGATTTTTGGGGCTGATGTTTCAGAAACATTAGAACAAACCTGCCTCTGACTGAAGCATTAATCCGGTGTCTTATTGCAGTTGACCCACACGAGTCCCAGCCTCTGTAAAGTTGGCTTGACATCCCAACAATGCTCTGAAGGCAGCTTGGTAAGAATAGCTCAACGCACAGGTCCTGGCAGGGTCCTGGCGAGAGGCAGCAACCGAAGACAAGGAGCCGCTGCATTTAGCAGCGTTGAGTCGACTCCACGCCTCGGTGCAGACGGACTAGAAGGATGGGAGCAGCAGGTCTAGTCTTCATCAGCCTCAGTCAGAGCGTCTCCTTCATGGGTAAGTTAGTAGTTTCCTTATTATGGGGATTAAGATTCCCACCGTGTGCCATCATAAAATCTCATGCAGGTTATTCTGTGGTTCAAAGCAAACACAAGGACTTTACTCCGCTTACTGCTCTTCTCATCCATCTAAGGCTTAGTTACTAAAAACGCCTGTTGAGTTCTCCTCATACCAACAGTTGGGACATCAACTGGTCCTGAAAGGAGTCACCTCCTCACTCACCAACCCCCCTGAGTATTTCCTAGACCCCATGTTTCCTGATGGTGCTTCTCCTCGGTCCTCCTGCAGGTAAAGCCTGGTGGGTGTCCATGCTGGCTTCGCGTGCGCTGCTCGTCCTGCTCGCTGGCTTCACCCTCTACAGCGACGACCAGGGCCGGTTCTTCTGCAACACCGTCCAGCCGGGCTGCTCCAACGCCTGCTTCGACGCGTTCGCCCCCGTGTCCGTCTACCACCTCTGGCTCTTCCATTGCATTCTGCTCTGTCTTCCGCATGCGCTGTTTGCAACCTACGTCGTCCACGAAGTCCTGTCCGACCCCGACCGTGCCGGCGGTGGAGGAGCTCCACCGTTCACCCTGCAGACCTCAGAGCTGTGTCTCCATAAAGTTGAGCCTGATAGCCTCCTCCGTGGATGTGGAGCGCCACGGTTCCACTGCTCCTACTTACTGACTGTGGCTCTTCGCATGGTTCTCGAGGCCTTTTGTGGTGCGGGACAGTTTTTCATCTTGGGTCTGTCCGTTCCTAAGAGCTTCCTCTGTTACGAGGCTCCCTGCGTGTCAGGGGTCGAATGCTACGTCTCCAAGCCCACTGAAAAAACCCTGATGCTCAACTTCATGCTCGGTGTCTCCTCCTTGTCCATTCTCCTAAGTTTGCTGGATCTGGTGAGCTGCATAAAGGCGATGAGTAGATGGAGGAGGAAAAAGTTGACGCTGGTGGAGGAGATGAGCAGAGGAGAGCACAGCAGCGTGTTCACCGGCTCCGGCGAGGGCGACGGCGTTTCGACCAGAAGGACCCGTCCCAGTGGAAGCTCCAACGATGCTGACCGAGACGGGAGCCACGTCGCTGGGGGGTCAAACGCCGAACGCTCTGATCCCAAGGTATTCAGCGCGAGCACGATTCAAGCGGATGAATCTGCGTGTCCGCCTGTGTCCGCTCACCTGAGGGGAGCGCCGTCAAACCCCAGGAGGCCGACGCTTGAGGCCGCCACGAGCGTGGGTCTGTACTCGGGCCAGCAGTCTGACACGGCTGAATCTCAGGACAGGAGAGTCTGGGTGTAAGAAACAGACACGAACTGACAACACAAGCAGATTTGATACAGAGAGTCGTAAAGCAACAGCGAGGCTGCTCTGGGAGGAATCAAGCAATCACACGGCTGGTGGATGATGCTTCAGTCAGACAGAAAACCAAACAGTTCATCTGCCTCACTCCATCCATGCACACATTTATTTTAAAACTGAATCTGCTCTGCTTCTGGAAAATGTCTGCAGACCCGCCTCAGGCTGAACAATGTCGACAACACGACCCCGAGCCACACGGACGCGACCCGAGCACATGCCTCCCACCCTCCTCGTTCTTACTGCGCTGCTATTTGGGGCGGCTGAGACGTGTAGGAACGTTAACCGTCGGCGGCGTTTGAGGAAGGACCACATCGCCACCGAGGTAGGAGACGTCCACATCACGCTGTGGAAAGAAGACGCGAAGATGCAGCCTGCTGAGCTTCACGTGCTCCTTTCAGAAACAACGAGAGGGAACAAAGCTGCGTGAGGACCAGCTCCAGTAATAAACTGTGGCTTTCATTTCATCATCATTTGTTGTTAGAAACACACTGACTGTGGACTTTGGTTCCTCTACTTCAGCTGAGCAGAAACAGTCGCTGTGTGTCTCCACAGGTTCAGAACTTTAATTTCCACTTTGGAAACGAATCCACACTAAATTATGACACTGAAATATCAACAATGTACTGTCAATAAAACGGTAAATAAAAATGTGAGTAACAAATAAAAATAGATTAATAACAAACGTTTTGTAGAATAATTTAAAAGCCAGAGAATGAACGTTAGTTTTTACTGCCACCTAGTGGTCAAAATGACTTAACGCAGCTCTTTGTCAAATTCCCATTTTTTTATCTACTGCATCTACTAAGAGAATATTTTAATACAGTGTATTGATTATGACCACAGCCTTAAAAAGACGAACCTGAAATGCATCATCCACTGTTTTACAAACCTGAATCAATTCCATCTGTTGAGTTTTGGTCTTAAACGTCATCATTTAAAAAGCTTGTTTCATGTTTCTGAGTTTTCTTCCAGTTACTGAAGTTACTGTACTGTTCATGCATCGATACGAGCAGAGGATTAGGAGTCAGCGCCTCCACTCCCCATCGATCCCCCTCTGCTGAAGTTAACGCGTCTGGTGCCTCAGGTGCAATAACACACTCCGATCTCACGGATGACAGATTGTGGTGAAGGAGGAGAAACTCAACACTGACCACAGCAGCACATCAAAGAAGAAGTGAGCGGCATCAGAAGTATTGATTACCCAGCATCCTCTTCACCTCTGAGGCTGCGTTGTGATGAACAGCGGGGGCTGGATGGGCGGAGGTGTCCCCGATGGCCACGGCTCAGACAACGCAATCCACTCTGGCTCGGTTTGAAGTTAACCATAGGTAGGAAGAGGCGACGGAGCGACGTGTTGGTGCTTCCGGGTCAGAATATCAGCAGAAGACGCAGAGATACACTCACCTGCACCGGCTGCGTTCTGGGATGTCAGAGCTCATTCAAGTGAAACAGAGGAAGAGTGGAAGCACTGACTGAGACGCACATTTCTCTCTCTTTGTTTTGTTCTTGCCTCTGGAGAGGACTGACAGACGTGACCTTTGACCTCTGACCTCTGCACCTTCATCCTGCAGGACTCTACATACCAGCATGTGACATGACAGATTGTTTTAAACAGACACAGTGAACCTTGACACTCTCACCTAAACCAGCAGGTCTGGTTTACATAATCTTTCATTTAAAGACCCATCTAAACGCCCTGACCTCGTCCACGTGCTAAGCTGTTGCTATAGCGATGGGGTGAAGACATAATCTAGATCAGGCTCTAGAAGAAGTTACATCATCTCAATGTTTGTTTCAGGCAGCATCATAAATCAGTCACGATGTGACAGCTGCTGGTGAAGGTTAAAGGCTTCCCGTCAGATGTCTTCACGTGATTTATGTCCAACCAATCAGACGCAAGCAGGTGATTCGATTATTAGACAAAGGCTGCGTTCAACGAAACATCCTAATTGGATCTGCCGTCTGGGTTTCACCAGTGCCATCTCCCTGGGACGAGCGCTTCCTGAACTGGCGCCTTGTTTACGTTGGGAGGAGATGGATCACGCTCAACCTCTCGACCCGTTTCCTCTGTTGATGTTTTTTCCTTCTGGGCTCGAGGCAACGTGCTCAACCCCCACAACGCAAACACACAGACAAGTTGGCCTCGTCCTCGCTGGAATGAGCCAACGCGCCCGTAAGTAAAAGTCGTGTGCTAGTGACAGGGTGCAGCTGAGTCGACGCAGCGCAGCTTTGTGCTTGTGCATCAAAAGTCTGGATATGTTTTGTTTATGTCAGCACTTAATTAATATCAGATGGAGCCTTTGCCTAAACTGCATGTTTAAGGCTGTTTGGGCTGCACAGCGTGTGGACGCAGGCGCTGCCAGCAGGTGGCAGCATGTCACCACCTCGCTCTGCCTCCACCCTGGTTGAACTTTAAATTGCTCTCCACGGGTCGGATCCGTTCGAGGTCCAGCCTAGAAATACGACAACAGCCCCAGTCCTGTAAGCGTCGACATAAACAGACACGTGAGTGGTTAAAAGGGGAAAGTTTTACTGCCTTCCTACCTTTTGTCTTGGTTACTGACTGAAACCCACCGCGTCTCCTGCGCGGCCTGGTTGGAGACGAGCGTCCGTTCTGGTGCTTTGCAAGCCTCGTTTTCAGAACACGTCAAAAACAATAACGCGATTTCAAATGGACACAAGCTCAAACGTGATCTTTATCCCGGATTAGAGCTTAAAATGAAGTCGACCATTAATAACAAGAGCGAAGCGAGGGGGCGTTAAACTCAGGAGACCACCTGTGGCCACACTGTTCTCACAGCACGAGGTTTTTGAATGACCAGGACGCACACGTGAAGCTCCAATAAAACTTGTTTTATTCTCAAAATAAAATCTTCTATCAAAGTGAAAATGACACATATTTACAATCTCGTAAATTTCCATATACAAATGTACAACATATGTACATGGTCATATATATAAATACACTTTAGGCGCAGGTACAACCCGTATGCAACTGGATTAAGGCTTCGACTACGTGGCCTCGTTCAGGCCTCAGCTTCGCGGTGACCTATCGACGGGGAGTCTTGTCAGCTGCGCGCATTCAATTAGCGCAGATAAGCGTCTGCGTTCTTCGAGCCAGGTACATTGTTCCGCTCCATTATTTAAGAGAAGCCATTATGCGCTCATTAATGTGCTAATTACAACACGCTGACAGACAATCTCAGCGCAGTTAGTCGCCCCCACCCCTCTGCTCCCCGACCTGCTCTATTCGAACCCAGGTCTGGTTCCTGAAGGACCCGAACGGACCGTAGAACCGCTCTAGTTCACATTAGGGGAGCGCTGCGTGAATTTAAACTGGCAGTGGTGACTAATCAAATAATTTAGCAAATACAACATTTCAAACAGTCCGTGCTCCCAAATGCTAGATGTGAGCTGGTTCAGTCTTTAGTGCCACGTGGTGTAAGATGCTTTCTAGTGCTCAAACCCGGGACAGCGGCATTTGTTTGGGGCAGGAGACGGAGCTGGCTGTCCCCGACCTCCAGGTCAGTCCCGTGCTCACGTCACTGTACATGGAGCCTCCCGAGGCTTTACTCCCCCAGCAGCAGCGCGTGCAAAAAGTCCTCCAGGAGTCCAGGGTTTTCCCGGACCAGATCCAGGCACCTGAGGTGATGCCCACCAGGAGGCACATGAAGTACTTCAGCATGAAAACAGCGTAGTCCGGTCTCTGTCTGTTCGGGTCCGTCATGCACGTGCAGTTGTGCGTAATTTCCCACGTCTGTCTGTGGTGCTGCTCGTAAAAGTAACACGCCACGATGACGGTGGCGGGGACTGTGTACAGCACCGTGAACACGCCAATGCGGATCATCAGCCGCTCCAGCTTGTCAGTCTTGGTTCCTCCCTGCTTGATTACACTCCTGATCCTGAACAGAGAGACGAACCCGGCCAGCAGAAACATGGTGCCGATGAACAGGTAGATAACCAGCGGCGCCAACACAAAGCCCCGCAGGTTGTCCAGGTTCTGGTTCCCCACGTAACAAATCCCAGCCACGGAGTCCCCGTCCACAGAGCTCAGAGCCAGGACCGCTATGGACTTCATGCTGGGGATGACCCAGGCGGCCAAGTGGAAGTACTGTGCGTAACTGGCTATGGCCTCGTTGCCCCACTTCATACCTGCAGCGAGGAACCACGTGAGGGACAGGATGACCCACCAGATGGAGCTGGCCATGCCGAAGAAGTAGACGAGCAGGAAAACGACGGTGCAGAGCGCAGGACCCGTGGTCTCGTAGTGGATGAACTCTGCTCCGTGCTCCCTGTCGCAGGCTACTTCCTCATGTCCGGCGATCAGTCTCACAATGTATCCAACCGACACGAACATGTAGCAGGCGGAGAGGAATATGATGGGCCGCTCTGGGTACTTGAACCGCTCCATGTCGATCAGAAAAGTCGCCACAGTTGCGAAGGTGGAGATGAAACACAGAACGGACCACAAGCCGATCCAGAAGGCGGTGAAAGTCCTCTCCTCCTGGGTGAAGTAGGGGTTGTGGCACGGCATGGCGCAGTTCAGGATCTGCCCCGTCTTTACGCGGTTGTGCAGCGGGTGCGCGTCGCTGGTCACCGGCACCATGGGCGCACGGCAGAAGCATCCCGGCTCACACGTCGCTGTTTTGTGTTTCCCGGGGACGTTGCGACCGAAGCCGGGCTTCTTTCTGGGGCTGTACGGCTTCAGCGGGCGGCTGGTTGGCTTGGCCACCACAGGAGGAGCAGTGGTGGTCTCGTTTAGGTTGTCCATGCACAGCGTGTCTTGGTCGCCTTGCTCGGGCAGCAGGTCGCACCTCATCCGGTCCGGCCACGGGAAGCCGTACTGCCTCATGAGCGGAGCGCAGCCAGCCTTGGCCCGCTCGCACACGCTCCTGCACGGCGGAAGGGGCTTCTTGTAGTCCTCCAGACAGATCGGCGTGTACATGCTGCAGAGGAAGAAGTGCAGGTCCGGGGAGCACTTGATCTCCACCAGCGGCCAGAACTGGTGCACCTCCAGCCCGGCTTCCTCCTGCGTGTCGTGGTTGAACTGGTTGGGCATGTAGGTGTAGTTGTAGACGATGCCTTTGCACAGAGGCACAGAGATCTCCTGGCACTGGAGCTCCTTGGCCGCCATGCACCCCGCTCCGAGCAGGACGAGGCTGAGCAGCACGCACCGGCCCGCCCCGCTCCTCTCCATCGTAGCTGTCTGCGCGTTTCTGCCTTGACGAAGCGCCAGCGAACTTGCGCTCTGCAAGTTGGCCGCAAGTCCGTTCAGTCCAGTGGTGAAGTCATGCTACAGCGCAGACAGCCGGTGGCAACTGCAGCGTCCGAACCAGCGCGTTACCTTCTCTGCCTCCGTCTCCGGCGGCGGCGCGTCTCTCTCCCTCTCTGTGAGGCGGCTTGGTTTTTATACGGCGGAGCAGGACACTCCCCCAGCGGGGGGTGGGGGGGGGGTCAATCCAGGAGTTTGTTTAAAATATTCATTCTGGAGGAAGGGTAATAATCACTGCCCTTAACAAACAATCAGGGAGGCAGGAGCAGTCAGAGCTGCAGGGCCTGACGACGCGTCTTCATTATGGATGCAAATCGTGTCATTATAGACTAAAATAAATCACATTTATTTAGTTTCATTCCAACGTCTTCTGTCCAGGCTGCTCGTTGGAAAAGCCATTATTAACATTAGTTATTATCAACAGGGTCCTGAGTTGGATGTAATGGTGCAGCAGCGTTGTTTGAAATAGTTCTTTTCTGAATATGAGCAGACAAGTCGCAGGTTGCAGACGTTACAGCTTCAAGTCCTGGAGCCACTGACGTGGAGTCCCTGGAGATGGAGTGAAGAGCAGAGATGTGTCTGCGTGTGTGGCGAGGGAGGTTAATGTGGTCTTGTTAGCCCACAGAGGGGGGTCTCCTCGGCGGAGGGAGGGGCTGTTTGTCTTAACGCCGGGGCCAGTGTTTCCATCACAGCATGCTGGGCCTGCCATCGCTGTGACGCGCTCCCCAGCAACGAGACACTGTGTGTGTGTGTGTAAATAGTTTCTGAGCTTAACCCAGAGAAAATGAGCTGACACGGGCAGATAGAGCCTGGTGATAGCACTAATTAAAGCCGTTCACACATCTTATTGGATTCATCAGCTTCAAATGGACGTGAGTCAGTTTGGCAGACGGGCAGCGTGGTTCCAGTCCTCAGCCTTTATCACAGCTAATTAGGCACAAACAGCAGGATTTGCTAAAGGATGCTTGTTTTAGCAGAGTTTGTGGTCACAGGCGGGTGGGGCTTATGAGTCAGCTGGCACCGGCTCGACAGCTTCTTAATTGAATTAAAGAGAATTCCTCATGACTCGCTGCAAACCATGAACGTACGACCACACAACTAAACTAACAGCAAACACAACTGGAGGTGAGGCCACAGCACACGGAGCAGAAGGTGAAGAACAGAACATACGGGACCCAAACCCGGCCTGAAGGTTCTGACGGGTGGAGGCAGAGGCTGACAGACAGCGGCTGGTGCTTGGTACCTTTAAAGGGCGAGGAGGGAACATCATCAGGCTCCTCCGTGACTGAGTGTCTTGTTCCACTTACATCACCGTGCAGTGGATCGTCAACACCAACAGGTGCCGCCTCCTCCGGTCGCCGTCCGTCCGAGCGGGACCCGTATTGATTAACGGGGCCCCAGCCACCAACTGTCGGCTCGGCCTCCTTGTGTGAGCCACTGCGATAGTGGGTTTAGGGTTTCACGCGGCCCCCTGCATACCTGCTTAAAAGGGTGGAAATGGAACTACTGCATCTGCTGGGACGTGGTTCTGTGCATTCGGTGGGTCGCCTGTGACGGGCCTCCCGGCTCCTCTGCTTCCCCTCAGTCCTTCCCAGAATCTCAGACCTATTGAGGCGTGCTGTCTTCAGCCGTGTTGCTTAGTGACCTGCTGGTGCGTCTGCGTCACTCTGCAGTTCACCTCCACCAGTTGTGTGTGTGTTCACACCGACCTCCAGTTTATCGTTGCCACGCTTCCACCATCAGGAGAACACGGCAGCGACTCGTCCTGGACGTCTTTCTGAAGCTGGCGGCTAAATCGCGATTTAAGGTTGATTTGGTGGATGTGAAACGTTGTGTGTTGGAGAAGAGATGTCTGATAGAGCTGATGTCTGACTAAGACGTGTTCCCTTCCTTGCGCGTTGGATGCCAGACGTCAACCTTGGTCTTAAAGGAAACACACTGTTGCTGAGTTAATAGCAGATAAATACGAACAGGAAGAAACAGCAGTGTTGACTGTTTTGCGTCTATTTCACGTCGCGTAGGCCCCAAACTGGGTAAAGTTTCACTACTCTGCGTCGCTTCAAACCGTGGAAGTCTTTCATTTTCTGGGCACGACCGGAGGAAATCTGAGGCCGCGGCCATGTGTGTCCGTCCTGCTGCTCCGTGTCAGTGATGGATGGAGATGCCTCCCTTCCTTCCTCCACGGTGGAGATTCGCTCGCAGTTAGAGGCATGTTTACTTAAAGACTGACTGGTAATCAGCCTCCCATAGAATGTGAGACTTGAAGCACTCACCCCTAACACACACACACACCCCTGATAGTGTGTATTGTATTGGCTCACCTTCCTTCCGCTCATTAACCAGAGCAAACAGTGACACAAAACCCTCCCATCCAATCAGTCTACCGCCGGGCTCAGGATCCTGACAGCAGGTCTGTTAACCTCCACAATCCTGAGATAAGAGTCGAAAACAGAAAACAAGCTGAAGTCACACAAACGCTGGTGAGCAGCTCATATCAGTGTTTGAGTGTTTTTACGGCTGTGGTGTGTAAAAGAGATAAAAGTGAGGCTCAATTCGATGTCGCTTTATTTACATGACACCAAATCGCAAAATGACGAGCGGAGCTGAGCGACTGCAGCAGCGTCAGGGGCCTGATGAACAACCGACCCCGATGACGCTGCTGCTGAACAGGTCAGAGCCCTGGAGCCGTTCGGGCCGTTTCTGACCAGGCAGGAAACGTGAAGCCGCTTTTTTATCTGAACTGTCGGCCGTGCATCATCTTCCAGGCTCGACTTTCAACCAAACATACACATCAGAGCAGCACTGCAGGGAGCAGGGCCTGAGGAAAAGGAAACAGTGACATTTGGCTTCTCTCAGGCAGCGTGAACTGCTGCCAAACTCCAAATTGTCTCCATTTGTGTCCTAATCCCCCCGTAGTGCAGTCTAAGTCGAGCACTGAGGGTGTTGCTGCTCTCCTTCCTAAATTGCCACTTGTTCTGCTGGCGTCAGTAAGACCCTGGAGCCACCGGGTCTCTCTCTGCTCTTAAATTTCTACCTCTGTGACCAGCGCTGCTGTGTTTATAATTAGGCTCTTTGTTCGGCAGCAATGACGTCTTCTGCTCGATAAACACGCTCCGTCGCTCGGCTCCGGTTCTGCACAGGCCCGAGGATTCATTAGGGGCCGCGGCTGCAGCCTCGGAGCTGCCGCTGGCTGGGTTTACGAGGGGCTCGTCGCTGAAAGGCGTTAGTGTTCCGTTAGCGTTCGGCCCCTGCCAAACAGAACCGCAGGTCGATTCTGAAAAAGTCGCTTTTCGTGACCTAGAAGGAAGATGCTCAGGTCAGACAATCAAACAGCTCCAGGCCTGCTTCCCGTGAGGCCGCAGGGCCCATCGCTACACAACTGCGTTTTTCCATCACCTGAAAAGTTGTGTCACACCTAAGCAATAACAATAACAGGTCTAAGCAATAACAGGTCATCACCAATTATCAGATGATGAACCGCTATTAAACCAAAGTTGCTGCGTGACTGCAGACATGTGTATCAGCTTCCACTGCAAGTCAGAGAAGTGTCGCTTTAGAAACTTGACGTGAAGTTTGTGTGAGCTCTTCTTTCTTAAATGCACACTGGATGCCTTGAAAACATGTCATCCACTTCATCAAATGGAGCCTTGAACATTTGGGAAGATCAGCTTCCCTGCAGTTCTGAAGCCGCGAGTGTAAATGTTTGAGAAAGAGATAAGTAGTATAGCGTCTCTGTAGCTGCTGGGTTTCGCCCTCTTTTCCTCGGGGGAATTGGGGATTTGGCAGGTTTCCCTCGTCTTAGTGGAGCTGGCCCTGCTTCTTTAAGCTGCTGGTAAACCTGTTGGCCTTCTTGCTGTCCTGAGCGCTTGGAGCGAAGAGGCTGGAAAAGCCATTTAGGACAACCATCAGATGCTGTGTAGCATGGACGCAGCGTCGTTTCCTGGGGGGTTGAGTGGCCTTGTTTTCCTCGTTAGGTAAAAATCAGACTAACATTTGTGCAGACGCGATAATAAACCCTCTGCACGGAGGGTAAACAGCCGCTCACCCCCCACACACATGCTTCCTGCTAATGTTTATCCACGTTAGCTGCTTAAGTAACAGCTTCCTTCGGTATTTAGTGTTTGTGTGTGCAGGTGCGTGAAGTGTATTTTTCATCTTGTGTACATCCCTGCACCCAGACGCTCCCATCTCTGCCTAAAACAGAGGGTGTTGCCAGCTGACACATTCCACAGGAAGGTGATGTCGCCCCTGACCCGGGACGAAGCCGTGGCTGCCCTGTCGACCCACCCCGTCACACACGCGGTGAACTCAGCGCCCACGCCTCCATCGGACGGGAGAGACTTACAGGGGCGAACATGGGTTGACGTGAGGGTGAGGAGGAAGGATGGTGTTCATGGCTTCAGCTGCAGCTTCGGTGCAACAGAAAACCGGGAACTTGAATCTAAAACATATTTTTTCGTGTCTTGTCTCACAATCACCGTCAGTTTCTCATACGATGCTTGCGCCAAGTCAGGTTGAAGGAGGTTAAAGGTCACCTGAAATTCACTTAGCGTGATTGTAAGCAGGATTATTAGCAAGGTGGGGTAACGGGCATCAGAAAACATGGGGTGAGGAGATCATTTCATCGCTTCAGATGAGAAGCAGGTCACGTAGCGCATGTGGCAGATGCGTCCATCTCTCTACTCTACTACCCCTGGCAAAGGGGTCGAAGGCCCCTGTTCAAACTCCATCCGTGATAAAGCACGCGCCGCAGCGTAATTAACCTTCTCTCACCTCAAATGAGTCTGACAGCCGGTGCGTTTAGCGCAGCCATCGAGGCGAAGCGCTCATTTGTGAGATAGCGCTGTCAAAGGCTAACCAGCGTCGGGACAGACGGCCGTGAAAATGTCAGCGCCAACGGCTGAGCGAAGGCACCTGGATAACTGGACCTAGTCTGTTTCACGAGCGCGTCTCTTGATTGAAAGGCCTCGAACGGCGCAGGATGAGATGTGCTTCTTCCTCGGTGCTGCGGGGAAACCGGCCTGTTTTTCTTCCAACCTTCTGCCGAGGCCCCTGAACTCGCCTCCAAAGGTCACAGACGCCGACACGCCCTCTCCCTCTCGCTCACGGCGCAGACCTGCCAAATTTAGAGACACAGCCCTATATACATAAAGCCCTTTATACCGTACAGTGAGCAAACATCTCGTCCTGCCCAGGCAACAACCCACTAATCTCGCCAGCTGAAGGTAACTGTTTAGCTACCGTGGTAACAGCAGCGCTGGCTAAATAAAGACCTGGGGATTTAAATCAGCGTTTACATTGCAGGAAATAGATAAATACTATTTGACACGAGCCGTTAAAATGATGTAGGAGCTCCTTTAGCTCCGTGGGGATGACGAACGCTATAGGAGCCATCTGGAAGGTGAAGGGGCTGCTGCTCTGAGCGGCGTGTTTCATGGCATGTCACATAGCTGCAGGAGATAAATCAGCTTTACTCACCCAGTGCCAGCATTAGCCTCTGTGTTTGGAAGCACAAGGCTTACAGGATAGCACCGCTGTGTCTTTGAGCATCTGCAGATTCTGTGTGTTTGCCAGAAGCGCTATAGGCTTTAATTCTCAGGGGTGTCTTACAAAACAAACATGTCGCCTCTTGGGATTTTACTTCTGCAAGCAAATGTTTTAAAAAAACTTTTTTAACCTTTTGTCCCTGATGTTTTATGTCTTTACCTGCCAGATGACTGGAACTATAGACTCCTGACAAGAAAGGTCTTTGTCTCTGTCTTGCACATGCACAGTATACTCAGCTCGGAGGCTGATCAGGGGACAAACGACTGTAAGTGTAAGACTTCAACTAAGGGAAACCTGAACGATCACAGCGTCAGACCAAGGCACAGGACACGACGTCAGGGATCTCAGCCTCTACAGGAAGACGCGGGTGTGGTTTCACATGTCAAAGTCTGGGGAAGCAGCTTGTTTGGTGGTGGGTCAGTGATGCTCTAGGGAGGCTCATCCTGGAGGATGGACCCATCAAAGCTGTTCTTAGCGCAAAGTCAAGCCTATATTCATATTCATCAAAGGTTAAAACATACACACACGTGCTAGCGTACGTTTAAGCACAGGATGACACCTGCTCATGTAAACAGACGTGTGATTGTGGGCCAGGAGCTCCAGTCTCTGCAGTAATCCTGCCGTGGCCCTGGCGTGGAGCTCGGAGCGCGGCGTCGGGTTTCGCTGGCGGGTCTTTTGACCGGGCTCACAGGGGATGAGTGGAGAGCCTGAGTGCTGCACAGGCACTTATGAAGGACACACATTGTTGCCAGCCCTCGGGAGAAAACTGAGCAGTCTGGCAACACAGGCGGAATTTCCTACCGTGATGTTATCTCACACAAGACATTTAACTTCAGCCAAACGATGGAGGGGGAGCAAAAAGAGGCAAGAAGGGACGAGGAGAGAAAGGTGAAAGAGAGAGAGATGGAAGAGGCGTCAGGACGGATTCACTGTCAGTCAGAGAAAGCAGACGCTGGTTCACAGGAGCCCACGAGACACGTGAAGCTCAGAACGGCCCAGCGTTCAAATTCCAAGGCCTCTTACTCGTTATCTAATTACAATAAATAAGAAGCTGAAAAACGGAATCATTAACCACTAATCACTCAGAACGACCTCACTCCAAACTCATACATGCGACTATGTGAAGCCAACCTCAGGTGGGGAAAAGGGGACCTTTGACCGTTCGTTCCTGTTTTCTGCAGATGTACATGTGAGATGCTTTTCTTCTGACCTGCAGGTTCAAGCAGTGATCATTTAAAATTTCCTGGTGAATGATTAACATCACTTTTCAATCTGGTTCATCTGTGATGTTAAATATCCACATTACCTTTAGCTTTTACCTGGAGTTTGATCGTAGTATAGGAAAGTTTCTTTTGTTTTATGAACACTTGCACAGTAAAACCAGGATGAGCTGAAAGTTAATAATAAAACAGCGTAATGAAAATTCCTCAGCGTTATCGCTCTCATCCCTGTGACTGAGCCGTGAGGGGAAAGTGACAGGATCCAGTCAACCATTGGCTGGATTGATTGGATGACTGCGGTAAATGTTTGACCCGTGTTGTTGAGGCAGCGCTGCCAGTTAAAGCGTGAAACGCTGGGTAATGATTAGCAACGAGCTGTTTATCCTCAAACTAATTCACACCCTGAACGGGTTCAAGGAAAATGTTCCTTTAAACCTCGAGAACATTCCGGGAAACGCAGTGTTTATGATTCGCAGGTGCTTTAATGATTACGAAAACCATCAGCTTCCAGTTTGTTTTTCTTTAAAAGAACAAGTTTCGAACTTTTCAGCTGCGGGAAATCAGATTTTGCGATGAAGCCACTTGACTTGTGTGTTTACGCTGCTGCTGTTTTGAGGAGAGTGACGTGTGACAGTAGCGTTTTGTCATGTGTCTGTTTAAAGGACGTCGCTCAGAGTCGGGAAGACTGATCCTCAGAATCGCTCCAGGCCGTTCTCGCTGCTGTCACATCAAGCATCTAGATCATCAGGAAGCTGAACACGGAGGAACTGTGGAGCAGATTCCGTTTTATAAATCGATCGGCTACGATTGGGTTCAGGTTCAGCACGGGGTCGACAGCCTGAAACATCTGATCTGTCAGTTCACGGGTTTGTGGATAATCATTACCAACCTGAAGCATTTATCGCGCAGCCGTTGCTGACGTTTCCTTACTGTGTTTGCAATAATTGGGGACAGAAGGAGATAAGAGCATGTGAGTCAACAGATACCTCCCACATGCAACCAGAGCATCATCTACGCTGTAATGGCTGCTCATTCACTGTTCGCTCCCTGCACCCAGGTGTGACGTGCGTGAGGCCGGATGGACACAAGCTGAGTAACCTCGGCGATTATGCAAAGTAAAAGCTCGTGCTCCATTTATATGTTATATAAATGCTCCGAAACGTGGGTGTCAGGAGCCCTGGCGCTTAGGGCCTGTTTGGGTTTTGTAATCCCATAATGCAATTGGCTGCTGAAATCTCTTCACTTTTCCAGAGCGTAGTGTTGTTGAAACGTCTCTTTTGGCTGCTCCCAGGTCCCACCTGTGACTTTTGACTCGTTGGTTTAAGTTCGACCTGATTAGTCTGATGAAACCAAGCGAGAGCCACTTGAAACTGACAAAGACATGTTCCGCTTTGTACGTGTCAGGCGTTGTCGCTCCAGCAGCAACGGGCTGACAGTCGTGTGACGGCAGACGTGAAAGTCAGCTCCAAAAATAAACTGTCTCAACAGGTCTTTGATAGGAACTCTTCAAAAATGAGCCGATGTGGTGAGATGAGTTCACTCGATTCAGGCACAAATGAAGTTGAATCAGAATCTGTTGCATCGAGTGTCGTCATCTTGACACCTGGGAAGCAATCGGCTTTTTTTGATTAACACTGGATAAAAAAATCGAAAAGCAGCTGCTTTAATTCCACCGTCACAGACCTCCTAGTTCCGAAGAGCAGCCGGGCGTTTGTTTTGAAAACCTAGGATTTCTGGGAGATCCCGTTTAATCTAAACGTGTGAATGTGACGCGGACACTAGAGGAGCACGGTCGTGCAGGACGTCCTGCTCGTCTTTGCTGTGGCTCATGCTTCTGCTAATCTAGTGATTTCAGTGAATGGACACTTGTTGCCGTGTGTCTGAGGGAAGAGGCTCAGTCCTGGTCGACTTAGCCGTGACACGCGATAGGGTTCAAATCCAAAGTGGAATGGCTGCAGGCTTCAACCTGCGCTTAAGAGGGTCACGGCCGAACAAAGGGGGTTCAGTCAGCAGCCGAGAGCTGCACACACTGAAAGGAACGCGGGGCCAAGCGAGCGAGGCAGCAGAGAGCCAGCGTCTCTCATTTTTAGCAGAGCGGCGGCTGCGTTTAAGCCTCCGGTGAGTTTCTGGTATCGGCTCTGCATCGGTTTCACGGCTCCGTGGAGTCGTCTGCTGGGCTGGACTTCGGCGATGAACAGTGGGAATGATTCAGTAACGTGGCCACGTGAGCGGCGGCTCCTCTCGCAGGCTGCTCCACGTCTGGGCGCCATCACGAACCCAACTCAAGCCGTGACACCACACTCGCCTTGCTGGCAAACGCTGCAGCGTTTAAACGACGCTCAGAGGAAAAAGTGTTCTGACCAAATCATCCCTGCGCCCGTAGCCGATGAAGCGACTGCTGAGTGTAGACTGATGCCTGTCACAGCAGCTCAATGGTTTTCTTTTCAGATTGTGATTTACAACATGGGACGTTTGAACCTCGAGTGAAGAGACACGGACTCGTAGACTGGAGCTGATTCAGATTCAGGTAACACAGCAGGGGGTAGTGAGGTCTCTGCTTCCTCACATACAGTGAATCAATAAGATGACTCCACACCAGGAAGCCAACCTCTGGTCCTGAGTGTGTGTGTGTGTGTGTGTGTGTGCGGGCGAAACATTCACGTACATTGTTGTCTGGTTGTTTAGCCAGGAGCAAGAAGTCACAAGAACGTTGTGACTGAGATTTTTCAATGATTAAATTCTTGCTAAAAGAAAAAAAAGCAAACCAAAAACCAAATTGACCTGTTATGTTCTTTTCCAAACGCGTCGGGAATGTTGAGCGTCCTGAGAACATGAGTTCAGGCTCTCTCTCCTCTCGTATGTATTGTTTCCCGTGTGCGAGGTCACACCTGCCTTGACGTGAAGTGTTTTATTCAGTCTGTCAGTTTGTTGTCTCACATCTTGCTCGTCTGCGTCATCATAGAGAGGCTCAGCTTTCGCAATAAACTCCCCTTTTTTCATGAGAACGCCCCAAAATCCCCAGACATGACGCTTGAAACAATATCTACTACACTGGAGGAATAAAACAGTAAATGTTCCCATGCAGCCGACGGAGCCTCTCTGCCTAAATCCAAACTCTTGTAGTCCTTGTTATTTCGCTTCCCACACAGTTCTGGCAGAAAGGCTCCTGGAATGGAGGAATATTTCACCTCTTGAAGTGCCAGAGCTGCAGCACACGGCGTCTGCTCTGGCTTTTCACTGCGCCTGGCACACATCACTCACCGTCAGGCCGTTCCCCTTCACTGGACGGGCTTAGAGAGCCAAGCGGCAAAAGAAGAACAACTTTCTCCGCTTGGTTTTGTTCTCCTTTTCTGCCTTGTGCTTTTTCACCTCGGCATCTATTTGTCCCCTTTTCTTTTCTCCCTCTCCCTCCCCCTCCTCCCCCTCTCTCCTCCTCCGCACGTCTAACATGTCATTCTTCGTCTTTTGTACCTACAGGCCTTTTTCCCTATTGAACTCCCCGCCCTCTCCACTCCTTTGGCTCTCCCTTTCCCTCTCAGGGGCCTAATTATGAGCCGGCATTAAATAAAAACATTTATATTTCTCCCAAAAAGGCTCCTCTCTGTGCTTTCTCTGGACAATGGGGGCTTGTGATTCTCCCCTCCCTCCCGCTCTCGCTTTCAGCCTCTTTCTCTGCTGAGTGGCCATTCACTGGGGGTCTCTGCCTCTCCTTGCGATTGGCTCGCTCCAGGACTCCTAGGGGGCAGTAATTGCGTCTCATTAAGTCTTACAGTAGTCGTGATGGGAGTGTAGCAGAGTGGGAAGCGAGGGGGAGTTCGCCACACAAGGCCTCGCAATTAGAAATCCCAGAGAGCTTGAATGGGAGCCCTAATCAGGCCACAATGGCCGAGGCTCCCTGCCTATTAGGCCAAGAAGGAAGTGTTGCCTTTGTGCAAACACACACGCAGGGAGACGCACACACCAGGAGTGCAGGCAGCGCAGCGGGCACGGATGTCGCTGTGCGGCGGCGGCGGCCCGAAGGCCAATTTGGAGAGATTGGTGGACTTGAGAGAGCTTTTCACCGCCTCCGTCAGGACGCACACACTCGCAGGTTGGAGCTGCTCTCGCACCCAGGTGCTGGCGCCGCACGCTTCCCTCCACGCCGGAGCTAAAAGGGGGCTCATTAGCGATGTTGGGACGAGCCGGGAGCCTGCGTTCTGTTTGCTCATTTGTCGCCGTGTGATTCCTCCTGCTGAACACCAGGGTCCTGGTTTTGTGTTTTTTTTTCGTTTTTGTGTGACAAACATTTTGTGCGAGAAGCATCTCTGAGCGTCTGGGTGAAGCAGCAGCCTGCTGCGTCTGTGGCAGATACATAAATAACCCATGCACCTCGCCTCGCTGGAAATTCACTACATTTCAGCGTTAAAAAAACACTCGCGCGCACAAATAATGATATTCCACTGCCATCTGTCTCTGAAAGGGAAACGCACTGGAAAGTGAAAAGTTTGCAAAGCCTTCCTGTTTTTTATCTCGTAATAGGAGCAGAAAGTGGGTCTCTCTTCCTCCGTTTATCTGTGGAGCGTTCCCAGGAGAAACACTGGCTACCCCTCCTTATCTTTGTTACCGCCGAGTGCTGCAGTGGATTATGAAGTGGATTATGCAAATGCCACACAATATATTCATATTAACAAAGGTGGAGGTTCATGTACCCGTGCCCAGAATTTATGAATAGGAGAAAACAGAAGTGAATCGGCTGGAATGTGTTATCATTTAATGAACATTAACTCGCTTTGCGGTATTGTACAGTGTTTGGGCTCATTTGTTAATTGGCTGCGTTGGGTGCAGCAGTGAAGGAGTGAAATCCAGCTGAGAGCGTCGCTTTAATTACTGCTGGGCTGTTTTGAGGACTGATAGGCCTGGAGGTAACCGTGCGCCTTGTTTTGAATGCTTCAGGTTTTCTGCTGCATGGCTGAGTCCATACAGGATGCGGAATAACTAGCAGCTAATGGGTTTAAACATTTCGTTGGATTTTAATACTCGCTGGTGCACAACCTGGACCCTGACGCAGCCTGAGCTCATCTGATGATGGACCAGAACCAGCTGCCCAGTGAGATTCGGGTTGACAGACATGAAAACATCTCGATTTGCTGCTGCCTCTTGACACATGGCCACGAGGTGAAAATCTCAAAAGCCCTGACTCATGTACAGTGATGCAATGAGGAAAAGTACAGGACTATAAAAACTAAAAATGATCTGAGCTCTGCGGCTTCGGCTCATGGCGGAAACCACGTTTCCCCTGAACTGAGCAGCTCCAGTAAAACAGCCTGACGCCGAACTCACCAACCAGGAGTTGAAGCTCAAGTAAAAACCAACAAACCGCCCTAAAATAAAAGGTCGTAGGTCACAAGCTGCGAGTTGAAACGAAAACCTGGGTCAGCGAGAAGCAGCGTCTCCCACCGAACCGGAACCCAGTTAGAAGAGACGGTTCCGACGGCCTCAGGCGCAGCAGACGTGCGAGGGTGTGGTAAGACTACAGTGGTTTCATTGCTCAACTCACCTTAATCTGCAATAAGAAACAACACAATATTTCTTCTTTCACCATTGATGTGGCTTCACTTTGAAGCGTTTTTGTCTCGCTCAGAAGCTGCTGAACAGCCTGCGTGTGCTCACACCTGCCATCTGCCAAGGCGAGCGTTTAAAAGCAGCTCGTTCCCTGCGTTGGAGTTTGACCGGAACTAGTTGTGTGCGTGTTTGTGCGCTCGAGTCTTATCTGAGCCGCATTCCCTGACCTGCTAAGAGCTTGCTGTCAAGGACGCCTCTCGTCGTGTGGCTTCTCGGGCTTCTTGTCCGCGTTTGGAATGTGAACGACATTTCTGTGCAGCGCGTGTTTGTATATTCGGAGCTCACGGGGTTAATGGAGGTCGCCTGCTTCCCGTTTATGCTGAACTTGCGCTTGTTGTGATGCAGTAGCCGCGGACTCGTGCGCTCCTCTCCCACGCTCACGCTTCCCGTGCTCAGGCCCGTTTGGCGAATTTCGTGACCTCATGCCGGATTGTGTTACCTTCGGTGTGTTTCTGCTGAACCAGTGTGACTGGGAGGAAGCATAATGAGTTTCAGCTCCCAGCAGGGACGCTGGTCTCTGGGCGGCAGCAGCACGCACACAAATCTGCTGCTTAATTGGTGTTGTCAACATTTTAAACACAATTAGCGACGGCTCCTTCTCCTCTTCCCCTCACCTAATTGTAGGTGATAATTATTGTTTGGGACCTGATTTACACAAATAATTAACAGATGTATGCTGACAAATAGGCCGACTTGATTCTTTGCAAATCCCTGCACCATTGTGTTGTTAATTGGGGCAAATGTAAGCAGATACGCTGACATGTTCTCCCCCCTCCCGGCACCTCCTCGCTGAATGCAACCCTGGGCTTCTGAATAAACAGCCTCCACATCGGGAGGTGGTTCCCGCTAAAGGCCGGATCGGGTTTCTCATTGTTAGTCCGCTTAGATGAACTTAACAAAAACAGACAAACAGGTTGTTTATTGGCAGCGATAAAACTAACGATCCTGCACCGAATGCTTGAACACAAGCAGACACCCTCTAAAGGAAGTGAGATTAGTTAGTGCACTAAAATGTGAATAAATAAAATTCAGTTTTCCTCTCATCTCACGTCTTAGTTCATCCCTCTGTTCAGTTTTGCCTTTTGTGATTTGCTGCGTTTCATTTAAAAATGTCTCATGTTGTGTGAAAGCGTATTCGTACCTTCGCTACCCGGTGAAAAGCCACAATAACAGCAACGGCTTCATGCTGAGCTCATCTGAATTCAACGCTCGCACGGTGACGTTGAGACACATCAGACGTTTCCACCGAGCAGATTCCCAGCGAGAAGGACACAAGCGTCGCTGCTCGTTTCCCACCCTGACACACTAGCAGGGACGTTGCGTGTTCTCAGGCATTGTCTCCGGCCGCCCCCCCCGACAGTCCCACTGTCAATCAAACTAAACAAAGCTACAACTCCTGCCCCCACCACCCGTCGACGTTCACGAGTCGAGTCAAGTCCAGACGCGCTGCAGCAGAAGACACGCTAACCACACATCAGAGCCACAGGACTCCTGTCACCAACAGTCAGCAGCTGCATTTGTGCCTTCGATAGCTCAGCTGGTAGAGCGGAGGACTGTAGAGGGACATGTCGCTGCTGAAATCCTTAGGTCGCTGGTTCAAATCCGGCTCGAAGGAGAAGTGTTTTATCTGCCTCTAACACTGAGCCTTGGACGATCTGATGCACTTGTACAGACAAGCATCACGGTTCCAGAGGTTTATAGCTCGTTGAACATCTCATCTTCACTCACATACCATCGCAGGCGCGGAGTCATTACTCACCGTAGTCACCTCAGTAAACATATTAAGCAAATCCCTTCAGGCAAGGGGCTAAAGCAAAGTGCACTTCATTAGTCATGCGTTTCAACTCTGCACCTGCCAGAAAAATATGTCACTCATCACGTGTTGGCTGAACATCTACAGAAATGAGCGTCAGGAGCCTGACACGCAAAAGCCAAAGCAGAAACAGACACGAGGAGGCTCAGCTCAGCCCTTCGATAGCTCAGTTGGTAGAGCGGAGGACTGTAGGAGCACTAGCAAGCTGACATCCTTAGGTCGCTGGTTCAAATCCGGCTCAAAGGAGGCTTTTAAACGCCAAGACACGCAGTCAGGTTACCTGAGACTCTGAATCTCATGTCTTAAACCTGATGGACTAGTGACCTGTCCAGGACACAACCTGCTGCGATTAGCTCCAGCATCCGCGAGTCCAAATGAGGCTCATGTAACAACAGCAACTCTCTTTAATTGAGAAAGAGAAAACAGTACAATGAGGCTCATGTGGACTCACAGACACGTTTCATCCTGGACTTCATGTTTATGTAAATGTTTTAGATACATTATCTGTGTATGGAGATTATTACTGCAGAATTAAACCAACTGGGTCGAGGGCTGCGGTCAATCAATATGAAATCAGCATTCAGAAGCAGCGGAGGAGTTGGGCGCTACCACAGGTTAGCTGCGTGGCCTTGTGGGCTCCTCTGGGCTTTGAGTTTTTGACTCGAGTCTCGACCAATCAGATCTGAGAAGTCTTTTGCAGGCTCAGGCATGAGCAGGGCATCAATAGCGCCTGTGGCCATGTTGTAGTCAGGCAGAAGTCAATATGGCTCGAGGCTAAAGCATCTGGACAGGCAGCTAGCCGGGCATCCAAACCTACGACCGCATGCGAGCAACTTAATAATAAGAGCTCAAGTCCCCAGATCATCGACTGGACACGCGGCAGAGAGAGTCCAGTCTGGCTTCAAGCACCGAGGCCTGAATAATCCTGGATGACAGAAAAGTGCCACAGCAGGAAAACGGAGCTGAGGTAGAAAGATCAGCATGAAGCTCACATTAATTTTGTGTGACTGCGCTTGGCTTCAATTACTTGACAAACTCAACGAGGGAAGAATTGTCTTGACAGTGACCTGGCGCGCTCCACTGTAATACCCAGAACAATTTCTCTGGCATGTGTTCTGATCAACAAGGCTGAAAATGTTTTGTCATGCTGATATTTGACAGCGATCACTTGTTGGCGTGTTTGTGATGTAACCTCCCTGTCGCCTGCCTCCACCAGTTTGTCTGCAAATCACAAAAGATCTCAACAATCCCTCTAGAGCAGCACCAGGACAGACCAGGCTCAGGGTGAGTCCGGTTCTGCACTTATGAAGACGCGACCAGATCAAGCTGTCAAAGACAAACCCTGGACCCCGTCAGACGCTGAGACGCCGCGGCTGCTGCTCTCTCAGGTCTCCGGTAGTTTGGTGGGGTGGAATGCTAATGACGGTGAATCACAGGTCTGCAGTCGTTGTGCTGGAGGGGGTGAGGAACTCTGGGACCACCCAGGTCTGCTCTGCTGTCTCCCTGTGAACCAGTCAGAGCAGTAATTGCATGGGAGCCATGCGAAAAGCGCCTACTGTGTAAATATGGCTTAAGACCCAGACAGACGCTTGTGTCTGTGCGCAGATCAAACACGTTTCACTTTCCATCATCCACCGACGGCAGAAAACCAAGATGCCTGAGTCACGTCCTCCGGCCCACGTCACGCTCTGCTCAACCAAACGCATCCTCAGCTTGGCCTGGTTTCACAGCGTCACCACTGGGAACAGTCCTGACGGTTGTCAGCTTGTTTAATTACTCGGCATAGTTTAGAGTCAACCACTTCCGCTGCTGGGCCACCGGCTTCCAGCGGCTTCTACAATCAATTTAACCCAAGAGAAGAACGACACAGAGATTCTATACGAATACGTATATGGCTGTATCGGTTCTAACCGTCCCTCTGAACCATCATGTGTGTGTGTGTGTGTGTGTTCAACGTCTTATTTTAAAATGAGACTCCTCATTCGGTTCGTCTTACTTCTGGTGACGTGTCTTCCTCCCTCAGCCGGTCTGGGCCGATCGGATAAACATCTGTACGCAGCAGCAGCCTGCTGGGCCTCTTGCTCTTTGACTTCGAAAAGCTTCAGTGTCTTTTGGTTTAGAGGAAACACAAGTGAACACAAACACGACATTCAGGAGAGAGGACGCCGTCTGGGGCTGCACATTCCTTCTGGTTTGTGTAAATAACGTAATTACGGGTGAAGCGACAATCGGCCGAGCACAGAGACGATGGTGTCCTCAAAAATCAGCGCGTTATTGTGGGAGCAGGGCTAAATGCATTTCCCAGAATTCCGAGGCGAAGCTTTGCCATAACCCGTCTTTCCAGAGACGTTTCACCTGAGGGACTGTGCTAACCAGCTGGACACAACACATTCAATATCTGCTACTCAGATATTCGTTTATGGCTTTTCCAGTGACACTTGGGAGCAGAGGGGTGAGCTCAGCTGGAAACCAGATGTGGGGAAGGTCACTCTTACGTTAATGAGCAATTTTCCAATCTCTAATCGGCTTCTGAGGGAGTTTAATGATGACATGTGATACAGATTCACGAAAGCTACACGATATTGGAAAGCGACTATTAAATATACTATACGCATCCTGATGAACCGAAATGAAGGTGGGCACGTAAAATAAACTAAAGAACTAAAGGAAACGACAGGCAGTGACCGCAGCTGCTCTGTGATGGACGCGGATCCGTAACCGGCTCCTGGAAGCGCAGGCTCTGTGGGGATCGACCCGCTCAGCCACCGCACGGTCCCAGTAGAAGCTGGGAAATAAGAGTCAGTGGAGGCCAAACTGGAAAACGAGTGAAGGAGGAGACATTGGATCTAGAAAGTCCACGTTCTCTGCACCTTGGACTTTAGCTGAGTCATTTTGATTCTTATTGTACCATATGTTTGTTGCTGTGTGTTTTCTCAGTGCTTCTACTGACTGAGGGTCAAGTGAATGTTTAAAGGCGGAGTCGAACCGACAACCTAAGCATCCCAGCATCGCTTCCCTCCAGCCCAGAAGGCAACGCCCCAACGGAGGCAGAGCTGAGGTGTGTTCACGTGATTCTAGGAGGTGGGTTCTGGTCCAGTTACTCCAGACTCAACTGTGTCCATGCAAACACCAAACTGTAAAGACGCCTTCACTTCCACACCGTCCACACGCCAACCAGACCCGCGGCCTCGCTAAAAATAACCACAGTCATTTTTAAAAGTGTGGGTGTTTTGGTAAATTACGAGGCTGCAAACGGCCCTGAATCCTCTAATCATGCTGGATCCTCGTAGACGTCTGCAGACCAGAGCCGTGAGGAAACCCGGGTAATTATGAGGGTTTGTAATGACACGATGGGAGTCAGCATCACCCAGACACAGACAACTTGCTACTGTCATTATTTCATTTAGTTGTATTTTGAAATCAAGCAGCTGCCTGAGAAATCAAGAGCACGTTCATTAGTCGAGTGTAAAACAGCAGGAGGACGTTTCCCTTGACTCCCGCGACAAAGGGAGGGAAGTTCTGTGAACCGCACGGCCACGCGCTCACATTGTTCTTTCTCTCCTGCTTTGATTGAGGAACGTGATCCCTGGTCTGAGCCCAAACACGTTTGCCAAATGACAGCAGACCCTGTCAGACTGTGTGTGCGCGGCTTGTCTCAACAATTACACGCACCGTGTTGTTGCCAAAGCTGTAAAGTGATGCAACGTTCTGATCCGAGCAGCTTCGGCTTTGTGTAAATCGCAGTTAAACCGGCTCTGCAGACTTTAATGTGAAGCGTTAGCTGACGCGATTCATTTAACAACTTAACGGACACGCTATCACATTTATTACATAATATTAAAAGAATTGTGCCCAAGCCCAAAGTCTGCCATGTGCCAACGCAGCTCCATGGCATGTTTCTCATGTACGTCTTCTGTAAATAACCACATGAAGCTGTGCAGGGTCACAGGTCGAAGCTTTTTCATCCACACCATGAAACAAGGGCAGCAGCTGGACGTTAATCGTGGTTTGTTGGTTGGTTGTGCGGCCTCCTGCTCGTCCTCGTTGTCTCAGTCCTGCCTTTGTTTTGTCTATGTGGTAAATGGGGGAGTCAGCTGTTTTTTAGCTGGGAAGCACTGGATGCATGTTACAAGATGGTGGACATCGAGCTCCCTGTTGGCTGCTCAGAGGCATCAGTGGCACAAAGGAAACTACTTCTCTTCTACAGTTTCTAACTCATATTGGACTAAATAGATTTCCAGCGTTTTGCTTGAGAAGAATATGATCAGCATTTGTCATATGATGAATGTGGAAATAGTAACGCGGTTTGGCCACGATGCCAGAATTGCTTCACGGTTCAGCTTCATTTGTGCTGCGCGTAATGACTAGAAGCACGAGTCTGCGGCCGCTGTGCGTCCGAGCCAGTGGAAACCATGAACAAACTCCTACTGCAGCATCAGTTCTGTGCCCCACCCACTACCGAGGTGCGATGGGGGCGGAGCAGAAAGATGGTGGTGGTGATAGAGGCAAAGCTTTCAATTAGAGCAGGAAGGGGCACAGTCAGACCAACAGCTTCCCCGCGATGACAACGCGTCCTCCAGGTCAGTGCGGCCGCTTTAGTTCTGGTTCGGTCCGTCAGACATCACACCAGACGCTGCTGTGTCTCCAGGAGGCCGACGCAGACGCCGTGTTCCTGTGGTGCCACATATGCAGAAGCTGCACAGCAAAACAAAATGTGCGTCAGCGAAAAGAAACTTTTCTGTGGAACCTACTTGGCTGAAGGCTGGACGGCTTCTTTAAAGACAGGGTAAATTGAATTTTGCAGTTGTTCTTCTCGAGGCTATGCTGGAGTTTTTACTCATGAATAAATCACAGCTGACCATAAAATGCTAAGCACTGAAACGTGGCGTAGACACAGACGTGTGATCCAGCAACACGCAGGTACGTGGACCCGTTGTTTGTTGCCCATTAAGGCTGGTTGGCTTCAGACTGAAGGTGACCCCCCATCGAGCAGCAAACCCACGGACGATGTGGACGGATGCTTGTTACAGCAGACAGAACTGATGTTTAAGAAACTGCTGCACAATTACAGTCACACAAATGCCATTTAAGCTCTGGGCAGACTGCCTCCAACCATCTACAGCTCGCTGTCTCTCTTAGCGTCTTCTTTGCTTTGTCTCCATCTCTCTCTACGGGGATCCAGTCCACACGCGGCGAAGCGTCCGTCCTCCCCGAGCCCTCGGGCGCCGGCGTCTAATGAGCTGCCGGCTGCTCTGCGCTTGTGCTGTCAGAACAGAGGAACGGCTTCGCTGCTGTGATGCTGAAGCCACGTTATCTCCGCGGGGAAGCCAGTCAGAGCTGCAGCACCTTCACAGGGCTTCAGAGCCGCAGAGCGTCCAATCCGGCCACGCTGGATGCTTAGCAAGCGTCGCCTGGTGCCTGCATGTCATCACCAGGTTCTGGCCACAGAGTCCGTCTAAATACTTCGCTGCATGTGTAGATCACACTAACAGAACCTGAGTCACAGGCTAATCCAGGTCATTTAGAACAGGCCAACTGGCTAAATAGTCCTATTTAATACCTTCAGCCACAGACTGTTTTCAGTCTGGTTTGGTCCTCGAGGCAAATCGGCCCCCGAGACCGTTTCAGCAGGTCGACAAGGATACGCAGAGAAGCTGTTAGCTCCGGTTATCTGCTGCTCCACGAGAGGCGCCGCTGCATGACACACAGGCCGTCCATCAGTTCACGTCGCAGAGGCAGCTGCAGCCGTGGGCTGGAGAGAGGAGAACCCCGCTGAGAGGGAAGCCCACGAGGAGATTCCAGGGTGCGGCGTGATTCACCGAGCTCCACGCGGCTGCTCTCTGCACCACTACAGCCGTAATACATGAAACGCCACCGCGAACGAGGACGTGGCCGCACTTCCACTTGTTTACGAAGCAAACCAGATGGTTTTGGAGCAAAATTAGTTGCACTGTTCATAGTTGGTCTTGAAATGAGCGCAATGGCTGCGACTCTGTCGGTTCTCCACGTATTTAATTGGAACACGGGGGAAATAAGAGTCACCGGTGTAACAGGGGAATCGGTTCCCCGCGAAACCACTGTAGCAGAATAAAACTGAACGTACGTATAGAATATGAGGTTTTAACTGACGTCTGAGTGAAGGTTAAACGCGCTCATCAGCAGGGACTTACATCATCTCCTCTACCGTATCAGTCCTTCCCATTTTTCTTATCTAAATTTGATGGTACTCCTGCTTCGCTGATGCAATTTAGATTGTTTCCTGCCGGGCGGCAGAGCAACGTCTCAGCAGGTGAAGGCACCTCTTCCTACCTGGTAGATTTGAATCGTCGACTCCTTCCTCTCTGCCTGTTTCCGCTCACACTCAGCCCAAGACGTCAAACGTCCGTCCAGCTGTAGATCCAACGCAGATTTCCCAGCGTATCGCTCATCGGCTTGTTTTCGTGCCTTATATCCACTTGTATCTGTCATCGTGGAAAAGGCTCCGGGGCCTAAAGCAGCTCACATTTATCTCTGTGTGTTGCAGCGCTGAATTCTAATCGAGTGAGAAAATGACGACGTCGTTTTGGGTTAATTAGGGACTTGACCCTGTGGAGAACCGGCCAGCGCGGTTTATCTCGTGCTCTAACAAGCTAACAGCCGTTTAAAACGCCGCCTATTTACATTTAGAGTGAATCTTATGGCCCCAGCAACCCTTGACAGGAACTTTACAACTCTGACTTAAAAAGAAACAAATGTATTTAAGAGCCCGCTTTTTAAAAAGTAATTAACCCATTTGTTGGAATGTCACGGTTCGCGCGTTTTCCCTCCTTCTCACAGAGCGAGGGTTTGATTAGACATGGCGTCGGTTTGTTATCCACTTAGGGATATCGGCCCATTTCATCTCGTCGCTGTGTCCAGAAGTAAATTTTCCATTTCTGCTGCCAGACTGGTGGGTGTGAAATCAGAAAGTTAACATTAAACTGCCACGAGAGAGAGATGTTTCTATTTAGAAAGGATTTGAATCAGCTCGGCTTCGTGCTGACAGGTCTGTCTCCCTGATACCTGCGAGCAGCCGCTCGCGTTGCCTGAAGCCCGTCCACCGTCAACAGGTTGCTCATCTGAGGACGGCTGGACGCAGACAGATGTGTGTCTGGAGCTTCCTGCTTGTAAGACTTCATACTCAGCACAAGTCAGACCATTAGCTTGTGTGATTTGTCAGGCTGCAGACCAAAAATCCACCGGCTGAGAAAAAAGACCAAAAGAAAAACTATAAATGAACAATGCACAACATTCAAAATCCCACATTGGACCATTTCCCCCTGAAACCTGCTCCAGCACACAGTCCATCCTCGCCTGCTCTCTGCGGGGCAGCTGTGCAGCGCTGACGCAATCGGGCCGCGAGCACCAACTCGGACACAAGCCGACCATTGTGGCTGCGCTGAGCGCCGGGAACAGCTGGACCACACGGCACTTATCTCGGACGCGAGTCTGCGATGACAGGACCGGCTCATCCACAGTCACCACGATGGACGAGCGTGTCGACGAGCCGGCACAGTGTGTTAATTAGCCTGCAGTGAATGCGTCACTGAACAAAGTCTGTTTATATCTCACAATTTTTCTGCCACGTTGTACAACGAATGTAAATATATAAGAAAGCTTAGCTGAGCCTGCACATGCGAAGACTTTCTGAACACGCTGGACTCACGTGAGGTATGTGTCCATCACTGGCTGTGTATATTTATGCAGGCAGCATGAATGGACCTCTGCTTCCTGTGACCTTTGACCCCAGTTAATCCCCATATGTTATTGGCCCATGAGTGATGTTCAAGCTCCCCTTCATTATTCCCTCGTCTCGTGCTTCAGACTCTGACAGAAGCTGACAACACTTAACTGCCAGGGCAGCAAGTAAAAACAGAGTTCATTAAGTCGTTGCACAACTCAGAACTAACTTCTCCAGGTAGCGAAAAGGAACCAGATGAGAACCGTGATTCTGTCCCACTTGTATTAATCACAACATTAAGAAGGTGATGCAACACTTACAGCTTTAAGAAAAATGTAACGTCTGCGTCTGTTGGGCTGAGATATTTTCAGTCTGAGAAGGGAAAGAAACTGAAAATCAAGTTTTAGTTGACAATGTACAGTAACTAAGTGAGATTCATCACCTGTGACCGTTAATCCAGCGTGACTGACGCCAGACCACAGCAGAGCGAGCAGCATCCTGGCCTGGCTCAGTGAGGATCCCAGAATGAGAGCAGTCTGTGGGCAGCAGGTATGGATGGAAACGGTAATATGCACAAAGCGGAGGTGCTGGAGCGGCCATGTATAATGAATGAACAGCCGAACCACTGGAGGACGAGCAGCGCACGCTGCTCGTGTGTTTTATCTTCTTGACAGAGCACATGCTACAGCGTCATGCATATTTCATTGGGCATGTCTGCCTGGGCTGCTGCTGCCTAGGGAGCCAGACAGATGCTGAATGTGTGTGTGTGTACAAATAAAGCATCAAACCTGTGTGTACCTGACTGAACCTCAGCACTGATGTAGAATTCTCTCTGCAGAGGTGGAGGGCGTGGAGGCAGGAAGCCCATGTTTCACGTCTGTGCAGGTTCTAGAACATAGTTTCATAAACTCACAAGTCTGTTTTTCAGTAAAGACGTTAAATTAAAAAATATTTTTGTTGAGTAGATAAAATACTTTTACCTATTTTTGCTTGTAGAAAAGTGAATCTGATTTGTGTCTTGGATACTTGGATGTAATGGTCACATCTTTCTTAATGTAAGGATAATGAGCCTGAGTTGAAGGCTGTGTGGGTTCCAGCCTCCAGGACGCTGGTGGATTTGACACAGTCACTGCTGCAGCGGCTGATTTGAGGCCTTTGTGTTTTAGTTTCACTTTTTTCAGTTTTAGATGAACTTTATTGACTCTGAATCATCATCGCGTTCCTCTTCCATCACTACTTTGCATGTGGCAGCTGCGTTATAGGAACACGGGGCTCAGTCGCATTGATTTGTTGGATTGTTAACACAATTGTTGCTGGAGATTTCAGAGGCGAATGAATTAAGTCATGATCTGCTCGCTGACGTGTCACTCGCCCGATTACTTTGCTGTGGCCTGTTCTTCTGTTTATGCTTCTGCAGCTCATGACATTTCCATCGTACAGCGTAGGATGGTCCGTTGTCTTACTCCCCAACACTAAGCCTCTGTCACACATGCACTGGAATCCTGAACGTGTCAAGTCTCAGGGTTTTGCTCTTTGCTCCCCGATCGACCTCCTAGTTGGTCCAGGTAAAGTCCAGCTGAGCTGCATGTGTGAACAGACACCTCTGCTTAGTCCAGAATGAACACGTGAAACCGGACTGAAGTCATCATCATGTCGTTGCAGAAATGAGCCTGCAGGGTTTTGCTCGTGACTGTAACAGCGTATTTTCTGCACGCTGTTAGGAATTAATGGGACTCTGCAGCCTCTGGTTTGCTTGTTTTACACATTGCTCATTTTAATTGTTATTCTTGGACAGTGGCCACGGTTTCCTTGTGGCCGTATTGCTTTTGGCTGTTTGCAGATCTCTGGGAATTCTTTTTCCAGACGCTAGAGAGTCTCCCTCTGCCCCCAAACTCCCAGCCCCCCTCCTGGAGTCTGAGCCAGGCCAAGAATGGAGCCTCTGGGTCCTCCTCGCTTCCTGCGAACACACACGGCCAAGACTGCGACAAGTCTCACGAACCGTCCCCGTCCGACCTGGTCCCAGAAGAGCCGTTACCGTACAGAGGTGATGGATGCAGCCGTAGGTGTGGAGGTGCCTTAACGCTGGTGTCCTGGATTCACATCCTGTCTGAGTTTCTGTCTATTGGAATGAAATATTTTCCAACCACAACCACCTGGTGAACATAGTTGTGCCCCAACTCAGGATCACTTCTCACATACAGTGAAGTGAACGTGTTCTGAAGCAGCGCAGAGGTCACGTCCCACACAAAGACCAGCTAATGAGTCACTGCCAGCAAACTTATGAGTCATGGACGTTGTTCACGAGACGCGCCGCCCGCCCACAGCTTCACGTTACCGGCTCCATAATCACCCTGCAGCAGTTCTCAGTGCACATGTTTTAAACATGCAAAATAAGAATGCGCTGATGCAAAGGGTGACGCAACCTGGGCGGCAAACTGTGTAAAAGCTGCCAGCGAGCAGCGATAGAGTCGCAGTCGACACACTCACTCACTGCAGCATCACTCAGACGCACTCACGCACGCATTCAGTCCGTCCAGCGTCGCTGCAGAGGTCCTGACACGACGGACACGGAGCCGCGCGCTCGGTCCGCTTGGAATGTTCCGCCTGCAAAAAACTACAGCCATCGTCAGACCAACTGGTGCTGCTCAGTGGGATGCGTTGGGATTTCTCTGTCCAGCTGTGTTGTTCAACAGGACTTTTGTTGTGTATCGTTTCCATAAAGAAACCAACAGACTTGACTTGTCCCATAAAAGCATCATTTACTGCTATAAATAGATATTTTGTCTGCTAGAACCATAAAGGCCATTGTTGCCGTCCTGACGCGGTTCCTCTGATCTTCTGTGAGTGACTGATGGTTTTATTGGTGCCCTACTGATTCTGGAGTGATGTGCTTATTACAGAGGTCACAGAGGTCCATTATTTTACTCCCCGCTCCACTGCTCTGCCACGGCTTGACAGCCCGACCCAGGCCGGGGATCCCAGAAGCACGTTCAAGGCCGAGTCCGTCGTCTTTTTATTACCGTCGCCCTCTCGCTCCCCCACAGCCACAGTTTAAATTAGTTCCACCTCATGTTCAAACATTCACATGATCCTTTCGCAAAAGTTCCAGATTACATGCATGTCAACGATCGTCCAGATCTCATGGTCCAAGGGAGAACGTGTCGGAGTAATTGATTCAAGCAGCCCAGACACTGAAGGAACTTGCTGCTTCTGTTTAAGTAACTCACTAGTAACATTTTGTGACAGAACCACGAAGGTGAATGGAAATAAAAGGCGTCCAGATGATCGCTCTAAGCTACAGCTCCTAGCGAGGGGTCTACTAAATGACTGACATTCTGCAGATTCGCAGTTTTTGCCAAAGATGCCAAATGATGAAGGGGGGAACATATTCATCTCTTCCCTAAGTGCTTCAAAGCACCCAGAGTGTAACCTAGACAAACTGAGCCAAACACAAAACAGTTGAAAAGCCCGCGATGACGCCGAAGCCAAACGGTGCCGAGCGGCGTCTGTAGCAGGAGGCGCTAGCGGAGTTTTGAAGAGCCATGCTGGGCTGTTGGCGGTGCTGACATTCGAGGCGCGACACAGCTCACCAGGATGCGATTTAGAGCGTGTACTTCCACCTTCCAAATGATGGCACTTCTAAGAGGTGAAAATAGATCCTTCTGCTTCCTCGCAGAGTTCACACACACTTTATTTCTGCTAGCGAATCATGAAAAAGGCCTTTTTGGCTTCTGCTGCTGCGAGGCACATTAAGCTTAGCGTCGGCTCGGTAACGAGCCTCCTCAGCTCATTAAAACCAAGATAAAAACTATAACACTTGATCTAAATTTGGTCTACGGCGGCTAAATCCGATGGTTCAAGGTCAGAGCAGGTAAAGTCTGACCAGGATTCAGTCGCCGGTCTCCCCATAACGAAAGGTGCCCGTCATGTGTCAACATCCCGTCACATCCCGGTTTCTATGGTTACGGTTCAAGTTTCACATCCAGACCCTCCGGTAGAGCGTAAACGCTGGAACCCTGAGCTGCTGATTGCTCTGCCGAGGCCTGAGAGCTGCACAGCGTTTGTTTTTCATTGATTTGGCTGCACGCTGACCTCATCCTGGGGGGGCTCGGCGAGGAATTCATCCAAACTCTGACAAGAAAACAAACTCAGCTCCAGCCGCGCTGTGTAACTGATCCTTGGGAAAAGTGAGGTTTCCAGGGCTGGAAGACTGAAACACGAACTGCTGGGGGGAAACAGTGACAGGAGGCGTTGACACAGACAACATAATCAAGAAAATACACATATACGATAATATTAACATACAACACAAGGCAACGCTTCAATGCACCTGAAGCCACGGCTTTGCTGGCGTTCACCGAATCTCAATAAATAAACTCATGACGTGAACCTCTGCTGAAAACCACATGTAACATCACCCAGCACTAAGCTCCATCTGTTGCTGTGTCGTCTCTCTGCGTCGGGTCAGAGAAAGGCTCTAGGTTTCTGTGGATTAGTCACTTTTGAGCCTCGGCCCGTTCCCAGTTTTGGATGCGACGCGTGAAAGGCCTTTTCTCCGGCCTCCTCCCGCCTCAGCCACCAGTTACAGCAGCGTTTGTCTATTTATTTAGCTGCCAGAGTTAAATGGCTTAGTGACAAATTAGAGTGTAATGATAATGACCGCGATAGTTAACAACGCTTGCTTCTCACTGAACAGAGGGGGAATTTCCAATTCCCCTTTTCTCTCATGCTTATCCTGGCGTATTTCACACCATTTCAATGTGAATGACAATTACTGCCCTGGGTGTGAATGGAGGCTCTGAACTCTGTGTTGTTTCCCCCTCGGAGTCCGCGGTGGCGGCGCACAAACCGAGTGTGGGCTGTGCCTGAAGCACACAATGAAGGGGGAGGGTTTCTGCAGGAGCAGGCCAGGTCTAGAGAAAAGAGGTCAAGAATCAAAATGGGAATGACATTTGCCATAAGCGGGGACCTGCTCTCTGCCAGCCATTGATGCGTCTTTTCCCAAAGTCAGCCTGCAAGGGGGAGATCTGCATTGCAAATTGGCAGCGCATGGGCCTTTTGAGAGGTGGACGGCGGCTGGGCCCTGGTTCCCACACCCCCCATCCGTCACTCGGCCCCTTCCCCCTCCGTCTACGGCCTCCGTCGCGGCTGCAGCGCTGCCCGGAGCGGGGACGCACAGCGGGGGCTTTGTTCTAGCGGCAGGCCCGCAGGAGGGTCCGGGTCAAGGCCAGCAGGCTGACGGCTCTGACGCGCTGTGGGCGAAGTGCAGTCTGGATCACGTCCAGGTTTGTTTGTTTACTCTCCCACCTTCCGCCTGAGACTAGTTTCCACTCAGCGACACGTTCAGGTCGTGCTAGCAGTCGCCGACTGGACACAAGGGCCATTTAAATTTGTGCTGAATGATCCCAGCGTTTCCTAAACGGACCCCAAAGAGACTCAGACGAGCGTCTGATTTACCATCACGTTCATTAACTTGCCTCCGCGCTGAGACTCTCTCACACAGGTGTTTTCACTTAGGGCTCAGTTCTGCTCAGAACTTGGCTTTGGTCACTGTTTGGCTGTTTCTAAAATAAATTCATTAACAGATAACGGTTCGAACGTTTGAGTTTTACGAGCAGAGTTGAGAGAAACGTTCTGAGACTGAAAGTTAGCGAAGAAAACCTGCAGAGCTTTGTTTTCTGTTTGCTTTTACTAACTTCCCATCTGCCACTAACTGACAGCACCTGTGTGTGTGGGCGGAGCCTTTCATCACAGGTTTACAAAGGCGGCTCAGTGTTCAGCAACACAGCACATCACACTTTGATGTGGACGCTGTCGTGGAACTAACTGTGTCTGTGTGTCTGACCAACAGGCTCCTGGGATCTAGTTCCTCTCTGCTCCGACTGTGCGTCCACCTCATGGCTGGAACATTCGTATTACAACAGAATGTTGACGAGACGAGTGAGTTTCTGTAAAATAAATGGAAAAAGCCTCTGAGTCACAAATCACTTCAATAAGAGCAATTTTGAAAATAACCTCAGCAGCAGGATTTAGTGGGAAACGCGTATTAACACTAGGAGGCATAAAATATGCAGCACGACGTCTTCTCACCTCCTGAGTTACGACCCACCGCCACTGCTCCCACACTTCCTCCTCTCCTCAACATCTGCTGCTGAAATTAACACAGAGAAGCCAAAAAACAGCAACAAGTCAGTCGACGCTGTGAAAAGACCTTCAAATAGCTGTTAAATGCATTTTGAAGAAGCTGAGATGTGAGCGTACGTCTCACTTCGGTCGGCCGTTAGGACTTTGTTTGGTTTGAAGCGAAAAAGAACCGTTTTGGATGTCACGTCATTCTTATGTAGTGAATTTTAAGCTCAGGTTAATGTTCGATGGCCTGAAAATCTGTTGAACTTTGAAACAAATGTGTTTTTGTGAATTCATTTCACACCTGGTTATTAACTTAATGTCTGTGATCCCGTGTTTACCAGATGCTGAATCACTGCGTGATGATAAATGTGTCAGGCTTTTGCCGTGAAGAGCTTTACGGCCGGCCTTGACGTCGAGACGTTGCGGTTGTCGGCTCTCGTGGTCGCCTTAAAGCGAATTCATAATGAAGCAGAGGACGTGAAAGAAAAAGCCACCGCAGGCACAAAACAACACACAAGCTTCATTAAGGAAAGGCCACATAAGCAAACCCTGAGCTCTCTGGGTCCTTGACTGCAGCGGAGCCCGTGTAGAGCGGAAGAACAGCTGAGAGTCCTCCTTGGTTTCTTTGTCCTTGCACCGGGACCTGGTGCTTGCGCGCTGAAAGCCCGGCTGCTCGGGGCCCTTTGTTGGCGCGGCCCCGTCTCTCTGTCTCCGTCTTTATGTGTGGATGCCTTTGAGACGGGACGTGGAGGTATGCGGCTGGGAGAGGGCGCGAGGGATGAATGGCTCCACGTTTGGAGTTGTTTTAAAAGCACAGGGTTGTTTTCACCTCGGCGTGTCCTCGGCCCCAGGACGCCCCGAAGGAGAGAAGAGTGTGGATTGATCATCAGCTCTGTGCAACGGGACTCTGGGCAGGTGGATAAATCTGCTTCAGCAGCCTGCAGAAATTCAGGTTTAGTCTAGTTGGAGCTAAGTGACGTTGTGTAAACCTGGTAAACTCACTGACTAAATAAACCTGCAGCTTAAGGCCGTTTCACTCATTTTGGCCAGTGTTTAAGCCTTTAATCACAGCTCAGGCTGCTTCTGAGGAACCAGACTGGACTGAAAATTGGGAGGTTTGCCAGAGAAATGCAGCAGAAAACAGTTTCGCTACAGCGAGGTGAAAATTAGGATTTCGGCACTCGACAAAACGAAGCTTTGGTGTCTCCATTCAGACTCTGTGGAGCGTTGCCTCCATGAGACAGCTATTAACGAGCGAGCTGATCTCAAAGGGCCTCTGGGTTGGAGAGGCTGCGTGTCCGGGCATCTGAGGAAGGGGTAAAAAAACCCACTGTGCTGTCTCTGTCTCCGTCTCCTCGCTCCCTTTGAGGACTGACAGAAGTTTTGACAGTGGCAGTAAATTCGCTTCGCAGACCTGCTGGGAGGCAGGGGAGCGCAGCGATGGGAAGCCCTTCTGCACTTCAAGGACCCCGAGCGTCTGCTGGATAGCCTGTCAGAAATACTAAGGCTGATAATAAATTTGCTTTTGCACAGCTGTGGCTGTGAAACGAGCACAGAGGCACCAGCCTGGAGGAGAGGGCTCCAGGAGACGGGTCTGTGGAAGGCAGCGGGCTGGTTAGGGAACAAAGCTTCAAAGAGAGGAGGCACAAGCTAAACGCACTGCCTTTATTTCTTTGCTTCTCTGTATGGGCCTCATTCCCGCTGAAGTCAGGACGTCTGACACACAGCTATTAGCCATAAATCAGTGCAAAGAACGCCACCAAAATAATGGAAAGTCAAGATTCACAGTAATTAAATGTCCATGAATTTATCTAGATGGTCAGATTAATGACTGAACTGGGTTTGGACCCGAACGGTTTCACAGTGAATCTGAGGAAACCAAACCTGGGCCTCCAGAGCCGCCGCGCGACTCCACTCAGGACCAGAAGCTCCATGGATGGAGCCTGTTGGCTGTTAGTGCAGGACTCACAGGTTCAGGGACAGGAAACAGGCAGTGAGCCTTCAGAGCCTAAACACTGTATAATATAAGTATAATCAGCTCTGAACTACTGAAACTGTGTCACAGAATCAGCAACAGTTTCACGGCGCAGAAACAAGTGTTGACGCAGATGTTTTTGTCTCATATGAAAGCGGATTTTAACAAATACACTTCGGAGGCAGATTAGAGTCTCCTCACATCCTCGCAGGAGCTGCCTCTTCCTGCGTCTCTTCTGCGCTTCCTGTGATCCGCCTCTCACAACGCAAAGCGAGGTGATGTGTGTCCCCTCGCAGCTCCTCCCTCATCTGAGGCGCTTATTTCCTTTCTTATCATACAAGTGCAGTGAGATCTGTGAGAACCGGCTCTGGCGTCTGCCCCCTCTCCCTTTTCCCCTTCTCTCCTTCGCCCACTCGTGCTCCCTCGCTCCCTCAGCACTGAGCCTGAAGTCTGCAGCTTTGACGAACGCATAAATGTATTTGGTCCCGTCTCTGTCTAGCGGTGCCGGCAGACCTGCGGCGTCCAGGACACCTGCTATCGATAGGGATTCCAGTCTGGGAGCGAGGATGATGACAGACAACGAGGAAAGTCAGTCAGTCAAATTCTAGACCGAAGAACAATAACGAAGAAAAAGTCAAGTCCATGCCATTAATAAGAAAACTGATTCCATATAATGGCTGCTGAGATGGAATGGAATCGGATTTGTGTTGGATTTGCTGCTCCATCATGTGTGAGTCGTGTCGGCTTCTGTCTCGCTCACGCGTCGGTGCTGTTGACTGGTTTCAGCCGTGTCTGACTCCAGATCGTCCTCTGTGTCCCCCGTCCTCAGCTGTGGTTCATCTCCCTTCACACTCAGGTTACGCGAGTCCCATTTCATTATTCTGAGGAAGAATGTTCGAGTAAGAGTTTGTCCCCGTGGTTCCTTCAGGCCGGTGTCGCCTGAGAATAGAATAGAATAGAATTTATTACAAAACACTGTGTGGTGGAAATGCCACATGTAAAACACTGTCTGACGCGATTAGAGCCGCAGCCTGAAGACGAGCTGCTCGCTTACGTCCCGTCAAACCTCAGTGTGTCACGTTTAGCATAATTCTACCTGAAAGTGGAAAACCATTAAATAGAGTTTTCACAAATAAACATCACTGGGACGCCGTCTTTGAAAAACAGCACATTTAAAGCATATGGTCCCAAACTGAGTCACACAGATGTGTTAAAAATATCTGTTTTCAAATTGCGAATTTGTCTCTTTTCTCCCTTGAATAACAGGTTTTGGACAAATGGAATGATTTTTCCCTCATACTTAAACTCGCCCATATGCTGCACCATCTGTGCTCCACATAGCTGTTCTGTTTTTCAATTGGACCAGCACACAACCTGGCAGCCTTACAGCTTGAAACCCAAGTAATGGACTGTGTGTTTTCACAGGAAATCAACCAATTTCAGGTTCACATATGTCCTTTTCCATCCACCCTTAGCCCTAAATGGCGACAGTTTCTCTTGGCTCCGCTTGCTGAGGCTACGCGTGCTAGCAGGAGGCCGTGGAACCGCCTGCCGACGGCCCATTTGCTAAGGAGGGTCCTGGAGGCGGCGTGTGCGCTTGTGTTAGCTCGTACACGCTTTCCAGGGCCGTCCGCTCTGCCACCCAGGGAACGGTGATGTCACTTGACTCACCAGTTTAAAGCTGGTGTCATCGTGCGGAGAAAGTTACGCAACAACTGACTGAAAAGCAGTTCCAACATGAGATTATCACACATTTGAATAGAATTATGTTTTATAATTACCTCGCGTTCCTTGCTTGAATTAAAACCATACGCCTGTATATCCAAGGGCATCGGGTCAAGGCCTCGTCTGCCACGTAGGCTGTTACCCGTTGGTGGCGGCTGAACTGCCTCCAGCTATTCTCAGTCAGCTGAACACACTGGCAGCGTGTGGGGACGTGCGGTGACCTTTGAGATCTCAAGGACAACACCGGTGATCATTTGACTGTAACCTGTTTCACCGGCATGAAGCTCAAACATCTACTGCTGCTCCACTGTCGGCTGCCCCCCGTGGAGAAGGTGAAGATGACTGACAGCTGTCACATTTTTAGTGACACACGAAGGATGCTCCGCGTTTTCAAATAGACTCTTATCTCTCTTATTTTGTCTTTCTTCAAACTTAAATTTCATGTGTACGTATGTGGTTGTAACTTCACACTAGACTTTCCCAAAAACAGTGTATCCACTAAATGCTTTGCTAAGTTTGTACATTTTATTTTAGCGATGAATTCAGGCTCAGTGACCTGAACCAGCTCTGACTCTGAGCTCTATGAAACAGAGAGCAGGCAGTAAATAAAGCTGCATTCAAGCTGTCGTGTATTGAAACTGTACTGGCTCCTGAATCGTCCTCATCCGTCATCAGTGGAATGAAGCGCGTTATTTACAGCTTCTCTCTGACGACGTCTTTATGTGGGGCAGAGACTCCGCCGAGAGGCACAGCCCCGTTGGAGACGCCGGGGGAAGCGGACAGACACAACGAGGCCTGACCGCTCAGGTTCACCAGACGACACCGTGAGCTGGGTGGGAGTCGCACACGGTCCAAGCCTCCACAGCTGTTTGGGATTTTTCTCGTGTCTGTCTTCTACTGTGTTTTCATATGAATCTGATATTAGCTGATACGAGACCTGAAGATTCACTTGACTGTTTCTTTTTAAATGCTGAAAAGCATTGATTCGTGCAGCTCTCGTTTTGTTTGTTAGCTTTGTCGGTTACTGTTGATCCGATGGATCCTTGAGTCCTAAAGAGACGTGTATGAACTGAGGTAATTTATGTCCATGTGTGTACACGTGTGTTGTAGTGTTTATAACACGCAGCGTGTTTAGTCTGAGCTTTCATTCGTGGTTTGTATTCAGGAAGCTAAGTTCTCTCTCCTGACCTTTCAGGGTCTGCAGCGCTTTCCAGAGCTGGCGATGACGGGTTCAGGGCCACGGGGGACGAGACGCGGGCTGGAGGTGGAGGGGGAATAAAAGTAGAGCTGGGTGGGATGTTGGGACGGGGGCAGGATGTCAGGGGGTCCGCTGGCCACCAAATTAAAAAGAAAACGCAACACGATACAAGGAAAATAAACAGAGAAAGGCCTCCCAGGTTCGGTTGGAGCAGCCGTGCTGATTATTGAATTGACTCCATTGTTTCCTGGCTTCCCATCCTAAAAACGACTTGCAGGAATAATTAGCTTTCACGTTTCAACGCTCAAATATAAAACTATGAAACTACGACTGCGTCGGACGTGTCAGGGCGTGTGAACCTCAGACGGCTCTGGACACCATCCAGCGACGGAGGTGGCTCCACAGCGACGGCGCCGTTAACGCTGCGAGTAGCAGGGAGGTTACCTGAGAATCGGCAGAAACAAGACGAGGGGTTTGCTCCATGAACTGATTAGTCGCTCAGTAGAGCGGGTTTGAAGGTTCCCGCCCTCAGCTGTGCATGTCTCGCTTGTCTTCCCTTCGCTGTCGGACGTTTCCCTCCCTGAGGGGCTGTCGTTTGTGTGTCAGTGTTTGTGTGCTTTTGGGGATTTGACGGCTCTTTACTGCGTCGGTGCTGTGACCGACTGATTCGTTTTTACCATCTGGCTCTTTGGGAAATGTTGCTCAGCAGCTACACAACCAGAGTTTGGACGTTTCACAAGCAGCGGCGAAGAGAGGAATCACACAAAGCCGTGGCTCTAATGGATGGATGAGCATATTATGCTTAACGCGGGGAGAAGCGATGACAAACGCTCGTCGTAACGTCCGTCCGTGGCGACGTGTGCGTGAGAAGCCTGTGCGGGGCTTCCTCTGGTGTTGATGGCTGGCATATGGAGTTTCCCCGCTTGCGCCATGACACAAGAATTCACACTCCGCTTCCACGAGCTCTGCCATCGACAGCTGCACTTTTAACAAGAGCTCCGAGATTCAATTACTGGCCCGTTACTACTCTGAAATCTCATCAGCTGAGCCACACAGGAAATTGCCTCTCGCAGTGTAAAGGTGGTAACTGGATTGTTGGACTCGGAGGGAACATGCACGCACATGCTTCCTGTGTGCACTTGATCGTGTTGTGAGTTGTTGGCAGATTGCATAACGCTGGAAGCATATCCAAGCTCCGCTGGGTACAGTTTCTGCAGAGAGACAAGTTTGTGATGCAGGTTTGCAGATACAGAGCCTGAGTTTTTCATCAGGCAGTGAGGGAGCGCTGCAGTCACTGGGGCAATGAGCAAGACATTTTTGGCAGTTTGTGCTGTAAAGAAGTGAGCACAGGAGACTTAAATCACATTCTCTGGGTTTTTGGCCCATCTGGTTCTTTTTTCCTGCCTCCCTCGTTCCCCTGCCGGCTTGTAAGTCAGGCTGAAGTGGTCCAGCTCCCATTCCTGTCACTGCCTCAGCCCCAACGTAATGATCGTCTGACAACCTGAGCAGAGCTTTGGCTAAATCACAGTGAAACCACTACAATAACAGCAGAACAGAAATGAAGTTGTTCTCCTTACTCTGAGTGGATGGCTGTAAAAATATTTTCTTCAGCTACGCAGGACTGTTCCAGTGACATGTGAATATTTCCTGCTATGGGCTTCATTTTAATTTGATTATAATTTGAAGGTGGAGAAATTGACTTGCTCAGTTCTGGTGAATGTTCCAAGTCAAACCTTAAATCTTCCAGAGTCCAGATTTAGGGAGAAAGTCCAAACTGTGTAAAACATTTTCAAATAGCTGGGAAAAAGCTTTTTCACTATGGCTGAACGTGAATTAGGGGAGAACGAACTGAGCAAATGTACAAATCAAAATGTGATTGGAATCAATATGAGTAAGATTTTGCCAGAGCAAGTAAAAAGTTGCTTCTGCCGGCGTCTGGACTTTCGCTGCTTGGGACAGTTTGTTGGCAACCAGCCGCTACGTGAGTCAATGAGAGTCGCTGGGCACCGGCTCCGGTTTTCCGTGAGAGGGAAGCGCTTCGAGTTGCTGGTTTCCTTTTCCACTCTCACCTCACACGCTGTTCGGTCGTCACTGGTCAGGACAGAGGTGGAGGCTGTTGATTCCATGCGCATTTAGTTTAAGACAGAACGCAGGGTTTTAGACCCACTACCGGCTCCCAGTGTGTTTCATGATGTGTCACTTTGTCAGATCATAAAAGCCTGACACAGAACAGTCTTCTTCTGCAGGCGTGTCTGTAACAACCATCACGACCACCGCTGTGAAGACACAAGCCCAGCGGTCGCCTCCAGCACAAATCATAGTGTCAACACACGGGCGGAGGAAAAGCTACAGCTTCAGCTAAGTGAAGCACATTCCTGGGGCCTCGCTTTTCCCAGAATGCACGGCTGCTGTTCTGCTGTTTGGGAACTTTGGAGGGGTGTGATTGAGTGGTGGACGGGCTAATCGGGTTCCTGAGGTTAGACCTTCCTCTGGGTTCAGGAAACGTCTCAACCATCAGTCATCATCCATCACTGCCCCCTAATCAGACTGGCTGCGCTTCCTCCTCGTTGCTTCTCGCTCTTCTCTTCGGCAGACATTCGTCAATAAGGGCTTTTTAAGGATCAAGGTAAAGCGAGAGACTTATTTTATTTACAGGTATTGTCTGGATTTGGCTTCACGCTGATTAGACGTCGTGTCTCTTTCCAGGCCGACGGTGTTGTAGAGTCAAGGTTATGCGTCTGCCAGCTTTTGCATGTGTCTCTTCGCATTTGTGCAGGTCGAACAACCCAGCAGACCAGCTCTTGTCTGTTCTGTCCAAACCCCACGTGAGCTCAGCTTCTCTACGCTGATTGCAGCCTCTCCAGAAAGTCGAGACCTTGTTTTACTCCGTCGTCCTTGGCCTCGTGCCAAGTGCTTCTCCCAACAGATTCCTGAGATGGATCTAGCAGCTACTCATAAATCCCCACCAACAGAGTGGAGTGAAAATCTGTCCAAAAGTCAAAACAGAAACAAAAGGATGGCGTAGTTTACTGTCGTATGGACGCTGGCGGGGGATTCAACAGGGGGCATTTCTGCAGGGAAGCAAACTTGACGATTGACTTGATGTTTACGTGACTTTGTGATTAAGCACGTCCAACTTTTAGCCAGTGATTAGCGAATAGCTGATGCCGGTCAAAGACAATATACAATAACTAGAAAAGTCACCTAAAAAGCTCTTTAGCTCTGACCTTTGACCTCTCCATTCGCGTTGACTGAGGCTCGTTGTCCATGTTCTGAAGACCAGCTTTGACCAAATGCCTGAAATGTAAATGTAGAGTCAGTTTCACAGTTTTACTAGATTTTACTTTGAGTTGAAAGGAATCCAGTCAAGCGATGAACGCGGACGACAAGCAGGCGCTTGTTTGACACCACGCTGCTAATTAACTGGACCTGCAGCCTGGAGGTGGTTCCAAGGTTGAAAACCCCCCAGAAAATTCAATATATCGACTCTTTCCTCTCTCTCCCAGGAAACGTCAGAAGAGCGACGGAGAGAGCAGAACAGTCGCGGCCTGTTAATTCAGACAGCAGCGGTTAATTTACAGAGTGTGATGTCTGTGTTCCTCACGCTCCCAAAGTAAACAGGCTTTTATTGGAGCATTACCTCAGCCTGAGGGGGAAACTACAGGTTCTCTATTATTGGCTGGGAACGAGTCGGTGGCCACGAGCTGTGCAGTGAATGGAGACAGGTTTACCCGAACACTCGAGGTCCTGGTCGAGCCAGTGAGGAATCCTTTGGACAGAAGTTACGGAACGAAGGACCAGGAAATTCAGCTGAATGTGCTTGTGTGTTCATAGTGAGCAACTGCAATAATTACAGATAGAACTTTGTGTTCGGACGAAGGCGAAACTGTGTTTCAACCTCATTCATTGTGGAAATAGGGTCAGACGGTTTTAGCTGCTGCTGCTTCTTCGTACATCAGAGTCGGATGCTTTTCAAACCCTTGATTGTTCAGGTTCCATTGCAGGTCATTCATTGCTGGAAATCCGTCCAATAGGACTTTTTGGTGGTGTTAGTAATAAGTATTGTATAAGTTGTATGAGTTGTGCATTATGTAAATGTGCAGAATCTGGACCAATAATCTGGTCAGATACCATTTGGGGGAAACTAATTATTCTGTGTGAGGCTTTTTCTAACAGCTTGAATCCAAACTGAACGTCTTGCTTTAAACTGGACACATTCTCCTGTTTGGATCTGCCAACGTCGGGTTCAGTTATGTGAGTGCAGCTAAATTTAGACGGGGTTTGGTTAAGTCAGGGCGAAGGCGTAGGAGGGACGTCTGAAACCTTTCCACCACAGCCGCGTCAGTTTTCAATCTGCAAGCGTTCCAGAACATAAACAGTGAGCCGAGCCGAAAACATGGCGGCTAAGATGCCACTAAGACGTCTGCGTGGTTTTGACGGTGTTTTATTTAGACGCGTTGAAGAAATGAGATCCACATATCGTCTCCAACCGTTTGCAAGCTGAGCCAGTGTTACGTTTTGCCACAGGCTGTGGGAAATGGCCGCCTCACCGCAGCGTCAGCTGCAGGTCCACCCAGGATAAAGACATGTAATTAGCGGATGCCCCTGACAGCTAAAGGTCACTTTCAAAGCCACCTGGGATTTCTCACAGCCTGGGAACTGCAGCAGTCCGACCTCATCATAATGTAGTCAGAGAACTGAGGAAAAGCTTCTTTGTTGTTCTGTAACGTTCACCTCATTTCACCTTGGTTGTGACCTGAAGACGAGGATCGGCCTGAAGCAGACAAGGCAGTGATGGAGCGAGGGGCTCGTTCCCGCGATGGCCCAGATGGTCTGTGACCTCACGAGTAGGGGTCAGTGAGGGTCAGGAGGGCAGCAGCAGTGTGGCCCACTTTTACAAGTAGTGTGGAGTAAAAATATTTATTTCTCTTTCTGACAGTTGCTTGACCTTCTCTGGTTTTGGCAAATCGAAGTTTCGGCATCATCAGTGTCCTGACACAGTGTTATGCTGCTGTGACCTCTGACCCGAGGGAAACGACTATCGAGACTTGAACCGTTCAGAACATTTGACTTGCATTGGTTCCTGTACTTTCCGTCCAGACGGTGGTTCTGTTCTGCTCGTTGACCTTCTGCCATTTCTCACAGTTAATCCAAACAATCTTCCCTCTATTATCAGGCGGCCACTGTGCATTAGTAGCTTAAAGTCTGAGGTGTGCGTGCAGCCTTTTATCATCCTCTTCATGTAGTTTGCATTAGACGCTTTTAGTGGCGGCTCTTTACTTCAGACATCTGCTCTTCTTCTTCCATTTACGCCCGTCTCAAGCACGTCCTGTTCTCCTCTGGACTCTTGACGCCCATTTAGGTCCGCTTGTGCAAACAGACGCTATCGGCTGCGTGAAATGTTTTGTCTGTGTTCCATTAGCTGGTGCACGTCTGCTTCAAGGTGCAGCAGGGTTTTATCCCTCAGGTGGTGTCACTCCTGTGCCAGCTGTGTGTCAATGCAGTCAACTACTAACATATAAGTCAAAGAGAGAAAATCCCTGATTGAAATCTTGTCCGTTTGGATCCAACGCTGAGACTCGTCTCTGCAGCTCTTATCTGTGTGCGGTGATGGAGTAGCTGCTACACTAATAAATAAATGCATTACTGTCACACTGACGTCCAGATGTGTACATTAATGATGGTTTGTTAACTTTAGGCCACTTGGAAAACGACAGAAACTCTAAATGTGCATTGGGCTCCATCCATCTCCATGAAATCATTTGTTAATCCAACGCTCTCTGGCCAACAGGAGTGATTTACTCCCAGCTGGTTCATTCTTTGTTAGGTTTCAGTCTTGTTGGTCATTTGCTGAAGGGATTAATGTGGAAACACCATAAACTGCAAACTGTCCTTTTTGGGTGGAACGTTTTCTGTGAGGTGGCGTCTGCAGGCAACCAGCGGAGAGACCAGCAGGGTCAAGTAAACGAGCAGTAACGGACGGCGTCTGCTCGGCTGACGGCTCATTGTTCAAGTGTTTTCATAGAGCGAAAGCTGTTGATGTGAACCTGGTAAAAACGGGAGCTAGGGTTCAGACGGCGCAGCTTCCTGTCAGCTGATGCAGATTCATGATCATCCAACTGCATTTAAGTATTGTATGGTGCTGGTTTATGGGTCCCTGAGGGGAAGTTGGTTAATGATGCTCTCACAGGGTTTCTATGAACTTCTGACAGGCTCCTAATGCTGCAAAATATAAGTTGTAGTAAAACTACCAATAACGAATCGCGTGGAAGCCTGATGATTGACAGCTGTTCTCTGTTCCTCATGCTAATCTTGTGAAGAACAACTCACGCACACTCTGCCACAGCCGTCCACCTTCAGATGAAGCCTCTCGGTGGAAACGGTCTAGTGGCTGGTCTGCAGCATCAGGCCCAACAGAAACCAAAGAATGTTTTAACACTTATTGTTTTGCTGGAGTAACAGGCTCCAGACTGATGACACGTGCTGCTACTCCATTAACGGATTGTAATGAAGAGACTTCGATCTGGATCCTTCATATAGACTTAGGCGGGACACAGAGTGATCACGACCGCGTTGTTCCGCTGTCTCTTAACTGACTGTGCTGGTGTTTTCTCGGCTCATACATCATCCGCTCTGCTCGGAGGTGATCAGGTTTATGAGCCGACCGCACTTCTGGCTCACAGCCACCGGTAGAGACAAGTCATTAAGAGCAGCCTGAGGTTCGCAGCAAAGCGATCCCAGGTGGCGCTGGACTGAGCGGTGTGTGTTTGTGTTGGACACCACGTGGGAGCCCTACCTGAGGCTGGGCTTCCAACGCTGAGCCCACACCGGGGGAAAGCAAACACGCGCAGCTCAGGTGGATCCAGACGCCCCCAGACTGATTTACGTCTCTCACCCTGGCTGTAACGTCGATGTTTTGGTCCAACAGTGGTTCTGGATTCGTTTTGCATCAACATTCCAACGTTGACAAGTTGCTTCCCTCCGTCTCAAAATGTAACGGCCATGTGTGTTTGCCAATTCCCACGCCACCTTTGCTTTCGCAGTTGCCCGAGACGTTTACGATTCATGAATTTTCGCACATGCTCGATGGTTTGCTGTCCAGAAGGATGCAGATGGAAAAACACTTGGTTGCTATGCATTAGCGAACGCACGCTTTCTTCCTGACTCTACAACAAGTGCTGACATGTGACACTCGGCTGCAAACTGTCGGCACCGACCAGACCTGCATGCGTCAGCATCACACCACTTATTATAACCGACCGGTGTGTAGCCGTGCGTGTCAGGATGGGTCCGCTGCAGCGTCCTGCATCACGTGGACCTTCTTGGACCGCGTTGTGATGTTAGAGGGTAACTGAGCCTGAGCGTCATCATCATCATCGGCTCCGCTCCGCGTGAAGAAGCTTCTTTTGAGTCAAACGTCTTCCCGTGATGGTGCAGGTGTCTGGTGCCGCATTCGCCGGATCGCAGAGGCAAGCAGGCAAACGTCTCCGTGCGTCAATCATACAGGTGCGTGGTGTGTTTGCAGAAGTCCCACAGCGAGAGGCGTCAGTCTCCGTACACAAGCCGCATGTGTGGCAGCTTTGTCTGCTGACAGGAGGAACAGTGTGACAAAACAGCAGGCAGATTGGCATCCATCTCGCCCCCCCAGGCGCTCCGCTTGGCGCTGTACACATCACTGGATGCTTGAAATTCCTCACGCTGGAAGAACTGTCTTGCATGGTGTTCTTCCAAAAGCTTGTTCTGTCTTCTGACTAGAATACTGTCACAGTGTTTGTCTCAACTGGGGGATGTTTAAAGTCGGTGGAAGAATAGCTGAAATAGTTTGTGACTTTGTTTCCACAGACCAGTATTGGCTCGAAGTAGCTAAACACAAGATTCAGTTTCCAAATTTTCGTTAGTTTTCCTCCAGGTTTGGTTTCAGCTTTTGCTCATTTTTGTGCACTCGCCGAAATCTGAACGTTGAGCAGACGACTCCTTTCATGACTAACAGACCTGCCTACAAAGTCAGATCAAGCAGATGGCAAGTGCTCTGCATAAAGGGCATGAAACTGAATCTGGGGGGCACCTGCAGCGCAGAGACCAGGCTTCCAGCGAAAACCAACACCGCGTCTTTAAACGTGACCAGGAAACCAGAGCACTAATGGCCCTCTGACAATGGACGAGCCGGGAGAGGTCACCGTAGCTGCTCTGCCTGTTAGACTCACTGAATGAGGTTATTATGAACCTTTGGTGTGTGGCTGGAAGGACGACGGACAACTTTATGACCGTTCCCATGTCGTGTCCTGCACTGTACCTGCCTCACCGCAGGAAGCTGCCTTCGTACGCCCTCGCCCTCTGTTTGATCTGCAGGGCTTCGCTAAATAAACAGTAAAGAAGCGGAACGTTGGTGTCAAGATTCCGGTGTTAAGAGGAAGAATCAGATTGTGGTTAAAAGAATCCGTGTCGGCACAGAGAGCAGCGTGTGCAGGTTTATTTATTTGACCCTGGAATATGTATAAATCAGGAACCGCAGCATTTTAATACATGTTAAACAAACCAGTGATCATCTTTATACTGATATGGTTGTCAACAATACGTGTATTTTTTTAATAATTAAATATCAGTGAGAAGGTTTAGTGTTTGGACCTTTGCCTCCATCCTTCCACGTCTGTGTGACTCCATTATTAATTCATTCATGTTCCTCACAGGCCCAAGGCAGCGCGTCCATTATGCGTCCAGGCTCCCAGGTCACCAGCAGCCATTCAGCGGGGTCTCCTTTAGAGAAGAGAACCTCAGCCTTTATGCGCCCAGATTTGCAAAAGACACAGTCCCATATGCCTCATTGTGCGCTGGATTAGAGCGGCCTCCATTCAGCCCGGCCCTCGGAGTAACCCCCTGGCCGCCTCTCTGCCATTGGAAGCAAACCAATTAGAATCAATTGGCTGTATTCTCTGGGGTGATTAGCATACATGCTCCACTCGTGGGGATTGGGCAGTTATTGAAGCCGTCCAGTCCAGTAGCTGCTCCGTCACCTCACTAAGCGTGTGCGTCGCGATAATGAGGACTAATGAGATGGCTTTAAACTGGAAACGGAAGAATACGCCCAGCGTCCACACAGGAAGGCAACGTGGATGCTTGAGATGGACTCTCGCGTCTTCTCTTACATATTCTGTTCTATGTCTCAAGCATTTTACCAGTCTATGAGCTATAACAACAAACAAACCTGGAGAAACCTGGAGAAGCCTGGAAAACCCTGGACACTGAGCCAGTTACCTGTTGCTTTGCAGGAATTAAACCACTTACTTGCTCTCACTGTGGATGAACGTCATAAAATCCTAAATTGCCAAAGGGTTTTAACTGGAGAAACAATAACAACGACGACTGGCTAATTAAAAGTCAATATCTCTGCCACAAAATGTGTCAATAACTCACTAATCATCCAAATAAGGAGCCTTCAGCTCACTGCATAGCTAAGCCGTCGCATTCTCTGGGATCTGTGCTGGCTGATAATGTGGATCCAGTGGCCCCTGGCAGTAACGCAGGCTAATGAATCATGGGAAGCCTCCAGAGGATAGTCCCATGGATGTTTTCCAGTCCATCTTCATTAGCCGCCATCCAGCTGAAACATCTGTCGGTGGAGTGTTTGGCACTGTCCCATGGCAATTAGTGAGCTGCTCGCAACAGGTTCTGCTGGCAGATAAACAGGAGCAGCTCTGCATGGGGCAGCGAGGTGGAGGCGAGGTTGAGCTGACAGCGATGCCACTCACACGCAGACGCAAACACCAGTTCAAGCCTTCATTAAAATCCTCAGCCGGACAGTTCACACAGAGTGGAAGCGTGAAGATCCGAGCACTGGACCGCGACCAGATTCATTTACACACTACAACCATCCAGTGACTGATTTTTTGTGTATTTGTAAACGTAAATTTGTAAAATGCGTAGTTTTCTTTGCACACTCTCCACTTTCATTCTTTTGCATCTACTAATTATTTGTAGCTGCATGTCATCGTGCGATTCCTGCTTGATTAGCACGTCCTGAAGCTTCGTATCTGCTGTGATGCGGTAATGACTAAAACCTGTAGCGATGTGTGCAGCGGGCAGATGGCTGGGCGGAGCCGAGCGGATGGATTTCAGCTTCACCATAACAGTGTGTTTATGTGAGGAGCTCAGAGCGAACGGTGCCAGAAATCCCCTTGTCTGACTGGTGAGTTCTCCCTTCCGCTCAGACACGACAGGTTAAGATTGTCCAGTGGATTAAAAGCCACTTTAATGTCCTTGTTTTAATGAATGCATCATCTTGTTGTGTCGTCATTAACTGAAGTGGTGTTGCCGGATTTTTCAGATGTCTTTTCACCTCCTGGGACCACCTCCACCTCTTTGTGCGCGTCCCCTCCATCACTGCTTCTCTCTGGCAGCAGCACACAAAGAAGCAATGAAGCGAGACAAGAGGGCAGCAAAAGACGGAAAATCACCGCACACACTCCAAATCCCCTGAACAACACAATGTGGAGTGGCACATACCTGAGTTGAAAGGAAAATGGATGTTAGGAAGCAGCGAGGCTCTAACGCTAAGAGTTCTCCTAATGGATGTCAGCCGGGTCAAAAACACGTTGCTGTGGAGAATTTGGAGTGCTGCGCATTAGTGAGCCGATAAAATGAATCCAAATTCTGCAGAGACACGTGTTAAACCTGCTTTTAAAGTAAACACTGCCCAGTAAATATGTTTATTCACTTCGAATTTTTAACAGGAACATGAATAATATCAATAGTTCTGTTTCTTTGTATAGTACAGTTGTCTCAAGGCACTGATTCGAAAAGACCCCCTCTAGAGTAAGAATCCTTCAGCAGAACCAGACTCAGGATGGGCGGCCATCTGCCTCGACTGGCTGGGGTGATGGAGAACAGAAGGAAGGAAGGACGGAAGGACACAGGGATGAGCTAAAGGTGAGGAGGCTGGAGGCCACTAGAGGCTGGCAGCATTGGGAGTGAAGCGGTTTCTAACATGGAACTATTCAGTGAGCTCTTGTTTGCACTCGGTAGCGCTCCAGCTGGATTTAACGGGGGCTCAGCTTGTTTCATTGTTTCTGTCTGTCAGTCGCCTTTTCCGTTACTTCAGTGACTGAGCGATGGCTTTCAGGTCAAGTCTCCAAGGTACCAAATGTCTGCAAAGACACGAACCCACTGCCCCCGCAGCAGCACAGGAAGCCCTCATCTCAAATAAACAAAGTGAGGAATGATGGGAGATCCTTCCCCAGATACGCACAATCACACACAAGGAAGAGACAAAAGCAAACAAAAAAATGCCACACAGTTTAGCGAAGGCAGACGAGCCGACACACGCCCTGACCTCCTCCTCACCAAATAATCAGCTGTGGAATCTGCTATCCAAATCTCAGCGCTCCCCGAAGCCAACTTCAATAAAGGCCATTATTCTTCAGAACCGGAGAACGAGGCAACAGCTGGACTCTGGTGGAAATTAAATTAAGATAGGCAGAGATTCATCAGATTGTCTTCAAACGCGTGGCACTCGGAGGTGATGGCGCGACGGCAGGATGGGATCCGACTCAAAAAGTTGGCAAAACTAGCTCTGAAGTGTCAGTTGGGAGACATTTTTGCTGCCTGTAGTAACGTCGCCAGATAATGAGCAGCTAGTCCGGCCCTTTGTATAGTTTAGGGCGGTAGTTTGTTATTGCACGACTGTGATTATGAATAACACGGAGGCGCTGTCCTCCGTGGAGTTTAGTCTGTTCCTTCGTTCCTGCGCTGCGCCAGGCAGACACCGAGATCCCCTGATTAAGCAGGACACAGGAAACCAGCATGTAAACATGGAGCAAGACAAGCAGGCGGCTGATGGGGCACAGTGTCTGTTGTATACGGAGACCAGGGATTCCCGCCAGGCCTCCGCTCCGGCTGACACCCAGTGGTCTTCGTGTCGGTGCGTCTCTCAGACGGTTTGAAGTCTGCGTGGTTCAGTTTATGTTTTGCACTAATTACTAATCCAGACGTCGTGTAGCGTCGGTAAGTTGCCGCTCACTTGTACAAAGCAGTGTTAACTTTTGATTTGTCCTGCAATATAATTCACCTTCATGAAAACTGTTGAAAGTGAACAAAAGAGGAAGCGCTTCTAGGATGTTGAAGCACTCAGACCTCAGCTCGGTGAGAGCCAGGCGTTTCCCATCATCCTCTGGGGCTTTGCAGTCGGTCCGAGCTGCAGGTGCCTCGGTCCAGGAGGTCACCGTCACGTCGACTGGCCTCCACTGAATCCGTGGAGAACTTGCTCGTCTCTCATCCTCCTACCAGCTCATTTGTTGGTGTGATCGTTGTTTTTGTCTATCCGCTCACTTCTATCCCCCCCGTCGACGCTGAACTGGTTGTAAAGCCCAGCGACAGAACTTGGAATCATTAGACGTCATTTGTCTTGGTGTGGAAACTGATTTCTGGCTCACATGACTCCCGTGAGAGTCACACTTCTTCTATGGCTCCACTGCTGAATTCCCCCGTCCTGGAATTTCCACAAGCCAGCGAGGGAATGAATGCATATGTATATATTACCTCCTTCCTTTTGCGTCTGTCTTCCTCTTCCTGTGAGCAGCCTCCGCGTCTCCGAACGCCGCATCGCCCCTTCACCTCCAGCCCCAGAGCCAGGCCCACGTAAACGCACCCGGCAGATTTATGCCAGGAATCCAGAGGCTGTTTGATTCAGGAAACTAAGAGGATCAGTGAGAGACTCAGCTCTAATACACACACACTCAGGGTTGTGTACACATGTGGAAGAAACTCTTACTGTAACACAAAACACACAGTCACACGTGCAGGAAATATTAAACCGCAAGTAGCTACATAAGGACAGACATATACACACACTGCACAACATGCAAAGGGAAGCCTCGTACACAAGACGAGCATTCATCCACAGGAAACGCTCCGGACGGGGCAGATCTCATAAGGTCTGATGAAGACAAGTGTTCTATCAACAAGTCCGGATCCGGTGTCGTTTCCTTCCTGAGGTTCACCACAAACATTACAGGCCTTCGGGCTCGCTGCTCCACGCCAGGGCTGCCCGTTCGGTGGGAGGTAGTGGGCTGAATACCTGCAGACACACACACGCAGACACAACGTGGCTTGGCGTGACATTAAAACACGCCAACCCCCCCTCATCCAGACTCACATGCATCGGCGTGGAGGGAAAACCCGGAGGAGGAGGGAGAGATTAGTTTATCGTTCGCTGTGCTGACAGATGCCGGTGACGTGCGACCACAAAGCAAACAACCACCCGTCTTCTCCTGCAGGGACGGCTGGACGCAGGACGGGAGATGGAGAGTTTCACATGCCAAGCTCCAAACACTCAGGAGTATTTAGTTTGAGTTGGGGAGCAGGAGGATTCGTCAGAGGCGGAGCAGCTGCGGCTTTTACCGAGGGGGTGAGATCAGACGCGTTTGCGTCCTGCCATGTGACGTGAGGACTGTAAACTCAGCGGCTAAGTGTCCAGCTTGCGACCGGACACGGAGGGAAACATTTAAGACCATCTTCTGTTCCCGTGGATCCAGAGAATCGTGGACCCTGAGATGTGTCTTCATCACCATAAGACATTGTCAGCATATCGGTTTCATTCTGAACATTCATCCAGGGCACATTGACGCTGTCACCTCGTCCACCTGCCAGCCCTTCCCAGCGTTGGCATCCGGATCGTGACTGGAGCGTAACCCCAGACGTGTGCAGGAGCCGTGTGATGAGAGGTGCGATGCAGCGGACGAGAGGGAACCGCAGGCTGCGTCCATGCGGCGCATTAAGAAGAAGATGATGCTCGGAGAGAATCAGATCTTTTAATCCATACTGGCCTTTTTTGCATGTGCCATCTGTCAGCATCTGCCCGAATTCCTGCATATGTCACCCAGTGGTTGGCCACAGCAACACGCGGCCTAGTGTTACAGGCTGGGAGGAAGGAGCGAGCCCCCGACACGTCTGCGTGGTGAAAGCACCTCTTCAGCTCACGGCAGCTGTTCACATTTCCTGCGTATTGGATGTCGAGCGGTGGCTATTGCTCATTTGCTGAGCGCATTATTAACAGATGGACTTCCCGCTCTGCGCTAACATTGGGAAACAGGAGAAATGTGGAGAGCACTGTGGACACACATCACAGGCCTCAACAGCTGCCGCTACGGCTCAAGGTTGTGTCGCCCAGTGCTGCTCTGCGCTGCATGTGTGGGCCAGCTATGTGGCAGAGGAATTCCCCTCTGACCCGGCCCGCTTCATTGATTCCCATGGAGTGATTTGATTACCAGTAAATGCATGACTGTCAGCACTGTCCTTTCAGCTGCGAGCAGGCGTTGGGACGACTCTGTCGGTGCCGTCGTCTCGAGTGTCATCCAGCTTCAGCCGACTTACTGCACGGCATCGGATCGTGTTTGCACAGAAGACCGCACCGCTTGGTCCTGGGAGCCTGGGACCGGGCGAAGACAAAGGTTCACGAAGCACAGCACCTTCCTTTAAAGCGAACGAAAGCCGTCTGGACCGGCGTGCACTCGGCTTTTATCAGCAGGGTGTCACCGATGTGGACTTTTTGAAGAGGTATGGAAACTAATTGAAACCAGTTGCAGCCAGAACTTTCAAGACCCAAACAGTTTACCAGCGACGGAAGATCACGACTTATGGAAATAAACCCTTCATTGAAAGACTCCACTGCTGAAGTAATCCAGGTGTCCAGGTGCCCTGAGGCTTCTTGAAGTTCAGCCTGGCACACGGTCACGGGCTGGATGACTCATTACACCCTCTCCATCTCTCTAACCTGGGTATACAAACACAAGCAGGCACTTCCTCCACTCGCTGCGTGGGACATAAACCAGGCGGCTGCTTTGAGATGGCACAGGAACTGCAGCGTTCGGGTTGTCTGTAGAGTCTCCTGCCATTCGAAGACGCATCTGTTAACTCAGCCAACCATCAAAACGCTGCGGACAGTGGAACACTTCACTCACAGCAACACTTTCCACGTCAGCTTTTAAAACAAACAGCTGAGGCAGATGAATGACATTGGGTGGAAAGGAATGTTTGACAGAGGCTGCTGTGTGTGATGATGCCATCCTCTGGGATCACACTGTGCCTCCTAAAATCTACGTTTCTGTACAACTACACTGGCCTGTTACTGTCACGCTGCTGCCAAGTGCGACTTTATTAACGCTGATTTATCTGTAACTCTACAGGGCTTCTTCTGTTTTCTCTTTGTGAGGAAGAATGCCAGCCCCGCCTCCTGCTGGGGCACCAACTAGTCCACCGGCGTCAGTGTTTGGCCCAGAAGTCGGTCTCAGGCTCCTCTAGTTCTTTGATAACGTTGTGGTGCCACTGTCAGTTGTGTTGATTTTTGTGTGCAGACACTTATATAACCTTACTCCAACCAGAACGTTTCCTGATTAGGACATTTCACAACAAATTCAGTAATTGTCTGACTTGTTGCCCAAAGAAAACTATTAAATGAACATTTAAACAGGCGTAAGGTTGATTTCAGGGTCACCAGCAGAAAGTCTCACTGCCGTGTTTCCAGCTCTGCTTCAACAGACGACACAGGACTGGAAATGCACATCAGAAAGCGTTTGTCTAGAATGGCTTGATGAAGCTTAAGGTTTTTAACGAAGCAGGAGATTTGTGGTGCGTGATGTGTCCTCTGCTTGCTGCTCCAGCTTTAATTGTCATTTTTCATCTACAGGCCAAAGCTGTTATATAAGCAGATACATGCAGATCACTCTCTGTCATCTACAAAAGCAGCCTGATATGTCTCTTGGCCTGTTGGCATGGCAACGGGGCCGTCAGGGTAATAACTAACTGAATGCCAGCCTGGGCCGAGCTGGCAGAGTTGTGGCTAGCGAGCCCAGAGTCCGGTGCCAGCCGTCCTCTGGCTGCTCTGAGATCCTGCCAAATCATAACCGTCCTTCAACAAATGCAGCGCGACGCCGGCATCCATCTCTGCGAGCGCGGTGGCGCCGAGGCCTCCAGGCTGGGCCTGGGCTCCCTCTGTCCCCAACGGGTCCGGTATCCACAGCCCATACACGACTGTCAGCTGGACAGTTAACACCCAGCGTGTCAAGGCCAAATGCATCACATGTCACACTGGGGAATTTCTGTGTCTGTGTGTGAACCTTGAAAAACTTTGATACATTCAGTCAAAATACATTTTATCACTACATCAAAACAGCAAGAGTGACACAAAGTAGCAGCACAAGTAAATCCAGTAAAACATCACAAACGTTTGTCTAAAATACAAGAACAGCACATCAAACGCAACAATTTGAACAAACGCCAGTAAACAACAGCCAACCCACATCAAATCCCTGCACACAGGACAGGTGAGTCTCCTGTAATTACAGGTTTTCTCACCACTGGACCCAATGCTTCAATTCGCTGTAGAACAAGGTGATTGAGGAATAATTGGGTGTTTAGGAGTTCACCTGATCTTCAGCTGTCACCGGAGGAGGCGCTGCCATCGTGCGGACACAGACGGAGCTTTGTTCCTCTACACCTGTTCTTTCTCTGTATGTGCTTCTATAACATGTCTCCTCTGGTTGGACATTGATGAAAAAAACGAATGTGCTGCAACAAAGCAGCATTTTACACTGTGGACATGAGGCATCACTTAATGTCTCACACTGATACTGACGACGGTATTTAAAATTATGCTGGGACATAGTGAGATTCCAGTTTTGGTACCAGAACCATGTTTTTATTTCAACGCCTTACATTCAGCAGCTACCAGACATGATGGACCCAGCAAGCCCAAATCCGTTCACCTAGGATCTCCATCCTCTCAGGGCTCGTCGCTGATCTGACGGGTTTCATAGCAGGTCCGGCTGCTCCAGGCTGATTGTAGACATGTTTCTCTCCTGACCGCTATGTTTTCAAGGTGAACTCATTTGGCTGCCTTGCAGAGAGATCACATCATTTCAGGCTGCTCTGTGCTTTTGTTTGCATCCCGTCCCTGTTTTCTGCCTCCCTTCATGAAGGTAAATTCTCAGCGTGCTCCCTTCAGCCCCACTGTCCTGACCAAACAGTCCTGTAAAGATCCACAGCTGGACAGAACAATCCTACGCTGTCGGTGTGGAGTGAGAAAACAGATGCTGCTGCGATAGGGGACACAGAACCTTCAGCAGTGAGGCCTGCAGAGTTGGCCCGGCGTTATCCAGGGTGATGGGTCCCTTAAGGAGAAAGGTCAGGCCAGCAGTCAACGGTAACTGGAACATCTGCATCAGCTGCAAATCATGCCAGAGATAACAAGGACAGGCAAAGCAAAGACAGGCAGATAGGAAGGCTCCAGGCGCGCACACGTACAGTCACCTTATCTTGTCAAGCTGCGCCCTCTGGTGGTTTCACGCTCCATAGATTCCAGTATTTGAGACTGAACAGTTAAAATGCAGGATATGATCCATAATTACCACCAGAAATAGAAAAGGACACTACAGGTGTCCGGTAATGACACGTCTGATGCGTTTACTGTGCAGCGAAATGAGCATCTGAGTGAGGGTGTCTAATTTCTGGGTTATGTTACCTTTTACCATGCTTGCTATCTAAACTCCAGATTTATTCCACAATAAACACGCGTGTGTGAGTTAATGAAAGACAGATCGCTCTGCTGGACTCATTAAACATGAGGGGAAAAGATAGAATCCGTACCCATGAATTTTCTGGGCCTCGGAGGAAAACGCTTTATGGTGATTCCTTTCGCAGACCGAGAGCTGGAGGCTGCATTATCACCTCCCTGGATTAAGCTGTGACAGGATGCATAAATGTCACGGCCCCGGGCTGCACAGGGTCAGGCCGAGGCTTCGCAGAGCGCCCAATGAAAAGTGACACATTTATGAGCAAGGGGTCCAAAAGAAGAACACGGGCTGGTTATCATGTTGCCATGGCAATGAGCCAGCGTGGGGATCGCGTTGCTTTGCCATGTATCTGCACGAAGAGCTCAACGCACCACAACCCAACAAAAAACAAACTTAATAACAGCAGCGTTGTCTCTTGGAGGCCAAGCAAGTCCTGCAGTTAAGGCCTACAGGATAACTACTGGTCATCAGTTCAGATGATTCAATACAGTTACAGTCACACATCAAATCCCACAACGTTTAATACCCACATTATCAATGTAGGCAGCTGGTGATGATCAACTGACGATCGCGCAATTCCGTGTCATAAGGAGCGAAACAGCGCCCCCTAGACATTACGTGCTGAGTGTGGTCAAACACGGTACTGCACTCCTTCAAATCGGGAGGAGGCAGAGCGGCCGACCTTGATGGAAACGATGGGAGATTAACCAATCAAATGTGGCTGACGTCACGCCGATCTGCGATTAGTCATCGCCACACACCATTCAAATCATGGTGTCAACGGCACCTGTAGCTTGTTTTTCGCGGTAGTATCGTGTGCATTCACAGAGAACTAAGATTTGGTGTTTTTAGTCAAAACAAACTATTTTACTGAACTGTAATTACAAGAACAGTTTTACTTAAAGTCACGTTAAGCTGCATTCGAGGAGGAAGGGAGGCATTCAGACTTTTAACGAGGTAAACAAAGTCCGTTTGGAGTAGCTAGCTAGCAGCTAACGCTAACTCAGCGGCTAGCTAGCTACCTTGACCAGCATCATTTACAGACTGCCTGGAATAAAAACGCCTCTGAAGAACAAGCGTGGACCGGACCCGCTGCTGGGTTAAAGGCCGGTGGGAACCTCTGTGACCTGCTTGTTGACCACTGTGGTTTTACGTGTCTAAGCCAAATTCAACAAACCTTCAACAGACCGATGCATTTGTTGGACGGTTCCGGGACAAGGTCGCTTCCAGCCGTCTTCCGCCTGATTTGCTGTCCATGGATTGTCTTTAGTCACAGGGGACGTTTTAACGTAAGTGAGTCTTGTAAACTCATCTGAAAACAGACTAATGCCTCAGTTTGACGTGAATTAAACCGTGTGTGCTGTTGGTTTGCGTTCGGTGCAGAAGTAGAGAAAGGAGTGGATGGTTTTTGAGTGTGGACCAAGATGAATGGCCTTCACGGGTGTGTGTATATGATGTTAACGGCCTCTGTCCTTGTGCTAAACAAGGCAAATGTTCATTCGGGCGATTTGGACGGAGTTTACTGACGTGTCCGAGCCAACCGTGCAGCTAATGCAAACAAACACCACGTGGGATCCATTTCAAGGGCACAACCGAACCGAATGAGTCTTTAATAACACTCTGCGGACCTTGTAATTGCGAGCGAACGGATCATTTTTTAATTATAAGCACTCGCAGGCACACACTCATTTATTGCAGCCCAGTGCCCCGGCTCCCGGTCAGATATAGCTGTGCGGCTGAAACCGCATGACATGCCGACAGTTGCCGACTGGCGAAAGCTGTCATGCTCCGTTCGGTTCGTCAGTCAGGCTTGGTTGGCTGAGTAAACACCGTGTGAAGTGGCCTGGGCGTATGTGCAGCGCGGCCCAAAACAAAATCAGGGAGACTACAAATTCCCCTTATGTTTGGAACTAGTTTGAAGTTGTGTTGTTTCTCGTTAGCAATTAGAGGATGTGACTGTCAACAAAATTATAACTTCCTTACTGTGGCTGGTGTTTTCCGAGTTGGATCCCAGTGTGGAAACGGGAATTTTCCTTTCTGCTGTGTGGCTCCCCTACAAGAAATTCCTGCTGGATGTTTGTTTTTATGCAGTTTTTCCACAAGCACTCATTCTAATTAAACTGAATGAACTATGTGAAGTGTTGAAACATCATCGGGATAGTTTGAGGGGATGTCCGTGAAACAGATGTTTGCAGAAATCCAAATAATATGTTGAATCATAGTTTCATGTTCAATGTATTTGCAGTTACACTAGATTTCTCCCACCGTCCACTTCTAGTTGCTGATGGTACAGTAAGGCCAGCATCCAACAGCTGGAACCTGTCACTGTAAACTCCATAGATATCGATATTTTATCAGTGGCCGCTCTATTGAGCTGCTTACTAAAGGTCATCCTGTCTCTGGTGGCTGATCTGCTTTGACCTTTCACCACTGCAATAATGCTGTAATTAACAACCAGGCCATAAAAGTAAACCCACGGAAGCCAAAATGCTAAGCAACCGAGAAACGTCTCCAATTCAACACTAACCACACTACAGCACCTCGGGTTTCTTCATATTTGACCTCTGTTTTGGATAAACTCAAGTGCTGGCTTTTAATCTGAGCAGCAGAACTTTGCTTCTAGAAATAGCATAAGTGCAGTTTGTACAGCCAGCTCGAGGTCCAGCCTCAGTAGACGGACAGACGCATCACTGGGGTTATTTCTAGGTGAAAAGGTGCTAAAGAGACTCCTGTGTAAAAACGTCAAAGTATTTATCTCAAACGAACAATGTCTTTTGCAGTGCACACTGCTCTGACCAGGAAAGCTCTCTCTCTGCAGATGTACTGTAAATGTGCACAAACAAACCTTTAGTTATCTGTTAATAATGCTCTGTTTGTGTCCAGTGGTTGAACCATTTGACCAGACCGGCCAGACAACGGTTAGCATACACCTGAGACCCCCACTGAGCTGAGATCAATCCACCCTTCATACAGCTCACAGGGCCTCCAGCCTCTCGCAGTCCCTCTTTAAGCCAAACACACAAATCCAGTAATTGTGTTTTCATACACAGTTCAGAATGACATGTAGTCAAATTGTAATCCTGATGTTGTTCTGCTGCTTTGTTATGCTTCATTCTGATGTGTGCGCGGTTTATCTTGTGAGAGATTTAGCAGGTTGACCCGACAGATGGATGAGGTTGACAGGAGAAGCTAGCGGTGCTGCCAGCACTCAGAGCCACGAGGACCACAGCGAATAGCTGTCCCAGCAAGATTTATGGTCGTTCCGAACCTGAGCTGTTTTCAGTGAGGTGAAGAAGGACTCTTGCTTCCAGCGTTTCATTTTGCTCAGGACGTTTCCAGAAACACTTACTGACACTGTGACACAAGGTGAAATCATTGTGTGATTTAAAAAATGGAGCATGACAACCATAGTTCATCCAGGAGTCTTTGGAGCTGCTTCCTCCCGGTGTCAGCAACACTAAGTAGTGATGTCTTAAATTAATATGCAAGGAAAACTGCATAAAGAAGTGAGGTCAGTGCTTTAGTATGTATGAGTCATTAAGCTGTTGGTAAGAAGCTCGAGTCGCCGCTTGTGTGCAGGCAGTGGTGCAGTAGACCTGCAATAGAGCACAGTGTGGTTTTTTTGCTGCCCTCTCATGGCTGTGAAGTGATTAGCTCAGGAATTTTACGGTCTTCTGGCTTCAGTTGAGATTCATTCAGTCCTAGTTATTGCAACTATTTCTATGTTTCGATGTTTGTTGTATGCATGAGAACCGTGTTTTTGGTGCTGCTAACATATTGTAAAATACATACGTTATTCCACACTGTTCCCCTGGTGTTCAGACTAATGTTTGAACAGACAAAGCAAAGTAAAAATGTTAGTTCAACACATGATAATCAAAACAGCATGTACAATGTTAAAAATACATAAGTAAGAAGATGGTTTTGTTAGCTTGCTTTGCAGGTTAGTTATAAACTATTCCAGCAGACGTGCGGATAGTTAATGATCTGAACTTGGCCAATGAAACATGACTTTTCTTGTCTGGAGTTGATCCATTGAACTGGTTAAATGATGTAAAGGGTCCAAACAGTCTGACTGCTAATATACTGTCTTAACATATTTTAATATTCTCCAATTTGTGGTGTTATTGCTGAATGCAAGAATCCATTTATCCAGCGGGGGGCACCATCACACAGGCCAAGCATATTTCTAGTAATGACTCTAACATTCACTCACATCTGAGGCTTCTCGAATATGCTTCAAACCCCAAATTACAGCTGTGTGAATGTTCCAGGGAAACTTTCCGCCCCAGGAATTTATTCTTAAATGCTTAATGAACTTCTCACTGCTGGAGCATCTCTCCGCTGCTACGATGAACCTTCCGGCTGAGTGTGCGTGTGGATAGTCCTCCGGTTACAGCGCTGTGCATGTCCCTGTTCACGCTCCCTGTATCCCTGCTGTTCGTTCGCAGCATCAACTCACTGCACTTCAGAGGATGACTCCGTCCTTCCTGCTGTTCTGTCAGTTCATAAAGGCGCTCAGCGATGGCAGTAAGGAGCACTTTCCACTGCCTCTTGCTCCAATATAATTTAATAGCCGTCGTGGTAATTGAGCCAGTCTGTTAGGTGTTACACGTTAATGTGTCTTAATTACAGAGCTGACTCACGGGGCCTTCTCTGTGTGGAAAGAACCCTCCAACTTTTAAAGGATAAGGCAGCACATTTTATTAAATGTATATTAATGATTTCATTATTCAGAGCAGATTGAATTAGTATTCTGCTCTGAATCCCTTTTAGGAAAACAAATGGATTTTGAGCTAATGTTTTCATAATGAACAAGTCGTTTTTTTACCACTACTCATTCGTACCCGTTCAAGTCTCTTTGTAATTTCTTTCAGTCTGAAGTGTGGAATAGATTCATGCCCACAAAGTGCTGATAAAATCCTTATCTGTGATTAAAATCCACTCTTCTCTCATCGTTAATATGCTTATTAGATTTCCCCCCCTTCGTCTCATCTGATGGCGAGATTATTACAGTTTGTGGAGCGGTGGCATTGTGGCTCGTATCTCCACACCAGAGACTCGGGCGGCCATCCGTTTACGAGGCCGAAGCTTTTATCGCCTCGTTATGTGAGCTGGGCTTTTGAAGGTAAAGAAGCATAGAAGACATACATTTCTGACCTTTTAAAGAAACACTTCATTGACCTATAAAGAAGTTTAAAATTTCCCCTCTGCAAATGTGTGACAATCATTTTGATCAGGCCTTTCAGCTCTGACCTTTTACATCCCACCTGGATGAAGTTTTGAAGACAGCGTGGACCCTACATGTTGCAGACTCAGCTAAACGGCTTCTGCATTTCAATTCTTTGGCAACAGCCTCCACGTTTCTGCAGGGAGGTTGAAGGAGTCATCACCTGGCTGTGATATTCTGGAAAACCTGCCCGTCCCTCTTCTAGCTTCAGTATTTTTACGTCGCTTTGCTCGTACGATCGCTCACTGTGGGGCAGAGATAATTGTTCGTCTACCAGACTTCAGGAGGATAAATTCAGTCAACAAATCTAAGAACTGGAGCTTTTGACAGGCCAACAATAAAACTGTAGAAATATGAGCAGTTAAGCAATAGGAGACTAATGAACATGGAAAAATATACATAAAACATAGATGCTGGGAACAATAAAATAAAAAAATTAAAACAAACAATAAATATGAATAAAGTTTGAATGTTTTACTGGTTAATGTTTGAAAGAGAAAACGTGAAAGATGCTGTATATGTGCTTTTACATCTGACTGACTGAAAGGCACATTAGAGGACGTTCTTCTCTGACTCGTATGTCAGCTCCCAAGCTGCTCAACGCAAACACAGTGTGTCAGGTCCTACTTCATTTATCTGTGTTTGTTCTGTTTTTCCATGTCTGAAGTGCTTTGCTGATTTGCTGACTTTCCACTTAGCAGCTCGTACTCCCCCGGTGTATTAAGATTCCAATTCAGTGTACTAATTAAGTATCCAGCTGCAGTGGTGTAATGATCTGTTCTGGGGGCCGTGAGATCGGTATAATTAAATTGTGTGCATGTGAGCTGCTGCTCTGATTTGTGAAACCTGTGATTTTATGGTCTACTTTGTCCTAAACTCATGTTCGAGTAACGTGGCCATCATGCAATGCACACGTATGTACCGTCCACACCGCTGCGGGTCCGCTGCCTCCCCCTCCCTCCACATGCTGATTTTCATTTCAGCACGCACAGCAGGTGCCCAAGAACCAACTCCCAGACTTAATGGTGGACTCATTTCCCAGGTCAAGGCTTTATTGATTGATATGGAGTACAATTACATAACCCGCTATGCATACCCCCCACCAGTTATTAGTGTAATTTCCTTTATTACACCCTCTGTGAACTGGAGGGAGCTGCAGGCACGAGCTGGGCCTGTGTCTTTCGTCTGAGCGCCAAGTATTGAAGTGTGACCTGTGGTTTTAACGTGTCACAGCTGCCACAGCCGTTTAACTGTGACAATTGTGTGAGTTGAAATGACAGCATGATTCTGTCTTTTCTATTACGCGAGTCTCGCTACTGGTCTTGACAACGACTGCAGAGAGCACGAGAAAACTAGCTCCGTAACGAGACGAGGTAGAGTGAGATCCGTACGTTCTGCACCTCATGTTCTCAAAGCGGAGGAAGTTAAAACGTCGGCTGCTGATTGTTTTAATTTTAATTTTCGTGTCTCAGGTTTTTTTTTCATGGTTTAAAGTTGAACCACACAAGTTAAACAGAGCACTTGTGTCACAGTTTGGGATTCTTGTCTTCATCCTGCTGTTGTTTCTGTCTGCTATCAATTCTAGGAGGTATTTGTGGAGGCACTTGTTGATTTCAGAGGTCGGTATGGGTTTGTAACTATTGCATCTGGATCTGATAGTGATCTGATGTGGAGACTCGCAGCTGTCGTAACTCTTCCCTTCTCCTATAGCTCAATTCTTTCCTGACAACCTCCAGTGACACATTATCTCATCCCACTAGCAGATATTTTTCCACTTACAGGAGGAGTGACGAGAGAAATAAGACTCAATGCTACATCAACAGAATAAGTGGAGCCAGCTCCTCCTTCGGTTTGCAGCTTTTATGGCCGCAAAGCACAAAACATAGATCAAACTACTCTTCGAGCTTGTCTGTCTGTAAGTAACCATCACTATGTAAACACTGCTTGTCATCGCGATGGATGGGTTGGGCGCTGAGCCGCTGGCCTGTGAGGTCTGTGTTATTGTGGTGAATGGATGGGAACACTCACAGTCAAACGCACACACCCTTATGACTCATCCAGTGTCTGTTTAGTTACTTGGCTTTTGGTCGTACAGGGAGTGCTCTCGCTGCGCAGACACCCCCCCAGTCCATGCACGTGGAGCAACACGTGTGTTTGCAGACAGGGTTCATCCCAGGTTTCACTCAGTTGCAACAGGAGGCATAATTTTAGATCTACAAGTGTCAGCAGGACTAGTAGTACCAAACGATGGATGGATGAGGCGTCTGTGCCAAGACAGACAAATGAAGCATGTTTCTTATCTGAGCAGAAACAGGTTTTAGACCATCACAGGAATTTAGCAGAGTAGTAAAATCACTATGTGAAGCTCATTCTTTAAAATAAAAGCTTCTATTTACCATGATGTGAACAAATCATGTTGACAGCAACAGTCAGTCATAACAAAACAACCACATCTGAAAAAAGACTTCCTGCAACACAGGTCAACTCAGCGGAGCCTTATGTTTGTCACAGTGTCAGCCGACGCATTTCAGCCCAAGGTTGCAATCGGACAATGAGGAAAAGAATTGATTTAAGCACACGTTGCACGCAGCGCAGAGCGAGGCTGCTCCTCCAGCAGAGACGCTACAGGCCCATTATCCCCAGCGCTGTGTTTGACTTATGCAAGATATTAAGGGCACTGTTGCAGGTTAAAGAGCTCACAACTCAGGACAGCTGCAGCTTCACAGGCTGCTGGAGGCCTCCTGCCTCAGTGCCGGAGCTCTAATAGTTTCTCCAAACTAACCTAGTGTCACGTCTGTCCCAGTAAGCTCCGTGCACAGCGTATTATCAGTGTGAGCGCTTTGTTTCACATTTGCATGTAAATTCAATCATAACGCATCAGCATTGAGTTAGACTTGACTTTCTGCAAGTCCACGATCCAGAGTTGTTTTTTTTTGTTGGATCCAGTTTACCTTCAAATTGAACTGCTTAATAGATGCATGCTTTTCTCCAGACAGCGTCCATAAAAAATAAAACGGGACTGCTTGTTTTCCAGCATCAGATGGGATTGGTATTGATCTAAAGAACGACCAATATGTTCGTCGCACCCATAAACACACACGCAGATAAATACGCACGGCTTTCATTTGCTCGGCTCCCTCTCTTCCGCGGTCGGCGTGCACCCAGAAACCTGCATGGTCACCTGCATGGCTGCTCCATTCAGCATCGACATATACAGACGGACGAACGTGTCCCGTTCTGTCCTTGACACAGAAACACTCTTGCAAACATGTCTATTCATGTAGGGAGCCTCATTATTAACCAAGAACATTAATAACAATACCACAGGGCTCCCATTGTCTCCCAAACATAATTATATTATCTATCATGCTTCTCTGCCAAGCTGACACGCACAACGACACACGACTGGGGAGCCTCGCCGGGGCTGCTCGTCCACCAGCATTACCATAGATAATGTTTAATTATGCTAATTCGATTGCAATCATTTTGAAGAAAATGACAACATGCTTGAGCTAATGAATATTTATAAGATGCGGGGAAAGAAGTTAATTGTGCTTTATGAGTGTGCCAGGGAAGTTATGTTTGGGACCCGAATGTGGAAGAGATGACTGGACTGGAGAGGGGGGAGGAAGGGAGTGAATGGAAAAGCTTTGCAACTGATGATCTGACTCTGACTCATTTGATGATGTTCACAGACTCGCTGGGCTCAATGAGCCAATAAGACCATAATCAGGACATTTATTTAGAAACTGAGCTCTGCTACTTGGACTTTTGTTTGAAAGAGACATTTTTCAGATGTCATCATTTAGTTTTCTGGTCTGTCTGAGAGACCCAGAACTGCTCCTTCAGCTTATTAAACAGAATCATGATTGGTTGCATCTTGTTTTTAGAGTCTTTATGAGACCTGTCCAGGGGCAGCAGAAGAAGACGAGCCGTTGAGGCTACGTGTGGCTGAACTTTGAGCTGAAGTGCTTTTATTGTATTGTACTGACGTGAAACTGGAGGAAGTTGAAGGAAAGTTTATCCCGAGTCGTATTATATAACATCCAGTAGTGAAGTAGGATCCTTGGGCTTGATTTGCATGGTTTCCTCATTCTCTGGGGCCGTTTGTGATTTTCCTGTTGGAGTAGAGGTGAAGCGGGGGGATGAGTTAATGCTGTTCGACTCTGCTGATTTGTCTTGAAATCGTACACTGATGCCCTTTGACTCCACTTTTATTGTCTCTATGCAATTTCCTCCCTCTTTTATCTTTTTTCCTCTCTCTCACACACACACTTCTCTTTAGAAGTAAGTGCTGGGGGTTAAATTTCAGCCGGACCATTTCTCACTGTCAGTAATGCTCATAACCCGAGCATGGAGTCGGGTGATGGCTAACACGATTACTTATTATGCCTTTCTACGAGGGGGAAATTAGATTAAAAGTTGCCCTTTTACATCTTGGGGAACAGCAGCCTGGCGCATGGTGAGCCGTGTCAGGCGCTGGCAGCTCACAGCAGAGTGCAGCTCATAATCCATCTTGATCTCATTAGGGCGGCACGGCTGATTTTTACTGAAATGTTCCTTTTAGGTTCCACCACAGGAATGCAGAGAAGCTTTTTTGGTTCAGACGACGCATCCGTACTTTTAGCTGAGTAAGCGCGAACACGGTGGCGCGCTGCACACGCCAGCACTCACTGGAGTTGGCGAGTGAGGGAGAGAGGCAGGGAAGCTGTGTGCGTTGTAAACTTAAGAGATGCAGTGTTCCCTGAGTGTGTAAAGGTGAGCATGATAATAAACCAAGAGCTGTGTGCACCCAAAATGAATACGGGATGGGTACAGTTAAGGGAGGCCCTGGTTTCAATTAGACGTACTTTGTTGTCGAGGACGTAAAATGCTGAGGAGGAGGCAATAAATACTGGAAAACGGTGAAGTTTACAAAAAAGGAAAGAGATTAAAAACAACAGAGAGGGAATGAGATGAAGAGCATAACAAGCAGGAGGAGCGGAACCACACGAGCTCAGACTCATGGATTCAGCTTGAAGCAACTTGCAGCTGCTGGTGTTGTTCTCTTACTCAATCCAGAGTTTCACTTCAACATGCTCAGTTCCCATTCAGATGTCAAGTCGCCTGTGGTCGTTGCATAATGCCAGGCTGCAGTGTGTGTGTGTTTGTGTACTTGCACACTGGGGGGCAGCGTTCTACAGCCCTGAAGTAGCTTCCTGAGCTCCTCTCTGGGGTTCGTCAAAGCATTAAAGCCCTACTTTAAGCATTTGTTGTAGTTGTGATCTCCTGGCAGCGTGACGTTCAGTAACGGTTTACGTTTGTTGGAGTATTTATAATGTGTTTGCATCCTGACATCCCTTCCTTGTCGTGAGCTTGGCAAGTGTTTGCACTTTGCATTTGTGTTGAACCTGTGTCAGCTTAACTTGACGCTGAGGCAAGTTATTTTACTAAAGGTCTGGAGTTTTCCTGACCGCACGTTTCTTGTTTCATGATTTCCTATTTTCCTTTTAATGAAGCAAATCCACACTGATAAAAAGAGACATTTACTGAAATGACCAAATGTGTCTGACAGTAAGTATGTGTGGAACAAATAGAAACAGAACAATTTACCCCATTTCCAGAGCAGCGTAGTGTGATTTGTGTGGTAAAAAGCATCAGCTTGTTTGGCTGGATGTGTGCTGCAGAGGCAGTAATCATGTTTCATAGCTTTCTGGTGCTATAGAATGAATGTGTTTAGGCTCCTCGTTGAGTGTAAACTCTAAGTTGTGTTCTCGTGGATCTCACTGCGTCTCAGTTACGGTGTCGTGCTAGTTTCAGTGACATTGTTAAAGTGTCTTCAGAAGCAGATGTCCGCTGTAGCAATAGTCTGACCCACTGTCTCGTCAGGTTCATTAGCTGGAGTCCTGCACGTCCAGGGTGGAAACATTCTGGAGTTCCTATGGCAACATCGTCTCACCACCTGTGTTTCACTGCAGGGTTCCACTGCTCATCAAGCTCAATGTCTGAGAGCCATCGATGCGTCTGGCTATAGTATAGATGGCAGAGCCTCTCAAAACCAACGCACAAATACCTTCACGTTTTCTGTGAGTCTTTATAAAACCCATGATTTAAATGACTAATTTGATTGGACGCTTGGCTTATTCATGCACAAGATGTAAATCATTCAGTTTTCCATTGGGAATCAATGATACTTAAATAAATCTAAACGCTCCCACAAATGAATATAAAGCAGAGACACGGAGTTTGTGGATTTATAGACCTTGGTAAAAGTCGCTTCATCTCCCAGCGTTTAACAAATAAAATGCTGAAGTGAACGAAGTGTAAAGTGTGTCTGTACTACCCGTGGCCTCTAGGTGGAGCCAGGCCGATCACTGTCTTGGCCTGTAGGTGGCCCTACCACATTTGTTGGGGCATCGGTTCTAGCGGCTTCGCTGAGTTACTGTGTGGATTCTTTCTTAATGATAAAGATGGTCGATGTCCAGGGACATTTTTTTTGTTATTCTCTATTGTTGTTCGCGTGTGCGTTATTGTATCTTTAGATTTTTGAGGTTTGCCAACGAGGTCAAGTTTTTACCAGGCAGCCCTCTTTTACTGGTGTTTGAGTGTCTCTCTGGGTTTGAACCTTCTTCCTTAATACAGGGGAAATAGGAACTAGAAGTGCTTGCTCAGCAAACCAGGCCTTTGTGCTCTTTATTGTTGGCAGGAGTAACATTGTGGAAAACAACAAGCAGCAAGGAGACATTTAAACTGTGTAACCCAACTTCTTCGTGCTCCCTGGAGACGTCGTGTCTGCCGCGTCACCTCAGCTGATCGCATACACTGTTTACGTTTGTGTGTGCATCCAAAGAACGGGCGCGATTGCACTTGCATTATATTAACGTTATCAGAATTTCATAGGGGGAATATCTCAAAATGCAGAAATATGAGCCTCCCTTTCATTTCCACAGTTTTTATTTATAGGACCATAAAAAAACTAATTTGACAATAGCTATAAAATTAGGCTTTATTGCCATGAAAGTAGAATGAAGTACAACGCTTTGAGGGCATTAAACTACAGTATGCGTATGTTCAGGCTGGTGAGTCCAGGCAGCTGCTGTATGTCGCACTAAAAGGTCAGACAACATAAAAACGGTGTAAATAGTGCTACGAGCACTTCCCCCAGCGCGGGAGACAGCCTGACGGATCCCCGGGGCTCATGGCGGATCTTTTCGTAGAGGTTCTCATTACTTTTGGTACGAACCCGTTGAAACTTGGTTGATGATACTGGTGCCAGGTCTCGTACGGACTTGCTCCTCCTCGTTGCTTCCAGTACATGCTGAACGGTACTGGATGTCCTGGCTGCAAACTCAAGGAGGCTTCTTCAGACGTTTATGAAAAGACAACATAAACCAGCAGAACCGTTTTCTTCTTGACATCATTAATTACTAAACTCAACACTAGTTCATGCCCTCGAACACCTCACGGCACGGATCACCTGAACGCAGCAGGGCGAGCAGCGGATGTTGCTCAGGACTCAGCTTTACCTTAGTAGTGTTGGAGTGAGACTGTGTCATGACGCGAGTTTCTCTGAAGGACACAAGGGAACAAATGTCTCCTCCAAATGAAAAGGTTTCCAGCTGTGTCCGGATGATGTCACTTGACCCCAACTACATGCGTTGCGTCGGATTTACGTTTGCCGATTAACATCAGAAAAAGCAAAGTTATCTCAGCCCTCCTCCTGACAGATTAGACATTTTTGTTTTTACACAGATAAGACTTTGAGCCTCATCACAAGATAGAATCAGTGTTTAAGATGTGCGAGTTTGGCTGTGACAGAAGTCCAGACGTCTCCTCGGAATTGTACTGATGTCTTTATTGAAACAAGTCCCTTGTGTTCACAGAGAGATTAGACTGTACGTGCTATCTTAACATGCATAGGCGAGGCCCGGACTCTTAATCCTTAATGGGAAGATCGTAATCAACAACATGTGTGTATCTACAGTACATATGAGTGTTATGTGTGTATTTTGCGTGTGCATTGTTCAGTTGATATGATTTATGATAGCATTTGCTAATTTAATATTGAAGGTCCTATTAGCCAATGTAATATCTTAGAATAGAATAGGATCTGTTTAATAAGAGGTTAATCTAAAAAACAAAAAGCTCTGCAGATAATTTAGTGTTTGCTCCACATTTGGAAGGGAGGCCTTTCAAAGCTCTCCAGAGAAATTAGATTAATTTCAGTTAGTTTAGTTGATTCGTTCATTGAATAAAAGATTATTCAAACAATGACTGAGCAAATGAATAAGTAGATATTACAAACCACTCTCATTATGCAGGTATTGCAAGAAACTGTTATCAGGAGAAACCCTCCGAATCAGCAGCGAGATGCACCGACTGTCTGATATCTGATACTTGATATTAGATGAAACAGAGTCCAGCAGCCCGCTTTAAAATCTTTCCATCTCCTCCTTCAGTTTTGAAGCTGTGAATAAAAGGAAGTCATTGGAATGTGTCCATTGGGTTCAGACCTAAAGCAAAGCGAAGCCACTGGACACGAGCTCTCTGCTCCTCAGAGACGGACGGAATAAAAGCAGGAAACAAATGCCAAAGAAAGAAACTACAAAGAAATCAGACGAGCAGAGTATTCTCCAGAGCAGCTCGCCGACACTGATGAATGTTTGGTACACGGCTGGCTTCTAAATATAGATCCAGATCAATGCAATCAGGAACCATCTCCCCATTACGACGAGCAGGTCGCCCACTGAAGGCAGATATCTAAGGCTGTCAGATATTTCTGTGGTACAGTGAGGTAAATTTAGTCTAACAGGAACTAAGTGCACAGCTACAGACACACACCCCGTGTGTTGGACTGTAATATTGTGAGCATAGATGTATAGAATACTGTTAATACATGGATACGCTAATGACAATTTGTAGAAATATGTGTAACGTTATGTACTGTATGTGCGTGATCGGGATGCGTTTAGGTTCAATGGGGTTTTTCTGTGTTTGAAAGGAAACCAGTTTACCCAGGCCCACATCACAGCACTTGAACTACGGGTTGGAAGCATCTGCTGAAATCAGGCCCTTTGAGTATTTGCCAGTATATTCTCTGTTAGCAAACAAGCCAAACAGTCTCTAGTCTTCAAAAGCTCCACATTTAAAATAGCTGTATAATCCGGCCAATAGCAGCGTTCTTAATTTTTTGTTTAAATATAACAGGATCAATATTGATTCAGTGCGAGCCGCCGGCTGTTCACAGCAGCTCATTTTGTGCTCAGCAAACCTGCGCTTTACCACAGATGATCACACGGCCTCATCTTTTAGTTTGAAGCGACGACACTCCCGGAGTTATTGTCTCCCAGGGCTACTGGGCTCTGGCTGCCTCGCCTAATGGACAAAAGGGAGAGAGAAAAGGGAGGAAGAGAGGGAGAGCAGTGGAGGATAATGAAAACATCATTGCATGGGAGGAGATCCTGATCAAATCACTGAGGAAATGAGGCCTGTGAATGCCCAGTCATTTGGACTCATTTACACATCTCCTTTAATGCAGCTCGTCCATCGATTAGCCACCGAGCAGTTCGGGCCACGAACAGAGGAAGCAAATGGTTTATTTATCCTCCAGCCTCCGTGAAGGAATCATACATCAGGTTTGGATTTAAAAACAAGCTTTTTGTCAGCGTTTCAGCCACAGTTTGAGCTTCGGGTGTTTACTCCTCACCACAGTCGCTCGGGCTCGCTGCTGTCATTTATCAGACGAAGTTCATGAAGGTTTTTAAGCGCTAGAGACTTCAGGCTAAGAGATTCCAACATCTGCCATGACGTACCTCAGAAGGACATTTTAATTAAGGGTCATCCCCTACAGCTGGACTGCATCACTTTCTACCCGCTAATGAACCGCGCCTCAGTTCACGTGCGAGGGGGCTCGCGTCACTGTGACATTGATCAGTGAAGTCAGCTTTAGGTTTTAATGAGTGACTTTAAATCTGTTTCGCCCCATCCCCCAGCTGATGCTCCACCACAGCCGTGCTTATCACACATGCTCTCAAACCTTTTGTGTCTAGACCAAATCGTGCACGATGCAGCGAGAAGCAAGAATTATCTCCCCGCATGTGAGACCTTTGAGATAGCTCGATCCTCTTATACTTATCCTCCGCATGCGTGCGCACACATATTCACACACGGGCACTTTTACACCAGGTGGACTCACAACGAGGACGATTCTGATTAGGCTGCATCCAAAGCCGCCACCCACGGGACCTGAGGGAGGTATGAATTCGAAAAGACAGCGCGGCGTCGATGCGAAACGCACGCATCCATGGGCATCAGGGGACCCGTGTTAAGACCTGTGAGGAGAGGGACAGAAGGTGGGGGTGTTGCATGTGAAGGTGAAGGTGCAGCAACCGAGATTTAATTAAAGAGGCACTGCAGCGGGCGCTCACACAGTCCGACCCAGATACTGGTAAAAGCGTCTCTTTCTAATTAAACTGTGGCAGAAAATGTTTCATACCTTAAAGGTCTCTGTGACCCACACTCATTACCGGCCTGCTCGGACAGTAGAGATTCACAGAAGGCCAGGTCACAGGTGAGAGGTCACTGCGAAAGGGCTCTTCCTGTGGAGAGTAGTGAAGCAGAGAGCAGAGGTCTGGGCTCAGACAGCAACGATATGTAATCTGCCCATCATTCAATTTGTGAACAGAACAGATCTCTGATATCAAGTCACTGGGCTCTTGGGTTATTAAGTTAGTGATACTTATACGTATTATTATTTTGTTCAGGAAGATCACAAAGAAATAAAAGTCATTTCTGGGTTCTTTGACTCTACTATCAATCTATAACCATGTAACCGTGGCAACGACTGTCCGGCACATCATATCGGATAATCAGGGCGGACTGAGCCTGCTGGCTCCATGGACCTAGTCGCCCATGTCAGCTGAATGGACCCTCTGTGACAAACGTCCTCTAACACGAAGTGAATTCTGAAAGCAAGACTGTTTTATTGACTCGGAGAGGACACTTCTTTCAGCAGTGGACATGTTTATTGGAGGTCTTGGCTTTACTGCCTGTCTCAGGAAATAAGAACAAGAGAGATGGTGAAGGTGAGACAAGCGGAGTTCATCAGTTCTGTAGACGGAGGAGCTCATGCCTTGCTCTCTTCTTCAGCTCCTCCACTGTGAAGGACATCTCATGAGATCTTATTTTTCTCTGAAGAGGACGTTTGGGGAGAGATAAGCGGGACGCAGGGGCCGTCTTTAGTGGAAGCGTTTTCCCAGACTCGCACACCCCTTTATCGGGAATCTGTTGGTGACTGGATGCTGCAGCCTGATGAGACTCCAGTGCTAATATAACTTTTTACATTATTCATTTTCAGACGCATCATCTGGATCGTGGTGCTGTAAGTCTCAGCTTCAAACAAACAGGCTGCTTCTATTCAACATCTGTACAAAGACGAGAGAGAGAACACGACAGCTGGAACATACTCACCCATTTACAGTTTCCTCACTTCCTCTCTCCTAGCTTCCTTTCCTTGCATCCCTTCAGCAGCACGAGAAGGTGACAGGAACAGAAAGTAAATGCAGGTGAGGTCAGAGGAGGTAGCTGAGAGTAGCAGGAAAGAGATGGATGGTTTAAGGGAAAGAAGAAAACGGTGACGGTGAAAAGGAAGGAAAGAACAGAGGCAGAAAGAGCAGAGGAGAAGACAGGACTCAAATCAAATCAAAGTCCTACTGAGAAAACAACCAGAGCAGGAAAACACAGACGGTTCGGCATGAGAAACATAAACTAGAATAAAATGAATCCCTGCAGACCCAGGCCTCGCATCTGTATTCAGTCTCCAAACCCGGCCCACCACTCGTACGAGGTCATACAAGACTTGGAAAGTACGGCCCCTCCAAGATGTACACCCACATATGCAATCCTGAGAGAGTGGGCTCGACACCAGAGCTCAACACGAACCAGCTGCTCTGCTCTCGCATATCTACCCAATCAATGTCTGGAACCATTAGACACAGAGTCAAATGTGGTGTAAGTCTCCTTAAGATTGCATAACTAGGATCAGCCTCCAGACGTTGACTTGGAGGATTTAAAGAGCAGCACTGATGTACAGCAAACAGTGGGATGGTCACTAAAGGCCTGCAGGAGTCCTCAACCTGCGCTCTCTGTTTTTGGAGGGTAATCCATCAGCCTAATGGCATAAATCTAATCCAACGGGTGTCAGGGTAAAAGAGGGGAACAGCTGTGAGAACACTCAGTGAAACTGGACTCGATGTGTATTATACGGCTGCCAACGCTACAAGCTAACACAACAAGACCACTTAGTCCAAGACGTCACCATCAGTTTGGGAAAAACGGAAGCAAACCTCCAGTTCTTTGTTTAAAATGGTTAAAACCACTTTCCATTTCTCTGTAACTTCTGTTTGTTAAGGGTAGAGATCACAACATGGGAACTATGCCTGCACTGGGCAGGACCTGAAGCGTCCAGAGAGCTGGACGTTTGTTTCTATGACTATAGTTTATGGATCATGGCTTGGTCCATGGCTTGGTCCTGGTGTATTTGACCCTCGTCGTTGGTGTGTCCTGGGTTTGAGGATCACCGTGTGCTGGGAAGATTTGGTTGGGGTCAACAATTCTCTGACAGCTGAAGCTCATTACACACACACACACTGATGCTGTGGGTATAACAGCATATAATGTTCACACGTATATGTAAATGTGTGCAGTATGAAAGCCTGCATACAACACTGACAGGCAGTGTAGTCACACACACACAGCTGTTAAAGTTCACACTGTTTCAAGTTATTTCGCTGAAGCTTTGTTTAATTATAAATCTGCACATATAAAATAAAATGATGAAATATTTTACATCATAAAATATTTACAGTTTGTGCAAATGGGATAAAATGATGCCCCAAGGGACTGAGAACACTTCCTCATCACAAAAGAGACAACCTTGAAGGGCACTAACTCCTCACTTCTCTAGAGTTTCAGCAACGCACCTCTCGCTTATCCTCTCACTTATCTTCTCCCTGACGACACGTGACCTTCACAACCAGCGGTTGTTGGCTGACAGAAGCTGTATTTGTGGTTGTTAAATATGTGTCCACTCATTTGGGCAGGTTCAAGTGATCATGAGCAACGAGCCAGCGACCATGTGGACACCTGCAGGAGGAGCCGGCCACAAAGGAGGCAGGCAGGTGAACGGACTGGGCCACAGTTCCTTCAGTCCGGGGCCTGAACAGCTATGTTTTGATCAAATACATTCATTTTTGCACATTTCTACTATAGTTCGTCTACTGTTGCAACCTCACTTGATCTCTGAGCAGGTTAGAGGCAGGATCTGTGCTGCAGACTGTCCCTGAAATGAATGAAATCAGGTTTTTGTTGGCACAGCATCCCTCTGTTAGCGTTTACTGTTTACAGCTGCTCGAGATAGAATTAAATAAAATTCAAATTAATTACGGAGAGCAACCTGCTCACGAAGCATTGGAGGGATTACATTTAACTTTACAGCTTCTTGAGCTTCAAGTAAATGTTTCTTAATCCATGAACACAAGCAAACTCAAACAGGTCTACACATCCTCGACATGCCCTGAAACGCTAACAATAACCTGAACACACACACACCAGCATCATTGTATGTGATTTGAGAAATGCAGTGCTGACAGCTGCTTTTCCACGACAAACGCTGTAACATTAGTCAAACAGACAAGCTGTTCAGCAGCACAAAGGGCCTGTCACAAACACTTATTACAGGGCGGCTGCAGGGACGAGGCCTCGGATGCTCTGTCACCGATACTCCCGGGGAAACCTGCTTGTCCTGGCACCGTTGCTTAATCGGCCCTGGAATTTGAAACGTCAAACATGTCAGTCACCCGACGGTAAACTGTTGTCAGTCCAGCTACGAAAGCTGCCCCAGGTGACGAGGCCTCTGCCTTTAAAGCCCTGACCACGGGTCCAACACACACCTTAAATTACAGAGATGTTCTCTCTATCGTCCCTCAGCTTCACAATAAGTTCATTCTCTCAAATGACGCACGTTTAGGGTTTAAATGCCAGTAACCTTCTTAAATGTGTCAGTTAGATAGAAATCTACCTTATTCTGTTTTTGTGATTGGATTCCTGCTGAATCTTCCTAAATCTAATCTTCACGTCATGCTTCCTATCTGGAAGGTAATAAAATGATCAGGCTTAATTACGCAACTGGTAAATGACCCTATTGTTAGTTACAACACGAAAGCTGAAGATAATTAAAGGCGCTGTACCTAATTTTAGATGAGGTTCTAAGAACCAGAGCTAACAGTTACTCCATTCAGTCCTTGCCCCTCCTGTCCCCTTTCTGTGATTGTGTATCCTCCACGTAGTTGGTCCCTTGAGCAAAGCTTCCATTAGCGTTTGTTTAATACTAGTAATATTTAGCAGCAGGGGCTAATGTGCAGGCGTAATAGAGGTGCCCTCATCACTTTGGGTTTACACTAACCAATCTGTTGGGACGTGCCAGGCACCGTCAGAAGGTGAAGCAGGTTCTACCAGCAGATCATGACACATGAGATCTGGAAGCTGGACGAGGGCAAATGAGCTTCTATGGAAAAAGCAGCTGTACGGCTCCAATTAGCTGCGTGTAAACAGGACAGGAGTTGTTACACTGCATGTTACACTCACTATGCCACTGGCTGCAGGCCAGGTCAATACGTTTGGGAACTGCTGTTAGTGCTTGAGCAGGTCTGAATAGCTCCAATCACTGCAACAGTAAACATCCCTCCCACAGGACGGGGAGACACGACTGCACCCAACGCTGCCTTCGAAGCAACCGCACGACAACATCCGACATTATACCATAAGCGGCGAATGCGAGCGGTCGGCGGCGATGAGCCACGTCCAGGTTGACAGCCTGCTGAGGAAGTGGACGCGCGGAGTCGCCCTTCATTTGTAGGCATGCGCTTCCTAACAAGGACATGATTTGAACAGACGGGGACAAACCGTATCCAAAGCAGACCAGAGCAAAACAGAATCGCATTTGTCTCTTTCCTATTAATCAAATCTCGGCCAGCATTCATGTGCGTCTCTCTGTATTCCAGTATCTTGATGTTTGCTTCCCCTTGGTTTTATCTCTACTTGTGTCCTCGCTTGCCATCTGAATGACTCCGACCCGAACCCGACTGTTAAACGTCTTTACCAACAAATGTGACTTTTAGCTGAAATGTCAAAATGATGAGCACAGCATTGTTCTTTGTTATTACGGTCACTGTAACAAAGGGCTGGAAGAACATTCTGATTAGTGGCATTTAAAGCGTTTCTTCCTAGCATGCAGTTAAGATAAGTAAGCACAGAAAGTTTGCACATTTTTCTGTTATAGCTTTATGTTAAAATGATTCAAAATGCACGCGATAGTCCAAAATGACACATTAACAGATGTGGGCAAAAGAAATAAAATGTGCTTGTCTAGAACTTGACGTATGTGTAGTTTAGAAAAGCCCATCAACTACGTCTGCATGTCAGGTAATAAAACAAGCCATAAAGTCTAAGGAAGCCTTTCCTGCTGACAAATGCATCAGGACAAGGCTATAAAAACGGTCCCAAGCTCTCAGTGTTTACAAGAGAACACTGGCCGCAATAACTGAAATGGAAGAAGGTCTGAAACCACCAGGAGTTAGGTCCCTCTAACAGGGCTTCAGAGCAGAGGCCAGGACCTGACATGGATGAGCAAACCAGCTGTGTGTGGAGAAACAGGAAACGGTTTCTACAGTGAGAGTCCATCCACAGCCCAGACTTAAACCTCCTCCTACCCGAAGCCGAGACTCAGACACAGAGAATGCCTCACAATATCACACCTGAAGAGGAAGCCCACAAGAAAAGAGGAACTGAACAGAGAGGTGGAATCACCAACACCAGTCCGACGCTTGAGTAAAGGTCACGGCCTGTTCTCAGCTGTCTGTGAATCTGGGATCTTCTTCTTTTACCCAACCGAGTCCTCGGCTGGTCACAGAACAGCACCTGAGCGATTGGCACAAAGGTGGCGTCACAAAGCGCATCATCACTCTGCTCTACGTTTACCGACCGATCATAAACTTACGAGCGAGAGACATAAAAGCTGCCGTGTGACGCGACGCGCCGATGTTTTTCCACACTGGATGGTTTTTGGGCGCTGAGGTGGGCAGGAGTGATTGTAGTTCGTTTGTGAGAATCAAACAAGCTACACACTTAAGTTTAATACGCCTGTAAACCGATACACAGCCGTGACTCAGAGCTGCTGCTCCGGACAGTCTCTGCTTGGTCGCCGTCGCGTCGGCTGCCTCAGAGGCTGCGTATGAGAAACAAATCTTTTGTTTGTGTTTGTCGGCTTATTCCAGGACATTTGCCTTTGCTGTTATAATGAGTGCATTTAATAGCTAATTGGGAGATTAGCCTTCTTGCCTGCAGGCTGGAAACTGTGTCCCCCGCTGTGCTGTTTGCTGTTCAAATACAAAGCTCAGGCAGTCACGCCTCTCAGCTTTGGTCTGAACTCATTCTTTGTGCTATCAGTCTGCAGGGAAATGAATCTGGATGCAGCGCTACAGGAATTAGCTGGATAGGCATCGTTTGTTCAAAGCGAGGCCTTTGTCAGGAGCATTTGATGGAGGGAGAGTTTGTCTCTATCTGGACGAGCAGAACTATCTGTGAATGCCAGCGAGTCTCCGACTGCTCGGCCTTAAATGTGATTGGCGGATGAGTCTGCAGCCGAAAACACGGCAGATTTGCTTCCTCTGACCAGGCATTATACCAAACTTAATTATGAGGATAGTGAGCGTGAGTGACTGCACCTGATTTGGAGTCTTGGACCAAGGATGAAATAAAGTGACTGAGACGGAAAAACAAAGCCGTTTAAACCAAAACCAGTCTGTGTCAAAGAGGACAAAACACCACAGAGTTAGTGTAAATAAGTAAGTTGTTCTCTCCTCCTTCCCTGCGACCGGTCGTGGTGTAGTGGTTGCACTGCGTGATGGACCTGACTAAATCCTGCAGCTAACGCTCTGCTCTGCAAGGAAACAAACGAAGTTATCGCCGTCATATGTAGCCCAGACATGTAACATCTGAGGCATTTTCATATTTTTGGGTGAAACGTCAGCTCACAGCTGAACGTTGTGCTTCGAGACAACACAACACAGACCAATGCAGAATTCTTTCCATGTGAGAGCCCAGCCAAGACATTCCCTTCCCCTCGCATCCAGTCCACAGGCACAGACGCCGGCATCTCGAGTGCCTGCCAGCCTGAGACTGGTGGCTTATGGGATTCGCTGTCCCTCATCACAGCTGGGTTCTCCCTCTGAGCCCCACTTAACCTCCACGGTCTGCACATCTGAGAGGCAGAGACGCTGGTGGGCTGAGAGAGAGGACGGTGGAAATGAATGCTTTTAGTTATTCAACTCACCGTTTCTAACACAGTTTTGGCCGCATCATGTCCTCAGCAAAGCATATTAGCCAGTGGTTGCCAACTGGTACCGGACAGTGTATCATGGTATGAACCTGACATAATAATTTCCAAGCCCTCAGTGTTTTTAAATACGATCTGTACTGTGGCTTTTTGGTGAATCCCAGTTGGGGTTTACAAGCCACGTGGAATAAAACTCTAAAATAAGAGGGGGGCATTACATTTCCGTTACTTGTCTTTTCCACAACAGCCGCGTTGAGCAGCTCCCAGCTATCTTTGGAGAGAAGTGGCCGACTAATGGCAACACTACGCCAACTCGCTCTGACGCGACCACAGGCCTCTGTAGCTCTCAGCTCGGGAGCACAATGCCAGCTGATTGGTTGTACTCACTCGCTTTGAGCTGAATATGGAAAGCCTGGGCAAAGTGGCACCCAAGATAAAATGAAAATGAGTTGGCCACTTAGGCAGCTGTACAATTGATCTAAATGACAAATCAAGTGGACATATTGTGTTTTTGACAGTAATTGTGAGGGCGCGACACGTTGGACAGGCAAATTAGTTCTGCCTGACTCTGGTTTCCACTACGGAGGGAAACTCCAGGCTGCACTTTCCCCGTTTCTACGGTAATGCAGCCGTTTACGTCTTTACCTGCAATTTGTTAGCCACCAAAATAAAAGAAACTGTTTAGCTTTTTCCCATATTTCAGTTACATCATACCTGTAGTTGTTATGTATTCATTTGTATTGTATGAATGAATGGTTCTTATATTTTATACGTTATATTTGAGGACATTTCCTGATTCATCATACTCACTTTTTAAATAGTTGTACTTGCGCCCGTTGAGTATTTCATCCTCCCATTTGCTTGTATTTCCTTGGGACCATATACGTACATACACACAAACACACATATATATGTATATGTATATGTATTAGGAAACGCAGATGCTCCTGCTTGGTGCAGCGACACATGGCTGAGGAGTTTGCCAAGGTTTCCCTCACGGCGTCGCTGGGTCGAACCCTTCTCGTTCCCGGCTGTGTCTGTTTGTGGGCGTGGAGCAGCTGTGATGAGAGGAGTCCGGCCCCGAGTGACACAGCTTCCCCCACACCGTCCCATGGCTGTAAGGAGGAGGAACACGTCTGCCCGTCAGTGTTTCTGCTTCCCTGTCTTTAATAAGTGAGCTGACTTTTCTTATTTGGCCAAATCAAATTGTTGCACTGGGCTGGACAACGACAGGAAATCTGCCATCTGCAGGAAGTGACAGATAAAGAAGCAGATTTATTAAGAGTTTCTCTACACATGCTGTATTTATCAAGCAGTTCCTCAGGCTGGAGTCACAGCGATTATAAGTCAAACTATTAGAAAGACTATTTTGAAGCACAGGTCTTTGCTCTGTTTATTTTACTTCAGTGCTAACATCCATATACTGACGCTTCCCTAGTTTGCTTTGTCCTTATCAGGGCTCGTTAACATTTGAATGTAAATGTGAACGATTCTCCCCAAACCCTCCAAGATGTTGAGTATTGCATGGAGCCCAGCACCTGGCTGCGTTTTGCTCTACTGTTCAGTCCCTTGACTTGGTCGTGATGCCTTCATTGTGACTAGTTTGTGCTTGTAATATTTTCCAGTCGCACACATCATTTGTTGTCCCGTACTCGCTCTCACCGCCCGTGGCTCGTCTCGTACGCGGTGGAACAGTAACCCAGTGGGCTCCTTCCCCTCCTCTCTGCTGCGGGAGGAAATAGGACATTCCTCCTGCCGGCTCGGGCCACAGAGGAAATGGAACAATATACTTCAGAAATAACAAGGAGGAGGCTTTTATTGGCCCCCGCTAATGTTCAAGTAGTGAGATACCTTTTTGTCTCCGTGCTGTAACAACCAATCCCAATCGCGGCTGCTTACCGCGTCCCATGTCTGGAAAATGTACTTGAGCACAAATCCCATTTACTAGTTAGTTTCAAGCAAGGACGGATTCCAGCTATTTTCACATTGCGTATTTGGACTTTGACGGGCGTACAGTACAGCATCTATAAAAACCAAAGATCCGATCAGTTTCGTCTTATCGGCGAAGCAGCCTGATGTAATGAACTTATTAAAACGAGCCCGATCTGATTGTTTTAGATCAGACTGACTTCAAAGTGTAAAGAAAAACAATCACATCAGGGTTACGAGCTGGTGAATCTTTGTCTAAGTGCTAAAACAGTATCCTCACAACATTCGTTATGTCAATTAGCCGTACAAATTGGTGTAATGAAGAAGTCCCATAAAAATAATATGCACTCACTTCACGTGTTCTTATACTTTCTGCATAAAGGTTAATCTGTTTTGATCGAAGCGTGGCTGACGTCCAACTGTGGGGAATTTGGCACAGATTCTGTTGACAGCAGAAAACCACAAGTGTGAAGCGCTGGCACAGAGTGGACCTGGTTTTCAGTTTTACAGCTCACAAACAGGTGTTTAACTGTTTCACATTCACTTCTCTCCATCATAACAGCGCTGGCGCATTCCTGCGGCTGTCAGGCTGACGGATTTTAATGAGAGACCCAAACAGTTGGTAGAGTGTGCTACGGTAGCGTCTCCCTCTTTATGCTCCTGGGATTTATTAGGCTCTCTGCTACATCCATGGCCTAATATACTCACATATGCTCAGCTAATGGTTTTATTAGGATCAGTCGGAAAGGAAATTGCATATAACGCTGTAAATATTTCAATAGTATATATATATATAGTATTGTAGCGACCCAGCAGGTCGTTGGTGCGTTCGGCCCAGGGGAACTCTGGGTAATGTTCTGTGTGTGTTTTTGCCGGCACCGTGTGGGAGGGTGCTGTGTGTGGCAGTGACCCCCCACCGGTGACCGGACGTTCATGGAGGTGCAAAATAAAGCTCAGCTACCTCTGTTGGAGGTAGTTGTTAAAAGGCAGAAGTTGTCTGTGCTTTGTTTGGAGCAGCTCGAGACGCTTGGGGTCGTGTGGTGTATGGGGCACAAGCGTTCTCACATCCGCCTACAGTTCGCCCTAGCTTAGCCTGCTAGCACCTGAGCTAGCCGTTAGTTAGCTGCTAACAGTTAGCCAGGGCTAGTTAGCTTCCGCTCCAAAGCCTCCCGCCGTTACAGTATTTTTTCAACCTCAGCTTTCTAAAACCTTCCTGGTCATGTGACCTGTCCCCAGATGGGACGGGCAGAGTAAAAACTGTAGGGGGTTGACACTGAACAACAAGAGGAAATATAACTTATAATGATTATGAATGGAATAAAGCCTCATCACACTGCCTCCACCGGTTCGCTTCTTCTCATAGTGAACAACCAGCATTGCTACAGTAGCTCATCTGTTGGATCGGTTTGTAACTGGACAAATGTTAAATCCAAATTTAGCTCAGGGTGAGCGAGTGAAGGCAGTAGGCGCCATCTTCCAGCGGTGTGTGCGCTTTACTGAGGCGCAGCTGACTTTAAACTACCTCGTGAAACCAGAGGGCTGTGGGCTACATCCTGAGCCGACGCACCGGACCAACCGCTGGCTCTACATCAATATCCTTTGCAGCTACTCACCTTCAAAATGCTGTGTTCTTACAAATCACGTAAACAAGCGGTGACTGATCGTGGCAGGGCTGTGGGCTCGATCAAAGCAAACGTCCACGAGGCCACAGTTTTCCTGGCTGCCGGCTTGACGCGCTACTGTGTCGCTCTCTGCTGTAACATAAGAGCAGTGTATTCACTTATGCTTGTAAAGGATGACTGCATCAGCCCAGCCCACAATCTGGAACGTCTCCTTTTTTATTGCTGTCACAGAAAACTGCTGAAAAAGATAAATGAAATAGTGTTTTTTCGGGGGGTGAACCTTCAGGAAGCAGAAGGCCTCCCTCCGCTCGACCTGGTCCCCAGCAGACGTCGGTGAGTCCAAATAAAGACTTTGGAAGGAACAAAAAGCAAACAGGACACAGGCTGTTAGTCCTTTTGGTCGAGGAAATGATTGAGCAGTCAAGCAATGTCACTTGTGGAGAACATGTTGATACTAGAGGGTTTCATTGGTTCATTACCAACAAAGTGAATTACACGTTGGCGTCAAATCAAGAACTTTCTGAAAGTTATGCTTATTCAAACTCATAAGCTGTGGTATCACATTTGTTGAGTCCTGTTGCGTCACGTTATCGCAGCATGTTCGTCAGAGTGACGTGTTTCTCTGGGCAGTCGATCGGCAGTCGACTCTTGGTTCTACAACAAACCCACCAGTCATTCAGGACATTCTGTCCGATCACCTGAGCCAACGTGTGTTTCCTCTGAACTTGTGCTGGATAATGTTTCTGGCATGTTCGCCGCGTGTCTGTGTGTGTAGGCGCATCAGTGATGGATCAAGCTATCCCAGGAATGACATTCTTGTGGGCGAGTCTGCTTCTGTCAGTGTGTGTTTGTGTGTGTGCATGATGGATCAACCTATCTCCACAGAGGCAGGATGACAGAGGAGCTAAAGACAGCGAAAATGGGAAAGTGCTGGTGCTGTGACCGGAGTTCAGATGTGTTTTGGCTCCTGGAAGAAAACAGCTGAGGGAAAACGTTAAGAGGAATATTTATAGGTAAACAACCGTGTTTTCCATTCCCAGTTCCTGATCTACTCCTCTTTCCATGAAAAGAAATAAAATAGAGGAAACAAATTATGAGGGTTATGGGCAAATGTATGAAAAAAATCTAAATCTCAAGCTTCTGCAGGAGATAAGTGTTTTATCCACTCAGAGCTAGAGGGTCGCTTTGTTTGGCTGGACTGATTTCAGACATGGTATGACTGGCAGTCATGGGAGCGTACTTTGAATTGGACCAGAACGCGGAGGAGAGGTTTCTGTGACCAATGATCAGGCTGCGTTGCAATAAACACTGCTGCTTTAAGAAACTTCAGAGGCTAAAGAAAACACAGATGAAGTAACAGCACAGAGAAGTCCAAGTTTTAATTTAATTAAAAGTTTCAATACAATTTTATTTAAAATTCTAGACCAGTGTACCATTTCTTCTGGCTCGTGTGGCCAGCTGGCTCTGACACAGACCAGATGCTGTAAAAATAAAAGCACAGAGACGGATGGACATATGCACGCTTCCATCCTTCCCTCCCTGGGGCGAAGAAATGGGAGGCATCTCATCCGGCGATTTTTCGTGGGCAGTAAAATACTCTTAACACGGAGGAGCCCCGCCAGGCCGCAGCTGCTGTCATTACAGAACGTGAACTAATTGATTGGAGGGCGCACCCTTTGGTCAGAGACTGGGCCGGTGCTGGGAGGGAGTCGTAGAGAGATTAGGAACAAGCGGAGGACGGACGGAGGGGTCGGGGTAAACCAGAGGACAAGGCAGGTGAAGGTGGTGAGAGCAGCGTGGGAGTGATAAGTGAGCACGTTACTCATCGGCCATTACTCAAGTCACGCAGCGAACGCGCTCGCAGTGTGTCTGTGTGTCGTTGAGCAAACAAGGAATTTGTCACGCATTGCAAAATGGATGCACAGTCGATGCATGTCATTATTTGTGGCCGGACGTCAGCCAGCAACCGAGAACTGATGTGGGGGTGTGTACGTGTGCAGGGGAGGAGGGAGTGGGAGCAAATAAATCAAGGTCAAGTTAGCATTCGACAGCGCACTAAAGAGCCGCGAACACACTGGACAGAAAGAATATAAATGTTATATTTATGTTCACGTGCAAACGTGTTGATTTAATGCGAAAACTGAAATACCTCATAGCAGCGAATGTTCTTATTGTAAAGGCAAAAACATGTTTCTATACATGAATTTACAGAACACGCAGGCAGAGATTGAAGACACGTCAATGATCCAGAAATGATCGCTATGACACATTTTCACTCATCGCTATGGCAACCGATGGGTGTAATGCTCCAATTTATCATTCAGCAATGTATAACTGAGCATTAGATGTAAATGCCGTGTCCCAGCGTTGAGCAGGTTGAAGCAGAGTCTATGCCACAGGAACGGACGCGTGTTTAGATGGTGATCTTTTGCATTTTTAGCCCAGTAGCTGCATCTTCACTGACTTTTCATTGGTTCATTCCGACGTCACACCCTCTACACGACTGCACTGTACTTACATAAAAGCAACATCTGTTTACACGTGTCGAACCTTCTTCCTTCTGGACTCACACGAAGCGCTGGAGCCTCAGGCTTTAGCTACTTCAGCTTATGTGCAGTACGTCTGTAAATGCAGATAACGATATATGTAGTTGTTTACATGAGATGGATGACGGCGTAGCAAGCAGACTGGGATGCTGCCTGTTGATGCCGTCCACCTGGTCAGAGAGATAAAAATGGAGCCAGGTTCCGTTTCAAAGCACGGAGCAGGCGGACGAACACATGACCTGCTGCGTTGTGACAGACACATGGTCCTCGTTGTGTCCTCGTGTTTTTACTCATTAAACGAATAGATGCTAGCGTGAGCAGCGTAACTGTGGTTGGAAGTGAGCGGCAGCTGGTATGCAGAGGAAATGTCAGCAATGCCGATGTCATGCAACCAGTGTTGTGTGTGAGGAGCTGTCTCAGTTATCTGCCTGTTCACCGTTTGTGTGTGTGGACATGTCGTAACAGGTGAACGCCTCACATTTACTACAGCGCATTCCTCTGTTGCAAGCGTGTGCCTGTTTGTTCTCAGCTGGGCCCTGACTGAATGAAGCCTTTGTACCTGCCCGTGATCCAATCCAAGCTCGCCCACACTGAGGCCACTGAGCAACTGATGCTACTGTAACACGTCTGCGTTTAATCATTTACTTAAGTCTTATTCATTTATCTTAACACAGTTTCAGGTATGAAATGCTGTCGCAGTTTGAACTGTAGCCAACAGTCGATCTCATAAACAATACGCGTCTTTTCTGTTCTCTCGACTGGCTCAGCCTATTATTATTATTATCATTTTATTATTTTAATTCGTGCTGCCAGTTTCTCTTTAAACCCCTGAGCTACAGTATATAAGCGAGGTCTGAAGGAGAAAAGGTCAAATAAAGAAACTAAATGTATTGACTATACTATTTAAAGTCTCATGACGAATCCTGAGTCACCGCGTCAGCGTAAGGTCTGTCTGTCTGTCTCCAGCTTTATCTGGTCCTTCTTCCTCCCGTTTTCTGCCTCGGGCTCTGCTCCGGCCCTTAAGTGGTTAACAGGCATCTCTCAGGCTGATCGGCCCAGACTGCCATTACTGAGGTTTTCTGGAGTCATCCCTTACCCTTTTAATGACAGCTGCTTCCGCCATTAATTCTCAATCAATAATGCAAAAACACTCAGAGCGGAGTCCATCCTGCCACGTTTTTATTTGCTAATGCTCTCTGAAAGCTAATGAGTCAGGCTAATTGGCCCGTCACCGGAGGAAGAGGACAGAGGAAGACTCTCCTCTTTAAGGACATTTGCAGAACAACAGGTTTCCAGGATGACCAGCACACGTTACCGTCTGCCTGACGTGGCTGCTTACAGGTGTCTTCTGTGCAGCGTGGTGACGTGTTCTGAAGGCCTCCTGCTTGTCAAGATTCTGTTTTACTGATAACACGAAGGCAAACCACAGAAAAGAAAACACATTGACATTGGATATTAGTCCGTTCCCCCAGAATCTTCTGTGTGATATTTAGAGAAACGGTAAGTAAAGCCTCTGATGTTGGTACGTCAATATGCAACTACTGACAGTCGATGTTGAATCATTTGAGTTCTTTCGCAGATTTTTGGTGCTTTGAAGTTTGTTTGTTTTTGACCAATGACTCCAACCTGTTGATGAGCCTTTTTTAATTGAGTTTATTTATTGCAGAGTTCAGTCAGCTTTGTCTTACGGTTCCTAATGGGGAACCCAAACAATGAGCCTGGCAAAGGAAAGGAGACAACAGAGGCGTGAAGAGAAACAATCTGGAAGCTCTGCAACTGGGAAGAAACGCAAGCAGGTGTAGCTTGTCTGCGTTTGTGAGCTATTGTCACATTACCTCCATAATACCACTCAGCAGCAGCGTCTGAGAGGCTTATTTCTAATGGTAATTCACCTCATTTAGCAAAGCACACTATGGGGCATTTTGTTTGTTTATGGTCAAAATAATGTATATGGGAGTCCAGCAGTTATGAGAAATGGAGCAGAAGATTGTCATCATCGCTGCAACCGATGTCCCAAGGCTGGTTGAAAGTGCCGTTCGAAAATGCAATGGTTGCACCACACTGTACATAAATTTCCACTGTGAAGTCTCCCCCTACACCCGCACCAATAAGGTTCCCAAATCGAATATTATTTTGTAAAAACATGCGGCTGATGGATTACCCATAAATCACCCTGTATGCAATACTACAACACGATGTCCATGTAATCATCTCGATCATTTCAAACAAATTGTCTCTCGTTGGATCAATAGAGGTTGGGACGCGGGCGAGAGGAATGCTTTTCCTCATGGATTTTGTAATCAGCAATAGCTTCTCTGCGACGGCTCCGTATTTTTCAGTGAAGACAAGGTGTACGAGGTGAGTAAACCGCTGCAGGGTCACATGAGGCTGAAGCAATGTGCCAAACAGGCTGATCTGATGGAGGCACGGTTGGCGGGAGAGAGGTTTGTCAGGTGACTCGCGAATCCAAGTCATCAGACAGATTAAAGCAAATAAATTCCAATGTTGAATGTTGGCGGCTGTCTGTAGACTAAACCCTAACCCTGGTCTACCCAGCGGAGGTTCGTACGGGTTCTCTGCCTAAACGAACAATTAGCTTAGCTTCGGTCAGGTCAGGTCTGATGGCAAAGCAAACGGAAGCTAATCATGTTCTGCACCGGGTTTAGTAATGTGGACTGAGAATCATGTCCTCGTAGTAGAGCTCTGGTTGCTGGTCCTTGTATCCCCATAAACATAACGGTGTTATTTCTGCCCGTTTTTTCATGGTTTTCATGGATCAGTAGTTCTCAAACCCAAAGCCCTGACGTCCTGGATACCATCTGAGATGAGGCGGAGTGGGCATGATTGACCGGTAGTCGCTGTGGACAGAGCTGTAGTGACCTGAGGACTAGAGAATCAAATGGACACGATGCCCGTTGATGTCGAGCTTGGGCAGTCAAAAGGATTCAGGAAGTGTAAACAGGAAGTAAATATTGTTTAAACAAAAGTACCTTCAGATATTATCATGAAGCAACATGTGTTGAAATCCTTTTCTGTGTTTTTTTCGCCAGTGTAGCTGTTCTGTAAAACATAAAGACGCTTTGTGTGTTTTTAAATGAAACATCAGCACCAGAGGGTTTTAGGCCTTTCATCGTCGTCGCTTCCGTTTACGGCCAAAGCCTGTAACAGCTATTTCTCGTGTTACGCTGTTAATGCAGGAGCCCCTCACCCCTGACAGATGTGCTTCATTTCTACCTAATTGAACTCTGCCTCGCTGTGATTGGTCCCTTGCTGTTTGTGAATGGGAACTCTCACTGAGAAATGTCATTCATGTGTTTGGCTCAGGCTCAGATTAAAGGTCCCATTATTGTCAAATGGGCCGCTGTTCGTATCCCCGGGCGCCTTGCTCTGTGGAGGTCACCACGTTAATAGATACAAAACTGGCGTCTTTCAGCCGTGCTGTGCAAGCAGAGCGTTTGTCACTGCATGTGAATAGATGAAGATATGATTCAGTTTCACATATACCTGCTCTGCAGAATGTGTTCTAGGATATTCTAAACATCTGACGGAGGATGATTTAATCATGGCACTGAACTAAACACCCTCCAGGCACTAACACATGAAGCCACTTTAGCAAAATAGTTGCTTTCATACCAAACGCTTGTTACATTTAACGAGATGTTATAGCACAGGCTCAAATATTGAGGTTAATCTAAGAAGAAAACATGTCATCCATATTTAAATGTTAACTCCACAACAAATGGACATGCTGCTCTAATTCTGGACATATTAGATGGAAACCAGAGCTGAACACACAGGGGTGACCACTGAAATTGATGGTATTGATTGAATTACTGGAAACCGCCTCAGGTGATGAAGAAAAAGCAGCAAGGACGAACTTCTTAAAGAGGCTGCAGCCAAGAGGGAGAAGGACAGAAGTCAATCACCAGCAAAATGATGCGAAATGTTTATGATTTGCTTGGCTTTCATTTGCTGAGAGAATTTTATTAACTCTAAGCTGAGAACAACTAAATGTATTTCTTTCTGAAACATTAACTTTAAAATGAATCTCTTTAAAATCAAAACAGTCATTTGTAGCAGCATAGTTCACAGCTATTGATGCCGAAATAACTGGCGCGCTCCATCAAGCATGTATATAACGAGTGGTGTTGGTGTTGCAACAGGAAGCCAGGCGGCCTCCATTACGGGAAGCGTTGGTCATCCATTACTGGGTTGTGTGAACGTGCCCTTTGGCAGAAACGGTAGATGACCGAAGAAAAAGCAGAAGCATAAACAGTGTTTCAAGCTGAAAAAATGATTGTTGATGCTGCCGCATCGATCCCGCATCTAGACAACAGACACAGGTAGTGAAGGCGTTTAGCGTCTACAGCAGGTCACTGTGCTGCATGTTGAAACCACGAGTCCTCGTGAGACAAAAGGACTACGTGCCTGTTGAACGGGCGCGTGTGTTAGTCATCCAGACTATTGGGCAAAACCTGAAAAGCTCTTCTTACGCTGAATTACAGCTCCGGCCTTTGTCATGGTTTTTTCATCCATCCATCATCACAAGCAGCATATCCCAGCTGTCACTGGGCTGGGGGTCAGGCCACCAGTCCATCACAGGTCAGGGTTATTTTGCATTGTTGGTTACTTTAGCTTGATGGGTTCCACATACTCAGTCATGTGAGGAGATGGTTGTAATGACTTTTCAAATAATACGTCAATAATCAATGAACGGAATCACTGTTTTGTGAGTTCATTTTATGTTTATGGCTCCTGCTGAGAACGACAATGGCAGCGCTCATGGATTCATGGGTCACGTCCCGACACAGAGCGCTGACAGTCTAGAGAAGCAACAAAGTCCGTTTGTGACTGGAAGACTGCTCGGATTCCGGTAACGACGAGTTCCCTTTGGCTTCCTGCCAGTCGACTGCTGACGTTTCCTTGAGCAAAGCACTAAACCCAAAATGGCAAAGCGATGCAAAAACAGTACAGCACTGAATGCTAACTCATCTGACTGAGTTTTGAATGAACCACAATATTTACGAAACATAAATTTCCATTTCAAATTCAACCTAAAAACCACCAGTTGTGCTTGAGGTATTTGAACTGCAGCACTATCTGGTAGAAATAGCAGCGCGCTGGACCGTTCTGTGGTCTGATCCACGGACTCAAGCCGCATTACAAAAGCACAGCAGCTGTATCACTTACACACGCTGGCATGCAAGTATCACTGCCAAGCAATAGTTGAATCATCACATAAAAAAGAAAATAACCCCAGTCCTCGCTGCTCGCTGGGAGCCCGGACCATGATAAAGCTCTTTTGATCGAGAGTAATCGCCCCCCTCCTTTCTCCAGTGTGGTTTATTCTAGTGTTTTTGCAGACAAGCATTTTTCCCACCCGCTAATCTCTTCAAACATTTTCAGGCAAGCTGAATGCAGACTGGTTCCAGCGATCAACCTAAATTGCTTAAGAGGCCATTAATAGTTTATAGGGCTGAGGCTGATGAAAGACAGGCAGGAGGAGAAAGACAAGAGAGCTAATTAAATCAGTGTCGGGGGTCGCTGGTGTCTTGGGCTGGCACGGTGGGCCGTAAAGATTACCATTATCACTTTCATTACCCTGGGTGATTGCTTGGAGGTGGGGGTTTCTGGGGATGGAGGGACACGTGGCATCAAATTGCTTCAACCGCTGCCCCCGTTTACAAACCTCTGACAGTTTCCATTATCGTAAAGTTACGGCACAGGGGGTGAAAGATTTGATTTCACAAACAACACCCGCCCACCCTCTGTTATATAATTTTCATGCCTAGGTTTTTATAGTATAGAAATTGTTCCCTCGGCTGCACATGTGATGGCTTAGAAAGGCCGCGTAGGGTACGGCGAGTGTCCCTGGTTCTGGCCGCGTGCTTCTAACAGTAAATGTAGTGGAGTGGCCAGTAACACAGTACAGCTCGGTTTCCTGAGGTCACATTTACTGGTCTCCTTTCTGATGTTTGCATATATGTTATTGAGTCGAGGCCTCGTACAGACGTGGACCAACACACTAAAATGAACAATAAAGAACACTGACAACGAATCTAAAAGTATAATCGCATATGATTGGCCCTGCTTTTCTATACCGCTGCTCAGCCACTGTTTGTCCAGCAAGTTAATAACAGCTGTGACCTTGTTCCCATAGCAATCTGTTGTTCGTTATTGGATGCCAGTCTGGACCGGGCCCTGTGACTCGTTTATACTCCGCTCGTCGTCGAACCTTCCTTTCAGCTTCTGCCACGGACGGGCTTTTGCCAGCCTGGGCGGTTTAACGCAGTGTGTTGCCACTGGGTCGGGTTTATAAATATGCACTAATGAGCTAGCGGCTGATTGTGCTGTGGCACGCTTACTCATTACCGGAGATCACCATGGAGACGCTGCGTGCGGAGGCAGCGCTGGATACCATGGCACTCACATATGGAACAGCATACATTCAGTGGAGTAGGTGCACATACGGTATAGCTGCAAGAAGTAGCTGATCATCAGGACTCTGAACGATCAGAAACTCAGAATCTATACAATTTCACTGCAAACATCTAGCGTTGACCCAAACGGCAATGGCTGTGAATGAAAACTCAGTGTGATCCCAAAAGTTATACTTTATTTGGATCTGTCCAATAAACCACGTGCATCATTCTTATTATTGTGTACTTCAGCAGCATAGCTTGCATTTACCAGATATGCATCGTAGTGACTAACTGCTGATGTTCAAGCTGGGCTGTAAGTTGTGGCGCATATATCAAGCAAAAGACCAGGACCAGCTGCATTTAAACCAGGTGAACAAAAAGCACCTTCGCCAATCAGCCCAGTCGCTTCTCAGCCCACATCATTTCGCTTCTCCGCCGCTGTGGAAGAGTCCATGCGCTTCTTTTGCCTTTACCGTCCACCTGTCTGCCAGCTGTCGCATGGGAACGTGTCGGCTGTTCTCGGCAGCGCTGCATCCTTCTACCTTTCTCAGCGTCCGCTTTGTTTCGTTCTTTGCCAGCAGCAAAAAAGCTGACTAATAGCTCTGCACACTGGATTATAGGGCATGCCTCAGTGTGACGCACGCCCTCTTCCAGATGAGTAATTAGATAATTGGAAAACAAATCTTTAGAGGTTGCTGTTAAAATAGTGTTTGTACTAAACATTTTTGTCTGTAACTACACTGTAATTATTATGCGTAACGAGTTCTGCAGTAGTTGAGACAAGTCACTGGAATCTATCCTCTGGGAACAATAAATGTCTGTTCCAAAAGTTCAGGGCTATCTGTTCAGCAGTCAGATATTTCAGTCAAAGTGACGGACGGATGGACCATCCATACGTCTGTGTCACCGCTGAGACCCAAAAGCCAACACGTGTCTGACAGATCGGTCGTATTCTCATAGGAAGAATGAAAAGACGTATGCTTGTAAAGGTAAAACTGCCAGCAACAGATGTACGAGCAGAGAAGCCACTAGCACCAAATACAATAAACTGCTGTTTGTTGCTTGAATACTGATGAATGAGTCATGCGCTCGAGTCTGACAGGACACACAGAGAGAGGCATTAAAGATTGAGATTCCCATTTCTCGTAATTGGTTACTAACCAATCCCTCAGGAGTGTTTATGCAATAAGCAAGAACACATAAAAGTAGAGAGTTTTGTAACTTAGTCCACGTCTCAGCGACTGCCTGTCTCCACAATGTGTAGAAATGGGCTTATTGACTTTTGTTTGAGTATAGCGATGCTGCTTTGTCCTAGTCTCTGTGGTGGTATTTACTGTTTCTGGTCTGATCCAGCATCAGACTGGGAGGAGGGATGAGGGAGACAGCCGGCCCGTTGGATCCGAGCCTGCTTCTATAAATGATGCTCTTAGGGAGGCTTTAGTAAATGGCCAATCAAAAAATGTCAGAGCGAGTTATGTAACAAGACATAAATCACATCTCGCTTGTCTTTGTGCCGTTGTTGCGCTTCAGTGCTAATCATCTGAAGTAAGCACACGGAGCGTGTAACAGGTGAAGCCTGCACTTACGCCCACATGCTGCTGCTCAGCTTAAACATTCAGCTGCACTCCAGGAATTTAAGGAGAAAGGTTTGAAGTTTCTTCAGTAAATATGAACGGACATAATAAGAACCTTTACCTCTCACTTCATCCTTCTTGTTAATTAGGTCTTAGTCTTGCACGTTTTGCATTGCAACATCTTGGATTGACAGGCTGCAACAATAAAATGTGATCTCGACAAAGTCTTTTATGCAACAATTTCAGTAGAACTTGGGCAGAGCAATGGTCGGAGCTCTCCCGGGTCCGGTGGGTTTACAGAGAAGGCTTTTATGAGCCCGGCCATCAGCTCCGTCTCCCTGCTGCTAATGTTTCTGGTAGAGCTGAACTGTTCTGCTGCCAGGCTCAGGAATGGAAAAACAAAGGGTCCAAGCCCTGCGATGTCCAAGTGCTGTGTGTGTCCACATGTGTGCCAGCAACTGCGACCAGGGAGGGAGTTTATTTGAGCACACGCACGTGGCGGCATACGACGCCGTGCATGCCGTGCGGCTGCAGCTGGGTTTCGGTTGACTGACATCCAGGGCCTGGTACCACTGGGATAACAACAGGAGGCAGAACCATGACATGAACAGAAGCTTCACGTCTGCTCCCATGGTTCACTTGATCCGTTCTAAAATAAAATTTGAGATATTACAGCTTTAAAGCGAGGGTGTAGGGGATGCATTAAGTCATCAGAATGCTCTCATCTATTAAATGATCTGTGTGCGTGTTTATATTAGAGGAACTGGGTTTATAACCTGGGAGTGAGGACATTAGGTTTAGGGTTGGGTCAGAACGTTTGCTGGACGTCCGGAAAGCATTATGTCAGTGAGTGTGTGTGGGGAGCTCATGCCCAGCTGTCTGAGTGCATTCACGTCACGGCGCAGAGACCAAGACGTGGGAAACGCGGCAGGGGTGAGCATGCGTGGGGGACAGGCCGGCGCATTTTAGGGAGTGACATCTCTCCAGCATCTGCAGGTCCGCTCCCACATTTGCGGAATTCTTTCAGAAACATCCGCTATTTGTCTGGGTGGATCGGAGGAGCACAGACAGGCCGACTTTTCTCCACCCGCTGATGCACTCGGCAGAGGAAATGAGTTTCACTCGCACAGAACCAAAAGGGGGAGGGGTTGGGATGGTTTTCATTTAGTTCTCTGTATGAGTCAGGACAAAGCTGGCCAGGTCCGAGGAGCTGCATGCGGCGAAGGAGGGAGTTCACTTGTCTGCTTGATGTATGACACATACATGTAGGGAACGCAAGCAGAGGGGATTGGATTCTTCCTTTCACTGTGAGATGGCGATGACTTCTCTTCTTTAATTCCTTTCTGTCCTCCCTCCAGGCAATGAAATTATAGATCTGGACAGATGTGAATACCGATGATGAATAGTAATGTTGTTAGCCTGAATGGGGTGCTGAGATGGATGGAGCAATCGCTGGCTTTTGATTATGACGACTACAGAAGGATGGGGCGCCCCGGTGAGAGTTTATGGGGCGCTATCTGGAGCTAATGGTGAAATAAGTGGCAAATAAATTGTCAGTTGAGATCTGCTCGCATTTACACGTGTAACCTCCGAGAACGTACGCAGACATAAATGCTTCATCTACAAGCACGAGAGAAACCACACAGACAAACGCCACATGCATACAGACATCAAGACGCGTTACATCTGAATAGACGAGATGCTTTTATTTTGAAAGCACAAACAAAAACACGTCGACTGTAATTTAGATCGGAGACATTTCTTTGTTCAGGACGGATCTGAATCCATCACCGTCTGTTTGTCGCGGACATGGTTTGGGATGACGCAGGTTATTTAAACGCAGGCGTCTGTATGTTCTATATTTTTCCTCTTGCCAGCAAATCCCATGAAAAGACAGAAATAATGAATTGCTCTTACCTTCAGCTGTGTGTGTTTACACTAATAGAGCTCGGATTTTAGAAACACACGACTGAGCTATTAGCGCTAGGTGACAGGTTAATTAAGACGAGCGCATACACACAGTCGTTTACGACAACCTATGAGAAAATAATGAAAATTAGGTCCTTGGAGGATTATAAAGATTTGTATTTTTTAGTGTCGTCTGTTCCGGTGAGTTTGTAGTCAATCAGTATGATTTTCAAATAATAATACATGTTGTAAAATAATTAGTTAGGTTTTTATATTTGCAGAGCTATAATAGTAACAGGTAAGTTGGATCCGATCAATGAAGCGTAACCAGTGAACAAACGACGTCCCTAAAACCAACTGTTATTTATTAGTGCTGGCAAAATTCAATTAGCAGACCTCCACCACAGCAGCCGTAATTCAAACCACACGAGGTCAGAGGAGGCCACCGTTTGTTTGTTTCCAGCTGATGAAGTGCTACATGTCTGGTTCCATCCCTGACCCCACTATCAGCCCAGTGAACTCAGGGCTCCAGCGCCAGCGCGGGCCCACATCTGCTGCAGTCGCCACTGTTGCGGGTGGTGCCGCTCCACATACTTCACACCCAGAGCGAGAGGGTTGGCTTTGAAGTGGTGATTTCAAAGAGCCAGCGCTGTTTTTCTATGCCAGGGGTCGTGGTTCACAAGGGTCAGAAGCTCTTCAGGCACAGCAGCGTTTGAGTTTTGAGTTATGTGCGCAGAGGCATTTTATGATACTTAGAAGTTAAATGTATTTATTTTCTCGACAGGGTGGGGAGAAAGACACTGCTTCTTCTTTGCTTCACCATCAGCTGCAAACATAGCAGCAGTAGACGCTCCTGGTTTCCCCCGCACACGTGTCTGCCCGTCAGCAAAAAGCAGTCGAGCTGCAGACCGGTTAGAAGTAGGACACGACCCTGGTCCAGCCGAACGGCCCGTTAGGATGGGCCCGGTCCGGTTCGCTTGACAAATCTGACCTAGTCTTGAGTTGGGTTCAAATGGAAAAGCAGATGTCAAGCTGCAGCAGGCGTGGTTACGTTCCATAACTGACCTCATGTCACATGAGCTGCTGTACTTCAATGCTCTGAACTGATGCCTGGTGCTATACACAACATTTTAATATTAGATGTTCCAGTTCGGCCCTAATTCCTCCCTAATGACCTCCCTCCAGATCAATCAGAGCACGTCTTACGTCTCTGAATGTGGAGCCTGTTGAATGCGTGATGTGCAGAGAGTAGGGGGGTTTAAATGTTAAGAGGGGCTTTCCCTGCATGTGGGAGGTCACGGGGTCCAACTCTTGCAACAGTCAATCTGTCCATTAACAGGCGTGAAGTGTCTTTGTGCGAGACCCTGGCTCCTCCCTGAGAGCCTCTCTGGGTACGTCTGTCAGCTGAGAGCTGAGTCTCGTTAGCGCTCGGCTTCACGGAGGTGTCGGCTGCTGCCTCCTCCTCAGCTGTGGCTGATGCCCCTTCTTTACTTCTTGCTCTTTCTCAGACACGGTCCCATCTGTGCAACTCGTGCTCTGGATGTGACCAGACAAACAATAGAGCCATATGTTTCCCATATTCACACTCTCCATCAACACTGCGAGGGACATTCTGCTCTTGTTTTGATGGTATGTTATGAAACAAAAGCACATGCTGAGGATAAAACTGCTACCGCTGCTGAAAAATGTGCCATGAAGCAACCCCCTGCCTCCACACACGTCTTAGGAAATACTGGCTTCCATATGACTCACATTCCACATCGGAGCACTCGGCAGCAGGGAAGCAGGGTTTTTTAATTATCAGCAGGGGGAAAACACCATTAAATCACTTAGTTTATTTTGCTGTCTTTGAGTCAGTAGTCGACATTCAGATCAATATTTACAACTGCAAGAAACATTCATGCAAACATATGAGAGATAGAGGAGGTTTTACGTGTGTGAAATCCAAAGCTTTCGGATCAGCATGAAGGGGCTGTTACCGCTTTTTATCATGTGCATAATTAGTTTGTTGTGATAGAGGTTATCTGTTATTTTTATCTTTCATGTTATACTCGCGAATGGAAAGAAGCCTTTTTCAGGTAAATACGTAACAATGCACCCATCCCTGAAGCTTTCTTCTTTTGTCAATAATTATGTTATGTCTTTTGTTTGGTTTTCTGCTTTTGTTAGACGTTCTGTCTGATATTTCTCCTTTGAGCTGTGAAACATAAAACTGACATCAAAGAATTAGAAGCGACTGAGACCCTGGTCCAGGCCAACCAAGGGCAGTAGGCAGCGTCTCTAAGTACCAGCAGGGGGCGGTGGCCGTGTTGCTCCTTTAAATCGGGGAAGTAGAAGAAGACGTCTAACACAGTCAGTAAACAAAGAAGCTCTCTATTTCGCTTCTCATGCGGTGACTTGCCAAGCTGAGCAGCCTCAGAGTCTGCTGAACCGACTGAAAAGCCACTGACAGCCGTCCAGCTGGTGCCAACACTGTGGACACGTTGCAGCAACTACAACTGGGCCGAAGACGCTGACCACTGGCTGTAGCACGTCAGACCTCAATAAATCGCCTGGATTACAACATATCTGAGTTTAGTCCACAAGGTGCAGACAGGAGGAGCTGTTTGAGTTTGATGCTGAGCCTGGAGGTGTCATATTTGGTGTCATTGCTGTTCTAACCTGCTGGAGGTGTATTATGTAACACTGGATATTCACAGAGATGTACACATGCAATCTTGCCTAACCCGCATCGCTCCGCTCACTGAAAGAAAATTTCCACTCAATTGCTGCCTGGGGTCTTTGGGGAAGAGCTTAGAGCAAAGGGCAATCTGTCTGTGCAATTGGAACGAGAGCGAGAGAGAAAGCAGGGAAAACACAGGAAGCTGAGGCAGAGGAACAATAGACACGAGGGATGTGCAATAGTCTGGCTGCGGCCTCCCGAAGCGGATCAGATTATGTTATCTGTTGTTATGCTGAAATAACCTGGCTGCTGAACAATACCTGGCAAAGCGCCCCCTGCACCCTGACGCAAGGCTCAACACTGTGTGACTCACATCTAAGACGCTGCAAAGCTCAACTTAATACGTGTCTGGACTCTCTAGATATACTTAATACCCTCAAACATTCCCTAAATGTTTTGTTTGGCGCGGCAGTGGCTGGTTTCTAATGGGGGTAGGTAGGAATACTTAGATCCCCTATGATTTAAGATGTGAACTACTGTAGCTGATCCCAGGGTAAAAAGCACAGACTTCACGTGAAGTCGATGCATTTCAGTTCTGTCTTTAATGCAGTTTCATAATGAATGAGCCACATCCGGCTGTAAATGGTGCTAGAAGAAAAGTAAACAGATGAATATGACGAACGCGTTTGTAGATGGCAGCATTAGCATCATGGAGGTAGTGACCCGGCTGCTGTGGTTGCTTCTCTGCAGAGAGGACTGAGGCTTTAATCTCTGCCGGGCCTGTTGTTTCAGTCAGTCCAAACACTGGTCGTAACACCTTTACCTCATCAGGCCTAGATGCACAAAAGTTTATAACAAAACCATGATTGAGTGGAGTGTTAGGGTTAGTTACACCATTATGGCCTGAACCCGTTAAACATCCATGACATAAACATACACACAGATCAGCCACTTAGTCTTTAGGTTTAACATGGTGCAGACGGCAGCAACGCCTTCATTACACAGGGAATCTGGCTTTAAATAGACAAACGATAAACACAGTTCAAGACAGTAATTCAAATTATCTTCAAAACAACATCTTGGCCACTGATGACTGTGGGTTTTCTTTATGAGTGTGATTCAGAGTTTATGGGAGTCAGGAGTTAAACATCCACAATGACTGTTAAAGTAAAGCACAGGGGAGAAGAGAGGACTATTTAGTTACATAACGTTTCCAGGCTTAGAGCAGCATCGCGTATAAACTCGCTCTGTATCCATCACACGGTTAAATAGCGGAACTCATGACCCTGGTCCACCAAGCAATAATCCTTCATGATTTGCTGCTGCTTTTCCTTTTGAAGATCAGTTACTGGTCAGCGTCAGGTCGTTGCAGATCTGCAGTATCGTTGGTGCGTTTGACTTTTATCAGACGGACCTCGTTCCCTCGTCCACACCGTTGAACTTTATCCTCCTGACCTTTGCTTTTTGCTTTGTGTAACTGAGACTGAAACGCGTTGACGGTGGTAAAATACACTGAAAATCTTTTGGTTTTGGAATAAAGGCGGCATAAAGAAGCGTTTGATCCCTGAGGCCTTGGAAAGTTCAAGCTCAACCATTTTACGATATGTTAATACAGTTATTACCTAATTCTACCAGTTGATTGTGACATATTTTTGGCTGGCACCTTTATTCCAAGGGACACATTTTCCCATGCATGCATGCAGGTAGAAGCTAGGAATTAATGGCTGAACATCACATCCACCTTTAGCTGCCTGGGAGAACCGTTCAGTTTGTTTAAGGTGAGAAAGGTTGGTGCACTGTGTGCGCTGAGCACTGCACGTATAACATGTGAATGTTAAGCAACATGTACTTCACTCCTTAAATCCCCGTGTCGTGAGCGATGCGGGAATGTGCCTCGCAGACCGACAGCGAGCTCTTGGCTGCGGGCGAGTCAGGCAGCACAAGTGAGGGACACCTGAGCGGGTGCACATCTGGTTTTGGGAGTGAACCTCCTCCAGGCCACACATGGTTTGTGTTGGCGCTACACACCGCAGGGTCGACCCCTGCCTGCAGGGAGAACCCCCCCAGGCTGCACTTGACCCACTTCCAGCCCTGATGGATTACAACTTGTTTTAATACTGTTGATTCAACTCTGAGCTTAGATTCAGGTTACATGAAGACACTTCCAATACAGAATTGTATTACTTTGTAACTCTGGTTTTCACATTTGTACAATGACAACAACTTAAAACATTGTAGTTTATTCCAACACAATAGTTCTAACAATTGAAAGGGGTTCGGGCCTGTAAAGCCTGTTAGTTATGGTCAAATCTGAAGATTTAATAATCACTGAACAACAAAGAACGGAGCCAAAAATGAAAATGATCTGCTGCTAATTGAATCTATAACGTCAAACTATTTCCCCTCGAGCTGAAGCGCTGACGTACGTCTCTGTTTCTCGGTTCCTCCGCTAGCACGGCTCTCATCATTAAATCCTCTGTTTTCCCAGTGTAAGAAATTTCAGAGCTAAAAAAAACATTTTCCTGCTTTTACATCTCCAACGATGCTTGAGCAATTTGTCCCCCCCGCTGAGCTTCAAACAGCGGCTGCTTCTACTTAACTTGCCGCTGCACAGTTAATGTATGGCTCCTATTTGTCATGAAGGGTTTGTGTGGTCCCTCCAAGAAGCCTTAACAAAAGATATATGGCTGAGGGTTGCACTTAGCATCCAGATTAAAGCGCCGCCGAACGCATGCGACAGTGATCGATCCAGCCAGTGTTTTACTTTTAACCTCTCGCACACACACACACTCAATGCGCTTTTCTCAACCTGACTGTTCGATTGCATTAATAGGTCAGCTGTGATTTTTCGTGAGCCGCGGCATCATCCGCTGCGACCGTTTCCTCGTCAACGCTACCTTCAGCTGCTGCTTGCGGGGCTTTGCTGTCACATGCATTTTGTTGCACACTGGGATATTCCCCATCCAGGGAACAGCGCGTGGTTTATGACACCCCCGCGGGCCTCCGGGCTCCTTTACATTACATTTACATGCAGGTCAGCCTACAGCGAGGTTTTATATCAGCAGTGTCGCTACTTGCACCAACAAGCGCGGTTCTCTCAGCATGTTCTCTCCAGAACCAGGAATACTCCAGAGCCTGGAGGTGACTTCCCAAGTTCACAGGTCAGCCTAGGCCTCAGCCCGATGCAGATGATGGAATGAGCCGAAGCCGTTCCTAAATCCCTCCCAAACGCTTCATCCGGCGCCGTGTGGTGGTTAGCGCTGTGGCCTCTGAGCTAGAAGGACCTGGGTTCCACTCCTGCCTTTCTTTGTGGAATTTGCACGTTCTCCCCCGTCTGTGTGGGGTCTCCCTGGTTCCCACAGTCCAAAGACATGCAGTCAGGCGAAGTGGAGACTTAAGTTTGCGACGTAGGTTCTGGCCAGCTGCTAATAGATGCTGCTGTCAGCGAAGACGCTGATAGCAGTGTTATGTATGTTCACACCGGCCTCTCTGCCGTAGCTGCCAAACAGAGAAACCACCCAAATCCTGTTGCGTCATCGGTGAAGTGTGCACCGTGCAGACAGCTCGGCCATGTTTCCAACGCCGCTGCTCTGTGACGCTGTAGCCAAGAGCAAGAAGATCTGATGAGCTCGTTCCCCTGTTCACAACACAATCTGGAAGGAATTCCCTCGTCCCTCCAAGTTCATTAATCGGTTGCTTATCGTGGTTTTGCAGTTACTTTACACCATGTTTGATTGTCGTCTGCTGCTGTCTGTCTATGTCCTAAAGGTCCAGGTCGGAGAATCCTTCGGAACATCTCGTTTTCCGATTGGTCTGCTTTTGTCCTGCCTGGTCTCTCCATACTGTCTGCTTCCTTCCCTGCTGTCCGTGGGAGCGAGCCCCATCTCCAGCCCTTCACCCCGGCTCCGTGCCAAGTGCTATTTGGCTGTGGAACATTATTTGGGATTCACACGCATTTCAAGGGGACACAGCAGGGGCAATTTCTCAGCACTTGGGGGTGGGGGGAGTTCTCACTGCTCTGGGAGGGGTTGGAATGGAGTTTGGCTTGGCTACTGGTCGCTCTCAGAGGGAGCACTTGGCAAATCATAGATCTTAGTGGAAGGAAATTGCAGCACAGCCACATTTGTGAATGTTCTGATTGTTGCTAACTCACAACATGGCTTGGAGGTGGTAAGAGGGGGGGGTTTGGCAGTGTGAGGGACGGGCAAAGGGCATCTGAGGCTTTTATTCCTCCTTCACTTCCTCTCTGTCTTTCTTATCTCTTTCTGTCTTTTCCTGGCAGAGCTGGGCTGTTAACTGGATCACACACTGAAAGAGAGAGAATGATTTCATTTAGGACGGTGGAGACATTTTTCTGTAAGCACTGCCTGAAATTGTACAAGGCCCAGTGGGGAAAGGAGGAGGACTACAAAAGCCGCACAGTCTCCCTGCTTCCCTGACAAAAGGATGCAACGTGGATGGGAGCTATGAGGCATGAATGCAATGCCTGTGTCATGTCTCAGATATGTCCTGAGATAGAAAATGGAAGTCGATTAAACTTCTGTGCTGGTTAATTTCAGAGTAAGATCGTCTGTGTGGCTTAATTAGAATTAGATTGAAAAACTCAACCCCAGGAGACAGTGGACAGGCAAAGCTCTTTAACGGAAGGACGTGAGGCGGAAGCGGCCTCAGGTGGGCGGCCATCTGCCTAGATCAGCTGGGGAAGTGTCGTAGCATCCAGCAGCTTGGAGACGGTTTAGAGCCTGTGACTCTCAGCTTTATCCAAAAAGAAAAGTGTGAAGCTGAGCGGATGCTGAGTGATGTCTGCTGCTTTTGTCTCTAAAAGGAGTCGGGACTGGTGCAGAGCACTGCTGGACAAATTATTACCAAGATCTGGAGACGAGAACCTAACAATCCTGTTATAGGCGCCTTCCCCGGCTCCCAGTTGGGCACTTGCATTGATTTTTAAAATTTGAATGCGGCTTTAAACAGTCCTGTTCTGAAATTCATTACTCACCTCCTGCACAGCGAAATGTCTTCAGCGTCATTAAATAAAATGAAACTATGAGCGATGGACGTCCGAAATTCAAGGAAACCTTAGAGAAACACTCAGTGAAAGAAAGCTGCGTCGCAACCGTGGTGAGGATGATGGACAGATGAGAGGAAGAGCGGGAGGTAGGAAGATGAAGGCGACCGGTGGGAAGGAAGAGCGGCAGAGCGGAGCTGTGAAGCCTCGCTGTGTCGTCTTCCCGTAAGAATGCGTCTCTGAAGCGGGTGACACGCTCAGACAAAACAGTCTGTGTGCGAGACCCTGCCGTGAACTGAGAGAGAGAGACGCGAAGGCAGCGAGGAAAAAGAGGATTATGGCCGCTGTAAAAAATCATTTAACTTATGACTTTAATCGCAGAATTCTGACTTCACAGTTCAAAGAAAATAAGTCTTAACTCTAGTGTGAGGCCGATGCCAGCGTTGGCGGTGTCGGCCTTTCCTCAGGTGTATTGATGGCAACACAAACCTTCTCACATGTGCAAGACTGAGGCTCCGCTCTGCACGTCCTGCAAACAAACGAGGGTCTAAAGAGGCTGAACGGGGGCTGACATCGTGCCATTTGGATGGAATACGTCTCCACGACCCAGTGCTTTGTTAGCGGTGTGAATTTTATGGATGCTACACAGTCGCGTCTCCTTGTGTGCATCCATTTATTTCTGCGCCTTTCGAGCGGTTCCACTGAAGCAATAGGCCCATTGTGCTCAGATGCAGGCCAGATACGGGCCCAGCTTTGGGTCACTGTGTTGTTCTTCGCAGCACAACAGTGTAGCAGTGTTTCCTGGCACCTGGCGAACATCTATTAGTTAAATGCACATTTCTGTTCTGCATAATAACAAACAATCTTAAGGCTGTAGATGTCGCTATCATCCAGACCTGTTACAGCTTAACCGTGTTTGTCTTGTCACTCATTTCATCAGAAAAGCAAAAGGGGAAACAAAGAAGCTTTTTTCTGCTGATTTGTATTTGTTTAATTAAGAAGAAGTGAAAGTCAGTTTACTGTGAAGACTTTTCGTCAGCTCATTGTTCAAAGTGGTGGAAAACCTGTTTCATCTTCCGTTTTTGAGCAGAAGAAGAAGCTGTATTTTTAAATTCTTCTAGCGTTAGTAGCAGTTTTTAGATGCAGAATGAGTCAGACACCAGCCACATCCTGGTCCTGTTGAGGGCTGTGGTGACTCTCTCGGTGCCTCTCCCTGTGCCCTCCTCCCGGCCGGTCGAGGCAGATGGCCGCCGCCTCTGAGCCCGGTTCTGTTAAAGGCAGTTTTCCCCTCCACTGTCTCCTGAACTGCAGCGAGCAGCAGTAGTATTAGGCACTGAATCCACCCAACGACGGCGGCAGAAACAGAGAGATCTGCTCTGGGGCTTACGTGCAGCAGAGTTTCACAATAAAGACAGAAAGCCATGTTTTGATTCCTGATGGAAGCCAGGACGCTGCTGTGGCTAGACCATAGACAAACACCGCCAGTCTAGACAAACACGAGCGGCTCTAATAAGATCTCCAAATACAGTGCAGATGTACAGCACCGTATAGGAGCCCAGCCCTCTATGCTATGGAAGCCTCACAGCCCGTCCACATGTTCAATCAATGCTGGACACGTCCCGACCTGCACGCCATTCATTACTAGACATTATAAGTAACGTTATACCTCGGCTTTAAACACGGCCATCGACCTGGGGGCCAGTTAATGATAGAAAAATGATATCATTTGCAGCAATGTTCCTTTGTAAGCTGACCCAGAAAACCACACGGGGGTGTCTTCATCTTGACCACGTCGGCTATCGATTTCCGCTGAGGATAATGACTTTTTATGTCTGTAATATATGAGGGGATGTTTGATGTAGGCTGATCTGTTTGCTCACTGTGGCCCGCTTTCATTGCCATTGTCAGGGGAGTCATACCATGAAAAGCTAGAAGCAATATATATCAGAAGACACTCTATGGACGTTGCTTAGCAGGCTTTCATTTCTCATTTTAGTGGGGGCTTACATATCTGAGCCGTAGCTCTGCTTCCAGCCGCATTCACTGCTGAATATTTATGCTGTTTGAGCGATATTGTACAATTTATGTTTGTTAATTGCATCACATTGATTCCAAAGGTTTGGTTATCTAACATCATAATTGCAGCTACTGGGTGTGGACAATAAGAGGAGTATGCTACTGTGTTTAATTACATCCTGAGGTGACTTTGCAATGCAGCCAGTACGTAAGCGTGAAAGACACATTACCAACGTGAAACATAAATAATAGGGTTTGGGGGAGGTTCACGGTTTCACGTTAAGGTTTCATGAAGTGCTTTTCTTCAATCTCTTCAGCTGATAATTTACTGCAGGGTTTGTTCTCTAAATATTTGGAATTTCCAAAGGAACAAACTGATAATAATAATAAGAATAACAATAATGGTTCTGTTGAGAAGGATAATGTTCCTGCTTTGATGTTGTGGTTTTGCAGATTCAGCTTAAGTATAAATAGTGGAAGGACCATGTTGTGCTGCTGCTATTTTTGCACATTTAACACAGACTTGCACATTATGTCCAGCGTGAGTTTAATGGATTATACTGCAGCGACGTGTTGGTGAGCTACTGGACCACTAAGACTGGTTAAAGCTGCAGTTCCTCCCTCCTCCCTGCAGCTCGGTGCATGTTGGCGGCCCCCTCCGTTGCACCGACGGAACACAGCCATCATTACTGGGCTAGCGGAGCACCGGCGTCTTTTCCTGCTATGACAAATGCAACACGTCTGAAATTGGAAAGAACTAACTGGCCGAGAACGAGAACATTCTCAGCCACCCGGGGAACTTTTCGTCTTCAGACGCTGGCCAATCACACGCAGCTCGTAGGCGGCGTAGGCCAGAAGCATCCACAGGGTCGCGTGGTTGTGACCTTTGTAAAGGGCAGTGGAGAGGATGATGCCGGCCGGGCCGAGCGGAGAGGAATGAGCTCAGGCAGCATATGGATAATGACCCAGCAGTCTGGCTCAGCACCCACATTCTACCAAGAAAACCTGCCCCTCCCTCCAGAGTTAATGGACGCATAGATTTCTCTCTTTTTTGCCGTCCAATTTATCTCGTTCTTATTGGCATTACCCTTTTGCCTTGGTGATCCAGCAGGGAGGGGGAGGCCGAGCGAAATACGAGACAGTAATGAGATTTCGCAGACGTTGCACCATGTAGAATTTCTGATGATCATATTACAGTTAGTCGATAACCAACAGAATGTATTAAATCAGGGCTCCTCGCCGTGGCGGTAGATACAGTGGCGTGATTACATGACCCACATTTTTATGTGCTTTGTTAAAGCGGAGATCTACACGTTTGACCCTTTTTTTCTCCAATCAGCCGTGAGATTAGACCGTCCGTAAAGCATCGCTCTACCCTGCCGTCGTCTCATCAACGAAGATAACACGGCGAAGACGGAGGCGCCACAGAAACGCTCGGATAAAGTTCGTCATTTTTATTCCACGTCTTCAGAGTCAAACTTCCTCTGGCTCATGTTCCCGGTGATGTCATTTAGCTCAAAGCGACACAGGCATGCATACATTATGGATCCACATATTGCATGTGCCTGAACGCGTGAAATGTCCTCAAGACAAAAACAATATTGCTTTTTATTTTATTACGTTTTACCGTTTGCATGCTCGATGGAGACGGAAACAAACCTCACAGTGCTGACGTTAATACGAGAAGAATGAGTAAAAGTCAAGTTGGACAAAAACATTTCTTCCAAACTCCAAAATCTTTATTCACAACCTCACTGTTGCAACATTATGATGCTCATCCGACCATTTGTCACATCTGCAGCCTTTGTCTAAGATGGACGATAACTTGATGAGGTGAGTTTGGCTCAGACTTACCTAAATGTTGCCACACCTTGGAGAACGTCAAAACCCAGACATCTAAATGTATTTGAGTTGTATTTAACGTAACTGAATTTGTTTTCCTAAATTCTGGGTAGAATATTTGTAGAGGGCAACATGAGGGAATATGAGAGAACCTTCATCTTATCCCTTGTCTTGGTTGTTGTGGTGTCACCTGTCGGATGCTACAGAGCCTCGACTTCCTGCCTGATCAGTAACTGCTGTGGTTTTTACTGTTTTCTCTCTCTGCAGGTTTCGTTAAATTGTCCTGGCTAAACCGAGCCGCTTAGCGTTTACGTCTTCATTAAATATCGCGGTTGTAAATAAAGGCTGTGAATCGTCTTCAACCCGACGGCTGCCACAGAGCTTTGGCACCTACTCACCACCGCCAGCTATCAGTGGCCGAGCAGACGCTGAAATAAGCAGGTGATGTCTAGTGGCTTTTTACAGGCACATTAGAGTAATAATTCTGGAGAGCTGCACGTTGTGGAGTGGAGTGTTGTTCTGTTCATATTGCTCCCTGCTCTAATTTGACAAAACCACTTAGGCTCCTCCACGTTCAGTCATTTCCACTTGGCCTGGAGTGCATTTAAAGCCGCTGGAATTGAAGTGTGCAGGCTGACGTTCCCGTCCGGTCTGAAACGGCGGGTTTGGTGCCCGTGCGTGTGAATCCACGCGTGAATATGATTTTATAGAGCCGATGCTGGTGTGTGAATTCAGTGGCCGACTCCATGACATCATGACAGATGAGTTAATCATATCAAAATTTCATCGGATGAGTCAGATGAGCACTAAAAGCCGCAGGGATTCCCACACGCTGAGGTACAGCCTGTCATACGGTTTAGATTTATGTTGTGTCAAAAGCAAGCTCACTGAAAACAAATCAGTCCCCCTACTGTAAAAGTGAATCAAGTCATGACGTAATCGTCTGGTGAGAGCTACGCGGTGACGCTCAAAGGGACGGTGAAACGTGAACCAAGCAGTAAGTCACTTTACACGTGTGCTTCCTTAGTTGTGACGGCGAGAGTCTCTCAGCTGAGTCCGGCTGCCTTCCCTTCTAGCAGATCATCTGTTTTCAGCTGCTGTTCTGTCCTGTATTGCATGACCTACATGTGCTATCAGTGGTATCTGTTTTCTTGCCTATTATTGATCTGTAACCTTTTCACTGTTTGGGAACCAGTTGTTGGATCGTGGTCATTTTGAAGCTACTGAAACTACGACTTCATCACCATAGACTGATGTAAAGTGGCCGCTGTTGGTCTCCAAACACATTAGTTTCTGTAGCCACCATGAGACCAATTCACTCTTAATTGGAAAGCGAATGCATCGTGCTGCATTACATCATATAACAATAGTGCTGTTATGGCTGGATTGTGTTAACGTAGTTGATCACTGGTTTGTTTCTGTGAGTTCGGGCGCATTGAGAGACATCCTGGTTCTTGAGGTGTCAACTTCAGCTCCATGGCATCTTCAGCTTTAGACTGACTGAACATACCTGAGTCAGGTGATCAGCAGAGCGGAGGACGGATAGGATAAAGCTCCATGTCGCGAAGCTGGTTGCTTGAGTTATCCTGACTTGAGCTTGGCACGTAGAGCAGGAGCAGTAGAGCTCTTGGACTTTCCAACCACGCAGATCAGGATCAGGCCAGAGCGCAACTGTACACCAGCACTGAAAGCACAGCCTTGATGTGGTTGTTTGTCTTTGTTGATTATGGTTCCACTGGTTGTTCTCTGCCCGTGTCCATCTTCATATTCCATCTATAGCTGCACCAATAATGAGAACCGTATAAGATCGCAGGATGACTTTGACCCACTGTGGAGATGGAAGTAGCTGCATCCATCTCCCACAAAAACTACCCACAGAATTTAGATTTGCACCTGGTATGAAAGTTGCCTCTGTAGACAGTTATCATATTTACTCTGCTTCTGTCCCCCACAGATTGTCACAAAATCACTTCCTCTCATCTGATGTATTTTTAAATCTCAGAATAGATGGAGCAGATTTCGCCTGCATCCTCCTGACAATCCAATTTTACACTGACATTATTCTCGCGCACACTTCTTTTGACAGCAGGATATCGCAAACAAGTCTGAATATATTTCCATGAAATTTCGTGGTAGAAGTTATGTCTCTGGCTGGAAGTAAATTTGGAAGTGAAGCAACAGGATGAATGCGGGTTTTGTCCGGTGTCAGCTGAAGCACCGTCCTCGGACACGTGTAGACACGATAGATTTGGCCCATCGCAGCAGATCTGATCTCCCAGCTCCTCTGGCACGAAAACAAACCATTTACAAGTTACTCTCTGCAATGCCCTGACCCTGCACTACTCGCTCTATCCAGCCTGCATCTGCCGCTCAGTGAGTCAGCTTCCTATCAGCCGGCGCAGCCAGAGTCACTCTGGCATCCAGGAAAAAAGAGTTAGGCAGAGATCCCCTCAGCTTAGCGAGAACTGCTGATCTCATCCAGCCACGCTTTTGTTTCCAGTAACAGTGGAGACGCATGCTTTGAGTTTCCTGGGTGCCAGCTAGAGCTGTGGGGGTTGGAGCAGAGGACAGATATGCTTCCACAGAAGTTTCACTAAAACTAGCAGCAGAGTGGAGCACTCGTTTCATTCAGTTTAAAGAGCCCTGAACCTTGATGTTGTTGCCCATCAACAGGTTTCATGGGATTGAAAGGCGAGAGGGAGAGAAATTAAGCAGCAATGTAGGTGGGACAAAAAGAGTCTGTTCCAACAGATGCTTTCATGAAATGGGCCTCTGTGGAGTTAAAAGACAAAAAAGCAAATATGCCGAATCAAAGGCAGAAGAAAGGTACTTTGAGCCGAGGAGGCCACTAACCACTCGGCTCTACGCAGGCATTTTCACCCTCAGTGGCCAATGATCACGCTCTGATAAACCCTCATTGAACAGAGTATCAGACAAACTGCGTGACAGCAGAAAGAAAGAAAGAAGAGCTGAATGCATTGGCTACAGAGCGAACCTTCTGACTGACATGAACTGAAGAGGATGCACTATGACAGCGGTTCAGCGCCAGTGCTTCGCTGCTTCCTGTTTGCTGGTCTTTCGGCAGCTCATCCTTTCGTCAGTTTCGTCATGTGACCGTCAAGCCGCGCAGAGCGTCGCCAACTCCGAGCACTGAACAGCGATGCAAACCACCAGAGGCAGAGTGAGTGTGGGTCACCGAGCCCGTCTCCAGCTACTAAGCCCCAACCAGAGCGATGCCAACAATTCCCCAAACGCTCATACTCCTCACCCTGCGCCCCAGACATGTGTAATTAGGTATAAAATACAGCCGCGTAGTTACCAGGCCGCCTCGCACTGAGGGGAGTCGGGTCTCTGGGCCGAGGAGCCTTGAGCTGCCAGCACACACAGACAATTAGGTCCAAATGAAAAATTGATTTCCACTCATACTGAATGGATGTTAAAACAAAGCACGTAATAAATACCATCTGGTGACAGGCGGGAGTGCTGGCCACAGCAGACGGAGCTCCTTGTTAGCCTCGCCAGCGCCAGCAAATCGATCGCTCACGGTGACAAAGGCAACTCAACATGGGGCCGAGAAGATACATAATTCAATAAACATCTCAGATGGCTTTAGATTGTACACGGCAACGTGGGCATGAGGGTCTTAATGTGTTCCTGTGGCTGTCGAGGAGCGACGGAGCGAATATGAGCTGCGCGGGGTTAAGGCTCCAGTGGCTTTGGGGGCGCTAGTCCGATCCCGCCACTGCTCCGCTGGCAGAGCCGTCGTGCATGAAGATTCCTGGTTTCTCTTGGCCACAGATGTACCATCGGTCCAACAATATCCCATAATCAATAAAGTAAAGCAAAATAAAAAATGTACAAACATCTAAGGATGTAACAGCTGATGAGGTTTATTCTCCATCTCACTGTTTGTTAGAGCTTCATGAATTAGTCGTAGAATCTTTATCCGCAGTGAATATTCGATATATATTTTCAGCACATGTTTTTTGATGCCAAGGGAGGTTTTCTCACAGCAAAGCTTTCGACTTGTCCACATAAGTAAACACAGGTGCAACTGGCCGTCATCAGCATCGTGACCTGCGACTACGCTTCCTAACTGACGTGTTAGAATGTGTTCCCCGAATAAAAGGCCTCAGCATAAAGTGGTCTGACCTTTACACAGCGTGATAAAAAGCCAAAGCGTGCTGCCACCTATTGCAGTTAATTATAGCTCAGCTCAGGTAGAAGGTGAGAAGGAGGTCGGCGCGTACAAATGACCAGAGGAAAACACCTGATCACCGGAGACACCGGAACTGTGGGTAATTATTAGAGCAATGCATCATGAGCAGGAGCAAAAGCAACGTCACAAGTAGCAGTGGCACAGTTTGCCCCCCTGGACGTGTGACAGGGATTTACCTGCTCCAGTTATTAACTGATGGACAGAGCTGCTACTGGATAAACATCAGTTACTTACTTACTGAGTAAACAGCTTTAAACCTGTTTGGAATTTTGAGAAATTTTGAATATTAACCATAAAAACGCCTGTTGGGTAAAGGTACAACCGGTTTTATGATGTCTGATCCGCTCATCTAGATAGTAGGAGACCGATGGAGCGCGTTGGACCAGATGGGAGGCGTAGATACAGTCACTGAACAATAACAACAAAGCCTGAGGATGAATGTGACAAGACATTTATATAATGTTTCATAGGAACAATGCGTCTCCATGAAGCAGCGTTTGCTGGCACCTATTTAGTAAAGCAGAAATAAAATACGCAAACTACAAAACTTCAGGGAGGGAGACAAAAACTAATTAATACAGATGAGATAAACCCCCCAAAGCATACGAAACATCTTACCTCAAAACAAACACAAAGCAGGAAGTACTCGCGTCTAATTAAATATTTTGTTCCTTCGCTCCAGACTGACTCCTTTTCGGGGGGAGCCTTTCATCAAGCCCTTTGAGAGCCCATCCATTTCAGTTTGTTGTATTTGCTTTGATTTCTTTTATTAATGTTAGTGAAGCAAACAGTCCCCACACCTGCTATTTTTAAATGTATTATTCCAGGCAGGAAATAATTCTCCAAAACTGTTTGTTTTTATGACACGATGCAGTAAAAAGCTTCTTAGGAGCTAAAAAGGTTTTGCAGTTGTACAAACATTCTTTCAGAGAAATAATCTCATTAGCTGAAGTAAACCTCAGAGGCCGGAGCCAAAGAACCAAAGGCTTTTCCTGGCTACTTCTTGACTGAAGCAAAGTGACAGATGCAGGAGCTGCAGAGGAAAACAGGAAGGACGCGCTTGCCAAGTTCTGTTGCAACCAACTTTAAAAGGCAGTCCAGTCGTCCTTTAAGTCCCAGAAGGGGAGTGAAAATGCCGCTGTCAGCACAAACGCAGGCCATCAGCTCGGCTCCGTGACAGCGTTTCTGTGTTACTGGCGTCCAGGCGAAACCACGGTTAAAGCCAGACGAAGCCTGCTGCACATGGTTCACTGGAATCATCCAAACTCGTAAGACAAATGGATAAACTGTGGAATCGCTGACGCCTCTTGGCCAGAAGGGTGTGGGTTCAACGCTGGCTTCCTCCCACAGCCCAAAGGCACGTAGTCAGCTTCACTCCGTGTGTTGTCCAGTGACAGCTTTCAAAGGAACGCCGGCTGCTTTCTATTCTGAGTAACACACACAAGCCTTAGCAGCAGGTTTCCTCTGAACGGGAAGTTGCACGGAGGCTCTTTTTCGTTGCTGAGACGAGCCTCTCTGACCCGTCTGTGAGACTCGATGTGACCAGTCAGTGTCTGTCTCCCCTCTGGCTTCTCCTCGGTTTGGTTGTTTAGTTTGTCTACATGTGTCATCGGTCGTCGTGCGTGGACGTCCCTTTGTCCTGCCTCAAGCCGAGCTGTGACAGTCGCCCATTTAACTGCGCTCGCTCGCTTTTAGCGGTGGAGTCATGGGAGAAGCCTAACGATCAACGGGAGTCCACACGTGTCTGCAGGGGAAGCGCGACGCCAGCGCGACAACGTTTGATGTGTCTATCATTTCTGGTTTTGAGGTGATTGTTGTGGCCATTATCAGCACGTTATTGCACAGTGAGACCAAGCTGATACCTGACTTAATGGTCACACGGGGCACCGATAAATCAGATCAGCTCCCTGCCTCCAACTGTCTGTGTGTCTATGCATTCATTGGGTATTAAATCCACCACATGTTTTATGAATCCTTCTGGGAGAGATGCGGGTGTAGTCGACTCGAGGCGAGGATGACATCAACTCAACCTCCTCTCTGCATAACTCAGAGAGTCTGTGGCAAACACATGATGGTCACTCACCAAACTCCTCCAGAGGCCCAAGCAGATTAAGGGCCTGCATCTGGAGGCTGGTGGGTGGGGTAGGAACAAAGACACTGGAAGATATTTTAGTAATGATGGAACGCGACCATTTCATACGGTTTGTGTCCTAGGTTGACCTGTGACCCCCTGTACTACTGCAGACTTAAGCTCCGTGCAGAACTTTAACAGTTTGTGGCGCCTCGCTCCACCAACTTTGCAGCCCTGTGCCGACAATTCTAAATAAAACTCATACATCATAAAACTCAACATCTCATGGGAAGACAAATCCCATGAAGCACCTGCATGACTGGCGGGAGAAGCCGGGAATGCCCTCGGGACTGAATGAGAGTGATACGGAGTGTGGGTTGTTTGTGACAGGCTGACAGACAGGAGTGAGGACCATGGTGGCAGAAACAGTCAGGTACTGGAGGGAAAACCCAACAAGTCCTGAAACCTGGAATAACTCTGGGCCTGATTGCAACTATGTGACTGACTCCAAAATAAGCCATAAACGGAAAAACGCCCTCTTTAATGAGTCGACTGTTTCATCCTGTCTTTTCTTTTCTACCGTTCTGCTGAATCTGACTTTTTATGGTTCATCCAAATGGCTGGTAGCTGATCAAACACCCGGAAGCTTTACCTGCATGTGGAAGGTTAATTACAGTTGGTTGCAGGAGCGTCATGGGAAAGCGTCCCTGGTGATATGTTGTCTGCAGCCCAAAAGACAACTGCATTCCCATCACGGCCGCCCAGAGATGTGTTTGAACCTGTTGTCTTGCACCCGTACAGCCGAGGAGGGAGGGAGCGTCACATTCTTCCTCATTTCTGGCTTTTCTCTAACTCAAGGGATTCTCAGGAAGTAGGCTGTTTACAAAGAGTGTGTCATCCTTCCCATTCTGTGTTCCCAACACAAAACTGATCACCAGCCGCCGCGTGGTTGTGGGAATGTCACGCTGTCACTACTGTGATGTACTGATGCTCCTTGGATGTTAGCTCAGTGCCATTACAGTCAGGGTTAGTAATTGCAGGTATTGGATGTGACCAAGGAGGAGCGATGCTCCCAGGGTGATATTTGTACAACGTTCAATCCCGAGCCAGAAATCAATGGAAAGCAGACGCCCTTAAACACGCTCCCACAGCAGGCGATCAGGAAAGGCTCCACATTGTTGGCTCGTAAGACCAGCTCATGAATGCGGGGAGAAAAGTGTGAGTTCATCTGATTTGCACTGATCAGAATGAATGAACCGCAGGGACAACAGCGCTGGAGGCAGGACTAATCTCCTGGGCAGAATATGAAGTGAGGCTCATTATCGCCCGTTCTTCTATCTTTAATCCACCCCCACCCCCTTTTATGAAAGTCGCTCTGCGTTGGCTTTTTATGTAATTACTGCATTTTTCAAAAAGACCACGCTCTCATTCCCAGAGCCTTCCCGTGCTGATGCGTGCCAGTCCAGTCCGGGATTAACAGGTGTGTCGGTATTTGATACAGCAAAGGTAAAACACAGGACGAGGTGGATTTCCACAGGAAACATCTGTAGTGCTGTGCCAAAGCACCGATATGATATCTTTCCAGATCTCGTCCTCGATCGTCCTGCCGCAGTGCTAATAAAACAAGTGAGTGATCAAAGTGGGCTCATGGTTGTCAACACCAAACCAACAACCAACCAGAGCTGGAGTTTATTCCAAACGACATTCAAAGTTCTTCAAGTCCACAGATGAAACAGTGGTTGTCGCTGGCTAAAAACACAGTTTGAACCCTGACAGTACTGGTGTCTCTGCCGGCTGATCCTCAACCAAAGCCAAACATGACTGTCAGCTGATGCGTTTGGCTTCAGCAGCGTCACAGCTCGCTCAGTGTGATTCAGTCCCTTCAAAGGCTCGGACTGTTTGCCACAAGCCAGTCGGCCTCGTCTTTAATGTGCTTGTCTAACACTGGTCACTTTCAGGGAAAACGTTCTTTCATTCCACAGACCCGCAGACTTCAAAGACGCACATGTTGCCCCTTCGCTGATCAGAAGTAACCACTTTGCTGCGGTCTGTTATCGTCACACAAAGGTTTTCTGATGGCTTGATATTTCACATATTGTTATTTAAACTTCTGTGAAGAACAGTCTGTTCAATAACTTAACAGACATTCATGCCAATCCAGAATCAGATCTGAGGTTTCTGCCAGAGATATTTTATTACAAACCTAATAATGAAACAGAGAAGCTTTATCCATCTCAGTTATGAAACTCAAATGAAGGTTTGATATAAATTCAGAGGCAGAGATTTCTTTCGTTGATTTGTTTCTCATGCAGATATTTTGTGTTCCTATTGCATCACCTCTGCACCTATAATCAGGGAAAGGAATGTACTCTCAGGTATTATTAGAACACCGCTGGCAGGGAAGCAAACAAAGTGAAACACTGAGCCGTATGCGGCGTCCCTTCGGTAAAGAAGAGCTTCATCCTAACAAAATGAAAGATGTCTCACAACATTTCTAAAAGTCTGCAGAAATCTCATATCAACATCCCCTCGTCTCCCTCATTGCCCTGCAGACACAAACAAGCTAAAGCAGGTGGCAGACACGGTGGAGACCAAACCTGAGCTAAGGACACGAAACAGGACAGCGGATAAAAACGCAACAGAACAAACCGGTGCATTGGAGAATACACGCATGCACACACATCATCAAGCGTGACTACGTGCGTTCATGTGCGGGGGAGGCTGCAGGACGGTGAGAAGGGTTGACAGCACCGGCAGAACAGCCCGCAGCGCTCGGCACATGAATTAACCTGCCTCACAAGTCTGCACAGGAGACCCGGCTTGCGCTACCACGGCCAGGACAACCCCCGAGGTGACAAGTTGATTTGTTTCACACAATCCAAATGACCTTTTTTCTCCTATTCCCACTGAAAAATGCAGCCTCTGCCACTCATAACTCAGCGGTTTGACTGAGAGGAGTGATTTAGTTGTGTTCAGTTCCATAACTGGTTCACTGGGGCAAGAGATGACATCAGGTCTGAACTGTGTTGTTCTGGATGCTCAATATGATGAAGCACTTAAAAATAGAAAGTGTGGGGACAGGAGAGTCCACTGCTGGAGATTCAACCTGCAGAGCCAGAAATCAGCCGGTTGCTGTACGTTTGCTGAGCGTGGCTCACGGATTTGGTTCATTCTTACAGATTCCTACTCCAGGTGCAGAACTGTTTTCATTCTCACTATGCAACGCGCCGCTTGCCAACATGTCTGAGCAGCCGAGTAGACAAACTGTAGATGAGCATTGTTGTGAGAGCACAAGATGCCAAAATCAGCCAAACAATAAAGGGGGTAACAGCGGATCTGTTGTCTCAAATGTCATGCGTGTCAGAAGCAGCGGCATGTCAGCTCCTGCAGTTTTCTCCTCCTCGCAGTAGCACCTCCTCTGGAGTTTCTCAGGGACAGACGTGCAGGCACAGACAGGCCCATATTACGCCATCGCTAATAACAGAAGCTGGAGTCAGGCCATGGGAAAAATAAATCTGTAACACTTTATTGTGGCTGTATTCCTGCCAGACGGCATGTGCATGAAGTAATCACGCCAATGCTCATAAAGGACTTTATCTGCTCTGCTCTTGATTGGCCCACATCTCTCTATAATCTGCTGTAATGCAACAGGGATTTACAGCAGTTTACCCAAAAGAGCCATTTAAAGACACGTTTCTAATAAGGACTCAGAGTTAGCAGCAGTAATCATCGAGCGCAACAAAGAGAAATAAAGACAGAGGAACGTTTGTATTGACACATGGTTTCTGCTCAGCCCAAGCTGCAAACGCTCCCGAAGAACTTACGCCTGACAGGCCCCAACAACAACAACAACAACAACAACAACAACAGAGCTGCAAAACATATTTGACATCATGTTTTTGTTGTGAGATTTAAATGAATGAAGCAATCACAGCAGTGAAGGCGATGACGCGATGACATCCTTAAACGTTCATCATCCGCCGAGTCGCTGGAGATGACGTCATGTTTCCTTCTGCATCTCTACTGCTCGGGTTTAATCGGGTATCGAACACTGTGACAAAGCTCCTGATTTTCAACGCAGTGAAGAGCATTAGGTTATGTCGGATCAGTGCAGCCGAGCAGGCCAGCTAGCGGAGCCTGAGAAATGCTAGCAGCCTTGTTTGTTTTAAACACTGGATTAGAGAAATTTGGAACATGGCCATGAAATCTGGCAGGAGGTGCAGCAGCTAACAGTGGATGTTGAAGGCAAGTGAGTCATCGCTATGAGGCGCTTTGCGCTTCGCCTGCTGGGACAGTTGCCTTCTGTTTGCATACAGGTATTATACAGTCTGTGGCTGACATACCACAGACTGACGGCTCCGCTCGCAGGAATCACCTTCCTGCAGCTGAACTCCACCCAGGTGTAGCGCAGGCTTCAGAACGTATTGCTTCACTATGTGAGGTACCAGGATCACCTCTCACAACCTCTCACAACATCCACCCGACGATCACCGTGGCAGGTCCAGACAGATGTTTTACTCAGTCGTCTCCTGGATTCTCAGAACTGGTTACGAGTTCTTAGGCCTTGAGATGAATTCTACGAACTCGCCGAGCGTGTCACAGAGCTTGATAACAGTTCTTTGAACACAGCTCTGGGCATGTTCGAGCTTTTTCAAACCGAGGGTGATGCATCGCTGCGATTTGCATAAGAAGTGTGTTGCAGACCAGGATTTCAGAAAAGTGTTGACACAACGCAACGTGATCTCCTTAAAGCCCAAAACCACGAAGGACCGTAGACGAGAACACGCTGTGTAATTCTGGAAAACTGCTCCCACTAATTCTGAGAATTTCGTAACGCTGAAATCCACAGCGTGGGCTTGTCGTTACCTTCTTTAACAAGCGCCCTCATGTGGCAACAGGCCACCGTTTAATTCATTCATATATCATATTTACAGAGCGGGTGTAAAGATGCAGTGTAAGGGTTAAACGCAGTAACATTCCTGCTGAAGTGCTGCAGGGCGTCAGAGCACAGTACACTACATTCAGTCTAGACCTGTTACTATGCAGAACATGCTGCATGTTTACTTCCACGCTCAGGACGCGATCAGACACTTTGATGCGGGTGCATTACACGCTGGTCAGCACGGCGGCCCGCCGGACGCCCGCCGGACTGTTACGCGTCAGTTCCTTGATTCACCCCTTCAGACAAAGTGTTCTTTTTTGTCGTTGACCTACAGACACACAACCACTGATCAGTCATCGCTAAATGAACGGCATCGTTCGAAGGCATTAAAAGCCAATAAGTCTGAGAACCACTAAAGCAGACACGCCGTGACGTTAACGATGCTGCCGGTTGATGACTGACCTTCAGACGTCTGGGAGATTCTCCAACAACACAATCACAAAGTACTGAGCATCGCGTTTTATTATAACCTCAATCTGTTATAATAATAAGTGACGAGTCAAATGAATGATTCTACCAGCAGCGTATACGTGCGCGTAGTTCGAAACATGCCTGGATGTTGGATGTAGTCGCCCTCGCATGCTTCGGTGCACGTGTGCATCTGATTCCTAATTGGTCCGTGTTGGCAAAGGCACCTGTAGGAGATCCATCTGCTCCACAGGCAGAGAGGCCGAGCGCTGCAGCATCTCCCACACAGATGGACCTCGCAGCGGGCAGCGGTCCATGCAACCCCCTGGCCCCGCATCAACGGATGGTGTATCACAGCGGGAATGTCTTCACGCATCAATCCCAATAAAGGCCCAGCTCGCCTCAGAGGTGACATTTAGATGTTGTGTATGGCCGGGTCACAAAGGCGGGAGCTTCCTTTGTGTGTTTGCTTTGTTGATGGAGGAATAAGCCTCTTATGCCAATAAATCTGTTTCTTTTTGCCTGGTGGGAGGTTGTGACTGGGAGCAATTTTGAGTCTGCCTGTATGTCAGAAGCAGAAAATGACAATTCAATTATTCATAAGCCAGACACACGAAGCCGCTAGCGGACCTCCACATATTCAAAGCACACATAATTGTCAGGATGTCTTTCTAGCTCACATCTACCTAAGTGGGATTAAGAGCACGTTGCTGTAACGAGATGTTGAAGCAACTCAGCAGCAACACAAGGATGGGATTCACTGCTTCAGTGTTTACTATTGCATTTTGTGAAACATACTGTTGGTGACGTCTTGGTGTTGGTACAGAACCAGCGCAGACGATTAGGCTTCATTATTTCTAAGCTCGTAGATTAGTGGCCTGTAAATTACAGTTTCTTCCAACTTCTACAGCTGTTAACTCGTTCTGTCCAGGCAGCTCCAAGGTTCCTCACCCAGAAGCCAAATCACTTCGATGCTCCTGGCTCCTCCTTCTGCAGCCCAGCTGTTCGCCACGTCACTGCTCCAGTGTTCGTGTCTGTGGCCGATTGAAACGGTGGAGCTGGCGTCTACCACTGTGTCACCATGAGCACGACAGGCAAGCACTGAAGCCTGCGTTTTGCCCTGTGGCTGACGTTTGGCAACTTAGAAATGAATGAGAGCTCACTGACTGTCCCTGAAGGTGCGTGAAGGCTGCTGCTGCCGTCTCTGGGCACGTCCCGCTTCGGGTCGGGATTTGGATCGTGTTTGGCAGCTCGTAAGCTGATATTTCGACACTGTTCAGCGCGGTTAGAATAACAAGCGAACTCCAGCATGACCCCACAAACCTACGTGTAGTTTTGTGTGCTGGTCTGCTAACTGTGGTTTATCATTCTGCAGAGTGAAGTTGTCTGAGAGGCCTCTAAACGCAGCAGGACACACACCTATCGGCATAAATAGAAAAAGCATGTGGGGCTAGTGAGCGAGTCTGTTATGTAACACGTTCTGTGTTCTGCAAGACATTGAGCAACTGTGAGCGTCGGAGTTCAGACTCAAGACATTCAGCCGAAGTAAGAATGTCTGAGCGTGATCGAATAAGCAGACAGAGAAGAAGAACGTCACCAAGCAAACAAAAGAGAACTAGAGAGAGAGAGAGAGGGAGAGAGAGAGAGAGAGGGAGAGAGAGAGAGAGAGAGAGAGAGAGAGGGAGAGAGAGAGAGAGAGAGACAGAGAGAGAGAGGGAGAGAGAGAGAGGCCCAAACCACACTGACTAAAACAGAACGTGACAGAGAGACAGGGAACATTATGCAACTCTGTCCATAAGCAGCTGCATCAAAACTTGGCTTGTTTCACTACTATAACGAGAGATTTTTCTCATGGAGCAGATTAAAAGCTGCTCAAACTGTAGTTCCACCCCCAGCACGGCTTGAAAACTGAGGTCACGGGACGGACCAGAGCACCGCGAGCAACAGCAGATGGACTGTTCCTCTCTGAGCTCAGGCTTCATGCTGCCTGCGTCCAACGGACACGACCTGCTCAGGTGGTCGTACTTCTAACCGTGTCGCACGGCGCGGTAGTGAGCTGAACACCGTACGGCCCCTGAAGGCCTCACTACATGTTGGTGCTTTATTCCTGAAGATAAATGTGATGGGTTCATTTAATTAGTGCGTGATCAATGTTGACTAGAGTGACTAGAGAAGGTGTGAAACTGGAGGCTGCTTTGCTAAGACACCGAACTGTTACCCAAAAAGAAAAGTTGAACGCTCCTATTTTAAGGCAGCTGTTTCACCTGAAAACACGTTTCTGCTCTCCGGGTCTATTTCTGTGCTTTTTACATACACAACAGTGACGGCGTCATGTTTTCTGACAGCTTCCAAAACACTGGTGTCCTAAACTTAGAAGCGGCACGAAGGCGTCGGTTGACGTAGCAGCGCGGGGAGACGGTACTGACCCAGGTAGTCTCCCTCACAACAAAGGGCGTAATGAACCGACGTGAAGTGGGAGCAGGGATCACAGCAGGGAGGTACGTCGGGAAACTCGTGAGTTGGCTGCTGGACGCTGCTCCGTGGATCCCATTCGTCCCGTTACCCTGCGCCTCCGTCCGACTGAAGCGTGTTACGCGTGTGTGTTCCAGTAACTTCCAGTAACAGCTCTGATTTTACTTCCTAATTGGGCTCTCAAGGATAATGGCCTGTTTGTTTGTTGTGTGTGGCTGAGTGTGAGCAGATCATGTGTTTGTGTTGGAAATGGCCACTTTCCTCAATGTTAATGTCAAGCGAATGAGGCAGATCTATGGCAGGTGTGAGAACAGCTTGAGGCTCGTGTCATTAGCCCGCCACCGGTGTGTCACTCCATCCTGTGTCGATCCAACCTGGCGCCCTCCATCCACCACATGCCACACACACACACGCAGCCTTTTATTAGTGTGTACTTGCTGTAAAATAATAAATGTGAACCAGCGCTTGTCTGTGTTTGCGACTATTAAAGTCATGAAGGCGGAACCTGAGGCGAGAATCAGTCACTTAACTCCCGAGCCTGTGCTTCCTCGACCTTCCTGAGCATTGTTTCACTCGCAGACCTGTCGACCTCGCGTGTGGTGTTTCTGCGCTTTTCTGACCAAGTCGACTGCATGAAGCCAGAACAAAGACGCGGGCGCTGAAGTGTGTCGTCTCCAGCGTTTGACACTTGTGTGAACGTTTGAGAGTGGACGCGAGTGAACGCTCCGGCGTGGACGAGGCCCAGATCTGGGGCAGAGTGACAGACTGCCCCGGAACGCCTTTGGCACTGTCGTCCAGTGCATTGTGGGTAACACCGCATGACACGACCACAGGTGTCGGAAAATGAATTTTCCACCTGGGGCGCACGGCTTTGGGCTGATTAACAAGGTAAATGTTACTTGATACTAATTAACACTTATCGATGCTGATTAACGAGCATTTAAGGCCGTAAACGTTTAATTCCCGGTGGCGTGAACGGAAACGTGTTGGAGGCCTGTAACAGCTTGGCGTCGGCTAGATTCAGTGGAAAAGTGGGATTTTAGCTGCGCTGAGGCAGAGCCAACCCTCCCTCGCGTACAGCAGCCCTGCTACCGATGACTGCTGGCTGTCACTTATTTATTATACTGTGCGCTTGACGGGAATAGTTTGGGGCTTTCTTACGCCAGGAAGCTTTGCTGAACGTGCAACCTTTTCTTTTCAAATCCCTGCTTGTCATTCATAAAGTTTATACGCTCCAAAGTGCTTCTCCTGCAGTTTGCAGCTGCAGGCAGCAGTGGAAGGAGCAGATGTACAGTAATGCAGCAGCCAACGGCTCCATTCACTGCCACGGAATCCAGACACTAGATTCAAAAATCTAAAAATGCAACAATAAGGTGCTACTAGAATAATATTAAGGTCCCTGAGGGGGAGACACAATCAGTTTTAGCTCGATTTTCTCTTTTGCAACCATTTTACACTTTTTAGGAAAAACTAGTAAAACTAAAAAAAATGTCCTTTTTTTGTTCCTTACCTGCAAATTGGAAGCAGGTCTAACAGTCGCTGTGCAACTCACCACCTGGCTGCAGAGGAGTGATGGGTGCGGTGAGGGTGCGCTGTGCCCACACCCACCACACTAGTTAGTAATAGTTAGTAATGTCGGCGCGGTTTCGGGTGGAGCTGAACTCGAAAAACCAGCAGTGTCACTGGCCTGAAATCACATCCATCCATTCGCTTAGTCATCATCGCCTGCGTTTGCTTTAAACACGATGTGAATTGTGAACTGAACGTCGGGTGAAGACGCTGATCTGCTCTTAGTGGCTGGACACAGGGAGCAGTTTGCAACGTTGATGTTAGAAGCCGGACAGTTGTGCCTCTGGGATGTTCCCTGTCTGCAGCGCTGAAGGATGGAGGTGCGGCGATGTGGCCTCCAGCAGGATGACGCTCCCTGGTTGAGGAGTGGTCCGAGCAGCAACAACCAGTTTAAGGTGCTGAAAAATTGAACCGAGCTTCTCCACGTGACGTGGGAGCCTGTGCTGCAGGTAAGGCTCCCACGTGACGGAGCCTTACCTTACGCAGGTAGGTAGACGCTTTTTATTGCCACGCTGGTTGCCCAGCGGCCACACACACCGCGGCCCATCACAGCGTGAGCCAGGGTGGCACAACAAAAAAAAGAGATCAAACACGCACAAACAGACACACACTAAACGTTCCCTCATGCTGCTGCGTGGACGCACCAGCCCACATACTGACAAACGCACACACAATCCCCAGAGCCCAATATAGAGGCCATTACTTTGGAATGCCACAGTGTTTGCCTCCAGACACGCCATGCACTCCGAGGTCGCTGGGCCTGGCTGGGGTGAGTCACTCAGAACCCCAACAAACCGACACGACTGCCTGGTTACCAGCAAGTACACGTTTAAAGCACAGAGTGACTCACAAATGCCGAAGATTACCCTGACATTAAAACCCGCAGCTTGTGTAAATAGAGCTCCATTATTCCTGCGGAGCCCTCTCATTCACTGTTTGCAGTGGAGTGATTCATGCAGCCGGACCACGTGACCAGCAGATCTGCTGCTGCTCTGGGGGGATTCCCCACTAAGTGGCCAGAGGAGTTGGACTTCTGCTAAAAGCCTTCCTGTGATTTGTGTTGAAACACAAAACAATGACATAGCGTTGCGCTTCCTCATTTACTGTAGAGTGATGTAACAAACATCTTTGTGCATCTTTAGTCATTTTTCCACTGCCTCATTCTTGCCAGACGTTCAGGTAGAACGTGTGCTGTTGCAGTCATTTGTGTTTTCTCAACCCAACAGCAGCAGCGCCATCAATAACTGCCTCTGTTTTTAAGTGGACAGTGTCCAATGGGGAGAATTCTAGAGACAGCTGCGTAGAAGAGCTCATCTCAGTCCGAGGGAACCTGAGCTGATGTCTGCTCTGTTTTCGTGGTTCACACAGATTTGCAGGAAGCCGATGGAGGCTATTGTCACACTTTCAACAATAGAAGGAAAAGAATTCAAAATGAGCCGCTAGAGCACCTGGGAAGAGATGCAGATCTGAACAGCGAGGTTACGAAAAGATGGGAACACGTGGAGGAAACTGAGATTAAACCCACTAATGAACAGACCACTCCGCCTGAAAAGGGTTAAATATCGCATTGTCAGGTTAATTTGTCATTATTTCTGATGCCCTGAAAACGATGGCGCTGTGAACGGCTTCTCGGAGGGAGTCGGTCTGGAGCCGCTGCCGTCGTCGCCTCCTCCGCAGGCAGCGCAGCGGGAGACGTTGAATTATGAAGTGAAATGAATTGGACAAACGCTCTTATCAGACTATAAAACCATGAATGCACCATTTGCAGGAGCGTGTCAGGCGCAAAGAGGCTTTTTTCCCATCTCGGCACATTGTGAGGGAATCCCATGACGTGAACCTTTCCATGAATTAAAGTAAAGGATTTATTACCACTGGGACCATCGTGACACAAATATGCACATCTTTCAGAATGGTTTCTTCAGGTCGCTCGGACAAACCTCCTGTTCTCACTGCGTGAGTCAGGCAGGATGTGGAACACCACTGATCGCCGGGAAGAATCCCCTCGGAGTAAAGAGGAAGGAGGGGGGGTGGATTCCAAGTCTGGGTTACAGTGGGAAGGAAGAGGTCACGTTCCTGTTTGCTTGCATTATGGCGTGGCAGCCGCAGAGGAGCTGGATGTGGGGGCGAGTGTGCTGCGGGGTCATTCCCTCCTATCAACACACTCACAGCTGCTGGGCTGCTTCGAGTGGGAGGTCGAGGGCGAGAGCACTCCCATGATGTATGCTCCTCAGGCACGCTGGACGGGGACAATGAGGTGGATCCCGCTGACCACAGCTGAGTGAAGCGCTGCGGCACGAAGAGGCTGCAGAGGAAGCAAAAGTTACAATAAAAAGCGTCTGTTCACGGCAAAGCGCGGTGCAGGGTTCTGGTGACGCATCTGGCTGGATGCTCCAGTGAAACGCGTGTCGCCGAGGTAGCTTTTCTTGATTTTGGTTCTAAAACGAGGCCAGAACACAAAGAAACAAGAGGTGGAAAGAAAAATAAGCGACAAGAAAGCTGAGAGCGGACTAAAGTGGAGCAGAACTGACATGATGGAAAGGTTTTCCTACTGCAGGCCTTTAAGTGTCTTTCCACTGCGCGTCCCCATCCTCAGCTGAACCGCCAGCTCTTCCTCTACCTGTTATCCCTATCAGGTCATCTGCGCTTCCCAGTTGCGGGGATAACGTCGGCTTCCTTCCTCTCCTGAACAACAGGATGTGAGCTGCTCTGCCCGTACGCGCGGCTCGTTCTAACTCGCAGATCTTTTTTAGCTGGTGACTCAATTTCCCCTTTGCCTCACTTGGCGGAAACAGATTTGTTGGACGATGAGTAAAAGGCAGTGACGCTGATTGTCACACTAACAAGCTGTACGTTAAAACTATAGATATAGCTAAACTATAGATTGTAAGATAAGGACACAAGCAGAGTGAGTTCACGGTGGCGTTCGACACACAAGCATTGCTCTGGATAATCACTGCTTAAAAAGTCTACAGACTTGTGGTTTGTTTTCACAGCCCTTATTGTCAAGATGTACCTGCTTTATTCAATATCACTCAGAAATGTGTTTATTTTCCAGCCAAGAACTCAGGTTACACCTCAATAATAATGGCTGATAACTTGGTGTTTTCATTTTGTGCAATCAATCACATCCTGAGGCGCAAATGCGTCGACTCATATCTCCCATGTATCTCACTTTGGAGCAGAGCTGCTTTCTTATTCCACCAAGGATCAGCATTCAATTTATCTCTCTCCCCTCGCCGCGATTCCACAGAGGTGATAAATCTCTGGAGCTGGAGCAGAGCTAAAGTTACTGACCTCAGCACTCGCCCATGATAACAGCTGTGCTCCCCTAAACTGAAATCGATACTTTACCTTTTACATTTTTTACATCTTACACGTTAAGCTGGGGCGGACGGTTCGCTGTCCACTACAACACATTAAGATGTTGGATTTCACTTTATTGGGGTCATAAATTCTGTAGTTTCCACCAGTTGTGGTAAATACACCACAACCACATGCAGACAAACCAAAGGGCATCGCCTCTGAAATGAGATTTTCCCCAGTTGCATGTAACAGACAGGCTTCGGCTTCGTCCTCCTCACAGGCGTCCTCCCAGCAGCAGCATGTTTGTCCCAAAGGAGAGAAAATGCAGCACATCGACACACTTCACGCTGCGTTGGTCAAGGTAAAGTGGAAGCGTCTGTTTCCAGCGAGCAACAAGTCATGAGATGAAGATGACTCATAGTCAGCTGTGGTGGGCCTGGATGACCGCTGCCTTTAAACGGCTGTGGTGTTAGAGTGGAGCACAGGTGAACACGCGCACCTGCCAGCGCACGAGCACAAATGAGAGCACGGACACCTGGCGGCTGCCAGCGGACGCATGCGTGTCCTTTTGTTACAAGCAGCTACTGGCTGCTGGGGAGTCACGGGAGGCTGCCAGATGACATCACACACTAATTAGCACATCAATACGCCTGTTGAAGCTCTGGTGTTTTTTCCCAGGCTCGGAGCGAGCGGAGGAGAAACTCACTCTGCAGCAGCTAAAGTTTTCCTGTGAGCAGCGCGAGAGAAACTCTGCTGTGTGACAGTAACTGCATTTGCATAACTTCAGCTTAATCATTGGCCGATCGTTAGGTTGTTCATGTCAGTATTTAAACAAATTTAAAGCTTAGTTAACTAATATGTTGCTTATGTTAAAGAAATACATTGGACCATGTTCAGCTGTTCCAGTGATGTGATGCTTCAGGAGCAAAGGTCGAAGGTTTGTTTCGGTTCTCAAAGGCCTGAAATTAGTTAAAGCGCTTTTAAGGTTGTATCACAACATCAACACAAATCATCACTGCAGAGTTTCCCCTCAGGTTTCAGCTGTGCCTCCTCCTCCCTTTACTGACAACCTGGCCTGAATCACATAAGTGTTTCCCTGACGGTAGGGAAGTGTTTCATGCTGTCACTTGCTGCTTTTAAGAAATGATGTCACCGCCAACAAATTTACCAACACAGCGCGCGAGCGAGGGTTAAAAGCTTCCCGGACGCGCTGAGCCCAGCTGCACATTTATCCAGCTCTCCTGCTGCTGCTGCTCCAGAATGCGCAGGGTTAACGGGCGGTCGGGTCATCTGGACCTCGGCCCTATCAGATGACGTGTTCCTCCGATCAGATGAAGTGCAGCCATGACTCATCTAATGCGCCCAGATAGACGGATGTGGGAAATATGCTGGAGCTGACCTTGCTGCGTCTCAACGTGAACTCAGGTACATGGACCATCATCAAAACACAGAAAAACACGACCGTGAAGAACAACGTCATTATTGAAAATAAAAACACAACGTTCGAAAGATGTGATTTTAACAGCATATAAGATTTTTATTGAGCATACGTTCGGGTCCTGTCCCCACTAATCCGGTGTTTCCTTCGTGTCGTGTTTCCATCTAACGTATCTCTGCAGGACCTTTCTTCACGTTTCCTTTGCGTATTGATGCTGCAGCTCTGGTTTACTACAGGCAGCGTCAGCCTCCAGATTATCGGTGCTGAGCCGCTGGGCGACTGTTCGCTCGCTGTCTGTACTATCAACAGACGCCCGCACTGGAAACGTACAGAACAAAACACAAGCAGCTCTTCACACGCACGAACCTCCCGAACACACGGAGAGTGATCTGTCAAAGTCACAATCATCCTGTGTGCAAGTGTTTCACTTTAAACAGACTCCGCGTTCAGGCTGCTTCCTTCTACAGGCAGAACCAAAGCGAACGGCTTCCTCTCCGTGGAGCACGTCCACTTTCAAAGCAGCGTTCTTGTCATATTTGCTCCTTCTGGACAAGAATCTCTTATCTTTTAATGACTGAGGTCTTATGATTCTGATTTATCTCCAGTGCATCCAAACCCAAGACTCCTCGGACATGTGATGTCATGAACCAATTACAGAACCTCTGCTTGTTGTTGCTGCAGACTCTCATAGTCTTGCTCATTGTTCCTGCTCCACGTTTTCACTTGCTGCACTTCTCTTCGCTCTGAATATCTTTGCATTTTGATTAAATTTGAGTAACAGGCAGTTTGGAGACCAACAGTGAATACGTTAGCAGAATCAGCTCACGCATCCAAATGGCAAACATCTCAACAATGAATCAAAGAAGCAGACGCGACACGCACGGCTTCAGAAGCACTGCTCTGTGTGGTGCCATGTGATGGTTGTTTTTAAGGGCAGCGGCGAAACTTTTTAACCTAATTACAGCTGAGTGTGTCTAATCAGGCCCCGACCCCTGTTTGCAAATGAAGAACAGGCCGTTATCTGCTGTGCGTAGAATTTTAGGACAGCTAATTAAAAGCGAGAGGTTGTGTTTTGGATCTTCTGTGGTCCGGTTTGTCGAAGGACAGACTCTGTGGCTGTGTAGGTGCTTTACACGTGTGATATAAATATTGGTGCTGCTCAGTCAGGATAACGTTGTGAAATCCACAGAATCATCGCACATCTTAATCCTGATGAAAGATACGTGTTCATTACTGTAATAACGCAGCTAAAACACAGGCTCTGCTGCTCGTCTGCCTACTGTTTATGCTTCTTATTTTGTTGCTATGGATTCACTCTGTCACACACCAACACCGGTCGCTGCTTCATAGCAACGGCGTTGCTTCTATACGGCGCATGACTCATGCTATCTGTGCATCAGCAGGATGACTTCAGCCACCGCTAACAAGAAATGAGCACAGATGAGGTTCGGTGGACCTGGAGCAGAGAAGCAAATCAGAAGCTCAAACGATAATGAATGAAACGCCTGCTTGTGGGTCAGCCGGGCCAGAGCAGAGGACGCGGGTGGTTACATTAAACCCGGGTCTCGTTCGTGGGATGGAGCCATGGGAAGCATCCGTATGTCTGATTATTAAGACTGAGCGCGTCTGCGTAGCTTTCAGTATCAGACCGACGTTGACTGGATGCTGATAAACTGTGAAGAAACGCTAGCTGTGGCTTCAGGCCTCCATCCATTCAGTGTTCGCATTAGGCCAAAGTACCGGCCGTGTGCTAACACGTCTTTGTAAAGAGAAGTGTTTCGAGCCACTTAGCGGAACACGCTGCTCAGAAGCCCAGCGGTGAATCGCGGCCGCTGCGAGGGAGCTTCACTCTTCCCTTCTGTTATCTCTCATGTGTGTCACAACAGAGGCCGGTCCGTGTGCTGCCGAGTCCCCAGAGCCCGGGCCCTCATGACAGAGTGTGATGCTGCTGAGCGCTTCAAACATGCCCACAGCTGAGATCTCAACAAAAGAGCCTCGGTTGTGGAGCCTCGGCCGAGCTGACGGCTCACACAAAGCAGCTCTGTTCCCAGCGTGTTGTTTGTCACATCGCCTGCCTTTAACTCGGCGATGCTGCTGTTGCTCCGCTTGTCTTCGTCTCGATTCCACATCTTATGCAACCGTTTAGTGCAGATGCGAGGGAACGACCAGGTCAGTAACAGCAGAGAGATCAGAACCAAGGGGACACGTTACCGAGCTGGTTTTAAGCACGTAAATCTCTCCATACATCAACACGCAGGCCTTTTACCTGCACTCACCTCATTAATATTCATGAGTCTCTGCGGGGAGGCACAGATCACATCATCTACACTCAGGGGTGTTTTAACTGGCCCTCGTCCAGGAGGGTTCTGGACCGGAGCCAGTGGTTATTCCCAAGGCGTCGTTCTCTAAATGTAAAGCTCATATCAGCTCAGGGCGGCTTGTGCTCAACCTGTGCGGCTTTGCTGCTTGTAGACGGAACAAGTTTGTGGTTTTGTAATTGTAATCAACAGCAAACTGTGTTTTCTGAGTGAGCTGCCTGAGGTTCTGGCTCAGACTGTGGACGCTGTGAGCTACTTTGTCAATATTAACCTGTGACTATTATAACTTGTAATTAATATCATATGACCCACGAAGACGCGCAATAGCAGGATGTGCGCGCGACCCAACCCTAGATCCTGAGCCTTTTATTTTACGGCGGCCACAAGTCGGCGCCGTGCGTGCGCGTGTGCATGTGCGCGCCACCGAAGCCACACGGTGAAATGTGACACAAGCCGCGCGTCGCCTGCCGCCGCTCCGGACAAGCGGAGCCGAGACGAGATGAGCTCCACATTTGAATCAGTCGAAAACTCGAATTCCTGGCGAGAGCGGCCCGGGTTATATAGCGTCCTAAAAATAGCGCCGATGCGGCCCAATGGGAGCTCGGAGCAGCGCACCAACCACGACAGACACGGCGAGTCAGCGCTGGCTCGCCATTGGCTAGATGTGGTCTGGTGGGCGGGGCGTTCGCTCCTCAGAGCCCATTGGTAGACGTGCCGTAACGTAATGCAGTCACATGGGGAGGGCTTGCCTGTAATTTTGAATCGGGGGGAAGTTTACAGTTCGCTGACGGACTTTTGGAGAGTTCGCTGTTGTGCGCTCTCGGTGCGTCACATGCTCCAAAGCTCCACTGGACGCGCACGACTCCCGGTTACCATACATGCAAATACAGCCACGGCTCCAGCTTCTCTCTGAACACAGGCGGCTTCGTTTCCTCTGCAAGCTTCAGATCGCGTCTGCGTGTGGCTACGTCTCAGGAGCGAAATGGATGTCATCCCCATGTGTAGTATCTTCCAGGAGCTGCAAATTGTGCACGACACCGGGTACTTTTCAGCGTTGCCGTCTCTGGAGGAGTACTGGCAGCAGGTAACGACCCGCGGACACATCCGCTCGGGCTCCGGGGACAGTTTGCAGAAGTAGCAGGAATGTGCGCAGTTTCAGGGAACTCGCTGTTTCGCTGACAGCTGCGTGTGGACGCTGCAAATGTCAGAGTTGTTTACGCAACCACACGTTAGTTGAGTGCAGGGAAACGGCCGTGTTCCGTTCAAAAGTCGACTTAGACGCGTTTATGGGGGAAGCGAAGCAAGTTTCTTCAGTGACACATGTCTTGGTCATATAATGGTTCTTGTGATGCCGTGTGCGACTTTGCTCTGGAGCCATAGTTCAGATATTTAACGTATCTCCACATCGTCCCTCTACGCATTTGGTGACGCGCGGTCAGCTGCGCGGTTGATGTTCGTGTTAGATGCACTGAACAAATATTTGCTGTCGTATTTTTGGCTCGTGCTGCAGCTGGTTTAAGCACATGCGTTGGGTTGCGTTTGAATTAAAAATGAAACGGTGCCGTTTAGCGGACTGGCTGCCGTGCGTCTTTGCGCGCGCCTGTCTGTCTGTCTCTCTGCCTGTCTTACACGCGCACTGACTGAGACAGAAGACAGAGGCTGATTTCTATTCCAGTTTGGCTCGACCGAGCGAAACAGTGGAGCTTCATACGACGAGCGAGATGAGGCCCAAAGTGATTCTTGTTCGGGTTGGGAAGTGAAATGAATTGGCACCGTGCGCGAGTCTTCCGTCTGTGCGCGTATCGCATCTCCTCGGGCTCCGGGCCAAGTCTCCCTCTCAGGCATTTAAAGCTCGTCTGGGATTTATGCAGCACTGCTGACGGGAAACGTTTGACTCGATGCTTTCTCGCTCGTTCCCAAGTTACTACGACGTTCCCACAATATTCCAGATTTAGACCGAGAGCGTGTCTGAGTGGGCTGTGGTGCCTGTGCCATTTAAAGCACATGAGAAAGTGTGTGATTAACATGTTTTACTGTTGATCTGCTCATTAAATGTGCAGCTTCTAAAACATGGCCTCAAGCCTCCAGTGATGCCTTCACACATTTCTGCTTGTTTTGAGAAAACGTAGACACAAATCAGATTTGAACAGTAGGAAATGACCTCAGCTCATGTCGCTCAAATGTGGCCGGTGCTCAGCGCTGCTGCTTGAGGAAGTGCTCTCTCACTTGCTTTTCAAAGAAAAAAGCCCACAATCCACAGCGGCTCTTGCAGTATTCATGCCGGGCTTTTTATGGACCCCCATGAACCAGACCTCCCTCCTGTCAGTCCCTGGTGTGCTATGTTATTTCTAGTGATGCCTTGGAATGCATTATTAAATCCACATTATGTTGAATAATTGAAGGATTTAAAAGATCTACAAGCACTTCCCAAACCCAGTGGGGTGCTCTGTAGCATATGTAAATTTCATGACCAAGCCTAACGCACACCTCCACGCGCTCACACACACAGCTGTGCATGCGTTTCCGGGTAGAGCACGAACGCTTGCAGGCTGCCAGAAGGAAATGCGCTGCTTGCAGTCTGCTGCGATATGGCCTTAGAGGGCACCGCGTGACGCGCTCTCGCATTCTCTGCGTGATACCCGGCGTCCTGGCCCGTTCCTGCAGGCAGGAAGGAAGCGGCCCGGTTGTGTGACGGCCTCGCTGCGTTTCCCCTCCCGCCCAACTGCGCGTGTAGATGAGCACCGCAGCTGATTTCCCAATGAAAGCACTTTATTTTGTCGCTCGTGGGACGTTCCAGGTGAAGCCAGGCCTCGGGCTCTGTGTGCAGCCGTGAACTCACTGCTATCTCGTCTTCCCTCCACACAGACGTGCCTCGAGCTGGAGAGGTACCTACAGAGCGAGCCCTACGTCTCGGCCACGGACCTCAAATTTGAGAGCCAGGAGGACCTGTGGAGCAAGTTGATGCTCGCTTGCGGGGACAAGTCGAGCGAGCCAGACCCAAAGATTCCCCACATCAAGGAGGAGGAAGACAATCAGGACAGCCAGCACCATGATGCCGGCGGCTTCAACTCCGACGCCAGCAGCGAGGCCTCGGACAGCTCAGAGGAACTCTCCCCTGCTCTCGACTTCTCCTCCGCTTCTTTGACTGACATTCTGGGAGACGGTGGAGAAGACCTGGGCTCCGCCATCATCAGCACGCCGCCGTCCTCACCCGAGCTGGGCAAGGAGGCGTCTGCAGCCCACGTGTGGAGTGGCATACAGACTGTGGCGCACTCGCCTGGGAAAATAAGGACTGGGGGCATTGAGAGGAACCCGGAGAGGTCGGGGCTGACCAGCGGGGAGGCGTCGCCTGACGGGAGGAGGCGAGTGCACAGGTGTCACTTCAACGGCTGCAGGAAGGTGTACACCAAGAGCTCACACCTCAAAGCACACCAGCGCACACACACAGGTAAGGCCGCCCGCCTCCTGGCCGCTTCTATCGCTGTCATGCAAATAGTCGGGTAGCAGGAATCCTGCCCGGACAGGTCACGGCAGCACTTTGTTTGTCCAAAGAGCAAAACCCTCCATAAAGTGTGAGTTAAATGGACTCACATGTTGATTTGTACCTCAGAGCGCTGAGAACACTCCCACATACTTTGAATAGTTTGCCAGGAGGAATGTCCTCAACTGTGACCTAATTCACACAGAGGAACGTGACTTCATGCAGGGCCGAGGCTGAGGGAGGGGGAGGGATGTTCTTTTGTGGCCAAGCAGCACCCAGAGGATGTGGATCCTGAAAACAAATCAATGGTTCTCAGATTTCACCATGGGAAAAGGCTGGGACGTGCCCGTATGCAGCCAAAAACAAGAGAGGGACAAAATCTGTTTGGGGTCCAAATGTGAGCGGTTTCCCTTGTGACCTTTGACCCCTGCCAGGCTGTTTACAGCTGCGCTGCCCATTAGCAGAGGAAGTCACGTTTCTAGCATTCTTCACTGACCACGCTGGCCACATGCTTAACGGCCCATTAGGAACCACCTCGCTTTTTTCTCTGCAGCTCTTCCCCTATTACATAAGCCGTTTTAAAGCTGCATACCACAGCTCATAAAAGCCTCACGAGGCACATGGTTGTTTTGGTCTTGAATGAAAAGCAGTCGGTCCAATCTGCTCAGCACCTGCTGAGCATCTTATTTCCTCTGAAATCAGCATTTTAATACCCGTGGGACCGTACATGGACGAACATACGCTCAGACCACGTTCTGCAGACGAACGCTGCTCATGAAGCCTGCGTGCAGAAACGCACGACGTAACCTCTGAATCGTAATCCTGTGCTTTCTCGTCACTGCTGCAGGTGAGAAGCCCTACAGGTGTTCATGGGAGGGCTGTGAGTGGCGCTTCGCACGGAGCGACGAGCTCACCAGACACTTCAGGAAGCACACTGGAGCAAAGCCATTCAAATGCAGCCACTGCGACAGGTGAGAGACGGAGTCACGGCGATAACCCGGGTCCACTGGGAAAATAGAAGCACACTTTGAATTACTAGAAGTCCAACAGGCCAGTGTGGCGTCAGAGGTAACGTCTAGGGAACCATGTGCTGTGATGGGTAAAGATTCCCACAGCGTTAGCTTCCAAAGACCAGAGAGGTGATGCATCGTGTCACAGATTAGCTCATTAGATGAGCGAGGGTCAGGGATGGATGATGGACTAAGACAAGCAGCAGAGGCAGACGACGCTTCCCACTGTCGCTTCCTCATCTCTTTGTGTTCAAATCTGTGTAGGTTGGTTCAGGGAAACTTTACGGAAGAGGAAGTATTGGCTTTGTTCCTGAAACTAATCAAATGTTACTGTGCAGACACAATAGTAGGTCAGAGTTAAAGGAAAGACGGCTCAGCACTAGTGAACCGCGAAGTCATTGTCGACAATGACACAGTAGCTGAAGCAGACGGAAACAGAAGTCGTTACAGCTGAACCTGAAGCTCCGGAAGCCGACTCCAGGCCTTAGTGTGCGAACGTGTGGCTGTTGACAACGATCAGCTGAATGTGTCTTGTGTCCTCAGGTGCTTCTCCCGTTCTGACCACCTGGCGCTGCACATGAAGAGGCACATCTAAAGATGGCCGCCGCGTCGTGAGCTTGGAGGGATGACTCTGGTTGATTGTCCTGCCCTGTGGGGGGATCAGCGAGGCCGGTGTGTCCTGGGAGCGTTACCGGGAGCATCGCCGTGTTCCAGGCAGCGGGGAAAACACGAAGCAACGCAGGCTATTATTTGCACCATACTTAGTGCCTCCAACACCTCGCTGTGGAGATTGCTCTTGAGAGGCTTTTTTTACGAAGGAGGGCGGGGGACGTTTGAGAAAAAATGTAGAAAACGGGAAAAATCCGGTGTGTCTGAGAAGAGACCTTCTGTATGGTGTTCAGCGCTTTTTTTTCCTGGAGGACCGTGGCTCTTCCTGCCGTTCCTCCACTGACAGTGTGTTTGCCTGTGCGCATGGGGACTGAGTGCCTGCGACTGGATGCAGCCTGCACCGTGGAGCGGCGAGTGAATGACGTGGACGGGGGTTGTGCCGGGACGTGTTTTTGTGTGGCGGCGGGTGTATTTGTTGTCTCACTGCGAATGAATGCAAGCAGCAAAAAGGTTCTGTCTGTGCTGAGTGTGGCGACGAATCGAAGCGAGACAGCGCCTCCTCCGTGTCCAGAGGTGGAACTACAGCTCCCTCCTAAACATGGGAGGTGGTTTTGTTTAGTGCAGCTATTAAATGTGCAATGTATTACGTAGCCTGTCTCAAACATACACGCTATAAAGCTCATTTTGTTGTCCACTGTGTAAGGTCTGTATCTTAAAAGACAAAAAAAACTAATCACGGTTGTACACACACAGTTATTGCCATTATAACAGAAGTTGCATGGGATGTGGGGATGTTGCTCACCTGTTTGCTTATAGGACAACGAATTTCCACTTGAGAGCAGCTACCTTCATATTAGTCTATATCATAGTATTGTATTAAACATAAGGCAGTCATTTAGTTTCCTTTTTATTTTCTTGCTGATTTGGGGAAAACAGTTGCTTGGAAACTCGATCATGGGTTTTTCTTTTCTCCTTTTCTGTTCTATCTGTAAATGCACTGTTGACCTTACTGATGCCTTATGTAAGTGGCCTTGTCCTGTTCTATAGATCACTCTCACACACACACACACACACACACACACACACACACACACACACACACTAAATGGGGTTGTGAATGCAGTAGTGGGTTACTGAATAGCTTTATAAAGGCTCTGATACATATTGTCGCACCTTGTGCCCCTTTGTCTTGCGACAGACCCCAAAACTCCTACGTGATAATAATAAAAGAACTGTCAGCTCCATGATAACTGCCATTTTTACATTTCTGTGCATTCTTTGTTGAATATTTAAAAATGATATTGGAAATTTCTCCAAAAGGACGCAGGTCTGGGACAGAACTGTGGCCCGTTTAGGAAAGCGATTCGTTTTAATAATTGTTTACTACTATGTAGTATAAGATTGAACTTCGCATGGACTGAAACTTAACGTCAGCGGTACAGAGCCATGGAGATGTGTTCTCTTGAAGTGTGGCCCGCTCGAGCTTGTAGAACATCAGGATTAACGGTTAGACTTTTACATTGGGGCCATTTAAATCAGTCGTGTGTCCAAAGCGTTGGTGAACGATGTCGTGTCCTTTTAGAGGAATGCCAGCGTCCGCGCTCAGTGTTCTGCTGTTTCTGCGTCACTGACACTAACCCCTCAGGGTGAGTCAGTATCTTTACTCAGCACCAGAGCTGGTCAAACCAGTCCAGGAGCTGAGCTGCTGGTCTGAACCGAGAGGAGGCGAGTATCAGATGAACGTCTGTCCCAGCGTCACCCGGTGCATGTTTTAGCTTTGGTTGCGGGACTCGAGCGCATCCCTCTGTGGGTTAATACGAGTTTCACACAGTCAATGAACTCCACCACCAATTTTCCTTTACCTTCTATTTTTAGAAAACATTTTGGAGCCACAATGTCAATGTTTTGTCAGAAAGCAGGAAGTGTAAAAAACCTCAACAGCCAACATGACTTTGTAACGTGGACCTGGTCAACATGAGGCAAAGTTTCTTTTTACACTGAGAAAGATTATGTACCTTGTACAGTAAGAGAATTTTGTAAGGAAGCTTCTATTTTGAAAGGATACGGGACCAAACACGAGTGCAGTGTGTTGTTCCTAAAGACGAACCAACAAACACACGAGGCTGAGGAATTCTTGTAAAATAGACACTCCATTCTTCTTCTGTTGCTTCTTTAACACTGAGAAAAGTGGAGGAAATGTACATTTTGAGGAGGCATCGATAACGCCTGTACCTGTGGCCTATCATCTTTCAACACACACCTTCAGACGTGAATTGTTCTGGACACTTGAAATGTGGTTTGGCACTGTGCATTCTGGTGTCGGCTAAGTATTATGTTTTTCTTGTTATTTGCTGCCATGTGATTTCTTTTTTCCTTTAAGACCTGCAAATACCCCCAATCTTTAGCTAGAGAATCTTTATTGGATAACTATGGAGAGAAAATATGAGGCTCTATTTTTGTTTGTTTTATGGCATAACAAGATTTTTTCATTTGAAATTGTTTTGTAAAATAGTTTCTGTATGAATGTATTTTTTATTGGAAAATCGATAAAAAGAATTTATTGGATCTACACGTGGTTTCTGTTTTTCTTTCTCCTGGAGTCGTCTCACGATGCCACCGACCAGGAAGCGTCTGGTCACAGGAGGTTTCCAGAGAACTTAGCCGAAGCTCCACATACAGGTCAAAGGTCAGTGGCCAGAGCGGCTACTTTAACATTCTGGGTTATTCTTCGGTTTTATGTGACCCTTGTTGTTGTTGTCGAGGCCAAACGGGCCCAGCAGAACCGAGCCCGTTGGTTTGATGTTCCGCCTGCTGCAGACAAGAGTTTTCATCTTACCTTCCATGACGAGAAATGTATGCAAATGAAGTTGTGCCACAAACAAAGGCCCGATAAGAGCTCTGCACACCACACACTAAAAGCCTCTTCATCTCCGACTGCAAGCACAAAGTGCTCCAGCTTGAAGGCTGCTCCATCAGGCCGAGCCCCAAGGACCCAGAACTAAACGGTAACGCAGAATTAAGACTGTGAAGAGGTCAAATGTGTTTTAAAGCTTAATTACATTGTTCACACATTTTCTTATTTCTGTCAATTAAACCCTAGAGTCCATAATTGTTCAGGTTTTCGTTCACTAAGGACGTACGCAGCCTGGAGCACGACCACCCAACCTGAACAGAGACCTGTTGCACCCGTGGGACCGGAAAACCGGCACATTAACGCTAAAACTGCCTGCAGAGACTCCCAAATGGAAATTCTACTCCTTCCCTGAAAGCGGCTGTTATTTCCCTAAATTCCAACTTCTTTTATTGTATTTAAGACTGTGATGCGTATGGGTGCTACTGAATACACAGACCAGAGCATTGTCAGTGTAAATGCTCTGCATGCAGGCGGTGACCTGGTGGGTAATGGCTTGTGGAGCGGTGAAACAGGTTGTAGACATCAGTGAGGTCGTTGAATTTCTCGCCAAACGGCACAAGCAGGACGTGAACGGCGCGTTTACCGCTTGTTGGGTCCAGCTCCAGTATATTCACGTGTAGATGAGTCGACCTGGAGAACGAGATCTTCCTCTGTGCCAGAGACCCCCAGAGCTCGCATGCCCTGTTGGCCTGAGGGGGTTGTGTGATAACCCAGGAGTCAGCGCCTTGAAGCCCTGTCATCACGTAACAAGACGTCTCCTGACTCACAGCAGCGCCTGTAGAAGCAGCGGCTCTAAATTCAGCTTCGTGTGGGGAAGCCCCTGGTTGTGACCAAACTCTCCACCCTGACACCAGCCTCTTTCTGCTCTCAGTAGCACAGCGGCCTGTACTGTGTGAAGTGCATCTAGAGCCACACACAGACTGGACCACAGCGAAACCGAAACCGTTTCAGTGCCGTTGATGTGAGACGAGAGCAAAATGACTCCGCTTGAATTTGATCAACTTTCACTTGTGGTGGTGTTGTGAAGTGAAGTCAGGCTTTTCCAGCCGCCGCTCACAGACTGTGAGTAGGAGGTCTGGATGTGAGGGGGGCTGCGGATCCGGCCAGACTGATGGATGGCCATTCCTCAGCCTTCCTCCCCCTCGCTCCCCTTCCCGACTCTCTCCTCCCACTGTTTGATGAACAAGCTCATTACTGTGGCACACTGATAAAAGTAGGCCATTATCTTCCCACAGTGCACTTTGAACTCTGACAAAGCATCCACTCATTGTCTCCTTAATGCAGCCGTGGCCGCCTGCCAGCGCCGCCAGCTCCTGTTTTAGATGCTGCCGTGGCCACATTCACAGGATTCTAGATCCCCACTGAACCAGGTCCTGGCACTTCTGTCATCTGTGCTGGGTTGAGACGGATCTCACACTGGTCTTTGAAGTCTCATTTTGATGGTCACAGCACCTTCACTACAGGTTGAGTTTCATTTTGAAAGCGTGTGATATTGAAAGTAGGTTGAGTTCATCACAGTGAACAGAAACTAAAGCAGTTCAGTGTAAAAAGTGAGGTCACGAAGCCAAAGCAGCTGTTAGATTTGACAGATCTGGGTCCAGTTAAAGGCAGTAAAGGCTTGTGTGCGTGGGAGGTTTTATACAACGTCTGTGTTGTCAGCTGCGTCTCCTTCTTCTTCCTCACTCCAGTACCGACAAAGTGACCTTTCTGACAGCCACCAACAGCTCACGTCACGCTAAAGGTCAGCAGCGACATGTTTGCCAACAAATAAAGTGGATCACAGGTGGAGGAGCAACCATGAGATGAGACTCCAACTCATAAATCAAGTCTTAATGCCTTTATTTTGAAGGCCACTCGTCACGGCCTTAATGGGACTCTAAACTGAAAAATCCACATCCAAAGATCTTGAATCTTGAAAAACAGAACAAGCACCAGCCAGGATGGGTTCTGTGGCTCAGCCCCCAACCACGCGGGTCGGACGGTGAGGGACAGGTCCAGAGGAATCACACCTAGCGACAGCCAGAACCTGTGGGGAAGCTGAGTAGGACCCACACAGATCAGCGCCTGGGCCCGTGGTTGCTGCCTGACGCCGTCCTAGCACACGTAAGCCCTTGATGCTCCGTGGCTGCGTGGCCCAGACGACTCCCCTTCTCTCTCAGCTCCGGTAAAACTCAACAATGTAGAATAATTGAAAGCACGACTCCCTGCGAGTCTTTATCAAGGTCACCACAACTTTCGTCTGCTCTTTAACAAAATAAAATCCATAAACACCCCTCCAACAAAAAAAAGAAGAAACACACTCACACACTCCTCGCGCCTCGTTCCCTGAAGGTTTGCAAAGCCCGTTTGAATTCACCTATCACCATGACAACTACTCTCTCTTTACCAACGGTGCCCGTGGGAGGTTTTCGCCCAGCCTTTTCTAATTTCACACTGTGTGGATATCTCCATTCAGTAATTACAATCCCATCCATTCTCATTTTCCCTGTCCAGACAATGTGCCCTGGATATACACACACATAAAAAAACACGCCTCTGTACACACACATATACAACCTCACACGGTACAAACCCCCACGTTCACGGACACATACTGAGCGAGAGTGTGACTAAGAGATAGAGGGAGAGAGGGCGACGGACTACAGCTGCGAAATCCAAATCACTCCAACAATCCAATTAAAAGCCCACTTCCAGTCCGTAAACTTGGCTCATTGTTAAAAAGTTGAAAACGGCCAAAGACTTTCTTCGTGAATCGAGCTGACAAAAGTTTCAGAGACGGGACTTCAAGCGCTCCGTCAATCCCACAATGCAACGCGCGCTTTGCTCCCTGGTGTCATCGTGAAGAGGACGATAGCGACGAATGAAACGCAGACTCTCACCCTGTCGGGATGCGCCGCCGCTGATTCCAGGTTCATGGGGTGTAAACTGACCCGAAACACACGGTCTGTGCATCGATAACCCCTCAAACATTCACGCTCCCTAAGCCAGACAGCTTCACGCCACGAAGGCCATTTAAACGCAGCTATTACTGAACAGCCAGAAAGCTTCTACATGAGAAGAAGATAATGGGAAAAGTTTTCAATCTTGTTTGAAGTTCGTTTTGTCTGTGAAAAGCGACGTCTGTTTGAGATGAGAGGATGATTTTCCATCAGTGTCTCCTGCAGGTTCCCGTCGTCACTTTTATTACATGGGTTTTATTCCTTCTGTGCTTCTGTTACGACGTATATTCACATGTTTGATCCCGTCTGTCTTTTAACTAAACATCCACACGAAGCTGACACGTCTGCCAACGTTGCTCGTTGTCCGTTCCAACAGGGACGGATGTGGCCTCAGCAGCGTGTTTACAGCTCGGCTGTTCTCAGGACTCCCAGGGGACTCGCATCGGCAAACCGCTGCTCTGGCTGTAAACATTATCCGGGCTTAGCTCGTGTTTACCCCACAACTCTTCAAAGTCCCCGCAGGCGTCAGCACTGACGCGATAACACGACGCTACGTGACGACTGGCCGGCGGCGATGACGTCACACCTGATGACCACGCCCTCACACCTGCTCATCCTCTCGCCTTCGTACTTGTTGCCAGTTGTTGCTGTTCCTACGTTAGAGTAACTGAGGGTCGAGAGCTGAGATCTGATCGTTTGACCTCTGAACAGGCCGCATGCACAGAACAGCCAGGTGTGTTCTTGAAGCCCTGCAGGTGCTTGACAGGTTTCCCACCACCGTTGCTGCAAACATTTGGTCAACCCCCTCCAACTCTCCCACCACATGTAAACAACATGTCACACTCGTACCTTTTGATCACGCAGCTATTCTGAGTGATCCTCCCGAGGTTTCGCCGCTCGGGTGCGATGCACGGCTGTAATGATAAGCTCCGTGTTTTTTTCTCCTTTTCTCCTCTTCGCGTTCAAAGATTGAAGTTTTGAAAAAGAATAATAAAAAACTGTCAGTTAATTGGCAAGAGAAGTGCACTATGGAGGAAAAACTACAAAGCGCCTCCACCAGGGAAATGTGAAAAGCTACACTGTAAGCACACACACACACACACATGCAGGAGAGTTTCAAGTTCGCTCTCCTGCTGCAGAACAATCCCTAGTCAACTACTTTTATGCTCTCATTGTTCAATTTTTCATTTTTTCTCTTCCTGTGCTGCGCAGACAGACGGAGGGTCTTAGCGCTGCGGTAATGCTCCATCTAAAGAAGTTAACTTCGAGCCGTTTCTTAACTGATAATGTCAACTCAGACGTGACTCCAACAGCAGATCGCTTGAATTCTTTCTTTAAAAATGCAGAAAGTGTCATGAAACCAGTGGTTGCGTCATGTTGTTTATTCAGGCTGATTAGAAAGACTGTGAGAGTCTGAGACGCTACATCCACATGACCCAAGCTCTCGTTCAAGGCACCTGCCCCGGAGCAGCGCAGGGGAAGTTGGAGCTTTGACTGAGATGGATGTCCTCCACAGAGGACAGGGAATAAAATCTCATCACAAAGGACGCGTTCGAAGGGGAACAGAACGAAGGACATGACAGCAGCAGATGGCTCTGAGGGAAAAGCAGCAGAAGACCCTGGAGCCGCTTCAGCCTCTGTCCCTCACACCGAACATGAAGGAAAAGGAAAAACAGATTGTGACTTAAAATCCTTTAAAAGCTCTTAATGATGAAGCTGCAGCTCATCTTGAGGACGCTTCTCTACTGGTGGTTCCAGAGCCTGGAAGCTGCCAGTTCTTCCTCCAGTCGCTCCTTTCTGCTTTCCGACCCTGAGCCCATCATTCTGTCCAGCTTGTCTTCTCCGTTACCACATTTGATTAGGTCGGAAAACACGCGTCAAATTATTTAGCAGTAAAACCAGTCAGAGTTTCTGAGTCTGACGTTTAAATTTTCTTTCACTAATTTGCTGCAATAAAAGTGTCAGTTTCTATCTGTAGTCACATACACAGAAAAGCTGGAGGTGCACACAGACTCACTCATTCATGCACAAACACATAAATCAGCCTCATATTAGCAGCGCACGGGGGAAAAGCTTTTCCACATTGTTCCTTTCTTGGACAGAACGGCAGCAGCCATCACATGGCTGAGGGCACATTTCCGCTATGCTAATAATACGCTATCACTGGGCCGGAGCACAAATGCACAGCTCATGGCCATAATCTTGTTGTCAGCTGCGGATGACGTGCAGGCACTCAAAGCCATTTGGCATGTAGGCCTGAGATCCCACAGCCTCGGCTTAATTGGATTTTGAAGCGTGTGTGTCTGTGGGTGTGTGTGCGCATATGCATTGGTATTTCTGCACGTCTGAGTGTTTCCATGGACTCTCACGTCTGACATGTATCACGTATTCCTGTCAGGTGCAAAACTTAAATGACATCTTTTCAGCAGCCTTGGTCTTAAACAGCTTCACTTTGAGTTTATCTAATTGGTTTTGCAAGTGTTTCTGGGCCAGAACATCCTCCATAAAGCTACAGGTGTCAGGATTCGGTGGTTTTCTCAGTGCTGATGAGTGAAGAACCTTCCTGACTGAACTAGACGAGCAGAACGAGGCCTGTGTAGATGATAACTTGTCGTTAGATCCTTCTGCCAATTCACCGGTTTGTCGTCTACTCTTCTTCATATTTCACCTGCTCTGTAAATGGAAGCAGAAACAGTCGTGTTTGTCATCTTATTTTGAAATTAATACATTTATTTTGAAAGAAACAACCATGACTGACAGCTTAGGTGTTTAAAAAAAACTGTTTACAAAAATAATGAACAATAAATATTGGTCAAATGAAAGCCATCGCTGCTGGGACTCTCTCGACAAACCGCAATTAACTGACAACCAATTAAGTGTCACTACTTCAAAGGAGGAACAGTATAACGTCTTTAAAAGTCTACTTTAATTTGTGTCATCAGCGGCTGTAATTGAAGCTCCACCAGAGAGAAGGACCCCGTTTCATCCCTGCGTGGTACGACAGCTGGTGTCACGTTGGTCCCAGTGAGTGAAAAGACCGAACGCGTTGGGTTGTTTAGATTAGAGGAAGGAACAAACTCATACTGTGGTAAATTCTTAATGTTGATCTAAGGCTGTGATTTAAGTTAGTATCGTGAAAAGTCTCCAAAACAATTAAAGATTCGCTAGTAAAGTGTCAGAAGCTGTAGTTGATGTGAAAACATGACATCAGCCAAACTGAGCGAGGCTGACACACCAGCAGCCATGTGTGTTTTCACTTTGCAATTCCCCACGTGCACGTGCTCACTCTTGCATGCATGTGAGTTCATAAACCCTAAAATGAAAGGTATGAGATAGCTGGGTGGAAGCTCGCCAGCGTGTGAGATAGAAGTGGACGCTCCACTGCCTCTGGAGAGACAAGGGAGCCGGCGTCTCGTCTGTATTCACCCAAACACGTTCCCGGCCTCTCAGGAATTCACCGTCGCCCATCGGCTCAAAGCGCCAGGCTAAAGCGATCGCTTACAGCGCCGAGGAAATGGCTGTTTGACAGAAGGACGGAGAAGCGGGTAGACACCAGAAGCAACAAACAAGGTTTTAATAAAAGGAAAGAGAAAGCAGCAGGTTTCAGTCTGCAAACGCTCACCGGAATAAATGTGTTTCAAAAGGTTGGAGACATGAAAAGTGTTATAGTGGCTGTAGATGTGAAAATGAATTCAGCTCAAAGTTTCCACGCAGGCTCTAATATGTCCTAGAAAGCTGCTCGCAGTCGAGAAGATTTGGCGTCTTTCACAGACGGAGGCCACAGACGCGGAATAGAAACTTACATTTCACATGAAAAACTAGGAGGAATTTCCAGCATAAAAACAAGACGACAGGAAGTCAGGATGTGTAGAGAAGAACGGAAATGTGTTACCATCGTATCCACAGCTGATGGTAGAGGCAGAGGTTGGTGGAGTGTGAAGAGCAACGACGTCGGCAGCGGTTTTATTATGTTGTCTCTCAGCTGCTCTGCATCATCTCCCGACTCTGGCTCTGACACCAGCCTTTGGTTTTTGTTGCTGCTACAGGCCAAACACCAGACCTGCTCATCACCTCAGCGAAGGAGCAGGTCAGCGCAAATGACGAGAGGCTGCTTCCTCTAACAGCATCTCACCCAGCTGAGGCGAGCAGAGTCCACTGAGCGGCCACCAACTGCACCAACCACGTATCAGCTCCGATGAGAAGCTGGAGTCAGGAAACACTCCCATCGCTGCTGCTCTGTGGTTATGTGGGTCATGTGACATTTTTAACTCTCCTGCAGCTCAAGGACGAGGATATTTGAGTTTTTTTGTTCTGTGAGGAGAACCAGCAGACTCCCTGCTTAGAAACGGATAACGCTTAAAGCTTTTCTTTCTCCGCATTCAATCTGCACAGAACGCTGGGAAGTGGCAGAGATACAGTAGGGCTATAGATAGATGGAAGGATAAGGGGATGGGGAGGGGCTGACTCTTCCTGCCTTTCCAAGAAGCCATCTGTCTTTGTTTGAAGAGCATGACTGCTGTCAGGTTCCTGTGATAGAGACGTAAACAAACAGGAGGATCACAGCTCCTTATCTCCGCTCATTTCTCCTCACTAACAAGACAAACACCAGCAATCCTGTCATGTTGACTGTGTTGGACGAGGTGCTGAGGAGGCGAGGAGGCTGTCTGCCGTGCAGCAAAGCCGGAGCACAAAGATGCAAATCCGAGGAATCCGAGCAGGAGGCACATCTGCTGCTGCAAGAACGTTGATTTTTCTGGGAAAGTCCGCTGATGCAGCTTCCACTCTGCTTCTCCCAGCTTCACCTGATTCATTTCCTGTTACTGCTACATATTCCTATTTGAACTTTAGACGCCTCTATCGGTAGGATCTGTATTCGACGTGGCTTAAAAGCGTGAGAAAAAGCTCCACGAAGGCCAGACATGGAAAATAACTTGACTGGAGAAGAAACGTGACCATAACGGTGTGATCCAGAGTAAAACACGTTACAGTTAGAAGAAATACAGCATCTTCATAGTTTTACGTTGTAACACTGCATCACATTGATGTTAAGGAAGTGAACTGTGCATAACTTTATGGTGAATGTGTGTATAAACGTGTCCAACGTAATGAGGCCTCAGTCTGACAAGACGCAGGGACACGATTCAAAGAACCTATTTACTGATTAGTCACAGAAACCAAAGTGTCTTAACGCAGTCAAGTCGAGACTCGAATGTTTTCCATCCAGCGTTTGTACGAAGCAGAGGAGAACTGGAACTGCAGAAATAATCTCTTAAGCCGAAGCACAAACATCCACGATTTGCTCTGAATTTGAGATAATTGGTGAGATGTGGAGAAAACATGTTTTCCGCTGCTGAGCCTAATTAACGAAGGTTCTACAGAGAATCTGTGACGTTCAGCAGAAAGGGTCGACGCTGGCGTCCAGCGTCCACGAACCCACGGGCCACAGTTACTTCACACAGGAAAAAACGCGTAAACGCAACGTGGCAAACGCTGAGAGAGACAAGGTGCTGATACCGGAGGGCTGATTAACGACGGTAGCGTAGGTCAAAGGTCACTGTTGGCATCAATCACTAACAGCCTGATTTCCTAGATGAATGACACGTTTCCTGACATTGGTCTTATCGGAGAGACGCCCTGTTAATAGAGTAGCAGCAGGAACTAAGTAAATACACCGTCCTGTGTCATTTTCAGCTTCAGTGTTTCCTTTAAACTGAGAGACCTCAGAAAGTTATTGTCTCCATGGATGCTGCTGCTGGAAAACCTTTAGGCTTGGCCCCGTTTGTGGTTCAGGTGAAGCAGCTTCAGTTTGTCTGCGTCCAACACAACAACGGTGCATTAGTCAGACGGATGCGTTCTGCAATGAGGATTAATCAGACGAAGAGACGCTGCTGAAGATGAACGTGATCGTTGTCTTGTCATTTTTTTCCTGTAGCCTGTAAAGATGCACCACTATCGACCCATAATTACAACATCAGTCATTATTGATCAGCGTCACCTCAAGGAACAGCTCTGAACGTTTAGAAGAATTTGCCTACGATGGGACCAGGCAGCACGTTCGTCCCTCTGCGCTCGGCTCCAGGACAACGAACAGAACAGACCCAACAAGGAGGAGAGCAGACGGCTGCAAAATCAACATTCGAATGGCGTTTTTCAGAGGGGGAGCGTAATGTCAGCTCGGCCTCAAGGTAGCGCCTCAAGGATGCTCGGCTCTTTGTTTGCATTGTTCTGTTGATGAGCGTGTGTGAAATAGCTGCAGGGAAATGTCAGTGTCATTCCTTTGTGTATCAAGGTAAAACACAGAGGGATATGAATTCCAGCCTGTGTGTGTGTGTGTGTGTGTGGGGGGGGGGGGGGGGGGGGGGGAGGGGGGGGGGGGGGAGTGGGGGGGGGGGGGTGTGTGTGTGGGGGGGGGGGGGGGGGGGGGGGGGGGGGGGGTGTGCGTGCTCCTAAGTGGCTGCACTCGTGTTTTGGAATAAACAGAACAGTCTGTGCTTGAAGGAAAAACATCTCTTTGCGTCTGCCACTAATTGTTGTATCACTGCAGACAAGAACACAACAACAACAACACAAATCAGCAACAAGTGCGCGTGATGGCTCCAAACGTGACTGAATGCACAACTAACCGATGACTCGAGAATCGCTGCCTCTGCTGGAGCATGACGTGGAGCAGATGATTCCAAATGAAGCCAGAGCTGCTTCTTTAGTTCTGCTCCTTCTCCGTTTTGGGCTTATTGTGATTCATATTATTTGCTGGAGGGATGGTATGGTCGTCCTGAAGGTTCTGTTCAAGGCTTCGACTTCTTGAACTTGGCTTGGACTCATGAGTCACATTGTGTCTAGTGGTTCTTCATATTTCCAGGTGGCTGGACTCCAGGAAAGTCCACAGACTCGGGTTAATTAGTGGCTGTGATTGGTCGTGTGCCAGAATCTGTTGACCCTGCGATGGATCCGTGTTCGTCCTGGCTGTACCCGTCGGTGGTTGGGATTAACTCCTGAACCCGTCTCTGGCAGAATGAACCCTCACGTCAGGAAACAATCCTGCCCTCGAGGCTTTTTGTACCTCTACACCTCTTCCTTTTTATTTGTCTCGGTTACACAGATCTCTGCTGCTGGAGGTTTCAGGACGATCTTTAGTTTCATGTGGACCTGCTTCATTTGAAGCAGAGCGTCATGTTCAGGCTGTCGCTCGCAATGACAACAAGGTCTCGTGGGTAATGACGGCTGGAGGAGGTGATGCCCACTATGAGCATGAGCTAGATTTGAAGTCTACGGGTACGATGACCAGGTTTGCTCTGGTGTTTTCTCACTGGCAGAGTCACAGCTGTGCATAAGATGAACTGAATCTCCACATCAGACATCAGGTTTGGACTGTTGCCGGCAACAAAGAGCTGACGTGTCAACATCAACGCTGAAGCCGTTTCTGCCAAACACACGGAGTAAAAGTCTTCTTTACGGGAGCTCACGTGGGCGCAGCCGGTGTCCTCCCTCTGAGCACATCCAGCGCGTTTGCAGGCTAAATTATCCATCTAGGTCTGACTGGTTTATATCAGGAGACGTTGGAGACTCGCTGATCTGGATCCTCCTCTACTGGCTCTTCTCAGCAGCTACAATAAACATGACAATTATTGAGCGACCTCACCCAGATAACGGAGCAGGGCCGCCGCCCACATCCAGGCCTGGGAGTTGACCAGACATGTGCTTTAGCTACACTTAGAAGAGATACCGTCAAAATGCTGGGGTCAGAGGTCGGGGCTCAGAGGTCAGAGGTCAGTATAAGTGAATATTAGTGCATTGTGAGGGAGCGGTTCAACGCTTCTGTTGTTTATCAGTCGATAATGGAGACAGTGAAGTGACGCTTCTCACAGACGCTCTCGCTCTGAACACACAGCTCGCGGCAGCGGGTGAGCGTCACAGTCCTGGTAGTTCAGCAGCAACGCAAACATCCAAAGAACATCATTACATTAGTTCAAGTCTTGTGACAGTTTTGATTCACAGCCAGAAGAATGTGACCATTCGCTGTTTACAACGTGGCGTATTTGCTCCTTGGCTCAGGACGCGCTTTAACAGGTTCGTGGCTTCTCTTTGACTACGTAGCAGCTTCACGACGAGCCGGGAGGAGAATATCCAGCTATAGGATCCACCGAAGGCGGCTGTTCAGGCGCTGATTGTTTCTGGCTGGATGCCAGAAAACACAAGAGCTTTACACAAATTGGCTGAGCAGTTAAATGACCAAATGAAGTGGAATTAATTGTACTGGAAGAAGTTCAGTGGTGAAGAGGTGGAGAATTTGTCTGGGGTTTAAACACGGGGCTGCTTTCATCAGTCACAAAGTTAGTGTGCAGATAATTAATATTACCACATAGATAACATGATAAACACGACCTCAGTTTAAAGGCCAAACCTTCGACCTTCACTTAAAGGGTTGTGTTTTATTCCAACCTGTCAATCCTGCTGGTTAGCTGTGAGATTTATTTACGCTCCCTCAAGCTCTGGGCCTCTGACTGTGTATCACAGGTATCAGGAAGCTTAACGTGGCGATTAAAGCTGCACTGGCAGGATAAAAAAATGACGTTTGTGGATTTTATTGATCAATTCTTCTTCTGTGTTCAGGAACAGCTCGCGTCCTGCATCGTGAGGCACAGTGAGCTCACTGTGTTAGCGGGCGTTTCTTCATTCCTCCCCCAGGTGAACTGCTCGTGGCTTTCTGGCAGATATCACATCTCGGGTCTTGCGTAACGTCTACCTCTGGCTACCTTCCAGCACCACTCCCTTACGTCTACGTGATCCATCGGCGAGGCCTCCTTGATCCCTTATCAGTCAAGAGCCCCCTCTTGAGAAATCCATTGTTTTCTCCTCTCGTACAGGGAGCGCTCATAAAGGAATTCCAATAAGAAGGCGTAAATCAAGACTAACACGCCCCTGTTCTCAAGGTTCCAGCACAATCAACACAAGCCTGGCAACGGGCCTGAAAGCAGGACCGTGTTATGAAGCGGCGCTTGTAGCAGGAGTTATTTGATTTGGTCGGCTAAGCACAACCGGTATGGTTATGTTCAACATTCTTTAGCAAATGGGCCATGTTACAGCTATTCTGCACTCGGGGGGATTGGGAGCGGGCGGATCGAAAAATGGCAACGCTCTGAAAGCGCCGCTTTCTGCTGCATCAACCCGAGTGTTGACCTGCGCGGAAATACACTGCAACACAGAATGTTATGCGTCGCCAGGGGGAGTGTAATTGTGGCAGCACGTTGTTTCTGAGAGCATCATTAGATTTTCCACAGATTAATGCTCTAAAGTAATAAAACCTCATATTAAACTCGTAAAAGAACCGTTTGCTCAGGAGAAGCTGGTTGGAATGTTTTCTCTGCGTATCGTCGGGAACGACAGCTGAGCTGATGTGATGTCAGAGCCTCTGTTTGGACCAACGTTTGAGTTTAAGTCTTTCTCAAAAACACAGAACGTCATGAGATGTTGATCCCGTTGTGCCGTGCAGCTTTACGTTGGAGTGAAACAACTGTCTGTGATACGACCACTGTGGTTAAAGAAGGTGCAGAGAGATGTTCGCACATGCACTGGAATCCTGAACGTGTCAGGACTGCGTGTGAGCAGGACCCACTGAGGTCCACAGGTAGAAGATGCTGAACAAGCTGCTTGAGGGCATTCGGTTCAGATTTGGTTCCGTCTGAATTCATCTCATCGAGGTGTAAGCTGCACGTTGTCACCCACTAAGTCTTCATTGCATCACTTCTTGCATCACCTCTAATTAGAGCAGCGTCACCAGAGGTCTCCAGCCTGTGAAGTCCTGTCGCCTGGTGCGGCTGAAAGCCTGCAGTGCTTTAGGAACTTTTGCACAGCCATCACTCGGGTTGATTTCTCGCTGTTGCGTGTCTGCCAACAGCGCTCTGACTTGTGTCACTTTCAGACGTCATCTATTACTGCTGCAGCACTTTGGCACCGTGAGACGGATTCAGTGGCGAAATGCAGGTGTGGGCGGGCGGCCAGCATCGCTCAACCACAGCAAGCGGTAGCTGTGAGCTTCCTCCGCTACCGTCCATCATTTAGAGGAATCCTTCAACAGCAGAGAAACGAACAGGCAGAATGAGGCTGGACTGACCAGAGGGCAACGAGCAGAGCGGTGGCTTAAACGCTGCTGTTTGGTGCTGACGTCTACTGTACGTATTAAAGTGTTGTGTTGTTCCGCTCCACCACCTTCATTAAAACACTAAATGGGGATTTCACCTGTGGGAAGGGCTTCACCGCTCAGCGTCCGCGCCAGGGAGCAGCGCAGCTCCGGGGTGGTACGTGGTCACTAAAAGCCCTGGTTCCACCTGCGTAGATTTGTCCTTTAATGCTCTGCGCTGGTTGTTTTACACGTCCCACGTGGCCTTTGGTTGTTAGAGGATGTTTGAGCCTCTAATATCCTCTGTGTAAAGCTGCTTGGTCTGCAGCTCCACTCCGCAGCGCGAGAGCTTTAAAAACCAAGTTTGTTGTGAGCAGTCAATATTATCTATAGCTTTTTTGGCCTGTTAATGCTTCCAGAAGTTGTGCATAGTCAGCCCTCAAGTAAAAACTAAGACGCACATTTGCTTCATTGCAGTTTAAAAGTCAGGGCATATCACAGGCAGCCAGCGAGCTCTCAGCTGGACCACTGTGCCCAAAGTCAGAGGCTTGTTCAAGGATGCTGCTGCTTTCAACAGCTCCTCCAGGTGGGAGGTAGAGCAGGCTGTTAAACTTGACTCATTAACCACCACGTGTCTTTTCACACAGAAGCTTCAATCAGACCTTTGAGATGCCGATCATCTGGGAATGAATGTCCAGGTTTCACCCTGGAGTATCAAAGGAGGGAGAGTCGTAAATCCTGTGGACGACGGTATTTGTCTCTAGTAAAGTGAAATGAGAGAAATGTTTGTTTAAAACTCTTTTCTTTTCCTAGTACAACACAGAAGTTCTTTATTTGAGTCGAGGTTTCCCTTCTGTCCTCCCTCCCTCTAATGAATGTTGAGTCTTAGCTTCTAATCACTGGCTTGTTGTTCTCTACGTGGACTAAGAAGACACAGGAAACGTTTGGATGCTTCTGTAAATAATGCTAAAGAAGTGGAATGTGGCGTTTAGGCCTGGAAGCACCGCCTCTGACTGACGGGTGAGAGGGGACGATGCGTTTCCTCCTCGCTGGCGTCGGATGCTGCGCTTTGATTGATGGCGTTCAACTCGGCGAACACCAGAAAATTGCATCACAAATTGAGCAAACAGAGTTGTTGCCTCCAGTGCGTCTTTGTGTGCGTGTGTGTCCAACGTGTGTGTGTTTCTGATTAGACACAGGACTGTATGAGTGAGTACTGTCAACGTGTGTTGGAGGGGGTGAGTGGAGAAATGGGTCATGCCTAATGAAGGGAAACAACATCTCTATCAGTGTCTACTCTCGACAGATGATAACCTAAATGATGATTTCGCCTGACGTCTTCTCGTTCAATCGTAATGCTGTCTGCTCGCTAACCGAGGTGGGGGAGCCCGGGTCTGATCTGGAGATAAATCAGATACAGTCGGCGTTTCCTCCGGGGGGAACGATGAAACTCAGCTCTAGGCATTTTGTGTTTGCATTTCAGGGGTTTAGCCCAAGTTTAGCGAGTTCAGATGAAGGTACGTTAATAAAGACTCCGAGGTGAGAGGCGATCAGCTGATGAGGAAATCAGGCTTCACCACGAGCCGAGGTGATGATCAGAAAATAAGGAGAGCGTATGATTTCCATATTCATGAGCTGCAGTGAATAAACAGACGAGTCTTTAAGATCATTTAGAAAATATTATAATAAACCAGCTCAGGTGACGTTTAGTTTCTCTTCATTTAAATAACTTCACCTCCTGTTTGTCAGGGGACGTGGTCTACATCACATGAGTCTGAAACGCACGACGTTGTGAGCAGCTACTTCTGAAGTGGACTCGCATCATGTAACGCGTTTTTTCACGATGGTCCTATCAGCGCGTCTCAAGCCGATCTGTCAGGTGGACGGTAGATGTCCCGTCCTGAGCCGATCACCTCAGCGTCTTCTTTCTTTCTCATGGTCCTGCCTCAGCAAAACATGGCCAACTGTGCCAGAGATGACACAATGTACGTAGCTGCCCCACGCCACAAATATCTGAGCGGCATCGCTGGACCCTGGCCCCTGGCCCCGTCCCGTCTCATCTGATCCTCCCCCACCGCCTCCCCAGGCCAGGCAGCACTATTTTTGGCCTCTGGGCCCAATGCTTGACATACTAATTATATAACAGCGGAGCAGGCTCGCTTTTTGCTGCTCCATTTCTTTTCTGTGCCATAGTTTAGTGTTACGCGCTCGTTCTTCATCAACGTTGGCTGCAGAGCTGCGTGTGGCGCCGCAGATGTACGGATTTGTCATTTTGCAGACTGGGGCTGGACAAGCAACACAAAATAAATGCAAAGATTCTACTATTATGCATTATTTTTAAAAAAAGATCTTTGTATATTTATAAGATAAACACGCAGATGTAAAGCTTTGGATGGTTTTCAGTAGACGACCTGATATGAAAATGACAAAATTGGCCGATTTTACTCTTAGAAAATGATGGTAGTAAATTGCAGCACTTTCATCACAGAGTCACTGCGTAAATGTGATTCCGTGTGCAGCTACTACCAGAGTTTATGCACAAGCGGCGGCTGAACCGGTTTACGGGCTCCTGCTGTATTTGCATGTGCGTTTCTTGGTTTTGCTAAAGCACGTGTTTTCAGCTTTTCCTGAAAATGTGATCTACATCTATTGTGGTTTCATTAGAGAAGCTCCTCATTTCACCAACATTATTCCCAAGGTAAAGTGGCTCTGGTCCAAGCACAGAACCCTGTGGAACCCCACGACTGGTGTTGCTGTATTGAGTCATGTAGCTGTGGGATCCAACAGGATAAGGTTAGAGAGGAAGCAAAAAGAATCAGAAGATTGACTCTGAAAGGTGCGATGACTCTCATGTAGTCGCTGGACGTGCTGACAGGTAAATCAACTTTGAGTGGTTTAGTCAGGATGGAGTCCGTGTTGATGCTCTAGATAAATTAATTATTGAAATTAATTCTGCATGAGCTGCTGGGGAAATGACGTTGGAGCGGTTAAAAGCAAGTTCGCCCCCAACGCCGCCGTGTTGTCACGAGCCATAACACGGACACTTGAGTCCGTCACCCTGAGAGGTTTTAAAAATTAAAAATTAAACAGATCTAGTCAACAGAAACGACTGGAGTCATAATCTGGACGTGGTCAATCGTAAGATGACGACCTTTCGTCTCCGACTGATCAGATCCACGGATTCTTTTTTACTGTGTTGCTTTACGTTGCATTACTGGAGCCGGTGGATCCAAGCGTCCTCCAGTGCTTCACATTCTTGCATGTCAGTGAGCATTTGTGTGTATATGTGTGCGTCAGCTGACGGCAGACGATATGCTTCACATCCCCCGACGGCTAAAACCTGACATTTGGTTGCAACATGAGCCACGGCTGCAAGTTCATGTAGTAACAGGCGCGAAGCCGCCTCTCGTTCCATGCGCTGCCTGTTATCAGATGTCCGTCGCTGGCAAGGTGTCGTTTTGCTCTTTATGTTTCATTTGCGTGGACGCCAGATTATTGGCAGACACGGGGAGCATAGCGTGTCCTCTGCTGTTACTCTCGGGACATAGAGGATTTGCAGTGTTTGCTGAGCACCGCTAACCTATATCCTCTTCATTCACATGGTCGAGCTTCAAGGACAATGAATTCTAATCACAAGCAAATCTGAAGCAGAGGTTCAGGATGTATAAGCTGTGGAATGACTTAGTGTGTGAGAGCTGTGAACCGTTGCTGCTGTGTGAACGTGTAAACGTTGTTTATTGTAATTATGTGCTTTTCGTGGCTAAAAGCTGTTGTTGAGGCCTCATCAAAAAGCCAGTTTCAAGACGTCACATCGGATGGACACTCATGGATGAGAATCGTTTACAGATTTGAGAGAGCGAACAGATCCACATCCTGAAATGCTAAAACGCATTTGCACATTGGAGTAGCTGTGGCAGTAATCGATGTTTTCAAGCGCTGATTAAGTGCTGGAGTGTGGGTTTGTGCGTGAACCTGTTGAATGGATGTGATGACTGTAGCAGAGATGAAGGATGATGACAGAGGAAGATGAATGAAGCTCAGCTCGGGGGGTTGATCCAGGGCAGGGCCGCGCTGAGGACTGTACCTGGAAACGGCAACGTTGGGCATTAATCTTAATACGATGATGATTTTGCTGGAAAAAGTCACACATACTTTCAGGTTTATTCGAAGTTGTGATACAGCAAAGTGTGATCTATCATCCAATTTACTATTCATACTCATAAAACATTCTCAAATGAACTGGGCAGAAATCACAGCTGTGACAAGACCACACACGATCTGCTGATGCTGGGCTCGTCGCTGTTCAGCACCCATGAAGAATGTTTTCTATTCATGAGTGTAAAGCAGCGCTGAGGCGTGCAGTCAAGGCTGCATCCACACGACACACAAAGGAGTGTGTGCGCTTGAATGACGGAAAACACAAAGGCAGAAATAACCAGCGTTTATTATTTGATTCCTTTAGCAGAGATGTGGGCAGATCCACACCGTGTGTGAACGGTATTTACTGGGTCCGGATCAGGGCCGAAGTTCGGGGACCTGCCGTGAACCGTGTCCTCGGCGGATTCCTTCGTTACTGCCTTCAGACGGACTGAGCACGAGCTGAATTATTGCCAAACAAATATATATATCAACCGACGATCAGAAACGTAGAACCTCCACGTTCAACTTCCCTCTGACCGCCACGCACACGGTGTCTGCCTCATTGTTCGCTGGGGTTCTGCGGACGGCGAACGTTTGCATGGCTCAGATCATCGGGTCCATGCGGCTCTGTCCCAGTCAGAACACTGGGTCCTGCACCACAGGCCGAGCCCAGCTCCAGACGCCATGTTCCTGCATTTCACTTATTTATTTTTAGAAAGAACAACCAAGATTTACCATCGGATGCCGACTCTCTGAAGCCTCCTTTTGGTCTGAGCCCCACGTTGCACCGCCTCCCTGGGATCTGACAGCCGGCATCAGCGCTACTGTAAAGACATCCATCACCCTGCCTCACATCCATCACATCAGGCCCAACATCGAAGACTCTTTCAACATAAAAGGTCGACAGCGCTGTCGTGTCCTCTCGACCACTATGTGCACTGCCCTTGATTTAGAGCTGCCTCATCCTCCAAGATTCCTAAATATCCTAAAAGAGGACATGTAACAGCCTGGTTACGATAAATCAAGCACCACTCTGTTGTCAAGAGCTGCTGCTTCACCTCTGTCTCCCCCTCCCCGGTCCGTCCATCCTCCTCCTCTCTCACCCTCTTCATTTCACTTTCATCCCAGTCCTTCCCATTTATCTCGCCCTCACAGCCGGTGTCCATTCATCCCGATTCACCGCTTAAGTGCAGCGCAAGAGAACGACAGCAGCATTAAAATAATAATAATCAAGACAGCATGAAAACAACTGGCATCAAGCTGCCTCTCCAGATGAAATCAGCTTTTATGTGAGAGGAAGCATTAAAATCCAGCTACTTCCTCGCTCCCTCACCTTCTCCCCCAAGCCTTTGAAATTTCAGTTTCTATTATAAGACTTACGTTCTCACAATGAGCAAGAGGTAATCACCTATCGTATTTCCTGCCTGCATTCCTCACCCCCCGTGTATTTTCAGCTGCGCTGCCTGCTGCCGTCTTCCCTTCCTTTTCCATTCCTTTGTTGACGCGACTGTGAAACTGAAACTGTCAAAGCACTCTGGGAGATGTATAATTAAAAAGAAACAAGCAACCGCATCAGGGATTTTTTTAAATAGACAATTAGTTATTTGTTCCGAACTTCAAAAACAAGCTTGAGCAGGAATCTGTGTTGTCATGTCTGCTGCCTAACGTTTCCTTAAATGTACCTGCTGTTATTAACACACAGACGAAGCCTCAGAATTTCATGATCCTGATGATCGGTTGAGCAAACTGAAACTCACACGTGAACGTTCATTTGCAGCCCGTTGGCTCCTGAATCCACCCAGTTCATCATTTTTTAACTTTCTACAGCCATATTTTGAATAAAATTGTTTCTGTTTGTCCTAGAAACGTTTCAAGGATGTGTCGTGGATGAGGTCAGCGGCTCTCGTGATCATTGCTGTGCCTCCCTGGGGGGGATCTGGGGCTGGGCTGCTTGAGGACGGTGTAGCGGGGGACAGAATCAGCTGTCTGGTTCTGGTCCGCCGCCATAAAACCATCACGACACAGGCCCGTCATTTCACTTCCATAAGTGCAACCTGGCTATTAACTACGAAAAGGCCGATCCGCACAGCCGGCCATCGCCATAGAAACCGGCCATAAAGCAGCCTGGGAGAACGAGTCCTCTGGGGGAAGAGCAGGCGAGGCAGCGCTGAAGGTCGTGTTTGCGCTGACCCCCGCGGCCTTGTTACAATATATACGACCCATTTATGTCTCTATCCACTGCCGCGGCTGACCTTGGTGTTTACGAGGCCGGCGCAGCAGAAAAGGCCATCACACGACGCGTCTGATTCATGTGGCACGTCTGCTAAACAACGCAGCGGTGCCCCCAGTCCGCCTGCCTCGCTAGCTCGCTGTGGTCGCTATATATCTGCGAGCTAAAACATATCAGCTCAGGGCTCGAGGCGTTATCTTGACAGGTAGATTTAGTTAGCGGTGAGGATCGATACCAGCTGCTGTATCGTCCAGCAGACACACTTCTTCATGTGCGCTGACATTTTCCAAAATGACATTAGATTCTCTTACGCCCAACCTGCATTATATATGTTTCTTCATATTAAAAGGCAATGAAATTATTAGAACGATCAGGCATAACTCACCGTTTATCTGATGTGTGTTTGCTTTGTCGCCTTCTGTCGTCGCGTCGGCGCTGCGCTGGTGCCGGGAACATTTTGTCAGCCGCTTCCTGTGACCTGCATCAAGCTGGCTACGCACCAAAGGAAGCGGGAGATGAAAGGCCAAGTGTTCAAAACCAGTAAACACGGCGCTTGCCTTTCGTGACGGCAGATCGTCTGGGTTCAGCGTCTGCCTGCTCGACGCCTGTGGAGGCTCTACAGATGCCGGTTACCTCGGCCTCGGGCGCGATGACAGCTCGTCAAGATGACTGACAAGTGTGTGAGGGTGTGGGACTAACGACACACTCCTCGTCTGAAGCTGGAAGTTTAGTGCGTGGCGTTGAGTTTCCATACTGCTGGGGAATTTGCGACTTTGCTGTGTTTTTTGTTGTTAATTAAAATATTCTCATTATGTTGCGCAGCTACAGCGAACCTTTGCACCCTGGAGAAGTAGGCGTCAGTAAGCAAACATTCATTATTTCCCTGGTTTCACGAAGCCCTTATTTGTTTTAAGCAGCATCTTGTGGTTCAGCTTTCTGCTGATGTGCAGCGTTATTAACCGCTCACGTGTCTCACAGGCGGGTGGACACGACAGGAAGCTGGACATAAGATCAGATCACGTTTGATGTAACGCGGCTCTAGCTGAGACTCACAGCGACGGGGCCTCCCGTGTTTTGCTGTGATGTTCCTCCTCACGCGACCCCTGTCACTCAGAGCCGCGTGGGCGGCGCTGTGACGTCACCAGCGTTGTCGCGTTGCTGTGTATCATCTGAGACGACGGGTTGGTTGGTTGTCAGTGGGTCACAAAGCAACTCGTACCAAACAGCCTCTCAGACTCAAACGCCGCCACTGTGCGTTGCTATGGGCAACCGCTGCTCATAGCCCTTTAAAGCATCTTCTCCAGATGCAAAGATCCTTTAATCTAACGCTTCTTCACATGCCAGCGGTTGGTTGTTGTCTGTCTATTGTTCTGTCCGTCTACTGCTAGACGAGCCAGACGGCAGCTGCGTGCGAGGAAGTTCAAGTTCATCTGAGTTCGCGTAGTAAACATACGCGAGGAAAACTTAACGAGACGATGTGCAGCAGTGTCGGTGTGAAATAAACAACGCAGGTGTCAAAGCAGACAAAATCACTTTTCTAAACTACTGGGGTTTCATTTCACTCCCCTCGTGAATCGATGACAGCGATTTGTACATATGGTTTTAAGTTTCACACCAAGTATTTGAATTTCCTCACAAAACCCTTTTCAGAGCAGAAATATTCCCTGCAATATGTGCCGCTTGATATTGGAGGAATATTTCTGCCACTGATGTGTAAAGTACAGTTTACAGAGCTCAGTTGGTGATAAAACCGCTGGGAAAAAAAATGCAAAACAGTCTCTTGAACGTTGCTGGCGACATTTTCTTAACGTTTTTCTGACAGGTTTTAGAAGCTCTTTCTTCTGCAGCGCCACACGTAAACTCGCTCTGCAGCCGCATATGTCGCCTTCTTTGAACACACGTCTGTCTCACGGGTCCCGTGAAGACACTCAGGGACACAACACGTTCCTCAGCCGTGATCTTTAACCCCAAGCATCAGAGGTGACCTGAATCCTAACATCGTTCACGCTCACACTCTGACTTCATTTCTCTACTGTTTTCCAATAGATTTTCTTAGAATCGTTGTTCATGTTATGTTTTTAATGTATTTCCTTTGCACATTTCTCTTTGTGTACTTAAAAATACGTCTTTCATCCGTCGTTTGTCTTATTTTCCACCATTCTGAAATCAAACATCACACGTTTCTTGTGCGGCTGGCGAGTGCCGACGGACGCTTCACCACGATTAGTCCCGTCTGCCCTCTTCCACACTTGACCCCTCGCTTTCCCAGCATTCCCCTTGAGGTTGCAGCGCAGCATGGGTCCCAGCTCGAGTGCCTCCCGCCGTTGTCATCACAACCTCGAAAAGCCACGGGCGTTTCTGGGCGACGAGCGAAGATATATGTGGCGGTTACAAAGAGAGCGAGCAATGTGGTGATTAAAAGAGAGAAACACAAACAGGCGGAACAGAGGATGACAACGCTTCGTTTGGAAATTCAAAAAGCAGAATTCAGCTCCGAGCGCGGAGACGTCTGAGGCTGGTGTCATTTTCTATGAATAATTCCTTTTATTTGATTATGCACTTTCAAAAGTTGGCTCTTTTGATCAAAACAGTGTCAGGTCTGTTCACAGGTGCGCCTGCGTCCTTGTAGCCACATCCAATGCTAAAAAGCACAGATGTTTTAAATTCTCCCTGCGGAAAAACACTTTTAGTTTATACAAGTGCAAAACTGCAGCGTCTGTAAAGGTCACAGGCCTTTTCACTCGTCGTATTAAACAACGCTGTGACTGAGGCGCTTGGTTCAAGGTCAGATTCATTCAAACAACTAAAAACACGCGGTGAAGCAAAGACACGCAAACGTGCAAACAACTAAACAAAACCAGTGGCAGGTTTCACCATCTCATTCACCGCCTGATTCCATCTTTGCTTGCAGGTGATGAAGTTTCAATTTATTAAGCGTTAATTATTAGTAAATGCTGGTGTCCCCGTGAAGACGCGTGTTGCTGTCGGAGTTTACCGACATCCCACTGGAGCCGCCGCATCCTTCTCAAACCGAAGGAATAAGATAAACACGCTGCAATTATCAGATGATGAGCATGTTGACGATAAGCTGCTTAGCAATCAGGGTCTCTTAATGTGTATTTATTGGAGGCTAATAGGCTGTGGGCTCATGAATATGCAGCCATTACTGGATAATTGATAATTAATTAGCACTGCACACTCATCCAATTAGAGAAATATGAGACCATTAAGGAATAACCGATCGGCCGTTAGTGTCAAATATGCAAATAAACGTTTGCTCATTAGGAGGAAATCTATCTGAGGAAATTTTGGGGTGGTGTTGGGAGTTGTCAACCTTGGCAGGGGAATAAAGCATCTGACTGGTTTGGAGTCAAAGCTAAACTGCAAGTATCTATTCTGGCCATATTTTAGTCCCTGAAGCTATCGGGTGCATTTTAATTCCATGCCGGTGCTTTTGTTTAGTCTGGTTTTATTGTCTTCCAGATGGAGATCTCCGTTTAAAGCGCGACTCGCAGCTCTGGGGGGCCTCGCTCCGAAAGGCAGCGCTGAACATTTAACAGAACCTGAGCGGGGACCGATGCTTTGCTCGGAACAAGCCGAGACAAAAATACTTCTGAGCGCAGACTGCTGGAGGAGAGGCAGGAGACGCGGTGGGGGAAGAAAAGCAGAGCTCAGTTCAATGGAAATGTGACAAGGCGACATAAGTTTCTGTTTCACTGAACTACTTCAAAACTGTTTCGGGCTCTGCAGCAAAGATACTGTATGTAAAAAAGCAGCAGTTATGGAGGGGACTCCTTCCTGTACTTGTCACAGATAATAGGGTGATAAAAATACGACACAATGAAATAAAAGATCAGCAGAACAGAACGAAAAGGAAAACTGGTACAAATTCACAGAAGCTACATCAGCTGGGTGCCTGTCTGGAAGCACAGTGGAAGCCCTGGACAGTAAGAGCGTTTCATCAGCGATTTGGTTTAATTCAGTGCATTTGTTGTTTTCTCTTTCGTTTCCTTTCTTACTCATATTAGCAGACGAACTGCTGCCACCAGCTGCGTTGGATCAGTGGCAGAGCTTCTTCCAGGTGAGACTCCCACAGTTTGTCTGCGTGTGTCCTGTGGAGCCACTGTCCGGCCTGTGAGGCGGATCAGAGCACGTTTGCAGCTCAGGAGGATCCATAAAAAGTTGCCTCTGGGCGAAGGTCGGAGAAATGAAAGTTTCGGTCTCAAGGTGAAGCTTCGCACACAGACACCGTTTTATGACGGCGGCTCGTGTTTGCGGGGTTGAAAGACAAAAGGACAGCGACAGACACTGAAGAATGTGTGTGAGCGACGGGTGAATCACCAGCACAGAGCTTTTATTCACTTTAGAGCATGATTAATTAAAATAATAGCAGCATCCAGGCTGAGCCAGAAAATAATGATTTTACAAGATTTAATGACTAAAGATGATGATTGGAAGAGAAAATGGAAAATTAATTTCATGACCACAACTGGGCAGCTGATTAAAGTTTGAAATTAGGGGCTCGATGTGCAAAAGGAGCTCGCAGCCAGTTTTCATGTGGATCAGGTGGTTCTGCTGGTTCTGCTGGTTCTGCTGGGTTCTAAGACGGTGGCCACACAACCAGAACAAATCAAAGGATTTGAACGTGCAGCCTGGATGCAGTTAGGTCCTGCAACGCTTGCGTGCTTACGTTGAGTTTCAGTACTTTGCATTTATTTATTCTTAAAGCCAGAGTACTGATCCAGTTTAAGGCGCGCAGCTCGAGTTCAATGTGCCTGGTTGTGATTTGTCCATCCAGCCTCCTCAGCGCTTGCATGTGCGACCACGAAGCGCGTGTGTAACGTCGTCGAATAGCAATAAGTGTAGTAGTCACTGGTTGCTTCCTGGTGCAGACTGATCAGGATCATCTACATCGAGCCTCTGCACCCAAACAAAGGCTCAAAAATAGCTCACGCATTTCAATGGGAAGTGAACATAAAAGGCATTTCCTTCTTTCCCCCTTCTCCTACGTCTCCTTATATGGGGAGCACAAGAATTAGGGGGATGGATGAGAAGTGTTGTCCCACTGATGCAAATAAAAACCAAATAACTGTATTCTCTCATCAAAGCAATATGTAAATGACAGCGCTCTCAGGATGGGAGAGCGTTCCTGGAGGACCCGCTACAGTAGCGCAGCTGAGGCGCTCAGGGTTTCCCGTTTACTTTCTGTTTTTTCATCAGTTTTCTTCATCGAGGTTCGGCTGAGGCAAACAGAATGAACGCCCCATAATTCTGTCACGCAGAAAAGCAGCAGAGGAAATTTATGCCCTTAATTAAGAAAGTTGCACGGCCTTGGAGGGACGTTACGTCTCTTGAGCCAGGAGTTAGAGCTCTGCGTGTATGTGCACGTGCTGATGCGAGTGTTGGTGGAGTCCATTCGCTCGCTGCGATCTTGGGTGTTTCCAAATGGCAGAAGGAGAAGGAGAAGTGGTTCGTCTGTGCCGCAAAACAGAGGAGGAAGAAAGAAAACGAGAGATAACAGAGAAAGCAAAGCTGTGACACTGAGGCAAAGCTCTGCAGCTCGTCGTCAATACTCCCAGAACGTCGCACGACCTCTTCTGCCGCCATGAACAATGCTCAACTCAGGTCCCTGTGACATCGTGACTGACTGATTGCGACCACGACTAATGGCCGACGTGGTCGTTCTCCTCAGCTGCAGCCTGAGGTTGAGGTTGTGGTTGTGGTCCCTTATCAGAATGTTCTTGCAGACGAAAAATTCGACTTCAACATTTTGCAGTTTGCTCTACTGTGTCTGCTTCACACGAGGAGGACGTCACAAAGACAATTTACACAGGAGCTGGAAAACTGTTTTAATAGAAAGGTTTTTTGGTTTTTCCAGGCTGGGCCTCCAGCTGCTCCACGGTGTGTGAAGGCGCTGGGCGTGTACGCTGACGTTGGTTCGAGCTGCAGCCCGGTCAGCATCGTGCAGCTCGGACGCTGTGTTTTACTGCAAAGCTGCTATTCGTTAAGTGAAAGCCTGTCCAGAGCTGGGTGTCACTGACTTTACGTCACGTGTGTAGTTTGGTGGCGTTTGTTTGTTTGTTTATTTGTTTTTGAGAAGTTTGAACTGCGTGATTCAGAGAGAGAAGGAGAAACAGGAGGGAAAGAGACGTCGGGGAAATGTGACGTATTAGGATACTTTATACTTTATATTTTGTATGTTTATAAAGATATAATTTTGCTTTAATGCAAAGAGAAAAATGCTGGAATTATTAAAATGAAATGAGCTGCCGTTTATTGTATTTATTTGTATTTCTCAGTGTTGTGCAACAGAAATAAAGGAGGGAGACGTGATGATCTCATGAATGATGTCATCGCTGTACATCCGTGGAGACGGCGTGTTGATCGACCCGGTGAGTGAACCCCCCCACCCCTCAGTGTGTGAGCGACGATGAGGGAGAAAGAGCAAATGGTTGTTCACCTTCCTTGGATCCGGTTCTAAAATAGTTGTTTGTGATCGTAACTGTTTGTTGGATCTACGTGAAAGAACATGGTGTAAACTACAGGCCTGTAGAGGGGAGCAAGCATCTACTCTGTGCTTCTCAAACACGAGGCTCGTTTCGGCACAAACATAAATTCTACACAGTCTAATGAGCTGTGGGAACCGAAGACACGTCCTCTAACTCATCTATTGAGTTTATAGCTTTTACTGTTGCGACTGAAAAGTCCAGAAACGTCCTTTCTGCTCTGGAGGCTCCTTCAGTCACCTCCACGCTGGTGGAACATCTGGACGCTTGGAGTTTTTACAGCATCACTTCTAGTCTGACTTCAGATGTAATTAGTTGTAAAAAGCAGCTGTGGCATGTGTCACAGTGTTTTCTTACATGACTACTCGTCTAAAAAGGCCTTAAAATAAACACGACGCGTATACACAGCCCAGAGTTCATGTTTGCGTTTGTCTGGAATGATCCCATTAAGCAAAACTATTTTTTCAGCTATTAAACCTGAGAACCGAGGGACAAATGTCTCAATTAATCCACTTCCCGTTTCACACAGGCCAAGCGTTGCGTTGCATGTGCTCGACAGCCTGTTAAACGAGGCTCCGGCAAAACCAGATCTTCAACAAGTTCACGTCTTGTCACTGACTTCTTGTGATTCTTCGATACTGAGGAAACCTCACGTCAGGCTGACAGGTGTCCGATAAAACCACCTACTGTGGAAACGTTTTCAGATGGGATTCAAACTATCAAACGTTTAAACCCTTTTTATGTTGGAGCTGTAAGTGAAGACAGGAGGCGTCTCTACGTGAGGAAGCTGCAGGGTTTCGTGTTTTGTGTTCTCCCTTTATCTCTGGACGTTTTTGTTATTTCAGTGATGTCAATACTTGACTCAGATCCAAGACAAGTTGTGGGAGCGATGATTAAAAGTTGTAAATGCCACAAACACAAAGTGTATTTATAAAGTCAAGAGCTCAGCAACCATCTGCACAAAGGCATCAGATTATTACAACTGAACTGAAAGTGAAATTAAGTATTTTCCTTCCCAAGTGAGAAGAGCTCTGCGCATTTGATCATTCCCGTTAAACGTCCCCTGTGCTCGGTGCAGAGCTCCAGCATAAAGCAAACAATGCAACAACACCAAGACTCCATGTTGTTTGTTTGGTTTGCGTTTGGTGCAGCTGCTGACTGAAGCGAATTTAAATCGGTGACATGAGATCAGATCACAGGAGATTTCGCATGGCTTTCATCTTCCGCTCAGCGAAGAGGTGATTCCCTCCAGCTTTCACCAGCCCAAAAGCCAAATATCTGGGCTGAACCCCCAAAACTGTCAAGACTCCTGTGTTTGGATGGTGGGGGAGGCCTTCAGGGTTGTCTCCGTTTCCCGTTGGCAGCTAACCGAGCGCAGTAATTGGACTGTGGATGCTCCAGTGATCAAACGAATCCTTCACACCTCCATCACTAAATGAAAGCTCCATGAGGATACGGACTCCAAAGCCTTTGTGACTCCACGTCAGCTCGCGCCTGCGTTGAATGAGTCTGTTCACTCTACACGTCTTTCCACGTGTTGTTTGTGTTTTTAAGGCAATTATTTTGGTTTGTTCTTGGACTGGCGTGGAGCGCGTTCAGATAAGTCAGCTAATGGCACCGATACAACACGTCAACACCGAGACAAATTTGTGTGTGTTTGTTAGCTGGCTTGGTGTTTCTGAGGCAATAAAGCACCTCTTGGGTATTGAATTCAATTATCTATAAAATTATAGAGGAAAACAAAATTCGCAATGTGTGGATTCCATGGAATAGTAATTATTTTTGTCTCTTGAGAGAGCGAACAAAGCCCAGATTCCTCTGCGTCGCTCTAACACGGTTACCACCGGAGAGACTGGAGACAGATTGATGGTGGATTAATCCTGTACTAGTGCCTGTCATGCATTTTGTGTCTTTACGTTTGACTAGATTATTGCATTAGATGCTGTACGGATCAACTCTCTTATTAATATTTCAAAATTTTGCCTGACTCAGACAAGTGATTTACATTTTCAGCGCCACCAGTTAGAGGAGAAAGCAAGCGGCCACGGACGAGCTCCTTATCTCCCCTTAGTGCGTTTTTAATTAGGTTGCTGCTGAGTTATTTGTCCTGCACAAGAAAAATAATCAATTAATTTAAAGTCTGGGAAAAGTCATTCAGCTTCCTGTGGGTAAACTAGAACTACCGGTAGAAGTCATCTCCACGTATGCACGGACCACGTGAAGAAAGACAAATCATCTCAGCTTACAATCAAGCGGCTGGCGTTGAGTCCAGGCGTATGGGAGAGAGTCTCAGAGGAGAATCACAGCAAAGGAGCAGGGACAGTGGGACGAGCAGGGGGGCACTGACCAAGCAGCTGTGCTCCAGCTGTGCCAAGCGAAGGCAACCAGAGGAAGACGAGAGGAGGCGGAAAGTCAAGGACAAACTGGTCCCAGCTCCAGTGGCTTCAACAGATTCCAGCAACAACATCTGAGTAGTAGGTACAGCTGAGATACGCCCTGGAGGCCTGGCAGGCTTGGAGATGCTGCGCGGGCTTGAACAGGGGTGGGGTCACTAACTTCAGACGCAGCCGTGGAAGCTCAGCTATAGCAGACGTCCAGCGTCACCTCCCCTCCTCTCGGTCTGCAGCAGCCGGTGACCTGCTCCTCACACACCTGAGCCTGACCTGACATGGACGTGGATGCTGTTAGATTTAACAGATGTGAAGACCACAGATTTAAACTGTGGCTTGTGTCTGCGACTGACTCATTCATCTCTTCAGAAAAGCAGAGAGGAGGCAGATTATCTGCTAACATCGTTCAGAAATGGAAGTTCCTGACTCCTTTTACCTGCGACGCAGCTCCAGAGAGAATAAAGAGGCTAATAGCCGGTGTGATGTGACAGCTGTTGTGCTAGATTTGTGTGTCTTTATGTGTGTTTTCTGAGCTTTTAGTTGAAAGACAAACAGACATCTTCAGAAATACAGGCCTGTTGCCTTTTTAATTTCCTTTAATGAGGCTTTATTCTTTTTTAATTACTCCTGGCACCTTTTACAGGCTGTTATTAAAAGGACACAGTGAATTATTTAGCTGGAAATACGAAGCCTGCGTTACCAAACTAAACCAAAGTGCTTTTCTGGAGGTTTACTTGATTTCCACTTGCTGCTGCACCGCTGGCGACGTGATCAAGAGGAAATGCGCTACACTCCATTTTTTTATAATCTTATTTGACTAAACTATCTGTCGGCTCATCGTCCGAGAGCTGAAGCAACGTCAGCATCACTTTCTAGTAAATCCGTTGCACATTCAGTTGTGATTTTAGCGCCTGGACCTTCTGTTTGAAGTTGAGTTAGAGGGGTTGATGCAACTCTGCTGTAATTTGTAAAGCAGTTGAAATGAATCACGGTGATGATGTTGGGTCCATGAACACTGATGGCCGTTCGCTTCCTTAGCTGAACGGAGACCGTGTTCACATCCTGGAGCTGCTTCTCCTACTGACACAGACACAGGCTGTCAAACACCAGCGGTAAGTCATGAACAGCTTCTCAATCCAGTAGCAAAAGCATTTACAGTTGTTTAGCAAAGTGTTGATTAACCTTTAGGTCACTGTGTTCATTTCAGATTTATTTTTAATGTGGTTCTATGGCTTCAGGAAGACTCTGCGCTGCTGTTCGTGAATTCTTCCACTCGTACTGTTGTACCTGCCTTGTCCTCAGCGGCCACCGCTCGAAAGCCAGTCATGACGTTTAGCAAAACATCAACCAGCCTCTGTTTTACATGGAGGTGGGGCCTGAACGTGGAACGATGCAGGATAAATACGAGGAGGATGCGTGTGTGTGTGTGTGTGTGTGTGTGTGTGTGTATGCTGCCTCCTGGGATTTTCCCTCCACACTCAGCAGTAATGAGCTGTGCAGGCAACATTTTGCTCATAGGCCCATAAACAACGCACTTATTAAGATGGAAGTCGCCGCGGGCAACCAAGGCTAATCCAGATATGCGTGGAATGGCTCGCGTGGATGAGAATCTGTGCCTGTGTGTGTGGGGGGGGGGGTCGATCAGTTTGTACACAGAGGGAGAACGATGATAGACGGTAAAGGCTGGAGAGGATTCAAGGCCATATTTGGTGTGACTACAGACACAGAGAGAGCCAGGTCCACAGTATATGAAAAGAGAAATGTTTAGAGAGAGTCGAGATGGAAAGCACCAAAAAGAGGGTGAGGAAGAGAGAAAAGTAAAACGAATGAAGCCGTTAGACAAACAGAAAGGCAGCTCGCACAGAAAGAGAAAATGGGAAAGTAGACGCAGACAGATTAAAAAAGAAAGTGAGTCAGGAAGGGAAAGAAAGACAGAAGGAAAGACTGAGTCACACAGATAAAGAGAGAGAGCAAAGCTCAGGGAGAGCAAGTGAAAGGAGACAAAGACGGCTGGAGAGTAAGAACAAAACCTAAAGAGGCACAGAGATGACATCAGGACGAGAAGAAGAGAAAGACGTCCAATCAGGCGGCCGATCACGGTTGGACGTGTAAAGAAAGACAGAAGAAAAGTCTGTCAGGAGCAAAATCTTTCAGACAGGAAACTAGCATAAAACTACCACATGCTTAAAGCCACAGTATGCACAGGGGTAGAAAGTGTGAGAGCCCAGCGCCTCTGAAGCTGCTGTGTGAATAATCCTGCTGAGATCAAAGCGGCCACAAATGGACATGTATGTAAAAGTCTGACTGGCCCCAGGCCCCCATTAGCCTGCGCTTTTTGTTTTTTCCATCCGTGGCGTTAACAGCGTCAGTGTAGCAGCGTCTGTCCTGCTCAGTCAAACTGGTCAAATGAAATTTCTCCTTTTAAGCAAAGAAATGTCACAGGAGAGTAATTTGCGTCTGGTGGGTGAGATAGTGCAGGATGCCGCCGTCTGCTGACTAGCGGCAGGAACGTGTGTGTGTGTGTGTGTGTGTGTGTAGGGAGGATGGTGATCAGCAGAAATGGTTCGAGTTGACGCGTCTCTCCATCCTCCTGCATGTTTACCCGTCGCAGGCGTGTGAAGCTTAAACACACGTGAACGTTGTGCGTTTGCTTTTGCTTACTTGCATAAAACAGAATTTAACATGCAAATACATGCAGAGATGCAAAGCACAAAGCAGCCGCGTAGACACGCATGCTCATATTCAGCACGCATGCATGACAGCGTCGCCGTCTGCAGCGACACACACGTCACACATGGTCATATTTACTCTGTGACAGACCGCTGCACATGCTGCTGCTGCCGCCATATGCTCACACACACAGACAGGCCTTCTTCCCTCCAGCACACTCACATGTCACAAAGCTTGTTTCCATGGAAACCTGAGGGGCAAGGTGTTAATGAAAGACTTTGTGATTGTGCAACCACCAAGAAATGTTCACCTGTACCTGTGAACACACACTATTTGAGGTACTTTTCACGCAGTCGCTGCTTTGACGCCGCTGTTAAGCAACTCGGTCCGTGCTTCACAGGTGCAGGTGCAGGATGAGCTGCCTCCAGCTGTCAACATGCGTTGCAACGAGGAGAGGCAGGAAACATGGAGAAAATATGATTATAGTGTTAACATTTCTATATTTAACTTTGTTGTTGTTGTCCACGAGCTTCATACTGTGATAAAAGCGCATCTGGACGCAGCAAACCTGTGAGCTCGTAACGGTGGCAGAACCCAAGGCTGAAAGTCTCCTTTTGTTCCCTTTTCAGCATTCAGTGCCAAGAGTTTCACAACGTTATGCAATTCTCACAATCACCAATCAAAGAGCACAACATGAAGCGAGTCCTGTTTTATTTGGCAGCAGTACCTGCCCAGGTGAGGATAAGACCTTCATTTAGCTCAATGGAGCACGTCCTGGCAGAGACCTGCCCCAGCGAGGAGTGTTGTGCCCTCTGCAAAACCTTTAAGCGGCCGGCGAGACGCAGAGCTGGGACCAGACCGACCAGTGGTGGGCTGCTACGCTTAACCAGACCCCAGACCCTCCCCTGAAGGACCACGGTCCTTTATCATCATTGTACTTGACACGTTCCTGTATCATCTGTGTTTGAGCCCAAATCACCTGGAACCTGCAAATTTCCCACATTAGTGTAGTGTAGTCATTTGTGTGTTAGATGCCGTTCAGCACATCAGTGGTCACGCTGGGTTTTACCATCTGCACCTGTAACAAAGCTCCCCCTGACGAACGACGTGTCCTCCTGGGCGTCTCGGTTTCACGTGGGGGGTTGGCAGCCGTTTACCTTCCTACTCCATCCGTCCTTTCTCGTCACCTTGTCTTGGTTCTGGGATTTCAAAGTGTTTTTATCCTTGATGCATGTCCCATCTCTCTCCTGTCTAACGCTGCTTTTTATATATAGACCAAATTCAAACTGAAACAAAATCTTAAGAAGGAGGTTTAGATTTTTTTCCAGTGTTTCCGTTCTGGTGCTCGGTGAAGCTGTGAACCCCTTCAACCTCTTCCCTATTCCCCTCTTTCCAGGTGAGTGAGCGCCAGGGGAGATAAGCCTGTCACCGCTTCCCTCCAGACAGAAGCTCAGGGAGCACATCTCAAACAGCAGGCCGACTGGCCAGCAGCGATAGCCAGCCGGCATCTCCCCGAGACGGGAGGGGAGGGGGCGCCGGCGGAGACGCATCAAAACCCTGGCACGCTTTCACAGCAAGCGACCCAACTGTGACAGAACCGGGGTAATTGTTTCGCCTCCAAGATGCACTTTGTGTCAGCGCAGGGAGAGAAACGGTGACTGATGGGACTAAGTAGTGAGTGACGGCTTAATGCTAACAGTACGAGTGTGATATGCTGAGCAAACACTCAACACCAGGCACATCAGCAGCTGCTCACTAAGCCGAACACGGGCTTTATACCACACAGACAACAGCTTCATCTGTTGTCAAAACTCGGTTTATTTCAGCTCTTTAGAAGATATTCAAATGCATAAATATAGTCAGTTTTCATTGCTTAAATAAATGAAGTGTAATAAATATTCACCTTCAGCTGAAATCGCAACTTTTAAATGAAAGCTTCTACAGAAATTTGTTCCCAGTCTGGAAATGCCACCACTCTTCAGAGATGTCCTCACTCTTCAGGTCCTTCATAAAAAAGCAGAACATGCTCTCACACGGACTCTCCTACACAACTACACACACACTTCTAGCTGTTCCTCCACCTCCACACCTGAGTGCTGGGCCGCGGAGTCTAATAAACGTGCTCTGAGTTAATTATGCGCGCCGCCCGTTACGTGGCCGTCCAGGTCACAGCCGACACGTGTAATTTCCCAGACGTTTATGAATGGAGGCCAACGGCCCCCCAGAGGCTCGTAGGAAGCAGGTGGCTGCTGGGCAGCGGCTCTCCGGCGGGTGAAGGGGGCTTGTTGAGACTCGGCAGCGCGTTGACACGGTCAGGTGCCACAACCAGGAGTTTCATCTCCAAATGACACACCTGAACTCAGAAGAAGGGCCCTCGGGCACTTTCTCAAAATGTCACTTTTCGAGGGCGACACAAAAAAAGTCTGTTCCAGAGTTTAAAGTTTTCTATCTGTACTTTCTGGATTCACAGTTTGCCTGGATTTGTATGCACAGAGTGATCTGGACATGTATGTAGAGCCGTGGCACCTTTTGCAGTTGTGCTCATTTGTAGTGATTTAAATGAGTTGGCCACATCATTCTTGATTTACTGAATGTTGTCAGTTGGCAAATGTAATTTTTCACTCGGGGTTAATATCTCATGTTCATTCACCAGCTGTGGTTTGTTCACAGGTCCTGAGTAAAACCCAACATGGTTTCCTAGAAATGGTTCTTGTTTATATTCTTTTTATTATCTATTATTATTTATTTGTTCATAACTATGACAGACCGACCCCCAGACATCAGTATCCGCCTGAAACTCCTCAAGAATAATTAAGTTTGGATCAGAGAGGAGTTATTCACGTGGAATCTCTTCCTATCACATGTCTGAGGTCAATACATGTATATGATGTATAGGTACAGAAACGTCCTCAACCCTGGAAGCTCCACAGAAACATCAGACCTAAGGTTTAAAAAGAATAATTAAATATCAAATTAAAATCTTTGTGCAGCTCTTCCACGGGCAGCGAGTCTGATGTTATCTGCTGTCAATAATACTTCTGACATGACTGATCGGGGCGTATGTGATGTATTTATCATCGTGGATAATGAGCTGCTTTCATGTGCTACTTTGTGCACCTATGTTTAATTATCACATAATTGGACAATGATTCTCCAGGGACGTCTGCGGCGCATCTCCAGCCTTCAGTTCAGCAGCCTTTGCTCATCAGCCGCCCCACGTAATGACAGATTAAGGCTGAAACGTTAATTGTAATATCAGATGCAACCGTCTCTTCATTGGTGCATCTGTGAAGCAAAAATAAAGGACATTTAGATGATTGGGTTCAGTTTAGATTCAGGATCGGAGTTTGCAGAATCCAAAGCCACCGGATCATTTGAAAAAGCTTGAAGGTAATGAAAGCTGCGATGTCGCTAAGATGCAAAATTCCACGAGTGTCCTGCACATCCTCATTGTTAAAGACACGTTTTCTGATCACTCCTAAAATCTGCAGGCGCTGGAAGGCGGACAATTAAAAATGTGCACAAGTGAGAGTAAAGAGAGTGAGAGAAAAGTCGAGAGCTTGCTGTCACCTCTCTGCGCCGAGGTTGTGGAGAGGTTGACGGGAGGGGTAGGAGCACACTCTGCAGAGTGTTTAGAGATGCCTCACCCACGCTTCACCCACTTGCTCCCATCAGAGAGCAGAGGTGGCAACAGCGAGCAGCGGAGGGCTGTGGAGGAGGAACCAGGACGTGTTCGGGTGTGTGAGTGGCTGAGGGAAGCTGCGGGTCTGGCTTTGGAAGGTTTTTCTGGCTTGTTGAGCACCAGCACCGCAGTGTTTGGTCTTCCAAAGAGGTGCACACTGGCAGAATTACTGCATATTGCCTATGACAGCGATAACGACTTGCCGCATATTGGGATTATACTGCTTTGTGAAGTCTTGGCACCCAGCCTATTAAATATGCATGAATGTTTGAAATGAATTTTGGAGGATCCCCCCCCCTCCCCCTCTCTGCCCCCCCCTCCTCATTGTCAAACTATATAATCATATTCCTGTCTATTAAAATTCGGATGAATAATTTAAATGTGTGACAACAGCCAGACTCTAGAAGAGAAGGTTTCTGTTCGGCAGTCGGCAGACAAGGGTGCGTTTGATGAGTGATGCTTGCTAAATTGACGTTGTTGTGGTGGAAAAAAGCCAAAGCAAAACAATAAAAGGAAAAAACAATGCACCAAAAATTTCACCCCAGTCAAATTTGTGAGCGTGTGACACAGAAACGCGTTGGCAGACATGAAAAATTCAGCAAGGTTACACGAGGCGGCAGCAGGTGGAAACTGGCAAACACCTCGATCTGCGGTTGTTTCACGCAGCTTCATAGGAGTCAGACGTCTTCATCGGCCTTACAGCCGCAGAATGGAGGCTACGACTGAACAAACACAAAGCAAACCAAGCATTTGTACCGAGGCGTCGCACAAGCGGAGCGTGACAGTGATGGCAAATGAGCCTTGGATGACGCCATCGAACGCGAATCAAGGCGTCGTCGGCCTCCGTCCTGTCTGATGCCATACGGATGTGGAGATGGATGGATCAGAACTAAGTCATGAACCTGCCACCTGGTCGTTACTTTGTCTCCTGAAAGGAAATATGAAAATTTATTCTTGAGCAGGAGACATGTTGACTGGAATAAACCTCACTTTTGGTTTCTCGGTTGTGGGCGACTTACTATAATTTACTTTAACATGCAGTTATTGGCCTTCAGAACACAGGCGACCTACGCTCTTTACCATCCCTGAACGCACCGTCATGACAAGCTGCTATCAACTGTTCTCAGAAATCTGTTTTGGTCACATCGTTCTTCATATGCATCAACAGGCAGAAAGCAAACCGTGCGCGTACATCCCGACTGGCGTGTACCAGCTGCAGCCTGGACAGGGAGTGTGACGGGCGTCCAGTCTGTACAAGGGCTAAGCAAGACACGTCGGTTTGGGTTTGTAGTAGTGAACAGCACCGGTGTCCAGCACAGCAGTGCTGAGCCCAGAGGGGAAAAGATGTCACTCAGCCTCCTGCTGCTCTGCTCAAAGGAGGCACATGTAGTCACACCGGTCCTCAGAGCTGCTGTGGCTGAAGGTTCCAGGAGTCTGTGTCCACCAGCGTGAACTTCACTCATTCATATTAAATTCAGGCTCATCCTGATGCTGCTGTGTTGCTCTCTCTTCCACTTTACACAGCTTGGACTGAACTGCTGCTGCTGGCATGAGCGAAATGTCACAAATATGATACAGGAAGCTCAAACGAAGCTACAAGCTGCACCGAGGGAGAGCAGGGGAAAGAAACAATCACACACTCCCGTGGCATTAAATGCCCTGAGAAACGGCAAACTGGCGGCAGTCCAGCAGATTTTATCTGAATTAACAAGTTGACACAACCACAAACAAGACTGAAACGACTTTTACGACAGCAGCTGAGAGAGGACAGATAGACGCTCTCCAGCATCAGGGCAGACGGGAGCTCGCATGCACAGACACTGAGAATGAGGCCGACAGATGTAGAGATAGATGTGTGTGTGAGAGACAAGTCTGAGGCGCTGGGAGAGCACACGCTTTGAAAGCGAATGCAGAAAGTGGAGATATAGCTGTGGGTGGAGGGCAAACTAACTTTGAACATTCACTGCGCTGAAGTTATTATCCGTCCTCTCTGGAGGTCACAGCCAAGGCTGCTGGGAAGGCTCCTTAAACAGGAAAGACTCCCACATATTGAACTCACAGAGCCTGCGATATGAGCTTTTACTTATTCCATAGCGCTCAGGAAATTGGATGGATGGCTAGATATGGACGAACAGGCGGACGACGGACGACGGACGGACTGACAGAGTCAAAATCAAGCACAGTTCTAATTGTCAGTGAATTTATATTTAGACTTAGGTGCAAAAGGGCAAAGAAACCACAGACTGGAAACAGACCCAGTTACTAACCACAAGAGCTGCTGGAAACAAAGCTACAGCATCCAAGCAGCACAGAGGACCCGAGCTGAACCAGAACCTTCTCCAGATATCAACTACGGCTTAATAAAAGATTCTCACAGAACCAATCAACCTTTGCTTTCCCTAGTCGTTCAACTATTTCTGTTAGATGAAATACAGTTGGGTCGGGTGCATGTAACCAAGCAACTGAAGAACATCACTGTTCTCATTAGAGAGGATTTCTGCAGCGTTGCTTTATTAGAATAAATAAGAGAAAGTGATGATGAGCATCGGTCTAAAGCCTTTGGTGCCGTTTGTGAGGAAACAATATTTCACAGCTGTGACTTATTACGATGCGGTCACGGCTTAAAAGCCTTCATTTCTATCAGATGTTAGTTTTGTGCTTCAACTTCTAAACTGCACGTTTACTTCGCAGCAGCCTGAGGTTCGCGGCTCTTCGGTGTCGTGGAGACTAAAGCCCCACTGATCCTGTGTCTGGTACACGGCATGCAGAGTTTAGCCTAATGGCTTTTAATTGTTGTTTGAATGCAAGAGGACGGGAATCAATCCTGTGCAAAACCAGCGCCGTGGTGGCACACTCACCCACCGAGGAGCTATTAGCAGCCGGCAAGCAGCTCGATAGTGAACCCGCAACACCTGAACAAGAGAATTCACAGCCAATAATGTACTGAACCCAGTGGCCTCGTGTGTTATTGATTTCCCTCTCTGAGCAGACGCTGTGTGCTTTGCCGGTGCTCAGGTGGCTGTGTGTGCTGTTTTACTTTAATTTTACCACCGGCCAAATAAAAACAAAAGCCTGAGGTGGTGCCAGGAGACCATCTGAGGCTGACGTGTGGAAAGAGCGTTGGTCCAGGCGGTCGGCCCACATTAGTGTCCATCTACGCTCGATCGACGCTCTGGATTTAACCGGCCAGACACAGGTGGCGGTCTGCAGAGAGCACGTGTGTCCATTGGGTGTGTGGGTCGGCGTCCGTCATACCGATTGTTGCAGCTTGTTTGGGTTTGTTTCTTTTTTTTAACATCTGTCCCAGCAAAGAGTTTTAATGTTGCAAAAAACACTTTCTCACTGAGGGTTTGGACCTTCAACACTCATCACGTTTCAAAGATGACAGAAGATAGATTTATACACTGATGCTATTTAGTAGACATTTCTATCCCTGAGTCTTTTGTACAGTCCAGTCATGAGAGGATGGTTTCTCACAACTTCCCATTTCTGTACATGTACATGTTTATGCAAAAGAGCCTCATCAGCATACGGACAGACGGCCGTCACGCTACATAACCACCAAGCAGTAGTTGTCCTAGCACGGAGCCCTGGGGGACCCCAGTGTTGCCCTGGGGCCAGACGTGAATATGGTTCTGTCCAGTCAGCCTGACTGTCAGACCAGCCTCCTGCATGGCTTCCTTTCTGATGACTAGTGGCCACCCTTCCTATTTTTTCCTCTGAGTCAGATGCTAAGTACCACTTTTCCACTTTTCCACCGTGCACAGCACTGCGGCTTGGACTTGTTACTGCATTTCTGGATTATAAATGTGTCACGCTGTAATTCAAATCTTCCACTGTAGAGCTCTATACTGCAGACCCGTACTTACTGTAGGTAGAATGAATGAATCCAGCCACATTGTGAGGTGGCTGGAACGTAAATAAGGGTATTTATAGAGTAGGAAACAGCCTGCAGAGCTGTGAGTAAGACCTTTGGTTCTGTTGTCCTTCTAAAGGAAACGTCTGGTTTATTATACTTTTTCTTTTTGATCATCAACATTAATTAGCTTCGTGCAGTGATGGACCAGTAACAGACCGCAGTCGTCCCCTTAAAGGCTTCAGCGTGTATTTGTGACGCGCCCTTCTTTTTTTTCTGGGTTCATTTTCTTTGTGTATGTGTGTTTGTGTGTCTGTGTGTGTGCACCGAGCGCTCACTGTTCCTCTGGAGTCTCCACTCAATAAGTTGGCAACAAATGCAAAACCTACAAGATCAAAGGGAATATCACTCTGCTAATTCAACTCCAGATCAGAGAGCGAGATCTTCAAATTACGCGTTAGGTTTTGAAGTAAACGCTGTTTTGCCACTGTGTTTCATTTATTTTCAGCTCCAGCGTCCTAATTGGCCCCAAAGGGTGAGAGGAAAGTGGATGGGATGGGAGAGCAGACCCGGGGCCCAGCTCTCCATCTGAAATGAGCGCTAATGAAAAGGTCTGGAGAGAAAAAGGAGCGAAGGTACGTCACACAAAGAGCCCTGTGGAGGCTGGATGCTAAAGGCAACCAGCAGCTGTATCACAGCGTGTCTCGCCTTTTAACACAAAAACAGGGTCAGGCACAGGGTTTGACCTGTAGGAACAACGTGTACATGCTTCTGGTGCCCGTTAACCTGATCTCTGCTGTCTACACCAGAGACTGAGGGCGAAACATGGCCGTAAACAGCCTGCGATGATTTATTTTATCAAATAACCAACCTTTATTTGCCCTTTGTGAGGGAGCGATAAAGGCAAGGTAAGGGCAGTGTGTGATAAACGCTGCCACTGGTGCAGCGGGAGACTGACCACAGCAAGGCTAAATGCCACGACGCACCGTTTATACTGCAGCAGAATTCAGAATGTCAACGATAAAAATGTCACGACGTCACATTGTTTCAACAGCAGCCGGCTGAGGTTTCACAGGCAGTCGCTGCAGTCGGTCTGTCAGTCAGCTGATCAAGTGCAATCACCAAATTAAATCCTCATATTGTCGTTATTGAAGCACAGGTAAGCCGCTCGGGGCAGTTCAGCAAGTCTTATGGCCCAGGGTGTAGCCTGCCTTGACCCGGGGGCAGCTGGCATTGGCTGCTGGGCCCTTAATAGGAAAAGCTGCTAAGGTAATGGTTAGATCTACTGTGGTTTACCTAATAAACTGCTGACCGACTGTGTAACACGGAGGATGTGTCGCAGTTTTTTGCGTCCAGGCTCACAAAACTGTCACTGGATAACAAAGCTGACTGAGAACGTGAGAAGCCGAGGTCGCGCTTCCCGTCTGACACTGATGGATAGCGAAAGCCTTTCGGACGGAGAGTCCGAGCTCCCAGGTGACCCGAGGGAGTACGTCAACGTTGTCACACCGCCGATGTGCTGCAGCACGACTTGTTCCCCACATCAGAACAGGTAGATTTGCGTTACATTTGTTTTTCTTTGTTTATGTGGCACATTGTCAAATCTAAAAATATCTATGCAAATATTCAAATAAAGCCTAGACGAGCAGTGCGGCTGTTACATGTGCTTCCCCACATAGATGCATATGCAGCGGCGGGTGTAGAAATGTACTAATCGGGTGGTTTGGTCTTTCCTTTCTTGTTTTTATCCTTTAAAACATAAGACGCTTCCTGTAGATTAAACAAGTGCTTACGTGGTGTCACATCGCAGACTTCACTGGTGAAGCTACCTTCATGGCTGCTTTTGGCACCTTTTCCTCTTGCGCCCTCTGTTTCACGGCGCTTTGTGAGATCAAGGCTGTGGCTCAGAATGGAAAGGCAGCTGCGGACTGGAGCCAGCCACCGTGTTGGAGGATGCTCCTGCTCTGTCAAAACCCTCCTGCCTCCTCACCAAGGCCTCGCATTCACGCTGCTGGAAAGTCTCCCACGTGCTGTCAGTGGAAACACAAGGGATGACCGTGGGTGCCTCAAAAGAAATTCAGACAGGGAAGAGGAGCGATCTGCTGCTGCTGTCAGTGCAGGCAGAGTGATTTGTGCAAGAAAGAAAGAAGTTTCACTCGGTGCTGCAGAGGCCATGTTTTAATGAGAAGGGAAGCGCTGTTCTTAGTCTAATCTCTCAGGATCCCATTGTGCTTCTGCAGTGCCCTGTGGGTTTGGACCGGTGTTATCAAGCCTTTACAACCTAACTATAATCTTCATCTAGGATGTCAGAGAAATCTGCGTTTTTGCAGTTTTATAAGGGGTTTGACTTCTTATGGCTGCCTAGAAAACATGCAAGCTGTTCGTACTCTGCCACTTCCTCCTCCTGTAACTCAACAAATGACCCGGCTGATGAATCTCGTAGGTTTCAAACTTCACAGCGTTGGATCGTTGTTACACAGGCAACGCGAGTTTTTGCTGCACGGTGCAAGAAGCTGGATTGTCGGGAAGATCCCGTCTCGCCAGGGTTCCCCTAAAAACACACTGTGTGGTAATTGCTTCAGAAGATGGTCCAGTGTAAGGTCCAGTTTGAAAGCTGCACTGAATCTAATCACCATTAGTTTTAACACAGGACTACTGCACGTCTTTCACATGAGCCTCCTGCAACCACATTGTACGTAAATTATATTTTAACACTTTCATAGAATGAAAGAGAGGAGGCGACATCTTGGATTAATAAAAGCACAGATACAAATTATGAATGAGCCAAACTATTAAGCAACAATAATAACATGTAGCAGAGATGTTCACAGCTCCGTGGTTTACGCAGCGTCTCGGATCTGTAAGAAAACTACACGTTTCAACTCTATTGCTGCTTTGACTAGTAAATGTGATGTTAACGCGCCACCTGCTGGATGGCTTGAATTACACGAAAGCGAACGTTAAGGATAAAAGCAATAAATAAATAAATAATAAATCCAACAAGCGAATCCGTTGTAGACGTAAAGTGAGTAAAATGAACTCATGTTGATTTAGTCTTCAAATATGGCAGAAATGACTCGTACAGGACCCCGTTTTGTAACCTTGGCGATGTTACATTTAGCCAATCATGTCTTATCTTCTTCCCATCTCGACCAACCACATTTGAGAATGTTCAGAGACGGGTGTTGTGTTGATAGGCGCCGAAAGTTGCGGCGCGTGTGCAGCCTTCGTAGATCTTTACTGTAGTTGGATGGATGGACCGTCGTGGAAGATGATTGTGAGATCGTTGAAATGCGCAGGCGCTACTTTTTTTCTTTTTCACCGACATTATTGACGACGCAATGTGTCATGTGTAACTTTGCCGGAGCAGGAGGCATGAGAGGACGAGCAGGATGCTAACTGCGTCTGACGTGAATTAGCTGACTTAAATGTGTTATCGCAACATAGTGGAGATAGTCGCCGTGTTGTAGCCTAGTCGCTAAGAAAAACATGTTTCGGCAGACGAAGGCTGTGCTCCACAAACTTCGTTGTGTGAGGTGAGCTAGCTAACGGTAGCCTCGCGCACCCGGGCTCACAAACAGCCCAGTTGTGTTTACGTTTCATTCGGTTTGTCGAGACATCATGACATGATTTTCTGTGAATGCGTGATAACAGGTTGTGTCATTAAAAAGTGTTGGACACGTTGGATGATGCAACCACGATGACTAAGCGTCGGTTACTGTCCTCTAGTCTTACAGTTAATGTCTTTATATGAGGGATCCTGCTACACTGTTTATACCAGATAACTAATAAATTGTTTGGGTTGACCAACTACGATGAAGAGACGGCGCTTAGCTCCTGTCAGTAGTAACACTGTAGCCCACACTGTGAGATCTGTTATATTATGACCTCCTTTATTATGACAGCTCCTTTATTCAGTAGCTGGTGTTTTTATTGTTTTTGTTTCACAGTTTCAATGTGCAGAAACACACGTGGAGGCAGAAGAGCACTTCGGCGAGAGAAAGGGCTCTTCAGCACCAGCCAGGGCAGCGAATCCACGGCTTCACAGTCAGAGAGGTTGGTAGTTGAATCGTTATGAGTTAACGGAGCTTGCTGCGCTACCAGTCGCTTTAATCCAGTTTGCCAGATGATCTTGATCGTTAATGAAATGTTCTACAGTTGTCACATAACTGGTTAATCCGACTGTTTTCCCAGGTTGTAGCAGTTCCTGACTTGTTTCTCACAGCAGTGAAGTTGACCCATGATAAAACTGGAGCTCAGTACCTGCACGCAGCCAGAGATGACTCCAACAACCTCTTCAGGTTGGTTTCTCCTGTGCCATGTCGCAAAACACTAATGTGAACAAAGCAAAATATGAAGGATACCATACAATATCTGACGATATGTTGATACATAAGTTGAAGCATGACAGCAAAGAGATGTCTCGTATATGTCTTCATGTTTTTCAGTGTCCAGTTCAGGACGACCCCCATGGATAGCACAGGGGTCCCACACATCCTGGAGCATACAGTGCTCTGTGGATCCAAAAAGTATCCGTGCAGAGACCCTTTTTTCAAGATGCTCAACAGGTCTCTGTCTACCTTCATGAACGCCTTCACAGGTACAGGGCAGCATGTTTGTGTTCACAGTAACGTTCAGAATGTCTTCTTTACTGTAGTATGGTGTGTTTATCAGTATCAACATTCTTGTGTTTGTTTCCCTTTGAAAAGCCAGTGACTACACCATGTATCCGTTCTCAACCCAAAATGGGAAAGACTTCCAGAATCTTCTGTCTGTCTACCTGGATGCTGTTTTCTTCCCTTGTTTACGAGAGCTGGACTTTTGGTGAGTACGGACAGTAGGATAGAGCATTTAAAATGGAAACGTGATGGAAAATTAACTCGTGTCAGTTTGTTCCAGTCATACAGATCAGAGGTGAAATCAGAAATGCTTGATAAGATTGTTTGTGTGTGCAGGCAGGAGGGCTGGAGGCTAGAAAATGAAAATCCCACAGATCCCAACTCTCCGCTGGTGTTTAAAGGAGTGGTGTTCAATGAAATGAAGGGAGCCTTTGTAAGTAAACACTTAACCAGTTACTGTTATTTACATTATGTTAAATTTACATTTATGTGTGGGCGACGCATTATTATTATTACGTGATGTTCTCATTTGTCTGTTTCTGCAGTCGGACAGTGAGCGCTTGTATGCCCAGCACCTCCAGAACAAGCTCTATCCAGACCACACCTACTCCGTGGTGTCAGGAGGAGAACCTCTGGCCATCCCTGACCTTACCTGGGAGCAGCTCAAACAGTTCCATGCCACACACTACCACCCCAGCAATGCCAGGTAGCAGGTCTCATGCACACACGCACAGTCTAGAAAACCCCTTAAGTACAGCACACTTAATATTAACAAACCCAGCTTGTTTAGACTCTTTCTTTCACAATCCTCAGGTTCTTCACCTATGGGGATTTGCCTTTGGAGCAGCATCTGAAGCAGATTGAAGAGGAAGCTCTGTCCAAGTTTGAACGCATCAGCCCAAACACAGAGGTGCCCTCCCAGCTGCACTGGTCCAGTCCTGTAAGTTCTTTGCTGTAATAATCCCATGTGCAGTCAAACGTTTCCTGATGAGATCTAAGTTTACATAACTTTGGCAAAATGCTCAGTTTTATTTTGACTGACTAAAACTAGTTATTGCAGATTATGAAATAAAGGTTGTCTACACACAAAACGCGTCTTGGTGAAAGTCTGAGAATGATACAAAACAGAAGCTATAGACATAAATCACCTACAATGTTAATAATTCATCATGTGTATGCGTGGTTTTAGTTTTGTATTCAGTCTGATCGTTTTATTGTCGTTCTTTACCTCAGAGAGAAGACCACGTGACCTGCAGCCCCGATGCTTTAGCTCCAGATCCAGCCAGACAGGACACACTGTGTGTGAGCTACCTGCTGGGAGAGTAAGATCACATCTCCCTCGTGCTGTTTGACATTTGTTCCGATACTTTTATTTCATTTGAAAGTATAGCAACGTTTTCAAACTTTGCTGTTGGGTTTGTAGTCTTCTGTAGTTGTGTCAAATGGGACATTATACATATAGTTGTGTTTTAAAATCTCATCTTCTGTATTGTCAGCATCACCGACACATTTGAAGGATTCACTCTCAGTCTGCTCTCATCTCTGATGATCTCTGGGCCAAACTCCCCTTTCTACAAAGCTCTCATTGAACCCAAGATAGGAACTGACTTCTCCTCTGTCGTGGGGTAAGTCAACAAAGGCTGACGTCCATCAAACAGAGAGACAAATCGATGTTGCGGATTACTTTCAGTGTCCTTTTGGTTGGTTTTGATAGCTTGACAAACAGCTCATATTCAGGATATACAATACAACAATATAAAATATTTAACTATTTGTCAATTTGATGTAATATAACATATAATATTGTCATATTTGCTCAAACGTTTCCTGCAGATATGATGGCAGCACCAAAGAGGCGTCGTTCAGCATCGGCCTGCAGGGAATGGCTGAGGAGGACACAGAGAGGGTCAAACAAATTATCAGCCAAACCTTTGATGACATTATCAAGTAAGTATGTTAAATATGTACAATCAGATCAGATATTACAATATTTACCATTTATTTGCACCTTTACTCCTGTAGGAATTTCCCATTCAAACAAAGCCAGAAACAGTTTCCACACACAGTAAGAGTTATTTGTCTTTCGACACAGGAACGGCTTTGAGAAGGAAAGAATCGAGGCTCTGCTCCATAAGCTTGAGATCCAGATAAAACACCAGTCCACTAACTTCGGCCTGTCTCTGGCCTCGGTGAGTTCACTGCTACTTATCTCTGACCTTCAGTTTTTTTCCACAAGCACAGGGACACTACTATCAACATTATATGTTAGTTTGTGTTTTCCTTTATTGGTTTTCCCAATTTGTGTCCGTTAGAACAGTCTATTTCATATGGAATTTGTTTAGGTGTGTTAATATTTATAATGTTCATAAATATTGAAATGCATATTTTAGAACCTCTACACATGCAGTGAAACCAACAACACTTCACTCTTGATGTTTTCTAGTACATAGCGTCGTCATGGAACCATGATGGTGACCCTGTGGAGCTGCTGCAGATCAGCGACAGCGTTGCCAAGTTCAGACAGGCCCTCCAGGAAAACCCTCGCTTCCTCCAGGACAAAGTCAAACACTATTTCAAGGTCAATCAATTATTATTTTATTTATTATTATTTTAAATGTGTGATGTTGGAGATTGACAGTTGAGTGGAAGGGGCAGCAGGGTGGTGTCGCAATTTGTATTAAACAACTCCAGGGTCAGATGAGAGGTTAAAAATAAATCTTATAAATTAAAAGCATGTGACATTCTTTATGCTAAGTTGGTAAACGAAAATAAATAACTTTTGTTGAATGTTCGGATTTAATGTGTGCAGCTCTGTGCAACTTTACCCTTCACACTCACTGTAAACCCCTGTAGGACAACACCCACAGACTGACGCTGACTATGAGCCCAGATGAGGCCTACCTGGAAAAACAGGCCAAGGCTGAGCACGAGAAGCTGCAGACAAAGATCCAGGCTCTGTCTGAGAGTCACAGAAAGGAGATCTACGAGAAAGGTACCAGTAACTAACTCATGCAGGGACGCTGCAACGGGTGAGAAATGAACTCTCACGCTACTAGAATTACATGTATTAGTAGTCAAACAGGCTCCTGCTTGTTGATGTTGTAATTAAAACATGTATCCATCAATTTATAGGTTAATAATTGAAGATAATTCCAGGCTGAGTCTTTAAACACTTGCCCAAATCATCAGAAAATTTAAAAGATAAAAACTGAGAGTTTATCTGTTTGACTAATAGAGTAACAATAAAGCATATAGATTTTAAAAGTGGGGCCGTGGGTGTGAGAAGCATGTCCAGTGTAAATGCCAGGTAAGAGCATGTCCAGTAAGGTGATTTAAACATAGGCATGTGGTGGTAACAGCTGTTTTCTCCCGGGCTAAAGGTCTGGAGCTGCTGGCTACTCAGAGTAAAACCCAGGACGCCTCATGTCTGCCTGCACTCAAGGTGTCTGATATCCAAGCGACAATGCCCATCACTCCTGTTCAAAACGGTACCGCAGGTACAGCACGGGGTCTGCTGCATGACAGTTCACGTGTGAGTTTGCAACAGATATGTCTTCAGCGCTGTCCTCTGATCTCCACAGGAGGCAGGCCGGTTCAGTACTGTGAGCAGCCCACCAACGGCTTGGTTTACTTCAGAGCCATGTGCAGTCTCAACAGCCTGCCAGAGGACCTGAGGCTTTATGTCCCTCTCTTCTGCAGTGTCATCACCAAGTGAGTGAAGCCACTTTAATCTTGTGTGTATATATGGTCAATATATACACATACGTTCTTTACATCTCCAGATCTAGAAAGTGTGTGTTGCTCTCTTCTGGTTAGGATGGGCTGTGGAGCTCTGGACTACCGGCAACAGGCCCAGCAGATGGAGCTGAGGACAGGGGGCATGTCTGTTTCCACCCAGGTCATCCCCGACTCTTCCGAGCTGGACGTGTACGAACAGGTTGATGCCAACACAGTGTCTGAGTGAAGCCAAGAGCTTCCTCTCCTCAGTCTTCAGCAGACGTTAACAGTACAAAGACGTCACATTAAAGACGCTTACGTTTTGTTACAGGGTGTCCTCCTGTCATCGTCCTGCCTGGACAGGAACCTTCCCCACATGTTTCAGCTGTGGAGCGACATATTCAACAGGTATTTCCTCCAACTCACTGCTTTTATGCAAATGGAAAAAAATGCATTAAAGCCCAATTGCTACGTTGATGTAACTGCCACTGATGTTTCTAACAAGAATCCGCTGTGAACTTTGAATCGTTTTCCTCCAGGCCCCACTTCGACAACGAAGAGCGGCTTAGGGTGCTGGTGATGATGTCAGCGCAGGAGCTGGCCAATGGGATCTCGTACTCGGGTCACTCGTATGCTATGACCCGGGCAGGACGCCACCTGACTCCAGCTGGAGACCTCCAGGAGACATTTGGTGGAATGGACCAGGTGATTACACTGCAGCCTCTGAGATGATGTCTAACAGCACTGTTACATGACCAAAATAGCAAAGTTACCAGTAGAACAATGAGGTTTGGTTTATTATTAAAGCAGAAGAGTGGAAACACTTTCTCTGTCCAACATGATTGTGTTGTGTTGTTTGAACCCAGTTGCAGCTATAACATAAAGCTTGAGAAGTGTTGTTTCTCCCACTATGGCCTCGTGGTTGTAATATTAGGTGGCTTTCATGAAGAGAGTAGCTGAGATGTCAGACCTGAGCCCAGTCATCAGGATGCTGCCCAGGATCAAAAAGCACATTCTCAATCCTGAGAACATGAGGTGGGTCCTTCTGGCATCTGCTTGTACAATAATATTTTATGAACAGTGTTGTTTCTTTTTTGTTTAACTTTGTTTTCTTGGCGTACTAAAATGTGTTTCCTACAGGTTTGCCGTCAACGCAAGTCCACAGAAAATGTCTGACACAGCAGCACAGCTGGAGAGTTTCATGAAGGACGTTGCTGAAACCAGAAAGGAACGCAAACCCGTCAGACCAAATGTCATTGAGGTGAAGCAACAACACCATGGCACTAAATGATTATTCAATTTCATATTGACAAACACAAGACACATTTGCTAATTTGTCCTGTTATATTGTTGCATTAATAAAGAGACCACTAGACCCTGTGGATGTGTCTGGACCGAGCAGAAAACTCATCTCTGTAAGTTCGGTTCAGGCTTTTAGAGATTGTGCTGTTGGCAAAGTGTAACAATATTGAACCACGTACAACAAAAACAGGACATCGCAGTTTCTAGTGAAATTAAATTGACTGAAGGAGTAAATGGTAAAACTCAGCTGGTTGCATCACTGTCACTGCAGGAGCTGAATTTCCACCCGTGTCAGATGAAAACCTTCTTCCTGATGCCCTTCCCTGTTAATTTTGTCAGCAAGAGCATACGCACGGTTCCCTTCACTCACGAGGACTACGCCAGGTGAAACTGTCGTCCGTTAGTGCAGGGACTTGACTGACGTTCCTGGTGTACATCCAGGTGCTTTATCTCCTCTCTCTTCACAGCTTGTGCATCTTGGCGAGGATGATGACGGCGAAATTCCTCCACGGAGAGATCCGAGAAAAGGGCGGGGCCTATGGGGGCGGGGCTAGGATGGGAGGAGGTGGCCTGTTCTCCTTCTACTCCTACAGGTGGGCAGAAATTATTACGAGATGTCTTGATAATAGTTACAGCACTAAACGAAATAGCTGAAGTGACCTGAATTCATTTGGTCTTTGTCCAAGGGATCCAAACTCGGTTCAAACCTTGTCTGCGTTCAGTAAAGGCGTAGACTGGGCCAAGTCAGGACAGTTCACTCAACAAGACATTGATGAAGCCAAACTGTCGGTTTTCTCAGCTGTCGACTCGCCTGTGGCCCCGGCAGACAAAGGTGCGTCTCCCACTGTGTTAGCGCAGCGACGGCAGCTGCTCAGTCACACAATCAACAGATTTACCCACAAGAATTGTTTAGATTCTAATGTGAAATAATTCAGGTCCTCCTGCTAAATTCTGCAGGTGTGGGTCGTTTCCTCAGCGGAATCACGGATGAGATGAAGCAGAATTACAGGCAAAGGCTCTTCACAGTTAATCACAAAAACCTGGTAGATGTTGCAGAAAGGTAAAAAAAATCTCCCATTTTGTTTGATGATGGTTATGAAATGTCAACTGATTTGGATCTGACTATTAATCTATTTTTATTTTTGTTCACCTGCAGGTACCTCGGCATCAGTCAGACGACGTTCGGTGTTGCCATCCTCGGCCCAGAGAACGAGACCATAAAGAAAGATCCCTCGTGGATTGTCAAGTAACTAAGTAGGTAATTTCTCATTGAAGCAGGAACTCGTCCATCGTAGCTAAATGAAACGCGACCTTTACATTATCGGATGGAACAGAACAAATGTCAAAGATGATGGTAACAAACTACGCATCAATCACGTCTTTCTTCATGATAAGTGTTTAATTACGGTGACAGGACACTCACATCACGCTCCCGGCACAGAGGTGATGACACTTCACTACGACAACATAAGAACCCTACGATACAGATGCTACATCCAAAGCCCACGGTGGATACAACACACACACACAACAGGCAGCTCATCTTCAAGCCTCACCAAACCTCACTGTCCTTCAGTTTTCAGTGCTTTTACAATCAGGAATGCAGACATTTGTGTGGCTGGAACACCTCCAGCACAACAACTCTGCCATTAGTTCCATTAGCCAGTGATGAGCAATAAACTAGTTGGATTGAATTAGACTGCACCAGTGGACCTAATAAAGTGGCCAGTGATTCTATTGATCATGGCGCTAAAAGTGCTGAAAGTAAAAATGACCAAAGCCAGACTTGACAAATCGAAAACCAAAACAGGCGACATTACGAAGATACGACGAGACGAGACGAGACACATTTAGATATATTTGGGGATCTGGAAAATAAAATGTCTGCTGCTATGTGCTAAACCAAATCAGTGCCTTCCATCTAAATGTCTTATTTAAAATATACCAGATCCCTTCTCAAAGGATTTTAATATAACTCTTAAATATCACCTACAATGTTTAACTCTTCTCATCCGCTTCCTGTATTTCTTTGCAGTGCGTAGCTGTCACTGGACGTGAAGCTGTTTTCCCCCTGGAGTGAAGCTTGCTGCGCGCGGCCGTGGCTTAGATGGCCGACGAGGTGTTGCTGTCTTTGGGTCGGACCCGGGTCACGTGTTCCAGCTGACCCGAGTCGGACACGTCGTAGCTCGTCTTGTACTTGGCCAGAATTTTCATCAGCGGACGGAGTTTCAGCCACCACTGCTCCTTTGGGATCCTGTGACTGGAGAAACCGAAACAGATCCAGTTTACAAAAATGATTCACAAAATTTTTCCAAGAACAAATGCTGATCTATAAATAGCCTATAGTAGGATAGTTTATTTAAATTGTGTCAGTATTTCTGCATTGTATGTTACCATTACTGAATAAATAACTTGGTTTGTTTCATCCGTTACTGTGACAACGTCTCTGTTTTTACTCCTTAATGCCCTGATTGGGTTGATGAAGATATTCAGTCATTTTAAGTTGATTTTAAGTAAATGTCATCATAAGCAGAGCAAATGTTAGAGTTTACATTTTGCTAATAGTCAGTGTTTCTCAAACAAGACCTGATGAGCACATGCATTTGTACTATACTGTACAAATGCATGTTCTTAGCACAGAAATATTATCTAAACAGGAAGCTTTTGACAATCTAAGGTTGCAGAGCATGAAAGAGGCTGCGTAGCCTATTAATGATTTCCTTCATCTTGATCAAGATCAAACATGTTTGTTTCTCCACTTACACAAAGTCAGTCTCGTCGCGGAGCTGCGACACAGGCTGAAAGACCAGAGCCCTGCGACGCATCCCCAGCAGACAGGCGGTGTCGTCCGAGTTGGCGAACACTCGCCCTGCGTGAAAGACGAGCATCAGCCTTCAGGCCCACACGCAAACACAACGTATACGTGACACCACAACAGAACCGTCTCATTCACCTCCTTTGAAAGAGTCCTTGAGTGTCCGAGTGATCCACTGAATGGCTTTAGCTGCGATTTTGGTGCCGAAGTTTCTGTCAAATGGAGATGGAGCCCCTCCCTTTGGAAAGCAAGGGAGACATGATCTGTTTAAACGTCTGCGAAAGTGTGAAATGTGTTAAATGAAACCGACAGGAATCTGACTCATCACCCAGAGGCCACTCTCTGCTGAGAGGATGTTTCGTTCAACCAGTTAGTAACTATTCTACTAATTCTGTGATGCCATGTGTAAAAAAACTAAAGATCCTCCAACATAACTAGAGACAGAAGAGATGGTGGCAATCATTTAGCAAACAGCCATGTGTCATATTTACTGAACACTCTGCTGTGAGCTGCTGCGAGCAAAGGATTTAGCAACATAAAGAAACTGTCCTGGGATCAGTGGTGTGTGTTTGTGTGTGCGTTGCCTGCTGCATGTGGCCCAGGATGTTCTTCCTGCAGTCAAAGACTCCTTGGCCTTCCTCAGAGTACAGCTGGTAGATGAAGTCAGTGGTGAAGTTCTCGTTGCAGTTCTCGTTCCTAAAACACATGTCGCCATGGAGACGGTTCACTGATGCCCAATCAAGCCAAGCAGAGTTTTACCAACCTGCAGACGTGTGTGTGTCTCGTAATGGTTAAATTATGCAGGTGTAAACCTCAGCACAGATGCACAATGTCACCGACACCCTGCCCAAACTATTCCAGTCGCCCTATTTCCACGGACCTGGCTCCTGCTGGGAGCAGTGTGAACAGTGCGACACTGGACTAAAATAGTCCAATAGAGATGAGGATGATGAAATAACAGCTGGAGCGCTGTCTAGTGTGGAATTCAACATGAACTAACATCTTACACGTCCTACACACACTGACAGGACACAAGCTAAAAGTGTGCACAGCTCAAAAATAACAGCGAAGACGAAGCCTGACACTCACCTGAGCACCAGGCCCCTCTGGATGGTCGTCTTCATCTTCTCCGTCAGATGCTGCACGTTAGCCTGACAACACAGAGAAAACGCCTGGAATCAGAGAGTGGAGCGACGACGGGCTGCAGCCGTAACGAGCAGCTGATCCTGACACAAATCAGCTCGGTCCCATCTGGAGGAGGAGGTTGGGTGGACGTTCCCACCACCAGGGGGAGCCCGCACGGTTGTCCTACAAGAACTGAGTGATGGTGCATATTAACCCTCTGCGGCCTTAGAGGGGTCAAAAAGACCCCACTGTAAACTAGGGGCTCAAAGCTCCAAAACACGCACCAGGGTTGGATCAAACAGCCTTCGTGTGTGTTAATCCAAGCAATGAACACGTGTGGGTCTATGATGAACAAGTTCTTCCAACCGTTCATCTAGATAAAGTGTGTTGTGATTTATCGTCTGTCTGCGGCTCTTTCATCCAACCCTTGTGTGGTTTTTGATTGCCCCCTATTTTCATTTTGACCCCTCGAAGGGTTAAAAGCCTACTGCAGGTGAACTCTCATCGCTGACCTGCAGGTCCCGGATGTCGAACGGCTCCTCGTAGATGTAGACGGCATCGGCGCCCGCAGCCAGGCCGCCCACGGTGGCCAGGTAGCCGCAGTAGCCCCCCATGGTCTCAATGATGAAGACGCGCCGCTTGGTGCCGCTGGCGGACTGCTTGATGCGGTCACACGTCTGGAGCACGCACAGGGTTTAGGATCATTCAGCCAACAGGTGGAATTCTATGCATCACCATAGAAAACATGCAGCTACAAAAGCCTTCAAAGCAGAGCTGATAGTTAATGATAGAAAACAAACGACGCTCTCATCCAGTCTTTTACCTTAGACTGGATCCATCAAAGCATCTAGTATCAGCTCTGCTTAAACGAGCAGCTACATTCTACGTCCGCGTGGATGCAGTTTCTAAACAGACCTGGCAACACGTCACAGTGATGCACCACACAGACACAAACAAGCCCTGACATGCAAGTGCATCATGGTCTTTGGAGTTCTGTTCCCTCAGCAATTATCCGCGTCTACAGTTTATCCGGCATCGTCACAGACTAAACTGTGGCTTCGTCTTTTACCCTCAGTGTGAATGTTAAGGAGCACCGTCCTTCCTTTACTCTGCGATGCTTTGGTCGACTCTCTTACCTCCACGATGGCGTTGAGGGACGTGTCTGCTCCGATGCTGAGGTCAGTGCCGGGCACATTGTTACTAATGGTGGCAGGCAGCATGCACATCGGGATGCAAAGCTCCTCGTAGTCGGCGCGGGCCTCGTACAACTGCAGCAAGGACTCAAAGGCCTGATGGTGACGGCCGTGACATGGGTTAGACAACATGTGAGAGACCCTGACAGCGCGTGTCTGAGGCTACGCTGCGACTCCTCTGGCCTGTTTAACGTGGAACATGCATGAGCCTTCTTCAGCCTGGTTGAGCTTTTATTTTGAGGGCTTTTATTCCTGTGTTTCATGAAATCATTAGTTCTCTTGACTATGACTGAGGCTGAAGGACACAGAGTCACGTCTGTGTGGACGGCTAATGGCCGGCTCTCTCCTGGTGACAGGGACTTTGGCTTCCCATTGGCTGGGAGGAGGTGGGATGAAGGGGAGCGTGGGGGAGCTTTCACCCTGGCTGACACACGACGGTGCTGACGTGACAAGATAAAGACAGAGGCACGACTCCAGAGGTTCTGAGCGATGTTTCCTTTTAAGGCCATCAGGAACGCGGCGCTGTGAGGCGAGCGGTGCCTGGTCCAAAACAGGAACAAGACTGAAATGCACACTGCATTCTGTGACTCTGGACTCAAACCTGCATGCAAGCGCACTAACACCACACTGTGCCACCCGGAGGACAGAGCGACGGGATCATCTGTCCACCGCAGACACGGGAAGGTCACAGCAAGCTACATGCTACAACACATCACTGCACGACCAACATTTACCTGGACCCCTGCTGACCAGCCCGCGTCCAACAACCAACAGAGGCCTTCTCCGTCTGACCTGCATCGCTACAGTAAATGCAGCTCTAGGTGTCCACAGACTCTTTTTGTCTCCCACTGTGACAGTTACTCTAGGACACAGTTTAGGTTTAGGAAGCTTCTCTTCTCCATCTCGAACTTGTGTTTGTGCTACAGTGGATGAAATCAATAACCTGACTTCACGTGCGGGGACGCGAGCTGTTGGTCAGCGAAGGCCCGAACCCTGACGTCTGAGGACACACACTTACATCAGTGATGGCATTCAGAGCAGTGTCTGAGCCAATGCTCAGGTCTGAACCGGGTATATTGTTGGACACGGTGGCGGGGACCATCACCATGGGAACACAGAGCTCCTGATACTTGTCCCGTGCAGCAGAGAGCTCCAGTAGTCCCATGTAGGCCTGCAGCAGTGAGAGCCAGCATCTTACTGAGCGGTAAGGAAACACTGGTGGGCGGAGGGCACCACTTATCCTTAATCTGAACCACCTTCTGTCAATAGGCTTTTACTACCAAGGTTACAGAGTCTGCAATTTTATATTAAAATCTATTTAAAGTAGCTGGTGTACAAGTTGTGGCCACTTGTGGGCAGACGGATTCAACAGCTGAAACACAACCTGTTTGTGAAGATCAACATCAGCGCATTTATTTTGTTAGTAAATGATGAATGCTGCTCACTCTTCTTTTGGCTCCGCCAACTCCTGAGCAACGCACTGAACGGAACACATCAAAGCCTGTAGTAATACTCAGAGGTTCAACTCTCTACAGATCACATTAATAAAGGTGAATACATTCATTTTGGACCTGGACACACACACACATAGTGGTGGGCGGGGCTTGTGGATAAGGGGTGTGGTCTGGTGGTGGGAGGACTCTATGTGTGTGTGTGTGTGGGGGGGGGGGGGGGGGGGGGTCCAGGAAGTTAAAGAAAAACTGTTATGGTGAGACAAACGGATGTCGTTAAGGTGGGAGAAGCCAAGGGGAGAGAGCCAGGCCATCACGATCGACAGCGAGACACAAACAGGAAGGGAACGTTGCAGCGCCACACGATATGATGAAAGCTGTAATGTTTATATTCTGGTCAAGCTGCAAAAATGGAAAAACTACTTGTTAATTAAAAATTACCATTAAACAATGAACAGTGAATTAATTGTCTATTTAAAGTGATTCTAATGACTCTGTGCCTCTGTAGCTTGGCCAAGAACCAACAACTATACAAATGATGAGTCAGACACATTTAAGTGTCTTTAAAAATATAAATAAATAAAATGTTGAAATGTGAACCTGGTGACAACAGATGCAGTTGGTGACGCTGAACGACACAACACATGGTGAATGAACATTACTGTTCTCAGACACATCAGGAATTCAGCTATTAGATGTTTAGCTGTAGCATTTTGGAAACAAGTCATTAAAATGATGAATACAAACAGGTTATGAAACATCTGAGTGTTACGTACCTCAAACCCTCCGATGACGAGCAGAGCATTGATGTTATGGATCCTGATCTGATCAGCGATTTTATCCAGATGTTTGCCTGGAAGAGTTCTAACACACAGGAAGCAGAGATTTTCATTTTACGTCACTATAAATACAGTTACGTGTGAAAGTCGTGATCTCAAGTTCAGCTTTCTGTTCATCATCAGTGACATCAGGAGCCGACCTTTTGGTTCCTAGCAGCGACCCTCCCTGGCCAGTCCAACCACCAACATCTCCCCATTTGATCTCCTTGATCTACCAAAAACAGACACGTGTCACACATGCTCAGATTCTCCTAAGCCTGGAGAATTAAATTCCAGATTCTGTTTCACTCGCCTGTCCTTTATAAAATCCCTCGAAGCCGTCGCTCACAGCGAACATCTTGTGGCCCTCGGTGATTCCTACTCTGACGGCAGAGCGCACGGCGGCGTTCATGCCGGCTGCCGGGGCGCCGACGTTCAGCACGGCCACGTTGAAGGAGCTCTGTGGGCGACGGAGACAGACGCACGGGATCAACTCAGGAGCAACACAGTCTAGTGAACGGAAAATGTACTTGAATCAAACACAGCCATGAGGTACAATGACCCCAAACCTTTTATCTTCACACCGACGGCAGTGAAGACGAGCTTCATTTATTGAGTTCTGCAACAACTATTTGATACCAATCATCTAAATAACTATGGCCCATGCAGAGCAGATGCTTGTCTTCATGGTTTTATCATGACCTCACAGGTTATCTGGAGACAAGCACCAGGCAAAGATGACATGACTCACATGCAAGGGGCCACATGCCGCATAAAGTCACGTTTTCCTGCCACTCAGCGCAGAATCATCCAGAAACGGTTCATGACACAATCAGCGTTTTACGACACCACCCAAAAATTACACAATCCAGCCGGCGCTGCCTAATCAACCCGCGCATGTTCACACATTTCACATATTTTAGCTGAAGCCACAGCAGGTGTGAACATGACGTTTGAACGCAGGCCACAAACACGCAGCCACTTGCGCCATGAAGCTGGTGATGGACCAAGGTTCCGAATTGAGCTGGGACTCAACTCACTCAGGGCTTTTTGACACACAGAGAACTGGTTTGAACCTTTCACTTTAATTCGGAGCCCTAATGTGGGTCAAACCAGATGCTGGACGGACCAGAACGGGACCTGTAAACATCTGTAAGCATATCCAATCCAGCAGGTGAGGATAATGTATATAAAGTCTTCCCGCAGTCAGTAAATGTCAGAAGAAGCGCGAGTCACCTGGTCGACAGACAACATGACATCTAGGGCGTTTAGTTAGGTGAGCACCAGAGCGATGTTACGTGGGCCTCACTTGAGTTGAGTTCTATTGAAACAAGCGAAAGCAGCCTTAGTTAGTCTTAGTCTGTGACTTTGCCTGTGGTTCTGTGTTGGCTTATGAGCTCATAAACAGAACCAGTTCTTGTTCAGCCTAAAAGCCCTGAGCCTGACATTCGTACAGTACGCTTTAGCTTCCCCTGCTACCGAGTCCAATTATCACTGAGCAACACAGACATCTCTGCTGTGAGCAGGCCGCTCGGAGTCGACACGAAGCGCGTGGCACGGTCATTGCAGCATGTCTGCAATTCTACTTGCAAGCAGAGCGGTGAAGAAATGAGCAGGGTCAGGCTCAACGAGTACGCCTGAACAAGCTGCTGACCGAGAGCACAACCCCTGCCTCCTCCTCAAGAGACAGAAACACAGACCGGCTTAGTGTCACAAACGCTGCGGCACCAAGCTGCACCTGACCAGGAAGTACCTTGGACGTTAACGTGCAAATCACAGAGCAGCTGGAGGAAAAACACATCAGAGGATTAAAACGAGAACTTAATGATAGAACCGAACGGCCGTGTTTTGGTGGTTGGGTTACTCACGTGTGGAAGTTCAGAGTCGGCTTTTCGGTTGGACAGGAGTCTGTAGGTGCTCAGGTTGTTTTCAAAGCTCCTGCAAAAAGGTCAGACAAGAGTGAAATCTGGTTCCTCTGCTCAGAAACTCAACAGTAGATCCAAACCATGACAAGGAGCATGCACCTCCCTCGCAGTCGCACGGCCTCCTCGAATTTCTTCTCATCCATGGCTTTCTGTACTTCCTGGGTCTGATGACACATGAAAACACATCTTTACTTTCAAGGTTAGATGACACCTAAGTCCCATCATCCTATGTTGATTTAATGTCCTCAACATGAAGTAACACAGGTTTAGTAAAGTCTGTCTTGAGAGAAACTGTAAAACAGGCACAGACTAAGTTTAACCCTGTCCTGCTCACTGGCAGCTTTCCACCTACAAACCTTCCTGCTGAGCCTGAATTGTGAAACAGTGTCTCATTTCCTCTGAGCTGAATCAGGACACAGCTGGATATTTCTGGTGAGATTTAACGCCTGGACACTACAAGGCTTCAGTGCTTTTGTTTTAATTTAGTTCTAAATCCAGGCTGTTCTATCTGATCTGAAAGTTTTTTTTAGCTCAGCTTGTTTGTGTGCTTTAAGTTTTTGACTCTCACCATCTGAACACACTCCATCAGCGGCAGTCGAACAGCCTGGTTTCCAACAAGGGACACGACGCAGGCCGGCGTCGTGGCTGACGCCTCCAATAAAGCCAGCACTGCCTCCACACCCATACGACTAGCCTGCAGGGGTCAAAAGTCACAGAGAGGTCGAACTAAAAACAAATCACAGCTTATACGGAAAGGTTAAAGCTAAATGTTGCGCTCAATGCCGTATCGGGGACCAGCCACGTGGCGAAACTGTGACTCACCAGGATCCTGTCAAAGGCGGAGGGCGTCCCACCTCGTTGCACATGACCCAGGATGGTGACCCTGGTGTCAAACCCCAGACAGCGCACTACCAGCTGTGAGTGGGAGGAAAGAGTGAGAGGACAGCAAGGACCAGAATTTACAGCACTAGAAGAAAGGCCTGACGTCATGCCCTGCGACATATTGATGCTAAGAAGTATTAGGAGGTCATGAGGTTGGAAAACATAAATGTGGACAGAGAGAGCGCAGCTGATGACACATTAGACCATGTGGTGTGGTGCCATGCAGAAGGAACCCAACATCTAAGCACTACTTACATCCTTGATGTAGTCAGGGGTTATGGGTTTGTTGTGACAGTCTATGGCCCCCTCGGCTACTATTATTATGTTCAGCCTTTTCTTATCCGCACGGTTCTACGTGGATAGAAAGAAGCACAAACATTCACATTCAAACACAACAGAAAATACACAACAGCACCAACATTAAAACTTGAATCATGGTCTTCCCGTTTCGGCCTGTTACTCGTAACAGCCACTGTAAAAAATAGAGAACAATGATGGTGTCACATATCCAATGGATTTCTGGTTAAATTATGTGTTGCAAAGGAAAGCATGTTGGACTTCTGGGTAAAACAGTGATGAGTGACTCAAAAGTGTGGGTTCGAGCCCCACCAGAGCTGCTTTACAAAAGAGCAAACAAAACTCACCAAAACCCAAAAACAACCCAATTACAGGCTCTGTGGTGCAATGGATGGCGCGTTGGACTTCTAGGCAATCGATAAGTAATTCAAAGGTTGTGGGTTCGAGTCCCACCAGAGTCGATGTTCTACACAAAAGCAATTCTCAGTGTAAACAACATACCTCAGTGGAGATTCGCTGTTTTACTGATTAGAAACAAACAAGTACATGTGGTCGCCAAATCTATTACGACCCCTAACCAAAACCCAAAAACAACCTGATTACAGGCTCTGTGGCGCAATGGATAGCGCGTTGGACTTCTAGGAAGACGATAAGTAATTCAAAGGTTGTGGGTTCGAGTCCCTCCAGAGTCGCTGTTTTACGGAAGAGCAATTCTGTAGAAAACAGAACCAGTCGAAGTGGTCAACAACTTTATTACAGGCTCTGTGGCGCAATGGATAGCGTGTTGGACTTCTAGGCAAAAAGCAATAAGTAATTCAAAGGTTGTGGGTTCGAGTCCCACCAGAGTCGCTGTTTTACGGAAGAGCAATTCTGTAGAAAACAGAACCAGTCGAAGTGGTCACCAACTCTACTAGGGCCGCTCACAAAAACCCCAAAACAACTTGGTTACAGGCTCTGTGGCGCAATGGATAGCGCGTTGGACTTCTAGGCAAGCAGTAAGTAATTCAAAGGTTGTGGGTTCGAGTCCCTCCAGAGTCGCTGTCTTACGGAAGAGCAATTCTGTAGAAAACAGAACCAGTAGAAGTGGTCACCAAATCTATTACGGCCTCTCACCAAAACCCAAAAAGAACCTGATTACAGGCTCTGTGGCGCAATGGATAGCGCGTTGGACTTCTAGGCAAACAGCAATAAGTAATTCAAAGGTTGTGGGTTCGAGTCCCACCAGAGTGGCTCTTTTACAAAAGAGCAATTCTCAGTGTGAACAACATATCTCATTGGAGACATTATGTTGTCAATGTACTGATGGGCTGACAACACTGTGGCCAGTAGTGTAACTGTGGGTTTTAGTCCCACAAGAGTTGCTGATTTACTGATTAGAAACAAACCAGTACATGTGGTCACCAACTCTACTAGGGCCGCTCACCAAAACCCAAAAACAACCTGCTTACAGGCTCTGTGGCGCAATGGATAGCGCGTTGGACTTCTAGGCAAACGATAAGTAATTCAAAGGTTGTGGGTTCGAGTCCCACCAGAGTCGCTGTTTTACAGAAGAGCAATTCTCAGTGAAAACAACATACCTCAGTGGACATTCTCTGTTTTACGGATTAGAAACTAACCAGTAAATGTGGTCACCAAATCTATTACGGCCTCTCACCAAAACCCAAAAACAACCTGATTACAGGCTCTGTGGCGCAATGGATAGCGCGTTGGACTTCTAGGCAAACGATAAGTAATTCAAAGGTTGTGGGTTCGAGTCCCTCCAGAGTCGCTGTTTTACGGAAGAGCAATTCTGTAGAAAACAGAACCAGTCGAAGTGGTCACCAACTCTACTAGGGCCGCTCACCAAAACCCCAAAACAACCTGGTTACAGGCTCTGTGGCGCAATGGATAGCACTTTGGACTTCTACGCAAGCGATAAGTAATTCAAAGGTTGTGGGTTCGAGTCCCACCAGAGTCGCTATCTTACGGAAGAGCAATTCTGTAGAAAACAGAACCAGTAGAAGTGGTCACCAAATCTATTACGGCCCCTAACCAAAACCCAAAAACAACCTGATTACAGGCTCTCTGGCGCAATGGATAGCGCGTTGGACTTCTAGGCAAGAAGTAAGTAATTCAAAGGTTGTGGGTTCGAGTCCCACCAGAGTCGCTCTTTTACAGAAGAGCAATTCTCAGTGTGAACAACATATCTCATTGGAGACATTATGTTGTCAATGTACTGATGGCCTGACAACACTGTGGCCAGTAGTGTAACTGTGGGTTTTAGTCCCACAAGAGTTGCTGATTTACTGATTAGAAACAAACCAGTACATGTGGTCACCAACTCTACTAGGGCCACTCACCAAAACCCAAAAACAACCTGCTTACAGGCTCTGTGGCGCAATGGATAGCGCGTTGGACTTCTAGGCAAACGATAAGTAATTCAAAGGTTGTGGGTTCGAGTCCCACCGGAGTCGCTGTTTTACAGAAGAGCAATTCTCAGTGTAAACAAAATATTCCCAGTGGACATTCGCTGTTTTACTGATTAGAAACTAACCAGTAGATGTGGTCACCAAATCTATTACGGCCCCTAACCAAAACCGAAAAACAACCTGATTACAGGCTCTGTGGCGCAATGGATAGCGCGTTGGACTTCTAGGCAAGCAGTAAGTAATTCAAAGGTTGTGGGTTCGAGTCCCTCCAGAGTCGCTGTTTTACGGAAGAGCAATTCTGTAGAAAACAGAACCAGTCGAAGTGGTCACCAACTCTACTAGGGCCGCTCACAAAAACCCCAAAACAACTTGGTTACAGGCTCTGTGGCGCAATGGATAGCGCGTTGGACTTCTAGGCAAGCAGTAAGTAATTCAAAGGTTGTGGGTTCGAGTCCCTCCAGAGTCGCTGTCTTACGGAAGAGCAATTCTGTAGAAAACAGAACCAGTAGAAGTGGTCACCAAATCTATTACGGCCTCTCACCAAAACCCAAAAAGAACCTGATTACAGGCTCTGTGGCGCAATGGATAGCGCGTTGGACTTCTAGGCAAACAGCAATAAGTAATTCAAAGGTTGTGGGTTCGAGTCCCACCAGAGTGGCTCTTTTACAAAAGAGCAATTCTCAGTGTGAACAACATATCTCATTGGAGACATTATGTTGTCAATGTACTGATGGGCTGACAACACTGTGGCCAGTAGTGTAACTGTGGGTTTTAGTCCCACAAGAGTTGCTGATTTACTGATTAGAAACAAACCAGTACATGTGGTCACCAACTCTACTAGGGCCGCTCACCAAAACCCCAAAACAACCTGCTTACAGGCTCTGTGGCGCAATGGATAGCGCGTTGGACTTCTAGGCAAACGATAAGTAATTCAAAGGTTGTGGGTTCGAGTCCCACCAGAGTCGCTGTTTTACAGAAGAGCAATTCTCAGTGAAAACAACATACCTCAGTGGACATTCTCTGTTTTACGGATTAGAAACTAACCAGTAAATGTGGTCACCAAATCTATTACGGCCTCTCACCAAAACCCAAAAACAACCTGATTACAGGCTCTGTGGCGCAATGGATAGCGCGTTGGACTTCTAGGCAAACGATAAGTAATTCAAAGGTTGTGGGTTCGAGTCCCTCCAGAGTCGCTGTTTTACGGAAGAGCAATTCTGTAGAAAACAGAACCAGTCGAAGTGGTCACCAACTCTACTAGGGCCGCTCACCAAAACCCCAAAACAACCTGGTTACAGGCTCTGTGGCGCAATGGATAGCACTTTGGACTTCTACGCAAGCGATAAGTAATTCAAAGGTTGTGGGTTCGAGTCCCACCAGAGTCGCTATCTTACGGAAGAGCAATTCTGTAGAAAACAGAACCAGTAGAAGTGGTCACCAAATCTATTACGGCCCCTAACCAAAACCCAAAAACAACCTGATTACAGGCTCTCTGGCGCAATGGATAGCGCGTTGGACTTCTAGGCAAGAAGTAAGTAATTCAAAGGTTGTGGGTTCGAGTCCCACCAGAGTCGCTCTTTTACAGAAGAGCAATTCTCAGTGTGAACAACATATCTCATTGGAGACATTATGTTGTCAATGTACTGATGGCCTGACAACACTGTGGCCAGTAGTGTAACTGTGGGTTTTAGTCCCACAAGAGTTGCTGATTTACTGATTAGAAACAAACCAGTACATGTGGTCACCAACTCTACTAGGGCCACTCACCAAAACCCAAAAACAACCTGCTTACAGGCTCTGTGGCGCAATGGATAACGCGTTGGACTTCTAGGCAAACGATAAGTAATTCAAAGATTGTGGGTTCGAGTCCCACCAGAGTCGCTGTTTTACAGAAGAGCAATTCTCAGTGTAAACAACATATCTCAGTGGACATTCGCTGTTTTACTGATTAGAAACAAACAACTAGATGTGGTCACCAAATTTATTACGGCCCCTAACCAAAACCCAAAAACAACCTGATTACAGGCTCTGTGGCGCAATGGATAGCGTGTTGGACTTCTAGGCAAGCAGTAAGTAATTCAAATGTTGTGGGTTCGAGTCCCACCAGAGTCGCTGTTTCTCAGAAGAGCAATTCTGTAGGAAACAGAACCAGTAGAAGTGGTCAACAACTTTATTACAGGCTCTGTGGCGCAATGGATAGCGCGTTGGACTTCTAGACAAACAGCAAGATAACAACATACCTCAGTGGACATTCGCTGTTTTACGGATTAGAAACTAACCAGTAAATGTGGTCACCAAATCTATTACGGCCTCTTACCAAAACCCAAAAATAACCTGATTACAGGCTCTGTGGCGTAATGGATAGTGCGTTGGACTTCTAGGCAAGTGATAAGTAATTCAAAGGTTGTGGGTTCGAGTCCCACCAGAGTCGCTGTTTTACGGAAGAGCAATTCTGTAGAAAACAGAACCAGTCGAAGTGGTCACCAACTCTACTAGGGCCGCTCACCAAAACCCCAAAACAACCTGATTACAGGCTCTGTGGCGCAATGGATAGTGCGTTGGACTTCTAGGCAAGTAGTAAGTAATTCAAAGGTTGTGGGTTCGAGTCCCACCAGAGTCGCTGTTTTACGGAAGAGCAATTCTGTAGAAAACAGAACCAGTCGAAGTGGTCACCAACTCTACTAGGGCCGTTCACCAAAATCCAAAAACAACCCCATTACAGGCTCTGTGGCGCAATGGATGGCGCGTTGGACTTCTAGACAAAAAGCAATAAGTAATTCAAAGGTTGTGGGTTCGAGTCCCACCAGAGTCGATGTTCTACAGAAAAGCAATTCTCAGTGTAAACAACATATCCCAGTGGAGATTCGCTGTTTTACTGATAAGAAACAAACAAGTAGATGTGGTCACCAAATCTATGACGGCCCCTCACCAAAACCCAAAAACAACCTGATTACAGGCTCAGTGGCGCAATTGATAGCGAGTTGGACTTCTAGGCAAGCAGTAAGTAATTCAAAGGTTGTGGGTTCGAGTTCCACCAGAGTCACTGTTTTACAGATGAGCAATTCTCAGTGTGAACAACATATCTCATTGGAGACATTATGTTGTCAATGTACTGATGGGCTGACAACACTGTGGCCACTAGTGTAACTGTGGGTTTTAGTCCCACAAGAGTTGCTGATTTACTGATTAGAAACAAACCAGTACATGTGGTCACCAACTCTACTAGGGCCGCTCACCAAAACCCAAAAACAACCTGCTTACAGGCTCTGTGGCGCAATGGATAGCGCATTGGACTTCTAGGCAAACGATAAGTAATTCAAAGGTTGTGGGTTCGAGTCCCACCGGAGTCGCTGTTTTACAGAAGAGCAATTCTCAGTGAAAACAACATACCTCAGTGGACATTCTCTGTTTTACGGATTAGAAACTAACCAGTAAATGTGGTCACCAAATCTATTACGGCCTCTCACCAAAACCCAAAAAGAACCTGATTACAGGCTCTGTGGCGCAATGGATAGCGCGTTGGACTTCTAGGCAAGCAGTAAGTAATTCAAAGGTTGTGGGTTCGAGTCCCTCCAGAGTCGCTGTCTTACGGAAGAGCAATTCTGTAGAAAACAGAACCAGTAGAAGTGGTCACCAAATCTATTACGGCCTCTCACCAAAACCCAAAAAGAACCTGATTACAGGCTCTGTGGCGCAATGGATAGCGCGTTGGACTTCTAGGCAAACAGCAATAAGTAATTCAAAGGTTGTGGGTTCGAGTCCCACCAGAGTGGCTCTTTTACAAAAGAGCAATTCTCAGTGTGAACAACATATCTCATTGGAGACATTATGTTGTCAATGTACTGATGGGCTGACAACACTGTGGCCAGTAGTGTAACTGTGGGTTTTAGTCCCACAAGAGTTGCTGATTTACTGATTAGAAACAAACCAGTACATGTGGTCACCAACTCTACTAGGGCCGCTCACCAAAACCCAAAAACAACCTGCTTACAGGCTCTGTGGCGCAATGGATAGCGCGTTGGACTTCTAGGCAAACGATAAGTAATTCAAAGGTTGTGGGTTCGAGTCCCACCAGAGTCGCTGTTTTACAGAAGAGCAATTCTCAGTGAAAACAACATACCTCAGTGGACATTCTCTGTTTTACGGATTAGAAACTAACCAGTAAATGTGGTCACCAAATCTATTACGGCCTCTCACCAAAACCCAAAAACAACCTGATTACAGGCTCTGTGGCGCAATGGATAGCGCGTTGGACTTCTAGGCAAACGATAAGTAATTCAAAGGTTGTGGGTTCGAGTCCCTCCAGAGTCGCTGTTTTACGGAAGAGCAATTCTGTAGAAAACAGAACCAGTCGAAGTGGTCACCAACTCTACTAGGGCCGCTCACCAAAACCCCAAAACAACCTGGTTACAGGCTCTGTGGCGCAATGGATAGCACTTTGGACTTCTACGCAAGCGATAAGTAATTCAAAGGTTGTGGGTTCGAGTCCCACCAGAGTCGCTATCTTACGGAAGAGCAATTCTGTAGAAAACAGAACCAGTAGAAGTGGTCACCAAATCTATTACGGCCCCTAACCAAAACCCAAAAACAACCTGATTACAGGCTCTCTGGCGCAATGGATAGCGCGTTGGACTTCTAGGCAAGAAGTAAGTAATTCAAAGGTTGTGGGTTCGAGTCCCACCAGAGTCGCTCTTTTACAGAAGAGCAATTCTCAGTGTGAACAACATATCTCATTGGAGACATTATGTTGTCAATGTACTGATGGCCTGACAACACTGTGGCCAGTAGTGTAACTGTGGGTTTTAGTCCCACAAGAGTTGCTGATTTACTGATTAGAAACAAACCAGTACATGTGGTCACCAACTCTACTAGGGCCACTCACCAAAACCCAAAAACAACCTGCTTACAGGCTCTGTGGCGCAATGGATAGCGCGTTGGACTTCTAGGCAAACGATAAGTAATTCAAAGGTTGTGGGTTCGAGTCCCACCGGAGTCGCTGTTTTACAGAAGAGCAATTCTCAGTGTAAACAAAATATTCCCAGTGGACATTCGCTGTTTTACTGATTAGAAACTAACCAGTAGATGTGGTCACCAAATCTATTACGGCCCCTAACCAAAACCGAAAAACAACCTGATTACAGGCTCTGTGGCGCAATGGATAGCGCGTTGGACTTCTAGGCAAGCAGTAAGTAATTCAAAGGTTGTGGGTTCGAGTCCCTCCAGAGTCGCTGTTTTACGGAAGAGCAATTCTGTAGAAAACAGAACCAGTCGAAGTGGTCACCAACTCTACTAGGGCCGCTCACAAAAACCCCAAAACAACTTGGTTACAGGCTCTGTGGCGCAATGGATAGCGCGTTGGACTTCTAGGCAAGCAGTAAGTAATTCAAAGGTTGTGGGTTCGAGTCCCTCCAGAGTCGCTGTCTTACGGAAGAGCAATTCTGTAGAAAACAGAACCAGTAGAAGTGGTCACCAAATCTATTACGGCCTCTCACCAAAACCCAAAAAGAACCTGATTACAGGCTCTGTGGCGCAATGGATAGCGCGTTGGACTTCTAGGCAAACAGCAATAAGTAATTCAAAGGTTGTGGGTTCGAGTCCCACCAGAGTGGCTCTTTTACAAAAGAGCAATTCTCAGTGTGAACAACATATCTCATTGGAGACATTATGTTGTCAATGTACTGATGGGCTGACAACACTGTGGCCAGTAGTGTAACTGTGGGTTTTAGTCCCACAAGAGTTGCTGATTTACTGATTAGAAACAAACCAGTACATGTGGTCACCAACTCTACTAGGGCCGCTCACCAAAACCCCAAAACAACCTGCTTACAGGCTCTGTGGCGCAATGGATAGCGCGTTGGACTTCTAGGCAAACGATAAGTAATTCAAAGGTTGTGGGTTCGAGTCCCACCAGAGTCGCTGTTTTACAGAAGAGCAATTCTCAGTGAAAACAACATACCTCAGTGGACATTCTCTGTTTTACGGATTAGAAACTAACCAGTAAATGTGGTCACCAAATCTATTACGGCCTCTCACCAAAACCCAAAAACAACCTGATTACAGGCTCTGTGGCGCAATGGATAGCGCGTTGGACTTCTAGGCAAACGATAAGTAATTCAAAGGTTGTGGGTTCGAGTCCCTCCAGAGTCGCTGTTTTACGGAAGAGCAATTCTGTAGAAAACAGAACCAGTCGAAGTGGTCACCAACTCTACTAGGGCCGCTCACCAAAACCCCAAAACAACCTGGTTACAGGCTCTGTGGCGCAATGGATAGCACTTTGGACTTCTACGCAAGCGATAAGTAATTCAAAGGTTGTGGGTTCGAGTCCCACCAGAGTCGCTATCTTACGGAAGAGCAATTCTGTAGAAAACAGAACCAGTAGAAGTGGTCACCAAATCTATTACGGCCCCTAACCAAAACCCAAAAACAACCTGATTACAGGCTCTCTGGCGCAATGGATAGCGCGTTGGACTTCTAGGCAAGAAGTAAGTAATTCAAAGGTTGTGGGTTCGAGTCCCACCAGAGTCGCTCTTTTACAGAAGAGCAATTCTCAGTGTGAACAACATATCTCATTGGAGACATTATGTTGTCAATGTACTGATGGCCTGACAACACTGTGGCCAGTAGTGTAACTGTGGGTTTTAGTCCCACAAGAGTTGCTGATTTACTGATTAGAAACAAACCAGTACATGTGGTCACCAACTCTACTAGGGCCACTCACCAAAACCCAAAAACAACCTGCTTACAGGCTCTGTGGCGCAATGGATAACGCGTTGGACTTCTAGGCAAACGATAAGTAATTCAAAGATTGTGGGTTCGAGTCCCACCAGAGTCGCTGTTTTACAGAAGAGCAATTCTCAGTGTAAACAACATATCTCAGTGGACATTCGCTGTTTTACTGATTAGAAACAAACAACTAGATGTGGTCACCAAATTTATTACGGCCCCTAACCAAAACCCAAAAACAACCTGATTACAGGCTCTGTGGCGCAATGGATAGCGTGTTGGACTTCTAGGCAAGCAGTAAGTAATTCAAATGTTGTGGGTTCGAGTCCCACCAGAGTCGCTGTTTCTCAGAAGAGCAATTCTGTAGGAAACAGAACCAGTAGAAGTGGTCAACAACTTTATTACAGGCTCTGTGGCGCAATGGATAGCGCGTTGGACTTCTAGACAAACAGCAAGATAACAACATACCTCAGTGGACATTCGCTGTTTTACGGATTAGAAACTAACCAGTAAATGTGGTCACCAAATCTATTACGGCCTCTTACCAAAACCCAAAAATAACCTGATTACAGGCTCTGTGGCGTAATGGATAGTGCGTTGGACTTCTAGGCAAGTGATAAGTAATTCAAAGGTTGTGGGTTCGAGTCCCACCAGAGTCGCTGTTTTACGGAAGAGCAATTCTGTAGAAAACAGAACCAGTCGAAGTGGTCACCAACTCTACTAGGGCCGCTCACCAAAACCCCAAAACAACCTGATTACAGGCTCTGTGGCGCAATGGATAGTGCGTTGGACTTCTAGGCAAGTAGTAAGTAATTCAAAGGTTGTGGGTTCGAGTCCCACCAGAGTCGCTGTTTTACGGAAGAGCAATTCTGTAGAAAACAGAACCAGTCGAAGTGGTCACCAACTCTACTAGGGCCGTTCACCAAAATCCAAAAACAACCCCATTACAGGCTCTGTGGCGCAATGGATGGCGCGTTGGACTTCTAGACAAAAAGCAATAAGTAATTCAAAGGTTGTGGGTTCGAGTCCCACCAGAGTCGATGTTCTACAGAAAAGCAATTCTCAGTGTAAACAACATATCCCAGTGGAGATTCGCTGTTTTACTGATAAGAAACAAACAAGTAGATGTGGTCACCAAATCTATGACGGCCCCTCACCAAAACCCAAAAACAACCTGATTACAGGCTCAGTGGCGCAATTGATAGCGAGTTGGACTTCTAGGCAAGCAGTAAGTAATTCAAAGGTTGTGGGTTCGAGTTCCACCAGAGTCACTGTTTTACAGATGAGCAATTCTCAGTGTGAACAACATATCTCATTGGAGACATTATGTTGTCAATGTACTGATGGGCTGACAACACTGTGGCCACTAGTGTAACTGTGGGTTTTAGTCCCACAAGAGTTGCTGATTTACTGATTAGAAACAAACCAGTACATGTGGTCACCAACTCTACTAGGGCCGCTCACCAAAACCCAAAAACAACCTGCTTACAGGCTCTGTGGCGCAATGGATAGCGCATTGGACTTCTAGGCAAACGATAAGTAATTCAAAGGTTGTGGGTTCGAGTCCCACCGGAGTCGCTGTTTTACAGAAGAGCAATTCTCAGTGAAAACAACATACCTCAGTGGACATTCTCTGTTTTACGGATTAGAAACTAACCAGTAAATGTGGTCACCAAATCTATTACGGCCTCTCACCAAAACCCAAAAAGAACCTGATTACAGGCTCTGTGGCGCAATGGATAGCGCGTTGGACTTCTAGACAAACAGCAATAAGTAATTCAAAGGTTGTGGGTTCGAGTCCCACCAGAGTGGCTCTTTTACAAAAGAGCAATTCTCAGTGTGAACAACATATCTCATTGGAGACATTATGTTGTCAATGTACTGATGGGCTGACAACACTGTGGCCAGTAGTGTAACTGTGGGTTTTAGTCCCACAAGAGTTGCTGATTTACTGATTAGAAACAAACCAGTACATGTGGTCACCAACTCTACTAGGGCCGCTCACCAAAACCCCAAAACAACCTGCTTACAGGCTCTGTGGCGCAATGGATAGCGCGTTGGACTTCTAGGCAAACGATAAGTAATTCAAAGGTTGTGGGTTCGAGTCCCACCAGAGTCGCTGTTTTACAGAAGAGCAATTCTCAGTGAAAACAACATACCTCAGTGGACATTCTCTGTTTTACGGATTAGAAACTAACCAGTAAATGTGGTCACCAAATCTATTACGGCCTCTCACCAAAACCCAAAAACAACCTGATTACAGGCTCTGTGGCGCAATGGATAGCGCGTTGGACTTCTAGGCAAACGATAAGTAATTCAAAGGTTGTGGGTTCGAGTCCCTCCAGAGTCGCTGTTTTACGGAAGAGCAATTCTGTAGAAAACAGAACCAGTCGAAGTGGTCACCAACTCTACTAGGGCCGCTCACCAAAACCCCAAAACAACCTGGTTACAGGCTCTGTGGCGCAATGGATAGCACTTTGGACTTCTACGCAAGCGATAAGTAATTCAAAGGTTGTGGGTTCGAGTCCCACCAGAGTCGCTATCTTACGGAAGAGCAATTCTGTAGAAAACAGAACCAGTAGAAGTGGTCACCAAATCTATTACGGCCCCTAACCAAAACCCAAAAACAACCTGATTACAGGCTCTCTGGCGCAATGGATAGCGCGTTGGACTTCTAGGCAAGAAGTAAGTAATTCAAAGGTTGTGGGTTCGAGTCCCACCAGAGTCGCTCTTTTACAGAAGAGCAATTCTCAGTGTGAACAACATATCTCATTGGAGACATTATGTTGTCAATGTACTGATGGCCTGACAACACTGTGGCCAGTAGTGTAACTGTGGGTTTTTGTCCCACAAGAGTTGCTGATTTACTGATTAGAAACAAACCAGTACATGTGGTCACCAACTCTACTAGGGCCACTCACCAAAACCCAAAAACAACCTGCTTACAGGCTCTGTGGCGCAATGGATAACGCGTTGGACTTCTAGGCAAACGATAAGTAATTCAAAGATTGTGGGTTCGAGTCCCACCAGAGTCGCTGTTTTACAGAAGAGCAATTCTCAGTGTAAACAAAATATTCCCAGTGGCGATTCGCTGTTTTACTGATAAGAAACAAACAAATAGATGTGGTCACCAAATCTATTACGGCCCCTCACCAAAACCCCAAAACAACTTCTTGGACTTCTGGGGAAGCGATAAGTAATTCAAAGGTTTTGGGTTCCAGTCCCACCAGAGTCGCTGTTTTACAGAAGAGCAATTCTGTAGAAAACAGAACCAGTAGAAGTGGTCAACAACTCTACTAGGGCCGTTCACCAAAATCCAAAAACAACCCCATTAAAGGCTCTGTGGCGCAATGGATAGCGTGTTGGACTTCTAGACAAAAAGCAATAAGTAATTCAAAGGTTGTGGGTTCGAGTCCCACCAGAGTCGATGTTCTACAGAAAAGCAATTCTCAGTGTGAACAATATATCCCAGTGGAGATTCGCTGTTTTACTGATAAGAAACAAACAAGTAGATGTGGTCACCAAATCTATTACGGCCCCTCACCAAAACCCAAAAACAACCTGATTACAGGCTCTGTAGCGCAAGGGATAGCGCGTTGGACTTCTAGGCAAACGATAAGTAATTCAAAGGTTGTGGGTTCGAGTCCCACCAGAGTCGCTCTTTTACGGAAGAGCAATTCTGTAGAAAACAGAACCAGTCGAAGTGGTCACCAACACTACTAGGGCCGCTCACCAAAAACCCCAAAACAACTTGGTTACAGGCTCTGTGGCGCAATGGATAGCGAGTTGGACTTCTAGACAAACAGCAATAAGTAATTCAAAGGTTGTGGGTTCGAGTCCCACCAGAGTCGATGTTCTACAGAAAAGCAATTCTCAGTGTAAACAACATATCCCAGTGGAGATTCACTGTTTTACTGATAAGAAACAAACAAATAGATGTGGTCACCAAATCTATTACGGCCCCTCACCAAAACCCCAAAACAACTTCTTGGACTTCTGGGGAAGCGATAAGTAATTCAAAGGTTTTGGGTTCCAGTCCCACCAGAGTCGCTGTTTTACAGAAGAGCAATTCTGTAGAAAACAGAACCAGTAGAAGTGGTCAACAACTTTATTAGGGCCGTTCACCAAAATCCAAAAACAACCTGATTACAGGCTCTGTGGCGCAATGGATAGCGCGTTGGACTTCTAGGCAAGCAGTAAGTAATTCAAAGGTTGTGGGTTCGAGTCCCACCAGAGTCGCTCTTTTACGGAAGAGCAATTCTCAGTGTGAACAACATATCTCATTGGAGACATTATGTTGTCAATGTACTGATGGCCTGACAACACTGTGGCCAGTAGTGTAACTGTGGGTTTTAGTCCCACAAGAGTTGCTGATTTACTGATTAGAAACAAACCAGTACATGTGGTCACCAACTCTACTAGGGCCGCTCACCAAAACCCAAAAACAACCTGCTTACAGGCTCTGTGGCGCAATGGATAGCGCGTTGGACTTCTAGACAAACAGCAATAAGTAATTCAAAGGTTGTGGGTTCGAGTCCCACCAGAGTCGATGTTCTACAGAAAAGCAATTCTCAGTGTAAACAACATATCCCAGTGGAGATTCACTGTTTTACTGATAAGAAACAAACAAATAGATGTGGTCACCAAATCTATTACGGCCCCTCACCAAAACCCCAAAACAACTTCTTGGACTTCTGGGGAAGCGATAAGTAATTCAAAGGTTTTGGGTTCCAGTCCCACCAGAGTCGCTGTTTTACAGAAGAGCAATTCTGTAGAAAACAGAACCAGTAGAAGTGGTCAACAACTTTATTAGGGCCGTTCACCAAAATCCAAAAACAACCTGATTACAGGCTCTGTGGCGCAATGGATAGCGCGTTGGACTTCTAGGCAAGCAGTAAGTAATTCAAAGGTTGTGGGTTCGAGTCCCACCAGAGTCGCTCTTTTACGGAAGAGCAATTCTCAGTGTGAACAACATATCTCATTGGAGACATTATGTTGTCAATGTACTGATGGCCTGACAACACTGTGGCCAGTAGTGTAACTGTGGGTTTTAGTCCCACAAGAGTTGCTGATTTACTGATTAGAAACAAACCAGTACATGTGGTCACCAACTCTACTAGGGCCGCTCACCAAAACCCAAAAACAACCTGCTTACAGGCTCTGTGGCGCAATGGATAGCGCGTTGGACTTCTAGGCAAACGATAAGTAATTCAAAGGTTGTGGGTTCGAGTCCCACCAGAGTCGCTGTTTTACAGAAGAGCAATTCTCAGTGAAAACAACATACCTCAGTGGACATTCTCTGTTTTACGGATTAGAAACTAACCAGTAAATGTGGTCACCAAATCTATTACGGCCTCTCACCAAAACCCAAAAACAACCTGATTACAGGCTCTGTGGCGCAATGGATAGCGCGTTGGACTTCTAGGCAAACGATAAGTAATTCAAAGGTTGTGGGTTCGAGTCCCTCCAGAGTCGCTGTTTTACGGAAGAGCAATTCTGTAGAAAACAGAACCAGTCGAAGTGGTCAACAACTTTATTACAGGCTCTGTGGCGCAATGGATAGCGCGTTGGACTTCTAGACAAACAGCAATAAGTAATTCAAAGGTTGTGGGTTCGAGTCCCACCAGAGTCGCTGTTTTACAGAAGAGCAATTCTCAGTGAAAACAACATACCTCAGTGGACATTCTCTGTTTTACGGATTAGAAACTAACCAGTAAATGTGGTCACCAAATCTATTACGGCCTCTCACCAAAACCCAAAAACAACCTGATTACAGGCTCTGTGGCGCAATGGATAGCGCGTTGGACTTCTAGGCAAACGATAAGTAATTCAAAGGTTGTGGGTTCGAGTCCCTCCAGAGTCGCTGTTTTACGGAAGAGCAATTCTGTAGAAAAGAGAACCAGTCGAAGTGGTCAACAACTTTATTACAGGCTCTGTGGCGCAATGGATAGCACGTTGGACTTCTAGACAAACAGCAATAAGTAATTCAAAGGTTGTGGGTTCGAGTCCCACCAGAGTCGCTGTTTTACAGAAGAGCAATTCTCAGTGAAAACAACATACCTCAGTGGATATTCTCTGTTTTACAGATTAGAAACTAACCAGTAAATGTGGTCACCAAATCTATTACGGCCGCTCACCAAAACCCAAAAACAACCTGCTTACAGGCTCTGTGGCGCAATGGATAGCGCATTGGACTTCTAGGCAAACGATAAGTAATTCAAAGGTTGTGGGTTCGAGTCCCACCAGAGTCGCTGTTTTACAGAAGAGCAATTCTCAGTGAAAACAACATACCTCAGTGGACATTCTCTGTTTTACGGATTAGAAACTAACCAGTAAATGTGGTCACCAAATCTATTACGGCCTCTCACCAAAACCCAAAAACAACCTGATTACAGGCTCTGTGGCGCAATGGATAGCGCGTTGGACTTCTAGGCAAGCAGTAAGTAATTCAAAGGTTGTAGGTTCGAGTCCCTCCAGAGTCGCAGTTTTACGGAAGAGCAATTCTGTAGAAAACAGAACCAGTCGAAGTGGTCAACAACTTTATTACAGGCTCTGTGGCGCAATGGATAGCGCGTTGGACTTCTAGACAAACAGCAATAAGTAATTCAAAGGTTGTGGGTTCGAGTCCCACCAGAGTCGATGTTCTACAGAAAAGCAATTCTCAGTGTAAACAACATATCCCAGTGGAGATTTGCTGTTTTACTGATAAGAAACAAACAAGTAGATGTGGTCACCAAATCTATTACGGCCCCTCACCAAAACCCCAAAACAACTTCTTGGACTTCTGGGGAAGCGATAAGTAATTCAAAGGTTTTGGGTTCCAGTCCCACCAGAGTCGCTGTTTTACAGAAGAGCAATTCTGTAGAAAACAGAACCAGTAGAAGTGGTCACCAACTTTATTAGGGCCGTTCACCAAAATCCAAAAACAACCTGATTACAGGCTCTGTGGCGCAATGGATAGCGCGTTGGACTTCTAGGCAAGCAGTAAGTAATTCAAAGGTTGTGGGTTCGAGTCCCACCAGAGTCGCTCTTTTACGGAAGAGCAATTCTCAGTGTGAACAACATATCTCATTGGAGACATTATGTTGTCAATGTACTGATGGCCTGACAACACTGTGGCCAGTAGTGTAACTGTGGGTTTTAGTCCCACAAGAGTTGCTGATTTACTGATTAGAAACAAACCAGTACATGTGGTCACCAACTCTACTAGGGCCGCTCACCAAAACCCAAAAACAACCTGCTTACAGGCTCTGTGGCGCAATGGATAGCGCGTTGGACTTCTAGGCAAACGATAAGTAATTCAAAGGTTGTGGGTTCGAGTCCCACCAGAGTCGCTGTTTTACAGAAGAGCAATTCTCAGTGAAAACAACATACCTCAGTGGACATTCTCTGTTTTACGGATTAGAAACTAACCAGTAAATGTGGTCACCAAATCTATTACGGCCTCTCACCAAAACCCAAAAACAACCTGATTACAGGCTCTGTGGCGCAATGGATAGCGCGTTGGACCTCTTGGCAAACGATAAGTAATTCAAAGGTTGTGGGTTCCAGTCCCTCCAGAGTCGCTGTTTTACGGAAGAGCAATTCTGTAGAAAACAGAACCAGTCGAAGTGGTCAACAACTTTATTACAGGCTCTGTGGCGCAATGGATAGCGCGTTGGACTTCTAGACAAACAGCAATAAGTAATTCAAAGGTTGTGGGTTCGAGTCCCACCAGAGTCGCTCTTTTACGGAAGAGCAATTCTCAGTGTGAACAACATATCTCATTGGAGACATTATGTTGTCAATGTACTGATGGCCTGACAACACTGTGGCCAGTAGTGTAACTGTGGGTTTTAGTCCCACAAGAGTTGCTGATTTACTGATTAGAAACAAACCAGTACATGTGGTCACCAACTCTACTAGGGCCGCTCACCAAAACCCAAAAACAACCTGCTTACAGGCTCTGTGGCGCAATGGATAGCGCGTTGGACTTCTAGGCAAACGATAAGTAATTCAAAGGTTGTGGGTTCGAGTCCCACCAGAGTCGCTGTTTTACAGAAGAGCAATTCTCAGTGAAAACAACATACCTCAGTGGACATTCTCTGTTTTACGGATTAGAAACTAACCAGTAAATGTGGTCACCAAATCTATTACGGCCTCTCACCAAAACCCAAAAACAACCTGATTACAGGCTCTGTGGCGCAATGGATAGCGCGTTGGACCTCTTGGCAAACGATAAGTAATTCAAAGGTTGTGGGTTCCAGTCCCTCCAGAGTCGCTGTTTTACGGAAGAGCAATTCTGTAGAAAACAGAACCAGTCGAAGTGGTCAACAACTTTATTACAGGCTCTGTGGCGCAATGGATAGCGCGTTGGACTTCTAGACAAACAGCAATAAGTAATTCAAAGGTTGTGGGTTCGAGTCCCACCAGAGTCGCTGTTTTACAGAAGAGCAATTCTCAGTGAAAACAACATACCTCAGTGGACATTCTCTGTTTTACGGATTAGAAACTAACCAGTAAATGTGGTCACCAAATCTATTACGGCCTCTCACCAAAACCCAAAAACAACCTGATTACAGGCTCTGTGGCGCAATGGATAGCGCGTTGGACTTCTAGGCAAACGATAAGTAATTCAAAGGTTGTGGGTTCGAGTCCCACCAGAGTCGCTGTTTTACAGAAGAGCAATTCTCAGTGTAAACAACATATCTCAGTGGAGATTCTGTGTTTTACTGATTAGAAACTAACCAGTAGATGTGGTCACCAAATTTATTACGGCCCCTAACCAAAACCCAAAAACAACCTGATTACAGGCTCTGTGGCGCAATGGATAGTGCGTTGGACTTCTAGGCAAGCCGTAAGTAATTCAAAGGTTGTGGGTTCGAGTCCCACCAGAGTCGCTCTTTTACAGAAGAGCAATTCTCAGTGTGAACAACATATCTCATTGGAGACATTATGTTGTCAATGTACTGATGGCCTGACAACACTGTGGCCAGTAGTGTAACTGTGGGTTTTAGTCCCACAAGAGTTGCTGATTTACTGATTAGAAACAAACCAGTACATGTGGTCACCAACTCTACTAGGGCCGCTCACCAAAACCCAAAAACAACCTGGTTACAGGCTCTGTGGCGCAATGGATAGCGCGTTGGACTTCTAGGCAACCGATTAGTAATTCAAAGGTTGTGGGTTCGAGTCCCACCAGAGTCGCTGTTTTACAGAAGAGCAATTCTCAGTGTAAACAAAATATTCCCAGTGGCGATTCGCTGTTTTACTGATTAGAAACAAACAAGTACATGTGGTCACCAAATCTATTACGGCCCCTAACCAAAACCCAAAAACAACCTGATTACAGGCTCTGTGGCGCAATGGATAGCGCGTTGGACTTCTAGGCAAGCCGTAAGTAATTCAAAGGTTGTGGGTTCGAGTCCCTCCAGAGTCGCTCTTTTACAGAAGAGCAATTCTCAGTGTGAACAACATATCTCATTGGAGACATTATGTTGTCAATGTACTGATGGCCTGACAACACTGTGGCCAGTAGTGTAACTGTGGGTTTTAGTCCCACAAGAGTTGCTGATTTACTGATTAGAAACAAACCAGTACATGTGGTCACCAACTCTACTAGGGCCGCTCACCAAAACCCAAAAACAACCTGGTTACAGGCTCTGTGGCGCAATGGATAGCGCGTTGGACTTCTAGGCAACCGATTAGTAATTCAAAGGTTGTGGGTTCGAGTCCCACCAGAGTCGCTGTTTTACAGAAGAGCAATTCTCAGTGTAAACAAAATATTCCCAGTGGCGATTCGCTGTTTTACTGATTAGAAACAAACAAGTACATGTGGTCACCAAATCTATTACGGCCCCTAACCAAAACCCAAAAACAACCTGATTACAGGCTCTGTGGCGCAATGGATAGCACTTTGGACTTCTACGCAAGCGATAAGTAATTCAAAGGTTCTGGATTCGAGTCCCACCAGAGTCGCTGTTTTACAGAAGAGCAATTCTCAGTGTAAACAACATATCTCAGTGGAGACATTATGCTGTCAACGTACTGATGGGCTGACAACACTGTGGCCAGTAGTGTAACTGTGGTTAAGTAATTCAAAGGTTGTGGGTTCAAGTCCCACCAGAGTCGCTGTTTTTCAGAAGAGTGTAACTGACTGTGTTCAAGGCAGCAATGTACAGTTGTACAGAGAAATCCATGCTTTATACACAAAAGTGTGTTACCTCAGATAGCTTTTGACACATATTGTCCTCCCATCCGTCTTCAGGTGGCATTTCTGGGATGAACACCCAGTCGGCTCCACAGGCCAGGGCACTGACCAGGGCCAGGTATCTGCAAAAAACACACATATAAACAATTCAGCTTTATGCACAACATTTGCTGTGTGCTGGAGTACAAACGCATCTGTATGAATGTGAGGAACCTACCCGCAGTGTCTGCCCATCACCTCCAACACAAACGTCCTCTGGTGGCTGGAAACACAAAGACACGAAGGAACAAAAGACGTTGTACTCCCTCAAAACTTCACATGACCGTGTCTAAAGACGACTTTTACAATATCTTCACCTCTGAGCAGTCGTCATGATGGCGTCCACCACCTCAATTATCCGGTGCAACGCTGAATCTGTGCCGATGGTCATGTCGGTCCCACAGAAGTCGTTGTCGATGGAGCCGACCATGCCCACGATGTGCAGCTCAGAGTTACTGTGAGCCGCCTCCTCATTGATCAGACCTGAACAGCAAGAAAGGCGAGAACAGAGATATCAGAACCAAAACAGAGAGCTCCGCATGGACACTACCTTTAGGCGGCTTACAGCTGGTGAAATCAGCCGACAGTCCTGTGGGCGGAGCTCACCTTGCTGCAGGAGCTCATCCAACAGGCCGCTCCACTCCTCTCTAAACAGGTTGGCTCCGGTCAAGCTGCCGTCTCCGCCGATCACACACAGGTTGGTGATGCCATGTTGCACCAGATTACGTGCTGCCTTCAGGCGACCCTCGTGGGTGCGAAACTCTTTACAGCGGGCACTGCCAATGACTGTACCGCCCTGAGAGAAACACAGATTAATGCCTGCAATCACATCTCTCCTCAGATCAAACAGTCAAGTGTAAAAGCATAGTTGAACTGTGCTGAAATGTCCAGCAATCCAGAGTCGACAGTAAAGCCTGGCTGGACTCACCACTTGCAGCATGCTGGAGACGCTTTCCCACGTGGCTTCTTCGATGTTGTCTCCACCATCCACCATCCCCTGGTAGCCCTGCCAGAAGAAACAAGCACATGTTAAAATCATCACTTCAGCAACCAAAATACACATCTTAAAGTGCAAAAGATGGGCCAGAAGAAAACACAGGACCCTTCTGACAAGTTCTGATGAGACATCTCAAGGAGCCAAGAGGGACCCACATGATTAAAACCTAAAACCTCTTTACGTGTTGTGTTGATCATCTTATTAAAACAGACAAAACACTTAATTACAGTCAGTTTTTGAAACCAATTCTGCTTTTTATGAGGTGGATATGTACAGTGAGTAAAACCACCTGAAATCTGGCCTTGTGGTGCATGGCCGTCATTAGCTGAGGAGGACGGTGCAGCCAGCTGGCTCAAAATAATGATGGAGGCTATGGGGGAGGGTGAAATCAATAGTTTCAGGAATGTGGTGACTAAAGGTTGCTCAGTGTCCTAATGACTAATTCTCTGTGAATTTTTCTCCTGTTCACATTGTCACGTTGGACAAATCAACAATAACAAAAAACATTTTCTAGGTTTCACGCCACAGTCACGGCCCTGTAAGATGCGACCTGTCAGGACGATTTTAGCTCATGGTTGACGGAGACTCCCCCTCCTCCTGTGGCCACCTCTCACCTCATGGATGAAGTAGACCTTCGCTCCAACATAGATGCCCATTCGGACGGCGGCCCGGACAGCTGCATTCATTCCTGGAAAAAAGGTCGGAAGCAGGAGACGTAGTAAGAAAACAACACGCAACAACAGTGTAGTCAGCTAAGACACACACACATCTACAGTAAACTATTGTGAAATGAGGAGAGATGAAGGCTCCACAAACACAGGAGAATTCAGCTTCAAGCTCAGGTCACTGGTCTCCATATTCGCTGGTCACCTGACGTAAACAGACATTTTTACAATGTCAGAGAGGTCGATACAGGAGCAGGGGAGGAAGGAGGCAAGAGGCCCTGAAGAGGCTGAGGAAGCACTTAGGATTAGAAACAGGACGCTGTCTGCGATCGGCTCGATCAGACGAAGGCTCAGAGCTTAACAAATAACAATAACAAATACTGGATGTCTTCATTCAATGACCTAATGGTCATGCTGGGAACTAAGGATCCACGTCTGGTTCCTACAGCTCGGCCTGATCTAACGGCTTGTCCTCACATTTCACTATTCCGATGGTCTCTGAACCAGCGAATTGATTCCCTGTGATTGTAACCTGGTCATTACTGAGCCCGTTCTCTGCCAGCGCAGCAGGCTTGATCTGCTCCTCGCCGCCAACAGAACCAAATATCTGGGCCAAACGTCCTCCCACACACATGCTGGTAACTAACACTGCTCTTGGGGTTTCACACTGCAGACAAGTCTGGACATGGTTGCAAGTTGCGACGGGATGGGTAACGACGCAGACGACGTGTGCAAACACGTAAAAGGAGCGTGAATTACAATGTGCATGATGAGGTAAGAATAATGAAGACAGGAAATAGCGAGGAGGTTAATTCACCGCAGCACAGATGAAGGAATTGAGCAACATGCGTCTCCTCTCACAGCAAATGAAGCATACATGTTAAATTATATAACTAAATGATGTATATATAAATTAAAGCAGAGACCACGAAGGAGGTGCTCTGACCTCTGACCTCTTTTGAATGAATCGTACGGGCTGCTCCAGGCGCATGAAGCTTTGACTACAGCTGTAACGGGAACATTCGCCTTTTATTGCCACATATTATGAAGTGTAGCTTGATGCACCTGACTTCATGCTTTTGTGTTTTTATTATGGGCTGTTACATAATCTTCTTTCTGGATGCTACTTTTAAACTACTACTATTTAATAACAGTGACTTTATTTATACTGTAAACGCTGAAAATGCGTCATTGGTGTAACGTTTGTTCGGTTCTAGGTTTACCAGTGATGATTTCCTGTCATAACTGTGTTAATGTGCACACACAGTAAATGTTAGAAATCAGAGCTTCGGACAGAAAAAAAATCAGTAGAATCAGAAACAATGGATCAGTTTGCACATGGTGGTTTTTAATTTGGAGCCATGGCAGCCGACTGCTAGGATGTAGATATTTAGTTATTATTCCCTATTGTTATAATTAAACTAACATTTTTAAGATTTTAATTTACTTAAATAAATGATTTATCTTTCACTTCACCACTTTACGCATCACTGCGCCCTTTGCTCATCACGCAGGAGGCGCAGGAAATCACGACAAGCCGCTTTCAAAATTAAAGCTCTCTGACAAAGATTTACCAGCCTTTATTGTGAAAGGCTTACTGTGGACTGGTGTTACAGACTTTAACTCTGCTGTACGCTGACCCTCTGACGACCATCCTTTGTGAAACGGGAAGTTTGGATGGTTATTTTTACTGGACCCTTCAGAATAAGAATCAGAATCAAACCAAATAAAACAAAAAAATAAAGACGAATAAAACAAACATTCTGGACCCAAAGCAAACTCAGTGTGAGCTCATAGAAGTCCTGGGATTAATGTAATAATGTTTTAATAACTTGTAAGCGCTCGTTGTAAACGTGGACGCGCACGAGCGGGCGCGTTGGGCCGCACCACAGGTGAGTCCGAGCCGGATCCACGACGATGGAACTCTTTTAAACGATCTCATCACAAGTTGATGGTAAAGCCGGTTCGGTCATAATGGATGAGCTTGACCAGCTTAAAACACAGGTTTAGCCACTGCAGCATCCGCGTAGCTCAGTATGTGACAGGAGCGTGAACGCGAGCCTCAGCTGTTCGCAGTCACAGGTGGGGGTCGCGTCTGGGGAAACGGGTCTTTTTTCTATCAAGCGGTTGTAACCGCACCTTAGTTAACAAGTTCTCAATTTATCACGTATCTAGAGAAATGATGCCCGACTGGAAACAGCTGCTTTAACGCGCGAGAGTCTCGCAACCAGTTTGGTCCAATTAAGCCACGTTCGTCAGAAATAACGGGGCTGAACATCGGCTCCGTCTCCAGCTGCTTCTACCGGCATCACTTGTTGTCTCAGGCATTTTCTCTGCAGAGCTACCAGGGCTGTCCGATAATGGAACCTCTACTACGTTACCTTGGGCATCTCCTCCGCTGGTCAACACTGCGATGGATTTACCAGCGCCCGACAGATTCTCAAAGAATTTCCGGGTGTCCTGCCGTTTCGGTGCCGCCATCTCGGTGCCGGTTCCGTGTCAGCTGTCAGAAAATCCAAAAAGTGCAAATGGAGCCGCGTCGGTGCGTAACTACTGTGTTACACTGGGGCGCTTTGACTCCCGAGGAGCGTCGCTGGAGCAGGACCGCAGTGGTGACGCCCTCCTGCCCGACGGGAACGCCCCCGCATCCAAGATCGCTCCATCCGACAGATGTCTCGCTCAAATCCTAACTCTACCCGGAATCCAGAGCTGCCTGAGGCGCCCGTGCTGGCTTTGGTGTGTTGTTGATTTTTAAAAGCCAATAGTTCCCTTAAATTTAGTAAACCTGACATGAAGATAAACAGCTGGCCAGCTGTGAATTAACTGCTAAAACTGTGAACCTTGAGGTGAGTGGTTTGACAGCTGGCCACATGTTGAAGTTGCTTCTGAAACAAAAATGCCATTTTAAAAGTTCATATTCTCAATTGTGAATATTAGTTTGAGTTATAAGCTGTAATTTATTTGTAGTTCAGCTCATAACGTTAAATTAAAGAGAATTAAACTCAATTATATTGTTTTCCATATTTTTGATCCGTAAAATGCATAAGAGTGAGACGTCCTCACATTTGACATCCTTCCGTGGCTGCAGAGTGGCGGGCTTTGAAGCCAATTCACAGCCAGGCAGCCAATAACGCGCGGATGTGTCCCGATTGGCAGCCGAATCCACCAACGAGCGTCTAGATCACGTACTGCGGAAATGAATCCAGACGGAGACGGAGGTCAGAGACGTCAGGAACAGAGACGCATCTCAGTGAAGCTTGGAAATGGACAAACACTGAAACGTGACAGTAGTGAGAGTATAAAAGTTGACATAAGGTCAAAGAGATTAGATGAAATAAAAGACACCAGTGTTAAAGCAAACGCAGACACAACCACGGCCTCAACGTGCCTCCAGCGTTTGAGCCAACATCCCATTGTGCGTGTCTTGACTAGTAGTGTAGTAGTAGTAGTGATATTTCTGTGCGTACGCTCGCCTGCATGTCACGGTCTCATTTTAGTCCTCTGACCCTGGAGGTAAATCAGCGACCTTTCCTGGAGTTCATGACCTTGAGCTATTGTTGCACTGCTGCCGCTTTATCTCAGTGTCTACTATCGTTTCCATTGCTTAGCATTGCACAAAAGCTGGTATATTTCATAACGCTGCCGTAGGATAATGACAAAACAGCGTCGTATCTGCAGGAATAGATTTGAAGGCCGCGCTGGCGTCTACTTGGTCTTTCACACGTTCTTCTGACTGGACACAGTTCTGCTGCTCCTCACTTCCTCAAACGAGATCCTCAACATTTTAAACCACGAACAGCATGAGTCATGAACAATGTGATGTGGCCACATGACACAACGGTTTTTAATACATTAAACATGATGGAAATGATGCTATTGCGTGTCTACACATTTCCACCTGCTCAGTCTAATTCAGTCCACCACAGCTGCTGCCATTAATTCTTCTCTCACAAGGGTCTACCTTCTCTGTTTTCAAGTTGCAGCTGACAGAACATTGAAGGTTCTACTACGAGGCCTTAGTGGGAGCTGGAGTCAGAGAGGACACGGTTCTGAGTTGCTGGCTCTATGTTTAAAACAAACAGGTTTAGGGGGATTTCTGGAAGCCGACCTCCAACCCGTCAATCACGCAGCCATCGCATCCCTGCAGATGAGACCAAAAGGCAACACACACACAAAAAGACTGAAGATCATCATTCTGTTAATAAGGTGCAAAGCGGATATATGATGTGCAAAGCAACTCGATTGTTTTGATTTTTCTGGCTCTGGAGAGCGAAGTGATGGGAAGCAATTAGATTAATTAAAACCTGGCTGACGTTGCCTCCTGCTGATGAGCACTGCACAGGTTTTTAGTGGACGGATCCCAGCTTTCACACCCACACGTGTAACACAGAACAACTGAGAAAATTAAACGACAGAGGCAGCGGTCAGTAAAAATAATTTATTTACAGTGGCATGAATCATAAATTAACGAGCAGCATTGGCAACAGTGACATTAGAGTTGAGAGCTCGCAGGAAGTGAACGTGGAACCAGCTGAGATTTAATATGAACATCACAGCAAAAACATCTGATAGGCTGAAGGTGGAGACTTGACCACTGCACCGTTAAACTCTCTGACCAACTGTCAACTGTCACTGGAGAGTGAGCTCACAGAAGCCTGGTTAACTTTGGGGAAAGACTGAAACATCACCACGTGTACAGCTGGAGGTTTTCTAAACTGCTTGGATTCCTAGACGCCCATGTTGAAATTATTGAGCCATGCTCTTCCTGTCCACACATCCAGGACATGAACCTGTCAACGAGGGAGTTGCTTCCTGCTGTACTGCAGGTGGAGTCTAATCAACAAATGCTTACGCAGGGATTGTTTTTTCTGTGACTGGATGAACAAATTCAGCTATAAGAAAAAAAAAGCTGAACTCCTAGAAAGATACAACTCCACGTTAGCTGAAACCAGCGAGAAAAGCACAACATTAAGCCACGTCTCCAGCATTTTACAGTAAAGGTTCAGGAATTAGTATCTTGCAAATGAAAAAAAAAAAGTGTAAATCAAGAAGGATCTGCAAATATTTCTATACTGTACGAGACAAAATCAACAGAAGATAATTTGCCTAACAATTCATCTAGTTTGACGTCTCCAAGTCTTACATCATGAAAAGAGAAGGAACCTTTTCAGGGTTTCGTTTTGTCATAAGCCCACATCTCGGTCAGTGTGTTCAGCAGGTTTCAGGAAACGCTCCCACAGATCCACAAACGCGACTCCTGACCCGAACATCGCAGCTAAAATCAATTTGTTTTATGCTTCATCTGTTTGTTGGCTGAGCTGCTGTCAGAAATAATGTCACAGTTTGAATCTCGGGCAGAGCAGACAAACAACCTGCTGAAAGTTTAACTTTAACAAGGAAAAGAATGTTGTCGGTTTTGTGTCATTTATAATTTCTAATGAACATATAAGCAAAAGAAAAGTCTTGTTGGTTGTAGTGTTGAGAACCAGAACCCAGGCTGCTGGGGATTTGGGTGGAAACCCATGTGTGGGACAGATGAAGCCACTGGCATCAGTGCGATGGTTGGAAAGCAGTGAAGGCAGACAGTCTGCACAAAAATGGCAGAGCCACGTTAGTTAATTAGCTTAGCCTGACCTTCAAATGAAAGAACAGAGCGAAGCAATAGCCACTGATTTCAAGCCAGGAAGTGAAGAAGAAGAAGAAGTTCTCCAGTTGTTATATGAGCGTGGAAAAATAAGCATGTTTTCTTCAGGTCATTTACATTTTGACCAGTTCATCCTCTGAGGTTTAATTCTGTAAATAAAATAGTTCTTGTCTCTGAGAAATGATTCTAGGACTAAACCCCCAAACTGATGCTTCACAGTCCCATTCAGAGAAAAGGCTACTAGAAAGTATGTACACCATCTATACACAGGAACCTTCATTGAAAAAGCCATTAAATATGCACACTGTAACTACAGCAGTTCAAATATATTAATCTTAAAAACTGACATCAAAATGTACCATCGAGAGATTTTCATAAACAAAAAATGTCCTTTTTGTGTCACCTACACATTCTCTAAAACTATAAAACAGTCTGTTGTCAGGGAGGCTCCAGGACTGAATCCAGACACGTCGTCGGCTCTTCGACCTCTCACTCCTCCAGTGTTTTTCTTGCTCCATCACGTCGCTTCAGGAACCTTAGGAGTACATTCATCTGACTGGAGCGCGAAGCAAAGCGGCTCAGACAAAGTTCTCAACTCAAGTTGATTCTGTGTGAATCCAGTGTGAATTCAAGCCGGCAGAAGGTACAGAGAATGTAAGACTAGGTGATCTATAAGAATATTTTACTACCGGCTCCAGCTCAGCAGCAGACATCAGCATTTTAAGACCAATAGAGGACGACCATTATTTCAACATCTATACACAAGCCCCTAAAACCACAGAGGAAATAATTATTAAATAATGGTTAAATCACGTTGCAGGGGGAAATCAGTTTGAACACATCACTTCCAAGATACATCAGACTGACTATCCCAATTTAATATTAATAAATTACTAATAAATAACATAAATTACACTAGAATACGTTTGATTCTTACCTTTGTGTTAATATAAAGTGACACCTGTTTAATTGACTGCATTCAAGTCCATGTGATTAAGTGAAGCCTGCTCGTGTCCAGGTGTAGATTAGGTGAAGGATGTGAGCACCAGTGGATTTGCATATCATCATTTCCCCTTTTCCTTACCCAGCGATCTTGTGTATGTGTTTAATATACTTGGATGGTTTTAATAAAAAAAACAAACAAATGTGGGTTTAATGTTGTGGCTGATTGATTTGCTTTTGAAGCATAATTTGTTGATTTCATTTCTAAACCTTTAAGCAGTTCAATAAATATGTAAAATAAAAAAAGGTCCATAAAACGTTGTGGTAGGAAGCGGTGACAGTACTTCAGGGCTCCTGGTTTAGTATCGTCCTTGCGTTTGCTGTCTGGAAGGTGAATCCTGACTCTTTGCATAAAATATCAAGTCAGCCTGAGCCAAGTCGGAGCCTTTCAGTCTGGTTCCCATCGCGCGTCATCGGCTCCTCGGAGCTCGAGCACAAGCTGAGCAGGCGTCGCTGGCGTTCTACGACTTTCTGCGTTCGCTCGTCTCAGCAAAAATTCTGCGGAGGACAGACAGAAAAGTGATCGTAGAGCAGACTTTCACACGGATCCCAATTTCATTTAAAGATCATTAACACAGAGAAAAAGACAACTGCGAACATTGATTCCATGATATCCATGGATATCACATTTCGTGTGTTTCAGGTGTTCATGAATAAAAATTAAGACGTGTTCCACGATTCCATTGTTAACATTTGAAAACAGCTACATATCAAAAGGAAACTCAGGCTCTAATCGCTTTATGTCCTGGTGACATGCACATACTTCGGCTTATGGACTAACACAGTGTGTCTTTATGAAAATCGTGTACTTACTGAACTGGCATCACCATCTTGTGTCAGCATGTCAATACCTGCCAACTGCTCCAGGATCAGGCTGCTGTTACTCACCTGTGTTAGAAAAACACAGAGAACTTCTAAAACGGCCATTACTCCTGCAGGGTTACATAGAAAACAACCTCATTTATGTGTATTTGTACCTGCTCGGTGCTCATGGAGCTCATTTGACCCTGGAGCTGGTTCATGTTGCTGCCACTGCTGCTCATGACTCCCAGGTTCATGGTGCTGTTGCTGTGGTACATTCCTCCGTTTGGTTGTGAGGAGTACTGGGGCTGCTGGGGGAACACACTGAGACAAGGAAGACAGTCAAGCAGCAGGCTCGACATTTTCAGCTTAGACACTGAAGAAGGCTGAACGTGGTTCACCTGTTGCTGGTGGAGATGCTGGCAGGTTGAGGCCAGCCATTGAGGTCGTTGGTGGGCTGGTAGCTGGGAGGACCCCCGTGGTTCAGACCCTGGGGCTGGGTCTGGCCCTGGCTCTGCTGCAGCATGGGGCTCGGACCCTGGCCCATCCTGGGGGATAAGAGCGGGCTCTGTGGGGTGGTGGCCCCACACGAAAACCCTGGATCCTGATGCTGCTGCTGGCTCATTCCTGCAGAATGGAACAGATAAAAGGTCAATGTAGATAGAGAAGGCAGGCAGACATCTACGAACCACAGGCTGTACGTATGGATAATTACAGCTCTCTCTATCGTGCCTATATGTTGTGGAGGATCCTACCGCGACCTGGTACCAGATGCACCATAAAGTCAAAAAATAAAGCCCAAAAAGCAGCATTGCCACAGATTTACAGAGTTAAAATTAAAGAGAAAAAAAAATTGTTGTGCAACAACGTTGACACACAAATGAGCAAACAGTCAATCAACAGACGATTACATTTGATCAGAACCACATGAGCCAGTGCTGCGTTGCTCTAATCATGTACCTGAGCTGCCATACTGGAAGGCACTGTGCTGTGTTGGCGGACTCATAACCCCGCCGTACTGCCCGCCTACATTTCCCATCATGCCCTGGCTAGCCAGATGATGGCTGGGGGATAGAGGGGAGGAGAAGGGGCTGGAGGATCCGGGATGAGGAGGTGGGGGAGGAGAGGGCAGACCGGTACCGTAGCTGGAAGCTGGATAGGGAAACTGCTGCGGGTTTCCTTGTGGGAGTCGGAGGTTGGTTCCGCCCATGGGCATCGGCGCGGGAGCGGCGCCTGCGCTGGGCAAGCTCGGGGGCATGTTGATGCCCTGCGTCCGCATCATCATGGCACGCTGCTGGTGCACGTGTTGTTGGTGCTGCTGTTGGCGTTGACGTAGGTGGTTGCTGAGGTACTCGCGTTGGCGCTGGGCCAGCATCTGGGCGTTGACGGTTCCCTGCAAGAGGAAACACAACGGTGCCACCGTCTGCATCATCACCGCAGTTTCATATAAAACGGAATTCAAAGAGTTCAAAAATTCCAGTGTGAGCAGCTGAAGGTATTAGTGACAGGTAAATAAACACAGAAGCAGCCAAACTTCATACACAGTAACATAAAAATACACTGACCTGGTTTGGTACGTTAGACCTGAGAGGTAGATTCATATTTGACACGCCGCTCATCTGGTTCACCATTGGCTGACGGTTCTGAGGAACAGACAGAGGACACACTTTATGAAGGCTGACGGATAAAATGAGATGAAACACCAGGCAACGTACAAGTGTTAGAGGGCATTTGCCTTCTACATATTCCCTTTGTTTTCACACAAAATAATTTTACACATCTGAACATATTCTCTGTTGATGGGCTCTCAGCACCTTTTTATAAAACACCTAAAAGTCAGCACAGCAGCCAGAGGGGCTTCATGTGGGGCGTGATGGAGAGTGTGAGGATCTAAGCACAGTGAATAATGCATGGACGTGCAAACAGCTGTTTGCCCAACATGTCAGACTGTTATCAAGGGTCCACGAGCCCATGCTGGACTTGTGCACGTTAGGTTTTGTGTTGGGAGCCTCATTACACGGCTAATTCGTGTGCAGGAGCTTCTTTAATTGTTTCACTCCGTCATTTCCACCCAGACACAGACAGGACGTGTGACACATATGTGGGTTTATCCCATGACTCCACCAGGTGGCAGTCTACAGCCAAAGATAACTTTTGGTTTGGAAACAGGGTGCTTAAAGAAAATGTATTGCTTCACACAATAAACCATCTTGTTATTAAAGAAAGCCAAACTGCTGAGATGAGTTTAGAGCCGGTCACACGTGGTCCACGCATGTATGCTGTCATTATTTGAGGGTGTATGTATACGCCACGTGTTCGCCACGTTCCAGCGTCTCGGGAGCGGAGAATCGCTGATGACGGCAGAAAGCTAAACGCGTTCGTCTCTGTGGCTGTTGCAGTTCAGTTTAAACTCGTTGAACCCTGTCAGTGTCACTGTTTGCTCTGTTGCATCACACACAGAAAAACGCTCTTTTTGAAAGGGTGGGCTGGTTCTCTGGAGGCTACTACAGCATGCTGGGAATATGGTCTTTTTCATGGTAATGAGAGCTGGCACTTAAACAAGGATGGAACAATGGAAAGGGTCAGGATCCATTATTCAATTTTCCCAAACAAATGAGGGAACGAGGCTGTTTTTGATGGCTTTGAAGATTCTTTCAACCAGTGTCCTGTTGCTGGATCCTCAACTCAAGATGTAACTGATTCACTAGGATGTAAGAAGCTTTAATTTTTCACACCAAGCAGCCATCAACCTGCAAAGTATTGTTGCTTTGACACTTTCTTGATTGCAGTCATGACTCAGACGAGATAACCGGACCTACCTGTGGGTACAGTTGTACCACAACCAGCCCTGATGTGACGTCGGTAAGAGTGAAACACTCTGTGCCACCTACCAGCTGGGCCTGGAGTCTGTGCTGCAGCTGGATTCTTAGGTTGTTGGGCTGAGGTGGAACTATTGGATTTGGGCCTCCGGGCCTCATCCCGGTGGGTCTGGGCCCCGCGCTCCCAGGCATTCGCATCACGGGGGGGTAACCAGCAGGTGGCAACCTCTGTGGCCCCATGTGTGCTACCATGGAGGGGCCGTGGAAGCCGCCATCAGGAGGTATGCCGCCATAACCCGGCTGGCTGCTGTAGTGTTGGCTGTACAGGGGAGGTTTCATGCCAACTGCTGGGTCCGAGGAGCTGAGGTACTGGTCCTGGTCCGAGGGAGGACCCTGCGTGGTGGGAAAACAGGACAGAGGAGAGATAAATCATTAAAAATCAGTGCGGTTACTCTGCATAACAAGTGCTTCCTCTGTTGTGTAGGGTGTGAATCTTCACCTAGACAATTAGTCTTACATCACGTTAAAGCAATGCATTAAGTTAGCTGGAGGCCGAGTGGACTGTCAGCTGAATGCTAATGAACAACAACACCAGTGCTAATTTCACAACAATACTGTTAATTCCTCTATTTAAAGTGTTGATTGGGTATGCATGTCTAATGAGGAGGCGCCAGAGCCAACACATAGCCAATATTTTAGAAAATACAGAACAAGCATCACTGAAGATGTAAGATGTTTGTAAAATGTGAGCCTTACTGTCCGTCCGCAGGCGCTCACCTGTCCAGCCAGCGTGGGGATACCCAGCATCTTGTCGATCTCCTCCAGACCCTCATAGTCCTTTAGCACCGAGCACAGCTGGCTGAGGAGGGCTCCTTCATCGGCCTGGCCCTCGGACCCCGCGCCACAACATCCCATCCCGTCCTCCTGTGGCATGCTGTAGGGTGGCCTGGAAGGAAACTTCTTGTTACTGCAACATCAGCCTCAAAAGGTCCAGACAGAGGCCACATCTGAAGGCCTGCATAACAAGACGCCGTCCTACCTGCTTTGGTTTCCATAGTGATCCATCATCATGCGGTCTGGCCATGGCGCTGTCTGGTTGGGGGGAACTTGTTGGGGGTAAGTGGGATTTCCCATTTCCATCTCTGAGAAAGACAGAGAGAAATAGACAGACTCAGCTGAGGATTTGATGTCAGCATGTCAGTAACCTTTCGTACTAGTCTCTACTTTTCTCACCGTTGCCCATCATCTGCATGTTGACCATAGCTCTGGACCCAGATGGGCCTCTCGTGGGCTGCACAGTATTGGGCACCACGCGACCTGGTCCGACACCTTGACCCATCATCGGCCCTGCAGAGCTCCCAATGGGTCCTTGGGGACCCCAGCTCTGCTGCATGGAGCCGCGCATTGGCCCGTTACTTAGGGCGCCTGGTTGGAAATTCACAAAGATTTAACATTAGATCTGTACACCTGTACACATTTTCATTTAAGCAATTCAAATGAATACATCTCAGTACAGCAACAGTGTGTGTTGTTCTGTCAAGGTTACACCCTGAAAATGAAAAGGTTTTGCTTCTGCCTGACCTGGATTTGCCACCATGCTTGCATGAGCTCCCATCATGCCTTGCTGCTGCTGCTGTAGTAAGGAGTAGGGGCTAATGTTCCTGTGTTGGGGAGGGAAAGGCCTGGTGGGGCTGGGGACCATGCTGCTGTCCACAGACATGCTCCTGGCTGAAGGAGCAGCTCGACCAGGCTGGCCCATCCTGGCACCATTAAAACCTGCTGGGAAGCCGCCATTTATTTACTACTCGTTGTGTTAAATCAGAACAATTTTGTAGAGTAATAAGCATTTTTAAGAGCAGAAGACGCACCGGTAGGAGGGAAGCCTCTGTGCCGGTTGTGGGGGCTGCTGCTGTTTGTCATCTGCAGGAAGTCGGCGATGTCGCTCTGTTTGTCCACAGAGGAAGACGGCTGCACGGAGGAAGAGGAGGATGACAAGGGTCCTCTGGCCGGTGGCTGCCCCGCACACAGCTGCGGCTGCTGGCCACCACTCTGCAGGTCCTCCAGCAGATCTTCCAGCTCACTCGTCTGAGATCAGCAACAGGAAACAATTCACAGATACAGTTACTGGAATCCCACAAGCTCTGACATGGAAGTAAGGTCTTACTGACGTTCAAGGACTTGTCTAACCAAATTCAAGGACTAAACCTATTCCTACAGCTCTTACATATAGTCCATGTTTCCAAGAAAACACTAAGTGTTGTACTGCTGAGGACAACCTCAATCTTTAAGCTTGGTCTTGTGCTTTTGAGGATGTTTTTGAAGTCGGCTCTGACACGACGACGACGGAAGCACCAACAACAACGAGGAAAGCTTTGGTACAAACCAAATACATGTCAAGCACAAGTGGAGGCTTCAGATGCTTCAAACAGAGCTGCAACAAAGAAATGTTTTCATCCTGTCCGTTTAAATCATATCAATTATGCATAGAAGGAAAATAAGGTATTGTCTGACTTTTTTTTTTCATAAATTTCATAAGGCACAAACTATATCAGTAGGAAACTTCACCACACACACGAATGCTACAGCTGATAAATCGAGGAGGAGCTAAAAATAAACTGCCATCACTAATGAGGTCATGTACGATGTACAGTAAGACACGGTCACAGTTGTGTTTAGCTAGTGCATATCACGCACACAGAGGGAACAGCAGGCCACACACCAAGGGCATCATTTATAACGAGAACGTAAAACACATCTCGCTCAACTTTAAGCCGCGGTTTTATTACGCTGCAGAGGAGGCAGCGCTCCACTGTCCACTGAAGCACAGTCCACTTCACACATATACAAGAGCAAACACTTTTATTACTCCTGATATTGATGCTGTTGAAAACAGATGTGTCACATGAATAAAGTTTAAAATCAGATACTGATTTTAAATTGTATTTACTGAAAACACCAGCATTGAGGTCATTGTAAATTCCGAAGCAAGCATTGGGGCAATGTATTGAAGAGTCAAAGGTTTTACTGCTTTAAGATGGGAAGCTCGCTGTGTACAACAAAATCCACGCAAGCGAAGAATAAACCGATCAACAGAACTTGATGGTTGAAGGCTGACGTTAATGCTGAACTATTACGACGCAGCCTTTTCTAGATATTATCGTTCTCAGCGCTTTCCTCCTGACTCTAGAATAAGCCTCACATAAGGTCCAGCACACAGAGAACCTGCCAGAACCCTCAAAAGTGACATTACGTTTGTGAAAACCCTGAGACGTGCACACGTGCTCATACGCTCCCTGAACCTTCTCACAATCTCTCCACACAAGCAAACACACATTATTCATTATTGCTCTGAATTAATTCTAATCTAATTTCCAATTTTAAGCATTGTGTGTTGCAGTTTCTCACAAAAGGTGCTGCATAATGTTTGACTCTGCATAAACACGTGCCAGCGACTTGTTACGCCTCTAGTTTTCATCTTGGCAGTTTTGTTTCCTTCTATTCTGGTGAGCTGGATCAACATCAAGACAGTGTAAGCCTGCTCCTGGCATCGCCAACCGCTGCGTCACAAAGCCGGGACCTTCCTGGTGTCTGAATGGTTCTCCTCCCCTCTAGGAAACAGGCTGCTGGTAGGATGCTTGTCTATGCGTATGAGAACCTTGGACTTCTGATGCCAGGTCTTTATGGAACCGCCTCTTCCTGGAACTATTTCCATCTGTATTCACACACCTGCACTTCACTACTGCCAGCACACACATCACTGCTCAGTGTCCGACCAGCATTTACTCTATTGCCTGCGTTTAAAGAATCAGTCCAATCAGGACCATGTGCTTCAGGCAGGAGCTCGACACATCTGTCAGAACCGAACACCGAGCGTCAGCACAGCAGCTACTGTGCTTCTCACTTCAAGGTGTTTATGGGCCTGTTAAACACATACATATGTAAATCTGTTAAGCTGACAGATTACTTCATTATTTCTGTTCAGAAGACAGATCTGCCATCATGTGTGGCTTAGGCAGCCTGCTCCTCAGGCAAGACAACTCGGATACCAGAACAAATTTTATGCAAACTAGGTGATGCAGCCACAGCAGCACAAGAGACAAGGACCGCTGCCAAACACGATTCCACCGAACACCTCGCGTGTGGTCACTGCCCACGTCATAATGACTTTTGACAGTTTTTATATTTTCATTTCGAGTTTTGACCGTCTGTCTTGCCTACAACAACTTTTCGAACGAAGACCGCTCAGTGATTTCACTGCCAACTGCACTGACCTGGTCCGGCACGTTGAAAGCCACGTCCGGTTTCTCCCTCTTAACACTGGACAGCTTTGGTTCGTCACCAGGTTCCATCTTTATGGATTTATCCAGGATGCCGTTATCATCCCTATCCAACAGATAGCGCAGCAACGCATTGTCTTTCTTTTTCGGGCTCCCTGGCTCCTGTTTCGCGCAGAGTTCACCCAGGGCAGCCATACTGTCCCCGGTGGCTGACTCAGGACCAGTGGAGTCTTTTCCAGTGGCCTCAGCTGTCAGCTTGGCCAGTTCCACAGGGGAGGTGCTGTTCTGCAGCAGCCGGTGAAGTATTTTGTGCTTTTCCTTTAAGGAGGTGGAGTGGTTGTTATGTCCGGTTCCTCCCACACTCCCGGTCCCACCGAGCTGGTCCTTACAGCTCTGGTCCCCCAGGGACCCCGGTGGTGAGCATGGATCAGAGGGTTCTAGCTTGGTGGTGAGCAGCTGGAGCAGCTTAGTGTGCCCTTTGGTATTAAGAAGGCGATTTGAACCATCAGCTAACTCACCAAGGCCTCCGTTACTGCCAAAGCTGTCAGGGTCATCTTGTTTCCCATCCCCTTGCTCATCCTCTTGGTTTTGAGATGACAAGTCTTGATCCCCAAAGGTTCCAAATAAGTCAGCCTCTAAACTGGAACTGTTCTTGGTTAGTTGGCTGCTGTTAAGCGGGCTCTTAAGACCAACTGGTTTTGTGTCCGGTGACTCTGGATTGTGCCCCTCCATGACACCCTGGGAAACTCTGTGGCCCTGGCTGAGGGCCTGAAGTGCAGTAAGGGAGTTGAACCCTTGGCTGTTTCCTGTGCTGCTGCATACTGACCCTGGTGAGTGGAGGCTGGCTGCAGGAGAGTAGGGACCTGGTGGATTATGAGGAAGATGAGGGCTTTCGCTGTTAGCTGCCATACCGGGGCTCTGGTGATGATGAGGAGACAACATGGCACCCTGGGCCCCTGAGGTGACACTGGGGCTCCCTTGGGCTGAAGGGCTGCCAACCTTTAATGCATGGCTGTTTCCCTGAGGCGTGGGTGCTCGAGCCAGTGCCGCCACAAAACTGCGTGCAGGGGTGCTAGTGGCCATCGGAGAGGGGTGGGTGTTGCTGCTTACACTGGCATCAGGAGAAGGGGAAGGACCACTCACACTGGTTGGGGTCAATGGGTTGACCACGCCCTGGCCACCAGCTACGTCTGTGGTGATGACACCCAAGTTCTCCCTGGAAGAAAAGGAACAAACCGTGTGTAGTCCTATGCTTTTGAAAAACAAATTCAATTTTGTGTGATCCTGTTGATACCTTTGTGTAATTAACAGCAGCCCTTTACCCGTGTGTTTTACCTCAGCAACAGGTTGGGCTAATAATAAAGAGGAAGGTAATACAAGTGTGAAGATCTCTGAAACAGCGTACACAGCTGAGGAAACACGGTTGTACTGAGGCCAAGAGCTGAGTCTCAAACGTGGCTTCAGCTTCAGCCGCACACCCAAAGCACAAAGCTCTCACTGTGCTCAGTATTAGAGCGACACATTTTTAATGTGGAGCATGTGGAAGGAGAAAGGCCAAGTTCTGGCCATTGAACCCTGATTGCTCTGGGTAACAGTCCTGGCTTTGTTTCCTGACAAGTGTCCTGCTTGAGCAGCGGGTGCTCAAAGAGATGGCAGCAGATATTTGGTCTATACAGCAGTAGCAGTAGTGTTAAATATAAATGTGAATTCAACTCAGTATTGTTTAACTTTAGATTAGGGGGACATTCAGGAAGGCCGGCATTTCGTGGCTGCTACCTCTGCAGGATGTGCAGGGACATGTAGAGCTGTGGTTCGTTGGTGACTGGAGATCGGACCAGTTTGCTCTTGGTGTGAGCCGAGACGATGGTGCCGTCTGCCAGGGAAAATCTGTACATCGGACTGAGGGCATTGCCGTTCCTCAACACTGGAAGCAGAGATTGCAGTTACATATAGTATAATCGATATGACATATCGATTATAAAGCTTCCTATAAGTTTAGCTAATCACCATCTTGCTGGTGTTTTTTGGCGAAGGATATGTCCCCATCGTTTTGCAGGTGGAACCTCTGGATGCAGCGTCGGACCAAGTCCTCCCAGCCCGGTTTCATGGATGCCCGCAGTAGACTGGTGTCCAGTGAGGTGATCTTGCCTGGACACAGACGGTATTGTTAGTAATGGCGGTCATGTTTTATAGGGTGCAGTGAAGTAATCACAGAGCAGAAGCTCCCAGCGTAGCTCTACCTTGAAGGTCCTGTCGCGTGGTGAAGCTCTCGTACGTAGGCATCGCAGGTCTTTCTTTGACGGGAACTCTTCTTGCCACGCAGATGAGACAGGACTGGAAATCTGGATGTGCGAGATAATAAGTGGTAAAATGTTTTACCACAGACAACAGCATTGCATCTGACTGAAGTTGCACCTAATAAATTGGAGCCTCGTGCCTCCTACCCTCCATTATTTTTACCTTAGAGCCTCAAACAAGACAACGTTGACACTGACATTAGCCTCAGCACTGATGTCAAGGCTGAGAGTCCGAGTCAAAGCCTCAACATAAACATCAGTCTTAACCTGCAGCCCCCTGTCTGTCCACCAGACAACCTCCTCCCAGATGGGAGGACAGATTGGCACAATATCTGGTTGTCAGACAACTAAAATTAGAGCGTCAGACAGATTCTTTCCCCCAGTATGTACGTGTGTGCGCGCGAGATAAGATAAGAAGGGAAGATGACAAAGTGCCACACGCTAATTAGTCTCTCCCTGTGGATGGGAGGGAAAGGAGAGAGAGTAGTGATGAAAGGAGGACAGGTCACAAGAGACTGGTAGACAGGGGATGGAAAGAGTGATGAGGAAAGAGAAAGTTAAGAAAAGTTGGAAATATGGGTGAAAAAATATGTCAAGAATGTACGAAAACTAAAATCTAAACTACAAAGGTGCAGTAAAATGGTAAAAGCCAGAAAGGCAACGAGCGAACGCTGTACCTTCCCCCTCTTCTTTGATAGACTTGGGCTCGGAGACAGCAAAGCACTGCATGGTCTCGTACTTCTGCGGCGTGTCCTGCTGGTCCGAAGGCGGCCGGGCTTCACCGTCAGCATGAGGGTTGACCAGCATACGACAGTTAAAGGTGTGGCTGTTCCTGTGGGACGAATCGCTGCTCTGGTGATTGACTGGAAGACAAAGACGGAAACAGAATGTTTGGGACTAATAACTTCCAGCTAGTTCACACAGCAATTAAAGGTTCTCAACACATGTTCTGATATTTATTGTGTAACTAGAAAATACACAGTTTAGGATTTAAAGCCACACATACACCAGCCTGTGGAGACAGAGCTTTGTCAAGGGAAGGGTTAGTGCTGCTTAATTATGCGTGTAGTTTGACGGCTAGAACACTTTGTTGCACTAAGGTGACTCATCTCAAGCTTCAGCTTAAGACAAACATCATATCAGTGTTAATGTTTTATTGTGTTGACTCAGGTTAAGGTTTACAGAGGTGCTGACTTCAGTCCGAGCCGAGGAACACATGCTTGGCTTTCTGTGGATCTTACCCAGGCTCTTGGGCAGAAGGTTTTTGATGAACTCTGCGTGATCTCCAACGTGCAACACACTGTAGACGCTGGTGTTCATCAGCTCCTCCTGCTGGTAGCGCAAGTACTGACTGACATTCTCAGAGACAAAAACTATGTTGCCCTCCAGGTTGACGACGAAGAAGAAACCGTCCAGAGCCTAACAGCATACAGAAGAGAAGAGGACTTGATTAAAGGGACAAGAGGAGGAAATATCTGAAGACACTGAAGAAAAGAAGAAGCAAAAGCAGAAGAGAAGTGAAAGAGCACGAAGCAGAGGAAGGTAAGAAGAAGGTGATGAAGAGAAACAGACTAGATTGAACCAGGAGAATCTGGATGTTAATTAAAACCCATCTGAACTTTTCACCCAACACTGATTAAAGTCAGCAGAAGCAAATGATGGACCTGAGGTTCTCCACTGTGGGTTTGACTAAGTGCTATAAAGACTTAATTCTAACAAAGCCTATTTTACTTTTGATGTGATGATGGTGTGAAATATTTTGTTATGAATAAACGTCCAACGTCAAGATTCATTTCTATTTAAAATAATCAAAAACACATCAGTCAGAGCGGAGGCTGGTGAAAGTTAAATATAACCCGTGGTTGTGTGCGCGGCCTCGCTCCTCCTTCTATTCTAATCTGGCTTTGAGTAAGGTATTTATACCTCATTAGGTCCCATGCTATACGTCAGCACACATCCGTACACACATGCACTCAACCGGGCCTTGCTGGTAGCAGGAACCTTATCTGAGTCACTCCGAGTGCCACACCATTTAAAGTCAGGAAGATTCAAAATGCGTTTAAGACGACAACAAACCTGAAGCTGAACGAAGCCAAAACCCTCCACAATCACTCACACGTTTAGCTGCACCTACCTCCAGCATCATGGGCCCAAGTGTGTCCTTATCAATGACACCCTGTCCTGTGGAGGAGACGTCAGCCTTCTGCACCTCCTCAGCATCAGCCACTGGAGCTTTTTCTGTATAAGACACATGAAGGTAGGAGCTTAGTACGCTGCAGATGGCTCAAGCTTTGGATTTCACAACTATTCAGTGGATTACTGAAAGTCATAGGTCTTAATTAAAACTACATTCAACCATCACGCTCTACAGATAGAGATGGTGTGGCAGTAAGTGAACGCATAACAAATGATCAGCGTGAACATAATCACACTGGGATATGATATGTATGATGAGTAAATGACACAAATAACATTTGTTTTCTTGGAAATCAAACTCTGCCTCTTAGCCCGTAAGCTCCTTTCTCAGAAAACAGCGTCAGCGTTGTTTTTATCATGATGCCACCTTCAGGCAAACACACTCCCACTCACTCATTTTCTGATTCCATGTACATGTAGACCTCTCACCAGCTCCATTTACGGGCTAGTTGGTGCCTCACATACCCCAGCTGATGTCACCCGTGAAGCAGCGTGGTGATGCACAGTTAAAGCCACGGGTTTGAGCGGCTGGGGTGTCACACAGAGCAGGTATCTCCACGGTAATGACCGGTACATTACACACATTTAGAGGCCAGTGTTCGCTCTCCTCCCTAGTTGCACCACTGCACTGTTAAGCCTCCCATGGCCCCATTAGGCCACATAGCTGACATTCCTGTTGGGACCAGAGCTGCACAGAGTCATCAGCCCTTAAACCCTGTCACTGTTGAGCCGAGAGAGGCCGTTCTGTAGGTGGGAGTGTATTAAAGTAGCAGGACACATTTTTAAAATCAATAAAATAATGCTTTTATTGTGTGATTAGCAGCTTGTGAGTGTGAGGGAAGTCAACATGGAGGCGGAGAATCCGCTTTATAGGATGCTTGCACATCCACAGGCTTCCGTTTGTTTACATGGACGACTGTTCATTACGTTACAGCCGTGTCACAGTCACCAAGAGGACGATTAATCGACATAGATTAACCTACATGGTCAACTTATCCGTTGTGTGAGTACAAGCGAAGTGTTTCACCACCACATGCACTAGTGGGTGTAGTTTAGTTTAAGATAGGTGTATAATACACGTAACAGTCCTGCAACAAATCCTCCCCCATGAAGATGAGAATGCGCTGATGTCTACCTGCATTTCCATGTATATTTTAGGATTTAACTTCTGCAGGTCTTACACGTAACCAACCCTCTGGTGGTTGGCACGGTGACAACTAGGACACATTGCATGCGTCCGGGTTTTGGTTTGCAGTTGAATGACTGACTCTCTATTTGTCATCATCATTATTAAACACATGTAACTATTATTTGTTTTTGTTCAGATAACCTTCGTCTGTCATCAAGTTTTCTCTTATACATACGTATGTATCAGATGTTAAATGCTATGACAGCTGGACCACAGGGCGCTCTGTCAAACTGTGCGACTTTATTATCTGTGTGCTTATTCAGCTGTTGTTTTCAGACACAAACAGTGCAACAGCACGTGGACAACAACTGGTGAACTGAAGAACAAAAAGGACAGAGGATGGCAAAGCGAGCAGCAGAGAGAGGAATATGAGAAAAACGAACGTCCAACTTTAATGAGAACCTCACTGTTCACCTGAGTTCCGCTCACTTTGTGCATCTATGTTCTGTAAAAATAATGTAATGTAATGGGGGAAAAAAAATAAATAAATCATGTGTAGTGTATAAATGCACTTCGGGTGGTGTTTGATGAACGCAATAAACATGGTAGTGTTTAAAACTGGAGATAATGCATTTTGTGATTGAAAAGCCAGAGCAGACACATTTCTGATGCGTAAACAATCCACATAGTTCCTGCATGTAGACAGATACCAATGCGGTGCATAGTTATTGTCTAAATCCTAATGATAACTGTACAATTCACTTGTCATTTTTGCACATTAAATGTAATGCATACACGAAACACAGAGCGTCACTAACGATCAGTAACAGGACAGAAAGAGGTTGATGAAAAGATGAAGAGTTGTTTTTGCAGTCAACGCACAGCGCTCAGAATTATTAAAAGCAGAAAGCTGATCCTCACCCTGCTCCTTGATCTGCCTGATCTGCTTCACGGTCTCTTTTAAGATGGCACATTTATCTGGTTTGGCGTTGAGGTCGTCCATGTCGTTGATGTTGGCGAAGATCAGCTCTGCTAGCTCCTCGATGTACTTGTTCTCCTGCTCCCGGTTCCTCCTCTCAGTGCTCCTTTTAGGGCTGGAGGACAGGACGGGTAAACAAAAGCACTGTTAAAATAAAGTGTTGATCAAGAACATACAGTATACTAATAACTGCCTATTATCTGTAGCTGCTGTAATAATTGAATTTCCGCCAGCGTGGGATCAATAAAGGATGATCTTATCTAAAGACAATGACCAGTCAGTCTGTGTTCAGGCAGTGGTACGTTTAGCTCGTGTTAATTCCAATGTGTTCACTGTGCGCATTCAAGTTCAGTTTGTACATGACTTTTTAACGCTGCCTTGTTTGTGTTGTTTTGTATGTTCCATGAGTTTGAGCAATTGTCGTTTTGCAAAACACAGACGACCTCACTACAACAGGAGCTCTGACATCATAGGGTGCCCTCACTAGGACATCAGCGCACACACGCCTCATTACCTTGTCAACCTTCATACATCCTCCCCGACAATGAAAACAGAACACTTGTTAGCTCTTATATAAACTGGTGCCTGTAAAAATGCTGCTGCTGCACTTTTCTCCATCGACCTGCGAGAGCCTTGACTCATTTCACCCGCTCTCTCCTTCTCCTTCCTCTGTCTCTCAGTCCCTGAACAACTTTTTATATTTTATTAAAATTAAAAAGGTTCTTGTAGGGAAAGTGGTTAAACTCGGGTCCAGCCCAGCAGATCTACTGGATGGAGCAGCTACATTTATTACAAGATGGCTGGCGATGCGTTGTGCAGTATATCTGGCCACCTGTTTTCTTTTTATGCCACCTGTGCTCCAATACGCCTGTACATCACCCGTTTGCTGCTCTAACTGTGGAACAGCAGCTCAGGTTGGCATAGTGCTGCTTCCTGCCTTTTATCGGCCCCACAGACAGCTGATGTTTACATCTGGCAAAATTAAACTACAATGAGGGCATTATTAAACAAAACTTCACCTGGGCCCCAGCAGGTCGGACGGACAGTCCTTCCTCTTCAGAGCGTCTCCCCCTCTAGGGGGCTCCGGCGTGTTCGCCCCTCCACTACTCATCGTCATCAAATATCAGCACCTAGAGTCAGAATAACAGGAGAAGGAGCATTTGAGTCAAAGCCATTGGAAAACATACTAGATCACACACACTCAAAACCTCACATACAATCCATGGAGAATAACTAACATGCTGAAGATGAACAGCACAGAACCTGTTTGAATGGTGCATAATGAAACGGGGAGTTTGCTCGTGACTCATGAACACAATGTACCATTGTAATGGGGCTGCAGGCAACATGTAGGAGGCCCAGTGGGAATTACAGTAGGTGTCAATAATTACTTCAGTTAGAAATAGCTAATTCATGTAGGCATTCACACTGTTCTTATGCGAACATTTCAGGCGTTTAGGTTGACGTCTTCTACAGGATGGTGGGAAAAAGGTTTGAATTATCCATGTGGTCACCTCATGCTGCTGCACCTTCTACCAAGCCCCCATTTCCTCCGACACATGCAGCTCTGTTTTTGTCTTTGTAAGAACTTAACAGGTTTTGTGTAAAATTGTTCGACTCTCTCTTGAGAGCAGAATCTCAGCTGATGTTTTTGATGTTGAAATAGTAGAAACAGTAGAAATGAGTAGAAACAGTAAAGGGTCCATTCATTTAATGGCAAATGAAATGATGAAGCGCGTTTCTAGACGTTTGGCAGCAGAAACAAAATGACCAGCTCTTTGGTTGGATTCTCTCTCCTGGTGCTGCTCTCTGAGGTTTGTTGGCAGTTGTATTTTTCAAGTTGAGTGTTGTGTTAATATTTGGTGCTATAAATAAACTGAACTGATAATTGTTACATCGCACCACCCTCATTAGGACGCTCAGAAGCATGTTTTACTGGTGAAGTTGTATTAAATATATCAGCAGTAAAGCATAAATATACCATTTATTTACACTCTGAATTAGTTGTGCTGTTTGAACCACACTTCGGGGACTGGCCTTTTAAAACGTGAAGACATAATCTTGTTTTACTCCTATGACATAATTTACCATATTGCTTTTTTCAGCTAAGCTTGTTACTGAGCGGTGTTTTCTGAAGGGAATTAAAAGTAAACTCACAGATTATCTTCTAATGAGATTACACAGTAAAGGATGCGTTGCTTTTAAAAGGTAGCAAATCTTGACTTATGTGCACGAGCAGACAGTGATGAGGCCGAGTCTTGCAGGGAGAAGCAGCGCCTGTCGGAACGGCAGGCCTTCAGTGGGCCAACGCATCACCTGACCGTTACATAACAGCCCGACTGTGGGGCTGATACTGAGCAGATGAAGGCAGGACAGAGGGATAAGGGAAAGTGAGAACAGCACTGAAGGACCGTGAAAGAAAGGAGATGTGAAAGGAGCAAAGGATGGACAAAAGCACAAAGAAAATATAAATCGTAAAAAGGACAAGCCTCAAACAATGGAATGGGCCAAGGATGGGCTTATTGTTGAACACCAAACATTTTCTCACACAGACAAGAGCAAAACAATTCATATGGTCCAGGGTTGACAGGAGGAAGAAAATGGGAGGAGGGGCATCTGTTGCTCTGAATAACCAGGCCTCAGGAAGAGGAGAATATGGCCTAATTACACCACAAGGAGCAGAAAGCAGAGGAGGAGGAGGAGAGAACAGCCAGGAAAAATGTGGTTTTGCCAACTGTTGTCTTTGGCTGTTATGGTTCCCATAATACTAGAAGGGCCCTTGTTATTCTGCTGTTGTCACCAGTCAGATAGTTAACAACACGTCTTGCTGTGCCAGTTTGTTAGAGATGCTACAGTAGCAATGTCTGAATCTGGGGTGAGCAGATCAACTCATCCCTACTTGTGCTATACTCCATTATAGTACACAGGAAACTACCGCAGCCTAGTGTACACACGTTTAATTCGATTATATAGACTTTCCCCCGTCACTTAACAGCTGCAGCTTTTGTCCTTAACAGTTTTTACCTTAAATGTTTGTTGGCACTTTGCAGAACAAGATGCTAAATTAGGTCACGTTACACGTTTTCTCCATTTAAAAGTCTGGCTTCAGTGGCGCAAAACCACACAGATTTACCAACAAATGGTTAGTCCTTAAAGTTAAATGATAACAAAAGGTGCAATTCTCAGGAACAAGCTTTTACTTTTAAATTAGAATTAATATAGAAATGGAAGATGAGGTGCATCTACATGTTGAGTTTCTCTTTTAGACACATTAGGTTTGTTTGTATCTGGTATAAGTGATATTTTAAAATTTGGTGCACAGCAGGTTATTAGCATTAACTGGATCAGTCAAGTCAATGTTTGCAGTAAATACACACAATGACACACACACACACACACACACACACACACACACACAATGAATTAACACTAATGTAGCCTGCGACAAAAAGCCTTTGCCCCATTCAGGCCAATACTAATGCAATCAGAGGAGCCAAGAGGTTCACAAAGTGAAGCCATGTAAAAACAATTTGAGTTGGAGAGAAGAGATGAGGCCAGAGGGTCAAACCATCCATTAAGGAATTAAAGCCGAGGACTGATCACGGTCTGCCTGAGTGGACTCCGTCTCCAATGGAAACTCTCCAGGCTCTTTGTTTGGGGTTTGGGAGAGAAGCCTTTTACAGGTGTGTTTTGTTTCTCACAGCACGTTTGCTGCTTGAGGACGCTAACGTACGAAACGCGTTTTCATGTTGTTGCTTCATTATAAGAAAACATTGGGCACTTTAGAAAAACACTGCCAACAATGGCGTCTAGAACAACAGACTATAGAGCAACACCAGGGCCATCGTTTACAGTAACCATATTAATGTGTCACATCTATATAAAACACTGAGGTGATGCTAACTACACCTGAGGCATGGATGAGAACCAACTTAAACAGAAATTCATCCTGTCACATTTAACATGCACCCATGTTGAATAAAACCCTGATCCACTCTCATGCCCGCATTCACTGCTCTGAACAGTGGCTTTCATATGGCTTCAGGTGTGTTCTCCTTTATTTAACTACAAACGGTCTTTCTGGTCTGTTCAGCTTTCAAGGAACATCCCCGTGGTTGCTACTTCCTGGTGTATTAGCAGTGACGGGAGCAGGTAGGTGTCAGATTTCAGCCAGATGGACACGCAGGTCAGGTCAGGTGCAGAAAGCCCCAATAACAATACCCAGCAACCTGTATAACAGTAATTATGAATAGAAACATTTGAATGTGTCTGCTACGTTGTGTGAAGCCAGGCTGAATCGCTTAAAGCATGGTTGCTAATCGAACAGGACCTTTTCTGAGTCATGCTGCACAATTCTTGACCAAGCAACAGCAATTAAAGTTGTTAATGGAGTCCAGATAATTACTAGAGTTTCTGAACAGTAGGGTTGATTTGAATGCTGAGCAAATGCGACAATCACTATTTGCATGAGAGACTTACTCTGACAAAATGATAGTTGTCATGGAAGTAAAACACACTACGGGTGGTGATTAAGTCATGAGTCATCCTCTGGCCTGTTGAGTGTGTAACTTTGACACCCAACACAAAGTCTTCAATGTCTGACAGCACAAAATTAATGCTAACATGTATTTAAAGCAGTAATAAAACATCCATTATATTTGAAGTCATAAAACCTTTACAGTCTGGTTGTATTTACATAAAGCTGAGTTAATATAGTATTATATAAAATAATAATAATAAAAAAAAAAGTGTTACGATTATAAACAGTATTCAAGTCAAATAACCTGTATAATGAAACACACCAACATTCACATTAATGATACAGGAAATATGTTTTCATGCTATTCTGAGACAGCAAAAGAAAACAAATTGTGTTTTCCACGTGGTCCAGATATTGAACTTTAATGGAGAACGCTTGGCCAAATTAAAGATAACGCTGATCTCTTAAGGACAGCGGTGCCTGAGGGGTAGAACCCTCCTCCCTTTGGTGTCTAAGCTTCTGTCAAGGCTGCAATCTAAGCCTGCGGACCGTGCTGTCCACCACAAACATAAAGTAGATTTAATACCCCACTGTAGCTGGATTAAGAACATAGGCTTCTCTAACACTGAGGGGCCAACAACATATGCCTGATGGCTATGTTTGTGCATCCCTGTACGTTGTCAATAAGTCCAATCTCTGTACATCTCTGCCATTTGCTTCCACGGTGATGCTGCTCTGAGCCAGTGGCTTTATGGTGGGTGGCTTAGAGTCTGTTGACAACCAGCTTGTGTTGATGTAGCCAGCTTTACACTATATATGTGAAATATCACACACTACAACATCTATGAATTAGCAACCTTGATGACTTGGCGATATTAGACTAATTTCTGCTTGAAAAATATAGTAATGTTTTAATTACGCCGACAGTTAGAGCAATCAAACAAGGCTTGATTCACAAAAATCCACTATGACGCGGACGTGGTGGGACACAGGCAGCCAAAAAGGTGATTAGGTTGTTTGGGTGACACAGACCAATCAGTTGTGTGTTATTATGGTCAACCAGACCCCAGGGTTGCTACAACCTCAACATTATGCAGTTAGCTCTCCCAGCTCGTCGCAGATCTGGTTCCTCCCTCCAGCTTCTCACCACACATACATCTGTGATGACAACTATGCCACTCATCACGTTCAACTTAACGCACCTTAACTAACATTTTAGCTAGAAGTGAGAAAGGCTTTCCAGAGCAGTTGACCCCTGAAGAGAAACATTAGGCCCAAACCAACGCGCTCCAGGTTTATTAATCTTTACAACCAAGGACAGATTATTTAAGATCAGTTGTTTCATTGCCTGCTTAAATCAAGCCCTTCTTTAGAGCTTAATTGGAAATCTGCCTTAATATGGGTTTAACATCAAAGCACAAGCTATAGACCAACAATGCAGATCTGGTAATGACCCAACTCCATTGGCACCAATCAATTAATGTCCATTTTAAAGATCAAAATTCATCGTCTGATCATTTGCGATCAGATGCTCTCCACAGCGTACAGAAATGCAGAGATCAGGATCAGGTCGTGTTGTATGAACAGCTGGCTGGTCTCGCCACCTGGCAGCTCAGTGCACTTTTACTGAATTGTTGTCAAATTTTCCATGGGCTCCTGACACTGATGTGCTGAGGTGGACGACAAACGTCTTTCTGTGTGCTGAGAAGAGAGTCTCCATAAAATTCAAGATGTGCACATTGACCAGCTTCAACCAGTGCTTTGTATCAGCTGACCAAGCAGCCCACACACACACACAAACAGACTTCTTCTTGTCCCAACAAATGCAGTTCACTGACTGTCTGAGAGCTTCAGACCAGTTCAGATGGACCAGAGCAACATTTTAAAGAGGCAGATTTAAAGCTTTTATGTTCTTAATAAAGCGTTTGCAGGTTACTCAGCCAGCAGCTGCTTCTTGCTCTGCATGTGTGGATCCATGTAATGTGATATGCCTGATTGATCGCTGAATCAATACCATCGAACCTGCCTGGATGCCAACTCACTCGTGAGTAAACGCATATCTACACAGGCGCACAAAAGGCTCAGAACTCAGGGCTGTGCATTAGTTTACAGTCATTCGCACTCTAACACACAAAATCTGGAGCCTTGAATCAAAAGTAAACACAGAGACCGAGTTAAACTAGAACAATGCAACGACTGCATCACAGCACATATTCACTAGGGTGCAGGAAGGACAACTGAGAGAACTGTGTCCCAAATCTGTCCAGTGATCAAACCTATGAACGCTTGAATGTGCCAAATACACAAATGTGTAGAAACATACAGCCCAGGATGTGAAGTTTGTACAGAGGGAGAGAACAGTGAGGGTGGGTGAAGGGCAGGGAGGCACTTTGTTTACAGTCAGGAACACTGGGGGCTCCATTTTCCTGCAGATGTGAGGCCATTGTTGGGGCAGCCACAGTTTTGATACGGTTTCCTTCAGGCTTTTTTGTCACCAAACTACCATGTTGGACCGACAGTACGTCGGAGGACACGCATGGCTTGGCCTGCGTTTACTAGGCAGCGAGAACCTACTCAGGCAACCTAGTATCGGAGACGATGAGCACTTTTTTGGGGGTTGAACACATATTATAAATGGTCTGCACTTGTATAGCACTTTAACACCGCATCTCATTCAACCACTCGCACATTTACACACCAATAGCAGAGCTGCTATGCACCTGACACAGCGGCGGCAATTTGGGGTTCAGTGTCTTGCCCCAGGACACTACGGCACATGACTGGGGAAGCCAGGAATCAAACAACCGATCCTACAATTGGTGGCCAACAGCTTTCCCCTGAGCCACTGCTGCCCGATGTATTGTAGACAGCTCCTGAATTATTATTATTATAATATTCTTTTACCCACTTATTGAGATGTGTGTACAACTTGAGGAAAACGTTTGCATCAGCTGGAATTCTCAAACATTCCTGTTGATGATAGACTTTTTGAGAACTGTGTGTAACTTGGTCTATGCCATTCAGCCAAAATGAACCTGAACCCGCTGGTACCCGTTACTGTGCTGAACCCAACAGGATCTGACCTGTAATTAAATTCAGGCTGTAGCAGCAGCAGCAGCAGCCGCAGCAGGTGGGCAGTGAAAGCAGAAAGCCACGATGCAGGATACTGGTGGACGCACATTAGCAAGATGTTACAAATGATAAAACCACACAACGCGTACTCATGGCATGCGCAGAGGGCGAAACTGACACCATTATCTAAAGTAGATTATAAGTGCACAGGGATGCCGATCAAAGAAACCCTGCACATTTGATGCTCCACTGGCATAGCTTGGATTCTGTCATTACAGCTTTCACGGAGACAAAGAAGAGATTAAGTGTGAACATCCAGCATGCATTCCAGATGTGACCGCCAAACTCAAAACCGCACTGAGGTTTTTGACACTACTAATGACTAAAATCCTGCCTTGGAGCACAGTCTCGCTACAAGACATTTAAAAGAAAGAAAGAAAGAACAACAAGTATTCTGACAGTTCAACTGAAGAAACAAGACCATGGGCAAGTTGAAGGGTGGCAGTAGGTTGAGACACGTCTGTGACAACAGCCAGAGAGGATCAGAACAGTAGATGTTGAAGACACCAGAGATTACACCTAAAGAGATTGACAGTCACTGAAGCTAACAGAGGCTAGTCTGGACAAGACCTGAGGACTTTTGACTCTACGTGTGGTACTGTGTATTTTCTTTTCTTTTTCGAAGCATTGTGTTTCTCTCAGAGATTACCCTTATCTCGCTCAGACCTCAGGCTCTCGGTTTCCGTCTTAAGGAGTAAGAGGAGCTTTTTGCAGCAGAGTCTGAGACTCTGTGTCCTTTGTAATGGTTCAAAATGTTGTGGACATACAACGATCGTTGGTGGCCCAGCTGATGATGGATAAATTACCAGACAGTAAGAATTAAAAAAGAGAAAACACAAGACAAAATGAAAGCAAAAAGACTTGAGATACTGGAGGAGGTTCACATTGTTCTACTGGCCTGGAGGTCAAACTCCACCTTCAACTCGCTGATTGACTTATCTGCAGCGCTGGTGTCAGTGTGAACACAACATTTAGACATGGCCAACATTTAAAATGGCCATTCGCAGGTTCGCTACTGCTGCTGCTCTGTATGCACTCGGTAGATAAGTTAGTTATGTCACATTACAGTGGTTTATAGTAATCAAATACAGGGGATTGCTGTGCAGTAGCCATTAGAAGACAAATGATCAGATGCTGGTCCCTTTGTGAGAGATTCACTTTATTCAGTTGGTGGAAGACTTTATTCTGAAGTTATTTCTGTTGACAGAAATAAAATATTAAGTATCTAAGGCTAAGGACTTTACTGATTGCTTGCTGTGTGTGCCGAGGTACGTATAGAAGCTGCTTTCTGAGGGACTGTTAACAACCGTTGTTAGTGAGGCTGAGCAAACAGCTGGTTAGACCTCAGGTGACAGGGCAGCTACAGGTCTGCTGACTCGGCGAGTGTGTGTGTGTCCACTCAGTCCAAACCACAATAATACAAGACAAGTCAAAGTCCACGTCTGAGACGGTCGTGCAGTCTGTCATAGTGAGTGTTTGGCAGAAGTACATGTAGCAGCCTGTTTAATGCACATCCAAAATAAAACAAACTGCTGCTCATGTACACCGACGGACTCACAGGTGCTCAAACGCAACTAATGCAGTTCAGGGTTTGTTTACATTATCAATGTTTGCAAGGAGGAAGAAAAACAAGTCTCTGCTTTAAACAGTCATCAGCTGAGAAATATAAAACGTTTTCATCTGCGATTGATAAACGCTCAAAATGAATCAATTCTGCATGTAAACACAGACCCTGGTCGCCACTTACCTCCACTTTGCTGGAACCAGTCCATAACCAGCTCAGAGCCAAAGCACCGTCCCATGCCGGCCGGGCAGACATACAGGTTTTCACACCTCACACGCAGTCACGCGGCAATTCTCACACACACAAACGCACACACACCCCACACATGTAGCGTCTCCTCTTCGTGGCATTACCTCCCTCACTGTGTGTCATCTGCGCCTAATGACAGCTGACAAACTACGTGCTACAATCTCCCCCCCCTCTCTCTCTCTCTCTCTCTCAGGCCCCTCCCCCATTCAACCAGACTCACACACTCCTCCCCGTCTCCTCCCACAACACACACACTCATCTCTCCTGTTGGCTGATGAGCAAAAAAAAAAAAAACAACAACTCAGGCTTTCTAGAAACTGACGCTCTGCTATCCCACATATATGTAATATTCCATGTCCATAACATTGGACTATAATGTATCAAAAAATACAATGTATGTTACACATCTGTTGAAAAGTCACATATTTATTAGTTTCACTACTGTAAAGCAGTAAAGAGTATTTTGGCAGTAAAAATCACACGTACTGCTGTCACCAGGCGTTTCGATGCCCTGTGGTGCAGGTCGCTCAACGCACAGAACGTGTTTTCACGTGGAGCTGAAGTGTGAATGCAGAAAAGTGGTATGTGCTTCACCGGCAGAAAAGCAGAGTTTGCAGAATTTCTAGCGAGATTAAGTCACTACGCTGTGGTATTTCCTATTCATCACAGTGTGTGGAGGTCAAAGTTCAGCTTGGTTGAACTTTGGACACTGTGTCCTGCAAAAGCAGCAACTTTCAGTAGAACACTGAAGCTACGCAGAAAGCGTTCACCAAACCATTTAAATGATTGCTGAACTGACTTTGGGATTTGTTTCTACTCATTTATGTCTAAAATTCAACTGAAAACAACAAGCACATAATTTCAAATTATGATGTTGAGGACTGTCCTGAAGACCAATGGATAAAACCGGCTGTTTGTGAAGCCGATGAGTTGAAAGGATGGACAGACAAACTGAGAAAGACGGGAGTTGTACAATTTCCACTAAGGGCTCGCATGTTAAATCCTGTCGATATGGTTGGATATTAGACCTCACACCAAGCGAGGCGGCTGAAAACACAAGTGAAAGTGAGACAGTGAGAAAGCACGCACGCGCACAAACACACACACAGATGGGTGATTTCAAAATTGACTAAAGCTGTAAGTGCTGGTGGAAACAGCTGTGTTTCACAGGCCACACATACAGTATAATGGTACAAACACTTGTCAGCAACACGCACATGCACAGAATTTGTCGAGCGCGTGCTCTCGCTTACACACTGATGCCTCTCTTTCTTGCACACACACACACACACACACACACACACTTCTGCGCTTTCGTTTTCCAAGTTGTCATGTCAGGATGTCCCTGTTTGCTTTGTGTGCCTGAGCTACAGAGAAGTCGTTTAATGCTCTGCTATACAAACGCTGACGGGTTCCTCAACCTTTGAGTTCTTATAACTCGTTGCCTTTACATCTGGTGAACAGCTTTTTAAAAGCTGTCACTTACTTTAAGCAGTAAACATTATATTTGTAGGTTGAGATATATATATATATATATATATATATATATATATATATATATAAAAATGAGCACTCGCTGCATACACAAAACCTCCTGCATAAACATCTGCCAAGTGTTAGCTCGCAACATCATTCGGTTCTGTCTGTAAGCCACATAAAACAAGAATCATGATGTTAAAAGAGTAATAAAGCCGTTTCCACTGTCTGTGGACCTATAATCCCTCCTATGCGTCAAGCTCTGACACCATGTAAACACGTCCTTCAGGTTTTAAAACCCCAATTTACGATGACGGCTTTCTGCTGAAAATGTTTGCTCTCATCAGTGGCATCTGAGACAACCCTGGCGAAGTGACATCACTTGGGTTAATTTCTCAGAAGCGTCTCAGTAATACTCAGCTTTGATGAGTTACGTTCGGTTTCCAGGGATGAGACGCAACTCAGCACTGCACTGTGCATCTGTCACGCAGTAGAAGTTTGGGTCACACCTAGGATCACATGCATGGATGCTGAATTTAAACGTAAATCACAGGTTGAGTTGAAGTCTCACTCTTGCCCACAATAACAAGGCGACCTGCAGCGATTCCCAGACACTGACCCCGCCTGGAAGGAACCCTGAGAGAGAATTCACACTATGAGACTGACCCGGACCAGTATGGTGCTGGTCCACGTTCGTGGAGTTCCCACTGGCTTTGCTTCGTGTTCACAAACATCCTATTTTACAAAACATGCACACTGCCTTTATTTGAACAGCTGAGCTGATGTGGAAACCTACTTCGGTCTCTCTCCCAGGCGCTATTGAGTTGCACTTTGAAGCATTTTGTGGTATGTTCATCTGTATAGTTTGTTCATGTTGCAGACATCTGTCTCCACTCAAAAGGCCAGAACATATGTCCTGCTGTGCCTTAGAGCCCGGAAAGGCCCTACCTGCTCCATATCAGTCACTCACTGTCATCCCACCTCGTGTTTTGCAACTCGGTAAAAACCCATCTTTTCAGGAAATCTTGCAAGTCACATGTCCTGACTTAATGAATCACATCCTCTCTCGCACCTCTTCTTCCTCCTTAATGCCCTAAAATTGTTTTGCAAGAGAGGTTGCAATGACTTTGACCCTAGTTATTGCTATTTGTAGCTGGCAATCTGTTTAAATTGGTGCTTGTTGCATGTGCCGTTAACTATCTCGAGATGAATCCTCAACCAAACATAGAAGAAAAAAAAAAAACTCAGCATGCGCCACTGTGAAATTAGCTAATGTGGCTTTGTTTTTAAAAAGCAGGCGTACAATAGCTGTAAAAGTAATAGAATCAAAGAAGAACTTCTGAAGAAGAACAGAATTAGCTCATGGTTTTCCTTTCAGACAGAAGAGGATGGAACCAGACGTCAGCCTTGTGGTGCAGGATCGTTTTTTGCTTACAGCTGTAATAAGTACTTGTAAATATCTGTATGTGTTGAGTGATTTAGTAAAACTTACTAGAAATGAAAACCTGCAATTTTATCGCAGTTAGTGTCGGTTTGGCTGTGAAACATTACTGCGATCAAGAACACCAAATTAAAGTAGCAGAAAGAAGAAGTAATTTGTTGGTCAGCGGCCAAATCCGAACATCTGTTGGATCTTCCCCTGTTGTGTGTGTTGTTACCCTTACTGTACAGTGTGTGTCTGAGAGAGGGAGCAACGCCCCCTTAGTCAGCTGGACACGGCAGCGTACACCTGTCACCACTGGGCCGTTTCATACACATGCATGTGTCACTGTTTGAGAGTAGGAGGGATGAACAGCTGATCTCCACCCAACCACTCTGGATTGCACGTTGTTGCTGCACACAGTGACAGAATGACTGAGAACCCTGACAAAGAGAGTTTGCCCATAACCAGCATGTGACGTTCCGAACCTTAACCCTTACACATAAACTAAACCGAACCAAACATTAATCCAAGACCAGGACTTAAAGCTCCAACAGCTCTGAAGTACAGAGATCGGCCAAAACTGTATTAGAATTAAATCTGCGCCATCACAGTCTGTAAGACACACAGAGGGACGAGTGAGAGAGCCACAGAAAGTCAATGAGAGACACACAGAGAGATGGCCTACTTCCCGAATGTGATTAATTTGTGTTACTAAGCAGCTCTATGGTAACACAGCGATCCACGGCTACACTGAGCTGGTCTACAGTACAACCACATAACACAAGTTGGCCACAGCCTCATGAACCCAGACAACTAGTAAGCACATTACCATAAACATCAAGCTGCACTTCCGTTAGTCTTCTAAAAAGAGTCTTCTGCCCTTAAAACATTTGATAGAATATGTGATTGCGTTTTAGTTTTCTTCAGCACAATATTATCATTTTGCGTTGCTTAAGTGCACTTGGATACGGTTGGAGAAGAATCGCGGTCTGGTTTGACACTGCATTTTATTTATGCGTTTAACAAGGCGGCATCCTGAGTTGTAGTCGTGCCCCAGCCCACAGCTCAGCAGCACAGTGCGCTACAAAACACAACATGACTGACATCACAACCTGTTCGCCTCACACTTGACTCCAACTCTAACTAAAGACAATGTGGGTCATTGAAAGGTTTGTCTGGCAACAAGAAGCCTTTATTTTTTACAACTGTTCTTTACCCTCGAACACCTCACAGCACGTAACCTCTGGACAGATGCTGAATCAAAACAAAACAAGCCAAGCTGCAATTGCATCTCTGAAAAGGGAAGTTGCCAGATGATGAAACATTTCATAATTTCATTTCAGCTAACAGCTAAAATCACCAGTTCCCTGGAGAGCATTTAACTGAGAATGAGTTATAATAAATCTGCACTTTTTACATTTAAGCACAGTCATGAATTTACACTGCAATAACCATGAGAATATATTTTGACCTGCTTGACTGTCTTCTTAGCAATAAGGCCTTGCTGCCAGAAAGCACTGATGATCGCCACAATTAGCTCTGGCCACGGCCCACGTTTGTTCTGCAAAAGCTTGTTATGCTATTAGCTCGTATTATCCGGCCGGAGTCCCGTGGACTCTCACTCTCTAACTGGGCTCTTCCTGCCACAGTCGTGGAGGTTTAAACCCACCGTCAGCCACAGCTAACCAACTTACCACTCCTTATGCAACCTGCTAGACTTGGCTCGGGCGTGGTGCTTCACCCTTGCACAGTTTTCATTACAGCGTGCACACAGGAAGACCACAGGCTGCTTCCCTTGAGTGACTGACATGCATCTTGCTGTAAAACACATTTATGTTGTGCAGCAACTGTACTACTGACCTATGACATCACTGCACATCACGCTCATCGACTGTTCACAATCATTGACTAGTCCTGCATCTGACCCGTAATAATACATTGTGTTTCAGTGCACAGCACTTACAGCTTGTACCTCAGATCACTTCGATTGCACTGTTGTGTGTGTGCGCTTGGTTTCTGCTGCGCGTCTTTGTGTTGGTTGAGTTTCTGATTAGAAGAGAGTGGCCTGAGAATCAGGTTGCAGGCTTTCAGGCAGTTCCTTCATAGAAATATGCCAGATAGATGGGATTCTGCGTTGTTCCACCAGAGTCGCTGGCTGGAGAAAAGATCTTCAGCACATACGTAGAACTGGTAACGTGAATAAACAATGTCCTGCAGCCCTTTTGACGGATCTGACGCTAGTACACGTTCGAGGTTCCATCAAAAACCACTGGACATATCTGGTTGGACCTTAGCCATTATAGATTATATTGGTTAAATATGGTTGTCATATTTTTGGCATTTCTTCAGCTTTTCAGGTCTGAAAGGTGCCCAACGTTTTCATGTTTTTCTTTTGGTGTTACACATATGACACACTGTTGGCTCAAACACAGCAAACGAGCATCCAGGCCTGCGTTCAGACTAAACCGGTTGGGAGGATAGAATAACTACAGCAAAAACACTTTTGTTTTATGTAAATGACTTTAGCTTTCAACTGTAAGTAACCTTTAGCTTGCTGAATAAACATAAAACAGGTTAGCTGACCTACCAGGTTTTACTGGTTTAACATTAGATAGGCAGAGAGACTACACGGTTAGAGTGACCTACAGTATGTTGTTCATTATAACATTACTACAGCTACAACTCAGGAAAATGACTTGACTAAAAACTGCTTTGGGCTACAGTCACATGCCAGAGAAAGCCACCCGCTCCATGTTCCATCACACACACACACAAAATGGCTAATGTGACAAAAACTCCTTTTTTAGTAGACACAGTGACACAGCCCGTCTCCGTAAAAGCTGAAGGTGTTTCTCATGTGTTTAAACAGATTTGAGTGTAGCCACGTCTCAGCGCCGCCACCGTCTCTACTGTGTGAGCAGCGTAGTCAGGGCTGCCGCTGCTTCTGAAGTGGAAGCTCTTTTCTCCCGCTCTGAAATAAAACGTCTGCACTGTTTGGCTCCATCTCACCTGGACGAGATTAGAGATCAACAGGCATCTCGACACAAACTGCAGCAAACTGCAAATGTGGCGCTCACCATTCGTTTTAATAAGTCATAACGTTGCATCTGTTTTGAGTCCTCACCTGCTAAATGACCTGCTGGTACGTCTCACTGACACTGAACGCTGATAACCCTCTAATCCTCTGACTCTCCTTCAGCCCAAAACTGAAAAGGTGTTTCATCTAAACATGTTTTGGTTTGGTCAATGAGTAAAGCTGTGACACAACGAATGACTAAATCCTGTTCATTCACATCCGCAGCAATTTATAGGCACAATCTGGAGATAAATTTTGCTGAGGGAGTATTACAGTAATTATGGTGTTCAGGCTCTACAGGAGGCTTTCAGAGGGCTGATAACATGGCGGCGCATGGGTGTGTGTGGTGCTGCTTAATTAGAGCACTTGGTCTCAGGAGGATCACATGGAAGACAACCGTCTCTGCTACGTGACACAAAACCAGGTGGCTCTGTGTAAGTTTCACTTCCAATACGTTGGTGGCAAGTACACAAGCTCACTCACACCTTCATAAATACAGGTTAATGTACAGAAGAACAAGCTGAGTCACACTGTTGTAAATTAAAACAATGCAACGATCGCAAAATGGAAAAAAAAAGTCAACATTTTCTTTGTGGGCGAGCAGAATGAAGGTTACGACTGGTGAATCCAACCACGATGAATGAATGCAAAGCCAAATAAACTGGTCTGAATTCTGGTCCATGTGTGTTTTAGAGAGCATTTGGTAAAGAAAACTCCTGAAGGACTGCACAGTCAGGCTTTTACCCTCCTCCTGCTGTCATTGGTCGGGGCATTATCTGAGCCCTTACGTGGTTTAGTGAATTCAAGCCACTAAGGATCCCTGAGTGGGCGAGCTGCCAGTGTCATGTTGAGAAAAATTATCTTAATTACACTACATTCCTGCACTCCTGTTGGAGCAATGCAAGACAGCTTTACTGAGGGGAAGAGCTGAGCAAATTATAAGAACTACAACAGAAACAGAGTTGACCACATGTCCACCACCACATGTATGTGTTGCAATCCTTTTCAAAGTTCATGTTTGGGTGCAGGGGAGAGCAAATAAGCTTTAAAGAGCCCAAAAATCATGAGTCCAACCCTAAAAGATAACAAATCCAAAGGAGTCAGATGGCACACGTCACGTAGGCAAACGTACGGCTCCCAGTAGCAACATACCAGCACAACGGCAAACAGGCTCGTTCTTTAGAACAGTTGAAGATGTTGGGCAAGAAGGTTTCAAGTGCACCGAGCTTCTATCGAGTACGAAGAGTCATGTACACACACGCCGGCCGTGGCCTTTGAACGGTCGCAGCACATCAGTAATCTGCACAAAGGCAGATGGTCCTTAGTTTCATCAGGAGACTCCACTAAAAGGTGTCTGTTAATGGAAACACGCTCTGATTGTGTCAACGTGTTGGTCCTGAAATTATGATTGATCCTCAACCACTGTCCTGCCAGGAGTCCGATTTTCTTGCTGACATATTGTATGACCTGATTTTATTCCCACAAAGAGTAAAATTAAGAGAATGACATGAGCACAGTTTCTACAACGTTATTTGTGTTATACAGAACAAGGAAGACGTGTCGGTCAGGTTTTACTTTGAAAAGGCAGGCCGGAACTACGCGGCTTCACTTGATGCTTAAATCGGTCCCCAAGCGATATAAACTGCGGTCAAGCCAGCCGTCGTTAAACCAGCCGCGCTTTAAAAATCTCGTGCGCCCGTATTCCACGGTTTACAGCAGAGCATTCAACGCGATGGAGGCTACTTTCTGTTTTAGCAATAAGAGTCTGATCTGCTCTAATTACACATTACAGCAAAAATAAATATGAATACACACCACAAAGCTGTCACCTCACAAAGAACTGTGTACTTTTACTGCATAGTTTATGATTTATTAGCAAATAAATATGGCATTTCATAATTAAAAATACAGTATAAGTTGTCAACTTTGATGATGAATAAAATGACTTTGGTGCATAATGCCAGGCTCAGACTAATATGTCCTTGTTCTATAGATACTGTACTCTGACCTCAGAAAGAACCGTGTACTTTTACTGCATGGTTTATGATTTATTAGTACTTATTAGTCAAATCCAGCTCAAGAAACTCAATCCAAATCACAAATCATGAGAAACAATGCAGAAATACAGACAGCAACCGCTTGTATTAACATGACAGAAAAAAGTGCACATATACCTTTTAACTGGTTCATTAAAATACCTTAATACAGGAATTACTCACAAAGACAACAATTCCAATCTGAGGTGTTTACAGTCTGAATGGTGGCTTCATCCATCTCCAGACACTGCGCATGATACCATCTGCAACAGGTAAAAGACTGTAAAAACCTCAGATGTATTCATATTTATTTTTGCAGTAATGTGTAATTAGAGCAGATCAGGAGTCTTATTATGAATAAAAGAAAGTAGCTTCTATCGCATTTAATGCTCTGCTGTAAACCGTGGAATACGGGCGCACCAGAATTTCAAAGCGCTGCTGGCTTAACGACGGATGAGCGAACGACGGCTGGTTGACCGCAGTCGATATAAACCCGGCAAAACTACGGTTGCCTCAGTTAAACTCCTACAGGCTTCGCTCTGTCGCATTAAACTTGAACATCAGGGCGGTAAAACTTTACATTTCCTCAGAAACACGCGAGTTTAAGCCAGCGCACGGACGCTCGCTTCACGCTGGCTGAGCTCATCGGACAGGAAGCTGTTAAGGGCTGAAGTTGAACACAAAGTCACGTTTGGGACGTTTGTGCGGTTATAACGCAATGTTTGCACACGTTACACGGACACAGCCGAACCGGGCTTTACTTCAACCCGAGCCCGGCGGCGCCGCTGCTGCAGAAAGAAGCATCTGCGTGCGTTAAGCTAGCGGCAGTGCGCGTCCCCCTGCGTTTCCATATGTGCCACCAACTAAAGTCATGTCAGCGGACGCGGTTTGTGTTGACGTTCGTTAAAGACGTGAAGCCCGGCTCGTTCGGTTCTCGGGCTCGGTTCTAACACCATGGATTTACTGTAACGGTGCGTGCGACGGCGCTGACACAGAACCGCACCACGAAGCGCGGTAACCGCGATAGGAAGTGACAGCCGCACTTCGCCCGAGCTGTTGGACGGTGACGCGGCTCGGTGCCGGAGGAGGGACTGACGGGGGGGGGGGTCGGATCCGGAGGACGGGAAACTTACCGGAGAGTTGACGAGGTGCCGCCGGTGAAGCGTCGGTCAGCGGGACGGAGACGCGGCGACGTCCACGGCCGGAGCCGCCATGTTTCTGAGGCTCAGCGGCTCCTCGGCTGTTTATCTACAGCAGGAGTCCCCCCCCCCCCCCCCCTGCCCCCTCATTACCGCAGACACAAACTACCCACGATTCACTTTAAACGGTCACAACTTCCACAATCTGTGGCGGTTTTATGCTCTTTGGTTTGACTGAGAGTGAAATATGAAGGATGGCAACGTTAGTTTCATCATTTCCCGAAGTCCAGTCATAACAGTGTCTGGGCGGCTTATTGTAAACGCTGCCTTCATTAAACCTAAACTAAGATAACGGCTTATTTCACATGCGACATCATTTCAAATCCTTAAAATGGGTTTAGAATCAAATAACTATGAATTATGATTTGGAATTTCCCACAGATGGTTGTGTAGTAATGTTTTCATGATCTAAGATGTTGCAGATGACATAAAGCAGAAGAAGATGGAAATACTAGACAGTGCAAATGAAAACTGCACCTAAGTTAGTACTAATGAATATTAAGGTAAACAGTGCTCCACTACCACCACTCAGACTCAGGTGCTGGTGGTTCTGTGTAGACTGATGTATCCACATCACTGAACTGTAATTGTTCATACATGTCCAGTGTGGAAACATTGTAAATGTTTAACTGTGTCCTATAAATTCAGTTATTCGCTTTTAAAGGTTTGGTTCTGTAGTGCAGTCTCATTTGTTTGTGTAGAAAACCCCATGAAAGCAGACTAAACGCCTCCATAGCCCAAAGAAATGTCCCGCTTGTTCAGCTTGCACAAGTTTTAATAGCAGCTACATGAAGTTTCCTATGAGTTCTGGATAAATCTCATTCATGGTCAGAAAATATACTGGCAGCCATCACTGATTGTTCAATGTTCATTTTTCATTCACATTCTTGTTATTGCAATATTATAACTGCAAAGTCATTTACGTTTCACTTTACTGCACAACACAATTAATTAATGCACACTGCCACCTAGTGAGTAAACTGGAAACGAATGCAGCATTTCTGCAAAGCTCATTGAACTTAATTTCCAACACCAAGAAAACAAATTAAGGACGAAAAGAGGACAGCGGCTGAAAAAGACCTGGATTCCGAGGCAACACAAGTTTATAGAGCAGCCACCCAATGCACAGTATTACTGTAGCCTGACAAAGAATACTTCCACAAATCATAACTCTTAAAATTACAATTCTGTACAATTAGAACCTGTTACTTCAGGTAACAGGACATAGTATTCTGTTGGTTGACAAAGCCCTATGGCCTTAAGACAAACCATGATCCTTAACACGTTAATAAAAACTCAGCCCTGGCGAGTCCAGTAGTTGTTTTTGTTGTGTGTGCTGTGGGAAAGGAAATCTCCATGGCAACACATAGTTTATCCACCACATCTCTATGTCTATGAACACATTTCAATACTTAAGGCAAGGTTTTGTGATCAAAGATAATGACTTTCGATTGGAAACTTATGAACAGGTTTTCATCATCCTTGACAGTCAATCAGCTTGGGTCAGGTTTATTGCCTTGCAGGATATCACAGATTACTCTTCCATTTGACGGCCAGTGGTGACGCAACTGCAGAAAATTGAGTTAAAATGTCATTTAGACCTTGTCATCTAGCAATATAGCCCACAGAGAATAAGCACAGTCAGTCAACATGGACAATGAAGCTTTTACACCACAGACCGGTACGTCTGGTGTGCTACACTGATCATGAAGTGAATGTAGTGAACGTACATACCCATGCTAATCTTGCCCTCTTTTTCCAGTTTCTTTAAGTGATGGACCAAGTTCACATTAGCTGCTTGGTGCAGGTATTCAGGAGTCTCCTGGAAGACAGGTGGGTTATGGATGCGTGTTTCCCGTTATTTCCATGAGACATATTCCGACTAAAGCCTGTAGCTGTGAAAACATTGTGCCGGACAGTGTGAGTCAGTTTTCTCTGTTGGTGCAGTTCATTTCGCCTAAGAGACGCCCAAACACGGGTGGTCTCCACAAGAATCTGGTGTGGTTCTCCAGGTAAAAGTAAGTGTCCTGAACCAAAGCATGACCTACTTCCTGCTTTAACTTTTTTTTTGGTGCCACAGCGACACATTTAACCAAGTCGTTTGAAGTGATGCATTGTGGTACGGTTGGAATCTTTTCCATGTAAGAAGGAACCGAACCGACAGAAAAACACAAATTGACAAGCCCATCATCAGACTCTAAGGTGTGAAAACACCATTAGCGCCACTATTCATACCAGCCAATCCAAAACACAGAAACTTGCACCAATGTAACAGCAATTTTTTTCCTGACCTTATAAACAGTCTTGACAAGCTCCATGGAAGAGAAAGTCTTTCCTGCTCCATCCTGAATGGCAGCCAGGATCTGCTGCTCTCTGTGGTCCCGGTGACTGATGTAGTATCTGATCTTAGAGCAGGCGTCCTGAACCACGGGGCCGTGACCTGCACAGAGAAGACCAGCAGCAGGAGATTAGTCCAGGTTGTGGGACTGAAGTAGAAATGTGTGCATGTCGGCAATGACAGGGGAGGTTTGGTTGCATTTAACTTACATATAGAGAAACATAACGTTGTGAAAGAGGTAAGACTGGAAGAAAATAAACTACACCTTTGTCACCACAACTTGAACGTTTGCAGCCATTGAAAATGTCCAAATGACGACTATAAACCTGGGTAATGGGAGACAGCAGCAGCAGTTTACTAGCCCTTCATCACCCACCCCCCAGTGAGGGTACAGCTTCTCACCACTGAGAAGCTTTCACTTTCTCCTAAGCCTCCACAAGACACAAACTCACTTACCCGGGTAGATGAGGTCAGCCTGAGAATCCAGCAGGATCTTCAGAGACTTCATGTAGTCATAGAGATCCTCGAACACGGCCGTGCCCTCACCCAGGATGCAGTCACCGGAGAAGAGCGCCTGCTCCTCCTCCAGCAGCAAGGCCATGTGGTCGTCCGTGTGGCCTGGGGTGAACAGCACCCTGTGAGGAAGACAAATAAAACATGTCATGGTACTTTATACTTTCTCTTATTTCTCACAATATCTTTGACATTTCATCTTTTTATATTATATACTCAGCTATAACATAAAGTGAACTGACCTCAGTGTGGCCCCCTCAGTCTGGACCACATCTCCGTGCTTCAGGTAGGTATAGCCCTTGCTTCCAGCCGACTCTTCGGCCTGGCTGGAGCGAGGCAGTTTGCTGACTTTCACCTCATAACCTGCAGGAAGAGAAAACAGAGAATTACTGGACTGGAACATGCAAACAAAGGCATCGCTGCGCTCGTTCCGCTTACGCCGTCTCACCAGTGATGTCTTTGCAGATGTCTTCCACTCCTCCTGTGTGGTCATGATGCCAGTGGGTGACAATGATCTCCTGGATGCTGGTGCTGAACTGTTTCAGGGTCTGTTTCAGATTGCGGATGTATTCAGGAACAGCAGGTTCTCCAGTGTCTATCAGAACCCGTCTGGACACAAAGTTAATGAAGATACTTTGACTTTACTTCCAAATCTGCTCCTACAGTCCAGTTATTTATTAACTATTCTTATCTTCCTTTACAGTTTACTTAACATACACTGCTGTCCAAAGGTTTGGTGTGAAAAAATGCTCCAAACAAAGAATGTTTTGAGAAATATAACTAATGATGATATCATATGAGATAAATGATGTTTATTTTTGTCAATTTACAAAATGCACAAACAAAGGAAAAATCTAAATCCAATCAATCTTTGGTTACTACGTCAGTACCGGAAGCGATGTCACGACCCCACAGAGCCCTGATCTCAGCATCATGTGTGTCTGAGATCACATGAAGAGACAGAAGGAAGTAGAAACCCTGCATCCACAGAAGATCTGTGGTTAGTTCTCTAGATGTTGGACCAACCTACAGCCCAGTTCCTTCAAACACTGTGAGCAAGTGACCCTGGAGGAACTGCTGCTGTTTGAAGGCAAAGCGTGGTCACAGCAAACATTGATGGGATTTAGATTCTCTGCTGTTCATTCACTGCATTTTGCTCATTTGTGAACATAAGTGTTTAACGCTTGCATTTTTTCAGGCCTGTCTAAAACCTTTGCACAGAACTGTATGTGTCCACACAGATGGATATAGTATTAGTATAATATTTCTTCAGTAGCAGTGCATGTTCATGAAATCACTCGTATTCTATATTTAATATAGGCCAAAATAACGTATCCAGCACATTGAATCTACATGTTAGACCTAAGCTTCTGTGTCAACCACTGGACTAGTTAGATTTTGAAGGGAACGCGGCACGACGTCCTTTTCCGAGTCCTCCTAGACTGTAGTGAACCAAAGCACCAGAAACACAAGCTCATGCTACGTAGCCTTGACCTTTTCCCGGTGCCGACCAGGTAAGTGTTGGTTCCCTGCAGAGTCATCGGTCCCGGGTTACAGCCCAGAACCCGGACAACTCGGGCCGACAGCTGTTCTATCCGAGGAATGACTGCACTCATCGCTGGAGACGAGATCTGGAGGCTAAAAACGACCAAAGCTGCGGAAACGTACGCGAACCGAGGGCCGAGGGACAGGACGTGTGACGGAATTTGCATGTGCGCAATGTTTACTTCCTGAGTGGCCACAGCCCTTCACAATAAAACGCCGAACGCAGCCGTGTTACTTACGTAGCACTATTTGGTATCATAAAACAGTACGGACGCCTCAGTCTGATGCTTTAGAGACACGTCTGTACTGTCTGTGTAACACACACTCATTTATACGTTTGTGACTCACACACACCTTTATTTGCCTTGCTTCGTTGTTTTGTTGTGAAAGGCTCCAAGCTTATTATTATATTCATTATTATTATTGGGTCGCTCTGTATTTTTTAATACGATGTGTCAGTGTTTCATAATCTTGCTTTAACTACGCCCATAATTAATAAAACTTAATAAGACTTTAATTGGTTTGCTGTAAATGACGCCGACCCCTGAAATCAGTGGCACAGACCGAACACACGGTGGCGCCATTGCCCAGTCTGATAAAGGCTGAGCCGCCTCTCACCTCCCAGGAGACTCCGTGGTCCTGGATGATCAGGTTTCACAGGATGATTTATTTACTATGCTTTTATTTTTTAATTAATGACTGTTGTTGTTGCTGTTGCCCTTCATCAACCCTAAAGTCTTAAAGGCTCGTTTTTGTTGCTCGAATAATTAAAAGCTGGTCTGCTATGTAAAAGTAGTAAATGACGGATGAGCGCCATCTGATCCCGAGCTACGCCATCCGTCTTATTGGATTATCAAGCAGAATGTCTTCTTAAAATCTGAATATAAGCCATAATACAGCTACAATGCTAACATGTTGATGGAGATGTTGGCTCATTGGTTAATTTCATTATATTATTAACTATGCTGCCATCAGATCTATCAACACTAACAGACAAAAGCATTTAGGTTAAGCGTTGAGGAAATGATGATCAACTGATGATCAACTGTGGCCAGTGCTGCCAGCTTTACGGTGAACTGCTGCATCTCCATGTTGTTTGTTCCAAAGTTTGGTTAACAACAACAGGAAACACTTGGTCCTCTTTCTGACACGTGTGGCATATTTTATAAGCCGAAGCCCAGCAGACGTCCTCTTCCAATAAGAGTTTGATGACGCTAAAGCCATTAGTCCTGGAGTCCTACATGCATTACACCCCCAGACTGACGCAGTCAAGTGGAGTCATAATGTGGCCTGATGGGCACCCACACATCCCCCTTTATGCCTTGTTTGATATTTGTCTCCCATAAAACCAGGTGTAAAAGAGGGGGAGAATCCCGCCTCTGTAACGTGGACAGGTAAAACAGGTGGGGGCGGGGCACGGACACATTACTCCCCTAAATGAAATAGATCTCGACATCTGGGCGTCCAAGGGCCCTGTGCTCTTCTCTCTCTCTCTTTGTAATTACACGACATAATGGTGGTGCAGTCGGCCCGTAATCTCCCATTATAATCAGTCTCGGCTGCCTCCACTCGCTCTCCACCACAGCTTCTAATTCAATATAAATGTAAATGACTGGGGGAGAGAGATGGGGGGGCAGAGCAGGGTGTAAACGTGGCAGTCTGATCACGCCACAAACTTATTTACGGGATGCTGTACATGTACAGATAGAAGGCAAACTATGTGGACCATTCAGGGTAATGGAGGAGCCCCTGTCAGAAAAACAAATGCGATGAAATGCGTGAAATGACCTCAAGGGATGTTTCTCAATCCTCAACTCTGACGCTACACACGTAAGCAAGCAAGCAGCAGCTAACGGTTTCAGTAAAGGTTACAACACAAACGCAGCATCACAACTCAGTCATCGTTTCTAAAGTGGTTATTTAGCCAGAATCTCCACGCTCTCACCCATTTCTACAATAAGTAGCAGTGGAGCTATTAGACACACGTTTCTCCTGACTGGTCTGTTAACGTCATGCTAACACATAATGAGACGTCTCGTAACATGGTGAATAAAATGAACAACAACAAAGGCAGCACAGTCTGGGGTGGCCTATGTCCACCGCTCTCCTCCTCCACAAACACCACCAGGAAAAGACCACATCGAAGCACAAAGCCACAAAACTGAAAACGTGGCTGGAGCTTTTTTGACCTTTGAGACTTGACCAATAATTTATATACATTTGCAACGTTTTGCAATAACGTCCTTCTTCTGAGATGTGAGCTTTAAGAACAGATAATATCAAGTTAATATAAAATCCAGCTCATGAGAACTCCCACTGAACACATCACCTGCAAAATAAAACTGAAATCCCATCACAGGTTCAGTCTGAGAAATGGCTAAACCGTATCTCAGTCCATGATTCTAAATTCTGTGTAATGAACTTTTTCTCCAGAGTCCTAATGTGAAATCAAATTAAGAGAGAAATATCCACCGAGCTCATCACCTGCCTAAGTAAGATCATTATTAACCAAATCCACCTGTCAGTTCCTATTAGCTCACAAATGAACATTTCATGTTGTCCATCTACCGTAAAGCAGAAAAACAGAAACATGTGATAAAATATGATGCATCAGTGGATGATGATTTAAATTGTCGTGTAAATAATAGATATAACAAATACTCAGAAGGCTTCAGAACTGGGCATGGGCCCAATATGTTTATTATCAGGACTTGATTCATTTTAAACCTGGGGGCCAGAACATGAGAAACATCTCCTAATATCAAGCCTCCAGGACTTTGGCAAAGGAGAATTAATGTTTAGCTAGTGTTCCTAATAAGGTGACCAGTGTCCATGAAGCATAATGTAGATATAAAGCAAATGTGGCTGCACCGTGGACAAAGAGGAAAGGATACGTTTAATTGCGTAAAGATCAGATCACAGAACGTATTTGTTCTGATTCTGTCAGTGTTGAAGCGGAGACGAATGTTGGATAAAAGGCGCCTGTGTGTGTGTGTGTGTGTGTGTGTGTGTGTGTGTGTGTGCAGAGGCAGACGGCTCCTCTAAACCAAACACGGCGCTGGATGTGGGAGACAGTTCCTCAGCAGCAGCACAGGGTCCCTCTGGACTAAATTACGGTGACCCTCCGCTGACAGGTGGAATCACCGCAAGCTGACAGCAGGTAGGCAGAGCCCTGAACATGGCTGGACGAAGGCAGGAGAGGATTAGGGGGAGAGCACAGGAAACACACACCCCACGTTGGTGAGTCTAGACTTTTCTGTTTATAACAGACAGTTACACTTCCTCTAAAACAATAATGATGTTTCGAAGAAAACTCCAGGAGAACCAGGCTGAAGACAGGTGGCCATCTGCCTCGACCGGCTGCGGCGAGCAGAACACAAGACACCTGTAGACAGGTACAGACAGAAGGAGCCACAGAGCGAAGGCCACATCGAAATGCAGCCGTCTGCATCCGGTCCTTGGACGTCTCACGCAGCGAAACACAAAAGAAAGGCAGAGAGACAGGACAGCAAGCTGGTGTCTAACACTGTCTGATTTGGAAGCTGGCCAACTAGGAGAAAACTGTCAGACACTGGCAGGCTGCTGATTAATCTGAGCAGTGATGGAGAAAAGAAATTCAGAGGGAGCCGGGAGGCAGCGAGAGAGAGAGAGAGAGGAGGAAGACAGCAACAATGTGACAAGGTGTGACAGAAGAAATGTTACTGCGAGTTGGATATTCGTCATTATTTTTTATTCTGATTCGGCAGCACTGCTCATCCAAAAGTCGTGCCAATAAAGCAAATTGAACAGAAAGTGAACGAAACAGAGAGCGTGGAGAGAAACAGCAGGTGGAAGAGGGAAGGCAGAGGACAGCGAGGAGACGCGGACGTGTGAGACAAACAGGCAAGAGCAGAATTCAGGGAGAGAGCATGAAGATGCTGAATGATGAAGATGCAGGAAACTGAAGGAACGGGACAGACAGGAAGTTCGGGCACATTTCCAGACACAGAGCAAAACTCATTCTGACAAAATGCCAATTTAAAAAAAATAATTAAAAAGTGTATCTTCGCTCCTGCTGCCCACACTGGATTTGGTTGAAAAACAAGAGGAGTGACAGCAAAACCTGTTGCACAAATTGATGATGTGCACAGTGACTATTAGCAAACGGACACCGGCGAACCCAACGGCTTTGGTGGCAAAATGTGTTTGTCCTCAGTCGTTATTCAGGCTCATGTCAGTGGCACAGAGGCCACAATTCCTCCTCCAGCTCCTTCGCTCTCAGACCAGACGGGACACGTCTGCCCCAGGTTCCTCTCAAAGCTGGACATGTTGGACATGGTTCGGCTGAGACACACAGAAGCTGCCTCTGTCTCCAGTTGCACGTATGGCTGATGGTGACTGAACTCTAAGCTACAGCAGGATCAGCTTGAGGATCAGATTCATCACACTGCGCAGGTTGAGCAGCTCATGGAGAGTTTTCCTTCACATAATATATTTTAAACTGTAAGTGAAAGCTGTAAAATGACATTACTGTTCCTTGCATCACGTACAGTTACTCCTCCTCTCAAACGGCTGTTTGGCTCCTCATGATGCTGCAGGTGTCACCAGCTGGCAGACAACCAGAGCCTCTGTCTGAGACACGGCTCGAACCACAACAATTCATTTGAATTCATTGTGTTTTGCTTTTCCAGAACCATTTTTCTACAGGCAACATCTGAAGAGCAAAGCGCTCGTCGCATATTTAAGTCAGTATTTAGGAACATGTTCTACATATGAAACACAACCTGTTTCCTGCAGGAATTCCTTCATCTGGCCATGACGCGCTTTCATTACGCTCATTTGTGTCACTTCTCTCCCTCCCAAAAGAAAAAACTGAAACTTCCAGGCAACACAGAGTCGCTGAGCACGACACTTGCTCATGACCCAAATGATTTGCAATTCAGATTCAAATCAACCTGGTGAGAGAAAAGGCTTAAACATTAAATATCTAAACGTCCAGATTCTGGATGATTGCCTGCCAACAGTGAGTTCCCTTTAATTACTTCCTTAATGGGCTCGTAGAGGCATTCGGTTCTGGTTCCGAACCACTGAATGGATCAGTGACGCCCGCCGGTCGAGGCAGATGTCCGCCTGCGCTGAGACAGCTGCTATTAGAGGGAGTTTTCCTGGGGTTTGTATGACTCTATGTACATAAACTACACTGAACTGAATAAATAAAGCACACGATGCTAGACTTGAGTTAAATCTCCCAGTAAATCTTACCAGGCCCACCTGTATTCCTCTCATCCACTATCTTCCTCTGCTTTAAGTTGCGATACTCACTCATTGTGTTAGAGGTGAGCTGGGGTCGGCCTGGCTGCTCTGACGGGTCTGTCAATCAACGGTGGGATTCTGTGGGATCAGAGCAGACATGAAGTTCAGCTTTTTATTTTGCTGTTGCTACAGTACTTGATGCTAAAATCCTCATATTTAAATTCACACAAAGCTGCAGCCGGCTTGTGTTTGTGGTAACGTCATAGCTCAGGAGGAAATTTGGAGCGACGCCCTCAATTTCCATCACCAAACACATCAAGTTTCCCAATCACATTATAAACAACCTCAGCTTGTCTAAATGGGGAAGCCATTTGAGAGAACAGCACGGCTCGAAGATTGCCTGGCTGTGAATGAAGAATGCGCTGCGTGGAGCTCACAAAAGGCAGGTGAGTTAAGCCTCACTTTTCATTCTTCTATTTAAGCCCAGAGAATGAATCTCCAGATAATACTCACACCTTTGGCCTTGGGAATTGAAAAGCCCTCGCGTGTCTGCGGGATGCAAGGGCATATTGGATCTGAGAAAAGGGCCCCAGACGCCATTACAGCTCATTTAAAGTTAAAGATGGAGCTTTCATTCTTGGGGTAGAATCTCCTCAGAGGGGGGGTTGATATTAGCTTCAGCTGCAGGGACAATATGATATATTATATGACCTTTTACAGAGTATGCTGGTGAGATAGACAGTGGAGGGGAACTGGATTTGGGTCAGGGCCACTGTCCTGAGTGGACTCGACTTGTTGTGGACTCGGCTCCGCTGTCCATGGTGCTGAATGTGGGGCCCCAGCTCTGCCTCAGACATCACATCAACAGTTTGCTTCTCAACTGCTGCCTTCTGGACAAAGGGTCATTGTGAAACATATACATGATCACCACAGCTAAAAGTGGGTTCACTCTCATTTTATTGGTTAAAGGCAGGAATCACACAGTTACAAACCAGGGCAAAGAAACACGACTGCTACTGGAGGGTGTCTGGTCATTTATTATGTTATTGTATATGCTGCATATTCGTGGTGAAGATGAGACGCTTTCCATGTCTGTGTGTGTGTTTACTTACGGTTTGTGTAGGCGTGTGTGCCCAATCAGCTGTACAAATAAACACACCCCCTTCACTCTATGTTAACTTCTGCTCTTTTCCATTGGCTGCGTCACACCAGACACGTTGCTTCCCCATTGGTCTACACACGAAGAGACGGCAGTTTGATGCTGTTGCTAAGATCCTGTTGCTAAGTTCCTGGCTGTTGCTTGGCAACGTGTGATGCATTATGGATGGTTGGTTTGATCATGGAGCAGCGAATCTGAAATGCTGATGACTAGAGCCTCCATCACTCTGTCATCCTCTGTCACACTTTCTATTTACACCGCTGTGTGTCTCACTCCGTCATTTTGTCTGTAATTATGTCACTGATCCAGATTTGCTTTAGCGGCACAGCAGTAATGTAGCATTGCCACAGCAGGCTGGAATGGCTGAGACCCATTTAGGTGAGATTAATATTACAGGAGGAGGCTCTGGCTTGATGAAACCATCTTTAAACATTTTCACATTGAAGTATCAGTTGTGTTGTACTGCCCTTAAGGTCCAGCTACAGTCAGCTCGGCCTATGAACCAGCAGTGCTGAAGAAGCACCAAGGCACAAGTATTTATCCACTCTCTCATGTTTCCATGACACAATTTCATGATTTTCTCATGATTGATTTGTCTTAAAAGTGGAAACAGCAGCTGGCTCCAACCCTCGACCTCTAATGGGAGCATAAAATCATTATTAGCTTCGCATTGCGAGCTGCATCCGATCTTCCCCTTCCTGCTGAAAAGACGCGCTACGTGATCCTGCATCAAAGTGCCGTCTCCCTGCCTGATCAAAGTCTTTTCTGTTGCCCTGATGGAAAGTGACGAAGTTGCTCTCACACCACCTTCACTTCTCTCTTTCAAAGCATTTTCACGTGGATGCTCAGATTCCACATCACTTCAGATTCTGTTTCATGTGAACTGAGTGCCGCTCGTCAGATGTAAGCTTTCCTTTAATGTTCCTGTGTGGATAAACCTGTTAGCCCTGGGCTTTTATTACCAAAGTTGTGTGGTGCCAAGTGAAAAACAAATGTTTAGTGCGTGCGCTAGCCAAGTGGCGTGGTGGTAAAGTGGTGGCTGGAGATTGCACCTGTGAAAAACTAACCTTGTTTCTTCATGGATGAATCACTGGTCAGTCTTCCTGAAGTTCCTTCATCCTGCAGCCATGATTGAGGTTCCTCCCTCCATCCAGACAGAGCCAAGTGTAAGAGCATAGATGTCTTGCGTGAAAATGGCTGCCATGACCAGAGCCATCACTGCCCCCTATTGGCCTGGAGCACTGCTGAGAATATCACAAATGACAGCTTTTTATTTTGGGGTCTTTGATCACAGTCAAACACTGCAATACAGCTGGTGGTGGCTGGATCATAAGGTGACGAGCAAGTTGCATGTGGCTCTGCCGACTAACCGGGATGTTATTTGCAGAGACAGGAGGGTTTATCCCGTGTTTGGTCTGCGGTCTGTGATCTCCCTCCCTTCACACCACGCAGATGGCACCGGAGCCACTCAGTCGTAGCTCTTATCTGTGAAAATTGCTCAAGTCGGCGCGTCGAGAATACCTGCTGCCGCTGCCTTTGATTCCCCTAGAAGGCAGGCAGACACGTGTTGGTGTGAGTGAGAGCTGGAGAGAGACACGCGGCGACGAAGAGTGTGTGTCTGTGCATGATTGCCACAGCGGGAACTGGAGTATGTCAGCTGCTGTGTGTACACTTGTGAGAATGAGGACTGTGCAAGGTGCTGGGACGTGTGTGAGTGTGTGTGTAGCAGATCCGTGACAAGCCGAGTGTGACAAGTTCTAATAGCTCTCGAACACATCCATCTGAACACGCTGCTGCTCGCTGTGTGTGTGTTTCTGTCTGTCTTATCTCGGGCTCTGTTATCACTTCAAGCCTTCCTCTTCGTTCCCAACTCCCAGCTCTTCTCTTCCACCGCCAACGCCACCGGAGCGAGACAGATAGAGGACGAAGTGGAAAGTTCTGCTCTGAGTCCAGGCCTTTAGCGAACGGCTCAGGTTCAGTGGTTGAAGAAGAAGCTGCTAACATCCGTCTTCACACTTTTAGAGGAAACTGGCTGGAGTAGACACCGATATAAAACCAATGAAGTCAGATGATTATATTACAACCATGCGACATGCACACGCTCTTCGTGTGGCCCACCCTCGCCTGCCATCATGGAGCCTTGGGGCAGTTTGCAGGATACTGCCAGGCTGTTATTATGTCTGTATACAGACACAAGCACATCCAGTAAAATGGCTTCCAGCGTAGCATTGTCAGCTGTCCACCGACTCTCATGGCATCTGCCCCGTTCTCTTTCTCCTCCCGCGTGCACGTCAGTCAGATATCATTTATAATTATGCAAAGCAGCTCTTCCTCATCGCATGGACGAAAGCAATTTTTTTATGCTAATGGTTAAATTCCCTGCGAGACTCCCCGGGTTTATAAATGTGCTAACGATGAGTGATGGTGGGCGATATTGGGGTCATTGCACGTGTGACATTGATGAAAACGATCAACTAAATGCCAGAAGTGTCCTCAGAGCTCGTGAGCCGGGCAGTGGAGACGAGGCCTGGTGGGGAGGCTCAGAGTCATGGCTGTGGCCAGCAGTCCAGTCTGATGAGACGCTAATGAGAGAACGTCTGGGCGGTGTTCAAATGGAAGAGGCTCATATTATTCATTTCCTTCAAGTCTGTTGAGACGAGGATTGATGAGGTTTAAATGCTGCTCAGAATCACACAAATGCATTGAATTAGCTCAGGACTCCTGATATTACACAAGCTTTTCCTAACGCGCTGTTCTAACAGCTGTCTGACCTCTGACCCAGGTTTAATGCTCTAGTTTCCACCGTCGACGTGGTGTTAAATAGTGACAATAATACAAAACTGATTTCCATTTTTCCAATTTCCCTTCGTCGATACCCACCTGCAGTTTTACCCGAATAAGAAAAAAAAGCTATTTAGGTACTCGATGAATAAAAAAGTCGAGCTGGTTCGTTTTCAGCAGAGATGTTCTCTGACTTTCACTTTTCCGTTACGCTACCTGCAAAGAAGAATCATCAAGTTCACTGAAGTCCAGTGAAGTGTCCTAACAGTGTAGTTCAAAGGGGACTTTTCGCTCTTCTTCGCGGGACTAAATTGTTCCAACCACTTCTTCACTACTAATATCCGTCAGTGGTGATACAGTAGCTGTATCATACACGTTGCATTCACACTTTTCTGGACTTTGCTAGTTCCTGATGATCTAAATGACCTAAATGATGGAATAATGAATTTAGACCTTTTCCCAGATGATTGAGGGCTGATAACAGACCCCACTAGACCAAAGCCACCGCGTCAGGTTTAGGCTGCAGCTGCTTGTTCGCTGCCCCATAAAACAGATGTTGAACCGCCCACACAGATGCTAAAAGCGATTGTGCATCATTATGTCCTGGACCTAAATCTAACATGGAATAAGAAAAAAAACTCACGGCTCAGAAATGTGTAACGATACAGCGTCGACAGTCAGACTTTATTCACAAGTTGTTTACACCAATAGAACAAAATATTTTCTGTTGTTTGTGAATTGTGATTTCTGTACAGTGTGAAAGAAAGAGCACAGGGGAAATGTGACCAACTGAGCTTCCTCACTGCAACGAGATGCCCGCTGGTTTCGGCTAAGCGCTGCCTTGCGTCACCTCTCCCACTGCAGAGTGACTTTTCCTACATTGTTAAAGCATGACAGCATCTCTAAGAAAGGAAAACCTAACATTTGACGTTAAACGAGTCGTAATATGAAGAGCTTCTTGCAGCAGGTTTCAGTTTTGTGATGAAAAATGGATTCCATTGCTGCAGTGTTACATCACACTGATGCTGCATCATCTTTCTACTGGATTTAACCACGATTGGCAAAGGTTAGACGTGATAATCCTTGGCTTTCGCACTCGCACGGTGCTCGGAGCGTCTGGCACAGCAAACAGTGTGAAATAGCACCGAGCAGTTAATAGATAAACCGACATCTGCTCGATTCCTTGAAACGTCGAGGCCACCGAAACGCACGCACTGAATAAACAGCAATGCTCTAGTAGCGTCATGCATGAAATCACATCAGTGGGGAGTCAAATCAAGCTGGACACACAGAGCTAGAAATGAATGGAAACGCTTCACTGTGAGTGAGTGGAGTCTTCTACAACTGGCAGGAGCTTTTTCAAGCTCTTGCTTCGGTCCAGAGCTGCAGTACAGACCTGGTGGCGTCTGCATTGGGCTTTCTACTAAATAATAAAACTGGTAACTGATAAACTGGTCAAACCGGGCAACAACGCGTCCACACACAGACCCTGGCAGACGCGAGCACCACCCATGTCACACTACAGCAACAGGAACGAGCAAAGGAAATCAATAGATGCTCAGATGCAAAATAGGCAACGTACACAAAGATACTGGTAAAAATGAATGGGTTACATCACAATGGAGTTTTTTTTAATGTGCATGAGAACAAAACACAGTTCATCTCTCGATTTCTTTTGGGATCCACAGGTTTGGCTACAGTACGTGTACTAACCCCCAGTAACGCTACATAGAAGAACCGCTACGAAGCAAAACGGCCTTTTATCCTGACGTCATGGATCAGAAACACTTGAATTCAGAATGGCCTCAATCCAGTCCACAGCGGTTCTGATTGACACAAGTTTGAAGGACTCGTTACTACTGTGTTTTTATTAAGGCAGACATTAGAGTTCACTGACAAACCACACTATCGGTCGTCTGCGTACTGATGACATCACACCCATCGATCAGAGACGCCGGTTTGGTAAAGCACCGCCTGCTTAAGTCAGGTGAGTGACTTTATTCCAGCTACATGCATATTGCTTTACCCAACTGACGTCTGTGAAGTCAATGCTCAACAGAAACTATAACAAATATACCAGAACACAGAGAAGCATTTTATCACTTAAAATGTGCTCAACTGCAGTGAGAACAGGCTGCAAGGATCATTACAATAGAAGGACGATCTACCTATGTACAACGGAGGTTCGGTGTTTGGTAAGATGGGACAAGAGGGGACGGAGATAAGTTAAAGGAGATGACTGACATGAAGGAAGAGGAGGGAAACTGGAGGAAGTTATGACAACACAAGAGGAGGGACAGAAAGAGAATAAAGCACATGAGAGATCTAGGAGTTGACGGGAGGAGAAACTTCAGGTAGGACGGAAACAGGAGGATAGAGAACGGCTCCTTCCTACTGCGGCAGAGCTTTCAGAATAGCGTTCACTTCCTCAGCAACAGCCGTCAGCGCGAACTCAAACTGATCCTGTCAAGAGACGATAAAGAGGGAGAGGAGACGTTAGAAGCAACGACACGGGGGCACGGGCTGCAGCAAAATGCCTCGGCAGCGACACCTGGAACAGACAGAGGAATAAAGGTTCTGCATGTCTTTATTTCCTGGTCTGACCTGGTTCCTGGTAGTTGGCAAACATGTTTCCTAGTTGATATAGCACAAGTAGAATTATCTCCACTGTGATATCTGAAGCTAGAAAAAATGCGTTTACAGTTTGCAGTGTTTTCTATTCTTTCCTTGTGTCGTATGTTGCTCTGTCGTCGCCTCATCAAACTCATCTTTACGTTTCCCTGAGAACATACATACACGTTGCTTTTGTAGCTTGAAGCAGGACTCAGGTGTGTGTTACCTTGGTCTGCACCATTCCCGGCCTCTGGTCCCGCAGGTGCTCCAGAGTTGCTGCAATATCAATCTCCTTGGCGCCTGTCACACAAACACACACACACACACACACGTATGTAAGGTGGAGCTGGAGGTAATCCAGCTAACATCTGTCAATCCAGCTGCCTTCAGACCAGCGAAAGACGATTACACTCATCCGCTTTGCACAAACAGATTCTACAGACTTTTGCTGTGCTGTTCTGTCAGGATGAAAAAGATAAAGAGCTACAGAACCACGCGCCCAGAGGAACCAGGCCGATCTTTCCTTTGGGTGACAGACGCCGCGTGAATCTTTCTCTGACCTCCAGTGTCATTGTATCCACGCTTACTTTAATGTGTTATAGCGCCGTCACATTTTCTATAAAAGTTGTATGAAAAGAGCGACAGGTTAAAAAGCTGAAACGCTAATGCTTTGTTGATGGTGAACAAATAACCTGAAAAGAAAGGTCTGCTAATGTTGGATGCTCTTAATGAAACGCAAAGATGTTAAAAGGACATTTTCATCAACAGAACTTTGTTGACAAAGATTTTAATGTGATTTCTGTTTTCTAAGACAAACATCAAAAACATAGAAACACAAGTTTGCTTATTTTAATCACCATTTATTCCATTAAGCCCAAATGGACCTTATATCATCTTATGATGAAATGGGAGCGGAACTCAGAGCTGCTGGCTACCAGCCATTAGCAAAAAAAAAAACGGAGAAAAGGAGACGATTCAGAAAGAAGAGAGAAAAATAGATGAGTGGGAATGAAAACATCTAAAAGAAACTGAGAAACAGTCGGAGGCTGCCAGGAGAAAAGAGACGGGCAACAATTAAATTCACAAAGAACAAGCGAAAGAAATAAAACATTTAATTTGTTTTCTGTCCCCTCGTTTTTTTCCCCTTCCTTCGACTCAGAGGAAACAAGAAAGAGCGAGAATTGTCTTTACTTTTTTGTTGTTGTGACACATAATAACACTTCATTTTCCTGCCTCGGTGAAGAGGAAAATAGATGGTGGGAGAACTGCTCATTCACAGCATTTTCTCTCTGTTCCACAGGTTTTCTAAGCTTTTCTTCCGTCTTTTTTACAACACAATAGAGTCGCTTGGAGCCAGAAAGGCTGCACCCACTGCTCACTGCTTTGGTTTTCTTTTTCTGGGGGACGACTTAACAAGCTGGGGGCTATTGTGCAGGTTCTGATAAACCACAAAATGGACAGTATTAAAAAACGAAAACTCATTCGAGCTTTCAGTCTTTGCAAAACTCTCTCTTAAAGAGGACTGTGAAAGCGTAAGAAAGGGAGGAATTGTACAAAATTCTGGCCTCATTTTGCGCTTTCCTCCATTGCGTGACCCTCGTTTTAGGGTCGAGGTCAAAGAGCAGGACTGTGGAGTCTGGGGACGGAGGGGGACCTATAGAAACGGAGGAGAGGAAGATAAAACATAGAAAACCACAGGGCGGTTGAAAAGGCCCCGAAAGCTGGAGACGAGGACCGAGCTCGCCAGCTGGACCTGTGAAAAACACTAAACCAACACAGAGGGAGTCTGAAAGGCTCCCCGGCACTCGATGGGTTTCACTCGGTTCTTAAGATGAAGAGAGGAGTGGGGGTGAGGCAGGAGGGGTGGGGGGAGGGGGCTTTTGGAAACGAAGGAGGAGAAAATAATGTGAGAACCGCTCCAATACCTCCTCAGCCCTGCAACACCAGCATCGTTCTCAGACCAATTTACAATTCATTCCTTGAAAAGGAGTGGGATTCAGAGAGAGAAACAGGAGTGAGGCGAGTCTGAGAGGGAGGATGAGGAGGAGGAGGAGGAGGGAAGTGCCTTTGATCAGGATGGAGGACGCCTGCAGACCCGGGGGCCTCCAGCTTCTCAGGACTCAGTAGAGGAGAGCGAGCTGAGCAAAGGAGGGAGAAGCAGCCTCTCTGACAGTGACATGTGTTTGACCTTGTAACTGTAAAAACTCAAACACACAACGTGGGTTTAAACTAAACTTCAGACAGTCAAAGTATAATTTAGAGATTTTCAGGATCAGGTGTCCACTGCTTGTGTTTGTCTGGAGGACGTCACAACGTTTTACTTGGTGCTACTTCATCATCTATAACGGATGATGCCGATGAATCATCCTGCTACATCCTAAAAATATGATTTATGAAATGATATCGACTGGTGCTGGTCGACAGGTTAAACCTCCACGATATTAATTTGTGTGTTGTCAGATCAAACCCTCTTGTTTTCACCTTTTTGTTTGTGAGAAACTAGACAGTCTTTGTACGTAAGTAGATGTCGTGTTCAGGACACAGAAGGACACCGACGCTCCCACCCGGTTCCGCCCTTTCCTCCCCAGCCCCTGGTGCTGAGGTGGAGCCTGAGGCCCCTGGTCACAGTGTGACAGCCTGGGAAAAGGCCCTTGATGCTCGACTGACCCTTTGATCTGGACTGAAAGACCCAGGAGCTCGTTCTGCTACAGCACCAGCAGCACCACGGGGCACACACACACAAAACACGTACACGACACGTGTTCAGAGAGAAAACCTCAACATTTTTACTCAGTTGCTCCTAAACACTAAACGTGCTCTTGACCGGATGTAACCATATAAACTATAGAAACAAGGTCTGTGTGCTGCGTTCAGGGGAGACGCTATGGGTCAACCTGGTTCCAGTCGCGTTTAGTTTCTCTTTCAACAACTAAAGTAAAGCTTGTGATCATCACCCGCTGAGATAACGAGTCAGGTATTAATTTGCCATAATTGAGCCAAAGTAATAAATATCACTGCTTGTTTTCTCCGGCTGATTGATTGAACCGTTGCTACCAGCTCATCACGGCAATCATCTCATTAAATATAATTGCTTTTAATGCAATCAACTAACTTTATCAAAAACAACCATAGTGCTGTGATGTTGTTGTCATGGTAACACCTCTTAACGTACACACTGAGCCATGGAGCGGCAGCACCCACCTTTAGCCATCTTGTTGAGGACCATGTCGATCAGGATGTAGGTCCCGGATCTTCCCGCACCGTCACTGCGACACGGGTGGGCGAGAGATAAAGACCCGAGAGGGAGAGAGAGGAAGATAAAGCAACATTAATTAAAGAAAACAGTTTGATCGGAAGTTCTGATAACTGATGAGGTATTTTTCTAATCGTCACTTAATGTGTTTAATTATAATTTGCACAGCACAGGTTCCTCATGAATTCATTTCCATGTTATCTGAATTTTTCCGCAGTGAAGCCTGACGAGACGAGCAGCAGCTGCTGACACGTCCGTGTTTGGGCGAGCAAAGACTTCAAAGATGAGCTTTACACAACAGGAAGGATGAAGCTGCTTTTTCTTGTCATTAATTTAATCAAAACCAACAGACAAACGCATGCTCTTCTATTCACAACCTCTGAATCCAACTCTGTAATGTACACGATGTAGGGAAACAATCACTGATTTATTGAGCGTGTGTTTCGTGGACTGTTGTATAATCCACTGTGCGTGTTGAGCTGGCATCCGGCCAGACTTCTGAATATTTCATTTTCGTCGGCATCTTTTCTTGCAAGCCCACACAAACACAAACACGTGTGTATATATTCCAACCACGTCACTGAGCAGCCGCCTCCGAACACGAGTGTTTGTCTTTGCTTCCGACGGGCTGAAGGTCGATGCTGCCCATTTAGTTGTGAGGATTACTTCAGGGCTGTGTCTACGGCTGCAGCGTGACTCCGATCAGGGACAGTGTGTGTGTTTCATACAGGTTATTACAGTGTGATTGCATCTGTCGTATCGCTGCAGCTCGCCAGTATTATTGAGACAAGGCGATCAAAGATGTGATCTGTGTGTGTGAGAAGCCTGAGGGCTGTGAGTAAACATGTCGCGATGTCTGCTGCCTCTATTTAAGCCGAGACGCGAGCGCGGAGGTGCACGGAGAGCGAAGGTTGCAGAAAAACAAGATGGCTGAAACGACACGAAGCAGAAACCGACAGATGGACAGATAACTGGAGAAAGGCAGGAATGACAGAGCTGAACCTCATCCTGAGAGCAAACATTAGTCTCTTTATCGGTGCAGCCTCAGACATCCGGTAATTGGCCGGCTGGGCCTGGGAATGAGCTCGGCTCGGTCTGACTCGGAGGTGAGGACGCGTTTGGTGCTTGACGCGAAGCGCTGCGGCCTCAAAGACTTTAATGAGCATCTAAACACAACAGACCTCCTCTCAGACTCCTCTTGAAGCTAAAGTGCTGCGATGCATTTTCAAAACGCGTCACAAAGGCCCAGAAAACAGCGGCCGTCAGAAACGATGGTGATTTTTATCACTGACAACAATAAAACCAGCGTCAAACCATTTATACTGTTCACAGAAGCATCTCACAACATTGTTAAACGTAGTCTGAGCTTTGGTGACTGAGGAGGAGACAAAGCTAATTAGACACACACAGCGGTGCTTGGAAGTTTGTGAACCCTTGAGAACTTTCCATACTTCTGCAGGAATACGCCTTAAAGAAACCCAATTAAATGAACGAGACAAAGCCGACGTCGGCTATGATTCCTCTTCTGTGTCTTTGTTAACCTGCAGGAAATTCGAAGGCGACTTTAGAGGCAGGTTCAGGTCAGACTCTGGGAGTCGTGTATGTGTTTCTCATTCAGTCAGAGTAGGATGTTGGCACAAAAACAAAGCGATCGATTTCAGATCTCTGCTCTCATTTAGCCACAAACGCAGCCTCCTATTAAAAAAAGACAAGCGAGTTTGTCAAACCAAGTCTGAACTTTATGTTTAATGTAACTTAAAATCGGTGTTGGTGACACGAGGGCTGGTGAGGAATGGAGCTGTAGCAGGGTCAGGGCGGCAGAGCTCACATTCAGACTCGTCTCATCTCAGCAAATGTTTCATTAGAAAAAGGCAAGTTCATCAGTTTGTAGGTAGTAGGAAGAGATGAGGTAAACTCATATCATACAACTCTAACTAGAAGCTAAATGACGGACAGACACAAACACAAAGTGAGTTGTGATGGTACTTGCCTGCAGTGGACTATGATGGGACACGAACGTCCCCGGTAGCACTTGTTAACTTTCCTGTAAAACAAACAGCATAAAATGTAAAGTTAGCATCAAATAGCACAGACAGTCCATCGCGTCAGACAGACAACAGCACCGTTAAAGGCAGAGCTGCAGTGTTGGACCGAATGAGACTCGACAGCTGTTCTGTCAGTTCAGAATGAATGCGAATGACCAAGCACGTCAATGCGCTGCTCACAGCAGATGGATCTCACACCAACGTCCTGGACACGTTGATCCAGACTCAAACGTCAGCTCTTCTGCAGCAACGGACGTGTGTTTGCATCCACGCCTCAGCAACGGCCTGAGCCTGAGATCATCCCACGGTCTGACCGAAGACGCGGACTCAGCCTCGTCGTTCCTTAAGCTGAAGTTCATGGTCTTACTGCATTTTCAGCCTTGCTAACCTCCGTGGTTATTATGAACTGCAGGAGGCCTCAGATGCTGCAGTGGGGCTTGGTGGAAGGTCACAGCTGCCAATAAACAATGTCCAGCTTTTAAAAGTGAACATTTCTTTCGCATACCTCAGAGCACAAGCGCTGATTCTAAGACAAGATGAGATACAACTATTTATCCCACAGTGGGGAGATTCCTGTGTGTAGCTGCTTATAGCTTTACAGCGTTTTACTGTAACTGTCCACAAGTTCACTTCTACAGCAAGGCTGATACAAAGACATGTGGTTATGTGGTCATCAGACTCGTAGTTGTGAACTCTTCCTTGTTTAAAATGGCTTCTGATCAATACTGCATTTAATATGCAGCTCATAGCACAGATCAGAAGCCAGAGTCGGCGTCTGTGCTTCGAAGTGTCGCAGTAAATCTTTCTCCTCTGTCACCGGAGGAGGACTAAAAAGCACAACGCTGCCGCTAATTATTTATTTGTGTTCGAATGATGATGGATGCATTTCTGCTACGGGATCCTTGTGAACTGCCTTCAACAAATGCACGACCAGCACAAGGAAGGAAAACGAAGGAGAGACGCAACAGATTTTCATCCGCCACTGCCAAACAACACTGAAAAAGTCAAAGCTCACTGCAGACAATCCAAAGTGATGTTACCATGGAAACAGATGATGGAGGATCACCAACAGGCAGGTCGGGGGAGGTGGGATTCAAAAGAAACGCCCCATAAAAGACACTCAGGCGAGAGAAAAAGATCAAGAATCAGAAGGGGAGACAAACGACGGGGATGGATGAGGATGGAGAGAGGGATGCTGAGAGAATGCGTCCACACTAAGCCAACGTGGGACCACATCAGCATTTTACATCATCTTTCACACTGACATCCCTAAACCACAGGAATATGCAAACATTTCCGTGTCTTTGTCCTCTTTCATCTACAAACCACCAAAAACATCTGGGGCCCATTTCAGCAACTATGCAACATGAAATTTCTTGCTTGTTAAGTTTGATATATTTCCTTCATATTAAACATACTTGAGATGCAGAGACTTTAAAATGTATCTGCACGTTTCCATCATTAGACTTTTGTGTTGCGATGAAAGTAAAGTTCTCAGTGTGAACATATTCTGAGACCAAGAGCCAGAAATCATGAAGGAGGGCAGACGGAAGGGAAAAGAAAAGGAAGAGAGAGAAAAAGCGACAGAAAGACAAAAGCAACCAAGAGAGGAAGGGAACAGGAAGGAGGAGACTGGAGGCGGTCAAGCAAACCCTGAGCAAGCAAAAAGGCAAGAGGTCATCTCAGGTCACCGGGCACAGCGAGGAGAGAGACAGAGAAGAGCGGGGAATAAAAGAGGAGTAAGGGAGTGGGGGTGGGTCCCTGAGGCCCCTTGGTTGCAGAGTCACAGTCTCCAATGATCACTTTTGTGACTATGCAACTGGGCTTATATTACTAGCTGCAACATCACAAAAATGACACTGGCAACCGCAAGTTAGCTGGTAAACGGGGGAAAGGACAGAGAGGAGTTGTCAAGCAATGCGTCAGTAAAAACAACATGCGTTAAGGAGGAGACTTTTAAACCGCCACCATGAAACCAGCTTGTTATTGTGAAAATGCCAAATCCACAGCAATAAAAGTGAGAAGTGCCTCCCTGTGCTGCCTCCCCTGTTCTGACCCGACGCCCTGTGAGTAAAGGCAATATTTCCTAATGGGAGCCGGGCGGCGACGCTCACCTAATTGATGTGCACCTGCAGCATGATGACACCAAGCCTCGCTCTCTCTGTCTGTCTCTATATATACTATATAAAACTGAGACGGGGTCTATCGCTTGAGAAAATCCAGAGTGAATCAGAAAAGAGGCCGTGGCGGCTCCCAGCTAATAGGTAATACAGTATATCAGTTTAAAAGAGGTCGGACGGAGGAAGGAGGAGAGCAGCTATAAAGGCGCCAGAGATAAAGGATGAGTCCGGCACAGCTTCCTCAATTGTTCTGTTATCGACTGAAACATCCCCAGGACGTCTGAGGATATATAGACGTTTTCCTGCCTGCATCTGGGGATCAAGAGTCAGAACTGCAGGCGAAATAAAAGGTTTAAAGTTATTCTGACGTGGACGAGCAGTAAAAGCCACCGGAAGCTTGTGGACAAACGGCTCAGGAGCATCTTGTTTTAAACACAAACGAGAAACGCGACGTCTCCTCACACAGAAAACACAAAGAGAAAAGGCACGAAAGGGCTGAAATCGCACCCGTGGTGCTTTTCACAATAAAACCATTTGCTTGACATTCGTCTAGTCAGCAGCTAAACCTTCCCTCGTTGGTTCAGAGCCGTCAGTAAAAAACAAAACTACTTTCATGTCTCCACCTTTGAGGACAAACAGCGGCTTTGTTCATCTCAAGTAAAGACAACGTAACATATTGTATAAGCAACCCTGGTGAGAAATGGTCTGAGGTGATTATTCTTGAAGACACTGTTCTTCAGATGAATCCTGTTATCAAAGAGTGTTTTCTCTAAAGGCTGCTCTAAAAAAAGACATCCAAATGTTTCTCAAGGCCTTTAAAGCCTCTGTGCATTTGCTATCTATATTAAAAGGAGGCTTAAGTGCTTCGTGTACTTCAAATAAAAAGAAGCTCCAGGAAAGTCTTTGAGTAAAAGGCTTAAAAAGTTTTTATAACTTTGCCAGTTTAGAAAAATGAGGTGAGAGCAGCTCCCAGTCTGGCACAGCCGACCGTGGTGGTGCGACCATCTGTGGTGAGACACCAGTTTCAGAGTCAAGTCTCCGAAGCAGCTCCCTACCTGCGGAAGTCCAGCAGCGTCCGGCTGGTCTCCGGGACGTTCTGGTTGAGCCAGGTCAAGAAGTGGAACTGGGTCACAGTCCGCGTCTCGTTGGTCTGCATGTTCTTCAGGTAGAAGCTCCGAACCAGGAAGTCGTCGCACCAGATGTGCTCGGACACCAGGTTGACCTGCGGGCGCAGACGGACGACGAGCAGTTAGCAGCGTTAGCAGGAGTTAACGCTGGCCTGCAGCTGAAGGCTTCACCTCGTAGATGTGGTACAGGTTGGATCCCTCGTCAGGCCAGTAATGGTAGCACTGCTTCACCCCGCTCTCCACCAGCGGCGTCAGCATCACGATGACCACGCAGCCGTTCTCCCACACCATCTGCAAACAACACCCCGGTTAAGAGCAGCAACATCCCGTCACTGAAGGGAAGCTTCTTAATCTGCTTTATTTGCAGCCTCTTCGCTTAAGTTGTTTAACTTAAAGTCGTGACTACGCTCTGGGACAGAGAACCTGCAGGAGACATTGCTGTATTTTTAAATGACCCGTTATGCAAAAACAGATGATCTCGTTTCCTAAGCGGAGGGTTATGTATCTAATTAAACCAATTAAACTTTATAAAGTTTGTTAAAGTGAGAAGCCGAGCAGCCGTCTCCTTAAAAGTAGAGCTCAAGTTGGAACACAGAGCTGTCGACACTTCCCAAAATCTGCCAACAGGAACAGTGACATGCGTCCTCACTCACCCACTCGCTTGGATGTGGGTCCATAATTATTTTCATTTTGTGCCATGTAGCGTTTTGGACGGGAGGATGTGTGCGATTTAGGGGTGGGAGGGAAAAAATGCTGAATCTAAATTAGAAACCAAACACTGTTTAAAACGTGAAGAAACTGCGAGAGAGTCGAGCTCCGGGGCACGAAAAGCCCCCCCCACCGCCCAGCTGGGCCGTTCCACAGGCAGACGGGCTCCTGGCCGTATTTCTCCTGCTGGCAGTCATATTGCTGCAGCCGTAGGTTGGGCCGACTCTGGAGATCCATTCGGCTCCGATCAGAGGTAACAGTCTGCCGTTAATGGAAGCCGTAAAACAACACGGCTCTCGCATCATCGTGGTAGACAACCAAGATGGCTGCCGCGCCTCAGCAGGCGTCTGTGTGGCGGGTTGAGGCTTCTCGGAATGGGACTCGCAGAACTGAAGACGTGACAGAGCTTTGTTTCTTGAGAAATGCTGTAAGTTTGCCTCAGCTTGCTCCCACTTATAAAACTCTAAATGTAAATATCCAGGAGCAAGTGCACATCACTGAGGCTGAGGCTGAGGCTGAGGGTCGGTGCATCCCTCCGTCCACTGTGTCAGTGAAATACTAATGTGGCCACCGCACATCTTCACTGGTCTGACAGTTGTGACAGCGTCGGAGGATTTGGATTCTGTACACATTAGTATATTTTAAACAAACTGTCCTTTGGATTCCAATCAAGCCGATCGACAGAGACCCGAGACGAAACCGCGACTGTTTGGCAGGGGCCGTCTGACAAGGAGACCTTTTCTTTGCACACTACGCACCTTGACACGCACATACTGTCTCTGCCACGACCGGTCAGAACAACGTATCGATCCTTCGTCCGCTGCATTAACAACGCGCCGCACTGTCAGCTGGCGTATGAGTAAGTGTGTGTCTGGATGTGTTTGTGCACGGAGCGAAACAGAGATTAATAACGACATCCACAGAACAGGCAGCTCCCGTGTGGCTCGCTGCACTAATCAAAATCGGCTAAGTCTTCGTTAAGAGACGGCACGTATTGATTTTCATTTGGTGTGTGTGTGTTCTTACCTGCCAGAAATCAGCCACGGTCGAGGGCAGTGGGCCTTGAGTGGCAATGTAGGCCGGGTTCCTGGGATCGTGATCCATCTGAGGGTAGAGGGACACAGAAAAGAGAGACACGAGACGAATAAAATATCTTAAAACGGCTACAATCTAAACGTTTTCTGAATTGAGTTGTTCAGGAGACGTGAGAATTCCAGCCAGGCCTGGAAAAGAGGCAACAAAGCAATAACAGCCACATCCACACCTCAGCAAACAGAGGTGCAGTGAAGACCTGATGCTCCGAGGATCCTAAAAGCATTTCTGTGCCACCTCACAACATTTGTCCATTTGCAAAATCCCTCCATCCGAACAAATAAATGAATTTCTGTGTCCTTGTTCGTGGCTCTGCTGTGGTGCTGCAGACAGAATTATCCTGCTCTTAATTAGCTCATAAATAAATCCATTTATTTGCTGAAGCCTAAACCTCTGATCGTCACATCACAGCCTCCGAGCGGCCTGACAGACTTTCCTGCCTCGCGTGGGCTTGTGCGCGGCCGTTTACAGTTCTGTTAGCCGCAGCTGGAGCCTCCTGGTGAAGGAGGCAGAGCTCTCACTCAGACCTCCTTCCTAAACTTAATGGAAATTGCAGAAGGATGGTGGAGGCGTTGAGAGCAGAAGACAGGAGACGAACGTGAGGTGAATTTGCGAGGAAGTGAGTGACACTCCTGCCTATTACCATGCAAATTGTACGGTAAAGTAATAATTGGCAAGACCAATTTAGCTGGAAGCAATTACAGAGGGAAGACAGATAATTTCGGGGGCTTTTCCACATGCAAAATCGCCTTTAATGGTCCTCGGTTCCCTTTGTGAACGCCAAACAATGATGCTTCTAATGAACTTAACATGTAGTAAATGAGACAAAATGTGACAATGCAGACAATAAAGCAGCTTCTGAACACGAGCACTTTAGTGCAGAGGAACTGGTCTATACCAGTCCCAACAGTCTTCAACTGGAAGACATGAAACATGAACTACAGGCCAGATGTTTAGTGAGTTTGGCATCAACCTTGTGCCTGCAAATCTCTGCAGCCAGGTATAATAATAATAATAATAATAATAATGTTCGCTCCACTGGTGACAGATCCAGGAAATTGGAGGAGAAAAAACAGGAAGGGCTGGGAAGGAGAAGGAAATTGGGATGGAGAAATCAAGGAAGACAAGAAAGAGAGTGAAAGCAGAACAACATAGTGGGTGAAGTGAGAGATTCGCGGGAGATGAAGGGAAACAAAGAGGGAAGCGATTCAGGAGGGAAGGACAATCCGGAGGCGCTGTGAAGACGCAGGCGAGGAACACTTGACATCTCTTTCAATCTCCTTCCCGCCTCGTCTCCTCTTCAGTCTGTGCAGACACACAGTGTCTCCTGACGTCTCCAAGTGTCTCCAGAATGTAATCCTGCCATTAATGAAACCGCCAGCGTGTGTGTGTGTGTGTGTCACGAAGGACAACTGTCTTTGTCTTAACACACACTTCTCGTTAATGAGCAGCAGAACTGCAAGGTGTTAATTGTGCCTGTTATTGTTTGTATGTCTTTTCATTGCAGGGCTGGAATTCGCTGTGAGGACGTCTTGGGTCAGACGTTTAGCGGTGATTCATCAGTGTCCTCGTCAACCACAGGAAGACAAACACTTGTGTGATGAAGTTTTACGACGGAGGCTGTTACTACAGTCTGACACCTCGGTGGGGGGTGCATGTGCAATGATTAGCATGCGACTGGCGGCGCTAAAATGTTTGCTGGCAAGCGTTTCATGAATTAGCTGCAGTTCAGTCCTAGAGTCTTACCAGGACGAGTTGGGCCTCTTCTTCAACTGGACTCTCTGAGGCCACCTGGGGTTCGGATCATGCTGAACAAATTTGTCCAAATTCTCCCAACTGGCAGATTCAGGATCACCCTGATGAGTCATGATGCCGTTAGCTTGTGAGGCATCTGTGTTGCTTCACCAGCTTTGACCGCACTTTATTTCTTCTGCTGGAATAAATCCACTGAACTACATCTAGTTTTAGTTTATGCTAAGTTCAGGTCTTGCAGTTTGTGACTCCAGCGCTGTTGAAGTTTTCATAGAACTTGGTTAAGTTCAGGCAAAGACTGCTCATTCACACATTTCAGCTAAAGCCACAATCTCTCCTTTGCCAAACCAAACCTCTATTATCTATATTCATATTCAGCAACTGTCAGTGGCCACTGAGTTGTTTCGTTGACATCTGTCATCTTTGCATCTTTGCTCCGTGTGGACCAGCCGTGTGGCCACACATTAATGTATATTAGCTCTGTAAATGGTGCGTGTTAACGCCGTTAATGCAGCAGCCGTGAGCTGAAATGTTCGCGAGGAAACGGCCTCCAGCTGCTGGACCCAGCCAAAACCTCACTGTGCCATTTATCCCAAGCAAAAGCGAGCGTGTGACGTTTATTATGTTCTGCAGGGCTTTGACTGTGTAATTGAGCTAAATTGGGTTACCCTGACTTCACTAGTACACCAAACAACATCAGTTTGATTCTCTGACAACTGATGATCTAATCAAACACAAACATTTAATACGTTTGTTTCGTCAGGCTCCTTCTCGTTCCCTTTCGCTTCCTGGTGCGTTGCCCAGATTCAAAATGCGTTTCTTTTAATGGAAGGTCGCTGTTTCTGCCTCAAGGGAAAGTAACGCTACTGTTACATTTCACACGCTTCCCTCTTCTCCTGCTCCTCTCTACAGGCTGTTTCGACGGTTAAATCTGTTGCGCAGTGAGGAAAAGGCCTCGGTAGATACAGCGAATAACAATAGTGTAAAACCGTAAACACAAACGAATGTCGAATTAGCATAACTCAAGGTCAATACAATCATTTCCTAAGACGTCACAGATCAATTTTCCTTCCGCAAGTGAGAATTCAGCTGAGATCTGCGCGCATGTTCCTTCCCGTGCCTTCCCTGAGCGAGTGCTCGCCCGGGGTGGTGTGTAGCGATCATTAATATTCATGGTGCAGAACATGCACACTAGCGTGGAGCTGCCGCTGAAGCTAAGCAAGCGTTGCATCAAAATTTAGATTGTACGGTAGGCTGCCTTTGTACTTGTGACGCCCTGTGGGGACTGAGGGATCCTGGCGTAGCTGCAGTGTGAGAATGCAGAGGAGGTACTTACGATTGGGCTGGCGTTGATGTAATCCGAGCTGCCTTGGCTGTTCTCCACCTTCAAGGTGATTCTGGAGTGATCATCTGAAACACAAATGGAGGAACTCAGAGCTTGTAATCTTCCTTTTCAGGCATTTACGCCACCAGCTGACCCTACACTCTACTCACTGGGGTCAGCTTTGCCAACTTTAGACAAACGCTGTCTGCCTCAAATGTCACAGTGAGGAGCAGCAACGTTTTTGTTGCTCGAAGGAAAGTTTTCCTGCATCGTCTAAAATTGTTACAAGTTACAAATTTTCCAAGTTTATACGCTTCGATCTCAGCAGCAGCGCTTCCAAGCCTCCAGTGGTGGAGGCGAAACCAGTGGTGCTTCAAATAGGAAGTGCAATTTATTCCTGGCCAACTGCTTTCGCTGCTGACAACCTGGATTTCATTAAGCACTGGCTGGGTGCAGAGAATGGGACAGCACTTTTTTAGATGGGCCATTTCCACAGAAGCTTAGAAATTTTAATCATTGATGAGGTCGGGGCAGGAGAGCTTTAATAGAAAACTCATTTACAACCCTTCTGCTCACTGCATCTGCTCCTGGTTTCTGATAATAGAGGCTGGGACTGAGTGTCGTCCAGAGGTGGTCAGAGTAAAGCCACAATGTCAGAGGTTTTGGTTCTGGCCTTTGGATCCTCTGAAAGAACATAGCTCCATAATGGTCTGGAGGTTCGAGGACTAACTCAAACTAATTTCTGGTGCATTGTAGACAACGCAGCTAAATCACTTCTTCGTGCCTAAAGCCTTTAGAGGACGTGACAGACTCCCTCGCTGATCATCACTGATGCTGAGGCTCAGCCTACGAAACAGAGACAGAGACAGTTTGTTACTTACATGCCACCACAGCGCTGGAGCGGTTTTTCTTGGCGTTGCCGTCCTTCAGGCCGATTGTAGAGGCGTTGGGTTCTGCCTGGTAGGCACACAGCGCCTCCCACTCCTTCTCCAGGCGGTCCTTGTTCTTCAGGTGATCTTCCATGTAAGACTGAAGGAGGAGAAGAGAGGAGCTGAAGAAAACAGAGCTGGAGCGAATGGCTGTTGTTCCAGTCCCAGTATCATATATCTGGGCTGATCTTTGCTGAAGCTTGGAAGGACAGAGTTTATCCCCTAAGGCTTTCATGTTTTTTATTGAGTTTCAGATACTGTGACTAACTTCGTACCCAGGTTTCTGAGTCAGGGCATTTTCTTACCCATCCGGTGTCCACTAAAGGACGAAGGCAAACAAATGCTGCTCTGCACCAAACCCCATTTAGCTCCTCATCCCTGTAATCTACTTTAACTATTACCTACCTACTATTACCCTGCACATTTATAACTGAGGAAGTCAACATGACTTTGATCTAGTAGCAGAATCATAGTAAAGTTGTGTATGTTGTTAGCTGAGACTAACAAATATGCCATAATCTGATGTTATAGCTTTGCCGGTGAGCAATCTTAAAAATCTGTGGCCCGTGCACACAAAACATGGACGGTACGGTCGTTAGTAATGGATGAGGGAACCAAAATGAGCTGGTGTGGTTCTTTAAATGGCTCCAGTGATGATTTATGGTGGCAGTTACAAATGGGGCCGATCTTAATCAGAATTAACTTCAGAGAAGGACCTAATGGCTTTCTGCTAAAATGAGAGGAGTTTGTTAAAAATGCAAGGCAGCGTGGCCACATGTCCGACTGGTGCATGATAATGGGAAAACGCTGGCTGGTGTTTATTAATCTAACACCAGGCCCCGCTGGATTCGCCTGCACTTCCAAGGGTCCATTACCCGGATCAGGTGTGTTTAGTCAGTCAGAAGCTGGGAGACACTTGGGAACTCTGTCCATCTTCAAGCTCTGATCCAGGTTCACAGCAGAGGTTCATCCAGGGACTGAAGCAGGACCACGACTGCTTGCAAAAGACTTGAACTAACCTTATCAAATACACAAAGATGTTTACCTTTCTAGTTGCGAGCACAATCACTGTCACGTTTTCTTACTCACCTTAACTGGGGAGTAAATATCGACAAAAATGCATATATTCATAGAAAGGCAGACGTGATAGCACAAGCCTTTCTGTGGCATCTGCTCTCTATGATGTTTCTTTCCGTGATGCTAGAGGTAGCTAAGATGTAACTGACCCTCCGCTGGCACAGAGACGCTCATGAACAGCAGGAGGTCCGAGCGCTTCAAAAGAAACACACACACATACAAACAGGAAGCATAAAGAGACGGCACATGTGCACATTTCCTGCACCGTGGGTTTTCAGAGGTCAGTCCACCCACACACACAGACAACGCGGAAGTGCTCTACAGCCACACACAGCGCCACGTTCCACTCAATAACACAGGATGCAACATGCAAACATGTTCGAAATAGAATTAAAGAACACACACGCTCTGTCCTACATCTGACACCCCCCACCCAGCCTCTCTCCCGACCCTCTCGCTCTCCCTCCCTAATGCCAGAGTAATAGGGTTTTGTGGCTGTGTAAAGGGATTATTGCAATCCAATCAGGAGGTGCTGAGATCACCATGTGTCGGCCAAACACTGCATAATCCCCTTACTGTGGGGGGGCTTACAGCTGCCAAAGGTGCTCAATAAAAAGCCCCTATGCAATAAGACTCAGCCCGAGCAGCCATTGTTGGCGTGGCGCACCATCTGAGCACCTGTAGGAAATGCAACATGAAAGCCGGTCACATGGGAAGAGCGGGAGAGGTGGCCATTTTGAATGGGGCGGTTGGTGAAAGGAAACCCTGCGACACGACTCTTTAGTCGGGGTTGGAGGGTGGATTGCTTTCAAATAACGCTGTTTGAAAACAACCACTGTCGGTGCTTTCTGAAAAAGTTCCTGTCTCCCACCGTGTCTGAAACCTAAGCAGTGGCCATCAACCAGTCTGCGCCTTCCCTCCTATCACAGCCTGGCGTCTTATTTTTAGTGAAAGCTGACATCATCCTGATACATGAGTCTAACTTCTCTGGTGCCGAACGCTTCCCCCTCCTCAACTGACCACATTAGAGTGATTTAACATCCATTTTCTGAAGTCGGTTCTTCCCTGAGCCATTACCCTGCGACCTAGCAACTCCGCAGAGCACATCCCAGCTGGCCTGATGGTGAGCTGCAAAAACCACAACCGCAACAAATTCCCAACACGGCTAATCTCGATGGAGGCTCCTGCTGCAGCATAATCTATAACACTTACTTGGCTTGCAACAAAGACAAGATAATGTGCTTTATATAGAGAGTTCGCTAATCCTCTTAAGACACAAGTAGAGAGGATGTGGGGGGAGGTGGAGGTGGCGCAGGGGCTGCACAGTCCGTCACTTGGGACACGTAATGCATTAACTTAGACGAGGTGAAAGTCGTTTGTCCTCAAATTATAATCATTGAGTGGACGATGACATGACACGTTTGTGGAGCACAATTCATTTTTCTGGGATGTGGGAGAGCTGGGCAGTGAGGAGCAGAGAGGTGGAGCCCTGAAGCTCATCTCTGATGATGTGACTCGTTTCTTGGCTGCTCATACATTTTACTGCATCATTTTATTGTGGCAGTACTTGTACAGTACAACTCGCCTTGTGATAGATGTGGTCTCTAGCCGTGATGCTCGTCTGAAAGAGAAACAATCCTGGATCTGAGTTTTCCCCACATGTGCCAACTCACTTCCCACAAAACTCCCATCTCAGTTGACGTCACAATGAGAATCTGAATCGAGTTCTCGACCGCGTTGAATGTCTGAGTCGTAACAAACAGGCAGAAAGAACTAAACTGACGAGACAGTAGCAGTTCCCATAGTGGCAGGACCATTCGAGTCATTTTCATCTTTTAACAGAAAACTGATCCGGCTGCAGATCATCGCTGTCGCGTTGCTGGGACGACACAACGTGTTTGCAACCAGAGCTGCCTTTAAAGCGTCTGTGGAGCTGTCCAGGGTCCTGAAACCCACTGGCTCTCGATCTGTGCTTTACCGTATGGAACCGTTCACAAAGAGACTCAGGCAGCAGTCACATTAATAAAGCAAAAATCCAACATTATCATGTCCTGTGATGACTGACAACCTCCTACGGTTCATTCCTCGTTTTCTCTTGATCTCAAAAAAGAAAAAAAACACAGGCTCAAAATTAAATGTGCTGTAAATACAAGCGATTTGAAGGAACGAAGCTACAAAGAGGCACCAAGTCTCCAACCGCTGATGTGTTGTGGGCCATTAACTGTCACACTACTTGAGCCTTTAGCTCTGAGGTCCAACATCATGTAAGTGATTTTTCACATTAGAGCAACGTGAGCGTAAACTATGCTCTTCACTCTTGACAGGTTCTAAAACATGGTTTCACACAGTGTAACACGTCGTTGGAGAAGATGTGAGAGGAACATTAGCATCTCCATCACCTACACAGAATATATTAATCAATCACTTGAATTAGGCCCATATGCTGATAAATTCGTCTCCCTGACCAGGCTGTGGCCCACGCACCAAATACTTCACAGTTTGAGTAACACCTCCTTCCACTGCTCTTACTTCTCAAGTGCTGCCACCTCTGCAGAGACGCCTCCATCTGAAGACGAACGCACCTGACGATGTTAAAACCTCAAAACTCAAATCTATTTTCATCGACGGGCGACCTTGGCGCATCGAACTTCGTGTTGCGCTTTGCATACATTTAGAAACGTTTTACTGCAGCTGGTCTGGGTGTTCGTGTGAAATGGCAGAGACATTCTGCAGCAGCGCAGATCTGCACGAGAAGCCGGGTGAAGGTGGAGGAGGGAAGGAGGCTGAGGGTACAAACGGAAACTGTGGGTGTGATCCGATGTAGGTTAATACACATAAACAAATATGAGGGAGATGAGTAGTAGATGAGATGATCGAGTGAACGGGAAAGTGAAGGAAGTTATCACAGCGGACATAAAGCTCACACTGAAACATTTATCACAGTTTTATTGAGGATGTCTCACTTAACGCCCCTCATCTTTGCGTGAACATTCGCCTTTATGTAACAGGTGAAGTAATTCATTTCAGCACAGAAGCTGTGGGAACGTTAAGAAATGTCTCGATTTGCTGAATCCATCTCACTAATCACCATTTTCACCATTTTCACCATTTGCGTTGCGACTTTTTGGCTGTAGCGACGTTTCTGCCTCTGGCTCATTCTTCATGCTGCCTACACAACTTTTCAATCGGAGCAACAGTCAATGAGAACAGCTGCTAAAACCTAAAGGTGTGGGCAGTAATTCAAATGTCTGGAACGAGGCAGCGACAAACTAAACTAACAGTTTGTTCTTTTGCCACAAAAACCTTAAATTCTTTTTCTATTATTCCCAAAAGTCAGGGTCAATCTTTCGTCAGCAGCTGTTTCAGTAGATGAGAGGTGGGCGGATAAAACTTGCACGTTAATGTCAGTTCCCCTGATTCATTCAAGCTAAACAAGGACGTGTCCTTGGTTAATCGACTTCTCTGATGCCTCGGTGGTTGACACAGTCTAAGGAGACTCACCAGAATCATGTGACCAGTGGAGATGTCCAGGTTGGAGTGGGCGGGCTCCTCGCTCCAGGATGAGATGCTGCTCCTCGCTGAGGGACTGACGGCCTGGCCGCCGTCGCTGAACTGCGACGACACGCTGTTGATACGAGAGGAAATGGGCTCTGAGCGTTCAGCTGGAGGTTTGACGGCCATACGCTGCCGACACAATTCCTAGAGGAGAGACCAACGGCCCAGGTTAGTCAGCTGCCAGTGGCAATGATGTCATAGTCTTGGTGCTTATACAGACTAATGGAAGGCTTTAAAGCTCAGAGGCAGCTCCACACATTGATATCACAGGAAACCACCTATGATGAGACGTCAGGAAGCCACAGTCTCAGACTTCTTTAACAGAACTAAATGCTCTCCTTTGACGGCTGAAGTCTTATAGATTTAAATCCAGCTGTGGCTCTTCTGCTTTGCTCCCAACCGGTCGAGGCAGATGGACTCAGATGGTCTCTCCCGCTAAAAGGAGTCAACCTGTGGCGGCCAGATGTCAGACAGACAACCTGGACTAACCTAGAAGTAAAAACCTTGTCTCTGTCTGACAAGACGACACCGATGATGATGCCGTGTAGAACTACGAGTTAACTGCATGTTGGAGAAACACCATGAAGATTAAACGTTCCCTTTAGCCCAGTCCCACACTTTAAACATGACAAGGACACTGAGTGCAACGCAAGACCTGGGCCGAATCTCAGTGGGAATCTGTGTTTCCTAATGAGGGAGATGTCGATGATTAACTAATGGCGCGTTTGATTGACGGTGGAGGTAATGTGAGCAGGCCTTCATTAATCCGTATCTGATCTGACTGATGCTCCCGTCTGCCGTCTGGATCAGCGTCATCGCACCGATCCATGAGCTCAGACAGACTCATAGACGCGTCCACGGCAGCTGGGGGACGTGAGCAGACGCCTGCGAAGGAAAGCCGAGCTGCAGCTACGTAGGCTCAGCACCGTTGGCTTTAGTCTGGTTTCAGCTCAACAGACTGAAGGCAGAGTTCTGATTATTCATCAAGACATTTATAACAACAGATTTACTGGTTTAGGCTTCAGCTTTTGTTAAATTGCTGTTGAGATACTGTAAATCCAGCAGCATGCAGCGGTAGAGAAGTCCATCATCTGGCACTTTATGTAGTAAAAGTATAGATTTTATATTTAGACCTTCTCCGCTTTGGTCAGTCCTCAGTGTGTGAGTCTGAGAAACAATCTCACAACATGATTTTAATTAATTCAGATGTTTCATCAATGTCACTAATAGACGCTGAAGCGAATTAGGAGTCGATGATTGTGATGGAGCTGTAAGTGGAGGCTTGTAAATCATTTCAGATGAGATGATGAATGGCTTTAACAGTTCACTGCATGACAACTGAATTCATGTAGAACAAGTTTCCTTATTACGGCCATAATTTACATTGTTTTTACATTTCATGCATTTCAAGCAACATATACAAAACAAGCTCCAAGGCAGCATTTACAGCCTCGTGGCACATCGGCCCTGTTTTAGACAAACACGCGATCAACAGCTTTCATATTTCAATGAGCCCACACGCTGAACTCTGCCGCGGCAGCAAATTCTTTTATGACGTAATTAAAACCGCTTCAGAGCAGCTTCCTCCTGAGAGCCAATTAGAGGACAAAAAGGCGAAACATGTGAGGGAACCATAGAACTCACGACAGGTTTAGAGTCCAACAGTGTGAAATTTACAGTGTTCCCACACCTGTTGTCCCCGGATGCACGCACACAAGTGTCTTTATTTACAGCGTACCGATCCTCAACTATCAGCACTTCCTCATGTTGGGACGTGTTGCCTTAATCATTTATGGGTTTATGATGCGGCCACTTACACTTTTAATGGCGGAGCAGGTGAGACTAACATCGAGTCTCCCACAGCAGAAGCAGCTGCTTCCTAGCAGGGGATGCACACGCGCCTGTAGGGCCTGAAAGGCTTCATGGGAGGCCGGTGAAATCCGCCAGGCTGACGCAACCTTTCCACGGATTGTATTAGCGCTGACAATAAATAAAGGTGGATATGGATCACCCACGATGGATCACCGGCGTCTAGCGAGCTTTAAGCCTTTTCCAATTGATTTTAAGATACAATGACATTAATAAGAACAAGTGTCTGTCTGAAAGGTTAAAAAAAGAAAAATCAATCTTTAAATTAATGGCAGCCTTTGACAAACTACTGAAATGATGTGATTGTTTTTAAAGTCTTTCCTTCTGAGATGCTGCACAGAAGCTTCTGTCTACGAGTAAGAACGCAGGTTAAAAACAAAGACCCTCCAACAACCCCTCACACGGGCAGGATGCCAGGGAATCCACTCGACCCACACGTCAGCCCCTGGCCGACAGCAGGCATGTGCCACCGACGGGCCTCCTCTCTATTAAAAGCCTGCGACACGGGGGACGGCTGGATTCAGGGGCTGGGATGTGCCAGCCGGGCCTGTCGGACCCACAGGGGCGCCTCTGTTTACATGCCCTTCTGACCAAAACAAATGTAGGGGTTGCTACCCGAGTGTTTAGCCTTTCAGACAGAGCAAACTAAGGAAAGAGGGGAGACAGGCCGCGAAGGGTGGGACAGAAGGACGGAGGAAAAGCCAGAGCTGGTTTGTCTGTTAGCGCTCACACGGCTCTAAAGAACATCATGGTGCTGAACGGTTATCAAATCAGATCAGGACGGGCTTTGAAAAAAGCAGCGCAACCAACAAATCATTTGATTCTATCCATTACGACAGCGGCTGAACACGTTTACCTTCGATGCTGAGAGAACAAAGGAAAAACTAAGACAGGAGATAAAAGCACAAAACAAAAGCAAAACAGGGAGAAAAGAGAAATAGACTGGTTGGGCAATGAAATAGTAAGAGTAAATAATAATAAATGATAAAGTCTACTGCTTTAAGAGCAATGATCTGTTTCTGCTGCTGGACAGATTGATGTAAATCAGAAAACAAACTTTTAAATGAAAGTAAAGTTTGAATCACAAAGATGAGCGAACGGCGACGGTGCAGGCTCCCGTGTCGGCTCCCGTGTCGGCAGCAGGGTAATCCAGGGACTGAATGACTGACTTCCGAGCATCGTCCTCATCTCCCCGCCCAACGCTCCGACGCGCTGCACACGCTCCTCTGTCGACGCCTGTCAATCAAGCGCTCCATTGTCAGCGCCGGCCAATCCCATGTCGCTGTTTCTCTGGCCTGCTTGATTGACAAGCTGGGGAGCGGAGGAGCGGAGAGCAGGAGGTGGAAGGGGATTCAGTGGGAGCTGCTGAATGGAAGACGGTGTGTGTGTGTGAAGCGAGGCCTCAAACAAACGTGCCAAGGGCAAGAATCATTAACATGCAGTGGCTGGTGAGTGTGTGCACGTTTGACAGCCAGCGAGAAGGAGCTGCAGCAGTAAGGCCGTCAGGCAGCCTGCCGCTTCCTGTCGGCTTTAATTGCATGTAGCCCTGGAGACTGTGCAGACAGATCCAGCCCAGGGAACCCCTCTGCACGGCAGCGCTGACAAAGAGACGAGGCTTACGCGGCTAAGATGGGGGCTGAACACCGAGGTCTTTCACCGAGGATGACGGCGGCTCGCTGCCGAGGCTTGATAAAGACGACAGAGGAGAGAGAATCAACTAGAAGAGCTTTGCGAGTCTGGAGGGAAGGGCTGAGTAAACCTCCCAAGAATGAGCAACACGGAGGCTTTTGTCTGCTATTAATCAGATACATAATGCGTAAACACATCTGAACATGGGAATTTTAATGAGCGTTTTCCTACTAGAGTCTGAAAGCGGAGGGAGCATGAATGGAAGATTCACACACTGAGGAAGAGCAAATATTTCTGTAGCAGGATGAAATGTCATTAGACGCGACTTGAGGCCTATTTATTCATTCCATGTTTTTCTCGTCATCGTCTTTGCTAAACAGTAGTCCTTTCATTAACACCAATCCCTTGTGCTGATTCAACCTCAGACGCGGCAGCACAGACCGTTTCAAGAGTTAAAAATCCCTGGAGAGGAGCATAAAATGTAAGTACTTAGGGGATGGGCCGGGCTCATTATAAAATCAATGCTCACAGGACCACTCTCATTTAAGAACGTGGTGGGGAAAAGGTCAGTGGGAGAGACAGAAAAAATCTCAATCGAATCCTTTGCTCAAAAAGCCACTTAATATTGGATTCTGTAAATTAAATTTCACACCCGGCTATTCTGGCCAAAGCATAATTACAGCGAGCGCGGGAGGAATGGAAATGACTGGAGGTGGAAAACCTGTTGACTGGTGATATCGCCTCACGTCTCCAACACCAAATTACAGCAGGGCGTTCAGGCATCGGCACACGGCATCAGCCTCGTCAAGAAACGAGCTGTGACTTGGTGACGAACCTGCGAGTAAAGCATCTGTTCCGTCCTGATCAGCAGGTCTGAGATCAGTGTAAACGTGGAGCTTATTTTATTACAACCAGTGTTTATACTGAGAAAATTAACTGGAATAAAAATAATCCAAAGAGAGGGTTTGAATGAAACACACTTCACTGCTTAAATCTTAAATTAAGGTGCAGGGCAGTGGACCAGATGGCAGTGAGCCACTAAACGGCACTAACAAAAAAGAGAAAGAATAACGCGAAACGTTGAGAAACACACGGTGCAGTAACACCTCCTACCTGGTAGGTGGCAGTAGCATCGCTGCTGGTTTCTGTTCCCAGGTTGGTGAGCTTCTCCTTGAGCTTGTGGTGGGAGCGATGGCGGAGGCAGTAGACGACGGTCGAGGCCAGCAGCACGCCGACGATGCACAGGATGGACACCACGGTGAGGACGAGGAACTTGGTGGACTCAGCCTGGCTGTACTTGGTGGGGATCTGGTTGATCTGGCTCTCCTGTGGGCAGGAAGGGTCACAAATGGGTGGGTCATTTCTCTCTGCAGCTCAAAAGCAGAACGTGGTAGTTGTGCTCGGATTCATCCACTCACGGTGGAAGCAGGTGGGTTGAAATAAACTGCATGGAAACTCCAGCAGGTGACTCTAGCGATCAGACAAGAGGAACTAATCTGCTCAGTCATATGGTGCGTGTGTTTGTTTGAAGCCCTGCAGACGCTTAGTGCTTCGTGCTTCGTGCTTCATGGTTTGATACCCTCGGATTAAAGCTTCCACCCAGACGTCCACACTAAAAGTCACACTCAAATCCTGCGTTTGACAAAATCATCTGAATACCTTTGAATTTGGATTCTGACAACTGTCCTCCAAAAAAACCACTGATTCTACATCAGAGGATAAATCACATGCTTCTTCTCCTCCCTCCTTTTTTGGAACAACATAAATATGCATATCACTGTGCTCAATGAAAAGTGTAATCACAAGCGTTTGTTCCACCATCTGTGCTCAGGAGTGCATAGAATGCATAAACTCCTGCTTAGCAAAGCTTTCTGGATGCCTCCAGACACACAGCCACCGGAGAAGCCTCCTCCCAGCAGATCTCCTGCCATCTCGAGCAGGCGTCTTGGCAATTTTCGACCTCGGCGGCACTTTAATCTGAGAACTGGATCCCTCTGCAAGCAACGGAAGATGAAAGATTCCTCCTTGCGCCGCCTGCTGCTTAAGATAACACAATGGACACATACAGTGTGATAAAAGTCTTTCTAAACTCGTTGAGCGCGAAACGTAGCGGAGCTCGTTGAAATGTTCATTACAGCGGCTCCAGTCGACGCCAGCGAGCTCTACATCAGGGGCCTGTTGTGTTTTACCTGCTGCTAAGAGTTGACAACAGGCAACGTAATTCCCCATCATTACACGCAGTGATCTGGGCAACACGGAGCCACAGACTGCACGTTATCGACAAGGGCAGAGGAATCAATCGCAAAAGGAAACGCTGCTGCTCCTGAGTAGCGCTGCTTCACGGACGGAGAGCTCCGGCCCTGTAGCTTTAAACCAGACGTTGACTCTGCTCCTCGTCAGACTGATGAATCTACGTCTAAGTCGTTTTCGCTGCATCCTAAGCCACAAATTTTGGTTTTGATGCCTGCGCCAAATCAAAAGCGCCAGCAGGAATTTCTAAGGTGCAAAGCGGCAGGCTTGTCTCGGCGGGGGGACACGAAATCCGTGCTCGGTGGTAGAGGTCACAGGGATTAGGCGAGGTGCAGCGCGGTGAGTTAATGGAAAGGAGGCTCTGAAAGCGGGAAGGAGAAAAGGGGGCAGCCCGTCCAATCCCTGCCCGCCTGTCAGCACACAGAGACCCTAGGAGGTGGGAAAGGACGGCTCTACGGCTCTGCCCGCACACGGATTGTTCTGGAATTCTTGTGAGGTTTCAGCGAGCGAAACACCCCCCACCACCACCATCATCACCACTCGATGATGCCCCCCGCCGCCCCACCCCCTATGATTTCATTCATTGCTGCTGCTGCATTCAGCACCTGATAAAGAGTGTCTGCAGAAAAAGCCACAGTGGGGGGACAACAGTTGTCCGATGCTTTGTGGGGTGTCCAATTTGCTCGCGGAGCTCTAAGCCGTACTGTAAAAGCTGGTTGCATAGTAATGTGACGGCCTTGAAAGGAAACAGTGGGCGTCTCTGACTGGGGCGCTGCACTAAAGAGCTTTTTCTCAGCACCGAGGAGCAATGCAATAAAAAAGTGGAACAAAAATGTGAGACACACATGAAATATCTGCAGGCTGCTACTAAGACATGTCCATACATCAGCTACACACAAAGGCACGTTAATATCGCACATCTCCCACTGATGGTGGGTGTTTTTAATGCTTCTCTTCATTAAATTCACGAGGTTTCTCAACAGAAGCATCAGCTGTTTGGAAGCATCATAAACTGAAGTAGCTGAGCAGCAGCCTGGACGCGTCGTAGCCATTAATAATACATTCCTGCTGATTCCACATGCTTCTGCTGCAAAATATATTTCCCCCTTTCTAAATCGTGGATCAAATGACTTACTCCCTGAGTCATCTCATTGTTTTGTCAAATTAAGTTTGGTGGAGAGGGATTGCAACTTGCTCGGCCAGTAATGGCCCATAATTCAGGCTCTAAGTGGTAACAGCTCAGTCATCTTTCACGGCACAGATGCTGGCGTTTCCAAATCATCCGCTCCCCCCTCCGCCCCCCCGCACACACCTCCCCCCACGGCCTCTTTATCGTAGCAGCCGAGCACGTCTGTCTGTTGATTCACACTAACGCAGCCTGACCCCGCCTGTTTAATCAAGTTTGGTTGCAGTGGTTAGCAACAGTAAGCGGCGGGTGGAGAGAGGGAGGCGCGGAAGCTGCAGAGGTGCAGATGTACTGTAGCACAAATTCCCAGCGATGGAAAATGAAACGTTTGCTCTGGACCGTGAGGTGGGATGTTGGTTCGTTACAGCACAAAGTAACCTTCTCCGTGTTCTGTAGGACATGCACCATGGAAAAACAAGTACAGTGATATTTGAGGGGTCTGAGGCCTTTGGCGTCGGCTAGAAAGCAGCGGCATGAACGCAAGCATATGTAGCGTTTAGTGAAGGTGCGAACGTAACGAAAACCAGTCATTTGGTAAAAATCTGTGCGACTCGTTCAACTGTCTGAGCTTTATTTTATCCTTTCATTTGACTTGCTCTCGGCTCAGATGTCGTTTTTGCCTTAACAGGAACAAAACATAATCTTCAGTTTGTCTGCGGGAGAAAATCAGACGTTTCTATCAGGTCCGGCTCAGTGAGCGGCAGAAGAAGAAGCTGCTTTTCAGCCTCCTTCTCCATTGTCCATCTGCTCCCGCGAAAAGCAATTGTACTTGCAAATTTTTCATTTCACGTCAGCAAACGTGATTTGACATGTAGTGTGAAGCAGCTCCTGACTGACTGTTTCTGAAAAGCATTACCATAGCCTGTCAGGATGCTCGGGCTGGAGACCTCGCTGGGCTCAGCCCTTCTCAGCAAATATCACACAGAGACGCAAAGACCAAACAATGAAGGGGGAAAATCCTACTACAGCAAAATGTTTCATTCAACCGCTGCTGAAATGTGGAATCAATTCAAAATAAAAAAAATCGGTTTTAAAATGAATAAATAAAGAAAATTGAAACCAAAACATTTTTAAACTGAAATGTGGTGCAAATAAGTGCGTGTGTGTAGTTTCTGGTATGTGTGCTTCAGATGGAGGTTTAGGTTTGGGAAGAGCAAGTGTCCTGGTGGGTGTGTGTGCGTGAAGGGGGGTTGTGGATTAGCCATAGCTCCCGTAGACAAAAGGCAGATGGATTTGCACGGCTCGGGCTCATTCAGAACTGGTGAAAAAAGGTCAGAGGGGGCGCGGCGGCCTGCTATTATTTTCCGCCACAACTGCTGGAGGAGACAAAGATCTGCCCCTCACCTCTGCTTCATCCGGGCCTTTGAAAAAAAAAAAGTTCAGCCAGAGGTTTTAAAACATTAGGGACACACACCACACACTGCTGCACCTTGTGATGGTTACTGTACGTGTGGAGGGATTTTGCATCTGCAGGCAGACACCCTCAAACCCCGCACACGCCCCCCGCACACACACCGCGCTTGTACTCGAGTCCCCGCTACACAGACGTGTACAAATAACCTAACTTTGCATGTTCTTCAGTTTCCTCCAGTGGGAATCAGCGTCTCAGTGATATCACTCACTGCATACAAATCAGGATTCTCCTCCAAGTTGACTCTCCCCTCGCACAGTTTGAAAATGCACTACACGATTCTGAGCGTGGCCCCTAGCGCTGCCACGCCGCAGCTGGATGAACTACAGACAGCAGTAAAGCCCATTAAAAGTGAATGTTATTACAACGCTGGGGTGAGATGCAGCTGCATGAAGTCGCTCAAACAGGGCGCGTCATCAATCAGTGTCTAAACTCCAGCGAGACTCCCAGCGCTTGTTCGCTTAAAATCCCTGCTTTTTGACTGTGATCAGGACATTTTTAAATCAAGTATGTTTGGATTCAAGATGCTATGAATGAAAATGGCTTTAAGAACAAATCAGAAATAATATGCGGCGCGCGCTCCCCAGTCCGACAGGACGTGGATGGAGAGAAGAGCAACAGCAGGGCGCTCGTCATTTTTGGGACACACAGCAGATAAAGCCATCATGAGCAATATCAGCATGCAGAAGAACAATGAAATCCTACCAAAAATCCATGGTGAGGGGATGCACCAACACCTCCTCCCGCGTCTAGATCCCATTCCACTGCTGCTGCACTGACAACACTGAATCACAGACAGCAGCACACCGGCGGAGGAGGAGGAGAAAGAGAGAACAGGGGCAGAGAGACGGAGTTTCACCTCCTCCCATCATCCCCCGTCTCTCACGTTTTCTGCTATTTGCCTGGTCCATTGCAAAATTTAAGGAAGAAAAGAAAATGGACAAAAAAGCACCAGCAGATTGTCTCTCCTTGTCTTTCCTTGGCGTAATTCTGGAGCAGAGGAGATAAGCGGAGCGGAGGACGGGCACCGGCAGCCTCCACCACTTCCACACGAGCTAATGAGATGCTACTTTTTTCCAGGAGTGAGAGACTACAAAGTGCACCGTGGGGCTCCTCCTTATATTCCTCCCATCCCTCCCTCCATTCCCTGCCTGTCTACAGCACATGTCACCTCCCCTCGTTGCCATGGCGACGGCGCCACATGTTGCCGACAGGAGAGAGAAGAGAATTGGTAGAAGAGGAAAATGGGGGGGTGTGGGGTTAGGAAAGACAAAGTGAGGAGAGAAGGAAGGAAGGAAGGAGCGGAGGAGAAAGACGAGTCCGCTGAAAGCGGCTTTAGCATTAAAAAGTAAATCGATGTGATGTCTGCAGTTTCTTCCGTGTTTCCTTGACCAAGCTCCGAGAGTTGCACATACAAAAAATGGTAAATTATTCAAATTGGCTTATTTTGCTAATGAAAAAGTGAAAAATCTACGGAATAATTTTTCATTTGTCAGCAATTGCTTACGCATGACTTGAAAAAGTATTTTGCAACCGAAACAGTCTCTCCAACAAAATGGAAAACATCTGTAAACGATGGCAAAAAGGAAAAAACCGACACACTCAGGGTTTTAACTACAAAACTGATTTAAACCTCATTTATGTGTTCAGGTGACAAACACACACACACACACACACACACCCCACAGCCAACCCCACAATTAAGGCTAATGAGTTATTAGCTGTGAAGAGGAGCGAAGGCGGCGCTGGGGCTGAAGGAGGACCAACAGCTGCAGCAAACACGAGGCTGGTCAGAAATCCGAAGGTGAGTGTGTGTGAATCTGTGTGTGTGGACGGTTGCTCTTCAGTTTATCTTTCTATTCAGCCCCCTTCACTCTCCCCCAGCTCCTTCAGACGCCCCCGCACCTCCTTTTGTCCCCCTTGGCGACAGCTGGAGGTGGCAGGCAGCGAGGACTCTGTATGAGAGGAGATGCTGAGCGGCTGGAGGCTGTTGGAGGGAGGTGGTGTGTGCAGGGGGGACTACTGCCTCCCCCACGTACAAACCAAACTGAGCGTACGAGAGGTTTAAGTCCTTTCACCTTTGTCTGCTACATTCACAATTTATTGGTTATGACACATTTTTCCACAATAGGAAATCATTTTTGTGGAAAAGTGGAAATGAGCTTGTGATGAAGAACACAAACACACAAGCTCAGCAACGAGAAGCAACAACAAAGTACGGATTCAACACACGCTTCACATCAAAAGCAAATGAGAAATGTATTCACATGACAATAAACTGTACAGATACACAGTGTTTCAAACTGATTTAATCTGTCAACGTCAAGGTTTGACTCCTTCTCTCGTTTGGCCTAAGTGGAAATAAAAGCCCAGCAATTATTCATCTGCTTTCCCACTATGCTCCTTTTGGTGACAGATGGAACAAAAACTGCTTTTCTTCCGTGTATTTTCTTGAAATCCAGTGAAACTTGAAATGACAGTGTGCTTTCCTGCAGACCTCTGAGCGCTTCCATCTTCTAACCCCAGTCCTCTGACATCAGCAGAAAGCAGCCACAGGAGGCGTGAGAGCCGGGTTTTCACCTCTGGTAATTCACTCTGACACAGAAAGAAATAAACATTGCTACGTTTGCTTCAACAGCTCCCGTGTTTTCATCAAATTGCAGTTTCCTGATATATTGTAGATCACTGTGCTTTCATTCCTCGTTACAGAGCACTGCAGCTGAATTCATCCCAGCCTCCGACCACTACGCAGAAGGAGAAGGGCTTTTTCATAAGTGTCTCACCTTTTGCTCTTCTTTTGGAAACAAGGTCTTTAGATAAAGGTTGTGTGAGATCGTAGTACGTGGACGTGCATAAAGGCATTGATGAGAATGAGGAGGACGACAGCTTATTACATGTGATGGAGCAGATGTGCTGCTACAGATGCCTGAGCGGAGCTGTGCTCACGCCAACGGACTCCAGCCACGTCAGCGCGCATTTCCACAGCTTACGTTTCTTCTGGATGCTCTTCTTGATGCTACTCCAGCCACTCAAACAGAGGGAGAGGCATCGTATTAACGTGACGGTGGACGTGGTGGAAGAATTCACAACATTTTGGTGTCTGGTAGTAGGATCCGTACCCAGAGGTGAGTCTGAGAATCAGTTGGTTTGTCAGTTTCTTAAATGCGTGACACGAAGATTGATCGCGACTGTGAAGGTCTCTTCTCTGCACGGCTCACGTTCGGCTTTATTCTGCCTCCGCACTCATCGCCTTAAAGGACTCCCAGAGCGACGAACTCCTTAATGACTACACACGAGCCAAAGAGTTTAGACCAACAGTCTCCACATAATGAGCTTGGACAACATCACTCATCTCACATCCTTGCAAAGAGACGCGTGCGGCTCTTTGTCTGCCGGCATCGAATCCGCCGCCAGCTCTGTCAGATGGAGATGACATCAGAGGCTGTCGTTGGGCATCGCCTGGATACGCCGCCAACAGCTTGTGTCATATTCAAACGGCCACCGACGGATATCAATGAAAGCTTCGCTCTTGTTCTCCGCCGAAGCGACAGCTCATTCAGCCGGGGACCACCAAACTGACGTCCTTTGTGCGGTGCAACATATCTTGGATTCTTGTGACCCGCTGTCCTGCCCCCGCTCGCCTCGTCTTCTCGGATGGCACCCGAGACAAAAGAGCCATCATCCGCATGATATGGTTGCCCCTCGGCCCCAACGCCCCTCGGGACATAAATCTTCAACGTACAGTAAGCGAGCATAACATCTGGGCTGACTGACAGGCCGCTCGCACCACAGTGGACAAAGCGTAACGGAAAATCTGACAGAATAATAATAATTTATGCAAGACATAGGACTCTAGACAGAGGTGTGTGTCTCCAAGATGTAGAACATCATCGTCATCCTTTGTCTTTGTCTCCTCTTCTCTTAATCTTCTCCTTTTTTGATTCACTCTGGTTTATTATTGCCATTCGCCAGACTTGAGTCTGTAGCTCAGTTTGTTTTTGGCACACACACACTCGCGCACACACACACACACACACACACACACACACACAACTCAGTTCACAAACTAGAAACTGGCTTGACAGTGGAGGCCGGTGTAACTGTCTTCGCTCTGCAGCCAGAGAGACGAGCATGAAACAATTCTCCTGACAGCCTGGACCAGAGCCGCATCACCGCCGCTTGGTCTCAGTCCGTGAGCTCCGTTTCACCAGTCCAATCACTTAAAGCGCTGGAGAGCAGGAAGACACCGAACGCCGACTGCTCTGTGCTGCACCGTTAAATAAGGGGAGGCAGAAAAGCATCAGACAAATATGCGAATGTCTTCCCGACCTCTCCAGAAAACATCGCTGCTGGTTTTACAATTCAGATTAAAACGTCTTTGATACTTCTCCATGTGCACGTTCTCAGACGTCAGAACAAACATGTGACGCACACTCAGATACAGTGAAAGTGTTCGTTTGATTCGGCCTCTTGTTTGTTGCATTAAATCTTATCCTCTGTGCTGGATGACAAGTTACAAATGAGTCCTGAACCAGTTCTTGAACCACACTACTCCATCTTGTAATGTGCTTCCTCGCACCATTAAGTTTTTCTACACATACATGCTCGGTTTCTTCCAAATAATCTTTAAGAGAGTACTCAGTCATTTACCAAGCAGGGCTGCTTTGACTCCAGAACCTTTAGCTACAGGACTCTTGGTATTCAGATACTGTTGTGTCGTCTTTTGTTCTGTCTTCTGTTTCCCCTCACCCCAACCGGTCGAGGCAGATCCCGCCCTGAGCCCGAATCTTCCAGTAAACGTTTCTGCCTCCTCGTGCTTCTCAGTGGGATTTGCCAGGTTTGTTCAAGTACGATGAATTTTTCTTATGGTGTCTCATTAATTCGGTGTAAGTCTCTTCATACATGACGCAGCACATCAGCTTTTGTGTGGAGGCACAGAGCAGAGTTTTCCGTCTCCCTGCCTCCTCAAACGTTGAATCCATTCCTGTCGGTAGCAGGATGGGGGAGAGGGAGGGAACGAGGGGAGAGATGGATGGATACCCCTCAACCATCACCTTTATCAGCCATCTTCCTCGCTCTGAAGAGGATGCCTCGCAGCTCAGCAGAAATAAATTGAGGGTTATTTTCTTAAGCGATGCAGACTCAGGGAAGGTGATAACAATGACTTTCCTCACGTCATTAAAGGCATTTTTACATCTGCTTGTGGGTCCCAGAGGATTGTTTTCATTGCTCTGTCTGACAAATGTCTCACAGATGAGCGGTGCTTGCAGAGAACAGGCCTGAAGTGAACGTGAAAGGCTACTGTCATGGTTGTGGAAGTGCTCTGAAGGAGACGCTCATGGGCAGGTGAGGATTCCTTTTAGGCTTTTAAAGGTTTGTTCAGTCACTACTGTCCTTAAATTCCCTGTAGCTAACTGGCCTTGAGGACCCAACGCCTGTCCATGGGACTGGTTTCAACGCCCTCGCATAATAGATGAACCCTTCACTACAAAACTTTTATCCATCTGAACCAGACGTCCAACCGTGATACCCCCTGATCCTGACTTTATAATTCACACGATCAGATGTAAAGCATCAGAGAATCTCCTGAACAGAGAAGCCGACCCGTACGTGTCTCCGACGCCCAGGAACGCTGTGCATGTGTGCACCGTTACGCTGCGCCGCCATTGAAGCCGTGCCCGGATTAGCTTGTTAAAATAGAGCAGCGGCGCTACCATGCACACGCTTCAAAGCCAAGAAAAGGCTGTTGATCAAGGTGAATGCTACGCCTGTCGTCTCGCCTCTCCCTCACATTCAATCACACACACGTCCGCCTGCTGCCTGCCAGGGTGTACGAGTGTTAGTGCGAGTCGCTGTGTGTTCACATGTGCAGGGTTAGGAGTTGATTAGGAAGTGTGAGGCAGGAGTGAATGTGTGGCTCGTGCTTCCCTTCACCATGAGCTCAGTAGCACTGAAATAGTTTCCATTTGGTTCAAGTCTTTGATGGATTAATTAGGATAGAAGCTGAAATGAAGCCGCAATCAAAAACGAAGACAGTCCACAACTTCATGGGAGCATTTCATTAAAGAGCTAGAGAGTAAAAGACGCCACTGGATGCTGGGTGTACAAAGTTCGGCTTGTGGGCACAATGTGGTGCCTTTATTGTTGTTTTTGATTTTAAAAGTAACCCACATAAACATTCTTTTGCATTTAACTGGAAATTCCAGTGGTTGGAGATAGCAGGAAATTGGCCAATGTTTTGATTATGTTGGTTATTACCTGTTTTTTCAAGTTTTCTCCTGTGGTAACGTCAGAAAACAGTTTGACTGACTAACTAACAAAATAAGGCCTTTTTCAGAAATGATTCAATTTAATTCCATTCAGTTCAGCCAAGTCAAAGGACCCTTCACAACATAAATAGTCCTATAGAAAACCCAAGAAATCCCACTGAGCAGCACCAGCAGACAGCGGACAACCAGGCTCAGGGTGGGCGGCCAAGTCGAAGAACAAGGCTTCGGTATTTTCTGTTACACCTACAGATAGAGCTCTATCATTAAGCCTGTTAACATCAACTCTGCTTCAACCTCAGCTCAGCCTGCATTGATGCACCGTGGCCAAGCATCACGCCATTTGCTGCAAGTCTGCAAACAACCAGCCGTGGAACTTTAAATATATATGACCTGGAGAGCATATATTACAAAAATTGCCGGAGGGAAGTGTTGTTTCTGCGGCGAACAGGATTCTCTGCGAGACCATTTAGGTTCCATTTATCAAAGTCATTTCTTGTTTTCCCAAACACCAGGAAATCAGCGCGAGGTCACAATTTGAACAACGGGAGGAGGCAGAAAAGAACAGCAATATTAAAAAATCTGCATAATTATTCATCATTAGCTGCACCCCATCCGTCCAGATCCATGTCATCGTCATGACAACGACCCCCTAGGCCTGAATCCCCCTATACTCCTCGCTCACCTCCCACTGCATCCCACCCAGTCCTCAAATGCGCAGCTCCCGCTGGACAACCTTCTGACTGAACATGGCCACCAGGCATTTGCCTGGCATACTTTCTGCACTACTGGAAGCTCACTTGTTCTCCTCTCCTTGTATTTTCTTTAGAGCTAGTGGACCACACGGACTTGACCTAGATTCAGCCCCATAAGTCATTTCTGTCCTTTCTTTACATGAAAATGCACAAATTAGCCACAACAATAAGACCAACTAGAGGATTGTAGCTCTGTCCACGATGTGTCCTTCTGAGGCTGAAAACACCTTCACTGGCCACTCAGTGGAATCTCTATTTCATGACCTGGACCAGTGGCGGTGAGCCAGGATGGCAGCGTTGCCCTCCTCCCTCCCCACTTCTCTCCCCGGTGTCCAGCCTGGCACGCTCACCAAGCCTGTGGCGTCCTCGCCGTGTCCTGACTTAAGGTACAAATTGGTACGGGTCCAATTTCACAGTTTAATTATGGCTAATCTGAGGAAACTGAGCCAATGGTAATGAGAAGGCTCTCGTCTGGAGGAATCGTCTGGACAAGGTGCTGAGGATTTACAGCTTGAGACTGTGGTGTGATCCCAGCCGAGAAGGGACGAGGAGGGGAAGTAAACCCCTAGAACACAAATATGAACGACTTAAACGTTTGTGTTTAAATACTGGACTGGATCCCTAACAACCCTTTCCTGAGTCTCCTCTGCCTCGTAGCTGTATGTTTTCTCTTCTCTATCTCCTTACTCCACCAAGTCGAGGCAGATGGACGCCCAAGCACAGTCTTTGGTAGATTTCAGCCTATCTACAGGTTTTTTTGTAGTTTTTAATAAATGCAAAGCTTTTTAGTTTGTATACATGTGCAATCAACCAACCAGGCACTGCACCAGTTATACATATGACAACTAAGCTAGCTACACAGCCTCAGACACTGAGTGATCTGAAAACTCACTGGAAGCTGAAGGTCTTTCCATTATCTCCCTGCAGACAGCGTTGTTGTTATTTCTGCCTGTGACTCATGAAGGCTTCCACAGTCTAAAGAGCAAACCTCTTCCAACAAGGGTTTGTTCCGTTTGCTCCCAGTGCAAATTGCACCCACTTAGATCTACAGTTGATAGATAAGCAATTAATGTTAACATTCATTCTGCTGGAAATGCTTATATTTCAGACTCTATGTCTTAAATCCACTTTGTGATGTCTGGACACTGTTAAAATCTGGACATAGATGCTTTTAACACCCACAAATAACTGGCCTGTGTCTGTCCAGCTTTCCCCTCCATTCTGTTTTTGACATCCGTGCTCCAGCACCCAGCAGCTATTCATCCATTATGGTTTGTGGTGTGTGCATGTTAGACGCTGGCTGTTTATACACAAACATTGACAAATTATGTATTCCTCCTCTGAAATGTCTCATCATTCACGAGGAGAAGTCTGGTGCCTGAGACGTCAAGAAGGTACTGATGTCCTTTAGGTGGTGACAGATAAAATTTCATTATCGTTCACATCTTTTTTTTCCCCCCATACCAGGATTATCAATTTGCTGAAATCTGCAATCGGGCACCATCTATTTTAACTTTGCTTTAAGGTAAAGCTGTTTGCATTGTTGAGGTTTAAAAAGAGAAAAACAATGCAATCTTTTCAAAGTATTCATCACCTGATAAAAGCTGCCAAGGTCAGAGCGACGGGAGATGGCTTTGTGCCTGGGGAGCACTTTCAGAGGTGCAGACTGCTCCCGCTTGGGAACAGCAGTAGAGGTGGACAAAGCCCAGTGATGCCTGCTACATTAAACCCTTTTACACTTTGTACCATCTGTTGTTGTAACATCACAGAATCTCATCACTTTTCTTCTGCTGATCTCTCGCATCTCACTTTAAATTCCCCAATGGAGACAAATACTAAAGTTGTGTAACGAATGTAATCATGTTCTGCTATTTACCTTGTGCCCATCATTATAAACACCAAACCAATCGACTTGGCACATCCTTCATCGTACATGTGCGTACGCATGAAATGGCTTCATGAGGTTATTAAATTGATTGAGTTGTCATCAGCATAGAAACGCATTCCCCACTGTTCATGACCGGCACAGAAACTCTGCTTACTGTGAAATGACAAACGAGGAATTAATCCTTGCTAATTGCTGTGCACACAGCTCATGCTGCGACTGAGAACGGCTACGTTAGTTAACAGGAAGACAAACGACAGTGATAGGAATTAAGTCACTTAGATGCATATGGAACAAACGAGTGGTGAACAGCAAATGAACAAATGAGAACTCAGGGTCGTTGTGGGGACTGTAAATGTGATCAAATAAAATCACGAGGGAAAATTAATTCGAGATCTGCACAATTATCTCATCAGTCATGTGTTGTTGTTGATCACTAATCAACGCTCATTGTAATATCAAAGTTTGTTTATCATTGTTCACACACGATACAGAGAATAAATCCATAAACATGAAATGCTAATTGTTCCAGAATGATGAATAGGTTAAATACACAATGTGTTGGAAGCTTAACAGAAAGTTAATAGTTCTTAACTACTGTTTTCACTTTTGATTCTAAAATTAATAATAACGTCAGTCGTTTTCAGGTTTTTATCGCTACCAACAAAACCATAGAAAACTGAATCTTGTTCTTGGGAAAAGAAGTCATAATTGATTTGCTCTTTCATTTTGTTTGGTGTCTCCAGCTGCTCTGATGGTAGCAGGCAACAAAGACCTCAACACAGGCTTAACCTGTCATGTGTGACACAGACGCTTCATTACTTCATCACATGTAGTTTTACTTGATGTGTTGTAAAGAGTCTGCGGAGAGAAAATATTTATGCTTTTGTGTAGCCAAAAAAAAATAGCACAAACGACCCCATGCAAAGTGTCAGAGCTGTGTGTGAATACAGTCACTCATCAATCACACCCACCTGTTTCTGAGACGTCTCTGAGCCGTGGATCATAGCTGCTCTCTATCCTGTTCCTGCTTCCTGGCCATATACATTTATTGGCTTCTTCTGCAGATATTCTGTAGTTTCTACAATTTTTTTAACTTGACTAGTACTGTAGCTAATTGAGGCCCTTTCATGTTCAAAATATGTTTATATTGAGACGAAGAGACTGAAATATGGCATCGTTGTTATTTAACTCACTGGAACCAGCCAATGGTTTCTATTTTTTACCCATCTAAATATTTAGGGCTTTTAAGGCTGCAGTACAATGAGGATGCTGTTTCTATATGGAGCAGAGTTCCATTCTCCTGCTGCTGGGCCAGTATTTCTGCAGATGTTAAAATAAGAGCGGAGTGTGATTGTGCACATGCATGTGTTCTGCTTTCCCACGGGCTCCTCTCTGCACGTCGCCTCACACACCCACACCACAGCTGTACAGACGGATCGGTCCGGCATCACACATCAGCTCCTGCAGCCCACACCAGCCAGCTCTGTGATGCATTCTGCTAACCCCATGGCGGGAACAAGATATTCTGAGCTTGTAGTGGTTGCTGTGGCGGGTCGTGGTAATTATGGCTGAGCCTCCAGGCTCTGACAGACTGTCGCTCTGTGCCCACCCGGGAAGCGTCGTGCCTGGGTAAAAGTGTCTCTGAGCCTGCCTGTCAGTGTCCGGCAAGCTCCACACAGGAGCCGCCAGCCTTCCAGCTAATAGAAACCTTTAGCTGCAGATGCCACACAGTGTGGGACGCTGCAGTTTCTGTCTCAAGGAAGAGAGTGGATCACAGACAGCAGCCGATCAGGAAGCGTTATTCCTAGATGTGTTTTCAATGAAATAGGGTTGGAGATTCACTTTGAAGTTTTTAATTCTCTTTAAAGCCAAAAAACTAGATTTGCAAGTGGGTCGAGAGCTGCCCTCTGTCCAGCAGCTTCTCCAAAGTCAAGGATAACCTGGATTTCCTTATACCGCGTATGTTAACCTACGTTCACACAAAGATGCCGCAGGCTAATCAGGCGAGCCGCGGTTAATGAGACAGGCCATTTCAGTATCAGGCCATTTGCTCAACGATGCAGAGCGACAACAGAGCTGCTGTGCGTCCTCCGTCGTCAGGTCTAAATTATAGCTCAGTGCTCAGGACATGAGGCTGAGCCTACAGGTGCATAATACCAGGTTTGCTGCAGCTGTCATTACACACCACGGCACCTAGTTGGCCTCTCTGGTGCATTTTGTCGCCAGGCTGTCGAGATGTGTTGAATTCTGAGTTTTTATTTTCCTGCTATTTTTTCTGGATGACCCCAGCTGCACCTCGCGGCCCTTTTAGCGCCTGGAGAAAATGGAGAAGAGGTGCGAGGCTTGTGTGCCAGGTGCCTGTCACGCTGTTTTGCCAGCAGGTGCCCACGGCCGCTGTGAGCAGCCGCCGCTCCGCTGGACGGTAGCTCGCAGCCAGGCGGAGCAGAAAACGATGCAGGCAAGAGGCTCACACACCTGGGAAACTACCCTTAAGTCTTTACGGGATTGGCTGCATTTTACTAATTGTTTGATACCTAGTCTACTGAAATGCCCTTTATGGGATACGTTGGACAGACTTTGAAGGAAACGTGTTGCTGCACATTTTGTCTTACAGTTTCTAATCCAGTTAGAGTTGAGCCTTTCTATGAATCTATTGTACAATAAAAGCCTCAGGCTCTTTAACCTGAAGAATTTAGACACTGCACGTCACCGCTCACTGCATTCATATTCAAATTGAACCATAAAGACGAGGGGTCAAGGCTTCATTTAATAGTAAAGAGTGTGAAAATATAACGTCTACTGAAATCCCCGACCGCGTTCACGCCTAACAACGCAGTGGGTTGGAATCATACTGGGGCCTTCGCTTCTGTCGTCTTGCTTAACCAGGTAGGCACACTCTGACAGACACCTGGAATGTATCCCAGCATGCATCTGGCCCTTGGAGACCCCACGGAGAGCTGTCATTACCATATCAAAAGCCATTTACGCACCGTGTCTCGGCCAGAGAGAAAAAGAGGAGCCAGCACTTCAGCAAGCTCTCGATTCAATTTCTCTCATGGAGCCATTTGAATGTCTGTGGCAGGAGCTGCAGACGGATCCACACAAAGACACGCGCGCGCTGGAACATACTCCGTGCATGCATGTACACAAGCTCACACGCCTACCATTGTTCTGACGCCCTATGATTTATTTTCCTCTTTGTGATGAAAATTACAGGTGGAAGTGGGTGCCGCGGCGAACAGACCTTGATCCACGGAGTGTGCGCCTCTGCTTCATGAATATGCTCATTCAAATCCTGCTCTGCTCCCAGACACCTGGGCAGCCAGCGTGCAACAATACTGTTCCATCAACATGTTCAATGCCCAACCACAGAAACCAAAATGTATTCTGAGTGAAAACACGATGAAAGCCGCACGCTGTGTATCAGCGTTAAGCAAAACAACGGATGTCTCCGGGGTGAGGAGCGGTATTAACACCATCTGTCACGATCGGCAGCCTGGCCGATCGGTCCCTTACTGGGTGAATCTCCACCCAGCGGAGTCACTCACCACACCCCTGTCATCACCACGCACCTGCCTGATTATCCTCACCTGCCTGATTACATCCACCTGTTCACCTGGCTCATCATCGCCCTTATTTAAGTTCTCCCCACAGCTCAGTCCCTGTCGGATCGTCAACGTTACAAGGTGTCTCGACCTACCTCGAATCTCGAACCAGATCTCGCTTCTCGCCACGAACAGTGAGTTATTGCTTCCATTGTCTGCTCCCCTGTCTTTGCCTGGACACTCACTGGACTGTGGATTTTCCCTGCTTGGTTAACAACTCTTGCCACGAACTCTGTTCTGCCCTGTGTTCCCGTGTGCCTGGACTCCGATTACTAGCTGCCGCTGCGAGCGCCTGTGGTGCGCCTTTAGCCCATAGCGTGTCTATTCTGAACTATCAGCCGGTTCGGCTCGCCTTTAGTTATCATTGTTTTAGTGGATGAACCGTTGTAGTGTGGATTGGTGTTTTCCCGTTTGTCTCACCTGCAGTCTGACGTTTTCCTCCTTCACTCATCTCCTTCCTGGACTCGCTGCCCGGAGGTCTGACTGCCGTTCGCCTCATCAATATTCCCAATCGTTCTGCTAAACTGTTCAATAAACTTGTCATCTTCACACACTCAACCTGGTTCAGCCTGTTCCGTCTCTCTCACCTAAAGCACCGTCAGCGTAACCGTAACAGTACGATCCGACCACGATGGAACCCGCTGAATCAGGCCACACCCCCGACTTCAACGCAATGATCCAGAAACTCATCAAGCTCCTCGACGCCATCCCGGACATCAGGGACTCCCCGACCCGCATTTCCACGTTGAACTGGATCACAAATTGCTACTCTGTCTACCCTGAGTTAAAGCTTCACAGGAGGTTCCCTGAGCTTCTGGCCGGACAGGCCAGGCTCAGGAAGAGGGAGACGCCTCGTCCACAGCCTGCATCCACGCCTCGTCCACAGCCTGCATCCACGCCTCGTCCACAGCCGGCATCCACGCCTCGTCCACAGCCGGCATCCACGCCTCGTCCACAGCCGGCATCCACGCCTCGTCCACAGCCGGCATCCACGCCTCGTCCACAGCCGGCCTCCACGCCTCGTCCACAGCCGGCCTCCACGCCTCGTCCACAGCCGGCCTCCACGCCTCGTCCACAGCCGGCCTCCACGCCTCGTCCACAGCCGGCCTCCACGCCTCGTCCACAGCCGGCCTCCACGCCTCGTCCACAGCCGGCCTCCACGCCTCGTCCACAGCCGGCCTCCACGCCTCGTCCACAGCCGGCCTCCACGCCTCGTCCACAGCCGGCCTCCACGCCTCGTCCACAGCCGGCCTCCACGCCTCGTCCACAGCCGGCCTCCACGCCTCGTCCACAGCCGGCCTCCACGCCTCGTCCACAGCCGGCCTCCACGCCTCGTCCACAGCCGGCCTCCACGCCTCGTCCACAGCCGGCCTCCACGCCTCGTCCACAGCCGGCCTCCACGCCTCGTCCACAGCCGGCGCTTCGACCCAGGAGAGGATCCAGGAGATGCACCAGAGCTCGCTCCTCACCTCTCCCCCTCTGAGGCTCGGAGCATATGGAAGGAGCTGAAGAGCCAGGGAGACCCCCTGTTTTCAACACCAGTCTCCACCACTTCACGCCGGAACCATGCAGCTTCACACCCAGTCAGCTCCACAAATTCATGTACCCGGGATCTGTCTTTCGCCTACTGCCTCACTGTCCCCGAGCCACTGTCTATGCAGGAGGAGCCAATCATTCAGTCGGTCCCGCGGCGGACGCTGCCTCAGTTTGTGACTTACTGGGCCTCCCTTCAGGCCCGCGCCCACGCAGAGCTTGCCGCCGCTCCCGACTACGGGGACGTGGACCAGGACCCTCGCTATTCTGCTTTGGGCCACATTGCTCCTCGCCACCCTGACCATGCGACCCCTGCCACACGTCTCTCCAAGCCCGTTGCTCATGCTCCACGCCGCCCTGAACCTGTCGCTCATGCTCCACGCCACGCAGAGCCTGCAGCCCCAGCTCCGGCTCCTGCTTCACGCCACACAGCGCCTGCAGCTCCTGCTCCACGTCTCCCAGAGCCCGCTTCTCATGCTGTTCCACGACACCCAGAGCCGGCTTCTCATGCTGTTCCACGCCACGCCGAGCCTGTCGCTCACGCTCCCTTTCACCCAGCCCCAGGCCAGGCCACTCCATGCTGGACCACACCTGGACAGCCCCCTGGTTCCATGTTTTCCCAGGTCGTCACTAACTCTCGCCGGAGGGAAAGGAGGGAGGTAGTAAACGTGTGGAGGTTATCCTGGAGCGACACATGCTTCCCCAGACCCCTTCGGTGGGTCAAGATGGAGGACGCTCTCGCCATGCTCACCGCCGACGACCGAGGAGAGGTTCCAGTGCCCCCACGCCATGCTGACCCTGACCACCTTGCTCCATGCCATGCTGACCCTGACCACCTTGCTCCACGCCATGCTGACCCTGACCACCTTGCTCCACGCCTTGCTGACCCTGACCACCTTGCTCCACGCCTTGCTGACCCTGACCACCTTGCTCCACGCCATGCTGACCCTGACCACCTTGCTCCACGCCATGCTGACCCTGACCACCTTGCTCCACGCCATGCTGACCCTGACCACCTTGCTCCACGCCATGCTGACCCTGACCACCTTGCTCCACGCCATGCTGACCCTGACCACCTTGCTCCTCGCCATGCTGACCCTGACCACCTTGCTCCTCGCCATGCTGACCCTGACCACCTTGCTCCTCGCCATGCTGACCCTGACCACCTTGCTCCTCGCCACGCTGACCCTGACCACCTTGCTCCTCGCCACGCTGACCCTGACCACCTTGCTCCTCGCCACGCTGACCCTGACCACCTTGCTCCTCGCCACGCTGACCCTGACCACCTTGCTCCTCGCCACGCTGACCCTGACCACCTTGCTCCTCGCCACGCTGACCCTGACCACCTTGCTCCTCGCCACGCTGACCCTGACCACCTTGCTCCTCGCCACGCTGACCCTGACCACCTTGCTCCTCGCCACGCTGACCCTGACCACCTTGCTCCTCGCCACGCTGACCCTGACCACCTTGCTCCTCGCCACGCTGACCCTGGCCACGCAGCCTCACGCCACGCTGACTCGGACCCCGTTGCTCCACGCCACGCTGACTCGGACCCCGTTGCTCCACGCCACGCTGACTCGGACCCCGTTGCTCCACGCCACGCTGACTCGGACCCCGTTGCTCCACGCCACGCTGACTCGGACCCCGTTGCTCCACGCCACGCTGACTCGGACCCCGTTGCTCCACGCCACGCTGACTCGGACCCCGTTGCTCCACGCCACGCTGACTCGGACCCCGTTGCTCCACGCCACGCTGACTCGGACCCCGTTGCTCCACGCCACGCTGACAGTGCAACGTCCACGCCCGTCTCCACTGGCCCAGGGGAGGCCGTTCCGTCCACGGCTGTTTCCGGCGGCCCGGGAGAGTTTCTCGGGTTGATGCCTGACGGCTGCAGCCGCCGGCGACATCCGCCCAGGCTCAGACTCCACAGTCGTCGCCGCCGTCTGTCCCGAGGCCCTCGCCACGGCAGCAGTGGACGCCGGCCGCCCAGGTCTTCACGCCACGGCAGCAATGGACGCCGGCCGCCCAGGCTTCCACGTCACTACTGCCATCGTCGGCGTCGGCCGCCCAGGCTTCCACGTCACTGCTGCCATCGTCGGCGTCGGCCGCCCAGGCTTCCACGTCACTGCTGCCATCGTCGGCGTCGGCCGCCCAGGCTTCCACGTCACTGCTGCCATCGTCGGCGTCGGCCGCCCAGGCTTCCACGTCACGGCTGCCATCGTCGGCGTCGGCCGCCCAGGCTTCCACGTCACTGCTGCCATCGTCGGCGTCGGCCGCCCAGGCTTCCACGTCACTGCTGCCATCGTCGGCGTCGGCCGCCCAGGCTTCCACGTCACTGCTGCCATCGTCGGCGTCGGCCGCCCAGGCTTCCACGCCGCGGCACCCTCTGTCGACACCGGCCACCCTGGCTTCTACGCCGCGGCAACCACCGCCGACGTCGACCACCGCCGACGTCGACCACCCAGACCTCCACACCACTACAAGTTTTGCCCCAAACGTTTCTTGAACTCGTTCCAAGCCCTCGCCATGTGCGGCCCGCGGGAGGGGCCGCTCACTGTCCTAGTTATGTGCGGTCCTATGAAAGGATCCGCTTCCTGCCCTTGCCTTGTAACCAGATGTCCTGGTATTGTGCGGCCTGGAGGGCTCACACAGGCTTCTGGCTCTGGCGACCCCAGGAGGGGTTCGCCTTCTGGTTCCTGGCTCTGGCGACCCCAGGAGGGGTCCGCCTTCTGTTCCTGGCTTTGGCGACCCCAGGAGGGGTCCGCCTTCTGTTCCTGGCTTTGGCGACCCCAGGAGGGGTCCGCCTTCTGTTCCTGGCTTTGGCGGCCCCAGGGGGGGTCCGCCTTCTGTTCCTGGCTTTGGCGGCCCAAGGGGGGGGCCGCCTTCTGTTCCTGGCTTTGGCGGCCCCAGGGGGGGTCCGCCTTCTGTTCCTGGCTTTGGCGACCCCAGGGGGGGTCCGCCTTCTGTTCCTGGCTCTGGCGACCCCAGGAGGGGTCCGCCTTCTGTTCCTGGCTCTGGCGACCCCAGGAGGGGTCCGCCTTCTGTTCCTGGCTCTGGCGACCCCAGGAGGGGTCCGCCTTCTGTTCCTGGCTTTGGCGACCCCAGGAGGGGTCCGCCTTCTGTTCCTGGCTTTGGCGACCCCAGGGGGGGTCCGCCTTCTGTTCCTGGCTCTGGCGACCCCAGGAGGGGTCCGCCTTCTGTGCCTGGCTCTGGCGACCCCAGGAGGGGTCCGCCTTCTGGTGCCTGGCTCTGGCGACCCCAGGAGGGGTCCGCCTTCTGGTGCCTGGCTCTGGCGACCCCAGGAGGGGTCCGCCTTCTGGTGCCTGGCTCTGGCGACCCCAGGAGGGGTCCGCCTTCTGTGCCTGGCTCTGGCGACCCCAGGAGGGGTCCGCCTTCTGGTTCCTGGCTCTGGCGACCCCAGGAGGGGTCCGCCTTCTGGTTCCTGGCTCTGGCGACCCCAGGAGGGGTCCGCCTTCTGGTTCCTGGCTCTGGCGACCCCAGGAGGGGTCCGCCTTCTGGTTCCTGGCTCTGGCGACCCCAGGAGGGGTCCGCCTTCTGGTTCCTGGCTCCGGCGACCCCAGGAGGGGTCCGCCTTCTGGTTCCTGGCTCCGGCGACCCCAGGAGGGGTCCGCCTTCTGGTTCGGGCAATACAGTGGTGGGAGGACCGCGCACTGTGTTTGGTCCCTCCTCCGGGTCCCCCTCCTCCCGCCCGACCTTGTGTGGATGGCCTGCACAAGGTTGGGCCGTCTGGAATCCGGCCCTTGAGGGGGGGGCTCTGTCACGATCGGCAGCCTGGCCGATCGGTCCCTTACTGGGTGAATCTCCACCCAGCGGAGTCACTCACCACACCCCTGTCATCACCACGCACCTGCCTGATTATCCTCACCTGCCTGATTACATCCACCTGTTCACCTGGCTCATCATCGCCCTTATTTAAGTTCTCCCCACAGCTCAGTCCCTGTCGGATCGTCAACGTTACAAGGTGTCTCGACCTACCTCGAATCTCGAACCAGATCTCGCTTCTCGCCACGAACAGTGAGTTATTGCTTCCATTGTCTGCTCCCCTGTCTTTGCCTGGACACTCACTGGACTGTGGATTTTCCCTGCTTGGTTAACAACTCTTGCCACGAACTCTGTTCTGCCCTGTGTTCCCGTGTGCCTGGACTCCGATTACTAGCTGCCGCTGCGAGCGCCTGTGGTGCGCCGTTAGCCCATAGCGTGTCTATTCTGAACTATCAGCCGGTTCGGCTCGCCTTTAGTTATCATTGTTTTAGTGGATGAACCGTTGTAGTGTGGATTGGTGTTTTCCCGTTTGTCTCACCTGCAGTCTGACGTTTTCCTCCTTCACTCATCTCCTTCCTGGACTCGCTGCCCGGAGGTCTGACTGCCGTTCGCCTCATCAATATTCCCAATCGTTCTGCTAAACTGTTCAATAAACTTGTCATCTTCACACACTCAACCTGGTTCAGCCTGTTCCGTCTCTCTCACCTAAAGCACCGTCAGCGTAACCGTAACACCATCTCCTGCAAAGTGGTGGATTGGGGATGAACTCACAGGATCCAGATCGTCTGTTGTGCTCATGGATTATGTGGTGACTACACATCAACACTGTGCAGTGGATAACATGAATTTCTTGTGTACTGATTAGCAGAACAGTTTCCACAGGAGCTAACGTACAACTAGATGCACATTTCTGACTGGTGACGTCCCTCAAACCTCCACTTGTACCGTCCACAGGTTGAAGTCGCCTTAGTTTAAGGTGAACAAAGTTGGAGGTGGAGGGGGATTAGTGCCACAATTATAATCTGGTGACTGCTACAGCAAATTTATCTCCTACCTCGCTCCAACACACACATTCTCTTAATTGGATGCAAGTCTGTGAGTTTTCCGTGGCCTCTGTGAGGCTGCGTTTAATTGTGCAGCTGAATGCGGTAAAGTTGATCTGACTGGAGCAGAGTTAGGTAGTTTAAACGCGTCGGAAGAAGCTTTGTAAAGGCCTAAAGGACGATGTTGGCTGTGAACCTGTCAGCATCTTAGCGACAAACATCACATCATCTGGATGATACGTCTCCTCACCCTGTGATGGGACAAGGTGGATTCCTGGTAACACCAGGAATGTGGAAACGTCGCGACCGAGGATGAAGATGTGCTGAAACCTGTCGCCGTTTTGTCCTCATCAACACAAATTAATATTTGTATTTACAGTAAAAACAACACATTAGCCACAAATGAATACATCAGTTACCTTAATGAGTTCAAACAGGCCCATACTTAAGATCTGAGGCTACTCTGTTTATGTAACATCATTTCTAGCATTAAAGACCCATCTCTGAGTCATTTTCCATCCATCAGGGTCAAAACATTTAATTGATTCATCACAATCAAAAGCTTTGAACTAATAAAACAAGCTTTTAACATGACGACTTTAATGAGCAGCTTGTTTCACTGCTAAATCCAGGCAGAGCTAAAGTTTACAGCTTACGTCGGCTGGTACATACAGACCAGATGGAAACTTAGCACATTATTACAGGCATGTTCCACAGTTAGCATTAAGCTTTAGGATCTACACACAAAAACTAAACTCATGCTTAGATCCTCATTTTGTGACACTACACGATCAAAAGGCAACGACCAGTACGTGTCAGAGCCTGTGGGTCCACAGCGTCCACAGAGCCGTAGAATCCCGGTTCGCAGCGCGTCACACTGCGTTGGACCGGTTCCTCTTTATTGCACACTCTTTCTCCCTTTACGTCCGCTGCCGCTACAGCTTAGTTTCCCCACGGGGTCAATCGCTTTTCATGTTATCTTCATTTCAAACATACACAGGCATCACTGAGAAAATGAGAATTCATTCTTCCGCCGCTGAAGAGAGTCGAGCCCAGGAACCAGCCACGGAACCAATCGCCTGCTCTGCACTCTCCAGAAACCAACGCTTCTTTTTCACGTTTTCAGCCCGTCAGCGGTGATGCAGTATGCTAATATTCCCATTTTACAGCGCATGAAAAACCATAATAAACTCTGTTTGGGGCGGTGATGGATGCCGTGTTGCAGGTTGAGACTCTCAGACCGATCTTTGCTTTTGCTCCATCTGGCAGCTTGTGATGGAGAGAGTTTCTCTGCTTCTGTCCTTTTCTCTCTCTTACAACAGACGTTCGATTGGCCATAATTGGCTCCTGTTTGCAGCTAAGTATTGATCAGCCTGATAGGCCGTCCATTCCAGCTCTACCTTCCCCCGCCCTCCCAGCTCCTCTCTCATTCCCTTCCCCCTCCTCCCGTCTCTTCCAAGCATTTCTCTCTGAGAGCTTGCTGCTGCTACTTTGATAAGCTTGGTGAATGGCGTGCCATCAATGGTGCAGACTAACTCCTGAATCAATAGGCGAGTGCAGATGCTCAGCAGTTTATTTGCTGCAGAGATGGCGAAGAATAGAAATGAAGGGGTGGGTGAGAGAGGTGGCCCGGGCGGCGGAGGTGCCCGGCGTTAAGAACGGCCTCTGTGTTGAGCTGCTACTTACTTTGTTGTGTATTGATCTACAGAAGTACAATCGCAAAGGATGCTCCACAAGCAGTGAGTGACAAAGAGGAACAGAAGAGAAAGACGGCTGGAAAAAAATGCACGTTCAAAACCAAGAGTAGAGGCAGATTCATTTCCATGTTTTGGTTTTTATCACCAGCAGAAGTCACGATATCTGCAAGCTGCTGGTGCCATATCATCCAAAGAACCCAAAAAACGACAGTACTTACATCTGCAACGCCGGCCTCCAAGATGCTGAGCTTGGCCTCCTTCTCCAGAGCCGCTTTCTGCTGAACTGCAAGATGAAACGGACAGAGAGAAAACAATGATCACGATAAACCAACACAAACAGCTCATCTGCTTCAAACTTCATGGTTTTAACTGAACTAGAGATGTCAGTTCTCCAGACCCCGACCAGGCTCTTCGTTTTGTGTTTAGTACTAACTGGCCCACGAGACGACGACGGGACCTCGACGCCACCGAAGTCATCGTTGCTGATGGCTCTTACATGCACTTAAGTAGCCAGTTTACGGTCGGCTTCCTTCAATAAGCCGACGTCTTAAACGTCATGGAAACGAGACGTTTCGTGTCTGTGACCGGCGTAGTGGACTAGAGGGAGTCGATCTTCTCGGGCTATTTCTGTTGAAGAAAACTAATTTCTTCAGCATGTTTACGTGTAACCAGGTTTCTTATCTACTTTTCACAGGGCTGCAGAGACGGAGCGTCATGGCGTGGAGCTTCTGGACGAGAGCAGACATCCCTGAATGGAGCATTTCAGTATTTGTTAAAGGCAGCTGCTCTCTGTGCTCTGACACAGGCAAGAAATATGAAAGCAGCCTCTTTTGTCTCTTCTTTTTAAAACACGTAACCGTAACGTAGTGGCCTGATGCACGTCCAGACTGATTTACATCAACCACGTCACAGCAGGCGCCACCTTTACAGGTCTTCATCTTCATCTTGTAATAATTTCTGGATCAGTCTCACTGCTCCCGTTAGACTAAGTGAACAGGTAGAATGATGGCAGTGACACATCGAAGTGAACCTAAACACCAACCTTGACAAAATTAGGCCAACAACACCTCCACAGGGCTCTGCAATAAATCCTGCAGGTCCACAACCAAATGGGCTATTACTGTAGCATATCTTCACGTTATGAAATGTGAATTTCTACCCTGACCTTCCGCCAGGCATATATTACGACACATTTCCACACAAATACAATTAAAGCCTCCGAACAGCTCCTTTTTCATCGCCTTAAAGGGAAACAAATGGAGGGATGCGATTGAAATTCACAGCGGAGCTCGTATTACAGGCAGAACAAAAAATAATAGAGGATACATAATTGCATTCACTTTGCTTTGCATGTGAATGCAGCGGTTTGGAGACAGACCGAGGCTCCTTTGTTGACACACCAGGCAGATGTAGGATATGCAAATGCTCGACAGCTTTAATACTTTGCCCGTTCTTCTAATCCTCCAGCATTATTTGATGCTAGAGGCCCATCTAGGTTACTTGACTGGTTGCCTTCATAGGTACAGTACGAACACCTCGTCTTTGGGTGGGCCGTCATATCTTAATAGCGCTGTCAGAGGCTCGGCTCTCTCCAGTGAAATGCAGAAGCTGTGGCAGGATGGGTTTGTCAGCGCCGCCTCTTCTTCGGTTCAGCGAGAGCCACGCGAGCGCCGGCGGCTTCTTGTTCGGCATCTTTAAAGCTTCGGGACGCTGACCTCTCCAGATGTTTGGTCGGAGGCCAGAGCAGCAGCTTCCTGTACAATGATCTGCAGCTGCATCACGTCCACTTTCTCCAGGTTGATTCACACTGTTAAAGGAAAGTGTTCTGACATTTCCCAAGTGAGTCCTGCCTGCTGCACAGAGAAACGATCTAGAGTTTGTTCCTGAATTCAGTGATTCTACGCAACAAAATGCTTTTTACCAACATTTGAATAATTTGCTGTACAACAACGCTGCAGTCTCACGTTTCTGTAATGAACAAACACACTGATGCCTTATTTGCTTGGTCTGAAGCGTCTTAACACAGTCGATGTTACAGTTCAGTCTGCAGTTTGTGGCTTTGATGGTCTGGGAAACTCTCAGGGTCTATGGGGCAGTAAATACTATGGCAGTGAACACTGCAATGCAGCTCATCGGAAGAAAGACACGAGACTGAAGTTAGCTAGCGAGGGTGGTGACAGTGAAGCTGGTGTCAAGCTGCAGATCAAATAACGCAGAGCAGATCACATCTAGATCTGAAAAGTTTCATTTGGAGAGAAATAAGGAGTTTGTTTGATCAGAAGTTTGTCTTGGAGCCTCCCGAGCCATCAGGTCTGTCCAGTGCCAGTAAATAATGTTACTGCACTTTCATTTTATAGATACAATCTGCTGTTTGCTTCAATCTTATGCTGTCCATCCTTTTATTGGGGCCATTTTTGAGGCTGCAGGTATTGTCACTTATTTTCAAGCAATAGTTGGGGATGCCAAGAAACACTGAATTGCCGAAAAAGGTTTAGAAAAGATTAAGTTCGAGTGAAACACGGACAGAGATGATAAACGGCACGACACGTTGGAAGCAATGGCGTTAAACAGTTGTTCTCTAAAGTTAGGTTGGTGAGGCACAACCTATTTGAGTTGCATCTGGAGGAAAGCCTAATTGACAGGCTCCCACAGAAACACCTACACACACAAACATTTAGGTCCTGATACGGAATCAAAGCAGGTCTGATTTACCCAAACACAAACAAACATGAAAGTGCTCAGCATTTTCCCTGGGAATGAATCAGAAAACCGCCGCAACATGGGGCTCTGGGGAACCCACCGGGTTCCCCAGAGCGACCGGCCACGCGGCCAGCGAGCGTGACTACATCACAGGCGGAGCGCTGCCTCTAATTAGCAGACGAGCCTTTGGACCTTCCCGGCGCCGCGGCTCTGCGGCCAAGAGCAACCCGGACCGTCCGCTCCTCTCCTCCTGCAGACTACAAATGAGTCCAAGTCAGACGAGAGCGCTGCCGAGAACAGGAAGGCTGAGGTGCCTCATTTGTACCTCAGCGAGCTTTCTCTCCAACGCCCAAATTGGATCCATTTTTAAGAAGCTGCAATGGGCTGGGTGTCGCGATCAGACCGAAAGGCCACTTTTCTTCTAGCCCGTCTGCCAGCGCAGTGTGAAAATAAGCTGTAATGTGACAAAATGGGAATGAAGCCGCGATGGACTGCAGCCAGAGAGCGAGCGGAAGGCAAATGATCTATACTTTGATTATTCTCTTTTTACCATTTCCAGAGTATTCCATCTTCCATTGTACCTCTGAGATACATTTGGACTGCAGGGGGAAAACTGGGCCTGAAGGAAATAACGAGAACCAAATCTCATTTCTACGAAAGGGGCCCCTTTATTTTCCCTCCAAAACACATGGAGGCGCTTCATTTGTCACCCGAGCCACCCTGTCCTGAATTTTGCTTTATGTTAACTCAATGTATCTGAGGCGCCTAGAGGGAAACACAGCAAGTGCTGGGGATTCAGAAATGCTTCATTTTTCACTGTTGACAAAAGGGAAAGGCCCAAGCTGGCTCCCAGAACGCTGGACGAACAGAATGGATGCTTCTGCAGCACTGAGGGGCGGCCGTTCCTACCGCTAGCCACCCCCACCCATCGCACGTCCCCAGCGCTCGCTCACCCTCTCGGGTACATTTCGGGAACCGAATAATGAGAAGAAAACAACGGCCATCGTTCAACAGCAAAGGCAGGAGGACCATCGATGCAGGGACACTACAGGATAGAATCACATTAGTGGCTGTTGAGAGCGTCGATCTCTGGACAAATGAACACATATCGCTTGGTATTTTGGTTTTTCTTTGCAGGCTCTAGTCCAGTGCCGAGCGAATGCCTTGAAGATAATGAAGAAACATGTGGCAGCTATTAAAAAACGCTGCAGATAAATTATCGCAGATCATAAAACCAGGGCGATTCGTTTCGAGGCAACGCTGTTTTTACTGCCACCTGAAGTTTTGTTATCGAACGACCTGAGCATCAGTTGACACGATGTGAGATTACGTTAATGGATATTTAAACCTACATAAATGCATCGGTGCTGTCGCCGTGTTCTGACTTTACACTGCTCTGTGTACATTTGAATGATGAACGATGAGCAAAGCGCCGACGTTTCCATCCGACCAAAACAAACGCGTCTAATATTTTGCAAATTAACTCTTCATCTCCAAATCGGCATCAGAGAAAATTCTGTCAAAAGACATTTGCCCATCGGTTTTTCAAAAGCATCTTAATTAGATGTGGTTTCACTCTCACTTGCATTAATTTGATTTCTGATATCAACTTTTCAGCCTTCAATCTGTTCCTCGTTGATCCCAGCCCCTCCACCCCCGGCGTTATTGCCTGCAGTAATCTAGGATGCAGTTCTACCCAGCAGCAGTAGGATGTGTGGGTGGGAGGTGGTGGTGGTGGTGGGGCTTCGTCAAGACAATGCCATGTGTAATTAAATTCAAACGCAGGGGGTCGAAATGGCATCTGGGGCCACCTGGGGAACGGGAGACCATTAAGAGGGGAGAGAAAGAGAAAGGAGGAGAGAAGAGTGATGGACAGTCGAGGGGAACTATGATGCCGAGGAGCGAGGCTGAGAGAAAAAGGGACAAAAAGGAGGGAGGTAATGTTTATGGTTCTACAGTTGACCTGAGCTACAGAACAAACGTTCGTTGGATAGTAAATGTGGAGAACTACAGATCTACAACACAGCGATCTGTTGGTGCGATGGGTCACGTCTCTGAGAACGACCCTCAGGACTGGAGCGATTCCTGGCTCAGGTCAGCATGTGAGACGGCATAAATCATCACGTGTCACCCTCGAGCTGAGGGTGTGACACCAGAGCCCAGCCCCAACCCACAAAGCAGAGCAAAGCTTTAACATTTAACATTTAACAGCACGTTTTTTACGGTGGAGTCGCATTAGAGCTCGTTACAACAGAAGATGGTTCTATGTCTCATTTTAAACACGGAGGCCAAATTGTCACTCAACAGTGATTTTTGTTGAGCTGAAGGAAAAACAAAAAGAATAATAAGCAAAATATTAAAATACTGTAACTCTGTGAAGTGAATACATGTTTGCACAGATGGACGGTTACAGATTTTGTCGCAGGCAGAATAAAGCTTGTTTTGAAGGGTCTCCTGAAGGCCAGGATGAACAGGAGGACTGGGTCCACCTGACTGCTATCGTACACCAGATGCCTGCATTTGTTTTTTGTTCTTAGAGAGGACACTTCCAGGAAACATGTTCATCTTCACTATAGCTGGCCTTTAAAACAGCTTCGTGGCTGCAAAGTTCACAGCTGATCAGAGGAATGAACCAAATGAAACACGTCAACATGCGAGAGACTAAAACGCCTGTTAGCTGCAGGATGTCTGGAGCTGACGCCTTCCATCGTGAGTCTGGATCAGTCTGCCAAGTCACAATATTAGCCATATTTTAATCAATTATACATTTTTGAATAACATCGGCGTCAACTTTCCTGCCACACACTAATGTTGAATTCAGGGTGACTGAGTCCATGCCGTCGATAGAGGGATGTTTGGTTGAACTCACCATTATCTGGTGACAACAACCAGCGTAATGTGTTTGTTTGGCTCGTTGTGAACACTGCTCGCTGCTTTAATTGATGACATTTAACTGTGCGCTTCTGCACCATTTGAGTCGTTCACACTTTAAAAGGCAGGTATTAAACACCTCTATTAGTTTACATAAACAATTCATTAAGCTGATATGACACCGGGGACCCCGGCAGGAAAACATACCCCAAGCCACCCACGGCAATTAATGGGCTTCCATCAGCCGACGCCTCGCTGAACTGAGACAGGAGCCCGTTCTCCAACAACAAGCGCTCGTACTTCTAAACAGAAACACGTTTGCTGAGATGTTTCCGTCATCCCCACAGGCAGCCACTCTTTCACCGAAGGCTTTTCTTTTTGTAAAGGGAATAAAAACCAATATTCCCCAAGTGGCGGTGACCTTTGAGAAATTGAGTCTGGAGTCGTAAAACCAAACACTCCACAAATGGAAGTGACCTCCACCATGCGAGGAGGAGAAATGAAATAAAACCCCTTTCTGGCTGTGAAAGTGTGATGACAAGCCGGATCTGTTGCCTTCACTTGCACCTGACCCCTTCCCTCCTTCTGGCAGCCAAGTCACTATTTCTTCTCTTTCAGTCCTCGCTGTATCTCCTCTTACTCCTCCCGTCCAGATAAGGCTGGGTATCAAACTTCCACGCCGACATCGTTTGGTGCCTACTTCAAGTCAGGGGCCTGTAACATGTACTGGCACATTTAGATTCCTGGAACTGAGTCAAGTGTTATTAGAGCTGCGACGGTCGGACACCTGTCACACCCCTCTCATGTCCAATATCCACTACAAGTTTAACATTCCGGCAGCGTCGCACACAGATGCCAAACATTCACACCCATTTCGTGCGGAGGTCGGTCCGGCAGCCAGGGAAGAATATTAAGCTCTGTTGTGGTGCAAAGAATTAATTGCAAGGCTAGTTCTCGAATGAGATCCCAGACAGACTATGTGAACATTGACGCATTTCCCTCACACGACCGTCATAATAAAGGCCCACCTTCACAAGAGGTGTTTTTCACACATCACACGCGTGTAATCTCCCGTTTCAATCAACAGTTATCAGAGAGACGCGTGCGCATCTCAGAGATAATGACTCAAAGTGGACGGGAGCTTAAGGAGCCCAAAATGAAGAGTCGGCCTCTAAACCTTGCTCACTGCTTTTTGTAGATACTGAGCTGCTTTTCAGAACTTGAGGAACATTGTGTGTGTGATAATAACATGACCCCAGCATCATGTTAAAGTAAAGCACTGAACGTCTGTTCGAGCCTCTCAGACTGTAGCTTCACTCGCTCATCTTCGCGTCCTCCTCCTCGTCTTGCTTTTTTACTCACTGTCGCGTCTCCACCCATCGTTCCCGGGTCTCTCCACTCCTTCTTCCACTCTCCCCGTTCCCCATCTCTTCACTCTCTCACCTTCCCTTTTCTCTGATGTCTATCTTCCTTTCCGCATCCTGGTCCCTCCCGCAGCCACATCCCTCCGCTGCAGCCTGTTTGTAGGGCTGATGAGTGGTAGATGAGCATCGCTTAGCGCCCGGAGATAAGGCTGCTAAAGCCAGGGACAGTATGTATCCGTCCGCCCCCAGACGAGCCAGACGTCCCACAGCTGAGAAATGAAGGAGGTAAGATGTCCGTTCATATACGTTATAAATGCGTTTTATGAGCACAAAAGCGTAAATTGGGTGGTGGCTACGTAATGAGCAGGACGTGTAGCACGTTTTGGGCTTTTTGTTACTAACCTAAGACTCAGGGCCTCGTCTCGCTCTCACTCAGCGGTATCACCTCTGACAGCAGGACAAGAAGCAGCAGAAAAAGAAAAGTCCCACTTACTGCTCCTGACAGAGAAATTGACATGGAAAGCCAACACTTAGCGCCGCCCTCCTCCATCACTCTCCGCTCTCCCCCTCGTCTCCCTCTGCTGCCTCTGCTCCCCTCTCTCTGATGGATGACCTTTACAGTACATATGACTCATCTTCCTGGGTGAGAGAGCATGTTAATGAGTGGGAGGGAGAGAGAGAGATGACCGCTTACTGTTCTTTCGTCTGACCTGCAGATGTTATACGCTGGTCTGGACACTGCACTGAGATAAAATTATCCAGGAGCATTTGGCACAGTTTTCATTGAGGTTATCAGAAAAGACACATGAAGAAGTTCACAAGCTCACATATCAGATAGAGGATGTTGTAGGGAAACAATCGCTCTAGATGAGAATTTATCTCCAAGTCTAAAGTCTGGCTCAAATACACTTTAACTCTGAAAGACACTGATTTCGTAAAGTGTGTCTTTTTTCCTTTTTTTCCATGGAACCGCACACAGTCGACCTCATTTTTATCAACCCAGATTTCCTTGTGCATGTATGTAATCGAAGTCTTTCCTCTCCCCCCGTGAGCTCGTGTGCAGCCAGTCCAACACTCAGAGCTTTATTATTAACCCACAGCACAGAACATGCGTTTCAGGTGAGTTTAAGCTCCAAGACTAATCTAATCTCTATACTTGCCAAAGCAATCTCTGGCGATTTTGGTGCTTGGGTCTTGGGTTTGTCTTGATTTCATTGATCGTTTTGATGCGCTGAGCTATATTCAGACCTCCCACAAAACAGGTGGGTGCCAAGTCCGTAGAGCACCTCTGTGACCATCCCATCCGAAAGAACGCCGCGCGCCGTCCTGGAGCGACAGCTGGCAGTCGGACCACCTCTCTGAGTCCAAACTATAAAATCTGTGCCAGCACTCGGTATGTAACCACACTCAGTTAAAGGTCTTATTGATGCTTTCCGCTGAGCATGAGCTGATTGTTTCTCTGTTCTCTGTCTTGTGCGTCTGAAATCTGTCTGCACGTTAATATTTGCATGTTTTAAACAAAGCGTCTCCCTTTTATTGCTCACACACAAACATGTAGTGGTGTGTTGGTGTCTCCATCCCCATGCAGCCCGCTGGCATCAGGCTGCAGCCAAGGCCAGGTGGCTTGGCAGTCAGGCAGCAGGGGCTCTCGTGGGGGGATCACGCAGACTTTCCTTCCACTGAATCTCAACTTAGAGAAAATATCCTCCATTATCACTGGAGGCAGGACGAGCAGTGTAAATGCTAGAGGCTTCCAATTGCCTTCACCGCCTCCTCATCTCGCCTGCACCACTATTCATTTGTAAGAGCGCGGACGCTCGAGGTTGTGGCGACTTCTGCTGGATCTGTATCGACCTGAAGCCGTGAAAGAACAGCATGCGGTGAAGTAGATGTGAATAAAATATGCATCAAAGGTGACGTTAGTAAAAGCTGATTTGCTTTATCCCTTCGTTAAACCACGGAATTCAACTTCAAGCCAGCGGAGGAGGTTCGGCGTCTGATTAGGACACGTCCTGGAGGAGTAGACGCGATTATATTCCTCATCTAGGGACAAGCTGTGGCTGGACTGTGATGTCTACCCTGCTGCCAAATGCCAGATATGGATGGATGCTTGCGGTGCCTAAATTAGACCACAGCTTATTTCGTGCATGTTTGTAATCAGCCTACATGCATTAGTAGTGTCCTCCTGCCATTCACCATCAGGGCCACACCAGAAAACCCACCGAGCCTGGCAGCACCAGCCGCGTTCCTGTCTTACACCACAAGACACCCTGACCCCAAGTACAGGAAAAGGTGGAAAAGGCCTGTGAAGCATTCAGAAGAATCCTCACGACGCCTGGAATTTGATAAGCACCCGGATAGTGGAGCGTTATCAGAGGGATATCTTAATGGAAAAGTACGTCTGTCTGCGAGTGATACTAACAATGACAATAATATTACAAACAGCACTAACAGTAATAAAGTCTTGGATGGATCAGCTTTGGAGGAAAGCCAGTTGACTGCAAGCAGCGAAATGCAGAGTAGGGAAGAGAGGTTGGGAGGCGGCCTCCTCTTTGGAGCCTGAGCAGCGGAGTTCAGATCGCAAACAAAGGGACACCTCTGGCATCAAACAACAAAAACATGCTAATGTCTGAGCTCTGCTTGAAGAGAATTTAAAATGTTTGTAAAGCAGGGAAGTGGTACTAGGCTGCCAGCACCCACTCAGATGCTAAAGATAAGAGAGAGCTGTTCCTCCTCCCTGGAGTCTCCAGCCTGTCGAAGGCCTGGCTTTTACCTGCAGGGCCCAAAAATGTCTGAGGTATTGAAAGTCAACAACACGAAAACATTCGCCATCATTAAAACCTTTAGCGCGCTGAAGCAGAATAGAAGCGCAGGTAAAGGCCGTCACGGGCTGAGAGTACAAAGCTGGATTCAAAGGTAGAGTAAAGCTAGAGAACCTGACGGCGCTTTACTTGCCGGTGGTGCGTCTTTATTTCTGGACACAAAAATCTGTCCGTAAGGATCTGAAGAGTGTAAAAGCAAAGCAGAACTAACTCAGCCGACGATGTTTCGAGAGTAAATATACAGATGTGACATATGAAGACTAGGCTGCGTTGGCTTTAGGGTTGACGGGTGCACAGGCGTAACAGGATGACAGTCTGGAGAAGAATCAGGACCAAGCTGCAGCGCCCAGATAACGTCAGTAATGATATTACAGCTAATGCCTGGCTGTTTGCAGCGAACAACACTCCAGCAGTCACACCAGCCTCTCGTGCTTTTCAGGTTTCCGTGTCAGTACAATAACCCAGACCGTGATCTGCTTCTTTACCCGTAAGAAGTAATGGAGGAACCGTCAGGCCAGAGTTTGTCTGACGTTCAGAGGCAGATGAGGCAAGCTGAAGAAAAGCCGAAGCAATAAGCGCTTTTATGTTCAACATCATGATTACATCAGGGTTACAAACGGAAGAGAGACACACTTCGACTTCAGGTCTCACTACGTGGCGATACCTGTAAACCGGGAAACAAATAGAGGCTCAGGCTGTAGGCAGTTCAATCACATCCTGTACCAGCGGTTACTGTCAGACAACAGCTGACTTTACATTAGCCTGCGATGGACGGGGTGAGGTGAGATGCTGTGTAACCATGACAACACAAGTCCTCTCATTTTATTTCATTTCAAATGATCTTTCTCTAAATCCTCCAGTTGTTTTCGTGTATGAACTCAAGCCAACCTTTATCACAGGCTCATTGTAGCTGCGATAATTCCGGTGGACACGGTGTAATTTCACTGTGCTGCTTGTTGTTCTTGATCACTTCGCTGAAACGTGAGTCGCGGCCGCAGTGATTATTTCAGAGCGAACTGCTGTATCGGAGCCCGTTTCACTCTCTCCCTGCTGCTCCTGAGAAGAAGTTTTCTTACGTGATCTGACACACACACACACAAAATACAAACGTGACAACATTTATTAAAGATCACAAATATGAATAAATAAATGATTCTTTAATGCCTGAGCTCGGATCATTTCTGATCTCAGCTGCGTTGGATTATTTGTGCTGTGCGTCACACACTAAACACATCTGGGGCTTGTCGGCGCGGCGTGAACACAAAACAAATCGTCTTTCCACGGTTGTCACGTTTCAGAAGGTCACAGTCTGATGAGGGCACTGGTGAAGGTGAGTCAAAGTTAGAGGCTAGCGTTTAGTATTTGAGACGATGAAACGTTCAAAAAGTAGTTTCAATAATAACTATTTATAATAGTTTTAATAATTGCTTTGCTGCCCTCATTGGTTCTTGTATTTATGTCTATTGATGCCATATTTTAGGTTTAGAATGACGTCATCTTTTATTCACATTGCTCAGAAGCCTTGGATTTTCTGTGCATGCATGTTGGGTAGACGGGGAGCGAGACCGGGCTTGGAAGTCGGACACAGACCTGGAGCCCAAGGTGACCTCATTACCAACATTTGTTCCGCTTGTCGCTGCAAATCACACACTGTGTCTGTCAAGAAGCAGCAGACGCCGCGCAGCCAAAGCGGCCGGTAACCCGCCCGCTCCCGAGCGCGAGCCTGGCGCCTTCTGATCCGTGAACCCGGAGAGAATCGGCTGTATCGCATACGCATTTGGAGAAACTCCTGGAAAATGTGAGGTTGTACGCCAGGTCAGACGACGAGGGTGACGAAGGGAAACGCAAACGTGACCCAGTGACTGACCTCATTTAACAGGTTTGATCTCTGGGCATTAAAGGGAAGTTTATGTAGCAGGCAGGCAGTTCCTCCCGACCTCGTGACCTGGAAAACGTCTGCTGGGCAGGATATCGATGTGACCTGCGCAACAACTTGCTGACAGTTTACGATTGTATCTGGGTGTTTTAGTGGTGTCATCAGTGTCCACATGACATCATCTGCAACCAGACAATACCTTAATCTGCTACAGTAAATGTATTCTTCACTGTCAGGTCATGAGGACACGGATTGTGCGCAGTGCTCTACACGTCGACGGGACAAGCTTCTGCTGATAGGTGACACGCACATAAATCTCCCAGTGCTCCACAAAAAGCAGAGGAGGGGGTTAAAGTGACAAACGGGCAGAAAACGCACACGTTGGTCACGTTTGCCGCTGAAGGTAGAAAACAGGCCACTGTATCAGCATTAATCTAATAAACAGAGGCCACCGAAGGATAAACTGGAGGCAACAGGCACCTGGTACTTTAACTCAGAACATTAGCATTAAAATAATGCTGTAAAACAATACGAGTCAAAGGCAGAGCGGGTGTGACAATTAGAGCCGTTATGAAAGCGCAGCAGTTCAACCTGCTGACAGACTGAGCCACCCACCACATGTTCACCTGCTCAGTCAGGTTTTAATGGATTTGATTCAGATGAAAATCCTGAAAAGGGTTTCAACTCAAGTTTGCTTCTGCCTTTGTGCTGGTGACTCCGACACATGCATTAAAAAGTCTGATTCTCTGTGTCTGAGTTCTAAAAGGTCAACATTGAGCCAGTGGGCTTTTTTGTTTCAGTCAAAAAGTGTGTCAGAGAAATCGCACAGCATCTCTGCAGCCGTGCTGCTTAGGCAGTTCGTGCAAAATGGACCAGGATGTTTGTGAGCGTCGGCCCAGTTTGAGCAACAGCCCTGACCACTGGTCCCACCCATCAGCTGATTCAGCACATTTAATTGGCAGCCAATAGGAAGATGAGACCACTTTGATTGGCTGCTCGGCAGAAGAAAGTTGTCCTTAGAAGAAAGACAGCAAACACTGTTCACAGTTACAGGACAGTAACGCTTCTGCAAGTCTAACCGAGCACAGTGATTGTTGCCGATATTTAGCTGCTGTTACTCCCACGGCGTCTATGAGTTGCCGACCTCAAGATGTCAAATATTGACGTCAAGCTATGAAGGTTCCTCTGTGTCGTCTTTTATCCGCACGACCCTTTGACCTGCGTCATAAAGCTCAGTGCTCAGCACAGCTGCCCCGTCAGCAGCACAGCAGCAAAGTGTCTGCGTCACGTTGACTAATAGGAAGAATCCAGTGGACAGTTGACCCGACGACACCGAGGCCAGTCCAGCGGAGAGACACGCTCTGGTTCTTTGGATTTATGCAGACGTCCCCACAGCGAAAACAGACATCGCAAATGAAATGGGAAGGACGTTGGCTGTTGGTGAAATGACTCAGCAGGAAACGCAGGCACAGGAAGCTGCGAACGTGAAGGGACACGGGGCGGAGGCTCCGCGACATCTTGGCCTGACACCGTCCAGAAAACCAAGTCCTTCACCGAGTCAGAGCAGTCTATACGAAACGAACGGAATCTCCAGCAAAGTCGTGATTCTATTCAATATTCACGCATAGAAACAAGGCAGCAGCCTATTAAAGCCAGCTTCAAACGGAGCCGCTTATCTTTTTAATTAGGCTGCAGGTTGAGAGGCAGCGATATTGCTCTCTGAGCTGATGTATATGTAATGTGGAGCGGTATTGATTGTGGGGAGAAGATGGGGGAGGGGTGATATTCAAGGTGCTGGTACCATGAACTGTTCAATACCACACCTAATAAATAATATCAAAGGCAAAACCTGGCTAAAGGTGGATGAGATGAAATCTCTTTATGATGCAAAACCTAGAAGAGGAGCGAGGAGAGGGGGGTGAGGGAGCAATTTCTCTTTGCAGGCAGCCAGGGCGACAGGATATTGCACCGAGTGTGCAGCTGAAGAAACAAATAACCCGACTTTCATCAATCGCAGATTAAAACACAAACAGAGGGAGGGATGGAAGGAGGCCTCCTAATTATATTCTGTGGAGTCGCTGCTTCTTTCTGACTGTTTTGACACAGCTAATATGCGTCTCTGTGAATCCCCACCCGCCCGCGACGCCGTCACCTTGCCAGGTTACGTGGCTCTAACAGGCAATAGAAGAAGCCATTTACACTTGAAGGTGCTAATGCAACACTTTCCTCCATCTTATTACCGCCGCCGTGATTTCTCACCTGACTGCTGACAGGCGGGATTAGACAAAGCATTTGGACGACAGCGTCCTCAACATCAAACGCAGCCTCGCTCCCTCACCCTGCACCCTGACCTTTACGGGTCTATTACATCGCTGACTTTACCGCGAGATGTTGCATGTGAAGAAAATGACAACAGCATGTTTTTGAACCTTTAAAAGAAAAACCTGTTAATATGGACGATTCAGTCCAAGGTTTAAGTACAAGACAGCGTCTTCAATATAAAACATACATACATTTTACAACGTAAAAGTATGATCCTAAACATTTAAAGCTTCAATGGAGAATCTCCAATTAATGTTTGGATTGTGAATAAGCGGCTACGTTTGTTTTCTACAAAATTCAGCAGATTTGGTGCTTTGGTGAATCTGAACTAAAAGTGATGTCTGACATTTAGGTCACATATAGACGCTCTCTGAGTGGTGCCTTCAAGGCTGCGCGGTTGAACTTGGATGTCTAGACATGTTCTGACACTTAGGAGGAGAGTGACACTCAAAGTCTATTTTTGAGCAACACTTTTCTCCTGAAAGAAGAAAGGTGGCAACTGCATCCTCCACAGAGAACAGAACAATGTCTCATCTTAAAGCACTCGAGCTCAATAATCAGATTTGTGCCAAAACGCAAGCAGCTGCGGTGGAAGCGACAAACATCAAAATGCATTAATGTGACACAAAATCCTTGGGATTTAAAGAATTGTCAACAGCATTTAATCAGCGTGTTTTGTGTAATTGTTTGGTGTCATTCTGTGCCGACGGGGATTTTACGTGGACGTCAGTTATTTCACATGATGGACATCACTTTGTAGAACAAACATGGTTTCTGATGCATGTGTTTTATCAGATTTGGCCAAGGCTTACAACACTGCGAGCTCCTGTTGCCAGGAACGAGGCTCTTGATGTTCATCTTTTCCTCCAGCTGATGCATAATTCATCCCATCCCGTCCTTCACACAGGCAAACGCAACCTTCCCAATTTCCTGACAGATCTGTACTTGGGAAATGCTCAGCACATTAACATGAAATGAGCACAGTAATGCGCACCGTGGTTCAGCATGCTGCTCTGTGGGAAAACGGCAGCGTCTGCAACACGTAGACGAGGAGAAGAGCGTCGACGCGCTTTGATCGTATGGTTGATTAATATTCATAGTTGATCGTTTAGAGCGGAGGTCATTTCACATTGTTACGCGGAGCTGATCCATTTATCCAGAGCTTCTCTGGAGCAAAGTCAGACTGAAGGATGGCGTTAGCTAAACCCTTTAAAACAGCTGCAGGTTTTCGCTTCATCGAGGTCACAGTGATGGTTGTCGTAGAACAGGAAACACTGGCTGAAGCTAACGTCAGCGCTGATCTCACTCATGTGAATGCGATGAATGACACCTTAACATTTGCTACCCAACGTTACACATAATAGTTCAACTCGGAAATGTTGCTGTAGCTTTTTGGTGCAGATAAACAACAATCACACGTCACCGTAGCGTGTGATCCTGGGTTCGCTGTCACTGATCATGTGACTACATGGCCACGCCCCTTTATCAGCAGTGCTCAAAATTAGGCTGCCCTTCCCTAATCTGCTCTTCTAATCCAGCTCCAAAAATGAGGTTTAAGGAAAGACAGAGAGGAGTGAAATCCATAGGAAGGGCTTCATTAATTATACACAAAAAGAAGATCTACAAAAGAGGGCCAGGTCTTTGAAGATGCAGAGTGCGAAATGTCACCAGAAGCCTTTGAAGCGCTTGACTGCCTTTGTCGCTCACTTTTCCTCTACATGAAACACGATGACTGCGGTGGGGACATTTCAACTCTGGGCTCTTCAGAGAGAAGAAAGAAGTGATATGAAAGCACGGAGTTCTGCGCTAGAGCGGGACGAGGCTCCGCCGGGACGCAGGCCGGCAGGAGCGTCAAGTGTCAGAATCACTGGCGCCTGGAAGGAGACGGACAACAGCTGTAGTCCAACGTCTGATCATATCAACCACCCGTGTTAACGTCTCGTCTTCAGTGAAATAAGATCAGCAGATTATTCTGCATTTGTGTTCCAGTGTGTACAGCATGTGGGTGTGTGGGTCAAACATGTCGTCCAGCTGATGCTTTTAATAGTTCTGGACAACAGCTCGGCTCTTTGACGCAGACAAGTGAGACGCGCTGCCTCATTTTGGGTTTGCCCTGAAAAAGAGGTCGTTGAGCTCAGTGGGCTTCATTCAGCTGCTTAAATAAAGGCTGAAGAGAGGAGAGGATGCTGAGGAGCTGGTCATTTAAGATGCGATATGTCTGTCTGCGTCACACACTGAGCATTACAGAGTGAAAGTTTAGTCCCTGAGGAGGAAAAGGTGCCGATGTTAGAAGCCCCCTGGGGTCTATCTTGCTGCTGCTGTTATACTTTTCCATATGCTAAGTTTATCAGAGCCACAGGTCATCAGCCAACGGCTAATCTCACAAATAAAACATAATATGCACCTACTGTATTCAGGCAGCAGCAATCTTAGATGTTATCTCAAAATAAAAATCATCTACGCGGCCAGATAAGACCAGATGTAACATGGTTGGGTGAACGGACCCTTTAAAAGGTCTTGTAATTCTAATTAAAGACAAGGATTTCATTACTGCCAATGAACCGAAATACCTCCACCCACCAGGCACCAATCACAGGGGAACACGCAGAGCCTGAATAATCTGTTCGGCACTATTTCTGTGATGACAATACCACGCACGGCTGTTTATACCAGCAAAATATTTCTCATTTACGGGACAGACGGGATGTCAATGCCCAAATTCAAGCTAAAAATGTGCATGTGGCAGATCTTGTAAGCTACCAGCTCAATCCCTGCTCAATTCCTAAAATATTGATCTAATTCTCTGACATGAGCACGATTCCAAATTCATCTCAAACCCAGGCCTTAATAGGCAGCTCCATCCTCTCCCGCTCTACTTTCCCATGCAGAACCTGCGAAGCCAAATCTTCATTAGTCATTCGGCCCCGTGCTATTCTCTCCTCAGAAGCCTCTCTGTGCAGGCAGACATCACGAGCAAGGGCCGAGAGGAGAGAGAGGTAGACCGCGAGAACAAGACGGGGAAGGAGAAATCGAGGGAAACAGGGGACACTTGAGTGCAGTTGTAATCAAGGCCTGTGCGCTCAAGAGGGGCCAATCAATCCGGCTGTCTGCCTCCACGTCTCATCAGACATCTTGAAGACGGCTAAAAATGAGCTGCAGGGTCCAGGCGGCCTGCTCCGGCTGCCGAGAGAGCGAGCGAGCAACAGGCCTGTAATAACTGCTGCACAGAGCGCGGCCGCACTGAAAGCGCAAAGCGACTCCCGTAGGAGTGACGTCGCGATAAACACCCTGCGACGCCGCGGGCTCAAAGGTCAAGAGCAGTTCCCACGACTACTACACCGCCCAACGTAGGAATCTGTCCACGGTCAGCACATCTGGCTGAGGCACTAGTTCGAACACGGCAACGTTCAACGTTCGCTTGTCAACAATGAGCGATTCTAAGGAGGTTGTGTAAAGGAAGGAAGGAACCATTCGCAGCATTTCCTGGGCAGCGGATCCGCTACTAAACCAAAGAGTTTATTTGTTGATTGGTTTGTTTTAAAGTGGGGTTAAATATTTATTATCCAATGGAGAACTAGCCCCGTCTTCTACTTTCATTCTAATTTACATTTGCATTGCACACTTATTACTATTGGAAGCTGCTTTATGGCTGAAATCAGATAAGAAGTTGAACCTTCCCTGCGCATACGGGCAGGAAACCTCCACAGCGCCTCCACGTTCTCTGCTGCCATCAAACTGTCCCCTAATGATTTAATAACTAATTTCATGACGGTACAGGTACGTGTGAAAAGACGTTAAAAAACTGTGGGATGAGAAAGAACGATCATTAAAAGAAGCCATCAGACAGACACGGTCATTAAATCTGAGGATATTAAAAAAATTCGATGCGATGATTTCACACCCGTCCGCTGTTTAAAAATGTATATTAAATAATTCAGCCTCAGTGCTAACAAGTTCTGGGAAGATCCAGGTCCGTTCTTTCGTTCAGATGGGATTACGGAGTTAGTGGGATATCAATTATGTGTAATTCAGAAAGATTTAAATTAGATTCTAAATAAAATATGAAGCCAAGAGGCACCATGACCATGAGGTCCTGTCGTTTGAATGTAAAAGATGTTTACATTTGAATTAAAAGCAGCGTCTAGCGTGTGCGACTTCGACATGTGCAGGTGCATGAACTCAGGAGGATCCGTTTCCCTGGATTTTAGAGAAGCAGCTTCACAAACACCACACATGACAATGAGTGGAACACGCGAGAGGAGCCCACGCCTCGGAGCCGTCACAGCCTGCTCCTTCCACAGCCGCCCTGCCAGGAGGCGGCCATCTGGGCGAGGTCCGCCAGTCCAGCGATGCTGCCAGCTGCAGGGACGGGAAGAGGAGCCGGTGGTGCCAGCGACGGGGAAAATCCGGTCTCTGTGGCTGCTTGGATGAGTGTCTGTCTCAGGGATCTCGTTGCACCGCTGTGCAAACCCGAGCTCGCCACAGCACCTGTGTCCCCCTCCTCTTTAGCAGGACTCACAGATGCTCGCGGAGCTCCAGAGCTCCCTGCTCTCTCTGAAGTCAGATCAAACCAACCACAGGTGACCGCGCTTCAGCGGGGGCTGCTGTGCAGGCTGTTTTAGGCCTGAATGAGGCATCTTGAAATTGCACAAAACGCCTGCAGCTCTGCTATGACGACAAGCGAAGAGATGAAAACGCTGCACGCTGTCACAACAAATTGCATCACTAAACACCAAACAGCCTTCATCCCTCCCGTTCGCTCTCTCCCTTCATGTTTTGATTATTTTCTTTAGCAACAGGTGAGAGGAACGTCTACATGTGATTAGCCTTCGGCGTGCGGTGAAAACTGATTAGCACGTTAACTGGAATGATGAAAAGATTTTCTGTGCAGCCGAAGGGGACCCAGAAACTGCTGGTTGGATCCGACTGCCGGAGCTGCTTCCAATGCAATCAGAGAGGCAATCAATGGGAACAATTAAAAGGAGTTCCACGCCGAGGCGGCAATGACAAAAAATCGGTCGCAGCGTGAAGGGATCGCTTGTCAAACGTGACCATATCGCATCTGAGAAAAACACACAAGTGTCTCTAAGCAGAGAAAAGACTGTTGGCAAGGACGTGATAGTCTGAGAAGCTACGATCCAAAGGCTGGAGAGTCATCGCAGTTTGCTCAGCTCAACAGAAAAACTCAACGTGGAGGCATTTATGTGTATTATAATAAACAGTGAATGCAAATACAAGACAAACAGGCAGCAGAGGGGCTCCTTCGCCAGGCAGCCGATGTCAAGACACTACAACAGACCTGACGATTTCCAGACATGCAATTTACAGAGGGACGGTAATAGAGATGATGATGATGATGATGATGATGATGACAGCGACCTTTTGAAGGGAAGCACTCTGCATCTATGTGAGATAACTTTAAATTGGCCATAATCACAGGATCTGAGAGCACAAAGTCGCACAAAGACGTCTCAGCGAGGGGATGGATGAAGTTGCCCACACGGACAACAATTTGACAATTATGACACACAAACACACACGAGGAAGTCGCTGCAGCGCGAGGGAAGAGCTGCGACTCCAGCGTAGTCTGAGGACCTGCACATCAATAATGGGGCGAAGTGAGGGAGATGAAACACATTACTTTGACCTAAAGAGATCAGTAATTACATTTGGCATTTTGACAAGTGTTTAGCTGCAGTGAAGGTCAGTGCTGTCAGCACACGAGATCTATGCTAATCCACTCAGACGGAAGAAAACCAGGAGACGAAAAGTCACCGGAAGGAAAGGAAAGAAAAAAACACAGAAGAGCTCAGATTGTTGCTCTGCTCGATGATCAGCATCTGCTTCAACGCTGATATATGTATGTATGTCCTCTAACAGGCCACAGGCCAAATCATTACACACCCGTCTCCGGACTGCTACCGTGAAGGACGTGTGATGCTTCAGTGTCTTGTCCAGCGACTCATGACCCAGAGGAGCTGGAACCTTTGGTTTTGCGGTTGGTGTGGTTTGACTAATTAGCATGTCAATTAGCCGTCTCCACGTCTCCAGGGGCACGAGGCCGTTCAAACTTATCAAACCTATGGTGACCTCTCAGCCAGAAATTTACTTACACGTCAGCACACAAGTCAAACCTCAGCGATGGCGGCAGCTCTCTGAGCAGCCAGCCTTTGTCTGCCGGTGGCAAAGCAGGGTTAAATATGACACGAGCAAACACTGCGACGGAGGAAAGATGGAGGAGCCCGGAGCGATGGCCACCGGCAGTAAGCGTCCGGCGAGCAACGGTCTTCACAGTGAGAGCTACGCTTAGCACGTACGCAAAACAATAGCTGGTGGGATGAAAACTCGCCTGGAAGAACAGACGGTGCAGGGATCAGGGCGTCTCAGCTGCTCGCCTCCTGCTTTAAGTGCTAATTGAGCTGCCCGCTGTCCTGACCCTGACCCGCGGCCTATTCACGGGGTCCCGTTCTCACGGCCGCGACGCACGACTGAAAGCAGCCTCTGGGTCCCTCGGCCGGACAATGTGGGTCACCGCCTTGCTACCCACCATCTTGACATCCACCCCCCAGGTTTGACAATGGCCCCCGGAGGCCCGGCGTCGGGTGGATGCTCGCGACAGGAGTGGTAACGTGGCTTATGATGCGACCCCAGGCCTGGATGGCCTGGCTGCATTAGTCGGACCTTTTGGCCCCGACAGGCTGGGGTCAAAATCAATCTGGTGTAAGAAGGAGAACAACGATGACTGGCTTCAAAATTAGAATTAGAATGAGAACAGTCGCACTTTTCCACACAACTGTATTTTGAGAGTGAAGGAGATTTATTTGAAAATTTAGAATCTATATCTCACAACATTTAACTTTCATTGATGAAAAAAGAAATTTGCTTTTGACATGAATAAATAAATGGTTCGGATCGTCTGGTAACTTTTGTGCCTTTTGTGTTGCATCACGAGTCGAACTGCATTATTTTCCACACAGCACAGACGCTTGTGACAGAGGAGACGGACGTCCAGCCTCTGCCATCGGCTGCTGAGAAGCTCTAAACGATGACAAAACGACGTCATTACAACGGCCGTGTAAAGCTTAATGTTTCAGAGCAGCACTATAAACCGGGCCGGGGAGGATAATGTACGCTTTGGGATGGATTGCTATTCTAGTTGAATATGACAAACGACACTTTAAAGACGGTCCACCCACGCTATTGCACTTTAGCTGAGAGGACGCTGTATTTCAATTGGAGCACGGTCTGTCAAATGTTTGCGTTAATAACAACCCGGCTCATCCGTGACCCTGCGCCGCCAGCGCCGGCGGGAAACGAGGACGCCAACAATGGCACTTAAAACCCGGAGAGAAGCCGATGCATAATCAGCACCTAGTGTGCGAGAGAGAGAGAGCGTGTGTGTAGGATGAGATTTTAAGAGAAACTACACGGTGAGCGGGTCATGCAAGTTCTTTAAGCGGCCCAGTTCCCCAGGGCAGCTGATCTGCGGTGTTTTGTGCATCTGGAACCGGGCCCAGGAAATATCAGGGAAGTTCTCTCAGGACTGACAGCTTGGCTAATAGCAAACATCCCTCCTCCCTTTATTCCCCGCTTCATCGACACCCTCGCCTCATTACCATGAGTCACGCTGCAGCCCTGTACAGCCGCTCAGCTGGATGGGATTCTGGGAGGCGAACACGGCGTCTCTCCTTGTGACAGAACAGCCAGGACCGATACCGATGCGTTGGAAATGGAAAAGGTCTGACAGACGAGAGAAAAACCTGGTTGGCTTAAACCAGGTTCGGTCAAACTGAACCCCACTGAGCACGGAGGAACAGAAGAGCTGCCACAGATCGCCAGCGTGGCTTTGACAGAACACCTGGAAACACGTTTCACTGCGGAGCCGAGTTTTGAAAAATGTCCATCGAGGGTCTCAGGTGCGGCGGCGGGCCGGTGGTAATGGCCTGTCTCAGTAAAGACACATTACGCAGCCACGGAGAACTCACCAGCCACGTTGGCCACATCTGCGGTGCTGACGTTCTGGGTGTTGGGTCTCACTTTGAAGGTCACAGCGGGTCCCACCACCCTGTAAAACACACAGATGTACGTTCACAGCTAGAAGCCACGCGCGACACAAAGCACATCCTCAGCTTCTACTTCCCACGGACGCCAGGTGTTGCGCTCATTAAAGCCCAGCCACGCAAGTTTCAACCAAGGCCGCTCAGTCGCATCGCCGCTGCCAGATAACCTCTTGAATCTCAATGTAATGCGCCCGCTGGCATCCAAGCGCGGTGGGAAATGAAGAGGAGCCGGTCGGGGTTGGAGGACTTGGGTCATTAATAAGAGCACACTCTGAGAGGCGATCCTCCGTCGTGATGCATTTACATTTTGATTTGACTTATAGATGGCAAAACGTTACCATGAGAGATGTGCGTCAAGGCTGACAAATGGAGCCGGAGAGAAAGGGAGGAACTGAGACACCAGCACAACAAAGACACTTCAGTACTTTCTAGGTGCTCTGGAAACTTTTCTCCTGCTTTTCATCCAACACCGGAGCCAATAGAGCAGCTTGTGCTGAAATACTGAGGGAGAGACGGGAGAAGCTGGGTGGTCAGAGGCTCAGCGGAGCCTCCCAGTGAGATTAACCTTTTGTTTTTCCCTACTGTAGTTCAGACCAAAGCTCCAGGAGGGAGATACATCACCAGGTCTCCCGTCCAGGATGCATTGTGCTGCTGAAACGCTGCTATTATAAAATACGGTGCCTTTAATAGAGCAGGTTCTATCCTTATGCTTCTGGGGGGAAAAGCTTGCAGGGACTCAGAAAGCGGACTTTTGTTTCAGGGTGATGGATTGAAATTGTTGCATTTGTGTTCCTGCAGAGTGTGAGGTCTGCCTCCTCAGCTTCAGTCACAACGGACCTACTTCAACAACTACGGTACGAAAAGAGCAGCAAAATAACGAGAATGTGGAAAAGGAGACACTTTCACCACATAGCTGTGCAACAAAATGCTCCTTAATGTGCCCGAGGATAATAAGTGAAGTGGAATCCTAGCATGTCCTGAAGACCAGCGTCTGTGGTGACGGTCATGGACGTAAAGCTATGGGCTTCACGAAGGTCGTGGTCACCGTTCTTCTGACTCGGACCCAACTCAGAACCTCTGACCAGCAGGTAAAGCGATAAACAGCCTTAATGTCAGTCGAGCGTTTGTTAAGCAGTCTTGTGGGTTTTTAATTGGTTTCCTGGGCCCTGAGGTCAGCGCATCAAAACAAAAACACATCCAGCAGTAATCGCATGCTCAACATTTAAGATGCAATAGCAAACTAATTAGACTGGGCCAAAAAATAATCCCCAGGAGGGAAACTCTGAACAAAAGAAGCGAACAACAGAATCCTCATGTCACACCAGCTATGCGCTGCCATCTTATCTACCACGTGATCTTTGTTGTGGAGTCTTATTTAAATATAAACTGAGCAAGCAAAGAAACGAAAATGCCAAAAACACCTCGTCTCAGCCAGCCTCATCGCAGACGTCCACACAATGCGCTGCCTCATTTTTCTGACCATTATTTCTCCTCCGAGGTACAAAGCTGATATATTTGTCACATCTATGAAGTGATTCATCAGTCGGCACAGGAAAAGTCTCCGTGTGTGATGAAGAGGGAGAAATCACTCATGTTGAGTTGATCACATATCCATCTGTCGCCCTCTGCCACCCACGGCAGCTCCCACACAGAAAACACACCGCTCCGACGTTGAACCCTGTAAATAACCTTGTACCTCACTGGGCTGAAGACGTTAAGCTAAACGATACTAAGCTATAACTAACCTAAAGTCTGAAACAAACCCACTGAGAATTAAAGCTACAACCATGTCCAGGGGAAGGAGATGGAAACTTTCAAAGCGTCGTTGATGTAAAAACTGACATTTTAGGCCTGACAGAACCAAACAGTGAACGTTTGTACTGGATTTAAACACGTGTACAGTCTGTTCATCCAGAATGAACAGGATGGCTGTGCCTAATAAAGCGGCCAGTGAAATATGACACCGTGAGCATTAGCAGCTTGCGGCGCTGCAGTGTTCACACCTCTGTCCATCCATCCAGTTCAGATCCACTCTCTCCTCCTAGTGGCGGCTCCTCGATACGACCCCTCGGCCCAGACGCAGACATTACATCACCTCGACCCTCCGCTTCAACGACAACTCCCGTCTCCACTCGGTAGCGGTTACGCAACAACCTCCATCGTTTGGCTGCCGTGTCCAGTCAAAGGCTGCTCATCTGCGCCGCTTCGCCCTCCACCACTACGGGGCCACGGCAGCTGAGAACAGGCCGCCCTGCTGAAAGCGCTCACCATTATCTAATCAGTATTGAATTGTTCCAAATGAAAAGTGAGCCTCCAGGTTTGTTTTGTGTCCTGGTACAGTGTGTAGGCTCGCTTTCATGATTCATACGTTGCCCGTGTGGAAGCTGTGCTGCAGGCTCGCTGAAGCGCCGCTTTTCTCCGGCTCCAGCCCCCAAGAGGCAACGCTCAGGAACGGGAAGTTGTGTTGTCTTTTCACAAGCCAAGGTTGCACAGGTCACCGACTTCTTTGTTCAGAGACGTTTTGTGTTGCTGTAATATGCTAATCTGCTGGAAGGTTGAGGAGCCTGCAGTGCTGCTGCCTGGAGTTTGTACAGGACGGATGTATGGGCGGGAAAACACAACGATGACTTTATACAGTAGTTTTACTTCAGGTAAATATCACATAGATTCTCATCGTATTATACAAAACTTTGGTTTTATGCAACAGGCTCCTATGAGATGCATTTTGGGGTGTTCTGTTCATTCTGCTTTCTGTCTTGTCACCTGGGGCCTCAGGTTGTTTCCCTGTAAGGTAGTAATTTGTGCAGCAAACTAAACTGCCTGTACACAAACGGTCAGGTTCTTTATAAAGTGAAGCTCACAGCTGACAGTGAGGGAAACTCTGCTTGTTGCTTTAATTGGTGACAGTTACTGTAAACTCTTCTTGGTTCCTGCTCGTGATCTGTCCTTACGACAATAACCATGGGTTTCGTTTTTTTTTTTACATTAATTACAAATGTTGAATTTATTTAACCAACCCAGCTTTGCTCAAGCCCAAATCCAACTGAGATCAGTTTGAAGGAGGTGAAGCCCAAGAATTTTAGATATATTAGTGACCGGATGGACAGTTTGATTTAAAGACAGCTGGGGACCCCGAAGGCGAAGAAAGCGTCTCTGTGCTGCCTTTGTCTCTGGCCTCTCTTGTTCTGGTGACGACAACCGCCATCGCCACAGCGGTGAGGAGCCAGGCGGCCTCGGAAAATAAGCGTGGCGCCTCTGACAAATTGTCAAGGCGGCTCCCCCTGCTGGGCTTTCACCGCGCTCACAACAAAAGAGAGACCCCCGGGTCTCTCCCGCTCTCTCTCTCCGTATCTATGTCGCTCTCTCACTTTCTCAGCCTCCAATCTATCACTCTCCCCAGTGTAGCCCCCCCCACACACGCACTTTCATTCCAAGAATAAAAGAACAAAGACAAAAGGTGCATTAGAGGAGCAGAACAGTGTGGGCCACCCAGGGACTCGATGCAGCAGCAGAGGTGCTTGGAACAACGAGGCCGAGCGGCGGGGGCGGCGCAGCGAGTGGGTGCTTACTGTACGTGTGTGAGAATCGCACGACCCCGAGCCGCCGCCGCCCACCTGTCTGCACACACTCCCCACGTTCACTGAAGGCTGGGAGTCGAACGCGGGGCCGAGCCGCCCTGACCTGGACTATTGGAACGATTAGAACTAGATGAAACTAGAACAGCAAAACAATTAAAGTAGGATTTTATCAAGACTTTGCTCACTACTTTATTTTTGCTGCTTGAAAACACATCATTATTATTATCCTGCTGCAGTAACAGGTTTGGGTTGAACAGCGTGTCTGAATGACCCCAGCTCCTCCACTGCAGCAGCTCCCGCATTGAAAACGTTCACCGCCTGCTGCAAAGTCACCTGCGGTGCAAAAAAATATAGCATCTACGCTGAAAGGGGAGCCATTGAAAGTGACAGGCTAACACAGGGAGAGCGGAGCAGGAGCAGCAGGCTGAGACCAACCACAAACCGGAGAAGAGACGGCAAAGACGGACAGCAACAGATAACGGCAGAAAAAGCAGGCAGAGAGTTCAGGCAGAGTTCAGGCTCATTAATAAGTGATGGCAGTCGGCTCCCACATGTCAATAACGTGGACGAGCGGCCCTGGTTGCTCTCTGCCTCCGCCAGAGAAGAAGACGTCCCCAGAATAGAAATAAAGCAACGTCCTTGGAAACGCTTTCCTTAGTTCCTGTCCCTTCTGACGGAAAACCTCTGTTTTGATGCCACCTTCGCCTTCTCTGAGCTCACATGCTGGGGGGTAACTGAGTGGGGGAGGCGACGCGCATATTCGGTTCGAGCGGGTGATGGTTGCCCTTGGAGATAATTGCCGCCCACTCAAGCTCACAGGTAGAAAAGTGTTGTGAAAGTAAAACACAATATGAAAACATTTCACTCTGCAGGATTTCAAGGCCGAGGACGGAGGCTGGGATTCTGATGCGCCACAGTAATAAATCTGACCAGTTTTATGAAACTGCTTTAATTTAACTGCTTGGCTGTCTGACAGCTGGCGGGACTGGAGAAGGACGTTTCTGTGAGCCAGCGCTGGCAGCAAGATCACCTGGACAACTTCGCTACCACGTTGGAGATCAAAAGATGGTATGTAAAGATAACCAGTACGGCATAAAACATGAAATCCAGTTTGTGCTTCTTGCTATAACTCTTCCATTAATAAAATAGCGCAGAGATGTGCACACTTCCTGTGGATTTGTACTTTCACAACTTTCGATGACACACGTAATTTAGACTGAAGCTAAATGAATTATGTTGACATCCATGTCATTTCTTGGCTCTGCAGCACTATATTTGCGTGGGCCGCCTCTGTTTGGAACAGATTTTATTTACTGCCATATTTAACCAGAGCAGGTGCAGCATGATCAACATTTCTTGATTATTCTGAGCATTCTGGTTCTATTCCACCACACAGTTGGACAAACGGATGGTTTAAACTTTGTGAAAACAGAAATAGAGGACAAACATTAGAAGCAGCGTACGTACGAGAGCTCGGAGAAGTCAGTCATCTGGAGCTTGGCCCTGCGAGCCAGGATCTCCATCAGGTGGAGGCCTTCGTCCGTCTGGAGTCCGCTAAAGGTGACGGGATGAGGAAGAGGAGGAGAGTCAAATGAAACAACTCACTTTCTCTGTGCTACAGACCTCATTCATGAAACGGGAAACACTAAATCATAGTTGTCAGCTAATGCTAAGAGAGTCCAGTCAGCTCTGGCTTTGGTTTCCTGGCCGTTCGTTTAGTTGCTGGTTTTCTGAGGGGTCACGTGGTTTTGTAAATGTGGAGCAGAGCCGCGAAGGCTGTAGACAGAGAACGCGTCATCGTCCTCCATTTTGAGCTCGTAAGTGCTGACAGGTCGGACCCTCGACACTAAATGAATGACGGTGGTTGAGTTTGTGGACGTGGGCGTCCTGCTTCGCCTCCAGCCCTGATCTAGTGCTGCTACAGTTTTATGCCGCGTGTCTTTACTTTGGGCCACATCAGCAAACGAACGGGAACAGTGACGGCTCAAAACAGCTTTAGGCCGTTGCTGCACCTGCACAAATATATAAATGCTGTAAAACATCAAACAGATGTTTCATTTAGTTACTGATGAAGCTCCTTGTTCTCTTGGCATCACAACATGTCAATGAATCAAGTCTTTATATTTATATCAAACTTGTATGAGAGCAAAAATGTCAAGATACGACGTTCACAATACATTAAGAGTCCAAAGTGTAAGGTTTGAGAATCTGAGCAGGCGTTGACGGTTATGCCTGAGTGTGAAAGTTCCCCCAGCCTGTGGTTGTTCAGACGCCGCTTCAACAGCATGAGTCAGTCCTGCGCCGCACCGAGCAGCTGCTTCGGGTCTGACACCGCTGAGCGCTGAGCCGGGGACCTTACGGCTGCTCGGTGCATTAGCTCTGCCCGTACAGGGCGTTGGGTTGCGTTACTACGAAGTCAGCTGATGAACAGAAGATGAAGCCTGTACTGAGTGTAAAACAGCCAAGTACCCCCGTTAAAAGCCAAACCGCAGAACGTGACCATAACCAGGCTCATGTCACAACACCTCCAACCTCACCGTCAAACCTCCAGCACCATCTGTTTTATAGCTGCGGTTTGTGGACGGGTTCCCCATCTTCTAATAGGCCATCAGCGACTGTTCATCACGATTCACACGGGCTGTGTGGGATAAAAAGCGTTTGTAGGTTGAAGGGCTAAAATGTGCGTCTGCATGTCGATGTGCGTGTTTGCTGGCGAGCAGGTGTTTTCCTCCAGCTGCGATGAATCACCCTGCCGTCCTCCTCCGCGTCTTCACGCTCTCCCCAGGCCACAGGGGAGGCTGATGTGCTAGAGCCGGTTGCCTTCGCTGCTAATGCTGTGTTCGAGCTGGAGGAGCCCTCATTGCCCTGCGCTTCTCACTACACAAGCCAACTCTCCAGAGACGTCGCTGTTGCCCAGACGGAGATGCTTAGAGATGCACTTCTGTTTGTAGGAAGGCAAATATGAAATACAGACCAGGCATTTTTCCATGGAGTGGTCGGTGCTGAGTTCCTTCTCTCTACGACAGGCTTGTCACGCACAACTTCTGTATCTTTTAAAGATTAATGATCTCGCAGAAATGTCAAGAGACACTTTGAAGGGATGTAAAAGGTCGATCGCAAGACGTCTGCAGCAAAATGGAGTGAGGGCGCCTCTAACCCTTCAACCTGGGATCAGAGCGACAGACGACTGGCGACGTTCTGCATCAGACTGAGGACTGTTCCTAACAAGCAGCGGTACAGTGAGAACAAAAACCTCTACTGTCTACCTTCCAATGTGAAAGAAACAAAACCTGTAAAAGCCAAACGCAGTCCTGGGCTCAGGAATCAAACTGAAAACATTAGTGAACTTCAGACCTCCTGTTGCATGCTGGGTATTCAGAGTTTGATGAAGAGTCATGTACTCACTCTGTGTCTGTGATGACGTAACCAAAGACGTCCTCGTCCTTCTTCTTGCCGGCTTTGACGTCCAGCTGGAGTTCTGACACGTGCAGCGTCTTCTTGTGCGGTTCGTCAAACACAAGCGAAGCCGGAGGCGGCGCCACCTCTTTAATCCAGCCTTCCACCTCCGACACCTCCTCCACAGACTGGGTGGCGTCTTTCTTCTGCACCGTCACTCCGGCCTCGCTCGTCCGGCTCTGGACGTTTTCCAGCCCCACCTGTTGGGTTTGGGGCGTCTCCATGGCAACGTCGTCCGGCTTTCTCGCTGAAGGAGCGGCGCCGAACGAGGTTTTGTCCAGGTAGGCGAGGAGTTTGCTGAACAGGTTTCCACTGTCGGGCTGGAAAAAAGTCAAAGGACTGTTGGAAGTAGTTCTGAAGTCTATTTTAAGCTTTTAAACACAACCACAGGTGTTGTTTTCATTTATTCGGCTAAATTAGACGTCATCTCAAGTCCGGCTGTTGTGGAGGAAAAAGTCCCATTTATGTCATCACACCTGCCACCTTCACAGGCAGAGCTGTAATCAGCCGTGATTACTGAACACACCTGTGCAGGTTTGCCTGACGGCAGAGCTGCAGCGTCTAACGTGGCTTCTCCAGCTCCAGAAAACGTCTTGTCAACAGTTTGTTCCTGCTCCAGTAGAGAGCAAACAGATATTCATGGGTCCATTTAACCCCATCTAAGAACTGCTGCAACTGAACCAACGCTGATTCATCCACGTCAGCCTTCACGCCCTGCTTTGTTTTCTAGATTTTATTATCACACGTTGCCACATTTGTAATGAATCATCACGTCCATTTAATGTACTCAAAGTTCGCTAGTAGCATGTTTCTTTCTTTGGATGCGAGTCCTATAAACGGATGTGGTTTATTGTCTTCCTGGCAGACATCTGTAAGACTAATTGGATCTTCTAATGACATATACAGACATCAGACCCGAGTAATGAGTCTTTGTTCAATCAAGATCTTTTGTCTAAACTGCTGAAAGTGAACTGGTGGGAGTTTTCCCATCGGTGATGTCAGCGTGTTGGCGAACTACAGCTGCAAGCATGAAGAAATAATTGCCTTGAATCAAAGAACAGCCAACCTGTCAGAGTTTAGACTGAATGTGACTATAATGTGCTATTATTCCTCCGGTCCGAGCTGCAGGGTAATTGCTTGTCTGGTCGAGATCCAAGAGCCAACATGAGCTAAAAACTTACTTTAATTAAACTTGTTCTATTAGAACAAAACAACTCCAGCGTCGAGTTATTTTGGGACCAGTGTAAAGACGACTGTGAGTCTAATCCAGCCCATAAATAGTCAAACAAACCTGTACCGTGGCTGCTGTGATGACATGAGGCCTTGATGGCAGCTGATTGGCCAAACAAGCCACAGGTTCACATCTTCATGGTTCACCCTGCTGCTATTCTGTCAAGAAGACTGAATTCCTGCTAATTCCTCGCTCGCCAACACCTTTTAAAGATCTTTCAACGTTTTATTACACAGCCTCCTCGTTTGCAGTCAACCTATTTCTCCTTACCTTGTCCTTGACCCGCTGCTCGTCTGTATCGTCTGCGCGAGGCTCTGTTGGAGGGAAGGAAACGTATTCACACAGGCTGCAGTCATCACAGAGTGAGAAAGAAACGTACCGATAAAATCCACTGACTCACAACTGGAACCATTACAGCTGCTTTGGAAATGTGGCTGATGTGATTCTGCTACCGAACGTGAGCTCTGCTTCATTTTCTTCTTCAACAGCTCTAACAAACCTGCAGGAAACTTCGATTGATGTCTCACTGCTGCGTGAAGCTAAACAAGCCTGAGTTTAATTTTTCACGCGCTCCATTATTTCAGCCATGTTTAAGCTTTGTTTGAACAATGTGACCCATAAACACTGACCCACTAAACCCGCCTGCGTTCATGCAGATGCATTGGTTTCTGTGTTGTTCTTTCATTAATGTATGTTCTACACACCAGTGTGTCTGTTTGTGTATTAACCGCAGTGCGTCATTGCGTTTACCGGGCTGCGCTGCCGTCTCTGCAGGGGTCCGCTCCTGTGGCTCCAGTGTTGGAGCTTTCTCCTCTTCCTCGTCCCCTTCCTTCAGCTCCTCCTCCAGGTCTCTCGGCCCAGGTCTGACCCTCAGCAGGCCCCTGTTATCTGGATCCTGGTCGACCACCTGCAGGGCGTCGGCTATGAGGCCGGACAGCTGATCCAGGTCTTTTGGCTTCAGGTTGTCCACGTCTACGTGCTGCCTGCCAGCGTTCTTCAGAACGTTCTGGATGAACCTCTCTGCAACAAACAGAGACGACGAGATAACCTTAAGTGAACGACATCCCCTGAGGCTTAACATAAACATGCTCATGAGTTTCTCAAGTTCCACGCTACCACACGTACCATCCACAGACGTGAGTGGACTCTTCACTGAAGACCCTTGAGTTCTTCCCATCTTCACAAGCCAGGATTTTGAGATTCCAGGGTTGTCCTTTGTTTCGCTGTAGTAGGGCCTGAGGCGAGAGGAGGGGGCTTCGTGCTCCTCGGGACTCACCCTCCCATCGTGCAGAGCCAGATGCCTGGAGAGATACTGCCTCAGGGCGCCGAGCAGAAGGTCGCCCTCAGCCTGCGCGGAGAGCAGCGGCTTCGCCTGAGGTCTCTGCTTCTGCTGAGGCTGGAGAGACGAAAGAGGAGAGAAGCTGGAGGGCTTCTGAGCCGGAGCCTTGGAGCGATAGAAGCCTGGAAGGACGCCTGACGGGAACCGTTCCGTCTGAAGAGATGAGCCAAAGCATCAGCACACAGTTCATTTACAAACACAAACAGAACAGCGGGAGGTCACGAAAGAGCACGACCTCGGCCTGATGAAACAATCGAACTGCCCTGAGTCGTTTTCCCCCCAAACTACACTCGCACAGGAAGAAGATCAGGATTAATTCACTTCCACCAGAATGTTTTTTGATTTTAATTTAAATAAGACATAACTCATGAGGGTAAAAATGAAAGAGGGCTGTGTGAACATTTAGAGGCAGAAGTCAGGAAACTGTTTTGATGTGTGTCTTACAAAGCTAAACAAGTCTGAGCTACATTTTTCCTTTTATCTAACACTGAAAAATAAAAACTAACCCATTTTTGAACAAACACGCTATTAATTCATTTATGCAGTCGTATTAACATATCCATCATCTGCAACAAAAGCAGTGTCAGGTCCATTAACTCCCACCTAGGAACACAGATATGGTACAAGCCTGACTAACGGTACAATTATCATAACAAAAGCAACATAAACGGCTCCTCACTGCCTTCACACTTTGTACTGATTTCCTTCAGATTTCTGACCATCATCACACATTTGATGGAGTTTACTCCGCTCATGCCTGTCGGATCCCTCAGCCAACGTGGTTGAAGAGGCCGCGAGCCCCGAGTGAGCACCGTCCCCCAGCAGGCGAACGGCCACGTGCAGAGTGATTCATGCGGTGAACTGCTGAACTCTGGGCTGCTATTATTCTGCTCGTCACGCGGGCTGAGGTCATCACTTAGGACGCACCAGGACGATGCTGGAGGCCCCGCTGCGAAGGCGACTGTGTCTTTGTGCCGGTGCTTCACAGGAGCACGAGTGGACTTTACCACACGTAGCTGCTCCAACCTACGACACAAATCCCTTCCAGGCCCTTCAGTCGCTAAATTAGGCACAGATGCACTTTGTGTGGTGGATCTGCTTGAGACGCCCATTAACAAGACAGGGAACGCGATACACGTCCTCAACTCCATACGTTCAACATTGGAGGCCTCAGCTGTGAGGTGGACACATTTAAGACCACACTTGGACGAGCGGAGCCCAGGAAGCGGTTAACTGAGCTCCCTGGAATCTCTCACCTTCCCGGCAGCCGATGGCGTCTTGGGAAGCAGGCCGAGACGCTGGAGGTACGTCTGGAGGTTTCTGCTGAGTTCCACCTCTACTGGCTTCACCCTCTGGTCCACTGGGTCCATGGCTTCGGCCGCTGGCCTGTGGGGGAGATGTGTGAGAGCGGGAAAGAGGAGAATCAATCCCCTGCCTCGAGCAGCCACACAGATCTTGTTGAAGACCAGTTGAAGTGAAGCAGCGTCTGACCTGCTGTTGGTGTTGTGGACCGGCCCGCTCTGCTGCAGCCTGTAGGGAATCCTCCTCAGTTTGGATAACTCCTGCGACAGGATCTGCTGGGTGGCGTCGTCCTGCCACGTTAAACCTGTAGAAAGACGGGAAACCTTTATTTCACAGCATCTCAGGAGAAAAAACTGGAAGAGGTCCGGTTAAACCGCGTTTGGTATGATCTGAGGAGAGGAGGGAGAAGCTGCTGAGCGAGCAGCACCTCCCCTGAACCTAATTAGGCTCATTAGCAGATGTGAGCGACTCTGGACTCACATTCTGATCTTCCACTATTCTCCTCCTGTTCAGGCTGCACCGCTGTTTATTTAGTGAGTCACTTTAAAAGAGATTATTACTTGGGCAGCAATTTATTTCTGATTCATGTAGATCAACGTGTGGTTTTCACTTGGCCGGAGTCATGTCTGCCGATCACTTTTAGTTTTTTTGCTGAGATGCTTTGTCTATGACTAACGGTATCAGTGACTAAGCAGGAGCTGCTCGTATTGACGCTTAATGAAGGTGGGCGACGCTGATGGGCACGTACTTTTCTTCTGGGTAACATTTCCATTACCTGGTCGTCAAACTGCCTCTGCACCACGTCAGCCACATTTTCCTGCCCATTTAGTGAACTTGGCAGCAAATGAGAATCAGCATCAGTGACACAAAAACAGAAGAAACAAAAAAAACAAACTCAGATCTCTTCTGCATTTTGGGCAAGTGCACAAAAGGACAAGCTTGATGAGCTGCTTGGGCATCCACATCTGTTTCTTATGCTTAACATGCATCCAAACACAGCTTTTTGGCAAGCGAACAGAGGAGCAGGCGCCAGCGCCAGATGGGGTGGCGGAACGAAATGTTACCGGAAATATGGCCGTGCCGCGCAAAACACAACATGAACCAAAGCTTTTGGCAGATGAGCGATGACGTTCCTGAAAGATTCACGTAACGCAGACTGCAGCTCCAGATGTGATGCCACGAGACGCGGGTCCAACGCACTCGAAATGAGAACGGAAACATCCCCGCTGTCAGCTGTGAGGCCTTCATCACGAGTTTCCAGAAAGAAGAAACCTCCCAGCAGCTACGGGAGGAGGCCGCCTCACGCCTCCTTTCAGCGTGGCCCATAGAGCAGCAGCCGCTCAGGTGTATGAACAGCTTGGTTCGTCCACAAACGCCGTCTCGTTGAAGCCTCGGGTTTAACCACGCGGCCGCAGCACTCACTGCGTCCATGGGGTCGTCTACGCCAGGTCTCAACGAGTCTAGTCTGGCTTTGATTGAGGTGAACGAAACTCACTCCTTGAGGTTCAGGCATCATGTAGAGCGACACCACTCTAATTCCCACTAATGTCCCCGTTTCGTTTCGAAGGCTTTTTGGTTTCTCTCCAGTGTTCGGGCTCATGTGAGACGAGAGAGTGAGGAAGAAGATTCTGACCTGATGCGGTTCAAGTCTAGGGAGACACGCTTCAATGAGTCTTCAGGGATTTCAAGGCAGAATCATTACGCTGCTCATGGTCCAACTAGACCTGGATCGGACTCTGTCACTCTCTCTGTAGAGCCCAGCGAAACGACCCCAACTGCCACAAATGAGGAACAGGCCTCTGTTTAACAGCGGCACAACGTGCCAGGCCCCCTTTCACCGTCGCACGGCCATAAAGCAGAAAGCGGACGTTAGCGGCGGGTGAACAGACGGCATCTGACACGTCAGGTTAATAAACTCTGGAGCCCCTGCCAGGAAAATCAGCGACCGTACGCTTCCACCAGACTGAAATGACCACAGACGTGTGGGCACAAGGCTGCCAGACCGGATTCACGGTGCAGTACAGGACGCTTTGAGTGGCGCGCCTCACATCTGAAGAGCCGCCTAAATGAGACTCTGAGGGGCCAAAGGGCAAAGGTGCAGGATGCTTCCAGAGCTTCAATTCCCAGAGGGTCAAACGCAAAAGCAGTTTCTTTCAAATACAGACGTTTATACAACATTGAGCTGTAGAACTGAAGCTCAGTGCACGAGAATTTGTGCCTGGATAACCAGTAAACAGGAACAAAGGGTCTGCAGTCAGTCTGCATCCTACCAATGACGTCACAGACTAAACCCCACAACATTCACATCTTCTGCTTCGTTTGTTTTGCCAGTTTAGAGAACTGATCATCAGGACCCTGAGCATTTAAACCTCAATCTATTCTGGTAAAGTTATGGGCTATGTACAGATGAAGTCTAGTTCAGACCTGGAAATATTTACACATCACTTTCAAAGAAACCAGCGCCAGCGTCTAAGTCACAGATGCTTGGCCGTCTGCAGGGTTTTGTCCTCTCTGGCAACTTCTGCAGCCATTTGCATCATTGGCTTCACTTCAGAGTGGCTGACAAACGCCTCCAAACTCCTCGTGGCTCTTTGAAAAATACTTGTCCAGCTTTCCCACTGAGTGCGAATGAATGTAACAGGGTTGGGGAAGCGGGAAGGGGCAGCGAATCTAGCCCGAAAGAAAACGAGTGTAAGCAACAGGCAAGAGGGAAAACCTCATAAAACAAGTGTTGTACTTTTTTGACATCACTCTCTCTAGAGGCATGAAAACATCAACTCTAGAGAGCAACAGGGTTTTTTTCCTGTGCAGCGATGTTCAAAGCAAAGCAGCATGATGAAAGGGGATGAAACGCTGGTTTTCCACTACACAGGTCTCTGCCACCCTCTAGTGGGAAAGTACAACATTGTTCCTTTACTGCACCACAAGCAGGTGAACGGAGCAGGCGCCTCGACGTGACGGCTTCTACTTTGACTCTTACTAACCCCAGGAAAATAATCTACTAACTAAAACAAGCGTCATTGCCTCAACCTGACGAGAACTGATGTTCTGCTGGAGCAGCTTGTGAATCTCAAAGACTCGTTAAAAGGCTGCAGACGCTTCTCACAGTGAGAGACCAGGTACATCAGACTGGTGCAGAAATGACACAGGACAGAGCGAGGGTGGAAGCGTGATCCTAAAGCCTTGGCTGCTCAGTGGCTTTTAAAAGACTTCCAGAAAAAGCTACTTCAGCAGGAAGACGAACTAGAACCAAGCAGAAGCTCTGACAGAGAACCCAGCAGAAGGATGGTTTTCACTGATACCTTCTCCAAAAACCGAGAAGTCAGCACATTAGCTGCACACATGAATGAACAACACTTCTATTATGTTAATGGAAATAAATCAGGTACCAATTAATTTAAACTGAGCAGCTGCAAACGAGTTGTACATAAAGAGATTTTCTAGGAAAGTATTTAGTAGCTAATGTCTACTGATAAATGAAATTACTCACATGAGCTTTTGTTTGAAGCAAATCTATTCCACAGCAGTTTAAATATTAATTCTAATGCAAAAACAATTTGTAGGAGAGTCAGATAAAAGTTAAAGAACTGGTTGAGTCGTTTCAGTTGAATTACAATAATTTGGTCTTTAACTCTGTCGTTCTGGCTCGAGGCATCGTTGCTCGTAGAGAGTGTGGTGTGTGTGTGTGTGTGTGTGTGAGTGTGTGTGTGCGTGCGTGCGTGTGTGTGTGTGTGAGTGTGTGTGCGTGCGTGCGTACCTCTGTTGGAGAGCTTCTCCAGCAGCATCCTGAAGCGCTGCACCACAGACGGCGAGACGTCGTAGGTGTAAACCTCCTTCACCGGAACAGAGTGACACTTCCCAAACACACCATCTGCCGACACACAAACGCACTAGGACTGAGAATCTCATCAATGTTTTGCATCGAGTTGGGAAGAAAGTTAAACCTTTCATTTTGACGATACAACCAGGAATAATAATGATTTGCCTGTTGGGTAAAGCTCCTTACGAAGAAAATATTAAGTCTAGATTAAAAAAGAACTTTATTCACATAAATAAATATAATAAATGTGAGTACACATCATTAGCTTTATGAACTTGCAACATGCTTGTGTTGATACATGTTGAAAAAGTAATCAAAGTGAAGCGTAAAGTGGAGGAAGCTGCTTCCAGCTCTTTCCTTCAAAATGAGAGTCTTGAGCTCCACAAGTGTCACGAACAGGAGCTGAGCGTGAATCACTGCTGCAGATTAACGGGGCAGAAATGCATTTCCCTGGAGATGAAAACATGTTGGTGCTTGAAGCAAAACAAAGTTGCGTATGAATCCCTGATTAAAATGAAACTAACTGAAAGTCACAGATCTGCAGGTTGTTTTAACATGAGTGGAATAATAAATAAATGTCATGAAAATCAGACGTGGGCTAAACATTTTAATTACTGTAGTAATTACAGTTTACAAGCGATGCTTTATCAAAGTACAGATGATGCCGTGTCCATGCGCAGAGTTAAATCAATCACTTGGACTAAACTTTGCATCTTCAGTCACTGACCAGACCACATCCAGAACCTTCGCCTCTACCTTCAGCGGCTGAGAAAGTCCAGGTAAGACGTAGACGCTTCCTGGATCCATGTCTTTCTGCTCTTCAAGCATCAGTGAGAGGAGATGAACAAAACCAAGGTTATATAGTGACAGTGGGAAACAGTGAGTAATGAGTGAACTCCTGCAGCTCTGCTCACTGCTTTTCACGGTGGAGGGAGACCTGGCTAAAAATAGCACCACCATCACATGCACCTGCAGGCTCAGACTCCGATCAATACCTGGAGTTGCTTTAGTCGTCGCGGCAGCGTCTATCGATCTACAGAATGAGACACGGCGGTGATTGGCACGTGAAGCGGAGAAGAGCCGACAGGACTGAAAGTACACAGCCAAGCAGCAAATTGTGTTTCTGCGTTGTGTTGCACATAAACGTCGACGCAGAGCTGCCTCACAAGCAGCCGACAACGACACAGCGTCATTTATTCTCCATCTGCTCATGTCATGCACACAGTTTGTCGTCACACAGTGGTGTCCAGATATTAATGACAAAAAGAAGGCCACAAAAGTTTAAACAGGTCAAAAGGTGAACAAAGCAGGGCACACAACGCAGCAGACAACCAACTTCTGTACAGAGTAACAAAAGGCTGAACCCTGGACTTGAACCCACACCGACGTGACGCCTTCTTAGTTTATTCATGTTCACGTTAAGCATAAACATGTTTGACCTACATTAAAGTTAAAGTAACACTGTTTGTTGTTGTACGCGTGTTGCGTAACACATCTCCTACACGCTAACGCAGGCCACTCGTCTAATAATAGCCTCCCCGTCACACTGCGAGCTCTGACCAGCGGCCGCAATTACTCACAAATACTTCGCTGAGTACACAGTGTTAGTAGAAACGAGTGTAGGAGGGAGACTGGCATCAGCTGTCAGACCCAAAACTAGGAAATGAACATGTTTACTCAACCAATATTTCAAATGTCCTCACTTGCTTGAAGCTGTTGTTGCAGAATATATTATGTGTTAGATTAGGAGACAAATGATTTTGTCAAACCATGCAGTTGATGATAAACTGCCTCATTAAACAACAGCTCGAAATTTATTGCATTAGCACCGTTTATTAGGCCGCAGCTGTAAAATTCTGTGTGAAAACGTTTTCTGATGGAAGCAGAGTCACAGAAGGCGGAAACGACACTGGTGCGGCTCAGCTCCGCGGCCTCTTCGCTCCTCATCATGCTCCATCTGCATTCGTCCGACCATTTAGAGACTGAAATACAGTTTGTCTCTGGATGTTGACCAGCACAGAGCCGCTGTAAATACCAGCAGCCAACGCAGACCCAACACGCAGACCTGTTCAGGCCTCGTCCTGCAGCTGGACCGGACGTTCACAGCGAAGCTAGAAGCCTCCGCTCACTTTGCTCTGGCAGCTCATCAGTCTCGTCCTTCTGTTTACGCCCCAAACCAGATTTCCATCCAAATTCAACCTGCTGCCTGGAAGTAAAATGCGAATGATAACGACTTAACTGATGCTAAAATTATACTTGTAGCATCTTTATGAAGCCCAAAATGTAACTGCAACAAAGTTGCAGAAAGACAAAGCGAGACTGGGGCCGAGCCGCGGCACCACGGGCGCTTTTCCCTCATCAGCTCTGATGATCTGATCTCATTTAACGGCATCTCTGCATTTCCCAGAAGCAACATCTTGAATTATCCCTCATAATTACACTCATGCATATTTAAGTCTGTGCAGTTTATTCCGGCTCACTTCCACAGGGCCATACTTCAGAGCCAGACGTGTCTTGTGGTGATTTATGGTGCAGATTAGCGCAGAACGAGGATGCACGGTGCCACTTTCCCAAGCACAGGATGCAAGACGAGGAAGGAGATGGACCGGCAACGCTGACCAGATGTTACAGACGCATTTTAACTGAGCTGAAACTTTAACTTTCACCTAACTCGTCTTTGGCCAGTCAGCGTTTGGCTGATCTGTTACTGAACGCCCCTAACGTTGTCACGTTCGCAGGTTTTCTGTTGTTGTTTTCATACTTTTGAAGACAGAGATCAGCACAGAGGGAGTTTTAATGATGGCTGTGATTGGCAGGTGTCAGAACAGTGATGATACCACAGCCGACATGTTCACAGGGATGACTGGTGCGGGATTCGGGTACCGGGACTATAGGAGGTTATCAGCTGCATGCTGGGGCAGCACAGAGTGGGACGTCTGTACAACATATCTCAACGTGTTCAAATATCGTGCGTCCAAGTAGAGAGACTTTCTTTAACTTGTTGGCGAGCATTTGCAGACCCAGCTGACTGAAAGCACCAACCTGAGTCCTGCCTAATGAACTGGATTAAGACGTCTTAATGGATGTCCTGCCTCTGGGGAGCACCACCAGCCCAACGCTCACAGACTGCACTTCGCCAGATCGATAACATCTGGCATCGCTTGGACTGTTTCAGTGGCTACAGAGGGAAGCGCTTCCATCACACATGTCACCAAGAGTCCTAGCTCTCATTGTTCACTAGTGCAAAGCTCATTAAACCAGAGCGATGGGTTCCGAGAGGGCGGGAGGAGCCGTTCAGATAAACTACTAACGGTCATTTGTAGGTTCTGATAAACAGTTCAGTGATGCAGGCAGGGTTTCTGCAACCTGTGCTACCAGAGCTCTTCTGTGGAACCCGACTACATCCCTGAGCCCATCTGTGAGGCCTGGCTGTGCTATAGCTCCCTGAAGAGCAGCCATTTTAGAGATGCTCCGACCCACGTAGCCGTCAGAACCCACGGTAGGCTTCACGCTCTTAGCTGTGGACACAGACTCTGCTCTTACCTGAAACCAAACAGCTTTAAAACTCATTCAAACCACGCAACCTCCTGGCGACTGACACAGATCATCTCAGTACTGCTGAGATCCTATCAGCCCTAATTGCCTTCGCCATGAGGTGTCGTGACTGTTCAGATGCGCAGCCCTGCTCCTGCTGAGCCTGTTGCTATGGTGACTTCTAGCGAGAGATAATCAAGGGGAAGCAGGGTCACCGAGGGCTGAACCGCAGCTTTGTCTCTCCAGCGTCTCTGTGCTTTGCTGGGCAGCGAGCATCCATCATCTTACCATAGTCCCAGGCTACAGCGTTATTCCACTGATACGTCACCTCCCAGACACATAGTACCTGCCTCACAAAGTCAATATCACTCATTGAATTAAACTAAGGTTTAAAAAAGCAGTGAAGCCTCTGAAATCAGCGGCTTTTTATCACACGAACAAGCATTAAAGCATTAACAACACAAGCTGCTTGAGTTTACTGTATATGACGTATAGTAAAGATTTGAGAAACACAAGTGAAGACTCATTCATCAGGAAGCCGTGTAAAAACACCTCCAACGCCTCTGGTGACTGGTCCCCGTGGTCTTTTATTCTAATGTTGGAATCAGAGGAGCATAATGTTTTACATAATCAGCATAAAGCACCAGAATCCCGGACTCATCTCTCTTCTTGCTGAGTTAACTAAAGCCAATTAGGGCATGACTGGAGGCCATTTTCCCTGCAGGAAAGTGGTGTTTTCATGCTGAGAAAGCTTCTTCAGGACGAGTTCCATTACGGCTCCGGCAGCCAGGAGGCAACAGGCGCAGGAGGGTGGAGCGTGTGTGTTTACATCCTAAATGGTTTATCTAAGCGTGTTCGGCATGGTTCAAACAAACACGTCAAACACAACCTTTAAACAGACAACAACGCGTTTCATACTCAGTGGAGACGCCTGAAGACGGCTCAGTACGGCACGAGGAGCAGGACCTGCCAAGTCCTGCAGCATTTACAGTTTTTTACGATTGCTAGACGACAGTGAGCACAACTGGAGATACATGTGCAAAACTCTAACTACAGTCTGCTCTACCAAAAGTCACCTGAGCTGAACAGTTCACATCACCTGCAAAACTCATTCAAAGCAACACAACTCTAAACACATGGCTCAAAACAGCTCAGTGCAGCATAACACCATGCACAACGCTCACTGAGATAACACACATTGTCGCTCAGAACACACTGAGTGAAAAAACACTAACATCAAGCACCAATACAGAAAATACCAACTAAAACCTTTACAGTTGAAAGAATTTCAAAGAAAAGAGAAACATTCTGTCACATGATTTATTTAAATGTTTGGAACATAACAATTCTTTACTAAGGCAAATCAAAATTAGCAGTTTGCTTCAATAGTTGATAGTCATTTATGGGAATTACAGTAATGAGAAGAAAAAGGTAGAAACATACTGTATATACTGTAATTTGATCAAATAATTGAGGGGCTGATCCTGCCTCCCTCTAGCATCAGGCCACAGGTTTTCACCAACATCACATCTAACGTTCTCTCTTGCCATGAATCTGGGGAAGAACTTCATCCATCCCTGGATCCTCTGGACTCGTGTCCTCACATCCGGCACTGTAACTGTAACATGGCTTCCAGAGGAGACGTTTGGTCATGTGGGTGGTGATCAAACACTTTCCACCTCCAGGCAGAGAAAACCTCCTCTATTGGGTTGAGGAAGGGTGAATATGCAGGCAGGTACAAAACTTGCCACCTTCTCCCTCCACAAACCCGTCGTCCTTGATCCATTTCCAAAATTACTCTTTCTGAGCTCTACCTATATATATATATATATACACACACACACACACACACATATATATGCATATATATATATATATATATATATATATATATATATATATATATATATATATATATATATATATGTGTGTGTGGGGGGGGGGGGGGGCACTAACAAGTCTAAAACAAATCACCTGTTTAGCCTTTCAGCTGAAACTGCAATCAGCAGTGTTTGAAAGGCTCAGGGTTGAAATCTATTCCATTTTGAATGTGTGGTTCACAGTTTTGACAGCAGTGTGTTAGCATTTGCAAAAAGTGCTGTAAATCCATAGTGTTGTGCAGGTTGTGGTTAAAGTCATGGGATAAGTGTGTAGAGTTTTGAAAACTGTGTTCAAGC